>CP136870.1:6887342-8136509 GCA_033000465.1 Sciaenops ocellatus
AATCAAAAAACTAACAGCTGGAACATTCATCAATCATGACATGATTTTTTCTGGAGTCAAATTTCCTTCTTTTGTTTCATTAAAGTGGATGTGACCCCTGGTTCACTGTGGAGATTATGCACATGGAAATACGTGCAGTTTGGCTGAAACTAGGACTTGAGTCTCAAATCTCTGGTACAAGTTCTCACTATCCTGACAGCATGTTTTATTCTGCACCCAGGTGTCTATCCTCCAACAGGGCTCATTGCCCAGAGAATAAATGTGTACCGAGGAATGGGAAGCTACAAGGCTGCTGCAGGCCAGACCGAAGAAGCAGACGGAGATGCCACAGTAAGCAAAGCTGCTTTTGAATGAGCTAAACTTTGGTATTAATCAAGATCAACTTTGATAAGATTTCCCACTAGCGGTGTCAGTTTCTTCCATCTGAATGTCAAGTACTTAAACCTGCCTTAATTGTTTTAATTCATTCTCTAGTGCACTTTAAATGAACTGGAATCAAAAATAATAGGATTTTGCTGAATGTTAATTAAAATGTCCATCAGGGTAATTGTTTACGTTAATGTGATCTTAAAAACAACAGTTTAGTAATAGAACAAAAACATTACATCTCAATGATTTTTTTACTGGGAGTGCAACCTGAGAGGACGAGTCAGTATTATGGTAAAAGAATAAGAAAACATCAATGACCTCCCCTGTCAGTCCTGTGAGTGCACAATAAATAGATAAAATGAGTCCACTTGGGTATTTTGCCCTTGCGTGATGCCCCTGCATATTCTGGTGAAAGCAGCCCATCTACTTTGACTTGTGGTAGATACAAATTCTGAGGTCTTTCCAACTAAATAGCACAAAATTAATATCCATCCATCCATCAATCCATGGCTGACACATTCACACTCACATTCACACCTAGGGCCAATTTAGAGTCACCGATTAACCTATAAACCTGCATGTCTTTGGACTATGGGAGGAAGCCGGAGTACCTGGAAAGAACCCACGCAAAGCTCCAGAGGTGACAGTGCTAACCACTGCACCACTGTGCAGAAATAGGGGTTGATGAGTGTCCTTTCATAAAAGCTGATGAACCTGATATACAACTACTTTATTGAGTCACAACTTTATTGAGTTAAGACACTTTATCTTACTGTTTTGGTGGTGTGTCCAATGTGACATTACTGTAAACTAATTACAACGCTGTGGCGACATTTTGATAGGCATTTTTGTTTATTAAGCCACCAAATAATTAGGCTGTAGTCCCACTGCTAACGTTACTTTGTGCTGTATAAGGCTTTTTATCAGAAGGTTGGTCAGCTAAGTTTCTGTTAATTGTTAAGGTTAAAATATCCTCTGCACCTTTAAACTTTGGTTTGAATTTAGATTTAGATTGAAGAGAATCAGAAAAAAGTCTTAGTGATGGTGTACATCACTAAGACTTTTTTCTGATTCTCTTCAATCTGCAGGCACAATCAGCAACATCATTTACTCAGTTACATCATTAACTGTGATGAAGTGTTTGTCACAGATGTACAGATGGCCTGAAAGCCACAGATCTCTTCTTTTACTGTCCTTAACTCGTTGGTGCTGCTTTTAGACATGATGCTGATTCACCCTAAAAGGACTGTGGTCAGTCTGAAGACAGGGAAAGGAAAAATACTGCATGGGCCTCGGCCGTCATTGCCATGGAGAAGAAGCCAGTCACAGATTATAGCGCTAGCAAATTCAGAATCATCGTTGCGTAACATAATTCTAAGCTCCATGAATGGTTGCTCCTTGCAAAAACGCACCTTGGGAATCATAGTTAAAGGACTTGTGTGTAGGAGTTAGTGGTATCTAGCGGTGACATTGCAGATTGGTAACCAACTGAATACTCCTCGCTTCACCATCCTCTTCCAAGTAGGTAGGAGAACCAACATTGGCCACAAATCTCATGAAAAACCCAGGAGGGCCTATCTAGAAGTTTGGTTTGTCTGTTCTAAGCTACTGTAGAAGTCTCTCATGAATAGATATTTATAGCTATGACTGCTCTCATGAATAGATATATTCCCAACCAGTGTGTTGTGCACAGGAACAGTCTCAGATTCCTACCGCTACTGCAAGAAATTGGTATAACACCAGAAACATTGTTAGTTCAACATATGTACTTATTTATGGATGTGATGTCTAGAATTATTGTGTGCTATTTCAAACAACACCTACAGTATAACTCTGTTAACACCAGAAAATTGTGATTTTGTGTTCCTGACACCCTTTGAATGGTAAATGACTAATTTTGGAGCATGATCACTATGCAACATCTCTTTGGATGTACTTACATAAAGAGAATTATAATAAGAAAGTATCACAGCTCTTTGTAAGAGTGGGTATGTCGTTTTCATACCCCACAGAGCATAACTAGTGTACATATGCTAAAAAACAACCAGGCTCACTAAAATAAACACATACACAATTACCAGCCAGCGCAAAGTAATTTATTAATTAATTCATACATCTTTAGAACAGAACAAGCAATCAAGACTTAAAATAGAAAATGGGAAGATTCCTTGGGTAATTAAAGCATCAACTACATGCTGCTCAGTGGAAATTGTACAACAATTGAAGTGGAACAATAACTCATCTGACAGGAAAAAGTCACTGTTACTGAGCCGCTGTGGCAGTAGCTTCATTAGTGCAGCAGGCTGAGAGGGAGGTCAACTACATCGCCTGCTGGCTTAGTGTCAGTTTCATTCTTTTATCCTCTAAACAAAGGCACGCTTGGCCCTGGCGACCAAGGCCAGTATTTATCACATTTATCAGTGGAAAGCAGCAATCTGGATTTAGTTTATCCTTTTAGGGTTTCACAGAAAGGATGGCACGGTGGTCCTAGCGGAGCAACGCATACTGTACAAGATCTAATGAGTTCCTCATCGGACTGAAATGCTTTCTCTTTCTGTTTAATAATATATTACAGACAGTCAATAGAGAGAGAAAAAAAGGCTCTTCAACATTCAGCAATGCAGATATGATACTGAAATGGGAGGAGCTATTTCACGTTCGCCTCATTTTTACCATAAAAGTTCATTTTTATGATTCACTTTCCCCATTGTCATGACCTACAGCTAGGATACTCTCTTCCAGTTAAGTCATAAGTGTAAAAACTGTGTTAAAAATATCTAGTTCTTCAATAATGGTACAAGCCTGTGAACATAAAAACTTCAAACTTCTATTGGCACAATATTAAATGTTACTGTATATTCATTTATTTATAATATTCATGCATGCATCTTTTCATTAGTGTGTTATATTCCTCTTCTACAGAGTCACCATGTCTCTAGAGTAGCTCAGAACAGACAAACCAAACACTTCTAGATTCTAGATAGGGTCATTTTGGTTTTACATTAGTTTCGTGGCCACTGTACATGATTGTAAGGGAAGGATGAAGCAAGGAGTACTCAATTGGTTAGCAATCTGCTATGTCACCGCTAAACGCCACTAAATTCTACACAGGAGTCATATAACTATTCCCAAGGTGCATTTTGGTAAAACAACAACCATTCACAGAGCTCAGAATTACGTTGCATAATGAAGCTTCTGAATTTGCTAGCGCTACAATCTGAGACTGGCTTCTTCTCCATGGCAACGACAGCGGAGGCCCATGTAGTATTTTTAGCCACTCACCATGCCAAAATGACTGACACCATTAAATAAGCCTAAAGGCTCATTATCCAGGAGACTACTGTGTTTCTATGTTAAGTAAGATTGAGGATGTTGTTAATACTACCGCAAGTCTGTGGTCATCACATCCCATGGACAATCAAATTTAGATTAGATAAATAAAATTATATTATATGCAATAAATATATAATAACATAATAGATCCTACATTTTTCTTGTATAAAATATATGTCTTCTAGATAATCAAAGAGGAATTACTGTAGTTTACAGTTTCTCCATCACCAGAATCCTCAATAGACCAGAACACAGCTACTGTTGTGTTTTGCTCAAGGGGTGTGACTCTCACGCTGCATTCATCTAGAAAACCTCTTCTCACCCACACATAAAGCCCACAGCTAAACATGGGCTTGGTCTCTCAGAGTGGCAGGAAAGAAATCTTGGAAATGCAGACAAGATCTAACACAAGTAGATATGTAAATAATTAAAATACTCGATGGTTCCTTCAGTCCTCAGTGTTGGACTTCGGCAAAATCATCATCTATACCAGCAATCTGCGTATCATCAGAGCACCACCGAGGAAACCTGAAGTGTTGCAGCACCACGCAGTGCCTCTTGTGGACATGGAGGGACACCCAAAGGCGAAGGAGAGGGGAAGCAGGAGGAGGGCTAAAGCTCTTTGTACACAGGACAGGGAGGAGAAGGAGGAGAAGCAGATCAGCGACACAGAGACCAAGGTAATGATCCTTGGCCAAATTATTCTCAGTGGAGTGGTAGAGTTTTTATCACCCCATTTCTGTTTCTTGGTATTCTCAATCTCACAGTATCCTCTTTCTCTCTTTCTCTGCATATGCCCTCAGCCAACCTTTCTCCACTTTATCTTTCTGCTTTGAAGAGAGTAACTGCAGGATTGCCTCTGCAGCCATTGTTGTAATTTGTAACTGTTCACAGAGGAGTGTTTATTATCGTCCCACAACCTCCTCTGTGTTTAACTGCCACCTTATTTGTGCCCCTTCTCTTCTCTTTTCCTGTTGCCCCCTCCCACTGCAGCCTAACAACTAGCATCCCCTTGTCCTGGTGTTATCTGTCAACTGTGAACAGATACTGATGAGTCCACAGTTTTGCTCTGCCCTTGCAGCATTTGCCTGCCACTCGCCAGCCTGCAAGGATACCCAGCTCGCTATTATCCCCTCCCTCTCACCTCCTTGGCTGATTACTGTTCTCTTCCCCTCACTACCCCCATTCTTTTCTCACCTCTCTCGTTATTTTCTCATTTTCTCTGCCTCCGGAAGAAAAAAAAAAAGTTCATTCTCAGCTTTTTTGTTTTTATTATTTGGCAATCTCACTCCTCTTTGTTACTTTTTTTTCTTTAACATCTTTGCCTTTGTTGTCCAAACTCCAAGGTAGTTAATTTTTCACTGTCTTAATTTCTAAGATTTTTACTTTGTATGTGCACACATTATCGCTACAACTGAATATATCACTGACCCCAAATGCAGCTTAAGTAGGTTTAGATGCACCAAGTCAAAGCATCAGCTTTCATTAACAGCAAATGCGTGTGTGCCTTGCAAACAGGCGGGTTGACTTTAGTGGCTGCTTCCTTTTTGAAAATACACCTTCACTACAGATGCAACTATGCAGCTAGAAAATCATGGAAAATACTGAAACACAACTGTTTTTTTTAATTCCAGTGAACAAGAAGTTGAACACTTGCTGTGGTGCATTTCAGCCCTGAACGTTAAATTGATTGAAGTCTGTTGAGTCGCTTATTATTGCAGAAGTGGTCCTGATTCCAACTGTATCAGTATGATTCACCAACCTCAATAACATCTTTTTCATTGTCACTCACTTTTTATTTTCATTTTACTTTTTGAGAAAGGAATTGTTAAATAAGACTAATAAGGGAAATGCCACAATTTTTGGACTTAGAGTACTTGATCAAGCGACAACCTCTGTGGCTGTGAAGTGAAGCCAGTGTGGAAGTGCCAGAAAATGCAGTTCCTCAAACGGCCACTTGAGGCTGGCTACAGAACAAGTCAATCTCCATAAGCCCTCATATTACAGTACAATGTCCAACTTTACAGCAGAAATGGACATGTTTACAGCCTGGTAGAAAAAAACGTTTTGGACTCTATAACTAATTTTGACATTTGTCTTCAACAACTGTACGGAGGGTAAATTTTGAACACACCTGTTTAAATTATATTAACGCATAATAAAAAAAAGCTTGCTGCTTTAGGTCGGTGCTGTAACAGGTGGCTGGTTTGAGCACCCAGGCTTCATTCAGCCTATCCAGTCCATTGATGATTCATATCTTTGCCCATTTCTATATTAGCTGGGAGGCGGCAGAGAAACATGTGGGTGACGTCAAAGATACTAATATGTCTACGTTTATATTGTCTATACTTCTGACGCACTCTAGCATGTATTGCTAAACAGTCTATCTTTGTCTTTTACTTGACCCTAGGCCTCATAAACAAAATCCTAAAGATTTTGAGATGAATCACATTTTGTTTGTGGTACTTATATACTTTCTCGAATCCTAACAACTTCCTGGTCACTCAGGAAAATCCACAGCTGTGCTGTTTTCACTGACAGCTATTTTATACTGATTTACAACATGCGGTAGTTTGTAAGGATTTAACCTCATTGCACTGCTTCTGTTATTATCCACCCCTCGTCTCGTCGATAATCTAGAGGCAGCTGCTTGTTATTGTAAATTTAGCAGTAATGACCAGCAGGCTGTAAAAATGACTGTCTGGCTGTACATTATCCTACAACACAGCTACTTACCAACTACATTTAATTATAGATATTACAGGAAAAATCCTCTATGTTGTTAAGGTTGTTTAGTGTTTGTCAGCAGACAGGCCAGTTAAAGTAGATAGCAGCTGTGTTAATGTTTGCTGTTTAACTGGACTAGGTGTTGCAAGTTAATCAGTTTAGAAACAGTTGCAGAGTAAAAATTAGTAATATGTTTACATGTTACATGGTATATTATAGACCACTGATGCATTTGATACCTTTAAATGCAAATATATGCTGCTCTTTTTGTTGTTTTACGATATGGCAGACACAATTTCCCCTTTTTCTGCCCAATTTCTGTTCAGTCTTTATGTTCCTTGACTTTCTTACCAATTCTAACCTTTTCCTCCCCTTTCTACCCTTTACCTAACCTTACAGTTACTCTCATTCACCTCCTCTTTTCATTAATGTGTTTCTTTTGTCTCCAGGAGGTTGACAGCTGCCAGCATTGTGGCGGTTCGGGCTGCGCTCCCTGCTCTCTGTGTCACGGTAGCAAGCTGTCCATGCTGGCGAACCGCTTCAATGAGTCCATCAGTGATCTGCGTTGCCAAGCCTGCTACCCCCATGGTCTGGAGAAGTGCCAGTCCTGCTCCAGCAAATAGCACTGTTTGGCTGACACCCATGTCTGGCAGAGAGTGAGTGAGTGAGCGAATGAGAGTGTGTAGCTGTGTGAGTGAGTGTACGCCCGACGTGCTATGGGTTTGTCTCAGCCACAATATTGCTCTAATCCAAAATGTTCTTGGTGGGGTGTTTCGAAGCACTACTAGGAAACATAAGCCATCATTGGAAAGGGGAATTGTGACTGTGCAGTGGGCACAAAATCATAAAATACAATTACTGTGTGCAGTGAACATGGCTCGCGATAACACAAACGCATAATCACTTTTTTTGTTGTCACATTATTTTGCATCTGCGCGCTTCTTCCTGATAAAACCGGGTTCCACGACAGAGTTATCATTTTAATTAAAATGATGCAAACATTTAGCATTATTATTTTATCTACTGGGAGGGCTGCCCTGTTCCTATCTCCACTCTCTTTTCACCAGAAAGAATGAAGCCTTTCATATCGCAACATGATGTACTGTATGAGGGTAATTGATGCTTTGATTTTGTTTTCAAAATGGAGGGGGAACGAGGCTGTGAGATAAAGTCTGAGATGGAAAGAAGTTACAAACTTCTACTTTTAAAGTCACAGTTCAAGTCAAAAATCAAGATTTCGGGTATCACTTTAAGACCGTTTTGTTGTGGAAGAGTTTGGACACAGCTCTATGACTTTGCCTCCACAATGCTGTTTTGGTCTGTTCTTCATCTGGCTTCATGCCCAAGTGTTTCTGGAGCAGAGCTTTTTGCACGACAGATTTCTTTAAAGGTTCTCTATGTAACATTCAGAAAACCCGTGCTAAGTCATCATCCTGTTGCACTTGTGCTCGTACTCTCACTCCCACAGCTTTGGCATTGGCCAAATAAGACATAAACAAGAGTGAATGCTGGGAAATAAATTACAATCACATTTAGAATAACATTTACCATCTGTAACATTCCTCTGTTGTATCTGGACCATTGGCTCCATGATACTAACTAGCTTGCCATTTGCAAATCACCACATCAGCCAACACCATGAAGCAACCAATGCCGGTCCCACACCAAACAGCCAAACCACAGCTAGCCGGCCAATTAACCCAGCTTAACTTCCGTTACAAGTAACTAGTTGGCTGCCCCTGCAAGAAGGCACTCGTGTGTAAACATCACATTCTTTGGATTTTTAGTCCTTATCAGTTGTGAATCCTTCACATATAAATCAATTTACAGTTATAGACAACTGAAAAAGTCCTGGAATGACTCAGTTTTCAAGTTATGTTCACCCACTGGTAATAAAAAGTGATTAAAAAACTAAAATTAATACCCGGAATTCCTTCCAATCTTACAGAACACATGTAAAGCCCTCAGATTGGTCTTTTCCCCTTGATTTAAGTGTTCTTTAAGTGCTTCTACTACGGGCTATGACGTTAAGTTTCCTTTTTGTCTGTTTTTGTCAATTAGGACCCTGCACAGGGTGTTTTATTTTGAAAATTGACCAGATTCTCTATGCTGTATCTATGTCCGACTTCCTGCCAGTGCGATCTGCTTTGTGCTTATTCTCAGTGGAGCAGAGTGGGAAGCCGTTTCTGAAATATGCTGCGTTGCTTCAGGTAGAATTACAAGCATTGTCTAGAACAGCCATGATCCGCACCGCCGGAGTGTGTCACAGCCGTGCCTGGTGCAAGATGAGAGATGAGAAAGATGTTAATATAAGACAGCGATAAGAAGAAGAGGAGAAATAAATGACAATAATACTGTAGGCCTGCTCAGGAGGTTAAATGATGATTTTTTTAAATTAATAATCTCATTCTCAGGTTATTGCCATTCCAACTTGTTTCAGCTTTATCCACATAGTTTTGGTATATGAATTAAATAAAAGACCTAATTCATTTTCAGTGTATTTTCTTTTATTGTGTCCCATAACTGCTGTTTGAAAGTTTAGGTTTTGCTTTATTGATTTTATATTGAATAGTAACACAGGCCTTTTTATCTAACAGTGACACCACCCCCAAAATGTCCATTATGGCTGATACAGTACGATTACATGCAGTCCATAAAAATTCATAGTTCTTGCTTCTTCGCTGAGCCTCAGATCAGTCAGAAGTGTCGCTATCCTATCAAACATGTTTGATTTTTATGGCTGTAATTTGGACAAATCTAAATGTATCCTGAAGTCAGAGCTGCATCATAATTCTAAAAGTAACATCTGTGAATGCAATATGTGAAAGTCATTCCTTAAATGTGTTTTCACAGTAGGTTGGGAATGTTTGTTTGTGTTCCCAGCTTGAAAACTGGATGAAACATAGCAATAACGACAAATGCAACACACTGCATAATTCCTAGTCATTATATCTTAGCCATTACACCCTAAATCAGCTGGAATCGACTACAATGTTTTGTATCTTGCCATTTCAGGATGATTTAACAGAAAAGGAAAAACACAATTAAAAAATATCACCTTCATGGCAAATGGTTGTAAAGGTAATAGTCTTCACACTGCTATGAGTGATCACCTGAGCATTTTGTGTGTGGCATTTGCATCTTCCAAACATTAGTTAGCAATGTTAACCACACAGTATAAGTAATGTTTTTGTTACATCTTATATATTTTAATGTTTGCAGATGGATGTAGGAATTACCAGCTTTACTTTTCCAATACAATACAATAATATGCCCATATCTTCTAATATGCCTGCTCTGTAATCGGATATGAACTCTACTAGGATATTTTGCAGTAGCTGCTGAAATGGCATTTTTCACCACTATCCTTATACTGCAAGCCAGAGATGATCAATCAAAATCAGTGTTGGAAAACCACTGACCACATCTTCCAAGGCCAGTGGCCCAAAGCCACGCTGGAACAAGTACCCTAGACCATTACAACCTGCCATACCTATCTTACTGCTGGCATTCCTATTATTTTTGTCTTATTATTTTAGATAGCCTCACACTAAGTTAAAGAGCAGACTATATGGCTTATCAGCAAACTGGCCAAAAGCCCCATCAGCAATCAAATGTCTGTTATTTCGGGGAAAGAGAGGAGGAATTCGAATCTCCAGTCTGCCTCTTATCCATTCCACTTTCTCTCTCTCTCTCTGACTGGTCTCCCTAAAAATCTGCTGGAGTTATAACTGAGCTTTTTAACTGTGTCATTTCAGCTCCCATTCTCACTCAGTATTACACAAGGGAGTCAAAGTGATGGAAAATCACAGAGCTGTTTTTGGCCTCCTTTGTCCCACAGGAGCTAAAGTGATAAGGGAGCAGGTAAAAACATACAAATGTCACACTAAATACCATGAGCTCAGAAAAGGGGAATTTAGACAAATATAGAGATATAATTGCTGGAGCGTGATGATCACATACTTTGTAGTTGTATAATGATCTGTGTGTGTACATCTGTGTCTATATTTAGGCCAGGTGCAGAAAAGTAGATTCACAAAAGAAAAGAGACAGAGAGCATCTGCACATTGATTATACTTCCCGAACGTTATTAGTTTGAACAGCTTTTAACACACCAGGCAAATGGCCAACATGAATGCAAAGTACATGGAGGCACCAAATTGTTTCCATCCTCCTGATGTCATAAAATCACAAAAACGATACAAACAAAATGCTTAAGTAGATTAAAATAATGGAATAAATAATGCATAGGATGAAAGAGAGGAAGATGAAATGTATAAAACTACTAGGAGATTAAATGTAAAGGGAGGAAAATCCCCAACCCCAAAATTACAGATATGTCAAACCTACAAGAAAACCAGTAACATCACAAATTTGGACAATATTTCAACAAATAAAAACATCTGAAATCCAATGAATAACATAGGATTTTGTAGGAGGATTTTAAGGAGGAGAGGTTTACAAGACGAGCTTAATATCGAAATCCTCACTGAGACTGTTGGAGCGCTGAGAAAATAAATCTAGGACGTTTCATGTTGAAGAAGCCGTTTTCCATAATCCACACCTCTTTTTGGCCTCTTGACCTCCTCAGAAATAATTTACCTCAGTGCACTTATAGAATGAAAAATGGCTTTTTGATGAAACGTTGCCTGTTCTGTCTAACAAAGTTCACGAGCTAACCCAGAGTGTGGGTCTTTTTTCCTTTTCTACCCATCAATATCTGTATTTTTCCTTTATTTTCTATACAACACCTGAGATGTAATGTACTTGGTAAAACTCATCAATAAATTTGACTTAATGGAACCAAAAATGTTTTGACAGTGATCTGAAACACAAAGCTCTTAATCTGCCTCCTTCACTGTTATTCAATGCAATACAGCTAAAATCTTGCAGGCTTTTAGTGACAAATTCACTAACTTGACTTTTGTTTACTGCACTACAGCGGGTGGACACAAACTCCCACTATGTGTGCTATTCTTGTGATATGCTGTGGAACATTACATAAAATGGTCATCTATTTGAGATTTCCATTATCAAATAATGCCCTGTTTAATCACAGCAGCTAGCAAACAACGCCTTATGAATATAGAGGGAAACACTTTCCCTGGTGGCAGCATCATCATTTATGATGCTTTATAGATATATCTGCAATCGTCTTATAGCCCATTTGTAATAGACGACACAGGAAGCAGACTGGGTGCTGACTGTGTACATTAATCATAAACTCTCATGCAAGAATATCTTGCACAGTGTAGGAAAGTGAACTGCATTTAATCTGCAAACGACTATCTTTGTTTTGTTACTACTGATCTTTCTGTCCTCTTCTTTGTGTTCATATTTTCTTTTCTCAACACATTATAATGGATGAATCTCACATCATTTAGCCTATAACTCGCCACTTGGTCTTAATTCCCGTCTGCAGGCCATTAACTCTGCCCAGAGAGTGAGCAACGATTTTACAGGATTGCCATGCTCAGGTAGGAACAGTCTTCACAGTGCCTATTCACTTGGATCAGCAGGGTGGTGTAGTGATTAGAGAAACTGTCCTTGGATGGGTCAAGCCTCCATCTCAGCAAGCTTCGACCCTGCTGAAGCATCATTTGGCAAAACACTGAACCCCCCACCACTTCCTATTAGGGCATCCTGACCTCTGACTCTCACATTTATTCCTTAAAAACTCAGCGCAAACTCATACCCCCCACATTTCTTCAGCAATCATTGTGTGAAAGGTTATGATATAAATTATTATAAACATGTATATCATTCATATGCATATATCACTCATGAGGCTGGTGCTGTAATATAGTATTTTTAGTAGTCCAGTAGTAGTAGTCTTGTATGTTTGTCACATTCTGTTCATTTAATTTTAATAAATTATTTTTAAAGGTCCAGTGTGTAGAATTTAGCTGCATTTGGTGGTCCAATCACTGCATTGTAATCTCCTCACATCACCCTCACCTTCCTAATGTAAAGGAGAAACAACACTTTAAGGACCCTGTTTAGAGTCAGTATTTAGTTTGTCTGTTCTGGACTACTGTATAAATAAGGTGTTTCAAGATGGTGGCCTCCATGAAAGGGGACCCTCTCCCACTGTAGATATAAAAGGATATTTTTTAAGTAACAAACATAAAAAGATTCTTATTTTCAGGTGATTATACATGCATGAAAAAATAATTATGAATATTATATTCCATGTTTGCCTTATTCTGAAAATAGAGGCCCCAAATCTTACACGCTGGACCTTTAAGAAGAAGAAGAAGAAAAGGCAGATTTACTTTATTGATCCCTTAGTGGGGAAATTCTCTTGTCACTCAAGTCTTACAGATATAGGTATGACATACAACCACACACACACACACACACACACACACACACACACACACACTATGGGGTTCTAGATGAACATATGGAGTGATGATGAAGTGATGGGCAGCCACAAAGTGGCTACCAGTGTATGCTCCATACTGTGGTCGATGCTGGACTTGAACCAGCCAAGCCAAGTCCTTATAAGCTACTGCCAAAATAACAGAGATTACTGTGGTTACAGTACAACTATCATTTCTTAGCATCTTCTTGGCTGGACAGCAGCAAAGTGGGCTAACCCTTTAAACACAAAAGTCTGTCCATGACGTACTGAGTGAGTGATGACGCTACACATGTGAGTTGCAGTTGCATCTTTAAAGTGACTGTAGGCACGGACAGTCCTCAATTACACCCTCACTGACCACACATAGTCCGGTCATGGTCCAGCCATACTAGGTTTCACCTTGTACTTGATGAGCGTGGCTCATGTATTGTTACATGATTTCATGAATCATTTCATGTAACACACATGGGATTTTCATACATTTCACATGTGATAAAGTTCTCCATATGTGGCAGGAATGTAATTCATTACATGCAGTACATCAACTTTGCACATCTTAGTACGGCACAAACATTTCACATAGGATACATTCGTGTATGTAATGTTGACCATCATGCGATGTCAGGAGGACAGGGAAAGCCCTTCCATGATGTAAGAGGACATGTGAGTTCTGTCTTGATATTCTCTTCCACAGGGGTGTTGGATTTTCTACCTTGTGGTATAATTGTACTTGATGCATTATGAATGTGAAGGTCACACCTTGTATGAGTAAATGACACTACACTATCGAATATCACTTTGTCTTTGTACAACATTGATACTTGAACATCATGCCTCCTGATGTAATTTAAGCAATGCCTAACACCAACCTGGTCACTCACTCTGTTAAGTCAGCTTGAAAATGAAATTATACAGCAATTCCATGAAGAAATTCATGAGAAATTAACCTCCCTTATCACAGTGTGCTGGGGCTACTGCTGTCAAGAGAAGCCTATAGGGAGACACCCAGAATACTAAGAGCATTCTTAGTCTGTGGTGTCTAAGAGACACTAAAACTGTGACGAATCTTTCAAATTACCTCCCTGGATTCCAGCTCTAAGTTTGCAGAAGCTTCTAATGAATCTATCCATTCCCAGTCTGCACACCTGCTTACACTGACAGAAGGACAGAGAGAGAGAGAGATTCAGGAAGTTAGAGAACAAATTAAAGCCTCCCCGTCGCTTTTCAACCACACTCATAGATAGCTCCTTTAACTGAATCTAATCCGCACTCTGGGAGCTGACTGGCAAAGTCTGCGTTCATTTGCATGATGGAAGAAAAACAAAACAAAAACTATACTACCACAAGACACAGAGAATGTAATAATGCAACCTATGGTGATGGTAAAAACTATTGGTTTAGCACTGTGATGTCTGGAATTGCAAATGATTGGTTTTGTACTTGCACGAGCTGTGCATGCAATAATGCTACCATACCACAGTATTAAAGTTTTAATAGTGTGGTGTGTCTCATTTCTGAGGAAGTTGCTGTCATAAATAACAACTATTATCTGTCAGGAGGCTGGACCGAAGGTGGAAGTAGTGTGATGTTGTCGTAGGGAGAAGGTTCGGCATCATTTTGACACGAGTAGCTGTTCACATCTTGTTTCTTACCAACAGTCAGTATTCATTTCTTAACCTTAACATGGTCACATTTATCAGACAGTAACAATCTTAAATGTCCTCACTTTGTTTCAAGGCCTTGTTGTCCAACTACACCACCCACCAGGATCATCAAATTTATTTCTGACTTGTATATCTAAATATTTGAGAGATGAACTCTGGCTGGCTGTAGTAGTCTCAGTAACAAAGCACACCTGTCCCTCATCCAGCAATCACTCCTGCTATAAAAGCCTGGTCAAGCCTTCACTCCTGGGCCAGATTATCCTGTTCTTGTACAGTTGGTAATATGCTGTGGCTTAAACTTCTGTACCTTTTGCACTTCTAGTGATTTAACTGTGTTACTCCCATGTGTTCCAGTGTGTTTTTGACTTCAGGCTCTGTGGTACCCTACTATTGTTTTTGACGTTGAAATTCATTCAAGTTTTTACCTGTGTGCAGTTCTCCAGTGTGCTTTGTTCAGCCAGTGAATCCGCTGATCAGCCAGCCTTCAGCTACCATCACCACCTGCTTTTTGTGTTAATTCTCATCATAAACCTCTTAAAACTGTACTGGTCATCTCTGCATTTTGGGTCCAAACTTAAAACCCAAAACGTAACAATCACGTTTTTGGAAATGCATAATAAAAAGACCTGACATACTGGTGAGGGTAATTTAGGTAATCTCCATATTTTGCTTTAATAAATCATGAAGTCAGTTTTCATTAGCAGCACATTCTATATTCCTTTTCTGTTGTGCAGCTCGCCACTAAAAGGATTTTCTTTCTAAATGGAAAGTCCATAAACTCCAAACTGTATCAACTAAAAGCACGGTGCAGATCCTAAAGATTGCTGCTCTGAACATTAACATATCATATTAGCATTTGCACATGCTACCAACTAATTAACAGCCATTATTTGATTAAAAAAATGAATAAATCTGGAAACTGTTTTGTGGTCCAGGTGCAAAGTGGGGGACAACTAACAGATACAAAGTGTCTCGCCTCCAAAGGGCAGTTTTAAGTTAAAAGACCAGAAAGCAAAATGACTTTTTAGCAAACACAGACATATATATTCATAATCTCAGACAGAACTTTCTTCACTGCTGCAGCAAATGCAAAAATTTCATCACACACTGAATATTTATCAGTCAGAATGGGTGTCTAAGCAAAATTGATCAACAGAAATTCCTCCAAGGTGTCTGGCGGAATTTAGAAAGGTACAAAGTTTACCAAAACAAACAGATGGACAAAGGACAAATTCATTTCTCTCTGAATATGAAAACAATGTTATAGATTACAAGGGTGTAACTGCATTGAAATGCTACATAGTGCTCCACTTTGTTTCTCTCTGTTCCCTTCTCTTTGGATAAACCACTGGCTTAAACTTACTCTCAAATGTCAGACTCTGCAATAATTGAAAAACTTAAAAAATCTAATTTACCAATTATAATTCAAATGACTCCAGAGACATGGACACCTGTGCTGATAATGACTTGTAGTCCGAGTTATCTCTGCCTCAAAGAAAAATATAGCATTCTCTTGCATATTCTGTCATAGGGAAGAGGGCTATTTATCTGATAAGTGGCTGTTCACTTTTATTTGGCAGAATAGGCCCTGCTCGTGAAGGTGCTCCCCTGTGAATCTAAGCAGCAGTGCATGATTCACTGGGGAGCACAAAAACATGAACGGGGCTATACAGAAATGAAACCCAAAAGATATCGCTGAGATATGGGATACACAAAATGCATGAGGTGAGAGATATGATCGCTAAATGTGGTAATAAGGACTGGTGGAGGGAGAAATCAGTCATCGCTGTCAGTGTGCAGCAGGTAGCAGCAAAGCATTACCAGCAGGGCGGGATTAAGTGCAAGAGTGAGTGCTGGTCACATGTGATTGGTGATTTCTTTAGAATGTGATTGGCGTTTGCTAACTGGCGGTGTGTGTGTGTGGCTGTGGTACTCTATCAGAGCTACTGCAACGCTTCATTGGTAATCATCTCAGAACCTCCCTCACTGATTTTAGTTTGTTTTATCAACTCTCCGCTGATTATGAGCTCCCATCACCATCTGTCTCGCACAATGTAAATATGATGGCTGGTATTCCTTAGCTAATCTGACTGATGAAATATGTTTTTCTTTTTGCCATTCATTGCGGTGATGCTACATTTCTGCCTGATAATGTTGCTGCTTCTTTCAGTCTATTGCACAATTTCACACAGCACACATTTGTGACATTTTATAAGAAATAACAATGTAGCCATCATTTTCCTATATGATTAAATATAACAATAAAAATGAATGCAAATTCAGGGAACCTCGGCAGTGCTCAGGAGGTGAAAAGCTAATGCAAAGCTGATGCTTTTATGACAGTATTTTACTCTTTATTTTTGTTTGTGAATCACAATTTGGTAACACATAGCTTTTTTTTTTAGAATTAAAACTAAGTCATCTAAGTAAAGTATATGAACTGGAAATCCAAATGGATTCCATTGGCTTACTGCAGTGAAGTAAGGCACAATCCATGGCTCCTTCCTTTGAGGAAGAGACAATACTCAAGAGGTTTTTATGTATAAGATAGAGGTTGCTATAGTTGAGACCAGAACATTTTATTCTCCTAGATGCGCTAATGCATCCATCACAGTCATGAATATCCGTCTTCACATTAAGAATTTAAACTATTTAGAATCAATAGCAACGGATATGGATATCAAATAGCGACCCATTTAAATGTATTTATATAACCATCATAATGGACGGTATGTCTCAAGAGCTTTATAAATGGATGTACACAACCATTTTGAACTAAAAGCAACTCTTAATTCTTACTTGAATGATACTTCATGCTAATATAAAGGTCTGACTTTCTTTCATGTTATCAGTTTCTGACAGATTTCTGCAGTTAGCATGTAATAGCCCTTTGGACGTCCATGCTACATGAAAGGTATGACCCCCTGAGCTCCACAAAAGTGACACAATAGAATGAAAAAAACTTCAACAGTAGTCCAAGAGGCCCAGCTTTACAATCATTTAATCGTGGCAGGTATGATGCTAAGGTTGTGATAATATGCAGTGAAAGTTCAGACAAAGACAATGGTTAGGTCACTTTTTTGTAATCAGTAGTTTTTATTTCGAAAAGGTCATCACAGCAACAGGCACAAAGTATCAGACTGCAACCACAATGAGACCAGAAAAGGTCACCTCCTCATGAGGTGACATTTTCTAAGTGTAAGGTAAAGTATATGAATAAGTTTGATTAGGATATTTAGATGTGCTGACCAAGTTGTCCCAATGGTAAACCACCCACCTCAATGGTCAATATCTTTTTCTCACACCTAATGGGAGAAGACCACAAGAAGAGTTAAGTACCAAGGTATAGAGCTTAGACACCAACCCACTTGTCTAACCACCCACATCCAATATGATACTGGTGCAGAAAGAATGCCCCCGGGGGTACACCATAAGAACATATGGAAGATCTAAGTTGCAGGCATAGGAAAAATGCTGAGCCAGGTAAATCAAATTGATATTTGCAAGTCTCAGATGTTTTGACCCCTTCTCATAACAGATATCAGACAGAATACATCTATTTCTCCATTTGGGGCATTGGGGAGATGAAAAAGGGGCTCCTCTGTTATGAAGAGCAAAATAATGGAAAATGGGACGTTTGCCACTTTAAATGAGAGCAAGTAGCTTTCTCTACAGTGTGCCAAGTTGATAAAAGGACATTATGGGGCCCAGTTTAGCTATGGTGCATTTAGGAGACAGATTAGGGTATACTAAGTCTTGTAAATGATGAGAAGAGGCCAAATTTTCCTCTATAGCCTGCCTGAAACAGATGTACTGGAGTCTAACCAGATTTACAATGGGTGCAACACATATGACCAAAAATACATATTGAAATTGGGAACAGCCTCCCTCTCTGCCACGTTGAGGGCTTACTGTCTGACGCTTGCCCCTCCAAATGAATTTTGAGATGAAACCCAGGATCTTATCCCAGTAACCCTTGGGGTGTGAAAGGGGCAAGATACTGAAATAAAAGTTTGCCCATGGTAAAATATAAATTTCTATTACAGACATACATGATTGTGGGGAAATGGGGATAAGTCACTATTTTTTCATGTCATCTTCCACTCCATGGAAGTTTTTAATGGCAGTGCATTACACTGAGGGGAAGATATCCACACCAAGGACTTCACCGCTAAAATGTGACATGGTAAGGTGTAAGAGACAATTCACTAACAAGGACCACACCAATAGATTCAAGTTTAGATGGGTTTATTGCAAGTGATGGAAAGGGTGCGCCGGGATGATGACTTATAGGAGAGAAGAAGGGATGAAGGGTCGACGGTATGGAGGTATGGAGGGTCGACGGTATGGAGGTATGGAGGGTCGACGGTATGGAGGTATGGAGGGTCGAAGGTATGGAGGGTCGGAGGTATGGTGGTATGGAGGGTCAGAGATGAGAGGCGCTGAGGGTCGGAGGTGTTGAGGCACTGAGGGCTGGAGGTGTTGAGGCGCTGAGGGCTGGAGGTGTCGAGGGTATGAAGGGATGAGGGGATGCAGGGACGTAGGTAGGAGAGAGGAAGGAACAGGGTCGTGGTGGATGGAGGTTGACCGGTATCGGGAAGGCTGGATGGAACCTGGGAGTTGAGACTCTGTGAGGGGGAACCGTCTCTCTGTAGCTCTATGTCTTAGAGCCCCATGGTTCCTGTGTATGAATGGAAGAGAGAAGAGAAAAGAGTGAGATAACAAAAGAAAGAGGGTTTTGGGGTGGGGAGGGATGTGAAAATGGCATCGAAGAAGGAGTGAACGGATGAGGCGTGTTTAAGTACATGTGAAACGGAAATGGGATGAATCAAAGGCGTGGACCATGTTCCTGAACCTAGTTATAAAACTTCATAAAAAAAATGACTGATGGGGAATGGAAGTAAGGGTATTGTGTGTCTATAACCAATAGTCATCAGCAAATAATTAGATTTGGTGCGATGTGTTATATTGAGGGGTGAAACAAACAGGTGCAGACTTGTCTTTTGAGCTTAAGGCTCAGTTGTAAGGGCAAATAAGAATGAGAAGATGCATCCTTGCCTGGAGCTCCACCAGTGCTCCTCCATGAACAGTATACCACACTTGACAGTATTGTGTTGCCTGTATGTAAGCACATGCGATCTATAATGACATATGGTGTAAATGGCATACTATAGCAATAGTGTATTTTGATGAAAAATTGGAATTCATGACTTCTTTGTAATTTTCACACTTTGTAATGTATTCCAGTGGGCTGAATTCGACCTTTTGGTGAGCCAGTTCTGGCCACAGGCTGCATATTTGACAAAATGGCAGAACTGGCTTTCCCTTTTTCATTGACTGAGTGTCATTTTAAGAGAAATTGGTGCCTGCAATTGATCATCCTCCTCTTTTATTGATTGGAGATTTGAATAGAAGCCTCAAATAGAGGTTATAGAATTCTCTGTCCAAAAATTTCCTTGGGTTTGGAAATTATATTGTGAGAGTGACTAAACATGATAGCTGAAATAGATACTGTTGGTATTTATAGAAATACCCACAAAATGTCACATCCATTTATGCATTTGTTACCATGCCAAAGAGTTGAGTTGCTGTGTGGCTTTCTGCCCGTCAAATAAACATCATTCATCCAGCCTTTTATTAGATATGGACAACAATCTGACAATCTGATTTTGTTTCATTTTTGAATGTGGCGTTTTTTGTCAAGTGACATGAAGGACTCTATATAAGACATGACATCTTATTGATATTACAGTGAGTTTAAGAACCAGGCATTTTCAGGCTTGGGGAAATGACTTAGATATTGTCTCTGGAAATGTCTAGGGCCATTAAAGTAATAAGAAAGTAATTAAACATTCAGAAGAAGAGAAGAGAGTCTATAGTTCTATATATGTTAGTTGAATATTTTGTTTCCTGGTTTCACAAAATGATTGTTAATTTTCCACTTCTGCAAGCTTTGGTTACAGTTCATCAGTTTTGCTCAGTCAAGCCTTATGATGATAAGCAAAAGATATAGTGATGTCCCAAATGAGGCCTTCAATGAATACCTGAATACATGGGGGTCATCCATAGTATCAGCATTTTCAGATATTAATGTATTAAGTTAGGATCTAGGACAGCATTCATATCCATCCCATGACCAAGTAATAATCCTGCAATTCTGCAAGTATGCCAGAAAGGTAATGTAAAAATTCTTGATCATATTGGTTAGGGGCACAAATGCTAATGTACGTCCTGCAACAACAGTTTGCCCCTCAGTACTGCTAGGTTTCTCTGGAATATTTATAGATATGGAGCATTTCAAAATGATTAGGGACCCACAGGCTTTGGAAACAAAAGAAGCTGATTCAGCTGGCTAACTGTAAGAGATGTCATGAGGGTAGTAGGTTAAGTTGAGCAAAAGAAGAAGCACCCAAAAGATTTTCCCACTCTGTATGAAAAAGAGAGATAAGTCCATAAAGAAAATGATAAATAAATAATATGTAATAATATGAAAAAAGATGATTTATAACTCATCCAGTCCTGGACGCCACAATATATCCAACCATGCCACCAAATAAAAGATGACAAGAAATGAACACACAACAAAAATAAAACCTCTTCCTCATCTCTGAAAACCTTACACTGGGACTGAAAGGGGACTGTTATCACTGTTGAAACAGCTCATTCCATTATAAGCAGAATATAGCAACTTTACAGTGGAAAGTGACCTCAATATATAGCAACATTTTCATTCTGAGGCATTATTTCTGAAGCATTATTGAGATTCATGAACAAATAATCTGGGACAATCAAATTCCAAGTATTGTTATCTCACGATATTAATGGCCGCAACAGTCGGAAGTGTGGTGGCATAAATGAGAAACTCAAAAGCAAAGGTCATTTATTATTGGTTTCCTAACTTCATATAATTCTGATGGCACTAAATGACCTGTATACAGGAAAACTGAGAACACATATGACTGACAAGCCCGTATTGCATAATACATAAACTGCATCCCTGAGAATACATTGTGAACCCAGCTTTGTGTACTCAGAGGCACAAGTATTAGTTAAATAGTGTGTGTCTTCCTCCAATGTGAAATCATACAACCCAAGTCAATGTGGGAACATGTATGATAGTATTTTCATGATTAAGGCAGTGAAATGAAAAATTATGAGAAATAATGTGAGGTTATAAATTACTTTGGTTTTGTCCCCTTCCTTTGAAAACAATTGTAAAAATCTTACACATGAAACAATTCCCTCAACATGTCTAACCATGAGGCAGTGACTCAACCATGCTATTATTTGCCACCGGCTGCCAGTGCCATAGAATAATCACCATAATCCCACCACACCAGCCTTGGAAGCCCCAGCCAAGCTGCTGAGAAGGTGCTCATCTTTGAAGAGCTGGAGTCCAATCAGCAAAGGAGATGAGGGTGAGGTGTCAATTTACACTCTGTTGGGCTGCTCTCCAACCAGTGTTGGACTGAGACAGACTGATGGAAACAGAGAGACAGAGATGTTGTGGTGGTAGAAGTAGCTGCAGCAGTAGATTAGATTATGAGAGAAGGGCTGATTGATAACAAAGGATGATTAGTTCAAATCACAATGGCTATTATAAGAAGAGTTTTCTAGTGATGTGGGGGCAGAAGTGTGTGCTGTGAATGAGGGTCTGTGTTATTCAGATTTTTTTTTTCTTTTACAATAATTTTATTTTAGCACATAAACATGTTTTTGACATGTTAACAGGGTCACCTACAAGACATTTTAGGCATGTTTATGGTAGAAGAGTAGGACAAAAGCCACAAATTCTTTATTCATTTCTATTTTTTAATATTTCTCTCCTGGCATTTCTCGTGCTATCATTCCTTCCTCCATTTTATTAGCTGCCTGTAATGTTGATAATCTACTAACTTCCCTATTCAAGCAGGTAGCCATTTTAACAAGGCACTGATGTTATCCAACAGCTCCAGCAGCTGTTGGCAGACACGTATTTAACCCCACCTGCTGTCTGTTTGCTGATAGCCTGATATGGTGTGTCTGTGAACACTTAGCCTAAGGTTGAAAGTTCTCACTGAGGGTTGCTCTACTAGAGCAGAGACAAACAGATGAAGCAAATGAGAGTTCAATTTCACTTAGATTCCTTCTAGTATTTAACTTTAGGAAAACTAATCTCTGTGCGCCTGCCAGTTCTTTTTGATCTCTTGGCCCACTACGTTCTCTGCTGGCTCCTTTAGTGCCACCTCTAAGTGATTTATTTGCTGCTAATTTGTTGGCTTGTTACAAGCAGATGGAGGCGGCGAGTCCTCTGTTCGTTCCTCGTTGCCTTCTGGTTCTGCCTCATATCCAGTAATAGCGAAGGAGGGAGATAAGTGACAGGAAGTGCTGCATTAAAGACTAGTAGCAACCAACTGTGGAAGTTAATTTTCCTATTGCTCTTCCTGTAATATTAGTTGGTATGGTCATCATGGACTGTAGTGTCTGACAACAGTTGTGTTTGTTGGCCTTGGATGACTGTAGGAGGCACTAGATGTTGACCTTTTATTTCTTAAAACACATTCTTTAATGGATGCCAGATTTATCTCTCTCACTCTCTGCAAATACTGTCTTTGTGTGTTTGCTGGCTACTCTTGCTCTGCTCTTCATTTCTTCTCTCCTGTCAATTGCCCAATTGAGTTGAAGTGCAGCAAATTTTCAAGCTGTTCTAGCTTGGCAACTTTATAGCCTGCAGACTGCTTTAGAGGACATCCTTGATAGAATAAAGTGAATTCTAAAGCAGAAGTGACAGTGACTTGTTTATACTGAAGAACCACTAGTTATCCTTTGGACTGCTGACTTCATTATCTGTCTAACAACTCCTTTGGGAGGTAATGGAACAGGGTGTGAATCATGCCGTGTGTGGGAGAGCTCTTCTGTACTCATGAGGACCAAAGGTTCCTTCATGGATGGAAAGATTGGAAAATGCCTCCAGAGGACACAAACTTTGATTCCACCAACATTTTTTATGCAACAAGAACATTGCTTCTCTGAGGTCAGTATGTATTGTGCCCAGTGTTTGGGTGTACAAAAAACGTCAGCGGTTCCCAAACCTTTTCAGTCAGCCTCACTTTTCACATGAAAGTATTTTTATTCTCACCTTACCTCCCAGAATATACACTTACATAAACATAATACAAAGCTTAAACTTTGAAATATTATGCGTAACATGACCACATTTTTTCTAAAGTCCACATTTTTATTGAGAATCATTGGTGTCCATTTATTTCCAGCATGGCTATCCTTAGACACCTCAGCTGAAATAATGATCAAAAATTGTTAAGACACTACAGTTTGCTTAGGTTGAGCTAAAGAAAAAACAACAAAGCCTCCTACTGCATGTGAAATAGCATTGCATACTGTCTCATTGCATCAAATGTGTGTTGATAAAAGACACTACATGAAATATAAAGTTGATGCCTATTTGTATGCACATCCTATGGCGGGAAACAGTTTTAGTCAACTTTGGTTTGAAGGTTTATCTGGAGTTTTGAGTGTGAAATTGTGCATTATGAAAATGATGCATAGTTCAAAGCTCAGTGTATGATGCGACTGGGAAAATTAAGTTGCCAAGTTAGTCATCTGTTTAATATACTTCAAAGAGCAGAGACAGGGAGGGACACGGAGATGGGGAAAGACAGACGGAGAGAGTGAGATCTGGCAGGGATGCAGTGTTTCAGTGGATTACTCGTGTGGAGAAACTTTGGGCGCTCTGCTGACTCTGATTTCTCCTTTTTGCAAGTTAACTGCAGCTAGTAGTGAAGACAGGACTGGTGTGGGATTCGACTAGAGAGCCAACTTACAATCTCTCCTAAATTTGAATGAATGCACATATTCAGCTAGAACATATTTCAGCCTTAAATGCTAAGGTGCCAAGTAAGCAAGTTTTGTGTCATGAGACATACACTATTTTTATATTTTCTGGATTTGAGGGAAATAAAAAACATAATAAAGAGCATATGTATCAATGCCCTTGAGCTACAGCTTAGCACATAAAACAAGGGAGAAACACTGGGAAATTGCCTTACTGACCATGTCTAGGACTATAACGGGCAGATCTGAGGACAACCATAGGGGAAATAACCCAGGTGATTCACAAACATAGAAATAATCTGGAAGACAGATTCTGCAAAGAAAACATATTTTATTTCTTTCTTGTCTGAGTTTTCCCCAAGCATGCTAAGGTAGTCTTAGAGTAAACAGTAAGCCTGAAGTGCATAGTAAGCAGCGTGTCAGGTCCAACTCACTGGCAGCAGTGTTTCTCAAAGTGACTATTTGTTAACAGTTAAATTATCAGTGGACGACTTTGTCAGTAGCAGAACTGACATAGCAGAGAGCACTACTGACAGGGCTGTGGTCTCTATGCCAAGGTGTATGCCAGCGGAGCCAGATAACTGTTTGAATTAATTTGCAGCAAAGCTTGTAATCAGGGAAATGGGCTCAGGTGTGTCTGCTTCCATGTGCCGATTGGATAGTAACCTCACCTCCATCACACCAATTGGACTAGGAACAGCTTGTGGCACTGGACTGTAGCTCCATCTGAGCTTGCTTGGAGCAATTCCCACAACAGACCGATGCTGTTCCCTTTGGGGCACATATTACCATTTAACACTGATGAGCAAACTGGTTTAGGTTCTGTATTAGATGCTGTGCTTTGGTGTGCACATGAATCTCTGCGGTCAACATTAAACTCAAGCTGTGGTGCCTTTTGTGTGCCTTTAAAATTTCAGCATAGAGTGTCTTTGAAAACTTGGCTTCCTAAATGTAGAACTTTTTGTCAGTAGTGATAAAAGGAGCACCATCTATTAGGGGCATGGAACACGGCACTTCAATATTGTGATTTGCATTTTACAACCAATTTCTTTTCCAGAGATAAAAATGCAAGAATTGATAGAGGAATATGTTTTAACATGCGACAGGCTTAAATTATGTGTGTTATTTTAGAGGGCTCGCTGGGAGGTTATCAGAGGTTTCTGACAACAGTCAACACAAGATGAATTACTGGAGATGTGAAGAGATTTATTATAAGTTCTGCATGTTTGTTGGGCATATACAGTATGTGTGTGTGTGTTTATTGGGAAAATGTTCCCATTTCAAGTGATGTAATCTATATTCCATCTTTGGTGTTGTCCCTTAGGTCCCTGGTTATCACACTGTTATGGGCCCTGAACAACAGGGTAGCAACAATAGCACCCCTGTGCCCTGATACTTAGACAGTTCTACTGAGATTTCTCTCTCTCTCTCGCTGTCTTCACTTTATAGTTGGATCTGAAATTTATATAGCTCAGCGGGCTGTATCTTTTCCAGTTTAATGACCTCATAAGAACAGAGGATTCCCATCGTAAGCTTTGTCATGCATGGAGCCTGTTTGTCTTTGCTGAAATTACTGTTTCTTCTCATTTAAACAAGACAGGCACAGATTGATTTGCCTTCAACATCTCTACGACGAATAAAGATTGGGTACTTTTCCCTTTGATTGAATCCATCAATCGTGGCACAGACGTTTTCTGTGGCGAAGCTGAAGAGATGTGTGTTATGGCCTCACTTCGGCCTCACAGTTCTGGACAGTGAAAGGATGCTCAAAATTGCTTGAGGCTAGAGAAACAGATGTCATTCACAGCACTGATAAATGTAGTGCTGTGAATGACATTGGTAGCACAACCGGAATGTTTCGAGAGCTATGATACTCAAGATGTGAAGTTAATTTCATTATCTAACCCTTTTCTTATTTAGGACCAAATCAAATTGTAAAGGTAGCTCAATAAATAAAACAGTCCTTTTTGATTTCATTGTATTTACCGGTTACTCTACATCCTCAGCTCCACATCCTTCTTTCATTTACAGCCTTATTCTCAGCAATGAATGCGTTAGCCAGTGTCTGCACACATGTAAGAGATTATAATTTGCCAGTACGCCTTGGTTGAATAGATTCCCATTTCCTGTCTCTTCCCTTTAATGCAGGCCTCCGCATGAAGCGAGTGACAGTGCAGAGGATCGGGACACCACTGGAACCGGGAACACAGGTGATTAACAAGTGCTTTTGGAATCGTGCTGAGAATATAGTTAGAGTGTTTTCATCTGTGTGACTGTTTGCTGTGAATGTGAGTGATGTGTGCATCACGCACAGCATCACACATGCTTAAGTGCTTATGCAGCTTTCTATCACAGCTAACAGCTGTGTTTTCATCCATAATTTTGTCCAAACGTTTGTAGTGTGAGTAGATGGTGTATATAGTACTTGCATGAAGGAGGAGATCAAGGCAATGGTAACTACTCACTCTTAAAGGGTACTGTGCTGTATCTTAATTAAAACCCTGAATGAAATCACTGGGTTTGTTAATTACGAAGAATGGCACAAATTCAACACTGAATGAAAAAGGGAAATCTGGTCAAAGATTTTTCAGTTTTAAAGAAATGTTTCTACTGGGGCAGAAACGCTGTGTTCATATTTAAAGACACAAACTATGAAGCAAAAATGATCCCTTTGATATAGGTTTTCCTATATTTTAACAAACATTATTTGTACCTAACTCACACTAAGTCACCTAGACCTTTTGCCATTTATCGGAAGTTCCAGTGGAAAAAAACAGGACATGATCCCTCACTGGATTCTCACTCACAACCACAATCTCAACCAGGCCTCTGCAGTGTTGGGCCACAAGGTTTCCCATTTTAGGTGTTCAAACACATATGTGGGTTGTAACGCTCATCCAAAAATACACACATCTGGTCAGCCAGAAACCTCTCATGTCATTCCATTTGTCATTACTTGCTGCTCGCATTAAACCTCCTACACGCCCATTGTCCATTCACCCAGGTGTTTTCACTTATTTGCTTGATTTGACCTCATCTGTTTGATCTGTTGCACCTTAAATCTAATTAGCCTAAGTGAAAACACCTATGAAGATTTGGAGGGCCTTCAAGTTCAAGCCACTAATGGTCTTAGAATGACCTACATCGACCCGAACGCCCTCATTAAGGTTGGTTTATGTGCATTCTTGTTCGCTATATGCAGATGAGTGATGACTCATTCCACTGTACTGCAACTGTGAGGCAGGAAATATCAATCCACTGCTGCATGGGCCCTTAATGCTTGAATGGGGTACCTATGTCAGTTCGGATATCAGAATCCCTCTATAAAAATCAAAGATCTATGTCTTCTGATCACTAGCGTAAATATTATGTAAGTAGCTTAAGATAAAAAACTACAGAGTTGACAATTATGCGCTGCCAAATATCGAGCAGGTGCAACAACACAAGACACAGCAGCCAGCTATATTACTTACTAGTTCAACAGCGAGAAGCCCAGCTCGGCGTCTGTCTTTAAGCCTTTTATTTTATGAGCCTCTCACCAATGACTAAAGGCAAGTCCCAGATTTACTCTTGTCTGGCAGCCTCTCGCTCAGTTACTCTCTTTTTCAAGCTTTTCATCCTCCTTGGTCTCTTCTCTCTGCCACGCTCTGCTTCTGCTCAACCCAACTATGTTTGCTCTGGTGCCCATTCCACCATTGCTCCCTGTCAGCATTCCCCTCACCCCAGGTGTGAAAACCTCATCATCAATGGTCTAAAACACAACACACAACACTAAGACTCCTCTGGTACTCTAAGTCCAGGCAGCACGGCTACCAAACTGAGCTAACATTAGCTAACAGCAGCTATAGTTTGCTGCAGTTTACTTTACTCTCCCTTGGGAAACAGCAGAGCAGCTGGAGGACATGAGGGTGGTTCTAATGGTTTTGGTATACATTTTTGTTTTGCACTGGGGCCAGTCTGTTAGTCTATGCTGCAGCTTCAGAGAGTACCTACTTGCTTAATTTAATTTGCTCTTTCTCTCTTTTTTTCACCTCCTTCACTATATCAGTGATTCCCCGATGGTGTTACCAAATGATGGATAATATTCGGGGGTCGCCAAGTGTTTGTGGAGAATAAGATAAAATAACATATCGTGGCAAACAGCACAGAATGAGAGACAGAAAGCAGCTGTCTCTCTTGAATGCATCATTTATTTGTTCCATTACAAACTAGACAGCAAAGCGAACACCAACCTGATTATTTGAACACCAACCTGATTGCTCTGTTACCCACCAGACAGTGAAGAAAACATCAACTTGATTATTCTGGGGGGTCACGACGCTAAAAGATTAAGAAACACTGCGCTATCTAAAAAGAAGAGAATGAAAACAAGGAGTTACATCATGCATCAGTGTGTCTGGTACATTATGTTATGTAAATTATTCAGACTGTCTACCGAAAAAGACAGTTAAAGGTGCACATTTTTAATGGTATTTGGTCCCTAACAATAAAGAATGAACTCCTTGCCCATGCTCCTGAGAGCATTTACAGTTTCACATTGACTGTACATGGAGGCTTGCCATGGTGAAACTGCTAGAAAAGGGAAATGTCAAATAAAAATAAAGTATTGCTTCAAGAGTCTATATAGTCCACTGCATGCTGCTTACGTTGGTAAAAAGAAGTACTCTTATAAGTTTGGGTAGAAAGTTCAGGGCACCTTGGATTTTCAAATCAATTCCTCAACTTTCTATTTAAAGGATGTGTATTACAGTATATGGCAGCTCTACACTCTGGAGTCTCATAGCTGGATCTGTGGTCTGCAGACGCCTCTCTTTCTCTGTTAAATTTCCTGGAGATAAAGCCACAATCGATGAACAACCCATCATGCCCCTCTCCCCCAACCCTCTCCTCTTTTGACCTATACTGCTCAAGCACACATAGGGACTTACATTTAACTGCTGTCTGTCTCTGTCTCTCCCTCACTCCCAGCTTCACTCCATCTCTCTCCCTCTCTCTCTCTTTTCTACCCCCAAACTCTTTAATGCATCATTTATTTGTTCCATTACCCACCAGACAGCAAAGCAGAGCTGCTGGTTATTGTAAGAACAGGCCTAAGAGATCAGCTCGGAGCAGAACGTGATGTTCTCTAATGCTTGCAAATTCACTTTGAGCACAGCAGATCACATGATTAGCTGTAAGATTTACTCAATAACAGGGAATGTTCTAATTGCAGAATTTGCTGTATTAATATTTTTACGTGCTGATGTTGTGCGTGGAGCTTGGTGGGATTCAAAGCGATGTCAAATAAAGCTGTACATGCTGTGATTGATTGCCGCATGCTAGAGCCATTCTGACTGACTGATGCATGCTTTGACAGCTCAGCTCACACTCGTCTTGGAGTTTACCTTGACAAGTGTTCCTGTGAACATGTAAATGTACACATTTATGTTTTAGTGTCTTTTTAATGTTAAAGTTAACACGTGCAAGGCTCGTGTCCTCCTGTGAGTGCTGACATTGAAGAAGGAAAGAAAAGGAAACTAAAGATGAGTCCTTACAAGACCTTAGGCACTCTTCAGAAAGATATTAATTGAAGTGGGTATTGTAACTGGCAGCGTTTTCTCTGCTGGGGGTCTCTGGTCAATACAGTATCTCTGGGTGAGTACAAGAAGAACCCGATTCAGCATCTGCAGAGAAAGCCTTTTTATCAAGAGAATCTTAGTGCAAGCAGTTACTCATATACAGTTTCACTGCTAACTAACTGTTACAACACTCCGTGCTACTGCTAAATTTCACCGGGCACGGCTGTGAGACATTTCAGGTGCACTGTGGCCACCAGAGCTGATGGCCGCAACCCAGAAACCTCTGCTCTGGAAAGAATTCGCGGCAAATCTGACTGAGTTAACAGTCTGGTGAGCAAAATGCTTCTGAAACTCTCCTGATGGGTCTAAAGACGAGTGGAGAAAAGATGAAAACAACATTGCCGCTGTGATGTGACAGAGATGTGCCCAGTGGGGTCCAGGTGTATAATTTCCTTTGCTCCTGACTTGTATGTCACTTAAAAGTAACAATTATGAATTTGGGGTCACTTTTCTTGGGATATTAGTCCAATGTTTGTCCTTCATTCTCTTATTTTCACTTGCCAAAAAGGGGACAAATATTTGAATCAAACTTTGTAAAAGATTGGTTAAAACCCCAAAAGACCACGGCATGTATGGCACTACAAGACACTTGAAGAGATTTATATTGGGTATGAGAGCTAATGGTAAAACTACCTATATTCAGTATTTGCATTATTTCTTCTGGTGACTGATCTCACTTTTCTTTTGTTTTTTTAGCATGTACATTTTGTGCAATGCTGTTGATTTACAAGCTGTGAAATATGGGTTCTTTATATATGAGTACTGAGTGTTATGGGCAGAATTGATTCACTTTCTGGGGATGATGGTCCTTCATGTATATCTAATTTTTTGCCACTTCAGCTGAAAGAGTGCGTAATTAGTTTTTTTTTCTTAAGATTTGACAGAAGCTTGAACCCTAATCAGCTTAAATTTATTAACGCCACTCTGCTGTTGGCAAATTTCTATACAAAAATGATAATGCTGCAGTAATTTGTAGTTGTCTTACTGTACGATACTTCAGTTGCCATAATGAAAATGGAAAAGGCTGAATGATGATATTCCAGATGGTATTCACCATAGCTGCTCTTCATAATAGCACTTAATGATTGACTGTACAAAAAGCTGCTTAACATTTAAGATTAATCATAATTTGCAGTAGGGGCAATCTCAAAAGTTGGATGGGTTGGAGAATTTAAAATACTCTTTTTTGTCTTTCTTAGACCTCTCTCATAATTTGGAGTCAGCAGTGCTTTCTATTTCCTGTCAAATGTGCTTACTATCGAGTTTCAATGGGTTGAAGAGCTGGATAGGATTCCTGATTTGAGCAAATCCTACTTTTGTGGACACACATGCGCACACACAGAAATCCACTTACCTGTATCATCTTAAAATGCACACATATAACAAATCAGAGAGACTAGAGTCTGTGTAAACACTGTCCACTTGCAGAATACTCTCATTTACAGTGTTCATACAAATTAATTCAGTTTTAACTTGTTTGTTAGTGTTTGTGTCTTGAATTCCTCTGCTTTTCTAAAATTAACACCCCCTCATTTTCATCCGGAATTATTACATGGTTTTAATGTGTGTGTTAAGGCTTTGGAAGCACAGGGAGAAAAAAAAACATCAGGACTCAGCTTCTCAGTCCCTCTAATAGGTTGGTCTGTCTTGTAATAAGCCCCACTGTTGTTTACCCAATTAGGGAGAGCACTCAGTGATTGAAAGTGTCTCCCTGTAATATCAAAGCCTCCGTTATGTAAGAGGGGATGGGCCCACATTTAATTGATAATATGTTTCATAGTAAGACAGGTGTTAAATAATTTAGCTTCCTCGACTTTGCCGGTTTTAACTTTTAATTGTACTATATATCATTCAGACTTTGCTGAGTTAGAATGCTTTAGACTGCACCTACTTCTATGGGATGGATGGATGTATTTTTAAAAATCCTAAGATTATTTCATCTTTTAGCATAAATCAATAAAGTATGACAATGTGTTTTTGACTTTACTGACTTCAGTGCATAAGATTATGAAGGCTACCGTATACTCTTCAAATTGAAAATAGGTACATCAACCCTAAATGCCAAATAAATATCATTTGCATTTGTAACCAACTGATTTGACTTGAATATGACTAAATTCGGCCTTCATACAGACATTGTGATACTGATATATCAACATTTGTGATACTTAAGCACACACTTACTAAACCATGAACTTAGTTGGACTTATGTTCGTGATACACTCCAAACAAAATCACATTTGGCAAAACAGTGGATTCAACGGTCCATTGAGTGGGTTCTGGAGCACTGGATCTCAACACAAACTTCAGTCAAGTGAGTTTGCCCAGTTGTCTTAAGATTGAACATGTTGAAATTTCCATTTCTCCAATCACTTCAAGCACTCCTTGTCCCTGTTGGATTCAGTCATATTTCACCAGAGCATTCAAGTCAATGTGTGCCTGAGTGACACAAGGCTGACGACAGAAAAGGTAAGAAGTGTAAATAAAGTAAACACTTAAACTACCATATTTATAGATTTAAAAACAACAAATTAAAAACAACTCAACCCAAAGCACATGACATTATTTCACTTTTTTGAGTCAGCCAGCCTGTGAACTGATTAAACATTAATATCTCCAATTGACAAGAAAAGTACTTATTTACAGTAAAACATTTCAAACTAAATATGCCACTGCACAAATGCTGACTATTTAAGCTCAAACTTTGTGTGTGATGAGTTGCTTCATTGTGATACTCAAGAAGAAGCCACTAAAGTTCTCATCAACTTTCAGTGCTGAGGTGATCGCCAAATGATAAATCTATTAGATGAGAAGTGAGGACTTAGAGCTGTGCTCCAAGTCAAAGAGCGATCAAAGTCTGTCTGTTATCTGGCACATTTTGAGCGATGGAGAGGAGGGCTCACACCAGTATGGATGAGGGGAAGGAGTGAAGCAGAGTGAGGGAAGAGAAAAAATAAACAAAATATGCAGTAGATGGATGTGGTGCAGTGTAAGAGAGAGAGGCACATTAGCTCATGAAACACAGGATAAAGTGAATTTCATGCTCTTGTGCTCCAAATGTCATGGCATTAGAGCTGTGTATTTTCCTAAACGTCTTAAAATAATATCAGGATCATATTATCTCACATAATTAGAACATTTTTAGTCTTTCTTTGTTTTTGTTTTTTTATATCTTCAAAAATGGTGGTAAATATGTGGGCTTAGACACACTGAAAAGGCAACATTTTATAATTTGAGTTGTGTTAGGCAGACTTTCTGTGAGTCACCAAAAAAAGGATAAAGCCGAGTTGAACTGGCTTTTAGCTTAAAACATGTGCACTTCTGGTAATTGCATAGATTAACCTTCCTCTTTATTACATATAGCTGTTGGAATTGCTGCTTGTGCCACTTTGTCCTGCGTGTTTGGTGTGTTTGTGTGTCCGTGGTTTCGGTGGAGGCTGTGTTGGTATGAGCTGATTAGCTTCGATGTAGACGGTTCATTAAAAAAAAAAAAAAAAAAACCTGAAAGCCTCAGTTGCCCATTCCTCAGCGAGGGGTAATTTGCAGGAGATGAGTCCACCATTCTCCGTGTCAACAGGAAGCTAATTGTTGTTTGTTTGCTTTTTTTTTTTTTTTTTTCCCAGGGATGTGAATACTTCCCTGCAGCAGGGCATTGGCGGCAGTGGTGAGATGGAGAGAGAGCGTGGTGTGGGAGAAGAGGGGCACACAAGCAGTGAGAGAGAGACAGGGAGAGAGAGAGAGAGAGAGAGAGAAAGCAAGATTGCAAGATAGTCATTATTGCCTACACTAATGACAAATTAATTACACCACAGCTGGCTGTGCAGACTGTCTTACTCGAGGCTGAATGTAGAGGGCAGCATGCAGCATCAGTAAGGCCTGGAGGTGTTTGGGTGTTTGGGCAGGCAAGATGGACCAAATTCAGTAACCATGGAAAGCAATCAACAGCTAATGGTGGAAATAGATTGTAGTTTGTGATATATATATATATATATATATATATATATAATGAGACTGACATTTCAGGTTTTTATATCTTCCATGTCCTTTCAAATCTGATGTGAAATTGTCTGGGAGTTAATGAAGACAGTATAGGCCTATCATCTCAGTATTTGTATGTAATTCTTCTACAATATTTGGATGTTTGACTTGGAGCTATTGATGATGATGATGATGATGATGATAGTGCTGGTTTTGTCGGCCCAGTCACCTAGACTCCTGTATCTTTGCTATCTTTCCACAACTGAAATAACTTCTGGACTATTGAGTTCTCATTTTTTTGTTGTCATGCGTGTTGTGGTTTTCCCCTTTCCTTCTCATATTGTCAATAAAATATACTAAATATATTAAGTTAATACTTAAATTAGGTTCAGGAGCAGGTCCACACCTCAAATCACTTGTCAAGCTGCTTATACTCTCCTACCCTTGTGGCTACAGCCTCAGTTTTCTCCCTCCCCTTCCATTCATCTATTCATTTCCTTACCTCATCCCTATCCTATCTCTTCCTCTACTCATACCATCCCCATATCCCTTCACCGTCTCTTCTCTCATTGCTTCCTATTCATTCTGGTCCATACCGCTCCATCTCATTTTAGGTATTGTCTGGGGGTGTGTAAGCAGCTCGGGTGGAACACACCTGAGACCTCCTTGTCCTTCAATGTGTTCTCCCAAACCAGCTTTACCAATGACATCCCTCCTCCACGTTCCCCCCTCAACATCTTCATCCATTTGCCTGTTCTTAATACGACTATTAATCGTATATATCTATTAAATCTTTAAATGAAATACTGTTGTGGCGTTGTCCTTGTTAGTGAAACTCACCTCGACTTAACTGAAAGACTCTTTCTGTCTGACCTACTACCAATGTGAGCATCATACAGTGTAACCTTGCGGCTAGAAACACCCTTCTCACCGCCCTGATTTGGCGTCAAACCCAGAAGCACCCACATGTGATTCCCCTAAGCCAGACGCTGCACACTCACAGTAAGCTACCATAGATAAGAGCATCAGACAGCTGACTACAATGCATCTGCATGTGACTGTTTGCACAGATGCATCTGTGTGTGCAATTATGTGTGTGCAGAGGGTCAGTCAGTTATGAAGGGCCCCCGGTAGACTTGATATTCAATTACATGATGGAGTATTTGTGAGGCGAGACCGATGGCGCTGTAAAACTGCTGCATGCTCTGAAGGTACGCGCCATGGTTAATTTAGCTTTCATAATGAGATGGCCGAGATGAGGAGGAGACTGTGGGGGCAGTGCAATATAGAGAGATGAAGCAGTGTAATGTTGCAGATGTGACTTAAACACGTGGGCAATGCAGTAAGACAGAAGAACATTACTTACTGTTTGCAGGATTAAAAATGTTTGGGGAGAGAAAAATGTAAAATTTGCAACTAAGACAAAGAAAACAACAAAAAAAAGGAGAGAGAACAGGACAGGAAAATAAGGTGAGGGTGAGGTCGAGGTCAGTGTCAATGAGAAGAAAAGGCTGCATGTCCTGCGACTTGTGCACTCAAAAGATCAGTCCCTATGGACACACACTAGTAGCACTATGGATAAACAATTTCTATTCCCTCCAATAATTAGGTGTATATTGTTGACTGTCATTGGTTTCTAAGGCAAATAGCAAGAGGGAAGCCACACACATCTTACATGTGTATCTCAGCTGACTCCTTGTTGTTCTTTTGTCTAAAAAACAAAGTCCTCAAGATTTCTCTAACGTTCTATTAACATAAAGTTTTAATTAGAAGAATGTTTTCCCGGGTTCTGTCCTCCCAGTGTCCTTCAATATCAACCCAACCGTAAGCTGAACATTTCTAGACACATTTGAAGCAATATATTAATGCAATTTTCCACGTAACATTTACATATATTGCAGAAAGTCTGTGCTTTACCTTGCAGCTATAGCTAGACTAAATACCTATAATACTAGAATTGGCCAGAAATAAGGACGACAGGCCAGTAGACTTTCTACAGGCATTGCAAACCTCTGAATGTCAGAGGAGATTTGGAGAGGAGCCATATTTTCTCTGCCAAAATGAGGACTGTCATCTCTATGAGAGACTGAGAACCAAAGTCTTGTTGTTCCCGATGGCACTCATCAATCTGAATACAACAGTGACTTGTTTCATATGGGTAATTTTTCCCTGTTGTGACACTTTCTGCACTGCTGCTGGCTTCAGGGCAGCAGGCTAGCTACCTATCTACATAACAGCAATGGCCCAATTACCTGAGTATCTGAGACACACACACACCTGCGCGCACACATACAGTGCACACCTACACTCTGCACACTGCAAGCACATTTACTTACACACAGATGACCACATTTATAGGGCTCAACATATTAGATTATTGCAGCCTAGATGGTTTTACAGCCGTTTTTTTCCCCAGGAACTTGGAAATGAACTTGATGTTCCGAGGACATCACTTGATGTCAAAGAAAGCGTGATTGCTTGAGCCAGCTTTTGTCTCCAAGAATATCCAAATATATAGACTTGACCTAATCTATCTTTGCTGGATATTGATGCGAGGGCCTCAGATTCTAACTCAAATCTTTATCCCAGCAGGATTCCTGTTTCTCTCACACAATTATGGAAAAGTGAAATGTCTTGGCTTGGTGTGACATTGTTATTGCACAACAGGAACCCAGTTAAGGGGACCTTGACATGGGAAACCACTGTTTGACAAACAACCCTGTTTTCTTTGGTAAAAAAATGCATCACATTTATAAATTAAAGACTAACCAAGTAGTAAATTTAACCTTTTAATTAATAAAAGTTTTTTATTAACCCAAGACTGTGGTGTGTTGAGGCTGGGGGTTGGGCTCTGTGTGCTAGGTGTGATAAGTGTGGTTTGCTGGGTGGCTGAGGAGCTGGCTGCACACACCTCAGCCTGATCATCATCTGGAGCAGTACTTAGAGGCTGGCCTCCTGTGTTCTCACTGCCAGATTGTCACTGCTTTGTGGTAGATTGGCCTGTGTGCTCTTTTGTGAATTTTTGCTACCTGTGTTCTCTGCCTTCAGGATCCAGCTCTCTAACCACCAAGCCACCCTGCCACCGCACCGTCACCGTCAGCTTTAGCCTCAACCTTGCCACGCTTTCCACCTCCCTCGTTCCCTGCTTCTACCCCCTGTGAGCTTGCCTGCCTCCACAGCCTTCCCTGTGTCAGGAGACGCCACCTCACCTCTTACCCTCAGTTTCAATAAACTGCTGTTTTGTTCCTTCTCCCTCGTCTATTTGTCTGCATTTTGGGTCCAGCACCACCGCCTCACAACAAAGATCTTCTTAAGCAACTAGTTTTTGTGCTTAAACAGCTGCTGGTGGCAGATCAAAAAAACAGAAGCAGAAATAATCTTTAATAGAAACATCTAGTATACCTCAGTATAATGCAATACAACAGAACAATCTGCAGCCTCTAGTTGAATCAACACCTCTCTGAAACGGGCTCAACGAAAGCTGAATATTATAACATTTGTGAAAGTATTATTTATTTCAGGACTTAGATACCAGTTGATTAGGTGCACCGAGCTAAAATGATTGCAGAGTGTATGTTACTTTGGAAGGCAATGACAAATCACATAGTGTTTAATTTGGAGGACTTGGTAACCATACCATGGCTAGCATAAGTCAAGAAATATCTAGAAAGTCTCTACCATTTGTCTAGCATAAACAGACATGTGACTCAAGCCATTTGTTCCAAGCCTCAAGCTAGTCCCAAGTCATTTTGGGCATCTCAAGTCCTCAGACATTTATTCTGCTCACTGAGTTGATCAGTAATATCCATTGCTATTAGGCTAATGTTAGTTAGCTATGGAGATGTAAGAGTACAGATTCGCTAACATGAGCCTCACTTACCATTACGAATGAATGTTCAAATAACAAACAAGTTTGATGTTGTAGTCTGGCAGATCTTACATTGAGCAGTTTGTGTTTTACTTTACATGTGAAAAGCTTGAATCTGAAAGTGATGACTCTTGGCAAAGGCATGATGATGATCCGATCAGATCCATGGACCATCGGGTAGCGTTGCAAGGAGGTTGACTGACAGGGTAGTCATCCAGTCATGACAATGCCATTCTGCATGTACACTTGAATACCAGGTAGCATTACAAAAACACAGACAAGGGCAACATTGAACATTTTTATTTTATTTTTAACATTTAAACTTAGAACACAAACGAGCCACCATGTCTCAAGTCAAGTGACAGTGACTTATGAATACCCAAAAATGCTACATTAAATGTTTCTGGTTAACATAGTTGAGCCTCTTTTGAATCTTTTAAAAACTTGAGTGGGAAATAGAAATGAAGTTACTAACTGCTCCTGCTCTATTTTTGGTTATTTTCAGAGAAAAATAGTTTTTATGATCAAAGAAAGATTGGGGTAACACATTTTTATCCTCCACAACACAATGCCAATATTACACCGCTCTCCTCCTCTCTCTTTCAGGCTTTGCATCATACCAGGGGCTACAGTATGAAAGCTTTTGGATTGACAGAATGTTGGCTGGCCCCTCAGAAACAGTTATCTCATGCTTGACTGAGCCAGGTGTGTATAATCAATGTGTCTAATTAGGAGGTTGTTTACCAAACTGCTGATATGCACTGGCCTTTTCGCATTGTTTTTCTGGGGCAGGGCAGACCCATATGGGGATACAGACTGCATAATATCACCTCCAAAAAGAAGCATGCAGCCATAGCCAGCATCACACACTCAATAGTCGTTGATCTCTTTGAAAAATATGGCCATGGCTCTCCATAAAGGGTGACACACACCTGAAATTCCTAGTGTTTCATCTGACTGGGTCTGTAGAGACGAGAGACTGAATAATCTGTCCTGAGGTGCTGAATATGGTCACGAACTTCAAACACACACTCACACAGCACATTTGATCTCATTTTAAAAAATGCACCCATTGTGAACAACACACCTGGTTCTCAGTTAAGAGCACATACACAGTGGCGCTAAGGAAAGCAACTGAAATAGTCTTGACCCATGGGTTAAAAGAATAAATTGTATTAAAACCTCTCTAAAGTTTATAGTATTTTTCCCAGGCTTTTTAAAGAGCTGATTTAAGAGAATGGCTTGTGTGTGTAGTCACTGTATGAATATCAATATATAAACCCCACAAAGAACTATTAGTAACTATCATATTTGTGCTGTCCTGGTGACTAGCAGTGTCGCCTCACTTCAGGAGGATCCTGGGTAGAGTCACGACCCAGCTTTCTGGGGTTTGCGTGGGTTTGCTCTAATTTATTCAAGCATTGTGCATTCAAAATCACACTGCTGGGTTCAAGTTTAGCTGAGTATAATTATATGTTGATGTCAGAGCATTCAGCATCCAGGCCGAAAATATGATTGGTGGTTGAAGTTGTGCTCGTGAGGAAGCATTGATTGGCAGAGAGGAAGGAGAAACCGACGATGGCGAGAGGAACAGACAGAGAGAGAAATCAATGAGAAAGAATCAGAACACATCCTAACTGCAACCACTTACTGTGGATTTATTTAAGGGAATGAGAGACAAAAAAAGAAAAAAAAGGAGAAGAAAGAAGGGTGAAGGAGAGAAACACCAATTCCCCTGAGTCCGAACAAAAGTCTACCCTCGTTTTCATCATGGTGGAAGCTGGAGGTAACATGAAGCAAGTCAGAGGAGCAGTGAAGTCTTTCCGTGCGAGTGTGTGCACCTTGAGTGTTTATGTGTGTCCAGAGAAGAATGTTATGGTTGACCAGGCAGACATTGTGTGGGCTGACACGGCGGGCAGCGAGGGCGCCAGAGCTGGAGAACACATTTAGTCTCAGAAGACTGCCTCTGTCTCAACCTGCTGCTCAACCACTCTGAAGATATCGGCCTTTGATTCTTTCTTCCTTTCTCTCTGTGCCTATAGCTCACACTCTGGAGCTCTCCTTCCTCTATCTTTTGGTATATTTTTCAGAGTTTCTCTGTGTCTCTCCCTCCACCCCATCCGTTGCCTCTATTCCTCACTCTGTCTCTGTTAGTCTGTCTCTTAACAGACGAACTTTAAATCCATCTCACTCTGTTTTTCTGCCCTTTCGCTTTAATTAAATCCACTTTAATTCAAAAGTTCTTTCTGCCAAGCAAAAGCCACAACTAGAATAAAATTCAGCAACTGTGGCTGTATGGTATCAATAAAAACAGTACTCTAGTATTAAACTAGAAAGGCAACATTTGTCTACATAATCTAAAGAAGATTTAAGTATGGGCAGAGAAGGATTGTTCTTAAGGAAGTACGTTTTTGCTGGTGTGGCTGTGCCATATGTTCTGTGACACAGAACCATATGTGAATTTGTTGTTGAAAACTGTTTGGAAAAGGAAAGTTGGAAAAGGACAGGCACATTAAAAAAAAAAAAAAACTTGGCAGGTGACACTTTTTTGTGATCAAAAAATCAGATCAACAAACCATGTAACAAAGTCGAACTCTTACTGAAGCCAGCTGCAGAGAAGAGCAGAAATATGTTTTCCATCGTGGATGCAAGCTGCATCCACGCTGCTTCATACTCCTTCATAAGACATTGATTGGTCCGAACCACTGCAGATAGCACATAGCTTGAAGCCTAGCAAGACAGATTCTTGTGTGATCTTGCAAGTCCAGCTGCCCAGCTGGACTTGTCTATGGTTAAATTCGTGCGAGGTTATTCTAGGTGGTTGCTACATGACTGCTAGGATGTTAATGGATGTTGTACTTTCCCAGTAATTAGTTAGTTTCAGTGGCATCTTTACAATGTTGCTGTATTGTCCGGTGTGCAGTACCAAATTGGCAGGGGGGAGAAGCAAGTGAAAAAGTCCATGGAAATAAGAAGAAAAATTGAACCAAAGTAATGGAGAACTTGAATAGCCCTCACAAACTCAAGGTTGCTCTCAAATGGACAAAAAAGTACCAAGAATTACAGAATGAACTAAAAATAAAATAAAGTGAAGTTAAAAAGTATCCATAAAACTTTGTCATCTTGTACGATCAACAACATACCCAGCTTGCTTACACTCTAACAAGCTTCTTTTGACCAGAATTTTATATTCAGACACATCAAAGTTGAGGATCCTCGCACTTTGATGTGGTGAGATTTATTCCTTAGTTGGATGAAACTCTCATCGGGCAATTTCAAACCATGCTACATCAATACACTTTTATATTTTATATTTTAAAAATGAATAACTAAAAAAAAAAAAAGACACACACGCCATTTAGATATGTTATCATGCATAACATTGGCAGGCCACTGCGGAAGACCGGTACTTCATCGTTGTTAATGATGATGATCATCATCAAATCATCAAATCACAGTACTCTGGGGAACACCAAAAGTCAAACCATCACCCTGTCTGTGCTTGAGCCTTGGACAGTTTGTCTGAGAATTGTCCTCTCCATTCCAGACTTCCAGTCTGCTTGTCTTCAGGTTATTCTTTGTTTTTTTTGTTTTTTTTGACATTGCATAGTATTCAGTGATCTGTAGTTTAGCCTCTGCAGCTCTCTAACCTCAGTATTCATGAGAATAAAGTGTAGACAGTATAATTTGACAGAGGGAGACACAGAGACGGTTTTAATGTTGAGCACCATATTTGCAGCTGAGCAGACAGAATGACTATAGAAGTAATTGAAGAATCACTTAATTAGTATTAGTAGCAGTAGAAGTGGTCGCAGAGGGGGAGAGAGATCTGCCAGCATATTTGGGGCTCCAGCTGAGTGTCTGTCTGTGTGCCTAATTAAAACTGCTGAATCACATTTGGAGGCTTCAGTTTAGTTCTAAATGCAAGAAACACTGTCACAACTCAAAAAGTATAACTTGTAAAAAATTTTTTCTACAACATCCTGCATGTGTCCACTGTAGAATTTTTAGATTTCATTTACACGGGCAGGAAACAAAACTTTCCAACTTTGCTGTTGCAGTCTGAAGCCATGCGGGTATTTTAGATTTCATGTGCCAGGATTTGGAGATTTGCAACTGAGATTTCTGCGACCATTCTCTACAGCAGTGGAGCTGAATGGAATTCTGCTCAGAGCATTAAAAATAACATTTGAAAATTATGCCAAAACGGGACTTTTTAAAACAAGAGTCGTCTAATAAAGAGGATACAAAAATTAGATGATAATAGGTAATTTAGGCTGCATCTCCAGTATTAATGTTATTATCTCTCTCTGTGAATATATTGTAGTTCTAAATCTCAGGAAAGTAAAAGATCCAGTGGAGTCCAGCCTCTCCCTGTAGGTGTACTGTATTGTTGCACTGTACATCTTGCAGACGGGGGGAGTGTGTGACTTACCGGTTCATTTCCATGCTCTTTGGCTGTGGGAAGTAAATGCTAATGAACAGCACAGCAATAGCAAGTGTTCTTCCTCTCTCTGCAAAAATGATGTGATGTTGTTTTCTGCCAGAAGAGTGGATAATGGAATTTCTCTTCCTCACTGATCTCTTTCTGTTTCTCAGTCACACTCTTTTTTTTCTCCTCCTGCTTCCTGTTTCTCCTCTCCCTCCCTCTCTCCTTTATTTGTGTTTGTGTGCATACTGTTTTGAGGATGTTTATTAGCTATCAAGTCAAATTCATACATATTTCCTGTTTCATAACGGGGCTCGGTGAACAATTCATTTGAGTATATAAATAGAATGTGAAAATGCGAGATGAGGCAGAGGGAGAGAATGGGGTCTGTCTGTCACAGGAAGATGTTGAAGTCCTCTGGTTGCTGCACAGAGAGAAAATTAGCAAGTCATTTCCATCACCATTGATAGCAGTTTACAGATTGGACACAGAACTGAATTATAGAGCAGGAGTGATAAAGCCAGATGGCTTTGGCATGCTACAGCATTCTTTTGTTTGTAAAAGATGAAAAAGAAGATCGCTTTAGTCTGGAAAATCTGCCCAACAGCTATAACTGATTGTCATGTAAAACGTAGCCCAGCCAACAAGTGCTATATTGTAGCTGTTGGAGCCTTTCAACATCTGGAACCCCCTCTGAGAGCAGACTAAAGTATTAATATGTGGTTTAAAGCCTTTTTACTATCTATTACATGCATATGATGTATGAATGAGACCAGATTAATCCTTGACTATTGACTGCATTGAAAGCACTTTCAGTATCTGTAATGACATATCATACATAGATTAAGTATCTAATATTGAGTGCAATCAATCATTCTGCCAGTCAATTAAAGTGACAATGCAGCATCAGTATGCAAAAAAAGAAATTCAAGAACTTGGAAATGTGCTCTGCAGGACCTCTGTGAGCAGAAAAGTGGAAAAGCCGTCATGTAATTAGCCCATTTGAAGAGAACGATAATGAATGGGATTGTCATGTAGGCTGCTCATTTGAGTCTAATAATGGATCACATAATTAGAATAAGGGTAGAATCACAGCGTTTTTTTCCCACTGTAATTAATCTTTTGGTTGAACAGACTAAGATCTTAAACCTCATGGACTGGAACTCAGATCTTACTTCTCAGACAGACGCAATTAAGCCTGTGGAAATACATAATACACAGAAATGGAGATGTAATGGATTACACAGAAACCCACTAATTCAGAATAAATCATTTTTAATTCATCAAATGAGTATATATATGTATGTATATGTGTGTGTATGTGTGTATATATATATATATATGTATGTGTGTGTGTGTGTGTGTGTGTGTGTGTATATATATATATATATATATATATATATATATGTATGTGTGTGTGTGTGTGTGTGTGTGTGTGTGTATATATATATATATATATATATATATATATGATTTAGAAATGTAATCCCCCATCTGAGTTTCACATCTATGCATGTCACGCTCACATTTAACACTTTCCAATCCCAAAGATTATATGACTGAATTGTAGAAAAATATTGCACTATCCATGAAGATGTTTGTATTCAGCCTGCTAAAAAAGTCAAATTTTCAGTGCTGTCATTATTTCATTTCCAAGCTTTATAGATCTAATTTATGCCAACGTTCTGCAGCTAAACAGTCAAACAAATATTAGTTATCTCTCGCTTTTTAATACTCATCAAAGTGTAGAAAAATCAAATGATATTAAACTAATTTGATGTTTTTTTCTTAGGCTAAATGTATTAGGTCAGTTGCAGAGGAGTTTTTTCTTTACAGATTACAGATGACAGAATAAGATGGTACTAATAACACAGCTGCTACACTTATCACTTAATGTCCACGGGTAATACTTGTTTAATGCAAACAGGGCTATAAATAGAAAATTAGGTATCAGACACTATTAGAGAGATATAGATGGGAACTTAACAATTCTTATGAAAGCAGGCGTTCATTTTATTTTTTTACCAAGAAGATGGAGAATAGAACGATCATATCAGGAAAATCAGACAAGGAATTCCTTAATCTGGAACACTTGACCACAACAGAAACAGTTTTAGGACACAGCACTGAAAAGTCAGAAAAGTGTAGAGGCTTGCACATAACAGAAGATCACAAATCATTAGGGTAAGGACTTGCAACAGCTGGCGGACCGCTGCAGGAGGCTATAGGTAATGACTAGAGAATGGTAAACAAGAGACAGGGCAAAGGAGAAGGCTGTCAGGTGAGCGCAGAGTGTAGGCTGGAAAGTGAAACACAAGTTAGGATACCAACAGGGCTGAGGAAACTGACATGTGGCAACGGATTACACATGCTGGAAGTTAGTATAACTTCTTAACTTGTGAATCTTAACTTTGGGCTGCAAATACATAAGTGTAGGCCACCAGAACAACTTTAGGAAAAGTGGCTGGAGAGGATGCCTTTAATACTGTGGAGCACTGAAAAACATCTGGAGAGTAATCAAGATGCGGAGCAGCTGAGGCGAATGCAATTCAGGCTAGATTGAAGAATTTTTATGCGATGCAGAGGGCCCAACCATGGCACAATTGAAATTATACTAGATGAAAGTCCTCCACATTGACATGTCATTAGTTTCTTTCTCACTGTGTAACTTTCCTGGGAAAGAAGTGTTTGTTCTTCCTCCAACTCAGATGGTTCTCTCAACACATACTGTACATCATCTGGATGAGCTGTCTATGTTGGAACACTGTCTTGCCTGAGGCAGAGTTGGCTGGCGTTTGAGAAAACCAAAACAGATGCTGAAGCAGCAGATGATGAACATATTCAAATCTGCTGATAGACAAAAAAAACAATGCTAATGTTCAATTCTATTGAGTGGGTCTCGTGTAATGTGCATCCAGCCTCATTGTTATGTTACTGATTTCTGCAATTTGTTGCTGTTGCTATCACCTAAATACCAGTGAGATACAATCCCAGGAAAGCGAGGATTTCAAACATTATAATATGCCTGATTTAAGATGAAGATGCATGTCTACTTGCACATATGGACCTCCGTACACACACGGCCATACTGCACTGGGTTTTGCAAAACATGGTTGAGGACAGTGACAGGTGGCCTATCACACTCCGTTCCACACAAAACCCTGATCCTCTATATACACAGCTGCCAGGCACTTTCATGTGCACGCCCACATAGACACATATTCACACATACAGTACATACTCGCTCACACACAACACTAACACTGCAGCATTAGCTAGCATGGATGTAGATGGTAAGTGGAGGAAAAAGCGGTTGTCTTTTTGTTGCTTGCATGACAGCACAAGTGGTGAAAACAAATGGTTGGACTGAGCTTCGCATACATATGTAGATCATTTACATATCTAACATGTATATTTATGCAGTCAAATGGAGAGAGGGGAGAGAGGAAAAGCGGCTCCCAAACAGATCTTCTTGTCTTCTCTCTGTTTTTGATGCATTCCCTGTTTTTGATCCTGCCGCTCACAAAGTCATTTCCCAAGCCACTATAATAGATGCATCTTTCTTTATTTCTGAGCTGCACTCACATGATTTAAGAATTACAGCGGTGATGCTTCAGAATAAGAAACCAAACAGAGCTGTTATCTGTAGAGGGAAAGAGGCATCCATCACTCCAAGGCCAGAATAAAGGGCAGCAATGGGAGTAATTATCTGTGGTAAAAGACAATGACGTGTGACTTTACAGGGAAAAACACAGTGAGCTCAATGACTTCTTCATTGACTGCACTGAAACTTAAATAATAAGTGGCCAATGTACAGGGAAGTTTTATAATAAGGTTTATAAAGCAAAGCTGACTCTGCTTCATGTGGTTTTATTAGCTTTCTTTGAAAAAATACTTCAAAGATCTTTGTAATCGTAATTGCAATGTCTTGTCACAGGAAAGTACCACTGATTAGGATGTTAAAACTTTGAAGTAAACGATAATACTGCTTCTCTACTGAGGTTTGAAGTCTGATTTTGTTGCACAAAAAAGGAGTGTTAAATATCTATTTTTATGATTCATCTCTACAATAATTGCATGTTTTAGCCTCCAGACTTTCTGGACAAGCAGTAAATACAGATTAATGTACAATTTAGATAAACAAAACATGAAAAGTTATTTGTTTATCATTGTGAAAGAAATGTTGTTGTTGGCAGGGACTTTATTTATTATATTATTATAGTTTAATGTTTTTTACCATTGTTGCAGTGGTTAATTCAGATCTTTGGCTCTGTATTATTCACAAAGCACTGAGTCACTGTTATAGTCTAATGGTTGTTTCAGACAGAGAGCCATTGAATCGCCTCACAACTCATTTTTTAATGAGAGACGAGTAGGCAGGTAGGGGCGCTTGGACAATCTGACAGGCAGGGTGACAAGCGGGCGTGATCCTTTGAACTGTTTTCTCTGCGCTGTGGAGTAACTATTCTATCGATCACTGGCTACCATGGATGAAAGACTGATCCTGGTAGTTTGTGGGTTTCCTGACCTTAATAACTGTCAGGATACTAACAGGCAGGTATTCACATGGCAGAACATGGATGTATCATTAACATTTAAATTTAAAGTAGCTATAAAAGTTGTGACTATGCTAATTTGGCTAACTTTAGCTATCAACAATAACAGTCTGTGGTTGGCATCAAAGAGAGGATTGCCGCTGTGTGTGATGAGGGACATCATCACAGTCAACTAACTCAATGTTATTTCATTTAACTTCTCACTTAACACTAGTCGATATTCGTATCTGTGTCGTTTCCATGGTTACCACCCATAGAGTGCCTGGTGTTTACTTGTGAAGCACTTGTATGTCTTTTCATGAGAAACGTAGTGAGAGCCCGCAGATCAGAGCAGGTACGCAAACATAGAGTTGCTCCCCGTCTGAAAAGACCATAATTATCTCTTTTTTAAAAATGTTAATACTGCTTCCGTGCAAGTCAAACTCAAAATACTAAAAACACGAGGTACTGTACTGTAGAAGTTATTTCATTACTGCTATGTTGCTGCAATTGATTTCTCTAGTTTAATCAAATGCAGCAAAACTACAGCTACAGTGGGAGTTTCTAAGGAGTAGGTAAATTGGCTTGGAATCAATAGGCTTGTTATTCTTTAACATGCATCTGTGCTTTTTCAGTCAGATCAAACGTTTTTTTCTTTCTTGCACACACACATACACACACAAAGACTTACACAACTAATGCATGTTGCAAAGAAAGACAAGGTAAGAAATCTGTCTGCGGAAGAAGGGACGGACGGACAGACAGACAGAGAGAGAGGCAAGCAAAGGGAAAGAGACAGAGGAAATAAAAAAAAAAAGAGAAAAAGAAAAAGGAAGGTGGTGTGTGTGTGTGTTCGTGGACGTGTATTACTTGTGTTTTGGGGACATAAATGTGTTATTGTGACATTATGGGGACTTGACTCCTTCTGGGGACAAAAAACAAGAGTGAAGACTTTAAGGTTAGCCTTAGGGTAAGTCTCCAGGAAATGAATGTAAGTCAGTAACATGATGGAAATATGACTTGTGTGTGTTGCTGAAGTATCCCGTGCAATTAGGTAACTCTGAATAATTGGCTGCCGGAAGCTCTCATTAAAACTATCTCAAATTTGAGGCCTTTGATCAGCCTACGGACCAAATGTAAATAGTTCAGCGATCACACAGAAGGCAGAGTGAAGTTTACAAGCAACATCATTTCTACTTTGGGGTCCTGAACTACATCATTATTGAATATAAGATTAGCTTCTTCGTCAGGTTTTAGTCACAGAGAAAAGTTTTCAAAACAAGGAGATTGCATCATTATCACCACTGTCATCAGCTCTTTCATGTTTATTAGCATGCCTTTATATCTTTTTTTTTTTTTTTTTTTTAACAAAGGAGTTCAGAGAGAAATTAAGAGACACGTTTTAAAATTGAATCAGTTAAAATAAACCTATTTAGTAGAACGTCCAATGCTGGTCTATCATTATGTATTGGGTGTAAAACCCTCAGACCGATTCCAGTGGGTTTGTAAAGTATACGTGCCTGCTGTGATAATGCTGCCAGATGTATAGTCAATAATGATGTTCATTAGTGATTAGAAAGTTAGTTTGAACAACTCACCACAAATGCTGCCGAGACAATCCAACCCATTCCCCTCTGTAGCCCCTCCTGTTAACTGCCTCTAATATGAACAAACTCACAATTGTCTTGCAGAACGATATTGGTTTGCCCACCCTCAACCTCTACCTTTACCACGACCTCACCAGCAAAGCCATTACACACAGAGCACAGAGTATAGCGCATGACCCCAGCCATTCCCCCAGACCATTCTTCACACTGATCCCATCCGGTCACAGATGTAGATCCATGGCCTGGAAATGGGCACGCTATGTCAGGAGATCTGATTTCTAATATTAAATATATTAAGTAAGTATTATGTTGGTACTTATGTAAAAACATTAGATTTGAAAACTATCTCCTTTGCTGCTAATTGCAAGCGAAACATGCTGACTCATACACAGCTATCACAGGGCAAGTGAAACTGAAATACGAGTCTGCTCCACCTTTTGGCTCTGAGTGGCTCTCCGTGTGGAAGTTCTTCAGTGATGGACAGTGGCGCATAGAAGTAGCTTGCACTTTGACTCTGACAACATGTCATGAAAACCGGATTGAATCACTAAAATACAGTTGTCAACTAGAATAGGAGAGTCTTTTAGCAATGCCCTCAGGTGGAGAGAAGAAAACTAACCTGATGTCACTCTGTAGTCTTCTCCACCTACTGACATCAGGAGCCCTCAGTGACACACAGAGAATACTGGCAAGTATTAAAGAGCACCACAGTACAGTAAATACATAGACATACTTTGGGAAATATTTAATTTAATTTGTTAAATGTACTGTAGCATTTTCTACAATAAACAGAATGAAAACACCTATAACATTTTCCCAGGTCAGATATTATTATTTGAAATGATGGAATAGAGATTAATTGAAAAAGTTTATGTTATTGCGAATTAGTTTCATATTTACATTGCTTCTCAAAGCAAGAGCATAAGAATAATGGTTACCCAGTTTACTTGCACCATCAATGTAGCTTCACTGTTGATAAACATCATCATGAGAGAGATTTGCATCCCTAATTGATTTAATATGCTTGGAAATTAGTCTCATTTACTTCGCAGAAAATGCACTCTCACCACCAATATTGTCTGTTACTCTATCTTCTTGACATATCTCTCACTTAGCAGAGGCTTACAGAGTCGGTAGGAGGATTTTGTTATTACATTAATAGACAAAGACTGCTCAGAAGCGTAATTAATGGAGGGGAAGAATTTTTCTCAACCAAACTCACACTAAAAGGAGATGTGATTGACCCATATGTTTTACTACTTTGAAAGCTCTGCCTGTAAATGATTTGGTTTTCTGGTCACCTAAAATTAAATTTGTTAAAGTTACATTTGCAATATATTAAAATTAATTTTATTTTGAATAGAAAAAGATTCCTACAAACAATTATCAACTGCACAAGCAAATGTGATCACACTATAGTCATGGATGCACATGCACTGTACATGTTGGATTATACTGTACATGCACTCAAGCTGCATCAAATCTGTTTATTTACTTTGCCATTACATATGTGAGATTCACAAGGGTTAAGTTGTGCCTTAAAAGCTGTCCTCTGTCTTTTTCACTGGTGCGGTAAACAATAAGAATGGACAGGTACACAAAGAACAAAAAGAGGTACATTGTGGGGCTGTACAGACAGTGACAAGTCCATATTGGGCTTTCCTCAGTGCAAAATGGAGCATAACAAGTCATCCTATATACGTATGAGTTACACTACAGATGCACCCTGTCAGTGATCTAGGGCTTTACTGAACACACATGCAGCCAATTGCCAGCAGGTCAAGGTATTAAAAAAAAATTATAATAACAGCATTGACACATTGTCACACACAGCTTTTCCATTTAAAGGAGGATGCATGATGAAGTAGTACCTCCACTAGTTGTGTAATTTACAACTTTCTGTCTCCTCTCACACTAAGCTGTGCATGTCATCCAAACACTGGCAGAATCCTAATTTCTAAAGAAGCTCACAGCTCCTTGTAAGTTATTTATTTTGAAAACTGAACTACTAAACAAAAACTGCAAAGACAGTATTCAAGATTTTGTTATGCCCTTTGTGCAAAAAAGCATATGTAATTAAACATACACACACAAATACACACTGTAGCAGACAAATGAAAAGTCAATACACCATAGTGAAAAGAATAATTTAGTGTCTTTTTCAAATCATGAAATCTAAGATGGTGTAAGATATTTATTTGATTTGTTTACATTTTCTATTTAATTGAGGAACTTTACATTTCTTGTCCCTGAGCGTCGTGTACACACCAAACTGCTCTATTGACTCCAGGAACATCCGTACAAATCAATGCATGTGGAGCCAGGATAGATATGCAGAAAGACAATTACTGTGTGAAAGCATCAAAATCTTCTGTCGTTGAAGTCTTTAATCCTTAAGCAATTAACTGAGAATAACATGAACATGGTTTGGGCCAACACCAATGGTATATTGTGACTGGTGTTGTCCAGCTAATGCAGAACACCATGATTTCTAATGTGTTATACAGATGGTAAAAGGCTGCCTTGCTAACACCTGCTGTGCATTAGCACATTTAACAGGCAGTGTCACACCTCCTCTGTAAGAAAATTGTGTGGCTATTAAGGCTTAGAAAAATGCAAATGTTTGAATATTTTCAGCCCACAATTCCAGAAATACTGTCCATTTTCTCTTCTTCTCGTGAAGCCAAACAAGCAAAATAAAGAAATTCCCTGTACTCTCCTCACGTTGGGCATATTCGCATCTAGGAATGGCAATTTACTATTACGTTATGTTTAATAAACAACTGTAGCCATAAAATGTGATTAGTTTTATATCAATTTAGCATTACCCAAGCTTATTCCACCATAACAGTAAATTCTTACAACATAACTGGTTATAGTTGATATGAACCGTTGATGTTCTAGGAAGCTAGGTGACTGGACCACAGACTAAATAAACCTCCAAAATTTGTAATGCTTTACAATATGATACAACAAATTATGTCAGTGGATTACTTTAATGACTACTCTGAACTGTCCACTGAGCTCCACGAGATGGTCGTGAAACTTATTATTTACTTATTACTTACTAGTGAAATCATTCATTAATGTAGTAATTCCCAGTCTGTTCTCTAGTCACTCAGTTACTCACGACCTACTCATTAACGATTCATTATTCGTCAAGTTGTTTCTAACTCATTCCTTAGTAACTACTCACATTTTTGAATACTTCCCTTTGGTGACCCTGAAGGCCGCTTTTCACTTTCAGGGTCACTTGGGTCTTGACTACCTCTAAGACCTGATTCATAGTTGCTATTTAAATGAAAGGTGGTCATCTGTTTGTGTCCCATGACCCCTGCCTCTGCCTCTGTCTCTCTGGACAATCTCTCTCTGGATTGTACCAGAATACAGCATCACTGACAATAATTAAAGGTCTCAAATTACACTGCCTAACTATTAAGTCCCCTTTGCACTGTGAGTTTCTCTGTGACAGCTTTTGAGTCTTCAATCTGGCTGTGAGAGGAAACACCACACAGGTGTTTCTTCCCCCTGTTTTTTTTTTTTTTTTACAGCTCTTTTTGTTCATGTTGGCCTTTTCACCAATGACTCTTGGGGCTTTACATTATTTTTGTCAGCTGGCTATCTGACGCTATTAGCTCTAATTGTGCTCCATCTTTAGCAGCTTTTTGTTTTAAAATCACATTTTGTTTATGAAATATTTTCCTAAAAGCATCACAGACAAGAAGAATGGACACCAGTGCTTACTATTGTAAACGTATGTCATTTGGTATTGAAGGTACTAATGTTTCCTCGTGGCTATAAATTGCAAACCAATGTTACCGGACACGAATGCTACTAATAAGTAATACCAAGTATAGTATAGTTATCTTGCAGTATAGTTATCTAACATTGAATTACTGTTGTTAGAGAAGTACACTAAATGTTAGTTAAAGATGAGACAATCACATTTGTTTTCCTCTCAGACATGATTTACTGTCAAGTTAGTTACATCAAAACTTGAGAAGAAAATTTTACTTAATTGAAATCATTTCATTAGTTGGTCGTTAACTGTCAAATTTGCTAAACTTACCCAACTCAACAGTAATATCCCCACAGGCCCTTGAGACTTTGTAACAATATTCATCCTTTAACAAGAAACACAAGGATCAATCTGTTTATTGTCATACAGACAATATAAATAAAGCATCTGCTCTCGTGGCTCCCCTTTTGGGAATACATCCAACATAAATCAATAGTTTCCTCTGAGAAGCACAGTACGTATATACAGCTATTTGTTTCGAGCCTACAGAGAGAGAGCCATGACGCACATCCCACTCCTCTGGCACATAGATCGACAAGGTTCCTCCCACGGTGGCTCTCAAATCACACTCGTAAAGGCAGAGGTTAATAAGGTGTGGGTGCAACTCACTTAGTGGCTGGACTGTTGTTAGCATTTGTCCCTTATCCCAACAAAACACTTATTCTCACACATTCCTGTAGTAAATAGAAGAGGAATGTCAATATTATATTTGATCAGTTTATTTGATGTCCTTTCTTCGCTCTCATGCATGCCTGCCTCCACCTTGTTCTTCTCCCAATCTTTTTCTTGTGTCCTTGCTACACGAGTTATCTATTATCAAAACACCCCCACCTCACTCTGTCTTTATCCCCCCTACAACCTCACACTCCATCCTACGCACCGGAGTGCATGTGTTTGTCTTAGTGATTGTGTGTATTCGGATGTTTCACAAATTTATGTAGTCCTGTTGCCATGGTGGCTTGGCTTGTTTACAACCCTGTTTCCAAAAAAGTTGGCATTCTGAGTAAAATGTAAACAGAAACAAAATATGATGATATAAACTTATGAAATGTTGAAATAGAAATTTTGAAAATTATTTGTTTTTGGAAAATTCTATGCCCGTTTTGAAGGTGATGTCAGCCGCACATTTTAAAAAACTTAATATAGGGTCATGATTACCACTCTGTTCATCACCTCTTGTTTTAACACTGTATGCATCTGAGAACTGAGGAGACCTGTAATCTTGAAGTAGAAACTTTTCCCTTGCTTGATGTAGGATTTCAGCTGCCCAACAGTTCAACAAAAAGACATTGTCAACTTGGCAACATATATTGGTCCAAAACCTCTATATATCGTTCAGCATCAGTTGTCAAATCTTCAGATTACCCATCATGCCGTGTCCATGAAATGCATGGATGCTGGCTTGTATGATTTCCAAACAGAATTTCAAACTCTGACTCATCAGACCACAGGACAGTTTTCCACTTTGCCTCAATCCATTTTAACTGAGTTTAGGCCCACAAAAGGGGGCTTTCTATTTGGCATTTGTGGATTCAGTGATGAACTGTGTTCACAGACAATGGTTTTTGGGAGTGTTCCTCAGCCCATGCTGTGATGTCTATGACAGAATCATGTCTGTTTTTGATGAGAGCCTGAAGATGACGTCCAGCCAATATTGGTGTCCCACCAGGTGTTTTCTTTTAGCATTTCAGATTTTTAAACTCATTTTCTGAAATACTTTTGCAATAAAGGTTGCTACTTCTGAAAAAATCTTGATATTTTCTTTGTTGTATTAATTGTAAAGGTCAATTAGTAAAGGGTATATTACATTTGAGAATAATTTGTGGTGAGCCATGTGGCGACTTAGAATGGAGAACAGCTTTTGTGCAAATCTTGGCACAGCTCATATATTTTTGCCCATGAGAAACAACGGCAGTGAAGTGTTCTCTTGCAGATAATCGTCTTACAGTTTTAAGCTCTCTCCGATGACCAATGTGTTTTGTGACCACCACAGCCAGAACTCAGCTACTGTGCCTCCTTCACATACTGATGGACCAGTCGCTTCACTTTAGAGCCATCTGCCATTGTCACATAAATTAATCTCTTTTTAATCAGTCTTGAGGAGTAATGTCAAAAGGTCAAGAAGTGTCAACGTATATGTGGTCAGCTGTACTAATATTTAATATTAAAGACTAATATGTCATTCTCAAGTGGAGAAAACCAGGGCACAAATGGAAAATCCAATAAATCCACAGTCATAAACTGAATGTACTAGAAAATCTGAAACAGTAAAAACAAAAAAAGCTCTGGTATTTAGATCCAATTGTTACTCACAAGTGTTCAGCAAGTGTAAAGGAAAATTTACCATTTGGGGGTATCTGTCATTTCATCACCTCATCTTACAGTTCATACAGTATTGAACCAACATCACAGCTAAAATCATTAAAAACAAAACATTCTTAGAATTCTCTTTACAACACTATAGTACTATATATAAACCTGTATACATGCATATAAATGGTTTTATATTTCTATTGTTTTGCCTTAAGTTACAATAGATGGTAAGAACAAGTACCTTTTTTACTTTCTCCTGCTTTCTTCTCATATGGAGGTCTGTAAAGTCCATCAGTACATATGCTATGTTACAAAAACTGTATATGGCATTGTAGCTGCAAACAGCTTGAGCACCACACTGTGTCAAATTTTTCTGCTTTTCAAAATCAGCCTTTTTAGTCTCCAGTAACCTTGTCTGGTAACCATGCATGCATTGCTTCACATTTCTTGCACTGTCATTTGCAACGGGTCCCACAAGCCTCTGTTCTTCAGCTGGCAGTGTGAGGGTCTCTGGTAGCTGGGACAGTTGGTGAGCATATACAGTCTTTCCATCACTCAGTGTGTAAGTGCAGGTTCATGCTGTGTCATACTAGACTCCCTCAAGTTGAATTTTTCTTTTTCTTTTTTTTTTTTTTTCTTCTTTTTCAGATTGTCTCACATAAGAAGCACACAGGGTGCATCAATGGGCTTTTTGTTTGTCTCATAGCAAATGTTGTACCTTTTGTTAGTGTCTCAGCTCCTTGAGCAGGAGGAGAACACGATCAAGACTAAGTGAGTGTTTAAGAAAGTAAATTTTGGTATTTTGTAAATGCTTATATAATTGAAATCTTTGGCATTTGATCCTGAATTAAAAAAAAAAGAAGAAAAGATCCCTCCATCCAGTTTAAACCACCCATTCTTTTTCATGGCATATCTGAGTCTAGAGTGATGGTAGCAAACTAAGCAAAGTAGCTCAGACACATCCTTTAAAGGAATGCTTGACTCATTTGGCAGTCTAGATATGTATACTGTACTACAGCATGTCTTCCAAAGGTCTCCTCCATATGTGCTCAGAATGTCTCCACAGGGAGGAGTTCAGGAGGCATCCTGATCAGATGCATAAACCAGCAGCTCTACAAGCTCTGAGTGAGTTCCTCAGTTTGCCCAGACCAGAATCCTGCTTATATGTGCAAATCTTTCATTCCCTAAAGTACAAAGGGCTGTGGATTGGAGTGTAAGATTGTTTCTAGTAAACAAAGACATTTACATTCAGGCTCAGCTCCCCCTTCACTACCATTGCTATATATGGAAGCTGCCTCACTTTGCCTGCTGACCTTCAGCTCCATACTAAGCAAGAACAAGACCTTGAGACACTTGAAATTCTTCTCCTGGCCGTGCAACTCTCTTCCAACAAGGACAAGGTATTTCATTGCTTTCAATGTGACCTCTCAGCTGGAGGAGCTGAACCTCAGCTTTACATCCATCTGCAAACCATTTGTGTACAAACCAACTAGACTATTACATCAGCAAAGAGCCCTCGTCTGCACCTTGATTATTCTGCATTAAAACAGATGCCAAGAATGCAAACAGAACTTTTAATTGGGTCATACAGATAAGGCAGACACACAGTAATTAAATATAATTTATTAGATAATAATTCATTAAACAAGTAGTTCTTTACTTTTACTCGAGTTAATCAAATGGTAATTTTCACTTTTAATTGAGTCATTTATGTATCTCTTTTACTTTAGTCTAGACTTTCAGAACAATAACCTCCTATGGAAATGATCATTAGCAAACATAATCATGATCATAACTAACACACTGCCATCGTTATTAGTGCTCATTCTAGTATTGCAATGTACTGCAGTTCTGCATATGGTTTGTCCAAGTAGTGTTGCCAGCAGAAGCTGTTAAGCTGGTGGTTCTGGTTCCAGGGCAACAACATGTTAGGAGATTGCAATTTGACGGGTTGTACACATGGTAGATATGTATTTATGTTTCCTCTGACATTCAAACGATATTTCAAAAGGGCGGAAAAGAGAAACAAATGTGTTAAAATAACTACTTCTTTAAAACAAGTAACAGCAGCTTCAGAAAAGAAGAAAAATAAAATGGGAGCAATGAAAAATGAGCACCAGACAGTTGATAGATGTATACAGCCCTCACATACATACATGTTTTCTTCTGCAACCACAAAAGCTGTAGTCTTTGTCGTCTGCAGTCTGCTACAGTGGGGCAAAAAAGTATTTAGTCAGCCACCAATTGTGCAAGTTCTCCCACTTAAAACGATGAGAGAGGCCTGTAATTTTCATCATAGGTATACCTCAACTATGAGAGACAAAATGAGAAAAAAAAAATCCAGAAAATCACATTGTCTAATTTTTAAAGAATTTATTTGCAAATTATGGTGGAAAATAAGTATTTGGTCACCAACAAACAAGCAAGATTTCTGGCTTTCACAGACCTTTAACTTCTTCTTTAAGAGGCTCCTCTGTCCTCCACTCGTTACCTATATTAATGGCACCTGTTTGAACTCGTTATCAGTATAAAAGACACCTGTCCACAACCTCAAACAGTCACACTCCAAACTCCACTATGGCCAAGACCAAAGAGCTGTCAAAGGACACCAGAAACAAAATTGTAGACCTGCACCAGGCTAGGATGACTGAATCTGCAATAGGTAAGCAGCTTGGTGTGAAGAAATCAACTGTGGGAGCAATTATTAGAAAATGGAAGACATACAAGACCACTGATAATCTCCCTCGATCTGGGGCTCCACGCAAGATCTCACCCCATGGGGTCAAAATGGTCACAAGAATGGTAAGCAAAAATCCCAGAACCACACGGGGGGACCTAGTGAATGACCTGCAGAGAGCTGGGACCAAAGTAACAAAGGCTACCATCAGTAACACACTACGCCGCCAGGGACTCAAATCCTGCAGTGCCAGACATGTCCCCCTGCTTAAGCCAGTACATGTCCAGGCCCGTCTGAAGTTTGCTAGAGAGCATTTGGATGATCCAGAAGAGGATTGGGAGAATGTCATATGGTCAGATGAAACCAAAATAAAACTTTTTGGTAAAAACTCAACTTGTCGTGTTTGGAGGAGAAAGAATGCTGAGTTGCATCCAAAGAACACCATAACTACTGTGAAGCATGGGGGTGGAAACATCATGCTTTGGGGCTGTTTTTCTGCAAAGGGACCAGGACGACTGATCCGTGTAAAGGAAAGAATAAATGGGGCCATGTATCGTGAGATTTTGAGTGAAAACCTCCTTCCATCAGCAAGGGCATTGAAGATGAAATGTGGCTGGGTCTTTCAGCATGACAATGATCCCAAACACACTGCCCAGGCATTGAAGGAGTGGCATTCGTAAGAAGCATTTCAAGGTCCTGGAGTGGCATAGCCAGTCTCCAGATCTCAACCCCATAGAAAATCTTTGGAGGGAGTTGAAAGTCCGTGTTGCCCAGCAACAGCCCCAAAACATCACTGCTCTAGAGGAGATCTGCATGGAGGAATGGGCCAAAATACCAGCAACAGTGTGTGAAAACCTTGTGAAGACTTACAGAAAACGTTTGACCTCTGTCATTGCCAACAAAGGGTATATAACAAAGTATTGAGATGAACTTTTGTTATTGACCAAATACTTATTTTCCACCATAATTTGCAAATAAATTCTTTAAAAATCAGACAATGTGATTTTCTGGATTTTTTTTTTTATTTTTTTTTTTTTTCTCATTTTGTCTCTCATAGCCACAATTGGTGGCTGACTAAATACTTTTTTGCCCCACTGTATGTCAGGACTTCCTAAGCTCCTTACTTTCAACCTGATGGTTTTCTCCCAAAGTTCCTCCATGAGCTGCTTTCATGAAATACACCAACAATCTTCTGGCCACAGATCAAAGCAACTATTTTACCAAAGGAGGCTTTGAAATAGGTCTGCTGGGATATGTGTTCCAGTTAGATGCTTAGTTTTATTTTAGGAACAGCGATTTAAATGTATATTATTATATACACAATTACAATATATAATTCTTAACACTCTTTGTCTAGAACATCTTGATAATAGTTTGGAATTAGCAGTCTTTTTTTATTTGACTGGTTTTATAACCTGCCATTTTGAGGAATTCTCAATTAACAAAACTGGAATGATGGTGAAAGTAGACCAAAGTTACTGCATGTGAAAATTACAAGACTGAACTCTAAAATAACCACAAGATAATCAGCCATCTGACTCAGCCAGCAGGTGTTCTCCTCAAACTGGATCAATTTAAACCCTCCACCAGTGTGACCCTTATCAGATTGGGTGTGCAGGGTTGATATCTCCCCCCTAGCAGTCCTTAATGCAGAGTGATACCTGAATGACCATTACCAAGACATCAATCTCAATTCAGTTTCCTCCTGGGGAGTATAACTTGGTAATAAGTTAGAGAAATGGCTGCTTTTGCCAGCTGATGGTAATTCACTATGTATGCAAGATGTCAAATACATGGGCTGAGGTCTTTGATCAAAGTTTATGAAGGGTTTGATAGGGTTCAGTAAAGATAAAGGAAGAAGAAGTGTAAGAGAAGAGGAGAGAGAGAAAAGGTGAATTTCCAGACTCACACATTCACGAAACACACTGGAACTGTATAAAAGACACAGTAAAATAACAAACCATATTTAGTGGTAGAATGCTTTACTTTGGAGATATTCATCAGATTCTACCCAGCAGTTTTCCTCCCAATTAAAGGCCTGTGTCTGAAATATTACAGTGCACAGTGCATTACAGGCACTTTGTGGTGTTCAGTATGCTCACAAAAACACAGAGGCACTCTCTATGTTTCTGTAGAACCTTTTTATTGGAATCAACTTAGTGACAATGCAAAAACACAGTTTGATCTTATATAACCTGCTATGACCAGGGGGCCGCAATTGCTGGAACTGTTCCCTGACCATAGTGTACCCTGTGGCAAACAAAGTTATAGATGAGGAAAAAACTTAATCAGCAATTTTGAATATACCAGACTTACATAATTAATGGTTTGCAATTCCAATAGACCACCAGGGGTTCTTAATGTAAAAAAAAAAATAAATTAATTAATTTAATAATAATAATAATAATAATAATAAGAATAATAATAAGAATAATAATAAGAATAATAATAAGAATAATAATAATAAAAGTCAAAACCACATTGCTGACTGTAATGTATTACCAAGTCTCAAAAGTTGATTTTTTTTTGTAATGGAATTGATGAAAAACAGTGACTACCTGAAAACTACTGAACAATACTGGAAAGTTTATACCATTCTCCTACATAGACATCGTCTAGACATGATAAAAACTTACAAAAACTTGAAGCTATTCTAAGTCTAAAGACGATATTGAATAAGCAGATAGTTTCACTTAGTAAAAGCACAGTTATTACTAATAACATTGACAATTATTCTCTTTTAGTCAAATGTCCCTGTAAGAACTGACAGTGTAACAGTGAGCCAGTATGCACAATACCAGGATCCTGAAACTGAAGTATCTAAATGGAATCATCATCATTTTTATATTATCTATAGAGAAGGAGTTTTGTATGTTTGAGGTTTAACTTCAGTTCAGCCAGGTTTATTTATTTTGCTTTCATTCTTGTAAAATTTGTTCACATCAGTCCTTCAACCCTGACCAACACACTAGTATGTGGGCTGTTGTGGCCACTTCTGTAACACATCATCATTTAGCACTATTTAAAATCTGTTTCCCTGTGCCTTCCTCTAAAACACTGCCTGTTCCTGCTCTCAGAAGACAATAATATTGGCTTTTGCTATGGGGTATGTCCTCCAAGTTTTGTACCACAGCGGTGAAAAAAATCTATGAATATTATTTCAAGCACTCTGTAAGCAAAACTGAGCCATCTGATCTCCATCATGTCTTAGTCTCTTTTTGTACTGTGACCTCACAAAAGATTATAATTCTCAGTAATGAAATGGAGCAGACCTTCCCACCATCACCCGTATCACAAATTGAATGAAAGTCTGTAAACATAATAATTAAAGCACGATACAGCCTGATCACATATGAGACATCCATTTAGTGTTGTGGTGGTGCTATCAATGGGTAGTAATAATAATAATAATAATAATAGGCATCTATGGCAGGACTCCCATTAAGCCCTTCCGTCAAGTATAAATCCAGCTTAAGAGGGAGTGGAAATGAAGTAGCGGAAGTGCAATAGGAAAAGATAAGACGCGAAAAGCTGTTTCTTCCATGGTCATTAATATCTGTGTCATTTACAGAGTAAAAATTGGTCCCATTGTAGACCAGTGCCAATTGCTTTTTATTGCAGTATGGCAACATTTATATTCTGCAGCTATATGTATACACTGTAAGAAAGAAACTGTTGTTTTTACATTCAAAAACTGGCAGCTGTGGGTGCTAGAATTTTACCCTAATAAATATGGTATAATCTTTTCTAATATTACAGTAAAAGGATATTAGTACTGTTGATTTTGGGTATAAGGTTGCCGTTTTATTCCATATTTCAAAATGTCTGTAGATTTCATGAAAAGCTTCCAAACCATGACAGTAAAAGACAGTAAAATATGCCATTAAATACTGTATTATGGTGATTTACTGTACAATTAACAGTATCTAAGATAAAATACTGCTTTATTCTGTATAAATTGAATGTATAAATGAAGGTTCTGGAATATTTTGTTTTTCCTGTATACCCTGCGTAAAACACAATCATACCTCATGTCATATTTTACAGTCTTTTACTGTCATGGTTTGGCAGTTTTTCACAGTTTACAGTTGGCATGGCAGTTAGCATCTTATGGCATTAATCATGGGATAAATGCCATAAGATGCAACTGACGGTAAAGAGGAAAAGAGCCTGTGTCTGTATCTGTGTGGCTTTACATGAACAGCTCACTCTCTTTTTTCATTTCTAGATTGAACAGACTTTTTTACAGTCTCACTGGTTAACTTCAAATACTTCAATCAGCCTTTTTGCCCGTCCATTTTTGAAAGAATCACTGAATCACTGATGTATTTACCTTCTCAGACAGCTTGCATTTAAGAGAGACTCCCATATTTGTATTTCTCAAATTGTATACAGTTGGGATGTAACACATACAGTATTTGCCATCTTTAGAAGAGGGAATTGTGTGGTGTGGGTGTGCCTTATCTCACTCTTGACATAAATCAACATTCAGGCGCTACACTTGAGACCACATTCAACTACATCACAAAAATAGGATAAGGTGAAATGAGACACAGAGAAAAGAAGATGGTCTACTCTGTGATTATGTGGCATTTGGACTCTGGAAAAGAAAGCAAGTCCATGAAACTAGATGAAAATTTACACATAAAGGAGACAGAAAATAAGATAGAGGAAAAATATGGCTGAGGAAAGGGATCAACACAGGAGATATAAAACAAAATGAGAAGGTCTTGACCTGAACACCAGTGGTCGAGTTAATGGCCAAAAAGAGCAGTAAGACAAACCCACCTTCAACCAAGAGGTCAAATAAACAGCACCTGGGCAAACGATAGTTAGATGTTAGAGCAGGGGAAATCTGCCCACCCACAACAACAATGGCACAGATATATAAATATAATTGTTTCCGTATTCCTTATAGATGGGGCATTCCTCTTCCTCTGGCATTTTCATTGCAATAGGAACCAATTACGGTGTGGTGGCCTGAATCTATCACATTATGTAGTCTCTAATATCAGTGCGATGTCAGCGCCCAGAGGAGAATGAATCGGACACTATTAAATATTGTATTTGTTCTGCTAGTTCATGTAATCTCAGGATAAAATGTAATAACGAATAATTCAATCTCCATTTATTCTGCCCATGAAATTCCATTCTCCAGTATTATTGAATGAACACGCTGTCATGTCCGTATAAGAAAATTAAAGACTATGTAAGGCCTTGAGTTATTATAATACCTTCTGTGTCCTTATCAAAGTGGCACTCATTCTAAAATGGACTAATCTTGTGTAAAAATAATTCATGAACTTCCCATTTCTAAGATGACTTAGAATTCCAGATGAGCAATTATTTCTGCATTGCGGGACATTTGATAGAAAAAAAAAGTTCTGTATGTGAGATGTGAGCAGAAATCATGCTCCTGTAATGAAGGCTAAAGCGTGACATGAACTAATCTCCTAATTTATCTCCAAATAAACCTCCAGTACGTGGACCCAACACTTTGTTCCAACCTGAAATATCTTATCAACAGTCATGGTTCCCAGAGGATGAATCATGCTGACTGTGGTTATCCCTTGACTTTATCTTTAGCACCACCAGTAGTTTAAAGTATTCAGGTGTCCTGTAAAATATCTGAACATCTTTTGGATTGGCACAAAAATTGGTGCTGACATTCATGGCTCCCTGACGATGAATTCTAAAAACTTTGACTATTGCCAAACGTTTCCTAGTGCCACCATGAGGTTACTATGTGGTTTAGAACTGTAATCACTTTAGTGATCCTCTGACTTATCATTTGGCCAATCATCTGATCAAACTTTTAAATTGTCCAGTGCTTTAGTCTATGACTATACCTAACACTGTGCCTAATGAGCATCGCCTCACAGAGCTGCTAGCATGGCTGTAGACTCTTAATCTTGTTTTCAAACTGCTGCAAGTTTTCTTGTCACAGTTTTGCCCTGTGTTTGCTGATGCTGAAGAGATTTGGCTTTTCTTAGCGATATGCTAACAGTGCTTCCTGACTGATATACTGCTTTACAGAGCAGGCCACAATAGAATGCAGGTCACACATAGTACAGGGCTGATGCTCTGCATTTTGAGGTTGTTCTCAGTATACAGTATCGACCTTTGACCCTGATGGGGATACAGACAGGCCAACAGACAGACACAGACCCCTACCTGTGGCGGGTGAGGTCTGAGCCAAAAACAGAATGGATAATGTTTTTTTCTCCATATCAGTCATGATGCCCTTGAGCAGGGCACTAATGAGGAAAATCAGTAAGATTTCTACCGCCCTAGCCAACGTCTCTCCGATAGGGTCTCATGTCATCGACTCAGTGAGTATTTCATTATCAGCTGAAGTCTCTGGTTTAAAACTTTTCAGCCTGCTTGCTGTGTGCAATAATATCCCTACTCCCTACTAAGACCGTCTTCCTAACTTTTTAAAAACACTAATGCATCCAGCTAAACTGTAAAACAACTCAAACAACACCTACCCTGTGCTGTAATGGCACTGTGAGTGCTGGCTTTGTTCTACACAAAGCAAAACAAACCTGGACATTTTTAGTATTCTGTTCATCTGTGCTTCTCTCCCAATAGTGTGGGCATTGACTTTGGCAGATTACTTTCTCTGGAACAGAAATTATGGATTTATTTAAAGAGATACAAATAAACAGTGAACACAAACAAGTGTAATTGATATTGGTTAGTATTGGAAGGTGTAAGAAAGAGTGAGTGCAGACAGGGAAGACAGTTAGAGGGTGAACAAGACCGGACCAAAAAAAATAAGATAATCTAATAATTCACGTTGGAAGCTTAAGATTCACACTCATCAAAGTGTGATCCTTGGGGTTTGAAGTTTCAAAAATAATACAGGAACAAAGGATGAGAAAATAGATGTGATCAGTATCTCCAAAGAGAGAAAATGCTTATTCATGCTGGGTTGGCCACATATCTCTTCAGCAATCCGGTGTGACTTTGAAGAATCTTTGCAGACAGTTTTTTTCAGGCCAAACCATGAGGACATTACAATCCAGGTCACAGTGCCATTACACTTTCACTCTGTTTCCAAAGTGTTTTCTAGCTCTGAGTCATGGCTAACCTGCTTAATCAAAAGAGACATGAAAGTGTTGCTCCTTTTGAACCAGAGTCATTAGCAGCAGCAACCTCAGGGACTCAGCCATTGCAAACACTGTGCCCTGCCTAATCACAAGGATAACAGCTAGATTTAAGCAGAATGCACAGAAGTCTGACAGTTCTGTGAAGTTTTGCACTCAAGATTTGGTGCACAGCTCCAGTGTTGCTTGCTGATGTCTCCAGCTGGATGTCTGGCTAAGATTTCAGTCCTATATTCAACAAGACTGAGATGCTCTTTCACTGAGAAAGCCTGCATTCTATCCCTCCATCTGCACTGTAAGACTGCGGTAACCACAGGCATATTTCAGACATATTTCACACACGCCAATAGGGAAGGTCACATCCTGGATACTGACCAGTGTTTAAAGTAGCCAGTATGTATTTATATGTATGTGTGTTAGATTAATGCTATGCAGCCAGCACTGTGATCTAGTGTCACTGTCTGCCTTCTAGTGAACATGGCCAGACCCAGGACAGAATAAAACATCTAAAACAAATGGTAGTTAGTTTGTACGCAATAGGCTGGAAAGAGGGTTTTCTTGCTGGGGTTGGCGCCTGGAATCCTGGGACTGAGTTAGTTAGATTAGCTAGCTGCAAGGCGAGCTGAGGTAACAACAGTTGGTTGTTCACTACTCAGCAATCTTTCTGTTATTCCCTGTAGGTCTCAGAGGCTGTGCTTGATGCCAGCCCAGGGGCTGAGCCCAGTTCTGTTGCCTGCTAAAAGTAGATTCAGTTAGCAGCAGTTAATCAATGTTTAGCTACTTTAGCAAGCCTTTAGGCTAAAGCTGTCCATTAGATATAGAGTTGAAGCTTAGCAGCCATAGGACCAGGGAAAACCAGGGAATATATTCTGTATAAAATCCAGAGTCACCAAGATCAGTGAATAAAGTTATAAATTTGTGCTCTTGCACAGTAATCAGTGAGGCCCAGCCATTCATGCATGTAGCAGTCGAGAGAATCACTCATATGCTGTATCAAACAGGAATCACTCCACTCAAGTGCCGTCATGAGAAAGCATTTCATTGGGTGCAAAATTGTTATACGGCCCTGAGTGCAGGATGAGTCATGTCATTGTTTTGTATCAGGAAATGACCAACTCAAAAAATAACTTTTTTTATTATATAAATCTCCATTGTTGAGGCAGCTGGTAGGAATTGTGGTCAGAAGGTCACCAGTGCCTGCCATGACTGCACCAGCTGGTGGAAACCAGTGGTGAAGGAGCAACATTCCAACCCTTACCTATGGTCATGAGTTTTGGGAGCTCAGAGTAGAGCCGCTAAAGTGGTTCAGGCATCTGATAAGGATGCCTCCTGGGTGTCGTCCTTTGGGAATGTTGTTTCACGTCCAACTGGGAGGAGACCCCAGGGCAGACCCAGAACCCGCTGGAGGAACTATATAGCCTATCTAGCCTGGAAACGCCTGGGATCTCCCAGGAGGAGCTGGAATACGTTGCTGGAAAAGGGAAGGTCTAGAATGCCCTGCTAAACCTACTGCCACTGTGACCCGATCCAGGATAAGTCGAAGGAAATGGATGGATGTAACGGATGGATATTAAAATAGCAGATTAAAATAATACTATTAGAGATTGTTTGTTTTCTAGCAGATGGATCATGGAAGTATTTTGGGTATACAGTGTGTTCTAAACATTAGGGTACGTGGTACCTACTTAATTATATATCGACCATTCTCTGAAACTGGAAGTCTGAGCAGAGATTTCACGAAGTCAAATCAGCTTTCTTAGTTTCTTACTTTCTTTGGTTTCTTAGGTTTCAAGCAGTACCATGATGAATTAGCTGCAGCTGTTGAAGAGCCTCTTGCAGAAAGACCTGAAAACCTTTACAGCCATCAAAACTAACAGAGCTAAACCAGCTGTCAGATTTGATCTTATCAACGTTCATCCAGATTCTTCCACACATAAGTTTGTTTTTTAATCTCACTCATCTCCCATCTGGAAGTTCTGCAGCTTCTTTTAAACTTGATCCCAAAACTCAAATGCTTCAGTGCTGCCTGTTTTCAGTCTCAACTAATTCTCGCATGTCACTCATCTCATACACGTTATCCACTCTGTGCACACATCAGTCTCATACTTGTACAAGTGTATGAGGCTAAAAAAGGATTTACTGTATGCTCTCTCCCACTTTCATGCTCTTTGCTCTCTGTCTTGCTTCTTGCTTACCTGGTTATACATTATTGAATTATATCCCTTTACTCTACTATCTGTACAATTGCACCTACTTTACTGTATTATGTATTGCGGCTTTGAGAGAGAAATGTAACTCCTCTATAGGCGAAGAGAGAAAATAGAGCCACCAACAGAAACTGCAACTTTAGCAGGCAATTCAACATAAAAGACACCATAGTGGCAGCTACATTGAACAGAAAGTGATCAAAGCAATGAAAAGTCTGTACAATGTAATTCATTTTTATCAGTCACAATGAAAAGTGTTATTTGACAACTCCAAATTAAATGACAAAACTGTTTTGTTTTTTTTGCTTTAGCACCCCTTTCAGCAGGAAGACACAATTTATCAGTACATTACAAAAGTGTCACCAATTTATGTTAGAAAAAGGAAAGCGATCTGATCTGACAACTATGGTTAAGGTTTGGACAACTTTTCAGGGTTGGAAAAACATAGTGGTTTGGGTTTGAGTAGTAAAACATTATGGTCATGTTTTAAAAAGCCACAGAGTCTCTGCTAACTTTGTGATTCCTTTTAAAATATCAGTGTTGTACTACTCAGAGGAGTAGTGAGAGGGTGAGGTGTTAGGCAATCAGCAACTACACCTAGATACCAATAAATTCTACACACTGGTCCTTCAAGGAATGAATATCCAATTTTCTTTGACAGCCACTGCTAGCACAGGTTGCTCATGAGCAAAAGGTTAGTATAGGTTATTTTAAGAATGTGATTTTTCCAGTACGTACCCATTTTTCTAAAAAAAGTGTCAATCTATGACATCCTTTATAGTAAGTAGTCATCATGATCGTGTTCCTGTCCTTTATTCTCCAGAACTTCTTTTTTTCATCCAGAGTAAATCAGTAGAGACAGTTGTCTATCTTATTAGATACAAGGGGTTTGTATAATTTGCTATTATTCCTCTTCCCTTTCCCTGTTATTGGTCTTTCAAATGGAAATCATTTCCTGACAGTGTGATGACACACCATTTTCAGCAGGTTGCATGAGTTCCTGTAATTATGTAAATTACCTTGGTTTCGTGGATTGTGAGTTCCAGCTGGTCAGGAGGTTGGAGAGATGGATCATGGGTACTCTTGCAGTTCAAGGTACTGTCAATGTCAACTTTTTGAATATGCACATCAGTTTGTGTGTGTTCCTGTATGTGTGTGACTTAATATGAAAATCATATACTCATTTATGATCCTGTAAGTGAGTTAGTGCCAAGTACTGTGCAATGCGGAACGTCAAATTAATAAAGATAATGTGAAACCTTTTTTCACAGTTCATACATCTAACACCCATTTTCACTCTTACAACAAGTGAGGAGGTTGATATCTCTGCGTCAGTAGCTTCAAGGATATTTTTGGTTAAGAGACACTGCTGTGATGTTTATGAGGTAAAAGTCAAGTCTCATACAGGTACAAATTCTTCTAGCTAAAAAAGAGAACAAAAGGTTGTTGTTTTTTTCTTCCCATGAAACCTACCTTGGAGATGGAACAATTGAGTAGAGGTATGCAGGAACCAGAATAAGCACTGCTATTTCTGAAACAGTTGGGCACCAGGGGACTTTTTTGCAACTTTAGCTAGGTAGCAATTCATCTGTGTTAGCAAGCAAGCCAACATTAGCTAGCTGAAACCACAGTATCACGATATATTTTACATGTTCTGCAGCAATGTTAGCTTTGACTTTGGACATCGACTGTGTTGTAGCAGGTGCCGGATGCTTGTTGAAAAATTCATTAAATTTATTAAAAGTTCTTCACATAGAAAACAGTTCATAGGCTGGTAGGCAGGTCATAGGAGTCGTGTCTAGATGATCACTTTAGATTCGCAAAACTCTCAATCTAGTGTAATCATTTCGACCCAACCTCGTGGCAGGGCTCATTTTTTTTGTTACCTCCTATTTGCCTATTAGCACTAAAAAGTGAGCATAAAAACATAAAATTAATGTGAAATTTTAAGACGTTAAATGTATGCAAGAATGTACTAATCTGAAACCTCATTACATCATTATATTTATCTCTCCTACATGCTTGCTCAATCTCTTCTTTCAGTTTGAGCCAGAAATGTGTAAAATTGCATGAAGGGTTCTGTACTGCCATTTACAGTAAAAGGCTGTGAAAGTCTTGTCAGCGACCTTGTCTTCTCTGGTCTGGCACTCCCACTGAAGCTGATAAGACTGGTGAAATCTCCCCCCTTCTGTTTCCCACATCTGAATATAGGCTTGTCACTTCAGCTAACTGACATTTGGACTTTCCCTCTCTCTATTTCATTGTTATATATTGCCATTTTATAGGATACTCCATTATCACATACCATAAGTAACTGAAGATAATCAAGATAAGATTCCTGTGAGGATATTCTAAAATTTCCATCATTTTTTTTTTTTTTTTTTTTTGGTCATCTTCCATGGAGTCCGCCATGTGGAAGTGACATTTTTCTACAGCAGCCCAGAACAGACAAATTAAACACTGACTCTAAAAAAGGCCTTTTGCATTTTTCACACATTTTGTGGTAACTCTAGTTTCTCATTCACACTAGAAAGTAGAGGGTGAAACAAGAGGACTGCAGTTTGCAACAACACCATTAGATAAATTCTTCACACAGATCCTTCACACAGAAAAAAAGAAGATGTAAGCACAGCAACTCTGGTGTAAGCCAGCCTCATTTAAGGGTAGAATGCAAACATTCCAGTGGCTTGGGACCTTTGGATCAAGCTGTAATAACACTGAAATATTTCCTGGAGGAATGTCCCTGTCTAAATGTCATAGAATATGTGGGATCTATATTTACATACTCTATTGGCTGTCAAAGAAATTTGCTTTACATCTCAGTTTCCCAGTCATGAGACGATTATTTGACAAGTATTTATGTGTATTTAAAGTGACAATTATATTTCAAATGGTAGTCATCATAGTGATTAAATTAGATCAGGCTGCAATATGAAATAGAGGGAACATTTGTCTTAGTGACGCTGTGTCAGATTTACTGTAAAGACAGCATACAATAACATATTGTATGGTACAATGTCAAGAGAAGCTTGTATCAAACCAACTATACTGCCCATATAACTCAATGCACTGCAACTGAACGAAACATATGCACGTGCAAATAGACAAAACTAAAGCCAATCAAGAAAACATCTTCTTGTACTTGACAACAAATGCTGCAAATACATAATAACACATAATACCATAACTGAGATTTTACCTCATTTGCAGTCACTATGAAATCCACGAGATGCACACACATTTACATCCCATATCTGTAAAGCATTCAAAAATGCATAGCACTGAAGCATTGACACAGATAGAATCTTAGTAATGCATTTTTACTGTAATGGATCGATGACGAATCCAGCAGTGTTCAAAATGACAGAAAATTACTGGTTTCTCTTCCATGCAGCACAGTTATTGTGTTGTTCTCATGTGAATCCCGGAGAGATGAAATGATAACCTGTGTTTACCTTCCTGTACACATGTTGTTCTGCACCTTGCCAGATTTTCTCAATTATGTGTCTTTCACCACAGCAAGGACATTGTAATTATTTCTACACACATGCACATATTGTTTACATCTGCAACACATGCATGTGACAATTTTACTTACCGCTATTGGCCCACCGTCACACCAAGAAAGTGAGATCTTACAATTTGGTTAAAATATTTCAAGAGCAGCACTGTAACTAAAACTCTGTCTCCCACAAAGAATGTTTTTGATGTACCAGCAGTGTCATGCAAAATAGAAAAGAAGGAAAAAGAAGTGGAAAAGAGATGAAGACATGATGGAGGGAATGAAAGTAAGAATGCAGAGAAGAGAAAATAGAGAAAATAAATAAGAATGGAGAGAAGAAGGAGGCAGCAGATGGTGGGAAGGGGGAAAAAATAGAATGAAACAGAGAGACAGGGATGGAGGGATGGAGACAGAACAAACAACAGAAAAAGAGGAGGTATGATGGATGGAAGGAGTTAGATAGAGATGGAAGGAGGTCTCCAAGTGAATGTTAGTATGGATTTCTCTGTGTTAACAGAATACCTTGTCATGTCTTGCCTGTCTGAGGGCAAAAATCTATCAGATCTATAATCCATCATCTGCTGCAGAGATGGCGATCAATACTGCTGCAGCTGGTGACTGTGGCCTAATTAAAACAGTTTGTGCTTTTATGGAGTAAATCAAGTGACTCGGAGTGGCTGAAAAGCCCACACTGAGTTTAAAAAAGTCAGATTTTCGCTACATGGTTGGACATTTGCACCTACAAATGCTTTCACCTAGATGACATGAAAATGCAAAGCTGCTTTTCCAGTGTTCAACATTGCAGAGTGAGTCATCATATCAACCCAGTCAGTGGGGGAGTGAGGTTTCACTGTAAATAAAGCAAAACAGTGTGACAATTTCCATATCATAGTCCATAGTAAAATGTTCCTCTTGTTCTAGTTCAACTTCTGTATCTGTGTTAGAATGCAAATATCACTAATGGAACAATTGTACCTTTTAGGTCTTGAAATGCTGTTTTAGATGAAGTCAAAGTTACTCTATTAGGTGCACCTGAACAACCTAAACCTCCCAATACATCAGATAATCTACTGCTTTCAATATTTTTTTTCTGCAGTGAATTACATTTTTGTTCAACACTTTGTCAGAGTGGTCAACTCTATTGCAGTTGAATCTTTACATTGTAATGGTGTTATATTGGACTGTATTATGCTGAGGTATCTTTTTTATCGTTACAAGCGACAGTAGGGAAAATACTTGCCGATCCAGAGTTCCTTATGCCGGTGTGTCAGACAGACGCTCAATATCATGTAAAAAAGGAAAAAAGGAGGTTCTCTTCCATTCAAGGCATTATTGAATCAGTACCTCGCTCCCTACAGACTGCTGTCCACTGACAAAGTTACGGAAATAACCAGAAAGTTGAATCAACACCTCACTGACATGGTGTCAGCAAAAACGAAACAATATAAGCGATTTAGGAGTTATTGCAACCCAGTGTCCCCAGGAATTACGTTGATATTGGATGATTCTGCACCTCATGATTTATGTCGATTGCCATTGCAAACAGCAGTGGTGGAAGTTGTGTGCCCTTCATATAGAAAGTGTGTGCAGATCAAGGTGGTTGGTGTATCATATCAGATGGAGATGGTGTCTCATAATTACTGTATTTTCATAAAACATGTCCACAATCTTTCCCTAATTGTTGTACCACATCACAGTTGCCATGTGCAGATATTGGCTATCATTGGCTCTATAAATAACTTTTGCAATAATTTTACATAATGGTCATGTTTATCAATAGGGTGAATGAATGAAATACAACAGTGTAAACTGGTTACTCAACCAGAAAACAACCTGTCAGACCACTGTACAGTATGAAGTAGAATACACTCTTGAGTTTCAGTGGCTTCAATAACAAATCATGCATTTACTTTCCATTTAAACAGTGTAATTAATGCTGATCACATCCATTAACATACTGTTTAATCAGTGAATGTCATCAGTTCCAAAACGATTGAGATTTTTTATTCTGAACACGGGCCGGTCTCCACTGTGAGTCGAGGCGTGAGAAGCAGAGGTGTCTGTGTCCAGAGCGATATAACTAGCCCTAGTAAGCTTCTAAAAGCAGCTAATTAGAGCTAAGATGAATGCCCAGTGGGGAATGAGCCAAGGTTAGGCCCCATCTGGCCCTGTTTCACACAGATAACAAATGCAATAGGCCTTCAGTCTCGACTAAAGATATCTTTGACCTATGCATATGTCCCTAAGATCAAGACTTTTTTCCATCACACACCCACACACACAACAAAACTGCTTTATTTGGTGATGGATTGCAAATGCTGTGTAGTGGGGCTTTGTTACAAGGTCACTTCAGGTCAGTGTGGCTCATGTCTAGGGTAATTGGCTTTCTCCTGTAGCTATGCTCAAAGGAAAGCAGAAACGTACATTAAAGCAGTTTCAAGAATGAGTTCATGACTCTGAATGAAAGGTTGCATGCTTTTAGCTTTTTAATTTAACATTCAACATGCTCCTCATGTAAGACCTGATTGTAAGACATATGCACAGATGATTTTGTTTCTAGCAAAGGATTTATACACAACGTACCACATTGTTCCTGCGTTTAAATCCCTCTTGTTTAACAAAGAGCTTCCACTAGTATTACGCAGATTTTAAAGAAGTCACCTTATATCTGAAAATTACAGTGATGCTCCATAAATTCTTGTCAGGCCAAGAGGAGTAATACAAGCCAGGCTGGCCATTTGACTGGCAGCTGGAATAAAAGCGCACACGAAATCATTGAGACAGCATCCAAGTGACCGTGACAAATACGCAATCTGTAAAACAAGAAGAGCGGAGGTTTTTATGGTGGGTGTCTGAACAGGGAGGGTGAAAACACATTTGTGTTTCTGCCAGCAGAGACTTGAGTTCTCACACAGCCAGATGGCTGGTGCTGGTGCTGTCTTGATTCGTCTATCCGGGGCAGCTAAAATAGATAATTACACACCTTGGTGCCAAAAACTGGCTTCTACACATCAGTTGAAGTGGGTGAGTGTTACTGGTACACATCAGTAGGAAACTAAATGAGATATAAAGCTCAATTTGGTTAGCAACACTTAGCGAAGTGTTTTCATGTAAACATTGTGTGTTGCCTTTTACCATATATCAAACAGACTAAAACTGTACTGCCTCAAAACACAGTTTGCAAAAATGAATTTAATTTGTTCATGGAATATGCAATTTGCACAAGATTCAAATAGTCACAACATTTTAGGTGACTTATTTATGATTTCAAGGTTAAAACCCACAATGTTTCAACCAAACATACACTAAATTGTTATTTTTCAATATGCAAACCAGCCTACAATACCTTCAATAGAAACACAGGGGAAACCATTTACAATGCACTGCCTCAGGCTGAAGAAAAAAGGATTGAGCTGTCAGACAGCACATTACACCACTGCAGGAATAATCTTCAAATGAAAAACATGTGTATTAGAAGAAAACGCTGGTCCCACCTGCTTTTTTTTTTCATCCCACAACAAAGAGCTTAAGCTATTATTCATATTAAGCAGCATTCACTTGAGCTCCATTTTTTTTTTTGTTTTCAACTGCTGCACTGCTTATGCATATGTGCAAAGCCAAACCAGGCTGCAGGTCAGAAGGGTGTTTCTCCAAATTTCCCGATAGGTGGGAAACAATAGAGCTTAATAAATGGCATGTCTCTGCATCCCATGCCCATCGAGCCAAAATGAGCTGCAGGTCAGAAGGTGTGTGGTATACTTTCCCAGTGGGTGACAAAACAGAGCTTAAATAAAAGACTTGTTAAGCAGAGAAGGAATCACCACATGGATGTGATCTGTGGCTCACTCCTGCAGACAGCTAATGAATTATCGAAAATAAGGAGAAATACTTCAGAGGACAGAATATTACAAAGGCCTGCTGTATTTTTGTATTTCATTGTAAGGTACAGTACCCGATGCTGAACATTCTAAAATAAGACAAGGCTACTAAAAAAACTTAAAGCAACACTGCATAGTGCTAGTGCTAGTTTCAAAGTGCAATACTACTGTTGTAATGTGGACGGGCACATGTGTATTTATTATGATTACATTATTTGTGATTGAAAACTAGCAAGTCAACAACATTACTGCCAAACATCAAGCAAGTGCAGGCAATAGCAACCAGCAGATATTACTTACTAGTCCAACAGGAAGAAGCCCAGCTCTGTGTCTGTCTTTCAGTCTTTTATTTCACAAAGCTCTCACCAACAACTAAAAGTCAGTCCCAGATTTACTAATTTGGTGGCTTCTTGCTCAGTTAGCCTCCTCTGTCAATGTCATTATGTCCATAGAGGTCGCTGAGCTCAGTTACACTGCCTGCTTGCCCAGCTCCGGTTCTGGCACAACACTGGCTCAGCTCCCAGTCAGTATTCTCTGTGTCACTGGCCTGAAAACCTCTTTTTCCCAGTGGTCCAAAACACCTGTGGTACAAACACTAACACTCCCCCGGTGCTCTGAGCTCACAGTCTGAGCAGCCTGGCTAACAAACGGAGCTAGCATTAGCTAGCAGCAGTTTGCAGCAGTTTACTTTCAGGAAACTTTATCAGGAAAGGAGTTGAGGCGGAGCAGCCAGAGGAAATCCAGAAAACATTCTCCATAAAATATTATCCAGTTTCACCAAAATCAGTGAAATAGTTGGTTGTGTGTACGCTAAATAATGTAAGAACAGGCTGCCTGTGGGAATCACAGGGACCTGTTTACACCTGATTACAAGTCAGTATAGCATCTAAATCATTTAAAATTTTGTTTTGAAAATTTATTTTTTGGTAAAAAACTTTTACAATGATGCTTTTAAAATCATTCAAGATTTATCAATAATGGGGCAAGATTGATTTTTGATTAAGATTTTGCATACCTTCTTAATAACCCTTTTAGCACCATAATAATACACAATTCACAGCTTTCAGGGGCAGTTTGAATGATCAAAATTGCACGAAGTAGGGAGGAGTTACGGTAATTTGAAATACACATGCGCCGCGGTGTCACCGGTGATCCCCGTGGTTGTAAAAGGGTTAATTCATCGAACATGCATTTCCAAACAAACAACTAGCCACTTTGATAATCTCTTTTTTTATTACCAATTCTTTACAGTGGCAATGGAGTGCTACAACAGGACAACCCAAAAATAGAGAATGCACCAGTCTTCAGCTCAACAGCACACCAGGTAAAAGTTTTGTTTCCAATTCCGATCTCAGAGGTGAAATCACCAGAAGGGGACAAAAGACTTCCAGATAGCCTTTATCCACACATCTGTCTTGCCAGGTGTGGCTCATAATGCCTCTTTGTTTCGTGCCTCAGAGGAAATAACACAGTTACTTATTAAGGCTTTTGAGTTAAAACACTTCTTACGTCTCAATGGGCTTTGATGTATGAGTACAGATGTGTTTTTACCTGTTTCACGTGTGGGCAAACACTGAATATGCAATTAATTAAAGCCGGAGTCAGTGAATGTAAAGATGATGTATTACTGCATATGCCTGACCACAGGCTGTGGTAGTAGTATGAGGTTATATTTTGATTAAAAATTATGACTTTGTACAGTATCTGAATTGGTGTTTAAACACTCACTGTGCACAGCTGTAAGTTACAATACTTACTGTAGTTAGATAATAGAAAACAGAAAATATGACAAAAATTTGTAATTTTGCTTTGTTACCCATCACTCCTTTGTACCAGGGTTCTACATACTATATGCAAACAATGCAACACTTTTTGAATTAAACACTGTTTTTGTAGTTAATTTAATTGATGAAAACAGTAAAAAAAATGTGCTGTTGGGAAATTTGTGAAGTTTGCCACAAATCTAGCCATATTGCACAAACCTTTTCATATTTTGGAAGTATATTCTTATTTGACAAAACTTTAATTCAAAATCTACTGTCAGACAGTCTTCAATATTATATGCTATTGTAATGTGGTGCTGAAAAGTTGATTAATAAATTAATTAATTAAGAAATTGTGATACCTTTCCTAGAATCTGCTCTCATCTGATGACGATTTAGCCTATGGGGGCAATGGAAAAAGAAATAATCGTTCCATTCAGTTATTGTATTGTTATGTTTTAGACTAACTGAACCACACTAAATGATTTCTCAAAAATCAGTGAATAATGAATAATCAAGTATATAATAATCTCTTACTCTCTATAACAGGTATTATAGAGTAAGAATGCTTTTTTATGCTTTTTTACATTTTTTTATACCTGCTCTTGATAGATGGTTATCCAGTCGTTCTCATTACAGCTGACAGCAGTCCACAGTCTGCTATCATTTGATGTTATCTCCCTCAAGGTAAAATTTGTTTTGTGCAGGAATGAAGTGAAAACCATGCTGTAGACCTGCTCCCCTTTTCCCAAACTTATTGGTGACATTTCTAATTCATGTACCTCGCTGCAGTCTCCCTGAGGACATCTCACTTTCTCTCTTTTATTGATATTTATGGTGTGATGCTGTCTGGGTGCGGGAACTGTGACAGCTCACTCTCCAAAGCAGCACTTGGATTGTTTGCTGCTGTGCGCAAAGCAATAATGTATTTGTCACCCACTGCCAAATGCCATACACTCCACCGTTCATCTTTTTGTGTTCCATTTTCTGTACAACAAAGCAAAAATATGTCCTACTTTCCCATGGCAGGTACGGGAATATATGAGGATCTGAAATCAGAAATCTTTGGTAAAACTACAACCCATTATTACAGAAACAATTGGCTCAGTGATTTTATTCATGACTGTTCAGGCTGTGCATTTAAAAAGGTCTTCAGTGATGTTGCAAAAAAAGTAAGACACACCAAACAAATGTCACATCAGAGGCAAGACGCATATTAAAGTTTCAATATTACATGAGCTACAGTGAAAAATGTTGACAGCATACTTCCTGCCCACAAGTACTCAAGTGCACTGCTATTATTTATGTTTAGATTTCGCCATGAAAATCCAACTTTAAGGATAATTCTGGTTGTAATTTTATAATGTCTGTCATTTCCATTAGTAATACTGTAATAATGTGAGATTTAGGAACAGGAAAGAGACACATGCAGTCAGATAATCAGACAATCAGAGAAGTAAAATTATGACTTTTCCCGACGACTTCCTTTAAATATCAATCACAGTTTACAGACTGACCTTCTCGACTTTTATAAACGACATTTTGGGTGTCCTCACTATCAGTTTTACCTACAAATACAGTGATTTAGCTGTTGGCTTATCATCCGATTGCTGCATGTTGATGCCACTGTGTTACCTGATATATACAGAACAAAATAATGGCAACAGGAAATAAGAGAAATAAATCAAAATTTTCTTTTAAAGGTACAGTGTGTAGAATTTAGTTGCATTTAGTGGTCCATTGCATTGTAATCGCCTCACATCACTCTCACCTTCCTAATGTAAAGGAGAAACAACACTTTAAGGACCCTGTTTAGAGTCAGTATTTAGTTTGTCTGTTCTGGACTACTGTATAAATAAGGTGTTTCAACATGGCGGCCTCCATGAAAGGGGACCCTCTCCCACTGTAGATATAAAAGGATATTTTTTAAGTAACAAACATAAAAAGATTCTTATTTTCAGGTGATTATACATGCATCAATACATAGTTATGAATATTATATTCCATGTTTGCCTTATTCTGAAAATAGAGGCACCAAGTCTTACACACTGTACCTTTAAGAGTGTTGAAATTATTTTACATACTGAAATCATAGGCAGCATTGCACTTTAAATGAGCATGTGCACTGCCTTTCACTGCCTTTTGCCGTAATCCAGCTGGTTTGGAGGCTCTATCTGAAATAAATCTATGAAATCTTGGTCAGATTAAGTAGAAGGTTATTTATAGAGAGCCGCGTAAGACGGGGCTATTCACAGTGTGGCATGGTGCATTAGTCTCTAACAATAGTTGAAAGGAGTAGATTTGCTGGAGCAGAAAGATTGGAACTTCCTCTGTGATGGCTTGAAATGGAGTCAGAGGCGTGACAATGATGTCACGGCAGCGACCCAGGCATTCAAATGGAGATCATGTGGTTTGGGCCACAGAGTTAGAGTATTTTTCATGTAAGAAATGAAGCCCGGTCAACATAAATGCCTGTCCCATCCGTTCCTGTCTCTTTAGGATACAGACCTAATCAGTGAATACATTAAATGTGATTGGCCAGATTTTGTGCAGATGCATCTAACCTCTAGTTACAACTTATTCCTGTAATGACTGTGCCAATTTAATTGGATGGTTGAAAGCCAGAGCCCTGGCACAGTATCCTAATAGTAAAAGACATTATGTCTGATTTGCCACCCATTGGCAGCAAGAAAGCATTACATGTTAGAGCTGCTGCATTTGGTACAATAAAAGGTTTTTCTGTATTTTCTGCCAGATTCCTCACTGTAATCACCAAATGGAATGAATGGAATTGGTGAATCTGAGGGCTGAACTATTGCAGTCCATTTTTACCCATTTTCAAGTCTGAAATCAACAGGAAATAAAGAAACCATTTTTAACAACAACTCAAACAATTTCAGTTTTGAGAAAACTCTCAAATCACCAAACCTTTTTCCATTTCCAGTTTCTAGGTTTTGGATGGCCAGTGTGATTTTAGGGGGCATTTTACAGTCAGATTATTGCCAGGAAAAAATTCTGCTAGTTCTTTGTTGCCTGGATTCCATCTTGGTGCTGAAAGGATTTGACTGCTATCTCCATGTAATCCTCACACAGCACTCTGTCCTTGAACTCCTTTTCATATCAGAAAACACAATAGGGTCAACAATATTTGTAAGTGTTTGTTTTAATAGGGCTGCAGCATTATGCGTAGTGCAGTTATAGTACACAGATTCCCATTCCTTTTTTATATCTATTCTTATTTTTATTTAATATACATCTAATTATTTGTTTTCTATTTACTGTAACAATTATTGCCCTTGTGCTGCTCCGACAACCAAATTTCCCCTCTGGGCTTCAATAAAGAATTATCTTATCTTATTATGAAGGCCCAGAGAGCTGCAAGGCTTCTAGTCCAGTCACTGAGTTAATATTGACTTTCAATGAAATAAAAATCATCACAGAATCAAAAGCAATTTCCATTTATATTCTGTTATTGCTTCTGAGGAGATGCATAAGATCCACTGACGGCTTGCAGACGTTTTGACATTATTCAGTGTGGTTTGCATGGATGGATGAATGGCAGAACTGTGGCTGCCATTGAGGACACAGAGGTATAGTTTCCTTTCTATTTGCTGCATTTTTATTATTTTTGACATGATATGCAGTTCTGCAACTACAGCTGAAGGCCAAGCTTTAACAGGGAAGTGTGAGTGCGAGTCTAATAGCTTCTCAAGTTGGAAATTTGGCCAGGAAAAACTACATATACTTGGACTTAAATGGCAAGACAGTGAACTTCATATAAATATAAACACAACATTTTTGTTTTTGCTCCAGTTTTAGTAAGTAAATGTATTTTATGCCTAAAAGGTTTATACCCCTGCTGCTACAATTTTCGTTTTCTTTTTTTTTTGCACTTACTTAACATTTCTTTGCCAAGAGAATCCATCCACCTGACAGGTGTGGCGTATCAAGATGCTGATTAAACAGCAGGATTATTCACAGGTGTGCCTTGGATTGGTCACAGTAAAAGGCCAACCTTATAAATGTGCAGCTTTATCTTGAAGGTCTACAGACACCAATTTTATTTCCCAAAGTCATGATCTGCATTGAGTGGCTAGTATCTATTTACTTCATTGTAATATTGTAAACAATAGCAATTCAAAGTTTGTTAATTACTGACCTAATTCAGTTATCAGGTCATATCTATCTCGCTCATTCATACATTTTGTGGCTAACCTTTAAGTGTAAAGTGTTTCTTTTGTACTTTTACATCATTTAAGTGGAACCTATATTATGTGTGCTAAATAGTATATAAGTGCATAACTATAGACCTTGAATGCTCCCTGGTGTGTTACCACCACCACACGCATATCACAAATAGTTCTGACCAAGCAATCTGATTGGTCAACTACGCATTTTCAAATAAAGTTTTTGAAACTTTTTTTTATTCATTAAAGTAAATCAGGAACCACAGTGTGCCTCTGTATATTACGACCTCCTGTTATGATAATTAAATCAATTTTCTTTAATGAATATAATTTATGGTGCTGCTAGACCGCCCCGTCAATACAGGTGCTGCCTCCCTTGTGTGCAGCAAACAGTTCAGCGACCACAGAGAAATATTGTTTTTGAAAGGCTACAGACAGACTTATGTGGACTGAAGCAGAATATTTCAATAGATAAAAACATTTTGTGAATTTTGGAAATTATGACATATCTCTTTTCCATACATTTTGACTTCACAACGATCTTGAGTTGTTGGAAACATTTGGCTCACATCCTCCAGATATACAGTGAGTTGCTGAAATGGTACAACTAGCTTAGAAATACATGTGTTCAAGCTAACGGGCCTAGAGGTTAAATTTGTCCATGTTTTTTCAGACGATATCTTAGTGACAACAAGATTAAGCTAGCTAAACTGGGCTCCATTACATACAGGAGTCTACTTACATGACTCACTGAATCCAGTTGTTGGTCAGATCTCATGTATCCTCATGGAAATGGAGATAACAAGCAAAAAAAGTTTGAAATTGAATTCAAAGTTTGTTCCGCATTATGAATACAATTTGTTTATGTTTATTGTTTTATTTAGTTGGTAATTGTTGTATAATCGCAATATTACATTCAATTGTGAGCTTTAAGTTATAATTGGCACTTCAGTGACACTTACGGACCGTAGCGCAAATGCCTCAGTCTTGACTGCATCACTGCCATGCCAACAATGACGGTAAAGCACAACCCCTCATGAAATATTGCTTAAATGTAGAACTCCGACTAGAACTATTTTAATATCATAGTTCTGTCGGGTCCCTTTTAAAGCTTAATGCTTCAATTTAAATCATAATGTAGAAAAACGTGCACTCATGCTATGAATACAATTCATAATGATTCGAACTGACATAAATATTGGATTTTATACTACTGTATTACAGGTAAGGGAACCAACTTGACTAATGAGCTCTACGCATGAAGAAGTAACTCATTTGTCTGCTTGCACCCGTCTGCCCTGAGCTGCTGACCCTGGTTTGATGCTTTGGGAGTTGAGCGTCTCTTAATCTCAACAGCACTCACCTTGCCAACCTAACAAAGGCCCCCCATACTCCACAGAGTCACACTCAGATTTCAGGTTTCGTACGTGATAATAACTGGACGACTGCCACATTGGCTGGTTCTGTTGTTCACCACCATTAAAATCACTAGTGGCCTCCCTGGCAGCGGTTAACAGGTTCCCACATATAGAACAGGCTGTTTAAAGATCTCTTTATGGTCAGACTCTCTCTACTGCTTCTTTGTTGCTGTAACATTTTGGCTTTCAGGCTTCACACTTTGTAATCATTGGCCAGACTTAAATTTGATGTTGCTGTCACTCTGCCCAGACAGGGGAAAACAGTCTATTTTGGATGTACATGTGGGAGCTGTATAGTGTGACTGTGCAAGACTACCAGTGCAAAGAATCAGGCAATTGCTCATGGTAATTAGTGTGAACATTTTTAAATGCCGGAATACACAAAATGCAGATAATATTAGCCAGCAGCACTGCCTACCTACAGTAAGATTTACATGGTCAGTCTGTTGGTCTGTCCAACACCATGGTTGTCTTGGCAACTGCTGACTACAATGAAAGAGTTTTTGGTCCCCAAACATTTCTCTCATGTCGCTCAGAAAATAATTTCTAATGGCTTGGTGATCATGTGACCTTCAATTTAGAGTTGCTTTCTGGTCAGACTTTCCAACTGTTTTGCAAGAAATATCGAAATTTAATTTGCTGTTTGTGTTTACTGAACACCTTCATGTCCCAATGCTATAGCTAAGGTTCTAAAAATAACACAAATCTCAGTTTTTCATTTCATGAAACACTTTCATATTTGGGGGAGTAATGAGCCTCTGGGAGCTGCTTTTTTTGAGCTTGTTTTTATCTTTACATTTGCTACTTTTCCTCTGATGTGTCAAAAAAAAAATCTGTTTTCTTCCCCATACGATCTACTGTTTTCATCAGCTTCTGTTTGCTATATCTTTTCTCTGAAATGTATTGTGGTATCTGTAGTCTGTGCTGTGACTCAAAACAGTATTCTAGTGCATTCAGGTGCACTCTGTCTATTCATTGTTTAGTTATTTGGTCCTATCGAGTTTTCACCTATCATTCTGAGAAGTTAGTTCTTCTAATGTAACTAATGAAACCAAGAAAATAGCTGTAGAAAAGTCTGTCACACTTTTGTGAAGTAGAACAATGATCACCACCCTGTGGTTAGAAAAGTATCTTGGACTTGACTTTAAGATTGGTGAAGCAGTTTTCCATGTAGAGCAGGCCTAGACCCAACAATACCCACATTGAGCAAGCACTTGGCAACAGCACCAAGGAGAAAAACTTTCTTGGTGAAACAAATCAGTTCACTTCCAAAATAAGCCGTATGTCTATTTGGCATGAATATGTACTTGGACCTTATTTTTATTCATATATGATTGACTTTTCACATTGACCTTTTTATTTTTAAACACAGCTGACTAATTGTATGTATGCAGACAACACAGTTCTTTACTGTTCAGTAAGAATGACAGTTGTCAGGGGAGGCTTTAACAGATGTGTAAAGAGCTGCCTCATCGTTTCTCTTAATCTTCCAAAATCAAAATCAGTGCTTTCTCAACAACTTTGATGCGCAGGAAACTCATTAGCTATCAGATGTGTGGTCATAATGAGGAGGTATTTATTGGGTGTGATGATCACTGAGGTCATTTAGCAGCTGCTTTTGGCATCCTATATAAAGTAAACTGTTTTCTTCTTATTATTATTTTTTTTCTGGGGAAAAGCCCAGCACTATGTACTGCTGCAGAGCAACAAAACAGTTCTAGGCCAGATTGAGCACCAGATGAGAGATTACAGGCTCATTTAAACCATAAACTACCCTCTTATGCAGATAAACTAAAGCCAAACCGCTGGTATGGTGTGCGAACTGTCTGTTGGTTAGGCAGGTCCACAAGGGAACAAATCAATCTGCAGGCCATGGAGCAAACACAAATCTGAAAATTTGACTGTACAGATTACACAGACTGTTATTGGTATGTGATATGTTTTTATTATGCATTTTGAATTGTGTCATCTTTAATTTGTGAGATATATAGAGGACTCCCTGGAGTGGTGAATGACATTAAAGGAAGCAAACAGCACAGACTGAAAATAAAGTTTAAAAGTGTGGAGCCTCCGACAGCACAGATCCAACATGATTTATTATGCAAAACAAGACTAAACCTATCTGTGTGATACTGTATTTGTTTTCCAGCCATGCCATGCATAGCACAGTTAATTACAGTGCTTGTATTAATGAGCATCTTCTATTAATCCGACAGAGTGTTACATAAATAGTCACAGCCTTGTAGCGTAGCTAACAGGGCCTGATCACAATGTGTTAAACTAATACTAAATTTATCATACAACAATGTACATACACAGTAACAGTTACACACATACACACAGACACAAGTTTGCACAGACCTTGCTGACTTAAGAGATTTATAGGTGATTTTGCACCCAGTCCATGAAGCATGTTAGATTCTATTCCCACAGGGCACTTTAATTAACACGTTAAATATTACAACATGGTGCAATATTAATGTCTCGCACATACTGCTACCCACCTCTCTTCCCCTTCACCGTGCATGGGTAAATGCTGACTATGTGTGTGCATGTGTGTGTTTAAGTGCATGTACATAAAATATGTCTGTGTGTGTTTGTATATAAACGGATTTCTTTTAATATTCGAACTAACGAGGCACTGGAAACACATCTACTACAGTGACAGCCAACTGCCAAAAGTACTGCAGAAATGTTGACTGATTTTTGTTTTCTAATTTTGTTTTGGCACTTGTAAAAATGTGGCATTGTGTCTTGGGATGGAATGATAGATGCTTCTGGAGAACATTCTGTGAAATAACAATACAGTCCAATATCCAAGGCCTTCAAACAGCTCTAATGACACATTTTCCCGATTGAGCCATCGTTAGCTGATTGTCTTTGTTGATCCGGCATCAGCAGCAAAGATACACAAGCTGCTGACAGCAGGCACAGCCAAATACTATAAGATGAAATATCTAAAAATATACCAGGTCAACAATGAGATAAAAATAGATAGTAGTTTGGAGCGTGACTAGAGAAATGACTGTGTACTTTCTTCACAGTGGCTTTTTTTTTTTTTTTTTACCTCCACTCTGCCTCTTGGGTTTCAACTCATTAGATTCTAATTTTAAACTGATAAACTGTAACTTCTTGGTCTGTATCTTGTCAACTTTCAAGAAAGCATTCAAACAATAAAATGCATCCTGAATGCCAACATTCTAAGGCTCACATAGCTTAATGGAATTCTTCATTCACAAAGCGACAGACACCTATTATCTGTATAAAGTACAGTATGCAAGCAGCTTTCCAAAAGCTCAGATTTGTTCATTTGAATGACGACACTAAAATAATTTTACATCAGGGAACAAAGCAGCTGTGTTTGTCTTCATCAAAAGGACACAGAGTATTCAGAGTTCCTCCTCTTTATTGATGTTTAAATTAAATTTTAGGCAAAATAAGCTGTAATTTTAAGTGTCTATTGATTTTGTCCAACTCAATTCAAGATCACTAGATAGACCTTGAGGAGAGATGAAGAAAGAAGTACACCCAGCTCCATCTTAACACACTAAAGACAAAAATGCATCTTTCACAACACCAACACTTCAGATGTGTTTAACACAGCTCACCCTGTAATTTGCACATCAGTTTTAACAACAGCCAGCTAATGGACTGGGGTTGTGACTCCTCTAACTAGAACTGTCTTTCCCTTCATTTGCAACAACACATTTTACAAACAGGTGATAAATGATCCTGATGGCCTGAAATCTGGTTATGAGGAACATTAGAAGTATTGGCCATTCACAGGTAAATGATTCAAATCAATGCAAATGATTAGTCACATCATAAACCATGATGCCAGGGTTGATCTCATCACTAAATGAAGGCTTTTAGACATATTAAAATGAAATAAAAAGTTTTCAGGATGCCCATTATCCTACACGTGACTGATATATTATGCAGTCTGAGTGTACCCCTGACATAATTACTGACTTTTTCAGCATTATAATGGCTTGATAAATTGATTAATTAAATTTGCATTTAAATGATGCATAATAAATTCAAAGAGGAAAAAACATCCTTTGAAAAATCATTTTCTATTCTGTTTTTGATTGATAAATTATTAGAACTTACCAACTATTTTAAAAGGCTTTTAAATGTATTTTTGAAATTGCATTTAATATGCATGCCTATCCTGTGTGTGTGTGTGTGTGTGTGTGTGTGTGTGTGTGTGTGTGTGTGTGTGTGTGTTAATGTTTTTAATTTGCTATAAAAATGTTGGTTATTTACATTTGCATTTTAATGTTAGTCATAATCTAAATCGTAATGTAAAGTGCCATTAATTCCCTTTGTATATGAAATGTGCTATACAAATAAACTTACCTTATTCAGTCTTACAAAATATTTGCCTCCTAAAATATTTACAGTTTTCATTTCAGCACTGCTTTAATGAAAGGACAGCTCTGTGTCATTTGAATATGTCAAACTGTCATGTGTTGCTATTATCTGTCTGTTCTGTTCACTTCTGTTTTGTTCTTTGTGTTCCCATGTGTTCCTCTGAGATATGCCCTTATAGCACACAAGTGTTGGAGGGAGGAGAGGAAGCTAGCAGATAACACCCTAATTTGAACATGCTCTGTGAAAATATCGCTGTCTTCAGCTATAAATGTACATAAAACTATTTAACAGTCTCTAGTTAATAACTATTTACAAATATGAGTTCTCTGGTTGTATTTGTTTATCATATGTTTCAAATAATGAATAAATAACAATGGGGCAGTGTGGGATATGAGAGATGATGAAACATACAGTAATGAACCTAAATCCCACAGCAAACATAAAAGGCATATTAGAGGTTCCCTGTGGCCTAATATGCCTAACAAAGATAATGAATGTATTTCTTTGCTCATAAAACATTTGCAGTGCTGATTTAATTAAATATTTGGAAACTTACTTTGTTTACATCCATGCTGTTGTTCCTTGCCTTACACTGGTGCAGTGCTACCAACTAGAAATAGTGCGAAACTGATGGACGTCATGTGTACTATGCATTTGCATTTGCATGGCATGAATGTTTATGCCATCACCAATCTGCTTGTGCGTATATACTGCATATGTGTCATCTTGCGCATGTTAATGAACCAAGACATATGAATGAAACATGGACTGCCTCCTTAAAACATTGTTCCTAGTCACAATCTCCAATAGAAATGACAATTAGTCTTCCCTTTTTGCAGTCAAACAAACTGTCAAAGGGATTTTAAAATTAATTGTTAATAGTTTTTTATCATCAGAAGAAAGGAAATTGGTCTTTCTTCCTTTGTTCCCATGGCCTTTAAAGGAACATGCTGGTGTGTTTGACTGACAGCGGAGCCGGCAGGCTGAGCCCCAGCAGGGGCATGGAGAGACAAAGTAAGCTGGATAAGATAGCTTGCAAGTCAAGGCAAGAGGATGTTTTGTTAGCATTGGTAATGAAGGGTGAGGACCACACCAGCATTTAAAATAACCAACTTTTAAACTATAATAACTTTTAAACAGTTTTAAGTGCTGCAGCTAACTAGCTAATTAGCTGTCACGCCTGCAAGCAGTTTCTCTGGAGGTTGTTTCTGTTTTTTGTATTGCCAAGGAGCAATACAAGACTTGTATCTGGTATAAGAAGGAAAGCTAATGTGGGTAGTAACAAGCTAACAGTTTGGGTTGTTCAAAAGTCTGTGGCCCTCTGACATTACTTCTTTGAAGACTTTTTGTCTTCAAATTGATTATTTAAAGATAATAAGTTTCTCCTTTTTGGGTTGTGATTTTTTTTTTATATATATATCAAAAGGACATATGATTTACAGTGCAGATAGGTATGCTTATTTTAGTTCAACTTTAAGGGCCACTTAAGATACAGACAGACTGAGAAAATCGGTAAAATGTTGCCTTCAATTGTTTATGACAACCGAAAAGATGGATAAATAGCTCAGCCGCTCTCAAATCTCAGCTTCCGATGCTATAATTGTTGTTGTTAGCCCTTCGCTGACGTGTCTGCCATACTGTATATTAACAAGCTTGCTGTATCTATTGTGTGACTTTCATCGCACAGCAGGACTTCAGGAAATGTTTGCCTTGGTTCACTTCACAGAGAAAAGAGATAACACATTAAAAGTCTGTTTACTAATCTTGTCAATGCGATAGTGGCTCCAGGACACAGCTGAAGCTGGATCAGTCTTTTGTGCACAAAGGCTTGTACTATTGTTTGCTCCACAATGCCTGGCAGTGTGCATCATTCAGCTGTGTTGCTGAGGAAATCATCCTAGCTAGTGGTAACAATGGCGATACACACAGCTGATCTGATTGCAGTGCAGGAGCGTTGGCTTTCATCTGTAATGCTGGAGAACAGGTCATGTAGCCAGAGCTCTTATCTTAAAGATAGATGCTGACATCCAACACAGGTTTCCTGCACTTTGCCCTGTTTTTTCTCCTCCTAGCTCTTAATCTTTTATTTCCTCTTCTGGCCCTTTCTCGAATTACCGTTGTTCTTTTGCTCCGTACTTTCCACCTGTCTCTGCACCTCTTTATGCTTTATGGTCCTCCTCAGCCTACGAGGTGGCTTTTCTTGTCCATGATTTCTGTGACTATCTTTTATTCCATTACCTATCCTCCCTTTTTTGTTTCTTCAATCTACCCAGCCCACCTCCCATCTTTTTTTCCCCACCCTCTAACCTCTCTCTCCCTCTGCCTCATTTCCACCTCTTTTCTAACCTAATTTAATATCTTCCCCTCCTCCAACACTCTTTATCACCTCTACCTTACACTTCCATCCACACTTCTCATCCACCCATTGTTTTATCAGTCTGTTCATCGCATTGCTCAGGCCAGCTACAAGAGCCAAATGTAGCCCCCCCCCCCCCCCATCGCCTGATCTTGAGAAGATAGCTGATCCCACTGATGCTATTTTAAACTTGTCATGCATACTCTCCCTCCTCGTCTCTTCCATGGAGAGCTGGCAGCCACAAAGAGGGACATGAAACATGCATTCTTCCCTCACAACCAGACTTTCTCTTCCTGATTGTGACTTTGAAATCAGTATAATTAACTGTATTGTCAGGGGATGAGCCACTCTAACAGAAATAGATTTCTCTCCATATGCCGTTGCTAAAAAGATGATTTAATTGTCTTGAAGTTTTGTCAGAGGACTTAAAGTAGGTAGAAGACAAGTTTTATGTGGTTAATGTGGATTTTTTAACCAATGTTTCTGCATAATTCACTGAGAAAAAAAATGTCATCGTGAACCCTGCTATGTTTCCATCTCCTATGTCTGATTAGTCCGGTGCTCTGAGAACAGAACCCTCATAGACTTAATAGACATTAGCTTCATGATCAGTTAAAGTGCCTCAGGTGTAATAGCATTTCTTTATGAAGACTGGGACAGCAGAGACTGAAATAATTATCTTGGCCAGGAAGGTACATGAGTCATATAGTGTTTGGTCTGTGTCTGAATTGAATAATTCCCTTTGTGTTATTAGTCAACACAATGAGACCTTCATTTGACAAAGACCAGACAGTGCTTTCTGCTGCAAGCTTTTCCATCTCTATGCATCGTGTTCTCTACAGCTCTTTAAATATTTTTTTCATGTCTGACTCCGCGTCCTAGCATAAAGGCTCCAAAAGTTCTAAAGCACCGCTGATTTCAGAGTGGGAAAACCTTGAACCATCACAGACAAAAGTAGAACTGTGCCCCTGTGTCCCTATTCCATATTACACTACAAATATAAACACTTTTATTTTTGCTCCCATTCCCATGAGTTCAACTAAAGGTGCACACAAAAGGTTTATTTTCAAAATTCTATTTAAATTTTGTTCTCATAGGTTAAAATACGTGTTAGTGAACTCTCTTCTCTCTTTTTGCCAAGATAATGCATTTACCTGATGGGTGTGGGGGCATCTGGAGCTATGTAAAATATCTATAGTTCAATGCTTAATAAATGTCTTTTGTCAAGATAAAGCTGCACATTTTAGAGTGGCCTTTTATTGTGACCAGTCCAAGGCACACCTGAATAATCCTGCTGTTTGATCAGAATCTTGATATACCACAGCAGTCAGGTGTTTAACAAATGTGTGAACTCAGTCTGAGAGAAGTAAGCCTTTTGTGTGCATAGAAGTCTGAGATTGTTGAGATCAACTCATGAAAATGGGTGCATTGTTGCATTTATATGTTTAAGTGTCCGTATTTTTCACATTACAAAATGATTTAATGAAGATTATTGTCAGTATGTGGACTTAATTTGCTTTATATTTAACGGTCCAGTGTATAAGATTTAGCTCTATTAGTGTGAGCCTTTTAGCTTTTAACCATGTTAAACAGCCATGTTTCTACTGTAGTACCAAATGGACCAAACCAAACCAGCCTAGATCAGGTGTTTTTTTTACGCGTTTCACAGCCGATGTAGTTTCCACTATGTGCCGGCAACGAGGGGATGAGGCGAGGCAGTTGCAATCACCACACTGGTAGGTGCCACTGATTCCTACACATGACGTAAACTTAAAGGAGCTACTCACCTCTGCTTTGGGATTCATGCAAGTTTTACTTTTTTACTCATTTGCCTGAATTGAATGTCTTCCCACATGATTCTTCCAAAATAGCATAATTGAAAAAATCAAAAGCATCCTTGTTATCATTTGCATACAAATTCACTGTCTTCCCAGGTTTACAGTGTGAATGTGCCATCTAGTTAGTCTGCTTGTGAGTCCGAGGTCTCTTGTGACTTGTGACAAAAGAAAAAAGCCACGACGACTGTGTCTGAATCACTTTCTTCTTCAATCATTCACTACATCCTATAGTAAAGACAACTGTGAGCAGTACATTGAGATTTTAGACAATCATCATTTTGTGTCATCACATATGTAGAATCATGTATAAAATGGGACAAATTGCGTTGTGACATTGTAAGCATAAAGTAGTGCACGTGCTAGGGACATCCCAATTTGATACTCGGAATTTGGACATTAAAAAATGGACTGAGACTAAATATAGTGTAGGGTAAGGGTAAAGTATAGAAATATAGTACTATACCACAACACTATACACAATAAATGGTGTGAAAATATTTTTGGACCCAGACCACAATTCACTTTTCTCCCTGAACATAACATAAAATAAAAATATCCCTGCAGATTTCAACAACCTCTAACACTCTTAATACATGCAGTTGCAGGAATGTTGTTTTATTTGAGTATGATCTAACCGCAAAGACTACAGCCAGTGACCAATAACACAACCACCCAAATAAACACTAATACAACATATCAGCAGAGCACTTAGAGAGTAGAGTTTTCTATGAGCATGATGCCATTTTACAGCTGAGGTGCAGCTAATCAGTCATCCACTAATCTGTGAGACATGAATTTCAAATGAACAATCAATTTGATATTGTTACTGTCTTTCTTGTTGATGTGTGGAGCCCAGGGGATGAGTAACCACCACAGCAAAGGCTGATGGGATCTAGGAATGAATACAAGTCTCAGTCGCTGTACAGAATGTCTTGTTTATTGGTTGTCGTCATACATTTTCAAAATTACTATATGCTTTGTATCTAAAGACTCTCAGATGAATTTTACTGTCTCTAAAGGCAGACGTAATAACACCTGGAATACAAGGCAACTCTCACCACGGATGTTTGGCTGTTGACAAATAACATTCAGTTTGATTTCTAGAAGTAAACCTACATATAATTTTAATCAGAAAAACTTTGATAGACAGGTTTTTATATAATTCCATAATTACCAAAATAGTATTAATTATTATTTTCTGAATGATTCATGGTTAAACAAGTATTTCCATCATCATACCCCTCTGGTGAGAATCACTCTGTTTTGCAGGAGCTCGGTCACTCTGCAGAGCTTTTATCTGATAATGTTATACACCTGTGGAGGAACAGCAGACACTATCAACACATTTGTGCTTATCTTTTTTTTTTTTGTTTTTTTTTTTTTGCAAGTTTTCTTTTTTTCTGTTAAATATCAGATTTTTTTTTTACAAGAATCTTTTTCACAAGAACAGACTAAGTTAAATCTGTTATAAGTTTTGTATACCAACATGCTCACAATGTTTCTGAACCATTTTTTCTTTTTTCTTTTTAGTGTCAGAACAACAATAATCAAAACAGACGTCCTTCTTGTTTCGAACAGTATGTGCCAGATCTACCACGGTGGTGTCAGAATAACGTGATTTTTCCTTGTGGTTCGCAGGCTCATCAAAGGCAGGAGGAAAATAAGACTGCCTGCGGTCATGTACGCAGGCTTCACTAGCAGGACACGACTATAACTTCAGGAAAGAAAATCACACACTGTAGTCGAGCACTCGCAAAACAATAAACTGACAAACTCAATATCAGTTCACAGTCTCTTTTCCTTTTCATACATCACATTTGACTTAAAACAAGATTTCAGTCATTTATCAATAAGATTTACATTATCTGTTCTTTTCAGGCCCAAAGAACCGAATATCATGTGCTCTGAAGGTGAAAGCATGATCTACAATCTTTCTCTCTGATGACAGACACACTTTTCGTGGCTGTGTTGTGCATGTAAAGTGATTATGAACATATTTATCTCATTTCAAATACTTTCTTGTTTGTGTTTCTTTGTTTTAACTTTATACATTGTGCAAAAACAGCTGTAGTCTACTCTAGAAGGCCACCAGGTGTCTTGGTATTTTTTATTTTTTATTCTCTCTATGTCTGTTCAAGAGCATTTCTAATCACGTCCCATGACAAACCAGTGTTTGAAAAATGCTCTCAGATTTCTGTGACTGATTTACCTTGTTGTTGAATTATTAGAAGTAAACAAACCCAACACATTTGTAAAATTGCAGGCAGAGTCAAGCAAACATGTTCCCTAATATCGTCTGTCTCGCTTAAACTGAGCTGAATATGAACAGCATGACACTAACTACTGCTGATGTCAAAAACAAATATGTAAAAAGCTACGACAATCAGAGACGTTCACCTTTCAAATGAATAAAGGTTGCACCAGTTTGTGTTCACTGCGTTTAGATCATTTGGCCAGGTAATAATTGCACCAGCCACTGAAAACACATTTCATGGTTAAAAGGAGAAAATCTTGATATAGTATCACAAGTCAGCATGCTGTTCTCAGAAAGCTTAAAAGCAAAAATCAAACAGAGGTAAGCTATTGTCCGGCCTAATGCTCAACTCCAGATAAATCCTCCTTTATTTATACATGTGACTTTTAATCAGAAACTCTTGTAACTGATTAGTAAACTTACTGTATTAAAAATGTGTGGAAAAACAAAATCAGGGAATACCTGTACAAAGATTTCTATAAAATGCAGTCAGGTCTGTTCTCTCTACTCCAGCACATAAGATCTGAAATGAAACAGATGGCGGTGTTAAAGTTCTGAGTCTCTCAGCTTTAACTTGAGTGAGAGAACAGGTTGGGAAATGTAGAAATGTGGCCCCCAAATTAAGTTGTCTTACCCAATGTTTGGTTGCAAATCCAGTCAATAATGCTCACTCTGTCAGGCCTATAGTGCAGCTGTCACTTCTTGCTGGTTTTAGGCTCTTTTTGCAATCGGTCTGAATCAGCAGCATTGACTAAGCTGTGTCGCCAATCCTGCATGTTTAGAACCAATGTCCTGCTGCATTTACCTATTATTTAAGAGGAAAGGGCTCCTATACTGAACCCAGTATGGATGTAAACACTCTCAAAGTTTGTTAGAAGCCCTATCACCTCATAGTCATTGTTTCACTTCAAAGCCAATGTTCTGGAGTGCAGAGCCCAGAGAACAAAAACATATCACTGTCCTAACGCTCTCTGACTGCATTGTATGGCCTCAAAAAACAACTTCAGAGTTACACTTGAACAATTTGTTTGAATTTTTTTTTAGCAAACTTTTCTTGTTCTTTGTTGTTTTTTTGTTTTTTTTCTGAATGCACATTTTCAGATCTTTTGATTGCACTTCAGCATCGTCTAGTGGCTGCCCCTGTGGCACTGTCAGACAAATGTGCTGACAGTCTGTTTATGACACTGTTGTCTTGAAAAGCACATAGCTTATCATGTATTATAGTGGTAAATATGCTATAAGTGTGTATTATATTGTCACTCATCCCTGATGGCCCAACACTCTAAATGATAAAACAAGAATGGCTGTATTACATTAGCGTCAGTCTACTGCATCACTAAGAACAGCGGAGCAGCCACACCTCATGGATTTGCATGTTATATACAGAGTATAATACATTATTCTGGTTAGGTATGATTTATGGTGTTTATTTACATATGATACGTAGTCTGGATTAACATATAACAACTCCAACTGATAAGATAAATGACTTTAAAATGAAAATGTAATATTCCAGCAATGTAGAAAAATAAGTCATATTCGTTGTATTGACATGAGGAAAATGGTTGGTTTGTATCTAGCACCTATTGCAACCGCATTACTTTGTACTATAATAAACCACTGCAGACACGTGGGCACCACTGAATACAGCTAGAAATGTCTTACTATCCATGAACCACTTCTCTCAGGAAATACATTTTTGGGCAACCTAAGGGCATTTTATAATCTATTAATTTAGAATTTTAGATAGAAAAATAAGTATAATAGAACATATTTTTAATTTTCCTTTGTTATTAATCATTTTAAATAAATTTTGAATAACTTTATACTATGCATATTTCATTATTGTTTGTGTGTGCTTTTAATTCAAATGTATACTTTGTGCTTTGTAAAAGCTATGATTGTTTATAAAGCCCACTTTCATAAATAATAAATTTCAATCATGTTTCTCTGTGAAATTTCTTTCCACTGTCTCCTGTGTTTATTATCCTTCTATACAAGTCAAGTTCATCAGTCATTTCTAGCTTCTTAACCCAAGCTACATCATTCATCAAAGCTGTTCAGAAATACCGTGATTTTTACCCGAAGCTGTGATCAGAAAAAGTATGTTTCTTATTTTAGCAGTCATTTACAACATGTATCTTCTCAGCTACTTCCTCTTCTGGAAACTAAATCTGATCATATTTGTCTCATACATTTGATATAATAAAGGTTTGGAAGCTTCCTTCTACAGTACTTTGGAGAGCATGCTTTTTATTTTCCCCACAAGAAAAATGTTAAAATCAGATTTTCTTGTACCGATAAAAGATTTTAACATTTCATCTCACTGCGTCGTGTATTTCTTTCCTTGTTGTTTTGACTGATTTATAATCTGCTGTACAAGATGTTCGATCCTTTTTATATGCTCTCTTTTTATGTATGCCTCTCCTAAAACAGAGATTGTTATGTCAATAACACTACCTGTGTAAATAAACAATTTACTATGAACAATGATTGCTTTGAATGGCATTCATCATCTTTAACATTTTATCACCATTTTATGTTTACAGCATCACTGAATATCTGTGTACTATTTTTATTTTATTTACTGTGCTCAATAATTGACTTTGCACCCTGAAATAATCAAACGTTCTGTCAGGACCATTTTATCCAGCGAGGTTCTTAAATAGAGATCAATCAACCTGCCATGGAAATTTAATTGTGTTCTTGAATTGTGCTCTTTTAAAATAATTGTCTGCCTATCTTTGTCTGTGTAACCACATTACATAAATGAATGCATGAATAATGGCTAATTTTCATTAAATAGACAGACGGCTTGTCTTTGTGTGTAACCCAGGGGCTTCATTTATAACTGTAAACAAGAACCACATCTATCCGCTCTATCACCGGACCCTATCATCAATAATTATTGATTACTGTGTCAACCGTCAGGGTAGAAAGCATCCGTCTGCGTGATGACGGGGTTAGCCTGTGTAGCAATCCTGTCCCATTCCGTGTGTATTTGCTGCAGGTGTCATATTGAGCATGGTTTAAGTTACCTCATGAGTGATTGCTCTGTGGGCTTTGTATGTGGAAAGAATGTTTTGTTCATTTTAGGAGAGTAATTGGCAAAAATGCCCATTACCCCCAAGAGTGTATCTGAATAGGTGTGTTAAATCAGGACTTTTCTTTATTGAACCTCTGAATTTCCCCATGGTTTGACCATCAAATCAAATCCTTCACTCCCTCACTTATCCTTCGCATTGTAACCTGGGTATTACTCCACATCTAGCCAACACGGCAAAAATCAATGCAATGCAGGGCAGTTAGATTCACTCCGGGTACGTTTCCAATATAACTGATATTACAAGAAGAAAATGAATTGCAGTGCTGATGAAATTGTACCTCCTCCTGCCTCAGAAGTCCCAAAATGTTGCCTAAGAGTTAAATAATCGACCTAGCTGTTTACGCCCCCCCTGGCAGCTGAGAGCTTTGGGTGTATTTATAGTGAGAGCACTGTCGGGACAGCATGAATTATTAATGGGTCCTGATGCAGATTTATCTGTGACCTCTAGGCCACCTGGGTGCAAACACACACACACACACACACACACACACACACACACACACACACACATTCACCTAAACTAAATCAGTGTTTGTCTTTGTGGTTTTTCAGTGAAATGATGACAGATGACAGTGTGTGCAGTCCAGTAACCCTCAGTAACCCCCCAGTGTAGCCATTAGCCAGCCTTCGGTTGGCTGATTGGTTTATGGAGGATGTCTTTCGTCCACCTGGATTGGTCCTCAGGGATAAATTATTCAAAGCTCCGAAGCATTCAGCAAGGTACAGCACATACTTACAGTACATACAGTAGGCCTAAACTACATACACACACATACGTACTACATATGTCAAGAAGAGAACAGTCTGGTTTTTATGCTTCTTAGCTTCTGTGTAGACCGTCATCCTACTGGCATAGTTTCCCGCAGAAACTAGATTCAAATGAGTTTAGTGTTATCTCCCTTTTGTTGCAAAAGTCATGATCAAAAAACATGTAAACTGATCCTTGGCCTCATGTGTCTGCTCCCTCTGTCCTGTCTGCTGGCTCAGAGACGGTATTTTCTCAACAGGTCAGCCTGCCACATGTACTTCCTCTCGGGGAACCTCTCTGGGATCTTGATCTTGCGGAAGTCTTGAATGCACTTTTCCAGCTCTTCCTCGACCGTCAGCTTCTCTTTCGCCGGCCTCTTCTTGCAGGTGCTGGTGTCACGGGAGCTAGCCGTAAGCGTGCGCAGCAAGTCACTCTTACGCCTCTGTTCGGACTGCTGGAGCATGGCAATGGGGCCCTTTTTCAGCGGCCTGTCCAGGGTTTGGACGTTGGCGCGGGGGTGTGACTGGCGGCTGACCGGGCCACAGATGACAGTTCCCTGGGGAGAGCTGGCTTCTGACTGGCTCTCAGAGCTGGAGGTGGAGAGCTCGTTGAAGGAGGTGCCACTCTCGCCCTCGCCATCGCCTTTGTGGTTTTTGCAGCAGCAGTCACATGGAGGGGAGGACCAACGTGAAGGACCACCTGGAAAGAGATAGAACCAGAATGGGAGCTAACATTAGAGTCAATGCTGAGCAAATTTTTTTCCACCTTTTCTTTCTTTTGGTGCCATTCATCAAGAGAAAACCGTGACAATGACACAAAGAGAGCCACAAATTAGTCAGACAGGAGAAGAAAGGCGAAGTAAGAAGCGCTGAAGTCTGACAAAGAAGAAAAGTCAGCTAATGCCAAATGGCTATCACCTAGAACAAAGTGACATGGCATTAAGGACAACTGGCTTGCTTCCAGTCTAATCATGGAAGTGAGCTGGCTGACTGTTTGACAAGCCTGCATTGTTCAGGGAACTACCCTCTAGATCCAACCTGTCACATTAAACAAGTGGAAGCTTTGTATGCGACGAAGGTCCAAGATATGCATGCTGTAAATGTATTTACAGTAAAACACTGAAGGCAATTCTGTTTAAACTGAATGAAAGAGGAGCCACTGAGGTGCACTGCGCGAGGAGGAATTGTGGCAATACTGGCACAGGATCTGTCGATTTTAAAAATGAATAGAGGTCAAGCTGTACAAATACTGTATGTGCAGCTTAATTTCTCTGAAGCCTGCTGTCCTGTTCACCAGCCAAGTTACTAATCTCTAACTGCAATTCTTAGGAAGGGCTATCAAACACAGGAACAATACAGACCAAATCAAAATGATTGGAGAAACTGTGTTAGACCAAAAATCGATGTTGTGAATTGAATTTTAAACTTCAATGAAAACTACACAGTTAGCACTGATTTAGTGACACGCAGGTCAAGAGATGTGTACGTATTATTTCAGCAGCATTCAAATGACTTAACAGTACATATTCAGTCCATTGCAGGTACTAACTAACATGTCTATTAAATAAAAGTAGAGCATGTTACATGTCTCCTGATCTACAAGACACCAAATCAGTGCTTGCTTGGCAAATGTGTTAATTTAATGTTTAAAAAACAGATTTTGCAACTCTTTTGCTTTCTTTGAAACTTCTGCAGTATTTTCCATCACCTCTCTAAAAATGTTTTGAAATCTTGTGCAATTGTTGGAATCGAAGTGGTACAGGTCAGAGCAGAGTTTTTATTAAACTGCTTTCCTCTCAAACATGCAATCAAATCTGAGTACTGCAACTCTTTTTACCTGACCTGGACCTTACCCTGAACTGGAATTTATATCAAACAAAGTAGCAGAGTGTCTTGGTGATGATGAGGTTAAAGCGGCTGCCCAGCAGTTGCGGTTTCGCCCAATAACGAGACAAAAGCAGTGATCCGCTGTCAATCGCTGAAAGGAATCAATTGCACAGCCTGGCCTCTGTGTGAACATACAGTGGACTGTAAGACTCAGAGGAACCAGAGCAGCACACCACACCTCTCACTGCAGGAAGCAGCCATTTATTTTTCATGCTAACCTCCTGAATAATTGAAGGGGTATCTGTTGCTGATGGACTCCTCTCTGTTAAGTGAGGAGAGTGAGATCAAAACCCTTGCGGCAAACACACACATGCTACATCCCCAACCCGCCCCCTCCCTTTCTGATTTCGAGCCCCACCCCTCACCATAAACATTACTACACACACACTCATGCAAGCACAGGCTTTCACGTCAAGTTCAATAGTACCATCATTTCTTTTCATGTGCTGCTGTACATTTTCCTTCAAACGAGATGGCACAAGACTATAAATAACGCTGCTTAAAATAAATGCCCCTCTGCTTTTACTTCTTTGTCCTCAGCAGTGTGTTTAGTTTGTTTATGAAGAGACAGCGGGACAGAAATCAACTCATCCAACCAAAATCTGTTCCTCTGAGTAGCACTCATAAACAGCTACGCTTTATAAATCCATTCATGTGAGTATAAATAGAAGAAATATTAGCTGACACTGTTATTCGAAACTGCAGGAGGTCTAGCGTTCAGTATAGTACTAAATATGCATACTTGCACAAACACACACACACACATGGCTGCCTACAGTATATGAAAGAAACATCACCCATCAAAGGCAGTGACAGAAATAGAACGTAACACCCTTTGCCAGTCGTAATTATAGTGATCCAGATCTGCTATGTGTGCCATACATTTCCAGCTTTCACAAAAAAGCACATACTCATACAAAGACAGAGCGTAGTTGGCAGGTACGTACACAATTAGTAATGTATCTGACTCAGATAAAAAGATGTATCCGTTATACAGTTGGGAGAGAGAGAATGTAACCAGATGCCAGACCCAATTACATGTTCCAAACCTTTGTTTAGGGACACATGAATTAATTTATGTCACTGAGTGAATAGGTAGCCCTCTAATCGATGAGATGCAGATTCGTAATTGGTGTTTTGAAAAATGGCCCCAGACAGTGGTGAATTGCTGAATCCACCAGTACCCAATCTGCCTGTCCAAATAAAATTAACACGATGAGACGGGTAAAGGTGCTGTAACAAATGTCTTAAGCCTTGAGTGTGTGTGTGTGTGTGTGTGTGTGTGTGCAGCCTTGTAACTGTACATTTGATATATGACATTATGATTAAACTTTGGCATTAAGTAATTATGTCCACCTCTATATAACTCTTCATGCTCTAAGTCTTGACAGTAACATGGTGTTTTAATTTACAGGTATTGTGAATGGCTATTAGCCTCGCTAACACTAAACACTACCGGTGAGAGATCTGATTTATCATTTTGACTGGTTGGATTTCCTGTCAAACCTTTAGCTTCATGACAAATTGGCTGTGGAATAATTCAACTGAGGACAGCATTTACAGGGACTTTAAAATCGAAGCACTGATAACTCCGATTTGTTATATAAGTCACTGAGTGGTGTGTTCCTACCGTCATCTAAACAGGGATACTGTAATTACGTACAGTATCACAAAAGGATGCAGTGTTGATGCTCCGTAGCACATTGCGGCATTTTAGTAGTAAAACCAATTTCCTCTGCTAATTGAAGTGAAAAAAAATGTGTAAATGTGTTGACCTGCATTTTCTCATCAGTATTTACACTGTATGGTTATAATGTCTTGCTAATTGAAGTGAAAATTAAACCACTGTTTATGTTATGTTCATTCAGGTTTTTTCTGTCTACTTGAACTAATTTCTATCTTTCTTTATTGCTTCTGTTGCTCCATTTGTCTGCATCATACCATAACTCCTCCATTATAGGAAGTCACAAAGGAAGCTATAGGGCCCTCAAGTGCAGTCTGTGTCCACATAACTTTATAACATTTTAAGTAATACTGTAATACCACCAATAAATTTATTTTGTTGTCTGAGACAATGACGCAATTTGGCAGTGTTCTCTGAAGGCTCCAAATTTCCATGATGATGGAGGTGCCATAATTAAAGGTCAAGGTTTCAGAATCTAAAGGCTATAGCTGCCACACAAACTGTTTGATTCTAATTATACTGGCAAGGAATAATGTGTCTTGTTACAGACTGGCCCATAGGATGATGGCATCCATCTATTGAAAGTTTTCCTGTTCTTCAGCACCTGAGGTCATTTAAAGTGCAGGAACCACTGATAAACTTCTCTGCAGCATGGGGCATTATCCCGTCCATGTGCTGTAGTTGTCTAAGGCAGTGGTAACATGTATGTACAGATCTTTCATGTGTACTCAAACAAAGCTGAATTTCCTCGTGCAAATAAAAAGCATGATTATTTAAAAAAAGACCAATTTCCTGTCTAGTCCTGTCTAGTATTTTAGCTGTCTAAATGCCAGGAATTTGACAGTTTCTCTCTGTGACAGGTAGGCGACTCTCCTGAATGATCTACTCACTCAAAAAATAACCCGAAGTTCATTGTTCATACCAGTCAGGAAATGTCTAGAGAGGAGGGGGGCATCCCCACTTTCTGTCAATCACGCCCACGCGAATGTCAGAATTTTAAAAAAGATGTAGAATAAATCACCTGAGGCGAGATGCAGGTGCAGTTGCTGGAAAAGGGACGTGTCTGAATTTTAACTGAACACCGATGTTATTTTTTAGTAACTTATGGCACCTTTTCAACATATAAATAATAAAATCATGTGAAGTACTCATTGCTTGTTCAAACAAAATGTTGAGATGTATGATTTTGTAATTACAGTTTTATTTCATTGACTGTGATATCTGGTTAAAAAATATGTCACTTACAAAAAGATTTGTAAGAAAAAAAAGCTTATTGTTTCATAAATGACAGAAAGGATCAAACTACAAGTCCTATGACAGGACAAGAAAACACTAAATCCATGCATTAGATCAGCTGAGGAGTTACTATAAAGAATATCTTTCCACATATTCATAATTGTCATTCAACTCTTCAAATTTGACTTCTCACTCTCACCCTTGCTACTTGTTTGTATTATTTCAATGACCCCACTGTTTTGTTTTGTTTTTTATTTTCTTGTCGCAACATTTGACTGTGAAACAAATTTACAACTTCACCAGAACTGCTTCACTTTCTTTTGTTACCATTTTCACAACGCTGGCAGCCCCTCCCCTTCTGCTACGTAGTAAAAAGGGCGACCACTGAGGGCGAGAAGTGTCCAATGTTCCACACTCAACTTTTTGACCGTTATGTGCACCATCCAGGTACTCACAGTACACTGCATTTTTACATAATTGTGTACTTATGTACTCAAAATAGCATGTGTAAGGATGGAAGTATCTGAATTGAGACTTAGTGTAAGTCTAATCTATTCAAACTAGATGGCAGATAGATGTATACTGTATATTGGAGTAAAGGCCAAATGGATCTCCTGCATTATTCAATGCAAAAAAAAAACAGCAGTCTAAAGGTAGAGAAGTGGGTTTGTGCCTGGAAAGCAGTCAGTTCAAACCTAGACCCCAAGGAAAAAAATTGGGCAAGAAAGTGAATCAGGAGCGCTTGCTTTGAGTCTTGAGCAAGGCAATTAATCCACAAACTCCTTCAGGGACCGGCACCAAGGACTGAGCTGCTCCTGAGTCAGATTGTGTTCAACCGTGTAAATTCCAGACAAGGAAAAAAAAACTGCATTCATACTCAGCAAACCTATAGTATCTTGGATGGAAAAAAGATTCAGTCTTAACACGTGATTTAATCTCACATATGGTCATGAAGTAATTATACTAACTGACTTTGTTATAACATGCTTGTGATTTGTTTCTTTTCAGCCCACATCACAAAATAAATAACAAAATTACTAATCACTTCATATATGAAAAGTTAATTTGTGTGTTTCTGTGCTCTTTAGTCTTTCCAAATTTTCATGTGTTTCTGCACATGCATCAGCATGTGTGTGTAAATGTACTGTAAATGTTATATATGTGCAGGCCTAGTGCATGTGCCACCCTGTGTTCTCGTGCTTAAGTAAGGTCATGCTTTCCTTCAGGGCTGAGTACATATTTGAGTGGTTGTGGGTGTGTGTTTGTGTGTGTGCGTAGGAATGCTTTATATGTACGTGCACATGGATGTATCATTTGTGAGCTGATGCATCATGTGCCTGATGTAGGTCAGTTTGTGTGCTGCAGCCTCCTTCCTCCACATAAATCATACATGTTTTAGTTTGACGTGTGTTTGTGTTTCTGTGTGTGTGCGTGTGTGTGTGCACGCCCGTGGTCATCCCTCAGTGTATAAGTGACATTGGCCTTGGAACTATTATCTGTATGCCGTTGGGCAGAGAAAGGGAGGCTGATGTCAGGTGGGGTTCCCATTCATGTCATCAGAGGTGTCAGACTGTCGGCCGTGCCTCTGGCTAGCATCACTCAGCACACACACCCTCGCTTTGTGTGTGTGTGTGTCTGTGTGTGTGTTGTGTTACACTGTATGTGTAGCAGTTGATTCATGTGATCTCATGTTGTTTCTCTTCCAGGGAGGTGGGCAGGAGGTCTGACTGAAGTCTAATGACTGTCACATGCTATTACATACACACATAGACACACACGCACACAATATTTCCTGACAGGTGCTCGAGGCTCTGATGTATTGATCTCAGCAGGGACCTCCACAACTTGTGTTAGCTCTGGCCAGTAAAAAGAGCTGGCTGTCTCACACTGCACTCACAATGGAATAAACACACACACATACTGCACACACTGTGTACAAACCTAATTTTCTATCCATAACTGTCATCCATCATTTCAGCTACTATTCAAAGGTCCTTTCATTTTCTTGAACAAGCAGTTGTGAAACATGTTAGCTAATATATTCATTTAGACAGATGCTGTGACTGTCAATATTTACGATGACTATGCAACTATAATACAGGCATATTCCATAACAAAACACTGACACCAGTGCTGTAGTACTCAAGATTGAGACCTTTACATAGTGGTCTTGAGACTGGTTTTCAAGGTCTCATCTCAGAATCGACCGCGTTTTTACTCGGCCTTGTTTTCTATTCTAGCTTGCCACGTGTGTCTTGAGGTCACTGTAGGAATCGTGTTAAATCTTAAGGTGTTATGGGGACACTGCTTTCTCTCCCTGAGACACAGAGCAGCTGTATGTTTGCCGCCACATCCTGATCATTACTATGGTAACCAAGGTCAGAGTTAGAGGGTAGAGCTGTCTCACTCCCTTGACACAACACATAGGTACATAACAGAGAAGAATCAGAGTCAGATAACAATGCTGGACCACTAAGTGTAAACCAGTTTCCTTGTTTGTAGATTAATGACCATTAATGGACATAGAGTAGTTGTGTCACTGTCCTGAGGGCATATAGACAAGCCAGAGAGGACAGCCTCTTCAGAACTGAGGCGGCATCATGTCATGACAAGTCTATTGATAAATCCTCCATTCTCCTTGGCCCAGCTTCAATAAACCTTTCAGCATAAGACATCTTGGACTCCTGTGCTCCTGTCTCTCCACATCACACGGATATCACTAAATTGTCAGTGCATTGTCTGATTTAGTTCATCATTTATGTAATTTGATGTAAAACTCTTGTAAAAATTCAACCAATAGCTGAACTTTGTAATTTGAACATTTTGTTACTGTTAAGAGCTGTCAATCCTCCTTCACAAAGACTCTACAAAAGTGAATGTGGGAGACAAAAGAAGAACCTGTGGCTGTTTAACAGAGATGTCAGCCAAATCTTCTGTAATAAAATCTGGCTCCCACAAAGATTTCAGCTGCAAAACTGTCAAATCTGCAAGGCAACGGCTGGGACCACAGACCAGATTTGGCAAGTATTAGCTACCTTAGTAGGCTACATCCTGCCTTGGTCTTGGTCTTGACTTGGTTTTAGTTTAGGTGTTCTTGAGTACAACACTTACTGATACTATATGCCTCAAAATTTCTTGCCTTTCTGCCTTTATAACCCTCGATTTTAGACACTACAGGCGGAGTACAAATTCTGCATCCATCTGGAGGTAAGCATTACCTGAGAACATGGACAAATTAACGACTGAGTGCATCTTTGGTTCTTTTATCTTCTTTCGTTTCCATTTGGGATGGCGCACCACCGAAGTTTTCAAAATCAGAGTGAGCAGAGATTCAAAAACCACATGTTCCACATCAAATTGCATGCCATCTCCTGCAGCGTGATTTTTGCCCCCAAAATACAGCATGTTGTATCCAAACAGACTTTTACCTCATTATATTGGGTTATTCTGGGAAAGAGAAATAATCGTGAGCGAAAGAAATCAATTGCTGAAGTACTTGGTAGTCTTTCGAACATTAAAGGACTTCTGCCTGGTACTTGAATGAGCAGATAGACACAAGCACAACATTCATTTTAAAGTGGAGGTTTCTCTTCTTCTCTTCTCTTCTCTTTTCTTGTACCTTCTTTTTTTTCTGTTGTTGTTCTTTTTTTTGACTGCACTTTTTTTTTACCTTTATCGATGGGTTGGTGCATCAGTGGAAGAGTATGGACGATTGCCCTCTGATTGATTTCTGTCATACAGCCTCTCAGCACTGGGAGGCTGTTCACCCGAGATAAATGATGTTGGCTCAACAAAAGCAAATAAAACTCTTCTATCTATCACTCCTTGTCTGTCAATTTTTTTCTGACTCCCACCTCAACTCTGCCATCGGCTTCATTTGTCTTGCTCCCCACTGCTTCTCTTCTTGCCTTTCTATCTCTTCTTTACTCTCTCGGTTTCTGCTTTCTCTCTCTCACCATCAGTCAGATTTTTTCTCTATTCTTTTTTTTTTTTTAATTATTCTCTCTCTCTTTGTAACTTTCTGTTCTTATCTGCTTGATTCTTGCAAGCCTAGGGCTGCAACTAATGATTATTTTGGTTGTCGACTAATCCATCGATTATTTTTTCGATTAGTCGATTAGTCGCGATTATTTCTACTAAAATAGAACAAAACAGAAAGATGCATCATTTCAGAAGTTTAAGTCTGTGCATCATGTTTTATCACAGTGTAATACCTAATACCAATTATTAATATTTTTTTAATTGATTAAATATCTTCTAAATTGATTATTAATATGCTCCAAATCACAGATTACCACTGACAAGAAGTGGAGGTTTACTATTCAGTGTAATATCCAATTCATGACCTTACTGATTTGCACTGATTTAATATCCTACACATGAATTATTATTGATATCGTCGCTGTTGGGCAGAAATCTCTTATTTGGCAAATGTAACTTTTTTTCATAAATGATTCTACTGGCCACCCTTCAAGTCTGTGCACATAATTAACAAGTGAAAGTATTCAAAGAGCGTGACCTGATCTCCATTGCACCTCTTGTCTGATGACACTGGGGGGACAGTTGCTCCAGTTGAAATCTTTGAAAAATATTTTATTTAACAGAATGTGATCATACAGTGGGGTTTTATAATACGACGCATCAGCGCTAAAATTCTGTGTTGACAGATTTTTATTGTTGATGTAATTGATTACTTTGACTAATCTCTGCAGCCCTACAATAGCCCTGATCAAAGGTTTTGTCTGTCAGTCTATCTAAACTATCTCATGCAGCAACATCATTCAGTATATATATTTGCACTGAGCACACAGTTTAGATCATTAATGACTTCTTCTATCAACGATTTCTTCCAATTTCTAAATACCAGCATTTGCCATAAAACTTTCAGAAACACTCACAGGCTGTGTCTGTACTTGTTGCATAAAAGTCAGTTTCACTTCAGGAAAAGTGAGTCACTTAACTCAGAATATCTTCCGGCTGCATCCATTACTCTCTTGTAACAGATGTCTCCCTGTATGACAGTTGAACACTAGCGCAAAACGGAAGAAGCATCAAAGAATGAAAAAAAGCCCTGGTGAGTCCCAGGAAGAGACTCCTTAATCTGATCATGTTTGACACAGTTGTAAATTTTGCTACCAATTTCTGTACAATTTAAAAATTTCAAATGTAGCTGCAAAATATGTCATGTTAATAAAAAAGTAGGCCTATACCACATCAAGTTAGAGTATTCAAAATCAGCAGTTAAGGCGATGTCGTCACCACCTATAATAAACAGTGTAACTTTAACACACACATCTTTTGTTGCATACTGTATGTTTCTAACAATAACAGATCATTGTATCAAACTGTGCTCCTTCCTGACTCTTGAAATTTAAACACAATTCAGTACGTGGCTGTAAAGCAGCAAATGTTAGCTTTTGTACAAAAAACATCTCTCTCTAATCATCTTTGACTCTGACCTAACATTAACCTTTATCAGGCACTGGACCGTAAAGCAAAAGAAAATGTGAGCCTTAATTAGCTCTCAGCTCGCCCAAATGTCTGCGTTTGTGCATAAATGTTAATTGTCTGCACCCGCCACCTGTTCAGAGCTTTTTTTTTTCTATCAATACACAACGGATATGTAAATCATGTCAATATTTACGACTGCACATGTGACATTTACTGCTTCATATCAATAATCCTACATACTATGTCCATGTTTTCTCTTTTCAACAGCACATATAGGATGGGTCAGACTATATAGTACAGAAGTACCTTGTAAAAGGGCACCATGACAACATACCAGAAGGATAAAATATGGTTAATGCTTGATGGAAACCATGTATCTCCATGTATCTCCTCTCCATCTATAGTCAGCATTTAGAATTGTATCAACCAAAAATTATGTTTTGTTACATGATTTATGTAGGATAGATAGAAGGAAGGTAGTGTTGGATAATATCAATTAGAGATTTGAGCCAAGCATAGACAACAACCTCTGTGATCTCTCTGAACCGAGTCAGACTGTTACACCATGTGAGTGTCAGATGGCCATTAGCCTGGATTATGCTGATTTCCATCTAAAATAGTAAAATAGCTTTGATTAGGCCAATGTGCAATGTGGAAATATGTAGCACAACATTGCTATTGATAATTTACCAAATGAGGTGGACATTAACCACCCACACATCATTAGAACCATTAATTACGAAAATCAACGGTTCACTGATACATACTGAAACATTTTTATTTCTGGTGCTAAATGTGCCTCATTACATTGTTTAGGTTTATTTTGTAAGCTAGTTTCTAAGAAAAAAAATAAAAAAAGATTTTTGGACATACATGGTTTTCATAATACAGCGATGATATAAGCCACAAGCCTTTCTGTATACGCCTCAGTTTCTACTGTATTTCACAATCAGAAGACCAGTGGCTTTGATCGATCACCATGCTCCAATTTAAAACTGAACTAATGGATGCTAAGCTACAACCACAATTCCAATAAAAACTGATATTATGGAACTATGTGCTCAGTCTACCCCAACAAAAACAAAAGGATAGACTGAAAGAAAGAGTTTGTTCTTCCTTTGAGTATCTGACTGATGTGTCGCACCATAGAGAATCAATCAAAAAAGAAGGAAAATGAGACGCCGGCTGTACCCTGTGTGATTTTCTGGGCATATGAGTCCATTTTCTGGTTCAGGGCTGATATCACTGCAATAAAATGGATTTTATTTTAGTTCAAACGCTCAGACAAACACTCTTTGGGTCCATAAAGTCAGTCTTCTTTTTATTGCTAGCAAAGCAGCAGTAAGGCACAACCTCATGTCATCACAGGTTAAATGTAATAAAAATGTGATAATGTGTATATCCCTATGAGGAGATCCATTTCTTTTCCACATGGCCTCCTCCGTTCAGAGGTCAAAAGAACAGCAGCTAAAGTTGGCAGTGATTCCTTGTCTTGCCCAAGGACACTTCAGCATGACAGATGCTGGTCAAGTCAGGAGTCTGAATCTGCAGGAGCCTGCTTTACATCTCAGCTGTCTGGTCTTTAGCTTTGGGAGAAGCTCAGTGGTCAGATATTGATTAGAGTGTCCCTGGCCGTTGGAATGAACTCCGGACAAAGATGTCAGCTGTCAAATAAAAATTCAACATTTGAAATTCAGAACATTCAGAATGCATGCATTCCTAAGCAGATTGTTCTGGTTGGAGCAATATTTGCAAGGTTGGCATAATAGATAACAAAAATCAAGCATTTCTTCCCCCTTTTACTCTTGATGCAGCATAATTAGTCCCTCACAAGGCAGTGTGAAATGATGACTGTTTGGGCTTCTTTTATGCCAGCATTTTCTCACCCCTGTATTTAATGACTGTATGCCTTTGTGAGTGTGTTTCTGCTCTCGCACTTGTTTTGTTTGGTGTGTTTGCCGAGCGAAAATGCCTCTTTTGCCCACAAGCAGGTGTTACATTTCTCTTCAGAGAGTGACACTACATGGTGACAGGAGTTTCCTTTTGTAGCAGCACATTTCTTTCCCTGTTACCCTCTTTCACTCCCTCATTTTTTCTGTCTATTGATTGCCTCTACCCATCCTCCTCTAGAGTCTATACTGTAAGTGTGTTGTCAGTGCATCTATTATAAACCCACAGAGACCTAAAACGGTGTGTCTAAAAATGTATACAACACATGCCAATGCAGAATTCACCATATGTTGCAGAAACACACTGGCAGCCTTCTTCCTTTTCGGACATTATAAGAGGTACTTTGGCACAACGTCCGAGAACAAAAGTGATACCACTGGCACTCGCTTTTATTGTATTTCAAGGGGAATGTGTAGATAAAATTATTCTTAGTATTACTGTAGGTGGAGAACGGAACAAATAGATATAGAAAGAGATTTGGTAATATTCTAAAATATGGTGGAAAGTTCAACATAGTTTGAACATGAAGGAAAACGAGCAATTAATGTCTGACACAGATCAGCAGTGCCCTGTTCTCCTCACATGTACTAAAGCTAATTATAACACTGGGGACTCGAAGTCTACACATATATGAATATTATTAAAAATGAATCATTTCCTCTACGATTTAGCTCTCATTTATGCTCAAGCGAAGCTGTAGGTCACTGAAACAGAAATGTTTAAAACACCTTCTATGCCACATATTTTTCAAAACTCCAGTTTCTGTGTATCCGTGTGTGTTGATGAGGCCAGTGACATCGTCACTTCAATTTGTGCATGCATGTTGTTGCTTTGTGTAAGGAGCATGCACCTGAAACAACAACAGTGGTGGACTACTAGTTTGTTCATGTTTGGTGATGATGAAGAAATAGGTGTCAGATAACTGTAATTAAATAATTAGTTACTAATTGTATTTTTAAGTAAGTAAAATAAGGTCATTACCATAGACAGTATAAATATGGACATCGTACCCGTGATGTCACCCACAGGTTTCTGAAGAGCCGTTGTGAAGCTCAAAGTGTGGTGGCTCTGGCCACCTCCATCTTGGCAGTCCTGCCACTCCTGTCTACCGGCTAATCTAAAAATGGGCAAAGACATGGTGGATCTGAGGAAGGCTGAATGAAGGCTGAGTGCTCAAACAAGCCATCTGGAGCCAGCTTCAAGTGGCCGTTCGAGGAACTGCACTTTTTGGCCTTCCGCGTTGGCTTCCCTTTACAGGCACACAGAGGCTGCCGCTTGCTTACTACAAATACTCAGAAGGCTCTCTGACACAGACTGAACATTCACATTATGGAGATATTTTGTAAAATGAAGGTCTTTACGTGATTTTAAAAAGAGGAGGGAAAAAAATAATAGTGGACACGACCTTATTTTCGGAGTTGTGCTAATGCAGGCACGGTGAAACTTTCCTCTTAAAGACCAATCCTACTGATTACTAATCAAGACTCCACTCCAAATGTTCAAACAGTTTCCATTTTAGAGCTTTTTTCACAGACACCAGCCTCTTTTCGCATTCATAAATAATACTCGTGCAAATTATCCCTTTCAAACCACCATATCTGCTCTCTTAAACATTCATCCTGATGCAAATTAATGAGAAAGCATCGACTCTGGTCTGTCTCCCCAAGCTCACACTGAATGTCAGGCCGTCAGTGCTCACACTGTTACTGTTTATGTTTACAGTTTTCTTAGCCTGCTTATATTAATAAATGGTAGAGAGGATAAATTCAAAACATACCCATCTTTCAAACATTATGGAGATAAATCAGTAGCTTCATAAATTCTTCTTACTTGGTCATTCAGAACACCTAAAGGTTACACAGAGTGAAATTACAGCTGGTAGGACTTTGACTTTGACAGATTTATGCATGAACCAGCCAAAAATAAAATATGTATTTAGTTTTTTGGCTATTTGTAGGTCTGTTATATTATCCCAAGGGTTATTTACAGCCATCCATCAGTCCAAAAACCTGTCAATCAATCCAACGTGTACTATTTCTCCATTAGTACTCTACCTTCGACCCATGCATTGATTAATCATCCATCTATCCGTCTCTTCTATCATATTTATCCTTCTCTATATACAGTGCATTTGTATGTTTTAAATAGGAACAGCAGACATTAGTGTTATTTAACGTGTCAGATGTAAATGTTAAAAAATACCCCCCAAAGTTAAACAAACAAATGTATATATAGTGCATGTAAGTGCAGATGGAGATTTCATTTCAACAACTTAGTCTGGCCAGTTCTTTTTGCACTGATTTCAAATGTGACTGCGTTGTCCCCAGCGGGCTAACATGGGTGATTAATGGAAGCTTGTGACCAGGTGATTCTTTACAGAGAGAAAAACTAGAGCAGTTTTTAATCTGAAAGCAACCAAGCGGACTGAAAGAGCAGAAAATGTTGCCACCACAGCCAGTTGTAGAAATAAATACAGACCACACATACGGCCGAGTGCTATATTAACAATAAATAAAACAGCAGAGGGCTGGCGGAAAAGTTGCAACTTCTGAAAGGCCTATTTAGCCAATTGATTAGTATTTGTATGACTTCAAATAGAAAAAGAGCAAAGTCCATTGAAAAAAGTAAATTTCTGTGGTTGTTATTGTGTTTAAAAGTTTAAGCGCTTACACACTGCAAACATTTGTACAATGTGCGAAGACATGTGCACACACAGTTATGTATACAGTCCGTTTACGTTACATTTATGGTAATAAAAGTGCATGGTGCATATTGCTCCTGACAAACAGAAACAGCTCTGGCACGGTGTCCGGTGTTGAATTATCTATGATGTCAGCACCAACAAACGGGCTGTAATCGGCAAACAATTGCTCGAGCATTATCACTGCCCAGCAGAGCGCTCACTAGCCACTATCTCTGTCCCACTGTCACACAGTCACTCATTATCCATCTGTTACACAAACACACACACACACACACACACATAAGGTTGGGAAGGTTACTTTCAAAAAAGTAATTGCTTAGTGATTTCTGAATGTGTCTTCATGACTGTGGTAATCCTGAACTGTGCTGACTCTGTCATGGTTGCAGTTATATCTGGATGACTCTGGAGGTTAAATGAAGCTTTGTTTCATTTTAATTCCACCACTGTGATCATTTGCAAGAATGATCGTCCATTTTTCATCTTTTAAAAGACGACTTTATTAATTTTTTTTATCATTGACGACATTTTCTCATCTTTTCCTCGTCCGTCTGGTCACAATCAGTCTCAGTTTTGCCCAGTTTCCATCCACTTGTTTTATCCTTTCTTAATCACTCCACTCTTTGTCTCCCAGATCTGTCATCTGACCCCTCTTATCCCTTTCTGCCAACATAATGGAGTGCTTTTACAGACTTGTCCCTCTCCGTCTCTTTTTCTTTCTTTAGTCTCAGTCTCACTTTTTTTCTCCACGCCTTTCCCTCTTCCCCAGTCACTCGTCCTCTTTCTTTGACCGCTCTAACTCTCCATCCTCTAAAGATGCTGCTTCAAAAGCATTTTTGCTGTGATACTGGATGCAGCAGTGAAGGATGTGACAGCCCTTTTTGGTGTCCATAATAATAAGCGTCAGCCTTGCCCTGCCCCTTAGAAACCATGAGCCAGTATCCAATATAGTCTGCGCATGTGATGCAAGACTTCAGCTACATACAGTACTAACCCACCTCGACTTATAAAACATTCATGCGTCCTCCTCTGCTCTGTAGCCCGTGTATCAGTTACACCTACTTAGCAGCAAATAGGACCCTCTTTTGGCCGCAAGCACTCCGGAATATTTTTGAGGTTTGGATTCAACGGTGTGTAGGAAATGTCACAATTTTCTTCCACGTCTCACATTGCTCATTCTTTAGATGTTTTCATCCACGCGACAGCCACTGACTGCTGATGTTTTTGTTTACTGTCATTATCAGGAGGCTAAAGACACAGTTGTGCAGGAAAATCCCAGGAGGGTGGCTGCTTCTGAGCAGTGATGATAAAACCATGTTCAGTTAATTAAGTCACACAACTTGTCTGTTGTTATGTAACCTAAAGTCTGAATACTGCACGATTGAGCTGTTTGTAACCACAGGGAAATGAAGCATAAAAATAACTTCCATGTTTCATGCTTCACTCAAGCAGTGTAACTCGTCAAAACTGGCTTTTCTGTGCTGCCAACGGCATCAACGTCACCTCTGTACATGTCAGGGAAAGGCATATTGTGTATGAATATAACAAACGTGCTATTGCTACACCTTTCAGTGGATTTCAGCTCTACAGGAGTATATGAACAGTCAACCACAGCCCCATGTGACCATTTGAATTTAACAATTCATGGGACAGGCACTGATTTCCCATGAGGAGTTTGCAGCCAGACATCTCAAGTGAATGTGTTGTCCATTTTGTGGCCTGGATGTCTGTGTGCGCATGACTGAGGCCACTGCGAGGAGGGGTGGACTGTCAGGAACAATTTAGGCTGACATCTGAAATATTACAGATACAGAAAATAATCACTTGAGAGAACAAATCGCAAAAAAAGAAAAAAACACTTCCACAGACTTCACGTCTGAATCACTGAATTCAAGGACTAAATAAGAGTTTGAAGCAAATATTTCGGCTTCAGACAAAATCGATGTGCATGGATGGATACTTGGAGTGATGAAAGGACTGACTGAAAAGTAGAGGAATCAAAAGATTAAGAAAGGCTGTTGTTGGCTCTGAAAGGTATACAGACTGAAAGGCGTCTGATCAATACAACCTTATCATGGTGTTAAATCCTCTCACATCCTAGCAGGACTCTGTACTTGGCCTCTTTATCTCTAATTCCATCACTCTCTCTTTTTTACTCAGTCTGTTTTGCTCTTTTTAAGCAGGCGGCCTTATGGTCCAGGATTGTTTTTTCTTTATTGAGAGGCAAAGCTGAGAGAGGAAACAGATGCGTTGAGCTCTGGAGAGATTTGTTCTAAGGCCAGCAAGGATAATTTTCAATTTATGTGTTTAGGCAGGGTTTTACAACTATACCATCTTTTGGTGAAGTCAGTCTGCCTGTTTTATACTTCCTCTCTGCGCAGGTGGCTGTGTGAGAGTGCATCCTTGTAAGAGTTTAACATCTCATCACCATGAACTCTGGGAAAACACTCCACCGCATGAACCTGAGAACTGCTTTTCCCTCTCTTCCCTCACACTCCAAACCAAGCGTCTACTGTATGTTAAGTGCCTGAGTCTAGAGCATCATCTGTAAATGGCTCATCGGAGTTGTCCCATTTTACCTGGAATATTCCCAGCAGGGAGGATTTAAAGAAAACAGCACAGGACAGGGTGTGCAAGAAAAAGCATGGTCAATGAACCAAAAGGAATAGGATATTCCCCGAGGGGACATGACATTCTTTAACATAACCTACTGTAAATCTCTGCATGTTGACGCTCCTTTGGTCTCTCTGCAGCTCGCACATTTTGCAGCCTCTTTCTCATTCATTTCCACATTTATTTTGCAGCTATTTTCTTTCTGCTTCCCTGCCAGTCATCCACTGCGTTGCCCATTTGCAGGCATTTTGTTAAAACTAGAGATATTATTTCTCTCTCTGTGTGGTCGCTCTGTTTTAAGTCACCACTGATTCTCCTCTAGTGCCGCTCGTGATGACAGGCAAACGGAGGAGAAATGAGGGAAAAATGAAAAATAAACAGCTTGGGCAAACAAAATTCACGTTGTGCAAGCGGCTGTAAGCAGTTTGTGTGTGAGTGTTAGCTTGCCTTGTCTGGGCAGTTTCTCAGTTTGTGCAAATTGTGAACAAATGGGCGTACAACATTATTTCAAACATCATCAGGGTATGTAGGCCAAATCTGATGGTGTTAATGTCACCGAGGGCAATGGCAAAGCTGGACTGCTGGTCACCAACCCTGTCAGTTCAAAGGCTTCGCAGCCTTGAAAACAACAGCTTTGAAATAGAGTTGGAACAGGGGCAGTTTTGGAGAACCACGAGCTCTGGACAGCTTCCCAGGGGCCTCATTAGGGACTATCCGTGATGGGTAGATGGAGGAAGTGGGGCACAGCTACCAAACACACAAACACAAAATCACTTGTTCTCATACACGTATGCACGTGAACACACACAAATGCTGTTTATCTCTCTGTCTGGCCCACACACATTCATACATGCAGGGAGTGAGAGACAGCCTTAGAGCATGACAGAGTGCAAAAGTAATTGGCAGTAAAGTGATGTGTCGGTACTGCTCTGTACCAAGCACCACGCAAATGCCAAAAACCAGTTTGTAAAATAAAAAATGATGGCGTCACTTGAAATGTCTTACTGCAAAAGCTAAAGGAGTTGCAAAGTTGTTATTTTGTCAGTTTAGTTAATTAATTTCATGTGTTTTTATGTATTCATGGGTGTGCATGTGTTTATATATATATGTGTGTGTGTGTGTGTGTGTGTGTGTGTGTGTGTGTGTGTGCGTGTGTGTTGGGTCATTAGCTACAACAGCTTTGGCTCATTGTGACTTTTAGAGCGTCTCCAGAGTTGATCTCACACGAAGTGTCATTAAGCCACTCGTCTTTTCACGCAGCTGGTGAGCAAGGGCGTGCACGTCTCAGTGTGCATGTGTGTGTACGTGCATATACTCAGAGCAGGCTGTGTTCCGACACCCTACATTTAGCTCTTCTACAGCTCACTGACGGAGCTCCATATGGTGTCTCTCAGTTTCTACCTCATACACCCATCACAATGTGTGATTTATGCTTTTTTAATAGGCAGGCACCCATACATAGACAGGAAGCAGTAAAAAAAACACAATTTAAAGTACCTTTCCATGGGAGGTGTTAGTATAAGTGACTGTAAAAAGAGACACATGACCACTTGTTTATCCAAGACTGTCATAACTGGTGTGTCAACAGACCATGCGTTCTTTATACTCTGAAAAACAGTTTTCAGACTTTTAATATAACATGAAGTTCTTTTGACTCATCATGCTGAAGCATGAGTGTACAGTACCATTTGCTCACTATGTCAAAGATTAAATCCAGCCCACATAATCATCCGCTCTCCCTCACATAATCCCTGTAACTCTTCACTTTCAGACGTACTAGCTAAAAGACAGATACTGTAGAAATGTCATTTGTCATTTTATCCAATACGCTCTAAATGGAAAAATCATTTGAATATGTTTAAAGACATTTTTACTCATTATAATTTCCTTATTACTTACGTTTTCCTTATTGGTTTAAATGTACTATAACTACCTTTACTCACCTAGTACCTATACACACACATCCATAATCAACAGTAGTGAGGCATCATTGTGTGCTATAACAGTCCACGCAGTGCTATAAGTTAGTACTAAGTTGGTGCGACAGTAAGTAGTGTGAGTAATTTCATGCATTTAAAAGAATCTGTGCTGCTTCACAAGTGATTACTATGTAAAAAGAAGAATTACAAGTACAGTTAGAAAACCGTATCTGATATATTCAAAGTAGAAAAAAGACAAAATAGATTTTGTCAGGCTTTGGTCTCACCGTGGGAGGAAAGCAGTGATTTATGGTGTTCAAATAAACCATCAACAACTGTATGCCTCCACCGTTACACCGTTACAACTCCACATATGTTATGGCTGTTGGTATTGTGCCTGCATAACACACTATAGATGTGGTCTTCAATCATTAGATTAAAAAATCCTTAAAGGTTATTTCTCTACTGTAGTTAAAAATGTCAATTAAAATTAAATATGGTAGAATTATGTAAATTGTTGCTATTTTGTAAGTTCATGGCTTTTCAGTCTATTAATTGATCTATCTAGCAGTACTCTGCATGCATAGTAGGTCATGAATATTCTGCAACTGAATATACCTCAAAGGTACTAATGCAGCTCCCAGTTATCTGGCACCCAAACAGATTTGCAGTCTAAAAAGACAAACACACGTACCGTACTGCGTATGCAAATGCATGCTAATGAATACATGTATATATACAGCCAGATATTTCTGGCATACCGATACAGTATGCACACAGTTTGTCGGTTTCCCTCAGGTAAACTCCTGCTGCTTGATAACATACAGATACTGTCCTGTAATGAGCCCAGATGGCACAGTAGGAGGGTCTGTATCCCTCCTCTCCCCACCAGGAGTAAAACCACTCACAATATATCATACTACTCCTCGCAGCAGCAACATACTCTAACAGAGGGAGAGACAGTTTTTCTGTGCTGCTATCAAAGGGAAATTTAAACGTATTCACTCATTTGTTAAGTGACATTGTGGCTGAAATGTAGACCTTTTTCACAAACAACACTTTGGCATGTCACAGTAGGAAAAGCATGTGCAAATAATAACATTAATCATGGCTGCATTCCATTTAGCTGCTTGAGTTTTACTCATTCATGTGCACGTTTAATTGGTGTATGAAATATTGGAGTGAAAAAAGTCAAAAGGTAGCAAAGAGGTTGTTATGCCTCGCCGAGGTGGAAAAGAAAGTTGTGTCGAAAGTGCAATGGAAACTTCGAAAAAATCACGACATGAAGCATGTGACTTCAACATCAGCTGAAGAGAATTGCAGCGGATGAAAACATCAGATCTTTGTGGACCTGGTGTGGAACGATAAGGAGTCTGTAACGTTCCTCAAATTAATACATGAAACGAACATAAATGCCACATTTAGATCACATTTTCCGCATCGGTTTTGTTCCAACGAGATTTTTTAATTACTTCATCTTGTTGCACCCTCTTCCAATGCAGTGGTTTAACGCCACTCGCCAACTGTTTATCTCAATGCGTCCAACTCCTAATATTTGCATAACAGTGGATGGAAATGTGTATAATTCATTGTTTTGCAGATTTTCTGTAAATTCTGTTCAATTTTGCATTATTTGTATGTAAACCTCACTGCTACTGTCATGGCTTACCAGCTTACCGGAACGCCAGGAACTGAACAGAGCAATCATCAGTTAGTATTAGAAACATGATTTTCCTACTGTGACAATTCATGAAGGTAATCCACAGTCAACCTTTACATTACTTGTATGGCTGCTCCACCATAGCCATGAAACACAGAGTAACTTTTTTGGATCAACACAAAACTTAAAACAGCATTATAAAAGCACTCTGGATTATCCCTACAGCCGTTTCTCTCTTTGTAAGTTCTCAATATGAATATGAGAGAAAGTTGAATCTTGCCATGATGGCTCATCAAAAAAATTGCTGCGTGAACGTTGATTGCAGGAGGCAGGTGTTGGGCTGTCTTTGCATGTGTGCTCGAAAGAATTCATGCCAGATGTCAGCTCCCTTTAGCAATACTTGTGACTCAGCAGGACAACGCAGGGAGCGAAAACATCTCTGGATCGCTCCTCTTTCCCTGTTATGCTCTGTTAACCATATGTTGCGCTTTGTGTTTGGATTGGACTTTGAGGACTCTCACTGGCCTCGATTCCAACACTCTCGATTCACCATTTCTCGACTCTCCAGCTGTCCGTGTGTGATACACCACATCCTCAATCTTCTAATTGGTAGGTAGTCTTGGACGTTACCTGAGCTATGACAGGGTGGAATCGATAAGAGGTGCAATGCTAAACGATGTGTCCCGCTGTTTGTCTCCCTTTCTCTATTTCTCTCTGCCTATTTCTCAGCCTCTGCCCATTTTGCTCTCTCTATTACCCTCTCTGTTTAAATTCACCGTTTCCAAGGCAACAGCCATTCAATCGCAACACAACGGTGAAATGAGCACTCCTTTAATTTGTCTTTATTACTGCCCCGTTGTTCTATTTTTCATCTTCTTTCCATATTTCGTACATGCTCCGTATGAAATGGCAAGCAAACGTTTGTCTCTCCGTGCTCCATCAGCTTAGAGATAATCAATGGAAACCTGGTTCTCAATCAATGCCACTAATTTACCTCCACCAGCCCCCACCCGTCTCAAATTATGCATTATTCACTGTGTGTCACTGCATGACATAGTGCGGCCTGTTTGATGAACAGTGCTTTAATGGACTTTGATGACAGATGTAAATGGAGGGAACATCATGCTGGAGAAATAAAGAGAGGAAGTGATTGGAAAAGAGAGAGGGTTCATATAGCACGTGCATATTTAGCAAAACGAGGATCGTTCTATTAATTTTTTAGCCGCCAGAGATGGAGAGAGAGAGAGAGAGAGAGACAAACTGACAAAATGTTCTAGAGTTACTCATCATTTTCACTTTCTGCTCATCCTTCTCTTCGGTGCATAATAAGTAAATGAGTATCATCATCATCAGCATCATCATCAAACAGTTTGGCAGCATTCATTTGGAGGCAAACAAAAAGCGCTCTCAGAGTAGCACCTCACTGTGGGTAAACATTTATCTGTCTTTCTTTCCAATGCAGCACTTTATATACACCATTTGAATAAAGGCACCTTCATTCCAAGCTGTGTGAATAGACTGCACTTCTTGGACCATTGTCACTTCTAAGCTTCTGGAATATGTGCATGCATACAGAGCAGAATGAATAAATTCCCCAGGGAGAATTATGTAGTGTTGAAATCTTATTTGAAGCCTGTAGTGAGCGGCCCCACCAGATTATTCTCCTAAGCAGAGCTAGAAAATGGTGACAATCAGTGATTTCTAGCGTAGGGCAGAACTTCATAAAGCTCTGTCATGGCTGACCAAATACCAGTAAACAAAAAAAGAAACACTACATGATGGATGAGTAGAGTGAGGGAGACATTCAGTCATGTTTATAAAAAAAAAATTATCCTATGGTCAATATCTGTCAATGTCATTGGGTTTGATATCTTGTGACATAACAGTTTGTGGTCTGTAACTGTTTGGAGAAAATAATATATAATAATATACACACTTTGGCTTAGGTTTGTTCAAACTGAATCCTAAAAACGTCAATCAAACATTAGAAATAACATAGAGGAAGACAAACTGGAGCTGCTGCGCCCCGGAATAAGAAACATGAATTCCTCTGCTTCTATTTACTCAACATCAGATTTTGTCAATCAATCTCCTGGCACGAGACACCACCAGCCCCTTTCATTACAGATTTTACTCCGTATGCTGAGAAAACAAACAGCCAGAAGTGAAGAGATGTAGATGGTTCCCTACTTTCAAAACAGAGTCTCAGTTTTTCAGTGTTATAGCCTCTTTCTTACAAGCAGAATTAAATTCAAAGTAATATCTCTGCAAGCTAAGAATAGTAACTTCTTTATTTGGAACAGGCCGCTGAACCTCCTGCTCGCGTGTTGTCATTTAATTAGGGCATTTTCTGAATTTCAGCCTGGTAATCTGTGAATATTCCTGAAAAGCTCTGACTGTTCTCCAGACCAATTAAAATACAGCGTACAAAACGGCCTCGAAGGGCCCCTTAGGTAGTCTCGCCTTGTGCTCGACAGGCTCTCTCTCAAAACTTGCCTGGTGTAGAAGCAGATATTTACATATTGAGCATGGAAACAGATACTATTATACTGATACTGAGCCAGTACTTCTGTATTAAGCAGGGAGTGGGGGGGGGGGGGGGCTTAATCACAGAAAGCTGGATCAGCCCAGACTCACTCTGTAGCACTTGTAACCTACAAAAGCCCTTACTCCATTTTCAAAGCAATGTCACTGTTAGACAGCAGTACACAGGGGATTTTTGTAGCAGGAGCACTTCAGATTTTTTTATTAGCATCAGTGTTGAAAGAATGTGATGTTCAAGCTTGTGTTAATTGAGCTGGCTGGGTGGTGAGTTGACATGTACACGAGACATTTCATGGTCTAAATTATGTTTTCTGTGATCTTCAATCCACTTTGTAGGATTTCCACTGCATTTTACTTCTAAGGAATTGGAGCTGTTTTTATATTTGCTGTTTTTCATAGAGTGACATGAGATTGATCATTCTTTTGTCTGAGCGTTAAGTATGGAGTTGGAATCAGGGCATGTTTAGCTTAGCAAAACTGGAAGCAAGGGGAAAACAGCAAGCCCAGCCCTGTTTCTCAGTCTCAGTTAAAAAAACTTTTTACACAGACACAGAGGTATGTGTACAGTATATGCAGTATACTCCACTGCTCCATCGCTTCATCAGCTACTTGGTCCCTGGCCTGAAACCTGCTGAAGAATTTAAGTTGCCTCTGGTAAGCAGTGTAGTGTACATGTGTATGGCTTTTATTGCGGAAGGTGGAAAGCAGAAGAAGTGGATCTGTATTGTGCTGCTGTTGACAATGTTGGAAGCAATAAAAAGTGCACCATCTAAGTTGAGACAACTGAGCGCTCGTGTTATTATTTTATAACTATAAGTATAGGTGCAACTCTCAAGTCTTAAGCAACAATATGAGTATCAAACATGCAAGAAAGAACGGTCGGATTAATCCTACTGAACAGATTATCAAATTTACACCAATCACACTCAATCTAGTTGAAAGTTTCTTCCAGTCGGGCTTGTCTCTTCCAAATGAGGTGGTTACATAATGTATTTTTCTTCTGAGTGGGCGATTATTCTGATTCTAAGTGTAATATTAAGGTCCATAGGATCAGTGTCTAATGTGAGGTTGCCAGGTTATCTAATTGTGCCTGTGAAGAGACCAAAACCTGTGTTCACCAATTGCTTGTGATTACAATTTGAGATGCTTCACAGAGGTACTGACTGGATGGATAAACTGTTATTTGTACAACAAATACCTCCAAGCTGTTGTCTTCCTGTAGCATTCTACACATTTAGCTTCTCATGTTCCAAAATATTTTAAGTTTGGCTTTGGGTTTTCAATACTTTATCAGTAATAGCAGCATGATGCCAAAAAGCCCCTAATCTAGACCCGGTATTAGAGGCAGGGATTTAAGTGTCACAATGTTGAATAGGTAAACAGGCCGGGACTGCCGTCTGCACACAGCCAAGTCTTCCAGGCTGATGGATGAAATGGCTTACAGAGGACACAAGCGCTGTGACATTGATGGACAGTCTGATATTGCCTCCCTAATCTTGCCTCCCTTCAGTCTCTCTCTCTCTCACTCACACACACACACACACACATCCTCTCACTCCTCCATCTCCCTCTTTCTTCTTTTCTCAGTTCGGCTCTGACTCATACTTTTCATGTCGGCTCTCTCACTCATTTCTATTTTCTTCCTTTATCATCTCTCACTTGTTCATCTCTCATCACATCCTTATGGGTTCTTCTGTAGTCTTGTTTCTTTGTTTTCCGACTGTTCTGCGTCTCGATCGCACTCTCTTCCTCTGCCTCTCCCTTCAACTCTGCTGCTGCTCCCCCTGTCCTTGTTTGCACACACCAACATGTTCGCAAACACGCAGATTCCTATAATCATTTCACACGATCAAACAACAACTACTTTGTGTGAAGGACGCAGGGGAAAGACGTTAGCAAACTAAAAATGTTGAAAAATATTCACTCTAACACACACATACACACTTAAGTCTATGCAGAGACACTGTATGAGACATTTATAGAAGTTGTATTCAAAAGAATTAGTCAGATCAGCAGGACACTAATGCTGCACTAATAAACATTTTATCCTTTGCTAATTTGGTATTAATTTACCCATTGGGTAACAGTGCTGCTTTTAATGACAAACCACATAATTATCACCTAACTCAGAGCTTTTTGGCTTCCTTTCGCTCATTGTTTTCATTCTGCTTGTTTTCGTCCTTGTCATCCTTGTCTCCTGCTGAAGCAGGCAGCTGTTTTCAGGAAAAATAAGCTCTGATAAACCCACTGTACGCTACCTTACCAGCACCAGAGCACAGAGAAACAATGTTAGGACTGGCTAAAGAGCCCGATCTTCCTCTCAGGAGTTGGTGGAAAATAAAACAGAGCTACAGGGAAGTGACTGTTGGACTTCATTCATTCATCAGATGCCCAGAAACATGACTCCAAACGAATGTTACTCTGTGTCTGCTGAACATGTCATTAGGTAACTGTTTGCAAGTTAACAACATAACCCCAGTGGCAGTAAAAGTGCATACAGTCCTCAAAAGAAAACAATTTTACTTGTGGTTTATGGTGCATTTCAGCCAGAAAACAAAATTCTTTTGGCAACAGTGATATAGTAAAGCAGACAGAAAACAAGGCAACATTCAGAAGATAGCACCACAAGATGTAACCACAAGATTATAATACAACAATGCCTGTGATTCTTTTGCAACTCTATATACAGTAGATCGTGGCATGTCCCATCTGTTACCTTTATTAATTACAGCAGTTTGTTTCCTCTGTCTGCGTGTAACATGGGATTGCCATCTGCTGCCATATTTTTTCTTTAGGCTTCCTCTTTTTTTTAGATTCCCCTCACCCCACCCCAATATGGAAAAATTGAAAAGGGGCATAAAAACAGGTGGATTGGAAACTCACACACACCTTCAAGTGAGAAAAGTACAACTGCTGATGTGTGAGGTTTTGTTATTTTGACTCATGTCTTGTCTTTGCATTAGATATGGGTTGCATTATAGATCAGGCGTAAACAGTTTTCCAAAAGCCATGAGTCAAACATGAAGGTCTGCAGGCTGGATGTAGTCTTTGTCTGTCTCTGCTCTGACTTCCTATCTGTTGTCTGTCTGCCAGCTTGTCTCTCTGCCAGCCGATTAACCTGCATGCACCTACTGTCACTCGTCTCTCCTCATGCCAGGGAGGACTATTTAGTCTCTTTCAGAGAGGAAAAAACACTGAATTATGTGATGGAATAAAATAAACATAAACATTGTCAAGGTTTACATTTGCATTTCTTTTTTTCGCTTCCTTTTTTATTTTATTTTCTTATTCTTTATTTTCATAACTTTTTATATTGTAGGATTAACACTGACAACATCAGAAATATTAAGTAACACATATGGAAGAGCAAAAAAGTGTAAACAAACAAAATATGTTTTATTTTTTAGATTCTTCAAAGTAGCCACCTTTTCCTTTGATGACAGCTTTGCACACTTTTGGCATTCTCTCAATCAGCTTCATGAGAACAAATGCTGGTCCCAGTGAGAGCAAACCAGATGGGATGGCATGTCTCTGCAGAATGCTATGGTTGCCATGCTGACCTTGAATTTTGAACCAATTGCCAACAGTTTCACCATTAAAGCGCCCCGACATCGTAACACCTCCTCCTCCATGCTTCACAATGGGAACCACACATGTCGATCTTGTCTGTTCACTTCACAAACACACTGCAGCTGGAACGCAAAAAATGTGACTCATCAGACCAGAGTACAGAGTTCCACTGGTCTAATGTCCATTCCTTGTGTTTCTTGGCCCAGGCGATTTTCTTTTCTTATTGGTCTATCCCAGTTGTGGTTTCTTTGCACTATTCAACCAAGAAGGTCTGATTCACACAGTCTCCACTGAATAGTTGATGTTGAGATGTTTCTGCTACTTGAACTCTGTGAAGAATTTATATGGGCTACAATCTGAGGTGCTGTTAATTGTTGATTTCTGAGTCTGGTAACTGTAATGAACTTCTCCTCTGCAGTAGAATTAACTCTTGGTCTTTGGGCTGCACTCGGCACAGAGAGACCCACCTGAGATTTAAACTATAGAAAAGACGTTTTCGGGGGAGTTTAAAAGTACTGCTTCGTTTAAATCAGTATCGGGGATCATCTACTCTGTGTCCTATGGGAAACGTGGAAGCTCCGTTTCGATCTCTGATCCCGGAGTCTAGGTGCGAAAGAGTTTTGTCCTTTGACATCAGACCACCACTGCTGTAGTTAGAAAAGTGCGGAGATAGACCTTTGATGCTGCTGTACTATGGATTGAAATCTGTATTTGTATGTGCAATGTTTTAATGCGTAAGCAAAAATGGGTAACAATCCGTCCAAAACAGTAGACAACTGTGAATCTGAAAACAAACAAATTGACTCAACAAAAGTTCAGGAAAAGACTAAAAATCTTTCAGTAATAAACCACACAAGCAGTGTGGAATTAGCCAATGAATTAAAAAAGGTAATTGATCTGAGTGCCAAATGTGTCACTGCCTGTCATATGCCTGTACTGGAAGTTGCACTTAATTGTTTTAATATATATAATATACATCATTTTTTTTCTTGTACTTTTTTTCTGTGTTCTTGCTTTTGACTGTGTGTTTTAACTTTTTAAAAATTGTTTGTTTTTTATGCTGTTTTATGCTGTTCTTTTTTAAATACTTTGTCTTTATGTAAAGCACATTGAGTTGCCTCTTGGTATGAAATGCGCTATATAAATAAAAATGCCTTGCCTTGCCTGCCTTGCCTTTCATTGGGGGGTGGTCTTCATGACGGCCAGTTTCATCAGAGTGTTTGATGAGTTTTGCAACTGCACTTAAAGACACGTTCAAAGTTCTTGAAATTTTCTAGATTGACTGACCTTCATGCCATGAAAGTAATGATGGACTACAGTAGTCCAATAGGGCTATTCGCTGTATGCCTACACTACCTCTGAACAACACAACTGATCTCAGTCTGAGTCTCAAATGCATTAAAGAGGCCATAAAATCCAGTAATTATGACCAGGCACACCTGTTATTCCCATTACCATATGTGGTATTTCTGAGTTTTGATGTCTTCAGTGTTAATCTACAATGAAGAAAGTAACTAAAACATTGAGTTAGAAGGTATGCCCAAATTTTTGACTGGTCTTATATTTGTCCTACTCTTTTACTCTAGGGAATGGTGTTTTTTTCCCATACTGATGCTCCTGTGTTTGCCTTTTGTTTCCCCTTTTGCCTGTGACCTCATTCACTCTGTGACCTGGTTGCACAGAAAATGGGAGTATTCCACCCAGCATGGTTCGGAGAAGTGGAAAATAGCAAGGCACTCTCATACACCTGGCTACAGCCCGCTGTTTGATTACAGCAATCAATCGAGTGAGATAGATAGAAAGAGAGAAAGAGGAGAGAGTGTGTGTGTGTCCATGTGTACTCATGGGCGATTGTGGGTCAGACAAAGCAGAACAGACAATCACAGAGGGCTCTCAAACGCACTTCACTCCACTCTTGTGCTCATCTGAAGAACACGTGGGATGAATATTAAATAGAACACCGGGATTCTTCTCAAGGGGAGATAAAAGAATAACAAGAACACATTATATCCCGGCTGGACCACAATTTGTTTGCCTGACTTTTTGTTCTGCTTTGCAGAAGGTCGGTCAATGTGGGTGGTTTCAGTTTGATGTTAACACGCTCCACTGCTCTCAGTCGACATATCATTGGTTCCTAGTGATGCATTACTGCCCCACTCCAATAACAGCTCGGATGTGCAACACAGGTCAGGTAAACCAATCGGCATTGGTGTGCAATGGTTGTGAGCTGTTGTAGTTTACTGTGTGTGTTTTTTGGGGCGCAAAAGCATGAATAAATGGATGATGATGATGATGATGACGATGTATACTTCAGAATTCTATCTGAATAAAACTTTCACAAGTCATATCCATCTCACATCTCTGCAGCAACTGTTGCCAAAAGTCCAGTTAATGGAGTTGCATGTTAATGTGAATATTACACAACACTTTCTTCAAACTCCATCGTTAGATATCTGCACAAGCTAGACTCGTAAAATGCACCAATCTGACTAAATGACTTTGTGAAGTGTAATGATGCAACCAAAGTTTCAGAGGTGAGATGATTTACACACGTCTGTTAGCAATAGTCGGTCTGGAAGCAGCACCAGAATCAGAATGACTGGATAATGATCTCGGGGACAGAGAGATTGAGCCGGTGTTCCATCACTGTAATGAGAGACCATAAGACACCCAAAACACTCTGATTGGGCTCCGTGAAGAGCTCACAGTAAATGTTGGACAATTTCTCCTACTGGCCATAAAAGGAGATTTTTAACGTCCAGGCAGAGATGGAAATCGGAGGGCTCACTGCATTAAATGACAAGACCTCAAATCAGTTCTGCACATTCTGTCAGAAAGGTGCACACAGTTGCTGATGAGGCGAGGGATGGGGTTCTCACATCAAACGGCTGGATCCACAGGGATACAGATGCAGGGTCTAACCACAAATGGTTATCCCGAGGTGTATAGAAGATGTGCTGTACTGCTGATAATTAGGCAAATTAAGCTGGAATATAATGATTGCAAAATCACAAGATCTGTCATTTGGCAATAAGCTTTGTTGTGACACTGAATGAAAATGTAAATGTCCTTGTGTTTATGCAGTGTGACAAGTAAGCGGCGGATAAAACAAGCTAGAGATGATTTAAATAACTTAGCACCCGTCTTGGTATTTTTGTAACCACTGTTCTGAATATTGCCATAAATATCCTGCCTGCAACTGGATGACCTGACCCCGAATAGGTTGTGCTCTGCTTATGTTAAAATACATGCCATGATGTTTGAGGTTATAGGTCTTAGGCATCAGTTTTAATTTTTAATATGCTTTCTGGCAGAGAGAGATGAGAAGATTGATACCACTGTAATGTCTCCAGCAGCCAGTTAGCTTAGCACCAATACTGGAAACAATGGGAAACAGCTAACCTTGCTCTATATACTGCTACCAAAATTCTCCTACCAGCGCCTCCAACATTCACTAATTATATCTTGTTTATTTTATCACTGTCAAAGTGTAAATTAATCCGTTTTAAGGGGGGTTATGTCACCCTTTTTTTCTTGGCCAAGCCAATAACTTTCCAGAATGTTCTGATCAGAAATTAGTTATTGATACTGACACCTTAATAGTTACTTATCAGAAAATTCTGTTTTATTGCCCTCTATATGTAAACTTATCTTGTGCATGAAAATTCATTTTGCACAATTACTTGCCTCCCCAAACACATCCAGCCTGCCTAGATGGGGAAAAAAAAAAAAAAAAAAACATTTGTGTCTTGCAATTACAGGTTGTCCATCAGATCTAGTTTCCTTGATTATTTACACACACAGTAGAGCTTTTTGAGTATAATGAATAACTCCTTCCAAAACATAACAAATAAGGTAATAGATTTCATTCTGAACTAAATAATGTATAATTAATTAAAGAAAATGTTATTCCATTACTGAGACATGAACCTGCATGAACCTATGCAGCATACTTTTCTGCATGTTGTTTGGTCATGCCTTCATATTGCATGCATTCTATCTATGTTGGGCTTATCTGCAATGCAAATGACTGTGGAGTTCAAGGACTCAATCTGACATCAAAGACATGACCAAAGTGCTGACTTCAGAGTACCAAAAAGGTGAATGTGGCGGCTTTCGTTACATTTTTTTCCTCTCTCATAATTGCATATCTTTTTATTAGATACTTAGCATCAACAAAACTAAGTAGCTTTCATCTCCATCATTCGTATCATCTTCTATTCACTACTGTAGCTTCTACTGTCATCAAATTCACCTCAGCTACCTTTGAACTAGCCAGATGCTCACATGAGTCTCATTTGCATAAATGCTTTTCAAACACACTCATTACATGCATAATTGATGCACAAAGCTCAAACAACTGCAGCTTTCCAGTGGAAGTGAATAGAAGCGCAGGACATCAAACGCCAGAAATACTTCTAATATATTTATGTGGAACTAAAAATATCTATATGGGCTGAGAGACACCTTGTATTTTGTGTTGCATGCTGCCTTCACTTCTATATTTATTCACTACAATATTAGTCATATAATAGATAGATAATAGATATCTTTCAAGATGGTACCTAATATCACTCTATTAATCCACTTCTCTCTTTGTTTATCCTATTGCTCTCATATGCTTCGCATCACGTATTCATGGTTACCATCATGATCGTGTCCATTTGCACAGCAGCTTTTTCCCTGTCACCCTCACTTTTCGTCTGCTCAGGCTACAGTCATGAAAGACATACAACTGTCGCAGCTTATGCAAAATTTCCGGAGGCTCAGACTTCCTGATCCCCTTTTTGTAAGATTTATGTTTAATAAAGAATTTGTAACGTTTTTTTTTAAAAGTTACTGCAGCGAAACAGGTTGTACAGCTTCCCCTCGTCTCCCTCCTGTTTAAACCTTTACAAACCTCAGGTACAGGAACATACTGTTCTCGTTTCCAATAATTTAATCATTTTGTTTGCTGAAGTCAGACTTTGGACAACATCATGTCGCCGTTAAAACAATTCCCAGCAGTTTGGCATTAAATATATTTCGATAGAAGCTTGTGTACTGTACAGCTACTGAAGCTGCTTCACTTCAACAGTTTAAACTCAACCTTTTATGGTTTGTGACGGAAAACCAATCCAAAAACCACAGAGAGCAATCCAATTACATCTAAGATTGCATTGTTGATTTACTAGAATTTAATGCATACGAAGCAAGTTGACTGACCCTCCCTCTTCTCTCCTTATCTTAACCTTCACTCCTCCCACTCTATCTCTCCATTCTATCGTCTACACTGTCCCATTCCCACTCCTCTCCGTCACTCTAGTGAACCTATGCATCACCTATTACCGATTCCCCAGTACTGCAATGGATAATATTCAGAGAGAACTTTATAAATCATGTCAACCTGACCAGCATGTGATGCTTACTGAAGGAGTGAGAGAAATATGAACATGTGTGTGTGTGTGTGTGTGTGTGTGTGTGTGTGTGTGTGTGTGTGTGTGTGTGTGTGTGTGTGTGTGTGTGTGTGTGTGTCTGTGCAGAGAAAATTTGCTCCATCGAGAACATTGTGACACCTGGGCTGTTAGCTTCAGTGCTGAACTAATGTCTTCCTCTGGAGAAAACCCTGAATATTGAAGGCCGAACATGAAAGTTTCATAGCTTTCACTGCACGCTTGTCAAACTAGGCTGATGTACAGAGTATATGCAGTACTTTAATACTGTAATAAGTGCAGAGGTGTGTCAGAATGTAACATATATGTCAGTGTAAAATATTTAAACTATGTATGAATAATTACTGTAATGAAGAGGAAGCTAGGAAAGGTATGATTGTGGAACTCGAAGAAGGCCTGCAGGCCAAAATGTCATCTGAATGAAAGAGAAATGCTTATGAGGCCAGAGTGTGTGACACTTTTTTCCTACTCTCCGGTCTACTTCCAGTGATTGCACCTCACTGCAGCCCTTGGTGTGCGTTACTATTCTATATTATAGGAGAAGAAGTAGACAAAGGACTTGCCCAACAATGTAATTCTGTTCAGGCAGATCGGGTTTGATAAAGTTCTCTGATTAAGGTTTATAACATGTACTGTATTTCCACACAGATCCTGCCAGGTGTAGTCTTAAAGGCCAACTCCTTTAAAACATTATCCAGCCTTTCTTGATATGTCTGTGACAATTTGAAAATGTTGTGTCTCAGGAGAGTGCTTTTTTTAAACTTTGGTACAAGCTAAAGATGTCAAAGAGTGAGCCGGGTGACGGTTGATGACAGTGCAGCTCCATCTGATTGGTGTCACGCACTCTGGGATTTTTGTCATTGCAACAGCAGTGTTACTGGGACTATAGATAGGTTAGCAGAACTGTGATGACTTCTCTCCTCACCTGTCTGCACAGACACAGACGGTAAAACAGACTAAAAGGGTGAAAGAGAGAGATGCAGAGAAGTGAGAAATGGAAAAAGGGGAGAGCGACAGATCTGGTGGCTGTCTTTCAAAGTGAGATAAAGATAAAAGGAGATATAGGCAAGGGGGTTAGAGAAATGGAAAAGGGAGTGACTTTGTCAGCCAAATGAGAACACGGCCATGTATATAATTGCAGCCATTACCATCATTAGTCTTGTTCTCAGATTCACTTGGCTCACACTGTGCCCGCACTCTTGCCAGCCTGCACAATGCCCCTAAAATAGCCCTGTTTTAAATTATGCATGGTGATAGAAATAGACGAATTGCACCAGGACAATTCCCTTCTCTCTCACAGCTATATTGCTGTTTTACAAAGATGGAAAACAATGAAAAGGAAGGTATTTTTCTCTAAATCAAAACATCACCAAAACAAAAAGTGAATAAAAACATTTTATTTTGTGTTTTGGGCCATTATAAGACACTCAGTCTTATAATGGCCCAGACATACAGTATCAACTCTTGATTTATTGTAGGTAGAGGAGGTCAAGGCTTCCTTCCTGGTTGGATGGGCTCTGGGAAATGGAGTGAGAAATGAATTTGTGCAGGAGAGTGATTAAATTTGTCCAAATAATATGATGTAGAACTGTTGGATATACCTCCTCTAGTTTGTTTTCCCTCTCACCAGTATCATTAACACAGGCAATTATATTAAAATATATACATAGATTATTGTTTCCTAAATACCATCAATTCCATGCTGATAATATAGGTGTAATATCATTGGTAGGTAACCCATAAAACAGATCTTAATAAAGCTTTAAAAACACAATATTTTGTCATAGGAATTTCACTGCCATTCCACTGAATGCACACATTCAGAAATCCCTCAGCACAGGGTAAATAAGAATCACCATGCCATCAGAATAGTATTGGACTTTGAAAAGACATTTCATGCAATGAGTCAAACGAGCATTTACAGATTTGTTGGCCACTTGGGGGCAGTGGAAATAAGTTGTGAGCACAACATAGACATCCTATACTATCACCTTGTGAATTTGATATGGCAAGCTTTTTAGCAAATAGCTTATTTCACATCAAGCAGATACAGAGCAAGATTAGCATCCATTTGCAGTTTCATTCTGGCCAGGCATAGAATTTAAGTCCTCTCTCTGTTCAGCTCTTTCCTTGCTAAACTTTGTCTGTCTATTGTTTGGTGCTGGGTCACAGCATGCATTGGATTTTTAGGACTTTTTCACTCCAACAGCTGCCACATCTAGAAACAGCGCTAATGAGAGCACTGAGAGTGAACTTAAACAGTCAAGCTGTGGGCAATAAAGCTTAGTGGAGCTGAGTTGGGTTATAATTCTTTCTGTTCACCATTACAAGGGACACCTTTCACAGGAATTCAAACCATTTTTTTACTTGAAACTTTTGATTAAAATGTATTTAAATTTTGAGCAAAAGGCTTTAAACATGAACACCTGAACTATGAAGAAGTTAGCTAACATTTTCAAATTAGGAACAGGTTGAAATTGGGTTCTCAAGTAATTAAAGACAACGAGATAACATTTATTGACTTAATAGAGCTTGCTGTGTCTCAAGACCCTGACAGGGAAAGAAAGCAGCCTTTTAAGGTCAAACTAATCAATAGTAAATCACATTCCCACATAGTTAAGTTGCAATACAGCATGTTAGACTATAGTGCTAAGTAAGCAGGTTTTAGGCTTTCACGTACAGTAGATGCAAACATCAGTTGGATCTTGTTATAATAGGATTTGTAGCAGTTAAGCCGGCCTTTAACCGCTACAATATAAATAATTTAAATAAAATGTAGGACATCTAAAAAATGATTCCGGTTCAACAGAAAATATACAGAAATTTCATGAAGGAGACAGGGCTTAACATTCACCATGTCTGGAATAATCCTGTAAAATAAGCTTAGTGCGGAGCTGGCATTACTGAACTGAAATCTTAGAATGTTGTTTACCACTGAGTGTGGTGTATGTTGTCTGCCGTTGCATATGAGTCACACTGCTTTTTTTTTTTTTTTTTTTCTGGGCTTGAAAACCGAGTTTCCCCCGGGACAATGTGAACATTTGGCGTCTCGCATCTTGTAAGCCAGTCGCATCATTCTTCAGGCCTTTGCAGCTCTGTTTGTCGAAGTATTGAGTATTTTTATGTAAATGAGAAGTTTGGAGGCAAGTTAGGCAGTAAGATGGACAAAGATTACACTCTATGCACTCATTTAAAAAATGATTGTAATTAGTAATTGGAAAAGAGCGTCTTGATGCTGTCCCTCCCCTTGTGACTCATTACAGAAGACTCTTTTAGAAAGAGCAGGCTAGGTGTGTTTTTGTTTATATTGTATTTTTTCATTGCACCATCCTGTGCTGTTACAGCAGAGTGCTTTTCCAAAGAGCACTCATTAAGAATGCAAATAATGTTAGGTTCACTTCAGCAGCTACACACAGGCCTGACAGAAAGAGGGAGGGAGAGGAAGAGAGCTTTTCATATTCATTCAAAGCTGAAAGAGGCAGCGAGGGAGTGGACCAGAGAAAATGAGAGAGGGAGATAGAGGTAGAAAAAAAAGAAAGGTTGCAGCAAGGATGGGGGGGGGAGAAATGAAAAGGGGGAAATTGTGGGGGGAAAAAAGAACAAGCGGGGCAGACTTTAACACACCACTGAAATTGTTCATTTGTAGAGAAAGTGGCTTGGAGGCAGAGGAGATATTATGTTTGTGGAAACACAGTGGCACTAGTTTAAATTCCTCAAGTTTGTTTTTTTTTTCTGTTTAAATGAACTATGTATCCATGTGCTTCGCCCAGTTGGCTGTTATGTGATTCGAGCCACAGTTCACTATCGTACTCTGTGGTGCAGTTTGAGGATTATACTGTTCATTAGTGTCGCTGCAGATTGCCATTTAAGTCCTCAGATAGTGATGTCCACACATCCTCTTCACCCACACAAGCATGTTAGTGGTCATCCCATTTTTCACTGCTGTGTTTGTCAGCGCTGTGCTTAAAGTAATCTGTTTTACCTTTTAGTCTAGTTGCATTTCTGCATACCATAAAATTAAAGTCCCTACACATAAACCCATTTCCAATAAATCCTTGTCATATAATGCGTGTGCGTTTGTGATTTCTAAGAAGATTGTCAAATATTTCATCATTTTCAGCTGGCTGTAGTCTCTTACGGGATGATAACTCTTGTCGGTCTTTGCATGTTGTATTCATTTCCACCCTTCCATCCATTTTCTATACCCACTTATCCACTTCAGGGTTGCAGGGACATTGCACAAGGTTGCACAAACAGAAGGTTAGACTCTGAGCAGGTCACCTATATTTATTATTAATACAAGTGGCTGAAAACCTTGATTGTCTGACAGGCGTAGTAATTCCCAGCCACTTTTGGACACTACTCAAAAGTTAACTATAAGTCAACCTTTTTGAGAAGTCTAGTGGGAAGGTAGGGCTGAATATGTAAAACTCCAGTTGCAGCATGTAAAAAAACTATAAGGTCAAACTAGTGGGAATCAAGATTCTTACTGCAGGTGGCCTTTAACGAACTGAAGAAATGTTGGCAAATGATCTCATCATCGTGGGAGGACTTTTGAAGGAAATGACAACATACTGAATGCATTCACAGTTGAAAGTGCTGGAAAGAAACAAGTAAGTGGGTCTTGAATTATAGGCAATATATATAACACTATTTTCTAGCTCTTCGTGTTATTTTCCTTCACAGGTGGGAGCATGGTTGGCCCTTTTCTGGAAATTGGATGTTCCAGCACTAATTGTGGGACCGAAGCTTTTAATGCAAGTTCAACCAGGAGGGGAATTACCATTCTAATTTCCTCATCACACTGCTCTCTAACTCTCAATTACTATCTAGTGAACTGACTGGGTAATGCGCACAGTGAGCTTTTTTTGTGTATGTGTGTATGACTAACAACTATAGTCAAATGTTATTTAAACTGCTTTACGTCTTTGCTGTTATTGCAGCACAGCGGTCCTTTGCTGGCTTAACTAGAGTGGCTATCACATACCAGCAATATGCTATGTGTAGCATTTTAGCATCATTCAGTCATTTTGACAGTAAACTAATTATTAAGGGATTGGCAGTCTTTATCAACCTCCACTCTGCAGTGCCACAGGATTTCATAGGAAATCTGAACAGGGCCCTGTTTTTTCAGTGCACTCAGCATTTCACAAAGACTATTAGTGGAATGTGTAAAAGGCTAATGTCAAAACCACTTCCAGCATGGTAGAAATCAGAAAATGCTTGAGCAAAAGCAGCTTTGTAGCAAGTTTAATGGGAAGGCGCCTTAATTTCCAGCGACCAGACATCCCGGTTTGTTTGGGATTGTCCCAGTTTTAAGCTGGGTGTCCCAAATCCTGACAAATATCTGAAGAACACAGTAAAATGACCCACTTTTCAACATTCACTTCCAAATTGTCCCTGTTTTCACTATGATTAAAGTAATAATTATAGTATACTATCATGTTCTGTCCCACTCAATATAGAAACAAACAATGCACTACGCATCTGCAATTCAGCACTGATTTGTCTGTATGCATGTCAATCAATCGATGTGTCGTTGTCAAGGCTGTTGCTAGCCTATGAGTCACAGGCCAGCTTATGAGCTGTGCGGCCCTTTCTCACAGAACCTGTCAGTATGCTAATGGTTAGCTGACGTGCCTTGAGAGAAAGTCGGTCTTTGACTGCATTTATGGCATCCACGGTGTTGAAAGGTACTCTCCATAGGTGTGCTAAGCGCTAAAATAATAATTCTCCCTCATCTTGATGATGGTGTGTGCATTAGTGCATACATGTGCATGTGCATGAACTTGTGGTACACTTAAGGGACGCTATTTAGGTGTTTGAATATTTGGTCAGTCTGTCTTAGTTGCAGGTAATACTAACTCAATGCTGCCGCAACACCAGTCCGAACTATTTCAAAAATTGTATTGGAAAAACACAAAGAATATGTTGTTTCTTTATTAAAATAGATTTACTTGTCAGGCTAAATGCTTGGCAAATAGGGCCTCCCTCTGTGTGCAGGTGTGTGAGTGTACCTTACAGGCTTAGGCCATTTATCAGAAACTAGTCAAAACCTAGATCAATGATGACAACATCAAGGAAATGGAATGAGCTACTCCTTCACTGGACTTCAACGTGAAATTGATTCCTGTGAGGCGACTACTGCTGGTTATAATGATGTTTTCACTGCAGTGAAGAAGTACAGGGCGTGTTTGTGTGTGTGTGTGTGGGTGTGTATCTGGATAAATCAGTGGGAGTGAGGCCATCGACTGACTGCATAAGACTGAGTAAACCTGCCACTGTGATCCTGTCTCCCCTGAGTCATCTTCTTGCTTACCTCTCCACAGCCCTGCCGAGAGCCAGACCCTGAGCACATCTCTTGCATGTCACACGTGGAGTACAGTCACAGACGCAGCCTCCACTGCTTGGTACAACGTCCTCCTTGACCCCAATACGCTGCCCTCAAGAAGCTATCAGCGAACTTGGGGAAGCAAGGTTGCAGTGATAATGGTAAGTGTTCGCATGTCGCACCTGGAGATTTGCTGGAGGCGACTCGGTGAGCCATGCAGCAGTTTTTTGTGTATTCCTCTGTCTTTTTATCTTTCTCTCTTGTGTTTTTGCCAAGTTGGGCTAACTTTCTTCACCTTTCTTTCAAATTTCCTCTCATAGTCCTCATTTGTGCTCTTTTCACATCCCTTTGATCCATCCCTTTTTTCTGGCCTTGACACTTATTACTCCTTACCAATAAGAGAGTCTGAACATTAGGGGTTAGTTTAGGAGGCACTTGACCTTCTTAATTTTCTGTTTTGTGGGGATGCAATTAGGAACGAAACAACAGCTAAGCATAACAACAAAACCATTCAACCAGCTGCCACCGCAAAGCTAGATATCGTGTTTGTGTAATTGGAACAGTGCTCCTTTGTAATTGGCTCGCCTCAGAATATTACAGGGAAATGGGAAAACTGACTGAAATACAAAGAGGAAGTGATAGGACTGTTCATGGTAATTATCTTTGTGCATAATGCACGGTGCCACACATAGAGATGCATTCATGTATGTTTATGTGCACACAAAAACAAACACAATCCTTTATTTGGGTGCACATAGCATTTAGACTTAATAAATAACTGTTTGAAAGGCTTAGATATTACTTACAGTGTACCAGCAGACATAAATGGGTCAAAGAGAAGTTGAAATATGTGTATAAATAAACAACTCCACCTGAAGTTCTTGCCCTATGTTGTACCAGACGCCTCAGCTCACCTCCTGTGCTTCATCCCTGCCCTCCATAGATGAAAGGAGCTGCTGACTCCTTTGGCATGCATTAGCATTCAGACACCCACCTTCCACCTTATCTGCTGTCAAAACAGCCACCTCTAACTTCCACAGAGGAACACTTTGACCACACATCAATGACAAGCTTCCTTATCAATGGCCTAAACAAGCTTGGTGCGTGTCAAAATCGTGGACAGCGGGAGACCGGGAGCTGGAAAAAAAAATGGACTGGGTAATGTGTGTGTGTGTGTGAGAGAGAGAGAGAGGGGGAGAGCAGTGTGTGGGTCTGACATTTCTAGCACTAGTATTTTGCTATATGAGGAGACCAAGAGGGAATTGAATTGAAGAAGCCTCTTGTCCTCCTTCACGCACCCACACATCCCTCTTTAACATTTGTTTGGGGCATCTTCACATTGACTTGCCTGGACCAATAAAGGAACACAGCGGGGGGGGGACTTGTCATACAGTGGCTCAGAAACACAGAGCAAGTAAGCGAGACAGCGAAACAGAGCGAGACAGAGAGAGTGAGAGACGGAATAAGACAGAGACAGCTCAAGTGATGACAGAACAATTGCAAGAGGCTAAGGGCATGTCATGATGAAGCACACATCTTGTGTCGCTGCAGGGGGCTGTACCAGGGCTGTAAAATTTGCATGTTGTCTATTGGTAGACACTAAATGGTGCAGGGGAGAACACCTGAGAAATACTTTCATAACTACAACCTGCCCAACAGTGGAGCACAATGCTATAATGTAAGAATAAGTGGTCTTGTCTACAAATTTGAACCCCTGTTGAGATGTTGCACAGAGAGAAAATCTAGCTATAATCAATACAGATTAGCACCATATTTCCAACATTGCCACCTTTCAAACTGATTGATGGTTGTTTCAAATACATATCATATAGCAAGTAGTTTTGCACTTGAGAAACAGACTGAAAAAGAGCGGCTGATGCAGCAGAAGCCGAAGTTCAAGGTCCAGAAACACTGCAACACTGGAAGACTTCCCATAATACAGCACTCAGAAGTTAAAGATGGTTAAGGGCCACATCTTTCAAACTACACATCCCCTGTGTGTAACACAGACTCTACATTATCAAATTGTCGACTCACTCCAAGCCCAAGCCCAGACAACCTAGCTAATATTCTCCTAGACTTGGTCCTTCAGAGTCCGAATAAACAACATACAACAAGCTGGGTACTGTTAAGTACAGTCAGCGGAGTTTAGAAACCAGACAGGTTGTCTACCAGAGAAATTGTTACCAATTTCAGCCATGGTTTGCTTGTTTCATAGCTACAGAAATGTTTCTGTGTGGCCCAAACATTAATAAGTAGACAGTACAAGTGTGTGCTGCTGTTTCTGCATCTACAGTCAGCTGATTAGAGAGGAGATGCTCGAACAACATGTCACAGCTTAACACACATGCTGGGAAAACATGTGTCCTCAAAGGTTTCAGCTTACAGTCCAAATTGAATAAATGCATGCTTGCGTTGGAAGCCAGACAAGATACATCAACTGAGAATGAGATAACTAAATATAAAGCCAATTATGAAGATCCCATGAATGCAGAATTTATGCTGATGCCTGTTTACGTGTTGTTGTTTTTTTCCTCAGTTGATGCTTAGCTGTCTGGTTCTATCATCTCAGCAAACTGCTGACAGTGATCAGTGAGTACGGCATGAACTTGCCCCAGCTTATAAAACCTTGCCTCTAAAGTAACCACCCTCCCCTCTCTTGATTCTTACCCCTGCTCCCCTCTCGGCGTGTATATGTGTTGTATCAGCAGAGTAAATATGCTGGCGGTGATTGAGAGTTTAAAGGTCAGCTACAGTCCTTCCAGAGTCTGGGTGGGGGTGGTGGGTCTGAGGGCTAAATGTCATTCACAGTCTGGGCAGTGCATGGCCAGTGGGGAGGTCATAAGGTCTGATGAAAACAAATCCATCACTTTGCTGCCCGGGTAACAGGCCAGCTAGCACAGATAGCTGAAGGGCTACAGGGGTGCAGGAGACCTCTAGGTTACGGATGCGGGGGGGGTGGACGGGGATGAAAGGGAGGTGTGTGTATGTGTGGTGGTGGAATGATGCTAAGCAGGGCTGCACGCTTCAGTCTGTGACCAGAGCTCTCTATGATCCTAGGAAAGGAAGAAAAAACATTACCGAAAACATTCCAGTAACACATCACACATTGTCATGCTTACTTACTTACTTACTTACTATATATTTATGCCTGCAGAGATCAAAAAGAGTACAGCACACATTCACAAAAACGTTGCTTTTACACGTTATTACTCAGCTCAGGGTATTTTTTTAAGGTCTCATGAACAAAATCTGAGCGGTTTACAACACTATTCAGCACTGCCAAGCCATAATCCATAAAAAAAACAATGACTCGGGCCAATGCAAAGTGATTCTTCAAATGATTATGTGTAGACTGTTACGATGTTCTTGAGCATGACACAAAATTCTGGCAGTTCTGACAGATTCATAAATGTGGTCCAGCAAGCTGGATCTCTGCAGCTTGTGTACAGTAAAGCACCTTGAGCTCCGACCTTGCTGGAGGGTGGCTGGTAAAAAGAGAACTTCCCCATAGCGATCGTCAAGGTTTCACATTGTCATTGTTTAAGGAATATAACGCATTCAATTTACATCTCTTTGACCATTTTACTACCTCTCTTATTACTCTGCATATTGCTAGATGAAGCAGAAATGCTTTGTAAGTCATAATTATGAAATGTGGCAAAGGAATGGAGTGCTGTACAGCCTATACAGGAGCTGCATAAAGAAAACTGAAACAGACTGTTTGATGTTGTCAGACAGGCAGATAAAACTCATCATAGCATTGATTACTCTTCTCACCTCACCCTTGCTTATTGTTGTTTTCCACAAGATGCGTTTGAGAATTAGGGGTGGAGAGGCCAAGTTTTACATTTCTTCAGACAAACTATGATGAATTTTATCCTGTCAAAAACCTAAAACAACCTGCATCATTGCAATCTTGGATGTCGGCCTACACTTTCACTTTAAGACACAATAACGCCCACAACCAAATGCTTAGTCACTCTGGGTAGAAAACAGCTTTATTCTGATATGTGATTGGGCAAGAGTGCTGACTCCATCAAGTCCCAAGAAGTTTAGCCAGACAGTGTAATTGCTAATCGTTCAAGCTTGAGACACACCTAACAAGGCGTGCCGGGCCCCTCGACTTGAGTACACGCCATTCTCTATGGTTCTCTGGCCATAGTGAAAGTGATAGGCTGTCCCCTGACACCAGTATAATGTACATCTTGCTGCAGCTTCTAATGGGATAATGGGTTGAGTGTAAAAAAGAATGGAGGAGCCTCCACTCTGACTGGTGCAGATACAGAAAAACTGAAAGAAACAAAAGGTGGTGATGGTGAGAAAAAAAGATGAAAATGACGAGGAAACAAGTGAAATGGAGTGAGTGAGAGAGAGAAAAACAATGTGGGCAAGATGAAGCGACAAGTGCAAGAAATTGAAAGATTCATAGGGGAAAGGAAGTGAGATGTGCAGCGGTATTAGAGACAGTATAGTAGTAGTAAGAGAGTGAGAAGGATAAGGAAAGAAAGGGAAAGAGATAGAAAGGCGAACAGTAATTATAAAGATAGAAGGCGGCTGAGGGGAAAAGAGAGACGGTGAAAAGGACCGAGATAGAGTGTTGAGGGGGGGTTGGCGGGAGAGAAACTGTGAAAGCGCTAAGAGGTTGAGCGGAAAAACCATTTAGAGCTTTAATCAGATTGCTATTGAATGTGCAGGAATTAGACCGAAGCTGTCTTGGCTACAGTACGAACAGACGCACTCAGCGTCCAACACCACAAGTGCAGTTGGATCTGTGTCAGTCAGGCAACACTGTGGATAAGAACACCCCGGAAACCGTCATTATGTGTACGTGTGGGCAAATACGTAAATTTGGAGGAATGCATATGGGATTGTCAAGTGAATCTGTGTGTGTGTGTGCCTGCAAGCCTCTGTGTTTTGTATCTGAGTGTTGTTAGATGAGAACGCTTCTGGTGAGATTAGTGGATTAAATAAATTAGTTTAGCGTATTTGTAATGCTTGTGCTGAAAAAGAGATAAGATGTTAGTTGTGGAGTACATTGTCCTTAAATGTGCAGGAAATATCTACAGTAACATGGAATTCAATTTATACATTTCTCAGTGTTATTAATGTTATTAGTAGATATGCTGCTTTAAAGCCTGCTCCAATATACACAGTTGATAAAAAAGTATTTTTTACGTACTGTACCAGTACCCAGTGGTGCAATTATTTAGCTTTGTCCTGTGCTGGCTCTGTGTTTTTTCCGGCCACACAATCTCTAGGCTGACGGCTCTTCCCATCATGTCCTATCTGTCTGAACCCCAGCCCAGGACGGGCCGCTCAGCAGTGGGAATAATTTTCAACACAATTCACTGTCAGAGCAAATTGGTGCAGTGGGCTGGACTTGAGCATCATGGGTGATGGAGAAGGAGAGAGGATAATGAGGAGACAGACACAGTGGGAAAGACGGGGCGAAGGAAGATGGACAGAGAGGATGATGGGATAATACAGAGTTGGGAGAGGCGTGGCAACGATTGGGGGTAAATAAGGACGAAAAAAACAAACAGACATGAAGAGAACAGATGGAACAGAACATGGGAGTGGTGGAGGAGAGGAGGAAAGGGAGATGGACAGGAAGCAAAAAGTTCAAAGTTCTCTGCTATATTTTCTTTCCACACTACTATGGAGTCACATTCTTTGATTCTACTATGTAGCTACATTTTGGTATAAATTGCATGTATGTGTGTGTCTGTCTGTGTGTGTGTGCTCATGTGTTTAACAGTGGAGGAGTGGATGGTGTGGAGTGAAGAGGCGGTGTGCCGTTCCTCAGCATGTGAGTGAATGTGGAAACAGAAATACATCCAACTGATGAGATCTGCAGCGCATTCTCTCTCTTCATCTCTTCCTCTGTGCTCTCTCTTCCTCTCCCTTATTCTTCTATCTGTGAGCAACCTGACTACTTTGATGTGCATGAGACTCACAGGCACAAAACCTCAGCTCCATCCAAAGGCCCCAAACAGGGGAAGGAACGTTTGAAGAGAGAGAAGGCAAACTTGCCTAATGGTGTGTGGGTGAGTGGGAAGCACAGATCCTGGCTATAAAAGCGAAATGATTCTGTAATATAAATGCAGTGAAATCCATGATATAATTGCATTGCTCATCCGAAACATATTTATATTTAACATCATATTTAAGCTTCAGAATGTTTAAATGTGGCACATTTATAGGCACCAAGGCACGGGAAGAAAGTCCAAGTGTGAATGTTTAGACACTACAGAGAGAAACAGAGTTTGAGTGTTTCAGTACCATGGAGGGGGACGCTGTGCATTCACACTGGTAAACAAAGACGTCTAAAAAAAGTCTGAAAGTCGAATATATCCTCAACTGATTTCACAAAAGGTGGCAGCATTTTTAATTAATAAAGTACAAAAGAAAGTCACTTGTTTAGAGTTTGAGTTGTTCCTAGCTTGACAAGGTCATAGATATTCAAGAATAAGTGGTCTGTTTTCCCAAATTGTGTGAAAATCACAGATGATTCTTAATGTATTTATATAGTGCCATGACTGTGATAGGTGTAGCCTGCCAGAAAAGTGTCTTGAAGGAAATTTAAAGCTGGAAAAAAAAAAAAAAAAAAATATATATATATATATATATATATATATATATATATATATATATATATATATATATATATATATATATATACACACAATAACACCACTAATAAGGCATTAAGCATGAGAACCTCCAAAAAAAGCAACTGAATCTCTGTTTTTAGCACTCCTGCTCTTCCATCTATTTGGACTGTGACACCTAAAAAATAGGCTTTTATTGTGACGCACTGACAGCACTTTATTTAGTCATTTTCTCAATTTAAATCAAATGGTCTGGAGTACAAAGCCAACACCACAATAAATGTGTCACTATCCAAACAACAACATAATCTTTCAGGAAATGTCATTGACTAGAAATCAGCATTAGAAACGTCTGTAGTCCCAGAAGTGTGTTATTATTAACAATGGCCATCTGTATGTTATTCATTCATCTAATGAAGCCATGATGGGAGCTTGTCTCATTGTTTTCCACCGTGACTCAGATATAAATAAAATAAACGAAGATTGTAGGATCACTCTCTCTGGCTGCATCCTCCCCACTTGGCTGGTTGTTAAATCCTTTCTTTCCACTGGATTAATGCAGTCTTCCGATCTGTCGCTCTGAAGTACACAAGAGCCACTTAAAGTTTCATGTTTTGCCAAGTCGCATATGTCCAAGTTCATCATGCCTTCCTGCTGCACAGGGAACAAGCTAAGGTGCTTGTCCCTCTGGGGAGTGACTGCACTCTCCTCTTGTTTGGGTCAGCTTAGTGTTGTATGTCATCATCCTGTCCCCTTTGCCGTGCTAGATATCTGCTTGGGGGCAGCATCCCGGAGAGCACTGAACTGTCACTGAAGAATGCTCTGCATAATCTGCATCCCTGTCTATCAAAAGAGGACACTGGGCCCTTGCAACACAGTGCGGTAACTCACCTTGGCAACTCGCAATGCTAACTTACCCCAGAAACTACAACTGTAACTGTGGCCTAAAAACGGTTGAAATACGTTGGCATCACAGTGAAAATCCATAAAAATTACATTAAGGACATAAAAGAAAATTCAGAAGGGGCTTTCTTATGTGGAGCACATTAAAAAAAACTATGGTATGTATAAAGAAAATGTCTCAAATATGGTGAATTTAAAAACCTTTTAACAGCAGCAGTGAAAAGCCAAAGGATGCTCTGCCATCATCTATCAGCCTCTATTTAAAACCAGTGGTAGAAAGAAACTACTCATTTGATAAAATACAGTTTACCAAATGAGTACATTAAGGCTTATTATATTGTATTTTATCGCACCACATATTAATATTAAGCTACCAGTCAGAGGTGCATTTTACATAATATAAAAGCAGCACAAACCAAATACTTTGATATTTTCCAGTACTACGGTCACCACTGTCAAAATAGGGAGGACAGGTAGGACATCAGTCCTACTGTCTGATTGGTTTGGACATGCAATTTTCAGGACATGGCTCTTGTGTTCAGCAAGGAAAGGCAACATGAGCTCATTCATTTACATTCTAATATGACAAACATTGAATTTCAAGTTCTCACTGTGCATTAAGAGCGAAGCAAACAAATTCTGAGACATGCAACGTATCAAATTAAGCTTCACAGCCCCAAACTGTCTTTCAAGTCCAAGTCTTTGAAGCTTCATAATTTTGAGTTTTTTAAATAGGAGTTGACAAAAAAAGCTGTTACTGTATGTGGGGTTAACAAATCAATGAAGAGGTTTAGGAACACAGTGACTTATTTTCTTTTTATATGCTATTTCCGAATTCCCTATAAATGATTGCTCCATTTATTCTTTTCCTTAATCATAATGACACCCTCCCTGTTGGCATTTATGTTTTCTTTTCTTTGAGGTGTAGCCTAAAGTTTAAATGGGTGGTTACACTCTATAGGTGCCCTTTAGCAAGGCACATAGCCTCCAAATTGCTCCAGTGACGCTGCAGTAACGAGTTGTTGTTCTGAAAAACTCCCCGAGGTGATGATATGAATATAAAGTGTTTTGCTGAAGAGTATGCATGGTGAGGAAAATTAAGATTAATTTCCTGGATAAATGAAGGTTGCTGATTATAAAGAGACAACAGCATCGCTCGCTCTGCACTGCTAGAGAGAGAGAGGATCCAGTCACACAGGCTATCAGTGGCATTTTACTTAAAATACATTTCCCTCCCCTTCTTGTTGAGAGCAGTCTCTAATTAATTAATAGCATGCGATTGTAAAATTGCTTCCACCAAGAGTTCTCTATTGTGTGTAATATCAAGTCTCTGTAGCAATTATATTTTCTGTGGTATTGTGAGAGAAATGATTGAGAATCGGCTACACAGTTATTACATTAACTTCTTTCTTCTGTGTATTCTAATTCATCTTCAGAGCTTTCATGTGTGCTAACTGCTTGTTTGTCCATAGATGTATTAAAAAAAATGTGACTTTGCGCAGTGAGGTTACAATTAAACCTTGTGCCTGTGCAACAAGCAACACAACACTGATATTACATTGCTATTGCGAACATGCTGCCAAGTCACATTCATCTGAAGTGGTGATTTGTCCACCTGATGGATGTATATTCATCCGCCTTTTAGCTCTGTTTTAGGAAATATCCAGCTCGCACGCTGCTAATGTTCCATTATATTCAGAAGCTCTTCGCTAACTGTGATGGCTGCTGGCAGAAAGCAATGATGAGAATTATGTGGGCGAATCAAAACACGAAAGCTGCAGCCATATAACAGAATTAGGGAGCTGAAAGACACTTTAGACAGTTTTGGATAGCTGAGGGGAAGTGCAGAGTCAGATGATTATTCTGTGTGGGTTCCTCACTTTGAGTGATGCCTTCAAATGAGTGATTTGACATCATCAGTTTAAAAAATCAAATGCTAAACACTGTGTAAAAAGTATTCTACTGGAACATCTGTAAAAACAGCTGTGCCTTCAATATGAAACACAAATCATCATTTACTGATCTTAATGACACTGAAATTGCATATTTCCTTTGTAAGGGCCTGAAGATGATGCATAGCCATGAGGGCACCAGACTCCATTTTCAAACTGATGACATCCTGTGCTGATAAATATATGATGTCAACGAGCAGTCGGCAAGCTGACTCTAAAATTCTTAGGTTATGGTTGTCTATCATCCAAATCAAAAGTGAACTAAAGTAAAGTATGCATTTACACTGAATGTAAAATGCAGATGGCGGTAAATGTAAACAAAGCAAAGTCCAAAAGAATACACCTTTGACATAGTGTGAACTGCTGTGAGACACTTTCACTTTTTACCTTAAATCACAGTGACAGGCTGACAGCATGGCTAGACTGCCCTTTAAGAGCCAGCCGCATGTTCAGTCTAACTATCCTTCATCAAGTGTTGCTAAAAGGCAGACTCTCTCTTAAGAGAGCACTATGATAAGACAAGATAGTCAGGTAATTACACAAAATGTCTCAATCACGTCTTGCCTTGGCATTGACTTGACTTGACTTGACTTGACTGTACACTGTCAGCTAACATCAAATGTGGTCATCCAGTCACTCATTAATGTCAAGTAGTTAATGCTTTACCAGTCATGTACTTACATGCAAATTAGTATGTCCACTGGTGGCAGTGGCTTCTGTAATTGTGTGCTTTTATGCTAATCAAGTTCACATGAAATTCAACTAAAGTCTGAGTTCACAATCACTGAATACCGAGGTGAGGACACATACAGTAATTACAGCTTGCATTTGTCATGATGACAGAATAGACAAATAGACAACAGGCAAACAGCATACAGGACATTAGGTCCACTCTGGGACCAACTTAAGAGACAAACCATGAATTTAATGGCCTACTTAATCAGTAAACCCCATGTGAAGAACTATGTCAAAAATGGAAATGTATAAGAGCAGTCAGAGTGCATAATAACTTTCCATTTTACCTTTACAATTTACTGATTAAAGCTGTGTGTTTCTACAGGACAATCCATTCAAACATCCTCTCTCAATCCAATACCTGCCTCTTTCCCTGAATCTCCATTTTCGTACCGAGCACACTGCAATCGATTATACAAAACCGCAGGTCAAAGCGGTTCACTGAATTAATGAAAGCAGAAGAGGCTTTCCTATTCAAATAAGTAATGAAAGACCTGCCATCATCAGGATTAGGTTATAGACTGTTTGCTGATGCAGATGCGTTTTTATTGCAAAAAGATCTGCATTTTAGTTAAATGATGTCTTAAAATGTAAGTATTCCACCTTTTTATGAGAAGACTGGTAGACCGAAATAAGTAACCATCTACCATGAAAACTTTTAAAAGCTCTTGAGAATGCATTATCATCAGACAGAGTGTGAATGAATGAGGTCTGAAATTTTACTGCTAAGATCGCAACATATGCACAGACTGCTAGCAGATACTTTACTGGCAGTTTCAGTTCTTTTAAAGGCATCTGCAGCTTTCACAACACTTGATTTATCATCTATCAGTCTCTGCTGTTAACCTGCTGCAGCAGATGTTCAAGTCGGGTGAAGGAATTTGTTGAGCATCGCATCTGCACATGTGACTGGGACTTGATTTCCTGCATTCTTTATTAATATAAAAATATGCGAAAACTGAAATTTCCTTCAAACAACTCTAACAGCGCACCAGGCGATCTCCTTTCTGTTCATTTCCATTCCAGGCCCCAAGCTGGGTGCTGCAAAATCAGGATGAAACATCCGTACTATATCTCTCTTTCACTGTATACTATGGTGCTAGAGGTCCCCAGAGCACGCTGAGACACACATAAATTGAATTCAATTGAGAATTCCATTTGGGACCAGACATTTCCTGGAGCCATCAGCAGTGGTACGTAATGTACAAAAGACACCCAGTACATCCCAGCCAGAACAATCATGACTTCAAAGGCCCCCACCCTGAAAGTAACTGTGAAAAATCTTTTTTTTTCTTTTTTAAACCTCAAGGTCATGTCTCCATGAGAGGTTCTATAACGAACAGTTTCTTCAGACTGCCTTAAAATGAACACTGGTGAAAACAACACTCATCATTTGCTCTTTTCATTTTCTCTTTTCACAATGTCCTGGTGGATCCCTGATCATGTGGTGTACCCTCTGACAAGTGGAGAAATATTTCCATGCAACCTTTAAGGGCAGTGCGCTGATGAAGCTGTAACTTTTTTACTTGGCCACCCTCTAAACTGTGAATTAGGTGAGGTTTCACAGGTGTAAAGGCCATGGATCTCTTGGTTATCTGCCAGATGTAATTTACCAACAACTCTCTGGGTTGCATTCAGTTTCTCGCTGGTCTACAACATCTTCATATCTGTATATGAAATGGAGTGTATAAAAACTTTTATTAAGATCCTGTATTTTTTACTATTTAAACATACCTTTACACCCTATTTTAGATGTATGAATCATTAACTAAAGCATCTGAATATACAGTAACATCTGAAATAACTGGATTTTGTGTGCATTCTGATAAATATGTTAAATAAACAGCATGTATCTTACAAAGTATTGTAATATGATTGTTACATAACACTGCATGACTGTGCCTGTGTTTGTGTATTTGCATACCTGTCTGTCTCTCTGCTTTTTACACCTGAATTCCTATGTATCTATGTGAGTGTGTGCATACAGTATGTGTGCCATTTCTGCCGTCAGTGTGAGCTGTGGAGTGGCAGAGTCTCTAGAGGCACTGCCAGCCAATAGCCTCCCTGTCAGCGGGCTGCCTTATCTGATGATCCATGAGCGTGTGAAACATCAGTGAAAGCCAGCCAAGAGTGGAAATATCACATGATAATGCCTGATCAGATCCCCGCATTCATAACGCATGACCTTGCAGTTTGTGATTCATATAATGCTGGCGATGAATGGTGGAAACTTCCAGGTGAGACAGAGATTATATAGGTTGGCTTGGCGAGGTGTTTGTGTGACCTGGAAAAAAGGAAGGGGTGAAGTGAATGAGTAATTCTTTCCCCCACTGATGCTCCTTTGAGAAATGCGTGTAATTTATAATTGCCCCTGTGGAGTGTCTTAGATGCAAATGGAAGAAGACTCTGCACCCAGCAGCAAATAAAACTTGTTATTTTCTCTATGCTTTTCTGTTAAATGCGCTAAAAACAACAAACACAGAACATTGTGTTCTTAAATCTTAATCATTGTGCTACTTTTGGTTTCATATATTAAAGTGAAACTGTGCACCACTTTCTTTCTCATAGTTTTTCAAAAGTGTTGCTTGGTGTGTTATTGGCCAATTGGTCAGTGGTCACTTTCACAGAATGAGAGGAAGTCAAATAGACTACACAGCTAATATAATTGAAGCCACTTCCAATACATAATTGAAAATATCCATATTGTAAATCTAATGACCTAAAGAAGGAATGTGGACATAATTTTTGCCTAAAACTACCTACTATTTTTTCAAGATTCTTGCATTATGTCTTCTGCATTATGTCATTTTTTACTATTAGCCCAACTTGGATAGCACAAATTGGTTACAATGGCTCCTAAAAGTTCTCTCACTGCTCTCTGTACTTCCCCCTGGCATTTCATCCCCATTATACACCATTTTGTTCAATAAAAAGTTACAGAAGAGGGCAAAGAAAGCTCTCCAAGCTAACAAGTTTGCTAACAGACCATTAGCAAACTTGTTAGCTCATTAAGTTAGCTTGGGAACGGACACATTCAGCTTCATCCAAGACGTATTTCTACCTTCAACTCATGTTTCAAAATTATCTGCAAAGCCTTGTTCTTTGTGGAGCCGTTTGTATTTCCAACGGGGGAGGTTAACTAAACCTATATGGTGCAACTTAGCTAATAAGCTATAACATTATAGCTCTATTTTAGTTAAGTAGCATAAAAGGTTGTTGTAGAATGATGTATACATTTGCTAAAATAGCACTGTATGATTAAATGCATATGTTTGCTTAATAAAACTGACTTCATGTCAGTAAATCTGACACAAATAACTCAAAGGTCATCACTCCCCTCAGGTGATCAGAGATGAAACATGGAGTAGTCTTTACCTGAACCAGTTTACAAATGAAAGATATTATTTGAGAAAGTGTCTCTTTGTGTGTATCCATACAAGTGAAATAAAATGAGAGCCTTCACCAGTCTGTCAGTTTCAAAGCTGTTCTCAACTAAATTCAAAAACAAAGTCATCATATCCTGCCACAGAGGCCTTCAGCACCTCGCCTCCCCAAAATGAAGTCGAACTGACTCGCATTCATCACACCATAACCAAGTTGATCACAGGAAGTCCTCCACTCAGCGTGAATGCACAAAGTCATCACTTCAGTTGGCTGGTAGCTGCATGCAGTATATGAGAGGCATCCATTCACATTAGCACCCCACCCACTCATACCACATCACTCACACTCTCTCTGGGCTACTCCATATTGATAATGGATTCCTGTCTTACCGTAAGCATTAGGGTGTGTATGTCTGTGTGTGTCTATGTGTGCACAGTAAAGCAATCATTTCCTGGATGCTTGGATAGCAGTGTAAAGTGTTTTGATTTCAATATCTGGATGTCACTATGACTCCTCCTGTGGTCATTTAGTGCCTGGCTCACTTGAACACACACACAAATGCAGACGCAAACAGAAATGTAAACTAGGGATGTAGTAAATACAAACAGACAGGCCTGAAACATGCCCGACACAATCTCAAGTCAGTTATTTAGTTTATGGTACAGATGGACAAATGCAAATACACAGGCTGACAATTCCATCCTGAGATTGAAGGTTACAGTAGGAGGCATTTCTATCTGTGTTTTCAGGGAATCAGGAAATCGCTTCCACAGACACAGAATGGAAGAAAACAGACACACACAGTGGAACAATCCAGAATCAATCGAAAATCATAAATAATAACCAAATTCACATAACAAGCCAACAAAAACCTACACATTCTCCAGGAGAAGCAGAAATGACGAGATATTTAAAGACGATGTGCTGGGGCCATTGCTCTGAGCCATCCGTCAGGTCCACCAAGGCTGTGGCTGGGTAAAGCACTCAAAATGAAGCAAAGCTCTTATTTAAAGAAACAATTTACGTTCTGACCCTCAGCAGTGATCACAGGTTTTGGGTAGTGACCAGAAGAATGAGATGCCTTACTTTGTTTGAAGATTACTCCACTGATTTTGATTGCATCCCTAGAACGTTTAAAAAGGATGACAAAGCACAACCAGAGACATCATCTTTTAACATTTTTATACTCATCAAAACTGCCTGTACATTACCCACAATGCAACTTGACCACAGGGAGTCCAGGCAGAGTTCCGGGTGTATAACACCGGTAGCGGCTAATGTTGCCTCAAGCCACTAGCCTCGGGCAGAGATGAGTAGTGGCCTAGAGAGGCTCAGTAAGCTCACTTCTTTCTAACTCCAAACCGCCAGATTTTATTTATTTTCAAGCTTGTAGTCTTCAGAGCCAACCAACTTTGCCCCAGTCACTTGAGGCAGTTTACCGGACTTTACACAGCTCCTTCTGGAGCCACAAAAGGTTATATTTTATTTACTTTTGCAATAGTACTATCCAAAAGCTGTAAACAGACATGAATGTCCAAAACTTGCACACTTCCCCTTTAAAATGTGTAACATTTAAGGCTACATGTGTAAGATATGCCTACGCTATGTGTCTACAGAGATATAGACTGCAAGAATTGTTGTTGGTCACCTTGGGCTGCTTGTGTTCTCTGTGTTTTAGATGACAGCATCAAATACTGACATCAAGCAAGTGAAAGAAAGGCTCAGTAATCACTAGACATATGTTGTCTAGGAAGGCCACAAACCTACTCTCTGTACTGTAAACACAGTAATTTTGGGGTGTGTAAAAGCAAGATACAGCTTGATGATGAACAACACCCCTCTAATGTTGTTCTAGTGTTCATCACTCAACTATAAATCACTTCACCTCAGGCATCTATAGTGAGACTGTCGTGATACACAAGTATAATTCAGTTGAGAGGGTGTTGAGGGTTACCCTTCAGAACAGGATGAGGAGCTCCTTTGCATTAAAAGGAGCCAGTTAAAGTGGTCTGGCATCTGATTGGGATGCCAGCAGAACGCCTCCCTGTGGGGATATTCTGGGCACATCTAACTGATAGGAGACCCTAGGGCAGACCCAGAACATGCTGGGGGGATTACGTTCCCCATCTGGCCTGGAAAAACCTCATGATCCCCTTGAAAGGGCAGGCTGATGTGGGTGGGGAAAAGGGCATCGGGGCTACATGCACAGTTTAATTCAGCTGCACTGGATGGATGGAAGGGTGGATCTATTAAGATGCATGCTAGGCCTTATTGTCCTTTATGTATTCTGTACGGTGTGTGCATGTGTATGTGGAGAGAGGGACAAATAAAACAGAGACATACTTCGATTGTGCATCGATGCTTGTATGTGGAGGGTGTTTCTTACCTAAAACAAAGCAGTCAAGGTTACCATTGTCTCCATTATCTACTATATCAAAGGTTGAAGGTCAAAGGCTGGCAGGGTCACTTTCCTGCATGGTCAGATGGCCGGTGAAGAATTGCTTTCTGCAGCAGGAACTCTTTTCTTTTTTTAAATTATTGTTTTCATGCAGGCAAGTATTGGATGAAGGAGGCTCAGAGATCACACTGGGGTCACTGGAGTTTAAGGTCACATTCTTCTCTCTGCCAAAACAACTGATTAACACAGTAGAAACTAAAGATGATAATGTCGTTTTGCGGTGGAAAGTGCCTTAGGGTGCAAATAAGCTAAAATACAATAATAGAAACTTTAACAGTCGCCAGAGGGACCTGAGATATTGTTCAAAATGTGACCTTTTCCCCCAACTTTTCTCTTTTCACCCTTGAGCAGTGGTGCCTACTAATTGAGTATAGAATACACCTAACAAGGCACCCAGCCTCACTTACAAATGACTCCCAGTCCCACTCATCCTTCTTGTGCTGACCTTTAGAGGTTTATTTTACGCTCTCGTGGACGACCAAAAATGTACGGTCGGTTAGACCAAGTATTTATGTTATATTGGCTTAACATAGGAGCAGCAAACAGGCAATAAATGCATCTCCTAGGCTGAGGGCAACTTTATCTCCATTGCTCTCACTTGCTGCGAGTCTCTCCTTGGTAATAGTATAACCAATGGAGAAGATATGAGGATTTAGTCAAGAAACAAATGGTGCCAATAGCGTAAAGTGAGAGCGGAGCAGAAAATAAAATGCAACAGAATGAAATGGACCAGTAGCACTGTTGTTTTGGCTGCTGTTTACTCCCGAGGCGCTTGGAGAGAAACAGAGATAGGGACACCAACCAAATAAAAAGAAAAGGAAGATAAAGACAGAGCATTGAAAGCATTGAAAGCCTTACAGAAAATGGGAGCGAAATCAAAGCCAACCCCAGCTCTTGCAGGAAGAACAAAAAAAACAGAGAAGGGGCAGATACAGAGAGAACGGCAGACACAAAGAGACAAAGGCCTGGAGCAATGAAAACCACACTGACCACACACTCCACTCCAGCTGTCAGATGGGGACATACAGGCAGAAAGAAAGAAAGGTATGGAGGGTTAATGGGAGATAGGGCTATCGAGTGAAACAGAAGCTCAGAGCAGTAAGGACAGCGAAAACAACAGCGATCAAAAACATCTGCCTGCAACTTCAGCACAGGCAGCTATACCACTCTGTGCACTCCAGGAGAGATCAGCAAAACACCAGCCAGAGATTGTTTACTGAAGACAGAAGGCTGAGCTCTCGGCACAACACCTTGATGCTTTAAATGCTCCAGAGGAAACCGAAAAACATCTGATCTGCACAACTGGCAGAGAACCAAATGCTCAAAGCAGCATCAGATATGGAACAGGAAGGTGAGACCCATGAAGAAAAAGCATGCTCATGGCATATATACTCGACGCCCACTTGTAGGTTTCAATCCAAAACATATTTCTATGTTGCCAGTGATCCAAATCTAAGCATCTATTTGTATTTTTGCAAGCCTGTTTGTTACCCATGGTGGATTTATTCACACTCAGCTTTCTCCACTGCCCATAGCTTTTAAAAAGGTAAGAACTGATAACTTTGCAATGCCAACAGGCACAGAGATACACTGACATCATCACTAGAGATTAAGCAGTGCCCTGTACCATGTGTGTGTGTGTGTGTGTGTGTGTGTGTGTGTGTGTGTGTGTGTGTGTGTGTGTGTGTGTGTTTGTGGGTGTGTATAAAATGTTCTTCTCTCCTCTGCTCTTATTGCTTCCACCCTCTCTTCCTCCTTTCACCATGATGTCTTGTTCTCTTTTTCTGCTCTTTTTTTTTTTTAAAAAATGTTTTCTTTCTCATAGCACATAATGTGCCATTTGGTGTAATGTAAAATATTACATGCTGTACGTACACATTTTATTAACAAACACCCAGAAGGCCCATGTGGTGAGTCTAACAGCACAGGATTGTGATGCGCAAAGTGTTACAGCGAGAACACAAACCACCTGATCAGTAAAACAAATTGGGATTTAAAAACCAAACAAGGCAAAGCCCTTTAATGCCCTTGAGGAGTTAAGGTATTCACAAATGAGCCAAAATAAACTTTAAAAGACTTTAAGTTCCAAAAGCAAAGTCTCTTCCACAAACAGGCTCTGAATATTTTTTCTGAATCTGCAGCTTTGGCTCATTGGTTGACTAACTCAATATGCATATTTTTTCTTTGACTTTGTCTGTTTTTGAATCTATTTTTGGTTTGTTTCCCCGCACAATCTGACACATCTCTTGAACCGTGCAATCTTTTGCTCAGCCAAAAAAAAAAAAAAAAAAAAACAAAGCTTAGCAAATCGTATATTCATGAGGGAAATCTAAACTTAGGAGACACGCCTGAAAGAAAAGTGAAGCTGGGTGACGTAAAGAAGAAGAAAAGAGAAGAGAAGTGCCTCTCCAAAGGCTGAGTGATGTCTGAGAGTGGTGGAAAAAGTGACATTTTTGTTATTGGGTGTTGCATGAAAACAGCTGAGTGAGATCTGAAAAGGCCAGTGTCCTCTATTCCACCTCACACACACACACTCAAGAGCATACACATGCAACACACACAGAAAGCCCTAATCAAGATGAATGAGATTTGCTCTTCAATGAGGACATGTCATTGCATTATGAGACAACTACATTATTGCTCTGTTCCCGCAGTTTTAAAGTGTGGTGTGTGTGCGTTCTTGTACGTGTATGCATGAAGAGAGAACCGTAATGATTGTAGGGGATCGTTGCGCCTGAATGTCAGCCTGTATTGGCTTTAATTGGCTAAATGAGGGTCTGAGGTGATGGATGTTGATAATTGTCTTGCTCTATTTGCTTGTTTCTCATCCCAACACTGCAGCACGTTCATGTACAATCAATCCACCCTGTAGAAACCTGATACAGACCTTCAGTGTATGCTTTGGCTGGAGCCTGCACACAGGCACAAACACAGGTCTAAATATTTAGAATCTGTTGGCTCATGTTGCTACATCGGTTGCGTTGTCGTAGAGAGACGTGCACTGATTACTAATCCGTCTAAACCTTCAGCCAGGTTAATCTTGTGGTAAACAATGTGTCTGTAGGCTAGACTCTGCTGTCTGATCTTATCTGCATAATGTGCTCGTACATGGGAGTGTTTGTGTATACGTACCGTCAAGTGCTGATGCATTTGTTGTTGTCCTGCAAAACCAATTTACCAACAGACCTCCTGTCTGTAGACCATAATCACACAGGTTCACAGCCAGCAAATCATTATCTACACACAGCTAATACAAGCTTGTGTGGTTAGGAGACCATTATACAGGTAGTATGTGTACATAGGACCCCAGGTAGCAACCTATTACTTTTGCAAACAAACATTCGGGCCCTCTGTGTTGCTGCTACAGACTGCGCAATCCTCTGTGAACAGCGCTCAATAATTTATTGCACCTTGAATAGTAAACAGCAGCGCGGAAGTGGGAAGATAGCGGCCACTCTGGTTTTCTATAAATCATCGTCGCTACGGGACAGAAAACAGAGAGTCATTAAACACAAACTGTTCCAAATCCACTGGATGTTTGATGAAGCACAGCCAGGTAGCATCAACAATCCCAACTGATGTCGTACCGAAGGAGTCATTTCTCTGTTTTTACATACATGTGTGTCGCTTTCCACAGATCTGTTAAACATACACTGAAACTACAACTCATGAAAGGTGGTCATGCAATGTCTCCAGGAAACTTCCAAAAGTTTTAGTCAAGCAACTACCTGAGTGCTGGTATAGCCTGCAGATCACTGCAAAGCATCTATTCTAAATTTTTCATTGTTCAGATGTGAGGAACAAAACAGGCTGTGCTATGTACTCCAGCGGGGGGAAGTTTCCAAAATGCTGTTTGTCTGACTCAGTACATGCCGTTGCCCATCAGTAAACAAGACTATTGATGTTTTCTTTGCTAGCGCCAAATGAAAAACTGGGGAGTCATACTGAATGACAAATCATGTCGCCAAACCATCTGAGACGTAATGTGTGGATGGAAAAATCAGAGGAGCACTCTTTTAATCCGAGCTAGGTTTTCAAAAACTACCATGTTGCTGTTTCTGACATCTCTACGAAGCATCTCTACGTACCATGTTATAAAGTACAACAAAGAATGGGGACAGCTGAAGTCATGGGGTCAGGTGAGAACTCTGATCTCATCATGACATAGATGACCAGTAGGGCTTTCAATCTTAAAAGGCAGCTACAGATGAAAGCACAAGTGGCTTGAGGTGCAGCTCGGTAATAGCATGGTGCTCCAATTATTTTAACCACGAATCCAGAAGAATTTAACAAAATCCATCATGGTAAAAATAAAAAAATCCCTCTTTTACATTGATGGTTAGAAGGAATTCAACACAACAATGAGCGATATTGCAGATATCTCTAGACACAGCAAGTGTGTTTAAGTGAGCGGTCTGATCTATAACCGTCCTTCTAATGAGAGTCATTTTTCATCGGTTAGCGTTTGTTTAAGTTCACCTCCAAGAACGCGTGCGGAGGTGGTGGCATGTGTATGCCTGAATGGCATACTTATGACTACAGTATATGTAGGTTCGAGTGTGTGTGTGTTTTAATGGACAGAGAGCTTCACAGCCACTTAGGAATGAAATGGTGATGACAGTATGCTCTGGCAAGCAGCTGAGTATTCCGAAATGACACGCAGGGATTACTAATGAGACACAACACTTGGAGGAGTTTGAAATAATCCTCTGCAGTGGTATAACTTCAGGTACTGTCTAATAAACTATTATAATACAGTGCACAGTCGTGATTATCAATGTATGTTAAGAGTGCCCGCTCTCTGGAAGTAAAATTGCTATGATTAATAATCAGTCTAAGAGCTCCATTGATTAAGATGTATCCAATGTAACAGCCTGAGATTAATTATATGACAAGGCTTTCCCATTCTCTTTCCTCTGTGTCTCTAAAATACATGCAGAAATGTATTTGTATGATTTATATTGTATGTTTTCCAGTTTCAATAATTAAAACAAATAGATTTTAAGCAAACTGTCATTACTCCTTTACTACAAATGAGAAAAAAGTAGCATGATATTATATTTTTATGAAACATCAAGACACATTAGGCCTTTATGACACCTTACCATTGGTGGTTTCACTAATTTCCTCTGGAGTTAATTTCCTCTGGAGTTGCTACATTAGTGCCTCTGGCTTTCTTAATGGACATAAAGACTTCATTGCCACTTACAAATGAAATGCCACTGACACTCTGCCCTAGGAAGCTATAAAGCACTATGGAATGAAATTACAGCGGTATGACCATATGCTCAATCAAGCTGTGGACCACTGCTGCGTGAGTGACAATGTCTGATTCTAATGAGGCACAGAGGAATAAGGAATGATCCAAAACACAATCAAACTGTGAAGTTTCATCACGAAGTTTAAGTACTAATGGTTTGAATATTGACCAACTGTTTCATCAGTCACACTATCTCCAGACCGAAGAAGATGAATGAAGGGGCGGGCAGAGTTAAATGAGCAGCAGAGCTGAGGAGAGAAGAAAAACACACGCACACAAACCTACACACACACACACACACACACACACACACACACCAGTAAAGCAAAGACATAAAAACACTGACTATTACACAGTGGTGGTAGAAGTGTTTAACAGATAACAGATACTTTTAAATTACCAATACCACACTGGAAAAATTAAAATCCTTACTTCAGTAAAAGTATGTAAAAGTAAAAGTATTTCAAGCAAATTTTCTGAAGGCAACATAGCATAGAAAACTGTATTTTTGCAGTTTAGCACCCCCAGTTTCAAAACCAAAACAGCCAAACATCAAGAAAGTGCAACAACACAAGACACAACAGCCAGCTAATACTACTAAAAAAAATACTACGCAACAAGCCCAGCTTGGCGTCTGTCTTTCAGCCTTTTATTTTGAAGCTCTCACCAACGACTAAAAGTCAGTCCCAGATCTATTCTAGTCCAGCAGCTGCTTGGTCACTCATTCCTTTCACTTCTTAATTTTCTCCATCTTTTCACCTCTGTCATTATGTCCATAGAGACTGCTAAACCTGGTTAGATTGTCTGCTTGCATAGCTCTGGTTCCCTGTCAACATTCCCCAACACCCCAGGTTTTGAGAAATCCTCCTCTTCCCTGTGGTCCAAAACACCTGTGGTACAAACACTAACACCCGCTGGTGCTCTGGTACACCTGATTATATGTCAGGTTAAGGTTATGCAATCTTGCTTTAAAGTATCAAATGTAAAACTGATGCTAATGTTTTTGCATTAATATCAGTGTGTATGTTGCACTTTTCTGCTGTAAATGTTTAAGTTTGAGCAAACATACATATATACTGGCAGTTTAATCTGCAGGAATGTATCAAATTCTATAAGATCATTACATGTTTGTTGTGCCACTGTCCTGTGGGAATCAGGTACCTAAAAACCAAAAAACTGTCCTGTTTTGAATTTTTGTGTGCCTTTTCCAGTTAATCTGAGAGGATTAGTTCATTTATCTCACAGTAGGAGATTTTCCTCAACACATAGGAACACTTTATCCTTCAGTTTACCAAAAACAAATTCGAAATCACCAAATTTGGAGGCGATGTAAATCACGTGAAACTACGACAAACTGTAGTCTGCTGAAGTAAATACTTCTGGTTATATCTGGATCATTCCTCAGACAGCACACAGTATTTCTGAACAGCACTAAAGTTGAGTATTTGATCTCAAAGATGATGTATGTCCTCTTCGGCAGCAGATCTTTTGTCTGAGGGACTTTAACAAATGGCAGCAACCATTAATCTGAACTGTGACGTGCACTCCTACGGTTGAAGCATCTGCCGGTATGATTAGGCGATGCAATTACTGATGTGATAAGAATTCTGTGCGTCCTTTACATTGTGTCTCCAGCCAATCTGGACTCGCACATAGCGGGGCTGTTAAAGCATTGATGCATTGCAGCAGCCAGCCGGTGTGTTGAGCATGTGAAGAGGCTCTCCAGCTGCAGTTTGTGTCATTATGGCAACGCTCCACACCTCGTCACACCGTTGAGCACTTATTCCTACACAACAGGGGAAGAGCATCAGCATTATATCAACTGTGCCTACCACCGCAGAGAGAATAGACTGTCAAGGGTCACAGAGGAGGAGAAAATGGGCTGGAAGACAGCGAGGAGAGGAGGGAGTCGCAGAGGGCTTAAGGGAGCTTGTTGTTGACGCTGTGGTGTTCACTCTCTTTTCTTTCCCCCTCTCTCTCTCTCTCTGTCTCTCCCACAGCTCTATAGTTCCCCATATCCTCCAGAGACTGGGGATTATGGGAATCTACGCTACGTAGCTACACTAAGCTTCCAGGGGAGAAGGTCAAGGGGAGGCTAGACAAACAAGAAAGTCTATCTTCTTTCCATATGACCCACTTGCCCTTTATCCATCATTCTTTCTATACTGTCCTCATCTTACTTTTATGCAACCTCACCCGCACCTCCCACAAAATCAATTGGAGGAGCCAGCAATTTAAAGGCAAACAAATGTTTTGTTTCATGATAGGATTACTCTGAAAAAACTCATCATCTAACTTACTTGCTTTAACAGACACTATATTTCATTTTCTCTCATCTTCAAAAGGTGAGTAAACACTATTTCTTGAGTGAGAATTGAGTTCATTTTCCCTCCCCCTTGAGTTTACTCTCAACTATATACAAGGTTTCACTGATCTGCAGATTGTATCTGGCTCCAATCTCCCCCTGTCCCACTCCCCCACTCTTTGGTAGTTTTTTGGATTTAACAACTTTATAATTTTGTTTCTTCTAACTCAAAGATATTCCCAGTGTAAATCATTTTTTTTTTTTTTTTTTTATCATTTAGGTGAAGAAGGAAAAGAGTCATCTCTGTATTCTTGACTATTCTTGTCAAAAGTCTCTTCCTTGCCTGCAGTTTGTACAAAACGCAGCAGATTATTACTGGCAGTTTTATCTCGCTATATTGAAATCACAAAGCAGCATATCACTATGAAAGGCAGCAACATGAAGAAAATCTATATATTTGTAAATACATTATACTGTATGACAATTCTTTTCAGACTTTTTGAAAAGAGACTACCAGATAGACCATAACCTCTAGCAAACCATCTTGCACTTACACTTAAAAAGGCTGAATATGTGTCATCTTTTTATATTGTCATTTTTGTGAAGCCCTCCTGCAATGCAAATAACTTGAAATTAATTCTTAATGGTGTCGCTTTTATGGTCCTGGCCTTGCTTTTATACCCTTAACCTTGATTTTATTGCACTTGCTGTTGATTTTATGTGGATTTGTATTTTGTACTCATGTACAAAGTGCTTTCAAAGTGTGTTTTGAATTAAACACCAGGAGTTGTAGTAGCAGTATATTAACCTCTTCCAGTCACACCACTGTCTTTTAGAGGTTGTAGGGTCTAGAGTAAAGACAGTGGTTACATACTAGACAGGAAGACCTAAGGCATCCATGCCATGCTAGCTTTTTAGCAACTGGGATAAATAACACTCCAAAGTTAGGTTAAATTTTAGTGTGGAAAAACGGGATCCTTGATGTATCACCTCAAGATACCTAAATGAAAATGAGTTCAATGAATATCCACAAGTCTCCTCTTTATAGACACTTTATGCTGATCCCATGCCACATTATGTTTTTTTTGCATGCAGTAAAAATATTTCTGCATATTGGTGTCCCTAAACACTACTGGAATTGCATAAATTCAGTGGATGGATTCAATGGATCATCCATAAAAGCATTTAATTTTACTCTTTACTAGAGTAACTAGAGTTACTTTACTTTTCTATACTTTGCTGTATAAAATGACCTGTTGTGACCTTTAAAGTAATCACAGCCTTCTAACTCTACATGCATTTAGGACAGGGGTGTCTAAACTTTTTTTAAAGAGGGCCAGATTTGACAATGTGAAGATGCCCGGGGGCCAATACTAACATTTTAAAAATGAAAAAATTACCAATAACAAATGCACTGTAATTTTGTTTTCATTGTCACAATTATTATTTTTTTTAAATGACAATGTAACCAAATCTAAGCCAATCAGGTGTGAACAAATCTAAAAACCAGTTCTTCTTTCTTTCACATCTGGAGTCAGATAACAAAGAATTAATTGTATGGAATACGTTAAACTTGCATGAAGTTGATACAAATCTTAAGATCATGTTCATTTTAAACATGACTTATTATGAGTAATGCAAAGTCTGTTAACATTTAAATTTAAAACATATCACTCTTGCTCTTGTCTTCAACAAAATCATTCAGAAAGTAATATTTTGTGTCACATCTACAAATATATACACCAGCAATTATGTCGGTTCAAATGCTTTGTTATGTCAACCAAAAAAGCCAAATCTTCCAGCCATACAGTATCTGACGATCCTAGCAGGCCATAAATAATATATTATAAAAATGAAGCTTCAGGCCGCCTGAAATCTGACTGCCGTGATTGGCCTCCGGGCCGTACTTTGGACATCCCTGATTTAGGATGTTTGGCTGATTTATACTAAAAATAAATAAGGGGGGTTTCTGAGCTGTTTTCAGAAGAGAGGTGCATCCAATCACTGAAAAATACAATTGTATCTAAAATTTCCAAATGTCAAAAGTTTTTGATGCCAAATCACGACAAGAGGTCTTGATGTCTTAATGTGGTATTTTAGAGGGAGTTTTGACCATTTTCATCAGTTTTCGAGTGGTCCAAAATTGTTACATTTTGCAGGATGTAGCAACCCAAGCAGTTAAATATTGATGTAGCAACCCAAAAACTGCTGCAACTTAAGACACATAATAGAGCATGGGAATGGCCATCTTATACTTCATAAAATCATAATGTTCTAATGGCCTTATACACGCTAAATGTTAAATATTTAAAAGCAAATAAAACACACTGTTTCTTGAAACTTGACACACAGCACTGAGGTTAATTGAACTGTAGCAGTACTTGTAGCTTGTAGTAGTACTGAATAGCAGTAGTTGGATTTACAAAGTGCCACTGGTTGCAGTTGCATTCTGCAGCATAGCAAAATATCCTAGTAAAACTTGTATACAGTATAGCTTCCCATCATTTTCCCATCGTAGCAGTAGCGCTAGTCAAAGCAGTCGCATCACTAGGAGTCATGGTAACAAGTATTAGAAAGTAATATAGCAGTGTTTTTTCTCTTCTATCATACATCAAACTGTCCACCTGCTTCCTCTCTCCTTGTCTTTTGTCTGAATAATGCAGTTGAGGTGTGTGGTGTGTACTCCCCTGTGGAGCTGAGGCCAGGGTAGCAGCTGTCCCTATCAAGACTCTCCTCAGAGCTGTCACGGCCTGTCTGCTCCTCGGCTAATCACTTCCTACAGCCCTGCAGCATGGGACCGCCGCTGCTAATGTCGTCACTGATTGGGCCATGGGACATTCACAGGATGAGAGTAATGTAGTTTCATATGGTGATGAGCATGTGTGCCTGCAAGGGGGTTGTAAACATATGTGTGTGTGCACGAGGGGTTGGCGGAGTGCAGGTGTGTTTAGCCAGCGGCTCAACGGGTGTGCAAATGCCTCAGGTAGTGCAACATGGGTCACGCATTAACGCACACACCATAATCATTACCATAACCCATTTTTTCCCACCTGCCAAAACACATTTGCGATACAAGAAGTTACTCATCTGTGTGTAACAAGCTAATGGCACAGTGTGTCACGCACCAGCAGACATGGTCAGGAAAATGACCATTTGTAATGACAAGCACTTCACTCTGGCATGTTCAACTGAGGTAAAAATAAAGCCTGGGGACATGGAGCCTGAGCCAAAAAATATGATTTTCTCATCCTCTCAACAGACTTTTTTTTCCACACGTAGGATGTTGTTCGATGGTTCGGCTGCGGTAGGCTCTGTCAGGCCCTGCGGTGAATACCACAGAAACAACTGTCAACAGTGATGATTAATTATCAGTCACTCCAGTCATGCAACAAATTGGTAAATACATCTGCCTTCCAGGGGTTTCAGAGGCCATCCAGTATTTGAATAGCCACAAACAAAAAGGAAGTACAATCAGAGGAGTTTATAATCCAAGCCAATAGATAACAAGAAAAACAAGGATTTAAAGAGATAAAGGTGGATCAGGCTCCCAGCAAGAAAAACATAAAGCTTGTAAGCAGAAGTTGGCAAAGTTGTGTTAGTCAAATTGAGAGCTGAATGAGAACTATTCAAGCAGCTTAAGCAAAACACCCAAAACACATATAGTTCCATTGTGGAGGATTGTTGCTTGTTAGTTTTCTCTGTAAAATTTGGCCTGAACTCTTAAATGAGTCTGCTCTGCTGACCTAAACTAACAGCTTGGTCGTATATTAACAAGCTGACTTTAGCACAGCAAACAACCTTATGGTCAATAGAAGATGATAGCAGCATTAACCTTAATGGAAATGTCAGCCTCAAATGTGTAAAACCGATTAACATTACACCCATATGGGGTTATTGCACACCTCATTACAAAACAATGAGTATTAATATGATGCCAAAATAGCCTGCCTCCACTCTTCTGAGATGGTTTTCCACAAGTTTTTTGGAAGGTCTGGCTGTAGCCACTGATGTTGGGACAGGGTCTGGCTTGCAGCTGATGGGAAAAACCAATTACAGTATAAAGAATTGACGCCTAAAATGTGCAACCCTGGCTGCCATGTTGGATGTACTGTTTCTTCCACCTCCCGGTTAATCTAAATATCCACAAAGACGTGGATCATCAGTGGACCTGAAGCGGTCCGAATGACCCCAGGGTGCTCGAATAAGCCATCTGTAACAACACCTAACTGTCAATCAAGCGGTCACGGTGTTAAATATGCTTAAATTTAATCCTTAATATCATCTGAATGGGTGAGTTAAAAAAAAAAAAAATTTAAAAATCCCCTCACAGTTGTCATGAACAGGGAAATTAGCTATAGAGACCAAAACTGTTGTCTGTACCAGGCTGTAAACATGTTTATTTTTGCTTTAATACGGGCGCTTATGGAGGTTGACTCACTTCTGCAGCCTATCTCAAGCGGCCGCTCAAGTAATTACAGTTTTTAGCAACTTCCGCATTGGCTTTATTTCCCAGCACCGAGGGTTGCCGCTTGGGAAAAACATCTTTATTGTACAGTTGGCACAGGAAAAGACCCTCCCGAATCTATTGGCACAATGTTAAAAGCCCACTATTGTCTAAAATATACCAAGGATATGAAAACAGCCCCAGACTAACAGTACCCAAAAGAATGTGGACACACTTTTCAAGCTGCTTTTATCTTGTAAAGAAAATGAAGATCCGAACACAATGTGAGAGGCACAGTGAGTGCTAAAGACCTCAGGACCTCTAATATGGCCAATGGAGGGCCAGCAAATAGGAAATACAGGCTCCATTGAATATGTATAATAATGAGTGGCACAAACAGAAAGAAAGAGCTGAAGATGAAAGTAAATAAACAATCATGGAGATGGACAGGCAGACAGACAGAGATATGAATAAGGAGCGAGACAGGAGGTGTGACGGTGCAGTGAGGCATGTAAAGGCAACTGGTGCCGCCGCACTGCTCCTTGCTCCTGTGGCGCACAGAGCGAAATGAAGCTGGAGAGAGGCAGGGCGGGAACCGAGACAAGAGAGAAAAGCCCGGTATGATTGACTAGAGCAAAATGAGAAGACATGAAAAGAGAAGAGGCAGAGGAAAGACAAGGAAGGGAGGGAAGCGGGAGTATGGGGAGAGGGGGGAAAATGAGCGTGCCAAAAATGTGACAGGTGGATAAACAAGAGACTGTCATTTAAACCACTCGGTGACTGCAGCATTTAACAAAATCTGTGTGTAGGCACTGGTTACCTGCATTTGTGTGCATACTATTGCCTCCGTGAATGTGTATTTATTTGCACGGATGCACGTGGGCTTTTTTGTGTGACTGTGTGTGTTGACATATAGGCCCAACACATCTGCCACCATTTGTGCCCTCGCCTTTGAGTGTGCACCCTCGAACAAGCTGAACATTTGTCAACAATGCCAGGAAGCAGTTGTTGTTCGTCAGTAAGCAAGAAGAGGTCTGCAGAGGCAGCCCACAGACAGACTGCCAGATGCATAAGCAAGGTGTGTGTGTGTGTCTGTCCATGTATGTGTAGTGTGTGTGTGTGTGTGTGTGTGTGTGTGTGTGTGTGTGTGTCAGCAACCCCCATCACCACTTGATTTGGCTTGTTAGTGCTACTTCTGGGGGTTATGAGAGCCAAGAGCCATCCAGTCATTGTAGCTGCTTCATGCAGGCCATTAATGCAGAGCTCATTTAGCTTGGAAGCAGCCCAGCGAATCGCTCTCATGTGTTCTTTTTTTACTCCTGTTTGAGCTGTGACCATGTGATCATTTGACTTATGTGATTTATGGGGCTGGCAGTGGTTTTCCCTAAGGTGGTGGTGGATGCACAGCTCAGTGGTTCCTAACCAGCAGTCCTGGCCCACATCCCAGTCATTACAAAGAAATTTTGGAACAAGATGAATAAAAGATATTTTTGGGATGTAAATAACTTTACAGATAATGTTAAAATGAGCGTTTTGTGAGTCACTCCACGAACTAAAACTGTAATCTTTTAAGGATGTTTGCATATTGGCCCATAACTGTTTGTACTTGCCAAACATCTGGACGACTGGGCACTGAAATGAGACGGCATAGCCAGCAGCAAAAACAACTGGGTTACATGTCTGTCCTCTTAAACTGAAAAAACGCTTCCTATGAATATGAAGCAGTCTCCAGTACTTCATTGCAATTGTCAAAAGTACCAAAATTGTCTGCTCTGTAATCACAAATTACTTGGAAATGAGGATGGAAATGAGGGTTTGGGTCTGCAGGGGATGTTACATGCAGTCTACGTAAAGTATTTAAATATCAGTGAATCCCACACTCACTCAGTACTGAACACTTGACAAAAACTGAACTCTTTATTAAAGTGTAATCTTTTTAAGGGCAAATACGCCATTATTTGACCCTGTGCATATGGGAGTAGACACTTTTGCTCTATGTCATAATATCAACATGTGCTTCCTTGACACATTGATCTCAGTATTTTTGGCAATGCTGGCTTCTCCAGTTTCATTTGCATCAATAGTCTGCACATTGTGCATTGTTCTACTGTATCACACTTATATAAGAAGGCTATTGTAATTTATAGTCCCCATATATATGTTAAAATGTCACTCTAGTAACTATATTTATGACCAAAACAGAGTCTAGTCGTATTTGCAAATATTCATAAAGCCATGCTGCAAAAAATACCTTTCAGAGGACTTGTGTGGGCAAAAGGACATATTACTGCAGAAAAAGAGCTGCAATTATCTTGGAGAGCAAAAGGGGTATGATTTATGATATTATGCCTGCAACATTTCAGATAAATTATAAATCACAAACAAGCAGAGCAGTTTATTCCCCATTTTTTGTGATTCACAATCCAGACTAATATGTCTGATACTTATTCATTGTCCTGTGTGGTTAGATACTATTAATCTAAGTCAGTCTTATAGGTTACAACAATTAAATTTCAAAAATGTAACTGAACTTTATCTATCCTATATGAAAAACAGACTTTTTTTTTTCTTTCATCTTAAAAGTGGCCAGGAGTCATTCCAGGGAAAGCTGTGTCTGACAACATCCAAGTAGCTTGTATGGATACTAAGAACTAAAGCACATCCACAGTCTCACTTACAAACTGTCTCTTTTATAGCAACTTCATTGTGGCAGCTCTCTATGAGTTTGTGATAAATTATACACTGTCAGATCAGAGAATATGGATTATGTTGTTGCCTCCGAAAATCTTACGAAAATTTAGTCGGCCTATAAAAATCGTGATGATCTCTATCGCCAGATTCCTACCTGCCAGTGAGGAGGAAAGATGGAGAAATGGGAGGCAGGAAAGCCAGAAGGAAATGCAAGAGGTTGAAAGGATGCGCTAGATGAAAGCAAAGAGGAGGTGGAGTAGAAAATTGCACCAAGATGAGAAATGGCAAGCATTGACAAATCATTGCTCTGACGATTGCAGTGGCTCAGATGGGAGTAAAATCTGGTTACATTTTGTGAAATATAAACTAGCCTGCAAGAGAGCACTGAATGCTGCAACATGCTGTAATAGGTTTGAACACACTGAGATTAAAACATGAACTAGCCTGTCAGTTATGTGCTTGCTGCTAAGGTCTCATCGCTTCCAGGGAAAGATAACAACACCCCGGCTTAACCCTAATTACCAGGAGTGATCTCTAATTGGTTTTGTTCCACAGGGCTCAGACAAAACTTCAGACACTAACAGAGTCTGACTCAGTGTTTGCATTTTAACCAAGGTGATGAAGGCTACCCACAGGTCATGGACAAGTGGAACTCATGCAGTCTCTGTGGAAATGTACTGTTCTATTTTTAAAGTGCCTTTGAGCCTGTCCAAGTAAAACAAATGCGACAAATGTATAGTTACTGTGTCATAGAAACAGGTGGGAGCAGCTCTGTGTACCACACCCACATCACTCAAAAGATGGGTGGTCCCATCCATCCTAACAACCAGATGTCTCCCTCATGCACAGGGCGAGCAAACCAAGCACGCCTTCTAGCGGTTACTCCAACTTTGTGTGTGTGTGTGTGTGTGCGTGTGTGTGTGTGCGTGTGTGTGTGTGTGTGTGCGCGCTCTAAGGGGAAAAAATGTGTCACTTACGGTAAAAGACGTATTCTGTGTAGCTGGACCAGATCTTGTCCTCTGTGTGCTGGTTGACAAACGAGGCTGTGACTGACGAGTTGCAGGCCACCATTTGGAAACCACACTCCGACAGCATGTCAAAAGCCCTCTCCAGGTGTTTGAACTTGAGGTAAAACCGGGAGGTGTACCGGTCCGGGGTCCTGTCCGGGTCTCGGCTCTCGTTCAGGGTCTCCCCGAAAACTTCTTTGGCGAGGGCCACCCGGCCACATATCAGTATCCGAGGTACCCTCCTGAACTTGGCGTCGGTCTGACTCTCTCGGCCCATGGTGCACGACCCCCTGTACCCCACCGTGATGAAGCCGCTCTTTCTGTCCGCGGGGACGAGGGAGGGCGGCGGGCACTGCCGGTGGTCGCTGCCCTGGGATCCGTCTTCATAGTCGCTGTGGAAATAGTCGTCCGGGCTTTGCTTGAGATCATCAGGGGTTAGGAGCTTCACTAGGTCTGGCAGCAGGAAGTACTCCGCCTCTTTCCTGAGCCTCCCTTTCTCCGGGAAGTGGTCCGGGAGGACGACTTGCTTGTCTCGGAGGTAGTCCAACACATACCGGAATAAAAAACCATCTCTGTCGATGAAATACCGACCCTTGGGGTCTCTCGCCAAGTCATTAGATGCGTCTTTTTTGGATGAGAACAGCTTACCGAGTAATGAACTCGGGGTGCTCACCAAAGTTGAGTGACGCGTGTAATAAACCTGCCCCCCTACATTTAATTCAACCACATCTGGAAAACTGTTCTGGACTGATGCTTGCTCTTTGGGGTTAGTCCTACAGTTCCCACTCAGCGCCATCGTTTCCGTCATGAAGAACTACAAACGGGCTACACACCTATTTTCTACAGCAAGTCTCAAAAGGAGGAGAAAAAAAAACAGTTTTAAAAGTTGCTAAGCTGTGTCCTCTGTGATTCTGCGTTAACGCAGGGCCTCCAACTTAATCTCAGAAAAATCTGAATAAGCATTTTTCACCGATCCATTGCCATTATCACCTACCAGTCTTTAGCAGAACATGGGAGGGGAAGATGGCAGTGCAGGGCGTCCCTCTGTGAATGCTAAATCTGGAAAAGAAAAGAAAAAAGACTGAGATGGATGACTTGGAGGAGAAAAGAATCAGCACTGCGAGAGAGGAGAAATGTATCCGGGCGCATCAAAGGCGTGCATCAGTGGCTAATGTAAGAGCGTTACAGGGTGGGTGGTGGGTGGGGGAGCGGTTCGAGGTTGAAAGAAGAAGCCTATAACACCGAACGAAGAAGAAACTTGTCTTGCTTGCCTTTTTGGCTACCAGGAGTATTATCCAACAAACAGAAATCCTTTTACGCACGAAAAAAAGTCCAACAACTTCTTTTAGGATATAGTCCAAAGAGAAGAAGAAGAAGGAGATGCTGAGGTGGTGTTGTCACTTTTGTTTTCTCTTCAACTTAAACACCAGCAGATTTTCCGGGCCGTGCAGACCAGCAGGAGGAAGAGGAGGAGGCAGAGAAACTTCGCAGAGATTCGCGCGAACCTCGGGAGTCCTGAAACGGTTTTGTCTGTAGCCTGTCACCACAAATATGTCGCCTGCTCGGGACTGAACTAAACTAAACCCTTCTCCTCAAAAACATATCTTATTCACTAATTTTCAGAGGTGTAAAAAAATATCAAATATCAGTTTGTTCTCTTGTTTTCAGAGCAGCAGAGAGGAGAGAGGAGCGACCCGCTGCTGGCTGGCTGCTTTTACCGGGAGCTGTCCGCGGTGCTGAAACGAGCATCTCACCCTCCCCTCCTCCCTCTTTCTCCTCACCCTCCCTTCCACACTCTCGTACCGCCTCTCCTCCCATACAGAGCTGGGTGGTGTCTTGCTCCTCCGTCTTCCTCTCTCTCTCTCTCTCTCTCTCTCTCTCTGTCTGTCTCTCTCTGTCTCTCTATCTCTCTCTCGCACACAAACACACACATACACACTCAGGCTTATGGGGCGATTACAGGCTGCAAAGTGCTGCTCTGTGGGAAGAGAGCAAAAATCTCAACAACCATTGAAGAGAAATTAGTCTTCCCCCCCCCCCCCCCCCCCCCCCCCCCCACACACACACACACACACACACACACACAAACACAAACACACACTACATGCAAATGCAAACTTGCTGCTGCCAAAGGTTAAATAACTGCATGCGCCCGTGTAAACATTGCGTTTTAGTCGTGGGATTGCTGCATCCATCTTTGTGTCATTACTATAATAAGCTGCAATTTGACCCCCAGCTTGAATCAATTTGCATCGCATTTAGTTTGAACACATAAAAACAGGACTTGTTGTGGTTTCAATGCTGCAAAGTGTGTGTGTGTGAGTGTGCGTGTGTCTGTTATTCCCTGACTGCAACAGGTTTATAATTTTCACTTTCCTTTTACAAATTAAAATCTCGTAATGAAAATGTTATCAAGGCTCAGATAAACGGCTCTGACTGTCTGTAGTTGTTACATAGATGAGCAACAGCGCCTCCCTCTGTTAGTACATGTTCAGCCTTTTTTTTCTTTCAGCACCATGGACAGACTCACACAGAACAATGATAGAAACAGCTGTTTTTGTTTCATTTACTTTGAATGCATTCAGCATGCATGACTGCATACAAGTGTGTGCATGCAAGTGTTCCGATTGGTGTTGTCATTTACATTTGCAGATGGAACAAGATCTATTAAAACAGAATATGAACTTTCAAGAAAATTTGTTTAAGATTTATTTTTTTCCCACAGCTATATAACGTTTAATATCAACAGTGAAACATAAGTAAGCAATAAAAACACTTCTTTGGCTCATGAGTCCAAAGTGAGCAGAATACAACCAGCACAGTATAATTTGTAGTCTAACAAACACACACATGCTCCAGTTGCAAGGCCAAATCGAGGAATGTATTACATACAAATGTATTTGTGTGTTTTTTTTCTACCTCTGAGGCCGTGATGCCACTGCTTTTTTTTTTATTTTGTGAAATTAAAATTACAGAGAGAGTCACATGCGTCTGAGGTACAAGAATCAGTATGAGTTTCTTATTCTTGGTCAGAGGTTCTGCATCAATATTTGGCGTCATTTGTACTGGTGAATCAGCATGCAACACCTCAACTCCGGTGTAGCCTCTCAAGCAGCCATGCCTGTCTTATCCCATTTTCCCAATGTTGTACTTACTCTAATACTAATTCTAACCATGTTTAATGTGGTCCCATTGAATATATATATAGTTTTAAACTTTTGACTTGATCAATTTGATATTCTTAAACACTTTGATCCCAAATGGCATCTACCTATCTGTCTGTGATGTGGTGTTTCAAAGGAATATAAAAAGGCAGGAAAACATTTTAATTAGCTATTTTTGATCATCATTTTCAAGTTTGAAATGTGGTTATTCTAAAGTTGCAGTTCAGTATGACACCCACCAGCATATGACTGCATCGTATCTTGTGCAAAACATATTCGTAGCTTATTTTTTTGCACAATAATTGGAAAATTAGTACACCATTAAGAACAATTCACGTCATACACAGTACTTTATAGAATGATTAATTCTGTGTCAGCCAATATAATCGTACTGATAGCATTTTCTTAATTAAAATGTCAGTGCAATTTGAGACACTTAAGCTCTAAACAGTACCTAACAAGTCACAATGAGTCCTGCTATCCAATCAGATAGAGTTCTGTAGTGTCTGGGAGAGAAATGGGTCAAGAGTGTGAGTGATAAGAACAAAGTGAATAAAAGACAGAGGAGAGCGAGGAGGTGTGCCTGGCTGGGACCTGAGCAGTCATCCAGAAGTAGGCCACGCTGGTAGCTTCATCATAAATACATGTAGCCACTACACAGCTCCCTGCTGTGCTGCTATTTTAAGATCAGATGATTGACCACCTGTAAGTAGTTCCGGCTGACACAATTCAGTTCAATTCAAGCTTCCTCTGTCCCCAAAGAGCACTTGATTTAATGACATAAAAGCTTACAAAACGCACAGCAGGACCATCACCAAAGCAAACGACACAACACTTCTTGGTTTTTTGTTCTCTTTGTGCATTTTGAATTCCCATTCATTCATTCATTCATTCAGTGAAACAAAGATTATCCCAGAGCTAAAAGCACAGATATATTTACAGCAAAAAGGCTTCGACATCTATTCTAGTTTCTGTGTTTCTTTGTTGTTTTATATCTTTGAGAACACTTCAGTTTGATATTAATTAATACACAATACATGATGAAATATTTACTCCACAAGCAGAGCAGCAATATTCATAATTTATAGGTTTTTTGAGAGAGACACAATATCAGAGAGATTGTTAATTTTTGACTTGCAAAAGGAAAGTTCAGCTTCAAGGAAAATCCCAGGCACTTCACTTCCCTGACACAGATCAACTCGCAGCGCAGTTTTTCCTGTGCAGTGCAAGAGGAAACTATTAAAGGGAATTTTCAGGCTAGTCACAGATGGTTGAAATAAACAGCATACTACTTCCACTTCCATCTTTCATTACAGCCACACTGAATGATGCCAGGCCTTAGATGGGAAATCTGCAAGTACAGCAGGCAGACGCTCAATGCATAAATTCAGTTGACTCAGAGAGTATTTACCAAAATGAGTTTCTATGTAAGCCTCAGCTATCCCTCAAACTTGGACGTTTATTATTTTTTATTTAAACTTGGTCAGCTATTTATAATTTGCAAAAGTTTCAACAGGCAGAAACTTTTTGTAAGAAAAAAAGTACATGGAGAGAAACCACAATGTGTTACACAAAAACAGAGCAGAGGAGAAGAGACTATGGCAAAAAGTTTGTCAGGTGGAATATGGTATTTGTGGGATATGGTATGTCACCTCTAATCACTAGAGGTGACATTGAAAAGACGCTGCTGGTGGCGTTATGCCTATTTGTTTTAAGCACACCCATGCTGCCAATAGGGAGCCATCAAGTACAGTGAGTCACCGCATGATTAGATGGTCTGAAGGCAAGATGGAAGGGTTGTATGTGTGTGGGGGGGTCTGGTTTGCATAAGAGCTTTGAGAACAGAGAGAGAGAGTACCAGCCTATAATGAGACCATGACATCATGCAGCAGTCATCGGCTATATCAGTATATTGTTTATTTGTCTACATATTCAGCTCTGTCGGGATTTGACTAAAATACTCTGATCGAAATCAAACCAATCACACACTGTAGCACTTTTCCTTCAGTACTTACAGTGTGTGTTCCAGTGAACACATTAACCATCCCTTTGTTGTAAATGCCACTCTGATGGAGTAGTAGAATTTGTGGGTCTGACAATAGAGATAATGCTAGATGATGGTGCTAAATTAAGTTCAGACCATTTCTAGAATGTTACAGCAGCGTTGTGGCGATGTTACAACTTTACAGAAAATAAATGACTTAAGACTGAACTTGGACTTGGAAGTTAGACTCATTTCTTGACTTGAGACATGATGACTCAAGTGACTTGCCTGTCTTCATTTTATGTTTTCAGTATAAATATTGAATATGAATAAATAAATATTAAAATTGTCAGTGTTGACCTCACATGTCACATAAAGTGTCACATGTGTAAAGTTACCCGGTATGTGAGCGCACACTAGGAATAGCATTGTCACGATTGGATGACTGCCCTGTCAGTCAAGCTCCTTGCTACCTGATGATCTATGGATCAAATCGGATCATCATCATCATGATCATAATCAGCTCATGCCAAGAGTCATCACTTTCAGATTCAGAAGTTTCGCATGAACTGCTATATGCAAGAGCTGCTTATCAAAGATTTCTGACAGGCAAACTAATATTGAAAGACTGCAGCATCTTAAGTGGTGAGGGGATTTCATTTGCCTTAACTAAGGAGCTGACTTGACTAGACTGAAAGACTTCATCATCAAAATCAAACCAATCACATGTTATTGCACTTTTGTTTTGTTACTTACAGTGTTTATTACAGTGAATCATCCTTTTGTTGTAAATGTCACTTTACTTACTGTATTATTTGACCTATTTAAAATAAACCAACATGTCGATTGGCACAAAAATTGGCCGACACATTTTTGTTTTTATTAGCATTAATGTAGGCTAAACAAAACAGAACAAAGAGTAAACATGAAATAAATATCAAATGTCTCTAAGAAGCAGGCTTATGGTGGTGCAATGGTGGTGTGATAGAAGGATATACACTGGTTAGGCATAACTTTGTGACCACCTCTTTTGCCACCAAAATAGCCCTGACCCATCGTAGCATGGACTCTGATTAGGTAGGTGGTGCGTGTCAAAGAAACATCCATGGGACACAAAGTTTCCCTCGAGAACATTGTCCAAAATATCATACTGCCTCTGCTGGCTTGCCTTCTTACCATAGTGCATCCTGGTGCCATGTGTTCCCCAGGCAAACAACGCACACACCTGGCCATCTACATGAGGTAAAAGAAAACGTGATTCATTAGACTGGGCCACCTTCTTCCATCGCTCCATGGTTCAATTCTGATGCTCATGCGCCCATTGTTGGCACCATTGACAGTAGTGGGCACAATGAACTATGATGCACTGTGAGTTCTGACATCTTTCTTTAAAAAAACATTTGACTTTTCTTTATCAACGTCATTTTTCCTTCCTTGGACCACTTTTAATAGGTACTGACCAATGCAGACCGGAAACATACCACAAGAGCTGGAGCACTGAAATCCTTAGCCCATTTTTCTGCTTCTAACATGTTAATGTTCACCCACTGACAGGTGCCATGATAACATTCACTTCATAATGTTATGGCTGATCGGTTTATCTGTGATAGAGAAGATGAGCTACCCTTGAGTGAGCATCTTAACTCCACCTACTCCAGTAGAAGCACCAGATCAGACTGGGTTTGTACTGGGAAGAGTCCATGTACGAATATGTGAGTGTAATCAGAACAGTCCTGCGCTGCAAAGAGTTTGCTGAGGAAAGTAGCAAAATGTGTAAAAGTATAATAATGTAAAAAAAAAAAAAAAAAAAAAAAAACATTAAAACAGAAATATGAATAAGCTAAGCATTAATGATGTACAAGACTTACAGCATTACTAACAGTGCATCGGTGTTCTTTTAAAGCAGATGCAGCTCTTTTGTCAGCCCATGAATGAACCTCTCATCTTTCTTGAAAAAAAATAATAATAATTTATTCAGTTTCTGTGTGAGTACAAAAATAGCCTGCTGATGCTCAGTGTCTCATGAGATCATCTTAGCAGGCTGGTGGCCAGACTGAACTCTTACTGAGCAAGTGCACACCAACACCTCCGGCTACTAATGCAATGAGTCATAAATCTCAAATGCATCTTCAAAAAGGCACACGACAAGGTTTTCGTCTGATTATAGAAGTCTGCCAATTAACTTGTAATCATTATGAAACTAAATGTCTCCTCAATACTGATCTTCAAACATAAACTTAACAAGGTCCATGTGGGTATTCGCAACAAGTCCCAACGCCCCAGATTTGGTATCAAAACAAAATAATTTTAGCTGATCCAAGAAAACATCAAGCCTCTTCCTACTTTCCCTCAGTACTGCCACAGGCGGCAGTTGAATTGAGGAAGTAGATCTAGTTTCTTCAATCATCACATCTCAAATGATAGCATCAATATTACAATCTACAAACACTAGAAAGTAATTTCCTTTGTGGCTCCAAAAAGACTAAATGCCAGCAGACTGACAAACTGGGAGCATATTTCTTGCGAGTGTTATACTGCAATATTCTCTTGCTAGTGAGTAATAAAATGACAAAAGTCCTGGATTTCTGTCTATTTTAGCACATCAAAACATTAGTTCTTTCTTACATTGTGTCGCTTTGCTGCTCTGCCCCCCAATCCCTTCCTCATCCACTCTTTGCACAGGCCGGAGTAGCTTTCACCGCTAAACTAGGTCCACTGCTCTCCCAGGAGACAAGTCTATTTAACAGGAAGCCCCACTAAACATTAAGGGCTTTGGCAGCCAGAGGAGAGCAGTGTGGTGAGGGACAGACGAGCGACTCCTGGAGCCAGGATAAGTACAACATACAACCCTGCAAGACACCACGGAGAGCCAGGAAGTTTCAGCTTGTCTTCTTGGCCAGTAACACAGCAGCAGAGCTGTCATCGCACTCACTAACACTGACTCTGCAGGTGTCTGTCTGTGTGTGTGTGTGTATATTGTACTGTGTACTGGTGAAGGCATGAAGAAAGAGGCTGTACCCTTGGAGCCAAGTTTAAACAGAGCAGGGAAATATGGATCCAGAGCTATTTTGGATACAGCCAGCTGAGCCAGGAGTTACTGTTGTGTTTATATGGTACCTCTAATTTGTGGAGCTGACAACAGAGATCATGCTAGATGATGATGCTAAATTGAGCCCAGATGATTTGTAGAATGTTTGGGTTTGTTTGTGGGTTCAGATCCATTTACATATTTGTTTGGTTTAAAGGGTTCTGCAAGTTCATATATTTCACATATTTATGTGTTTGTTTGACAAAAATGCATTAAGTCTTGTAGACTTATCTTTTATATACAGCAGAGATGTCGCCTCGAATCATTGTGACTTGTAGTCACTGTTTGGATGACTTGTAACTTGATTTTACAGAAAATAAATGACTCAACTTGTGACTTAGTTTGAATTTCAAAATTAGATATTAAAGATTAAAGATTTTGAATTGTTTAAAATGTTCAACGTTCTCAGTGTTGACATGCCAAGTGTCTGCGTAATGCTACCCTGTCAGACAAGCTCCTTGCCAGCTTCCTGATCAGATCATCATCATGCCTGAAGTTCACATGTGGGGGGTGGATGACTTGCCTTGACATAACCTGTGACTTGCCAAAGGAAAAATGACTTGGGATTCGCTTGAGACATGTCTGACATACAGTTATACTCTCTAACTTCTCAGTTTTGTATTTGCAGGTGGAGAGCAGTGCTTTCTCGGCTATGAATGACCTCTCCGTGGACTCAGATCATTCATCTAAATCACCTGTCTCATAGAGTATGCTGTGGCTTTCATCTTGAGGAAGTCAAAATGTGCCAAAACACTGATCCAAAAAATTACAAGATTGCATCATATGAGTGCAAGTTGTGAGTGCAAAGTCCTCCGCTCCTTACCTGCAAGTAGTTCCCTTCAGTTCTTAACAAGGTTGATGTTATAGCATTACATATCTTAGTAGACATGTTTACTGGTACACAAGCTAACAGGCTGCATCCAACGCTTTCCTGTCGAGGGTTGCAGGGGGGCTGGAATCTGTCCCAGCATGTATTACCTTCAGGGAGCCACTCTATCACAGGCACAGCTGATATAACAGAGGGAAATTACCGTTGAAAGTCCCTTTACTACATGCTTTTTATTTTTCAGGCGCATAGTAGTGTTATCAGCCTTGTGTGTGGGCGCACAGTGCTTGAGTCATGATGAGAAAGAAAGTAAAATCATTATCTTCTTTACAAATCATTTCATGACAACGAGCATAAGTTGAATGCATAACCGTTCACTGTTAAACTGTCCAGCTGCAGGTTAATGACTGCAATGCCCATTGAAGATTGTCATGTAATGATTTCTGCCTTTGAGTCTCTGAGCTTTGGATCCAAGGGTTTAAAATATCAGTATAGACAAAGTTGCTCAGATTTACTCTGCTTTTCTGCAGCTTGTGTTTCAATAAAAGATCATACAGGGTTTGAGAAACAAAACATAACTGATTAACCAGCTAAATAATCTTTATTTCCACATGGAAACAAACAATGATGTTGCTGAAACCTGATAATTACAGCAAGACCTCTCTCCTAATGTTCTTTCCCACGTATAACCCATTTGCACTCATAGAAACAATCAAACTTGTACGCTGTGATAAAACCAGGAGGTTTTGTGTGTATCTTACAGTAGCTGGCGTTTGATTCAATTTGCACCATGTGGGACTCAGAAAGCAGTTGGCCCGGATCAAGTTGTGGGTGTAGTGAAAGGATGGGAGGAGGCGGAAGATCTGACAGCTCCATGAAAAAAAAAAAAAAAAATCTCTGTTCATTTGTTAGAAAAAAAAAACATCCATTGAGTCAGAGTGTGTGTAAGTGTACTGTGCACTGACTCATCTCTCTATCTGGACTGCATCAGACGCAGATGAGCTGTGATGAACATGCATGGAGTAAGAATGCAGTCACATCATATATATTCATATATTCATTCATTCATATTATGCTTTCATTTTAATATAGTGGATTCCATCCATCCATTTTCCATAACCACTTATCCTTATCAGTGTAGTTGGAGGGGCTGGAGCCAATCACAGCTAGCATTGGGAGAGTGGCGGGGTACAACCCTGGACAAGTCACCAGTTCATCACAGAGCTGACAAATACAGACAAACAGCCATTCACACTCACATTCAAACCTACGGACAATTTAGAGTCACCAATTGACATGTTAAGTGCATGTCTTTGGACTGTGGGAGGAAGTCAAAGTACCCGCACAGAACCCACGTAGACGAGGAGAACATGCAAACTCCACACAGAACCACTGTGTCGCCCAATACACAAAATAAAATACAATATTAAACTTGCTGCTTCATTGGTTGCATTTAAAGTAACACTTGTTATGTAATTGTGTTATGTTTAGCTTATTGGAAATGACACTCTTGAGGTGAGTCACATATTTTCAGTACCCCACAAGCTGGGAGATATAGCCTATAAAAGCTGTAATGTGTTCCCAGTGTCTACCATTCAGTTTTTATTTGAGGATTTATGCAGTCCATGACTTTGGGTGGTACTGACTGATCTCTGTTTATACTTGAAACCTGATTTAATACAGTAAGTGAGTACATTTCTATTTATTTAAGTCCTTCATTTTCAATTCAGGTATCAGTTTGAATTAAAATGACACTTGCCTGCCTTCACACAGGCTCAAATCTGCCTTCAAAATCAAGCACAAAAAAAATCCTAAAACACTTGAAACTGCTGTGTGGATCACTTCACACTGGCAGCCTTTTTTTTTTCTTCCTGTTTTAAGAAGAATAAATCCCGAAGGCTAAAGACTGAGCCTAAGCAACTTGAGAAGGGATTTTTGCCAAGAAGAGAGTCGGCCCATATCTGTGCCTTTCTCTCCATCTCTGAAGCCACTCATCGGCGGTGCAAAGCACAGTCAAGTTCTCCAAGCCTAAAGGGAACTTGACCCTGTTGATTTGGCAAACCATGCAGATGAGATGTTGCTAAGCACCCGCTCTCCCTCTGCCAGTGTAAAGGCCATGTGGGAACATTGTGAAGGGGCAGATAGCTGTGCTAGTTTACTGCCATAGTCAGCTCTCCTGTGGTGTGTGTTTCTGTCTCAGTGAGTGTGTAGGAGAGTGTTAGTGTGTGTGTGTGCGTGCGTCTGGGCGTGTGTGTGTGTGTGTGTGTGTGTGTGTGTGTGTGTGTGTGTGTGCGTGTGTGTGTGTGTGTTACAGCTCAACCACTCTCTCCCTCCCTCCAGTATTTTCCATGCTTTACTCTCGGGCTCTTGGGATTAAAGGGAGGTTTCCACAGGTCCTCAATGTGTGACAAATCTCTTGATGGGACCAAATCTCTAAAAGTCTTTCAAACTGGAAAACCCCCTTTAAAGGTGTAGTATCCAATTTTACTCTTCAGCTAATACCATCAGCAATTTTCTGTAAATGATTTAAAGGATGTTTATAGAATGATTAATTCTGCAAATGTGCTACTGAATCACAGGAAATATTTATTTAGTCAGTTTTCTCCTCATCTAATATATTTACTCATAGAATTTAAGTGCCCAGATCCTTCTGCTTCTGATCCCTCTATCTTGTACAGCGCTGTCAAACTGAGACACAACACAGTGTAAAGTAAGATGAATGAAGTGCGCAGCCAAGCTCTCTGCATACACAATCGAAATGAAGAATTTCTGTCAGTATGAGAAAGTGAAAGCAACTGACAGTGAGGACTGCCATCAGTAATTTCATCAGGAAAGCAGAATGTCCAGTTGGGAGTCACCCAAAACAAAGAACACAACTTGATTATTTGTTGTTTGCAGTTTGCAGTACACCTGTGTACTGTCAGAATTGCTGAAATCAATTTTTACATTCTTTTGTATCAGGACAGATATTGTCAGTATTTGAAGGTTCTTTGCATTTGTGGGCTTCTTTCTGTGTTTTATCTAATTCTCATTGATGGTGTGAAATCTCACTGAAATATTACCAGTGCAGCTGGTGCTCACTCTCAGAAAATCCCCAAATAACCAACTTAACCAGAAATAGTAAACTTTTTGGGTTTGTGTCAGTCAGAGCAAGGGCTTCTGTGCAGACTTATCTTTCAGCAGTGATGCTCACCAGTCATTCATGGAAAAATCCATCATTATTGGGCAGATATTTATTCCTCCATTGACAGTAGCTTAAATAATGCAACAATGCAATGGAGCATCAAGACACTGTGCATCCAGTGAAACATACACATGGCTGTCATTTTTTCTCAACTGACGTCCAGTTAAGAGAAGAAAACACAGCTGAAGGGAACAAGATCATGCCTGTTCTCAAAGAATTGTCGAAAGGCATTCTGGGAAATATAGGATGAGGTGGAAATAGAGGAGGCAGTTTGAAGGAAAAGTGTGTAGGCCGACAAAGTACACAAAAGAAATTGCAGCACTTCATCATAACTTCTGAAACTTCTGAAATACATTAAACATCATAAACCGATGATATAAAACCATGTGAGAGCACCTGAGGGAGGATTTTCTGCCTCTGAGTGGCCAGTCTGACGATCACGTAATGTAAGTTGGCAATTCCACTCGTGTCCCAAAAGTAATCTCTGCCTCTCAGTCTTGGACCCACTCTTACCGCTGTTGAATCATTAGTTTTAGTTGGGCGGAAAAATGCATTTGAAGAAGCGAGGAATATTTCAGATGGTGAGCTTTACAATTAGACTGATGATATCGGCTTTTAATTGGCTGTTTAGATTGATTGAATATTAATTCATATAATCGTGTTTGCATGAAAATGTGATATTGACATTCCCATTATCATTAATAGCAATGAGCACTGTATATGTACATATGGATTGCAGAGTCTTTTCCATTATTAAAAAAGGGGGGGAAAGGAAAATTGCTAGTTTAATTATATATATCAGCACAAAATATTGCTTATTAGCAGTTCTCTTTCCAAACAAATTGATCTCTGCACCAGCCATGACACTGAGATCAATCTCAATTGATCCTCGCCACAACAACTTAAGAACTTGGATGATATAGAGTTTTAATTGTAAGATGTTGATTCTGCAGTCTTGAAATGCTATAAACAGCAACACCCAAGATGCTGTCATGTGTAAAAAAAAAAATATTGACTTTTTTTCACTTGATCTGCAATAACAAAATATTGCAGCGTTAACCCACTGGGCCAAAACTAATTTATGTCCAGCATGACATATCTTGCTGTGAATAGAATCAGTATGGCCAAAGCCTTAAGGGAGCTGGGAAGTGAAACTTGGCAGAATGGTGTGTTAGGGTAGGATGGAAGGAAAAGGAGAGCCAAGGCCATGCTACTCTTTATAATATGAGACTTATTTTAGAAGCCTCTAAATCTGTTTTGACAGGTAGAACACTCGTGGGTTGACTGGTGCTGTTCCTGATGCCAACCAGAGGCAGATAAGACAAGGATGGCAAAACTCCACAGTGCACTTCATCATAAAGAATCACTCCTCGGGGCAAACCTACCCTTTAAATGAGGTTTAAATGAAATGACACTTATTTAATGGTGCATGTGTTCATTTTGGATAAACTATACATGAATGTGGACATCTCAGTCAAACACATTTTTATCATTTATACACTTTATTGTGTATTTTTATTTGTCTCTGATTAGCAAAGCCTCTATACGAGCAATAATTCCTGACACTATAAAACCTGATTTCAGGCCAAAAGTTTCACATTAGAGCATTTTGCCTTGTTTGAATGCTTTAGTATCACAAGTATCAACACTTTACCACAGAATGAGATGCATTTTACTGTTTGACTATCATTCTGTTAGAAGCTGCTAAATATCAAGTGGGTGGAAATCTCATTTTGGAACAAACAAACTTCACAAACTCTTCAGCTGCTGATTGTTATTTTAGTGTTCATGTAGCTCACTCACAGAGTGAAGAAAGCTGCTTCAGAGAAAGAACCCTGAGAGTACCAGATGCCTACTAATTTATGATCTGTTCAGCAGTTGCATCAATGGGGAGGCAGGAAATTGAATTAGATGAATTAAAGGAATTTATTTCATCTTGTAAATGTTCTGAGGAAATGTGTGCGTCTATTTCTAAAAATAGAGCTGTGTGTGTGTGTCTGTCTCTCTCTACGTGTGTGCGTGCTCATTCATATGTTCAGTATGTTATGTGCAGAAGGAGCAAAATTATCTCCCATCGGCATATTTGTAGACGAGAAGAGCACATAATAAGATAACTTGATCCATTGTTTTTTCCGCTCTTCTTGAGCCTGGAGAGGTGGAGAGAGAAATCTTAATTGAGGGTACAGTAGGTGGTTGGAGATGAGGGCTAGCCGCAGTAAAGGAAATTCAGTAGTTTTAATCCACTCATCCACCCAGGCGCTGACAGCAGGATTACAGTAGAGACATTATAAAAGAAGGCAATTATGACAGCGTTTGGCAATACACTGCCCTAAATTCAATTACCCTCTCTGGCACTTTTCAATTTTCTTTCATTAAGTGGATTAAGAAGAATGACATGTTCTTCAAGTTTAGAAATGATTAAAAGTCTAAAGGAAGATGAGAGGCAATGGAGGGAAGGCGACTCATTTCTGCTTATGATTAGTCATGGGTGTGTGCTGTAGGAATTCATGTTGTGCACATCAAATTGATTTTGTTCATCGCAAGGGAGAGAAATGATCCATGTCTGGTCGGCATAGCTGAAAGGTTTGTTGATAATGTCTTTTTGTTTATTTTCCGCATCAACTTTTCACATGTTATGAGTTGCATTTGTCTGTCCGTCATAAAACGACACCTACTGCCTACAGCTATTTTGGAACAAGTGATTTAACATAAAGGCTGGAATCTAGTTGTCAGCACTGCCATCAACAGGAAACAAAATGTGACAGATGGTCACAAAGTTTCCTGGCAAGAAAAATTCCTCCTAACTCATGCAACCTTGCTGAGGCAACTGCTTTGTGCAACACTAGCCCAAAGCTCTCTTCCTGTATTTTCAGCCTGAGACCCGTAACTCAATCAGAGTTTCTCTGTCAAAGACAGAAGAGGCTGAATATGTCTCCTCTGAATAATGACAACGTTTTCCTCCAAGACTTTTTCCTATTTCTCATTCTGTAAGGAAGTCTGTTAGTCCAGGCTGGGGACAGAGCCAAGTCAATCCTATTCACACAGCACCAGTTAATCTATGGCTAAAATTCCAACATTTTATTGTCAGGGATGCCAGAGGTGTGTTTGTTTTAGCACTGGGGTAGAAAAAAATCTAGTTTTAATAAGCCCTGGGTAGGATGCCAAGACAGTAGATTTTGCAGATGTGACAGAGGGACAGTCGTGTGAATTTTCCAGTATAGTAAAAAGTCATATATATATATATATATATATATATATATATATATATATATATATATATATATATATATATATATATATATATATATATATATATATATAGTTCTTCTTGGCTGTGCTCTCCTGCCTTTTAAAATATGAAGATTAAAGAATAGAAGAGCTCAACAGTTTTCTTGTTCTTCCTCATTTGTACTGTATTCATTACAGGTCAAACTCACATCTGTGATGCTCTTCCTGCCTCCCATCCCCTCCTATCCCTATTTCCTCTCAGCAGAGGTCATCAGCCAATTACTCTGCATTATCTGTCATCATCAAAGAGGATGGATCCACCTGCAGTATTTGGTCTCAGTGCAGTTCTCCTGTACAGGCAGAATGATTGATCTCCTCCTCTGCCTTCTAATGAAAGAGACTACCTTTGTTCTTGCTTGGAGCCCAGCGCTTGTCCTGTTAAATTATCTTCTTCCCTCTGTCTGTTAGTTACCTTTAGACCCTGGTTTTCTCATTCAATGATGGGTCAGAACCCAGTAGGATCTAATACCTCCTTGTAGTGAGCAAAACAGGCAGTAGTTTGAGATGATAACTATATCTCTTTTCTCTTTTTTCTCAACCCCGTGCATATATTAATCATTTATTAATAATAGTTATCCTATAAAAAGAACAAAATATTTCTAATAAGGACTTGATATATATCTTTATACAGCAGAGAGTGACCTTTCACTGCGTTATTGGTGGTTTATTTCATTCCATTGTGTATGTATCACTATAAAATCGCTTAATAGCCCGTTCCTGTGATATTTGCGCAGCATCCATGATCCTGTAAAATGTGCTATAGCACTTCAAGTGTTTTGACCTTTAGAATTATGATATTTCTGCTTCTATAGTGTCTCAGCGATAATACAGCATTTCTAAATCAGGACAAAAGAGAACAGCATAAGGATTTTTTTTTAACATAAGCCTGTACCATTCAGTACTGCACTTATTTCAACCAGGAAACTATGCTACAACGCATGCAAATCATAGTTTACTCATTTTATGCATTCATACAATAGCCCAGTTTAATGTAATACCACCAGCCGCCTGTAGACCGCGCCACTTACTCCGGAAAGAGTATTTTTGCCCGTCACGACTTCCTGTCTGCTACGTAGCATCCCGGAAGATTTACCTTTCTCCTGACACGTAGCAGCCGAAACCAAGTTGGCAGGGGCTCTGTTCGATCTGTCAAACATCACAGGTACGTGTCAGCATATGTGATGCTTTTATGGCTTGAGAATAATGACTGTGTGAGGAAATATTACAGCCATGGCTGACATTATGCGTAACACATACGAACTAGGCTATCCGCAACTGTTAGCAGAGCTAACCAACTAGCTGCAGAGTTAACGGTACATTAGCCACCCAAAGCTTAGCAGCGTCTGCTGGATTCTGATAAGATTTGTTCACTTTATTCTTTTAGGTGGTTGTGGTTGTAGAGCCATTTGACAGCTGACGAAGTTGTTAATTTAAAAAAGACTCATAATTGACTAACTACATCTCATTTTCATCTCGGCTTTTGTCTGTGGAGCTCCGTTAGCTAGCCTCTGTAGCTCACAGTTGTATTAAAATGTTACGGTGGCGCTGCTAGCTGAACTAACTGCAGCCAGGCAGTCCTCCTGAGCGCTGAGTTAACTTCAGCTAGTAGTTACATATATGTGGTTAGGTATTTAAATGGCTCCCAAGAGACTGCCACTTCTGTCACGTAATTAACGTCAGGCAAACTAATGTTTTGGCCACGGTGCATACGTTTACGAGATGTGACCATGAAGTGTTTTTGTGAACGATCTAATGTGTTTCTCCTGCTGGAATAACTCTCCTAGCTGATAAGTTGTGTTTTTGTTTCTGTGTCTAACAGAGTGAGAGATGTCGGGGTTTGACAATTTCAACACAGACTTTTACCAGTCCAGCTACAGCGTAGATGACCAAAACCAGGCAGGCTATGGCTACCCCAACGCCGAAACCCCCTACAACAAGTAAGTAACTAAATCCATACATTCACACTGTTTTCACTTATAATATAAGCCCAAGTGATGGTGGAGTGATGGGCAGCCATGTAACAGCACCCTGGGTTAGGAGTCCCTGTGCAATACCTTGCTCCAGGGCACCTGCGCAGTGCACGGGAGGTGAGCTGGCACCTCTCCAGCTACCAGTCCACACTCCATACTGTGGTCCGTCTTCCCAAACTAAGTTCCTATGGGCTGATTTGCTGCCATTATGTGCCATTTCTGCTGCTGAACGCTCACCATTGTGTTGCCAGACTGAACTCATTATTTGACGTGTGATTGTTTGTATGTGAGTTTGAGTATTTCATCTTATTTGGTATTTAAGAGAAGGGAGCTAGTTTGTTTTGTTCAAACAAGAAGAGGAAATTTAAACAACATCCTTTGTAAGCAACTTGTAAGTTTAAGTGAAAGAGTACTGTTGAGTCTTATTATCTTGTGTTTCCCAGGCCATACGGTCAGTACGACTACTCCCAGCCCATGGCCTACTCTTCCCCAGGGATGATGCAACCCCAGCAGCCATACACAGGACAAATCTTCCAGCCCACACAGACCTACACTCCATCTTCGTCACAATCCATGTACAGTAGCAGCTTCGATGACGAGCCGCCACTGCTAGAAGGTAGGTGAAACACAACCTGCAAGACTAACCTAATACCTGTTTGGTTCTTAGACAGCTCCTCTCACCTCCCTTCTAATATTTCTCCTTGAGGAGAACGGGAATATTGCCAGGGGAATACTGAGACTACAATGTCGCAGTATTACATGGCACATTGTTAACCGTGCTGAAACTGTCAAAGATTTAAGTCCTAGCTTGTCAAGCTTCATAAAAGTGAGGATTTTCTGTATGTACTGTTTTTCATCTGCAAATTGAATCACTGTTTTTTTGCTCAAGGAATTTGGATTAAGTGGAGAAATAAGCAGTTACTGAAAATAATCATTAGTTGCGCCGTTTACCAGTTTTTGGAATAATTGCAAGTTACTTGTACAAGAGCATCAGTTGAATTCCTCAAGTGTAAAATTATAGTATTCCTATCGAAAAGGGTCGGCAGTATCACTTCTAGGACATAAACCTGTGATCTGTTCTTAAGGCGTGAAATTAAAGTTTAATTTGTTTGTTGCAGTCGCTTGCAGAGTCAGAGCTCACGGCTGCAGGAAAGTTTTGATAGCACAGAAAGGAATGACGGATCACCTGACAAAGTGGCTGCAAAATTGGCAGACCTGACATTTCCGAACTTTTGCAGTATTTTCACTCGAGAAGGCTTCGCATTGGCATGCAGGCTGTGTAGTTACACACAAACCAGCACTGAGAAAAGGGTACCAATTTGAAGTTGAAGAGAAGATGTCAGTGATTTAACTATATATAGCTGTTTTTTTGTTACGTCCTGTTGTTGTAAGAAAGTATGACTCATAACTCTGAACACTAAAGACATTTAAGGCTCATACAGATGTAAATTCTGTTTAGTTTTGCCTCACACCTGCACATAAAGATAAGAAAGAACAAAACCGAAAAATTATACTTGAAGTCATGAAGAGGCGCTGCTACATTATTATTAATTATAAGTAGTTATTAGTTTTATTGTTGCAGCCAAATTGTCCTCTGTTTATATTCTGCAGTTAGTTCTACATTCAATCATCTTTTATTCATCATATCTTGCCTCCATGTATCCATGATCTGCACCCTTATTGAAAACAAACCAGAGGTGCCTTTGCGTCAGAATAATCCGGCGCTTTTATTCTTGAAACTTTAAAAAACTGGAGCAGATGGAGTAGATGCTCAACTTGACACTCACTACGTGAAGTGTGTGTTAGAGCAGGTGGAGCTTCACCTGTGGGTGATGTTGAGGGACTAGCTCCTTGATTTTGGAAAGGGCTTACAAGTGGGATTTTTTTAAAAAGGAAAATAGCTTTCATAAGATGCTCCTCTCAATTGTATACATCATTATGAATAGAATATAATTATGAGTTAAACTCGTGGTCTGACAAAATAAGCAGTTTTAAGTAATGGGGGTAAGTTATTACAAATTTATGATAATATTTCAATCAATCAATCAATCAAACCTTATTTATAAAGCACTTTTCATACATTAAAAACGTAGCACAAAGTGCTTTACATGTTTAAAAGCAGCCCCCACCCCCGCCCCACCCCAGCACATACACATACGGACAAAAACAAGCACACACACACACACACACACACACACACACACACCAATAAAGTAAACTTAGAAACATGTGGCTGAATACAGAGGAGCCAGGTCAGGAAACACCATCACAGGAGGCCGTCTGCACTTGGCGCTGCTCAAGGCCCACGACCAAGACGCCTCCACCCGGGCGCCCACCTAGCTACAGGCCAGTGAGGGGCCCACAGCAGTGGAGCACTGCCACAGTCAATCAATCAGTGGCGGACCGGTCAGTCAGTATAGGTTTAGGGTGTGCGTGTTGTACACCGTATGCCAAGTTGACAGATAACACACGGGAGCCAGCTCTATTTAAGTGAAGACCATCCGATCCAAAAAGGTGTCTCCTCTCCCAAAAGATGTCAAAATTGTCAATGAAGCCGACATTGTGGGTGCAGCAGGCAGAGGAGAGCCAGGTGTTCAGACTGAGCAGCCTGCTGAAACGCCCAATGCCCCTGCCGCATGTGGGGGTGCGGCCGGAGATAAAAACGCTCAGCTGGGACTGCAAGAGTTTGTTAAAAAGCTGCGTAAAATCCCGTTTTAAAAGCTCAGACTGTTGTCTAGAGGTATCGTTGGTACCCACATGAATAATGACCTTGTTTACCTGTGGGTGAGAGCCCATATTAATATTTCTGGGTATATCTGCAGTAATGATATTCTTGACAATATGACAAAATACTGAAAAATATTGTTGGTTTAGAATTCATAGCTGTTGAGCTCTCGTGGGATTTCTGGCTCTCCTTGTATTCAGCACAGCGCTCCTGCTTCAGGTGGAGAAGTAGATTGTTGTATTTCCTTTTGTTGTTACAGTCTTCTTGTATTTCTTCTACGTCACCGGGGTCTGTTGTACATCTGATCTTTTGTAACAAAACCACTTCAACGTTACTGAAGTCACTTCCCTTTTTGTATCCAAGTCCTCAACTGTGGAGCCGGCAGCAATGTTACTTTTGCCTTCAGCCATGCTTCTTGTTGCTGTGCAGTATGATCACCTTACTCCAACAACACTATTATTGTGAACAATATGACGTGGCACACCCCTTGTTACTTCTCTGGAGAATGTGAAACTGAACCTCAATTTGCTCCTGATGTCGGTGTGTGTGAATGGCTGAATCTTTGTGAGTTCTTTGGACAGGAAGCACTCAGTACGTTTACATGCAACAAAAAATTCGAATTTCTGATCGTATCAGACATAGTTTGGACTTAAACGCTTGTAAACACCTTAGTCTGACCTACTTCGGACCATAACAGACATCTCAAAATCGGATAAGAACACCTAGATAATTCGTTCATAGTCGGCATTTTAACGCCATGTATACTCGATACGCAATCGTATCTAAATCGGATTTTGCATTCTGCGCATGCTCGAATTTCCGCTACGGCTTTCACCCGGAAGTGAAAGGAGACGGCGTCCTTCTTCTGCCATCACTGCAGCCAAAAGATCCGTTGTTCTTTTTATATGCATTATTAGGAGGCAAATAATGCACGAAATGTACGCTACTGTAGCATCGTCCAGCTCCTCGCCATGCCATCTTTGTTTGAATGCCGTCAGATAGTTTGTTGTTGCTGATAACTAGAGGTCAACCGGACGTGGCTGTTTGTTGAGAGGGCTACAGCGCCACATAGCGTAACGGAGTCAGCCATGCTCCGGCCATTTATCCGATTCTCTGAACGGCATGTATACTCAGACAAGTGAGCCGGTCTTATGCATGTCTTTATCTGATACGATCAGAAATTCGAATTTTTTGCTGCCATTGACCAGTGATAAAGTGATTGTATGTACACGTGTGCTGAGCAGCTAGGGAATGTGCTGAGGCCATGAAAATGATCCCTCAAACTTAATTCATACTGTGGTCTAGAAAGGTGAAGACACACCTCAAGGCTATTCTGAGAAGAAATCACACTTTTCATAGGTGAGAATTCTTCGTGACTACGTCCTAATGCAAAGCTCTGACTGCAAAGTCTCGAGAATCTCTGGAAGAGAGACTTGTGCTGATACAGCAAACTAGTAGCTCATGCTGTATGCCAGTGCACCTCTGCCAAGCTTCATTCTGTCATCATTATAATTTTTTTAAGTCCCAGTACAATTCTTGGGTACTTATTATGTCTGTGTTTATCTTATCTTCTATCTTAGAATTGGGAATCAATTTTGACCACATCTGGCAGAAGACCCTCACAGTGCTCCATCCAATGAAGGTAGCAGACGGCAGCATCATGAACGAGACAGACCTGGCTGGCCCCATGGTCTTCTGTTTGGCCTTTGGAGCGACACTTCTCCTGGTAAATCCTCTGGTTAATGTTGCAGAATAGTAATTCTTAACAAACACACCTGTCAGCTATCATCATGTAAGTGAATACTATCTGACTGCGTGGTTGTATCTGTTTTTTTTACAGTCAGGTAAGATCCAGTTTGGGTACGTGTACGGTATCAGCGCAATCGGCTGCCTCGGCATGTACTGCCTACTGAACCTTATGAGTATGACGGGCGTCTCCTTTGGCTGTGTGGCCAGCGTGCTGGGATACTGCCTCCTCCCAATGATCATCCTCTCCAGCTTTGGAGTCCTCTTGTCTTTACAGTGAGTCAGTTTTTATTTATCTTTTATTTAGCCAGGAAGATCCCAATGAAATACAAGATCTCCTCTTCCAGGGAGTCCTGATCTTGAATGTTAATATACCTGTAAATCATCTCTATAGACCACACTACTGGGCACTGCTTAGTAGTATAAACTTCTTAGATAGGGTTTTGTTGTATTGGTACAGTCCAGTGATCATTGGTTGCTTAAAAGGATCAACTAAAGTGCGATATTCATATTTAAGTCTATGTAACCTTAGTTTGATTCTTTCAACACATTTCAGTACAAGTCTATAAACTCTGCTTTCTTTCAGGTAACTGTTTAAAATAATAAAGCTAACTTCCTGCTTCCTTCTTGTCCTCTTTAGGGGAATGATTGGAATCATACTAACGGCAGCAATCATTGGCTGGTGTAGTTTCTCAGCCTCAAAGATCTTCATCTCAGCATTGGCCATGGATGGGCAGCAGCTGCTGGTTGCTTACCCTTGCGCTCTCTTATACGGGGTCTTTGCACTCATCTCTGTCTTCTAAAAAAATAATTGAGTAACAGTTTAAAATAACTGCCCCCCAGTTTCTGTGATTTCAGTCTAATTAGCATCAGTGTAATTAGTGTAATTATTGTCTAATTACACTGTGATTACAGAAAATGGCACCAAGGGGTTTAGTTTTTTCTTCTTTTTTTTTCTTTTATAAGCCTCCACCTCTCACTACATTCTGAGATGACCATCTGCAGACTGGAGTGTATTGTCTCACTCATGTCTTGTCTCCACCTTGCTCCCCTCATACATCTTAAAGAAGAGGACTGTTGAATAAACCTGGTGATAAATAACTCTGCTGCGGACTATGGTGAGCCTGAAACGGCCTAGTACAGTCCTGTGTATGATAAGGACATGAAGGGGAAGAAAGCAAGCTATTAGTTCACACAATGGAAAACCGAGGAGACATTTTAATTTGGACACAGACGGGGGGAAAAAGGTTTGCAATTTCGAAGAAGGACCAATGACCAACCATCAGCAAATCCTGCAGCCCAATCTGGAGCCATTGGAAACGCCACGTATTGTGATTTTTTTTTTTTTTTTTTTTTTTTTGCAAAAGCTGTTGGTAACACCTGAAGATTCTACAGCTACAAGACTACGGGAAACACCCACTTTCCTTCCGCACAAGACTACATAGCTCATTCCGCTTCTCCACCCAGAAAGGGCAGATGAAATTTGTGGGGGGGGGTCTCCTCCTCTTTATCCTCTTTTCTCCTCCAGGACTGAAGAGCCATGAATTTCATCACATGCCCATCACAGCAGTGATCTGTTCTTTGCCGTGAAAAGCAGCAGCTGTGCTATCTCTTGAAATTCATTTTTTGCCTTTCAAGAAGACCAAAATACAGTTTGCACAGAAAGCATCATCTCTGATTGTCCCAAGCAAACAAGTTTGATTAGATACTGAGAATAAATAGTCTGAGAGATACTGTATGTTTCTAGGTACAGACACGTCTCTATAGATTGTTGCTATAGTTTGCATTTCTTGAACTCTTTTGTCTCCCTTTGTATGCTTTGATGTGTCATCTGTTGTTCATGTCTTCTAATGCACATTAAAGTTGTCTTTGAAGGTTATCTGCCTTGTGATATTAAAAGACATACCGTATGGTCAAACGTAGAGCTGTAAGAAGTGGTCTAACCTCTATTAAAGAGACTGAAACAAGAATCGTGGCAGAAGAAAGGCTGGTGAGCACAGGACGAAGTGGGTGTATGATACATAATGACGGTTCTCAATAACCTGGGCAGACGTTATCACTGCTGGTTGGTAGATCAAGGGAAATAATCTGCATGCTTTGATCCACACCATTGTCATTTTTATTGCTTCTTGGGTTTGGACCATCAAGATTTAAACTATTTTGTGAAAGGTGCGTGTAGACGGGACATGTTTGCACCTGTAGCGCTAAAGCTTGGTTAGGTAAGGTCAGCATTAACCACCACATCACCTCTCCCAAAACACCCCTAACATGTCCACTTCTTAAGTCATCGGCTGCACATACTCTTAAAGGCTTTCTTTACCTCACACTTGTTCAGGATTGGTTATTGGGATTACGCGATTTGTAAACTTTCAGCTGAAGAATTCCTGGCTTCCATCATCCTTTATTGTGTGATTGTGATATAAAAAAAACACACAAACGTCCTGATATTTCTAAAAATCACAGATCAGACATTTGCAGAGATTGTTGCACATTTGTCTGATTTTGCCATCTGCATCAGTGAAACCACATGCCTTCAATGTTAATTGTGTTTGACAGGATAATAAAAACCACAGCTTCCAACTGTTCCCAGTGTGTGGTGGAGATTGGTCAGCCTACAGTGCAACCATGCCGATTGACTTCCTTCTTCTAATTCAAGCTTTAAAAGGCAAGAGCCCACATAAACTAAACAGAAGGTTGACAAGACGAAATATTGAGTTTTATGGTGAGAACTTAATCCTTCTTCTCCACTCTGGGTTTTCTTTGCATTAACATACACAAAACACATAACACAGGAGGGCTCCTTAAATGGATGATAACCCACTTAGGTGGAATGAATAATTCAAAAATGAAGATGGAGTGCTTTTTCTATTCCTATAAGCTCCGCAGAGGAGACACTTTTCATTCCAAGCAAACCCATCAGGAGCAGTGTGCTCTCGCAAGTGGTCAAGCGTTTCTATATGCATCTTCTGTGTGTGCAATCTGTTTTGTATATCAATTTAAAAAGGAAGTAAAAACCAACATGTAATTTAGTGTACATTCTTTTTGTAATGTATGAAAGTGTTCAGTGTCACACTTTCCTGGGGATTGATTTGGTTTCTCTCTAAATAAAACATTGCTCGTATATGCCATGATTTGCTTTCTCAATTCATTTCATGCACACACACTGGTGAGTGTCTGGAGGGTTTCAAATTATTCTGCAGCGCTGTGCCTTCTCAGCTCTGGGGAGCTCAGAAACAGTCGAAAGCATTGTGGGCAGGATAGAAGTGAGCAGGATGTTGACATTCTCGCACCATTCGTGTATGTACAGTATCTGGTTTCAGCCAGTTTGCAGTCAGGTTTCAGTATCTTGCATCTGGATTCACTCAGGGGCATCTCACATTTTCCCTTTTGGGCCCAGAGGAGGAATTCAGCCCAAAATTCCATGTTTGTGCCTTTAAACGGGACCTCATTCAAACCTCCTCACAGTCTAAATGTCCTAACACTGCACTTCACTCATTTTTCAATAGGTGCTGAAGTGACAAAACTCTTTGTTCGAGATACATTTACTTAGTGTGTGGTAATATCTAAGAAAGGAAGCTAGTGTGACTCATTTCCTTTGAGAAAAATACTTGTAAACTGTTAAAAATGTTATATTTAATTAAAAAATAGCACAGCACTTAAAGTCTGATCAGCTGTTTCTACTGTCCAGTTGATGACGTTTAGAATGCCAAATGGTGTTTTTGCTTACTAACATAATGTCATCAATAAAAAAAGCTAACGCCTGCACACTTACTACATGCCATTAAAGTGTAATAATTCTAAAGTTTTGATCCTACCTGATCAAATGAATAGTTATTGATATTTTGAAGTACAAAAGATTCAAAATACTTCAAAATATCAAGATACACACACATCACACACATCAGACATCATCTATATTTCAAATATATTGTAGAAAAAGAGAAGACATTTTAAATGCATGTACAGAAAGAGGGTGTAAACCCATTTTCGTAATATTATAATAATTATAATTTTTCATAATAGGATAGCTCAATCAAATCCCTAAAGGAGAAAAAGACACGTTATAGTTATAAAATGTAAATTATGCGTATAATGAAGGTTTTCTATGGACTTTTTTGTACCGTTAGATGTTTTTAGATGCTCGTCAATCTGGTTAGGATGATGAACCACACCTGCCTTCACGGAGTCTGACAGCCTGTGTGAATAATGTATAAATATGGGTGTGGTTCCCAGTCTTTCAAACATCCTGCCCTGGAGAAGTTGGATCTAAGTGTTGAAATTATTCAGCTATTTTGGCATGGAGTAAGTGTGTAGACATTCACTATGATGCAGCAAGAAAAAGAAGAAAAGAACATTTTGATTTAGTAACATCCTGTTATGCTTCTCAAATAATACAATAAAAATATACAATGGATATCCACTCAGTACAGTCTATACAGAAAACTGTCTAAATTAAAGACAACAAATATGGTGAACAGGTCTTATTATTGTCAGTGTGAGTAGAGGGCTTTACTCACTCCTTTCTCACGTATTGCTCCATTTTCATACTTTATCATTTCATCGAGTGAATGTGGTTTCAGAATTTGCTGAATGTGCTGCTTCGAGTCAGGCTTAAGCAGCTGCAGAACTTCTTGCCCACAAAGTTTAAACAATATTTCCATTGAAACTTGCTTTATTTGTATTCTACTTAGCCAGATTTAATGGAGTCAACAGTGCATATCTTTCCATTTATAACAAATGATGAGTCAATGATTCTGCATTTTTCTCAAATTAGCAAAAAAAAAAAAAAGGATGGAATAATAGAAGCTTGAAGCCAGAACTTGACTGTTTGGGATGTTCATTCCATTCCCCACGTGGAGTATTTACTGTACTAAAAGTTTAGAAATGTTGATGGGAGCCAGATGGATGTTGAAACGATAAAATCAGAACCGATACAACATGGGAGACGTGTCTGAACATTTACATCCAAGCGCCTCCAGATGACAGTGTTGAGTTACATATCGTCTGTCCTCTTGGCTGACTGATTATTGTTTTTTTGCTGTGTTCATTGGCTTCAGCCCGACATTTCCCCTGGAGCAATGACTACATCCTCACTTATTTTTTCAAAACTTCCTTACAGTCATTATCAGGAAATTTATAGCTCACTCTGGACCAGATCGACACCCATGAGGAGTTTCAGCCTAACCCACCTGACAGTGCTCAGACTGTTTTATGGGTCGCTTGTTTACACATTTGTTTGTTTGGCTGGTTTTTAGGTCACTAACTACTTTTCTTACATAACATAGAATATGATGCCAGTGAGTGGATACATTTATTTGAATGCCTCAAGTATTCTGAATACACATACTGTATTTTTTTTACCATGGGTGGGGCCTGAGAAATCCCCCAACAGTCCCTAATTTTGTCCCTGTAAACAGTTATTGCACAATATAAGACCATTGCTGTTACTAAACTTTAATGATTTTGGGTAGAACAAAGTGAGATGAATGAGAAAACTAAAACAACAGGAAGCAATATTGCTGAATGTTATAAAACACTTCACACTTAGTCATCACTAGAATAGATATGGTATGCTCCTCCTGCTGTTCCTCCTGTAACTACTCCATGATTAGTATTAACAATGCAACTAATCATATAAATCATCCCCATCATCACCTACAAGCTGTTTTAGGAATAGGTGACTAGTTTGACCAGTAGCCCTTATTCCCCAGAGTCTGTGGACCGTACCATTATACGATCTAATGGAGGATAATCTCACCTCCATCTGGCCGGCCTGAGCCACAGTCTGTTCAGCCCAGCAAGCTGGCCAACCTGACTAGTGAGTAGCAGCTAATGATGAAACCGTCTCCTCTTCTGCCAGAAAGAAACACATGGAGCGAGACCAGCTGGAGGGATGGAGGGGAAGAAGAGGCGGGAAAAGGCAGGAGTTAAAAGACCTAAATTCTTAGTGGTAAAATGACATAAAATTAAATTTAAAAAAAAAGGTTTTCTATAATAAATTATGATTCTGGATTGTGCATCTTACAGGGCCATTTGTCTGCTTATTATCCAAATAAATCACAACATACTGATGGAGATGTAAGTAGTTAGAGTGCAGCTGAAGATATAATACATTTTATATGATGCCTTTTTAATGTGACTCGTAGTAGTCATGAGCTTATCATATAACAGAGTCAATCAATCTCTTGTTAAAGTAAAGACAACAATATATTTTTATATTTACTATGACATTAAATCACTTTGTAGTATGGCACAGGTTGCTCTTCCTATTTTGCTTTATCATGCCATTTCCCTATCATCATATTACTTAAAGCAAAATGATATTGACTATATTGTTATAGGCAAACTATGACTCAATATATTTACTTTTTTAAAATATCAGGTCTTTAGATCTGCATTAATGCCATGGAAGATTTACAACAAATTTCAAAGTCTATCAAATACATGCATTCAAAATTAGTGTTAAACGCTTGAAAATATTAAAGCTGCACTCATTTTGTTATGTGTCAATTCATAAAATGACCACTTTTAATGTTAAAGATATCACTAGTATTTACAAACCATACACTGCATTGTCTGCCAGCTCTACACAGCATATTAGTCGTCTTTGCCAGGCTCACACTCTTGTTTCCAGCCAGGTGTTGTGTTTTTAAGCTTGTTCACCTGCCTCCATGCAGCCAAAAATCTGAATTAAAGAAGATGTAAAAACAAACAAAAAAAACAAACATTATGTTTAAATAATTGTCCCATTAAAAAAATGTAACTCTTATCAGGTTCAGGAGTATAATATTTTCCTATGTGCTCTCACTGAGTAAAGCTCCAACGTTGATTTATAGGAATTTCTACACCTTTATTTGTTTATGCCTCATGTGCTACCGGTGCAAAGATGTTTACTTCATGCAACAACAGCACTTTGTTTAGAATAAACACGGTCGGTTGGTTAGCATGAGCAGCAATAGTCTTTATGGATAATAATAAACCCAAAATGCAGTTTTGCTGAAAGATTTGCTCCGGCCTTGAAGAACACTGTGTGTTACAATAGTTGTGGCTTTGGAAACTTGTAATATAAAAAAAATGCAACGTGAATATACTTTTCAAGACATTTTTCATTGTAACTGTCTCATTTTCAACTTTGCGTTCACGTGAGAATCCATCTTATGTGCTTTTGTCCAAACCACAGTGCTGATGGATCAATCAGTGTCCTATGAAGAACCACTGGCAGCATGAACTACAGGTGTGGTTTAACGCAGGTGAATGTGACGATGAATGTAAGAAGTGCTTGATCAAAAACAAAAATGGTGGGTGCTAAAGAGGTTAGCGAATATGTCGCTAGCATCAGTTTCATCAGAACTGAAGAGTGCTTCGTTGTTGAAAGAAGAGCAAAGGATTTTCTGGAGGAAAAATGTTGTTTTCTCCTGGTCAAACATGATCTGCTCCTTTAAAAATGTGATGTGTCTTAATTGTTTTGTAAGAGGTGACAAGAAGTCTCTGTTTTTAGATGGCGGACAGCCACAGATGCAGCTGGACAGGATAATAGATGTAGCCTGTGTATGCGCGGTGCGCTCCAAAAAGCCTCACAGCAACGAGGCTGATTAGGATGTTATCTTCACTGAGGGAGCAGATGAGCGACAGGTGGAAATGTAACGATTGGTATTCAGCAACGCAAGTGCCGTCTTTTAATGCACCTTCAAAGCCAACAGCACATGAATATTCACTGAGCAACTGTTAGCACAGCACTGAGTGTGATTTGCTCCTGCACTTCATTAGGCTAATTGTCCCGCGTCATTGCACCGCCGACTCTTCTAACAGTTGATTCAGAACTCAATGAACTAACACAAACACTGCAAGGGACGATCAGCGAGAGTCCAGATGAGGGAACCTGTATTTTTGTATGTGTGTGTTCAGTTCAGAGTATTAATGGTTAGAAGTGTGTGTACGTGCTTCTGTGTACATACAGTATGTTTGCATGTTTCTTGGTGGGCATGGACACAGGAAATAATAATGCTCAACTCGACAGATTGTTTATAAGATGTTGATCTCTTTGCAGTGTGCAAAAACAAATACGTTCATAAATTAAACAAGTTAGATGGCACATGTATATGACACATGTCATTCTATGTGTGGCGCATGAAGGGACTTTAAGGTTTTCCACATACATTCACACATAAATGCCACCTACTGCCGTCATTTTACTTTAACTACAGTTGCACTGCATGCTATTTTCACGTATGGGTGTTTCAGAACAATATGCAAAATGTTAAAAGAGGAACAATTATATTTCTGAATTAAAGCAGACAGAATGGTGCAGCTGTTTTTCTGCAGATTAACTCATCACTGTCTTGATCAATTGGCTCCGCGAAGTGGATTTTACCTAAAATCCCATTTTCACAGCAGACAGTGTGACGTGTCATTACAAGAAAAACAGATGTGTGACTAATAATTTTATTGAAGGCTGCTCTCAGTAAAGGCATGAACACCTCCCTGACGAACTTGCTGGCATAACTTACTGGGACATTTGAATAGAATGGAGTCTTCTTACGTGTTATGACTTTGACGTGTGTTTTTCCTGCACTGACATGTCAAAAGGCCAACGAGACAATGTGTCACAACAGCGAGCATTCTCAGTCAGTACCATGGTGGAGAAAGATCCAGAGAAAGTTAAACGTTTGACCAATCAAGCCACAACACCAATGAGATAAAACTTGCACTTGAAAAGAATTCTTGCAGGTACCAGGTATGATAGCATCATTATTATGGATGATTTACTGAAAAGAAAATCCAAATAAAATACTTTTTGTGACTAGACAGACATACGTTTGATGCCGTGGATCGATTGTCATGGTCAGTTCGCCTGGACGGATTCTCAGCTGCTCATTCTGCTGTCTGATAGAGGAATAAAAGTGTATGAGAATTCACTCTTGAGACATCATTCCACCTCTTGAAAGAAATAGTACTTTCTATTTCAACTCCCTGCAATGCCTGTAACCATCTACTCGAGTGTAAGAGAAGAGATACTTCACTCTTTCAGTCGATTTCCTGGCCAGCATCTCCACAGCCTACTGTTGATTCGTCACAAAATGTATGTCTGTAGCATGTAAGTCTGTGTTCGTGTGTGTGAACGCGCTGTCCTCTCTAAAAAAGAAAGGAAGGAATTTGGAAAATGATTATTCTTTACCCCAGAGACAGAAATAAAAACCCAGAGTGCAATAAAGACAAAGAAATAAGCACAGTATTACATAAGAATTTGTATAATATACTGTAGCTGTATTACTTTTACCATTTACTTTGACATACTACCTATAATCTACCTGAATGCTTTATAAAAATGCATTTTGCTGTTCCCTTTAGGTAGTGGAATTGTGGATAAGCTTCTGATTAGAGCAGCTACAAAAACTGGAAACCCATCTGGTCTTGCTGGGGGCGTTCTTATTCAATATGCATGACAGTTCAGAACATCAGCTTACCACAGCAAGCAGCAACTCGGCTGACATCATTCCATATTTGTGCTTTCATTAGTAGAAATGTGACTCATCATTTGTATTCTGTTCTTGTGTTTTTCCCCTAACTTTGCTCTCATGCTTGCGCCAGTGTGAGAAAGTGGATTGAAGAAAATCAGTCAGAACAACTGAATGTCAAACAATGGAGCTGAAATAAATGATGACTTGCTAGCTGTGCGTGCAGTCAGTGAACATTTTTAATTCTACAGTGATTATGATTTGATGAATTTGAACTCCTTTTTAAGATCCAGTGTGTAGAATTTCCGACACCTGATGCCGTCCCGCATAACATGCTCCACCTCTCACAGCTCAGCTGAGGTCTGTATCTTTCCACAACTGCCCACCTCAGATGCTCGCTCCTCCACCACCTCCTCTACCATAGTGACGTCCCTTTCCTGGAAGTCATCAGGCTCTTTACGGAGCAGAGCCCCTGCAAAACAGCAGGACGTGACTCTCTTCGTCCACCCTGAAGCACCGTTCAGCTGTTTCCAGTGTTCACATCTCTAACACCTCACTGGAGACATGCTATGTGCCAGCCTGCTTCAAAACCTCCACCATCATCCCATCCATCGTCCCCAAGAAACCAAGAATCATAGGACTTAATGACTTACAGATCCAACACCCTGATTTCTGTTGTAATTTTCGCTTGAGCACCTTGTGGTGTCCCACTTCAAAGGCCCAATTCAGTCTGTTCCACCATGACCAAAACTGCAGCCTTGAACCTCAGCTGGGGCCTTTCTGTGTGGAGTTTGCATGTTCTCCCGGTGTCTGTGAGGGTTCTCTTCAGGTACTCGGCTTCCTCCCACAGTCCAAAGACATGCATAGGTTAACTGGTGCACTTAATAGGTTAATTTGTGACTGTGTGAATGGTTGTTGGCGATGAGCGACACCCTGGCGACTTGTCCAGGGTGTACCCTGCCTCTAGCCCTAAGTCAGCTGGCATAGGCTCCAGCCCCCCGCAACCCTGATGAGGATAAGTGGTTACAGAAAATGGATGTATGGATCTTGCATATTTCAAATATTCTGCATATTGAGAACTTATGCACATTCCCTGGTGAATACTGAATATTGAAACTGTACAGCTCTTTCATTAAAATAACATAGTATAGATATATTGTTAATATCCTTTTTTCAGATTTTTTTCTATTTATGCTACTTGGCGTATTAGTATCTTTTTTATATTTTCTACTTAATATGTTTGTTATTCACCAAAACACAAATTTGTTGTGAAAACCTGATTCAGATTTAGATTTTGATTAGTGGCATCCATAGACTGCATAAATACAAATGGATATAGTCACGGTGACGTCACCAATAACTTTCTCAAGAGCCGTTGTGAAGCCATTTTGGTAGTCCTGCCTCCACTGGCTCCTGAGTAATCCAAAAATGGGCAAATGAAGATGAAGGCTGAAACTAACCCCCTGTGACGACACCCCCACGTCAGTCAATCTGAGGCCTTAGTTTAGGACTTAGTATAATTTGAACAGGATTTTAATTCATCATCTCATTTCTGCTGTGAAGTCAGGTGTTTTAATACAAGGGTTTAGGGAGTTGCTTTTGTTTTTTAGCCAGCCTCAAGTGGCCATTCAAAGTACTGCAGTTTTTGTCATTTCATTGTTGGTTTCATTTCACACCCATGGAGGTTGCTGCTTGGTGGCATCCAGCTATTAAGTTGCAGATTGCAGACAGCTGACTACAGCTCACCTCACCCTCCCCTACCAAGTATGTAGGCCACGGTTTGGCCATTCAGGGCTACTGTAGAAACATGGCAGTGCAACATAGTGCATATAAAAGGCTCATTCAAAGGTAATGAAAACACAATGATTCTTATTTTCATGTGATTGGACACCAATGAAAACATATGGCTACCAAATACTATCAATACATTCCCCTAAATCTGAAACATTGGACCTTTAAAATATATTGGGATTTGTATGAGATTTAGTGCTGCGCATAAAAATTCACCTGACTCTATTTTGTGGATAAAAAACTTACATTAAAAATCCAAGCATTGCTCATTAATATTTTAAGTTTATAAGCCACAAACCTCAACATTGTTTATTCCTCGTGTCTCTTTTTTCTTGCAGTACCCAATGTAATAAAATATAAATTTACTTAATCATCTTGTCTATTTATTTATTAATGAAAGCTATTGCGCCCTATTCATAGACTGGGTTGTGTTTCTCTGTAAATTATGTAACAACCCTAGACCATTACAGCTGAGCGATCAAAATCTCAGACACATGCACAAAGAGAAGAATGAACAGGCAAAATGTCTGTGTTGGACTGACTTGCTACTGGGCCTCAATCACTGTTTCAAAAAGGCGGTTCTTATGTAGTGTTCATTGTCTATATTATACATATTGCAGCATTAGTGTACAATGAAAAGACCCTGAACTTATGTCAACTATAGGGTATATTGCATGTGGTCTGCAAAGGCTTTTAAATGTAATTTAACATAGGACACATGTAATACATTGAAAACATGACCTTGAGAAAGCGTATGCCTCATATATTGCATGCACATTTCCTGTTGCTCTGCGTTGAATAGAGAGCACAGAGCTTTTGGATTGTCTGGATGCATGATGTTTGCCATAAGCTGTGAAATACAGAGTGTGTAGGAGAACTGACAATTTGAAATTTACTGTAATTATTTTGTTTTCTATCACAGTCTGTCCATTACATAGCGGATTTATTCTACACTGCTCAGTGGGGTAAGGATAACATCATGATTATTTCATCATGGTCATCAGCTCAGTAGTTAAAAGTAGAACATGGAATGGCAGCAGCAGTAGTTTGAGCTACTCCCTCTTCCCTCCAGGAACCTGGAAGTAATTGGCAGCATGTCAGAGAGCTGCAGAGGGATCTATGGACTGTATTTCAACTCAAAGAGAAGAGCTGAAGCGGAAGAAAAAAATACTGACAGGGCCTCGTATAACCTTGTGGCTTTAATTATTTATAGAATGGCCAGTGACAAACATGATGCTGGGTTTGACACACTGGCCCAGGACAAGAGAGAAAAAACAAACAGAATAGGTAAGACTGTCAGAGGGAAAATCAAGACTATGTATCATCTAAAGCCTACTGAAAAAAAAAAAAACAATATGGAGTCATGGAGTCATCGCTGCAAGGTCTAGCTTTTACTGGCTAGATGTTCCATCACTGGTCAGTAAAATTAGCAGAAATGGAATATCATTTTCAGAACTATGTTTTCATTTGTGTATAATCACCTGAAAATAATAATCCTTATGTTTTTGTTACCTTAGAATGAACCTTTTATATCTACAGACACTTCAGGTCCTCTTGCAGTCCACCATGGTGAAGCACCATGTTTCTACAGTAGCCTATAACAGATGAACTAAAACTGGTCCTGAAAAAGCAGAAAAGCGTGAAAAACATGAAAGGTCCCGTACCTTTCATGTTTTTCACGCTTTTCCGTGCCCACACAGTATCACCTTGACACTAAGACGAACGAAGTTTAGGTGAGATGGTTGCAAGCAATGACTACACCGCTAGATGCCACTAATTCACACACACTTTAATTTAGGGAATCAATCGCAACAACGAGAAGATACAGGGTCTCTAGGTTTGTACAATCTGATGCAATAACCTTTTGTCATTTAGCGTCATTATATACCTGTAAAGTATTTTGTTTATGTATTTTAGTTATATGGTGTCAGTCTGTAAAACGGTACTGTTAACGATAAATGTGGGACAATAAGGTAAAACAGTCAGTTGGACTGACTAACACCAAACTTTACAGTATTCAACACATATTTTCTTCAATTAGTAGTTACTATACTGCTAGAAAACAGACCAAACAGACCAAAATTTGTAGAGATACACCAGGGGTAGGGGTGCAGGGGTATGCTCAGTGTGGCCTCAGTGTGTCATCGAGCCACCCTTTAGGATCGCCCAAAAAATCCTGGACTGAAAACTGGTGAAAAACTGTTTTAACCTCTAACTTCACATTTCAGTAATATAACAAAGTCTTTTCGCATGTTTTCAGCAACTGTTTTCCAACATATTTAATCTATTCTGAAAGAAACCTCAGAATTGCCTTTACACAGACTTTAAAGGTAGGGTCAGTCATACTGGAGAAAGATAGTTGACTGTTTCTGTCTGTTACTGTCTCATTCCAAGGTCGTCAGATAACATTTTGGGTTATGGTAAATGGGAAACAGAAAAAAGTGGCTCTGAGCCACACAATAGGTGGCATTTGTACTCCCAGGTCATCATGTACAGACACTTTGGGGTGGTGGCTCGAAGAAATTTGATTGCTGAGTTCCATTTCCAGCATGAACGTCATCAGTTGCGTTGTGAGTCAGTTTTCTTCTTTCCCATTCATGATAGAATTTGACAACCTGGGGGAATGAGACTCAACAATCAACTATCTCTCCAGTATGACTGATCCCACCTTTAATGGACTGGTTGCAGCGCAGACATTTTGTCTTGTTAAAGCCAGAAAAACACAGAAGGACTTAATTACAGTAGCAAGAGCTCTGTTCCAGTAAGTGTCGCAGTGACACTCAGTACGTTTACATGCAGCAAAAAAATCAAATTTCTGATCGTATCAGACATAGTTTGGACTTTTAAAATGCTTGTAAACAGCTTAGTCCGACCTACTTCAGACCTACTTTGGACCATAACGGACATCTCAAAATCGGATAAGAACACCTAGATAATTTGTTCATAGTCAGCATTTTAATGCCATGTATACTCAGCAATCGTATCTAAATCGGATTTTGCATTCTGCGCATGCTCGGCTTTCACCCGGAAGTGAAAGGAGACGGCGTCCTTCTTCTGCCATCACTGCAGCCAAAAGATCCATTGTTCTTTTTTTATGCATTATTAGGAGGCAAATAATGCACGAAATGTACGATACTGTAGCATCGTCCATCTCCTCGTACGCCATCTTTGTTTGAATGCCGTCAGATAGTTTGTTGTTGCTGATAAGTAGAGGTCAACCGGAAGTGGCTCTTTGTTGAGAGCGCTACAGCGTCACATAGCGTAACGGAGTCAGCCATGCTCCGGCCATTTATCCGATTCTCTGAACGGCATGTATACTCAGACAAGTGAGCCGGCCTTATGCATGTCTTTATCTGCTACGATCAGAAATTCGAATTTTTTGCTGCATGTAAACATACTGAATGACAGTGAACCAGCATGCACAATAGCAGGACCTCCCCTAAGTGGAATGCAGTTATCATTAATACACCTGTGAATCTCCTGCTTTGACATGTAAAAATGTCTGCTGGGCAACCAGTCCATTGCAGTTGAACATTAAAAAACAGCATCTTAATGCTTGTAGGCTCACTATAGGCATTAAAAATGAGTTATCAAGTGTGAGATGAAATTTTTGACAGTTGAAGTGTTGAAGTTGTTCTTGATATTCATCATAATGCATATTTGCATGATAGCAATTATTTGACTTTCACTTCCTCATAATTACCCTCCTGTCTCTATTTTTGCTCTCTCCTCACACTACTGTACAGGCAGGGCCTCTCTCTGTCTTCAGCCATGCATACATGATGCACAGTGTAAAAGCAAATTAGATCATTGTGCTCTGATTGTTAGTGCACTAATCACCCAGAGCAGAGAACTGCTGCCTCTCTAAGAGCAAAGTAGGTTATTACATGTGTCATGGTAGACAGTAGATATGCTGTCCACGGTAATACTGTAAAAAAAAAATACTTGTATTGTTTTTTTACTGGACTTTTGCATATCAAATAATATCAGTGTACTCTACTTGTTGTAATATATATATATATATATAGATCGAATGCACCCTTTATTATCAGACCAGCTCTTGTGCTCTGCTATGCTGCTGGTGTGCCAGTGCTGCTAGAAAAAAATGCGCTGCTACTGAGTATTCGTTGCATTTCGTAATCAAACTGGTCTGATGATCTCAGGTCAGGAGGGCTTTGTGAGTATTCCATAACTCTTTGACATATCAGCTGTCGGCCTCTTCAAGCTATGTGAAGATGCCCTGTTCTGCTGCGGGTACTATGGGACCGCAGTGACAAAGGGTTTATTGTTTTCTGTGTCGCTAGGGACTGCTGCTTAACTTCAACAAGCTACTGTCAGTGTTGATGTTTGTCCTATTGTGCACATTGTGAATCGATATCTTGGCTCTCTGTTGTAGTCAGTGTTTGTGTTGGTGTGCTTGGCAATAGCTATGGGAAATAAGCTACAATTGCTGCTGGCTGTATTATTGAACTGTTGGATAATTTTGGTGACTGCGGAATTTTAGCTCTTGCTGTATTTACATTTCATGGATTCATTGGAGATATTTTTTTTTCTCTTGGGTGTTGTGGTCATGGTTGCTGCCATTGTTTTGGTGGTGGTGGTGGTGGTTACTATCGGCTCATCAGTTTTCTATTACATGGTAATGTAATGTTTAATTGGGAATCACATAGGCAACCTGAGTATCCGGTATGAAACTCTTGCACATCAAAACAAATGCTGTTTGATGACAGCATGAAGTAGTGTGGAATCATGGGAGTTTTTGTATTCCTTGGTAAACAACCACCATTGTTGTCTGGTTAACACTGTTGCCTCACAGCAAGAAGGTTCAGACCCTGGCTGGGGCCTTTACATGTGGAATTTGTGCCTGCATGGGTTCTCTCCCCGGGTACTCTGGCTTCCTCCCATAGTCCAAATACATGGACTTAACAGGTTAATTGGTGACTCTAAATTACCCGTAGGTGTGAATGTGAATGCATGTATGGGTGTTTGTCTATGTGTGTCAACCCTGTGATGAGCTGGCGACTTGTCCAGGATGTACCTCAGCTGTAATAGACTCGATGGATGGATGGATGGCAACTTGAGGGTGAAATGAGGGTGATGCCAGTGACAGGCAACCAAATGAAATGCACTGTTCCATTGAATATAGCTGGAAACATTTGGGATAATGTAAATACACAATACAACTTTGTACATGAAACATAGGTCTAGTGGTTTTTAGTTTTTTTTCATGCAGGAATATTGCATATTTCAGAAATTATACCTTTATAGACTATTTTTTTATGAATCATCTTTATATTTGTTTTTATTCCATTTTGTAATTGCATTGTATATTTTCAGTATTGCATAATGGCATACGCGTAATGTAAACATGACATTTAGACACTGTAATTATTCCACTGTAATTTTGTCTCCATGGGAGGCATTCACACTCCTTTTGATGTTAACAATTCATAAAAATAGACTGCTACAAGATCTGATCTTGTAATATAAATGTAAGAAAGGATATGTTGTTGCTACTACTGTATTGAATGGTTTGATATTTCCTACCATTGTTGGAGGTGCTTTGTTGGGGACCGGCCACATGGCGACTGGTGTTATGGGAAAGTATTACATGTAACATAATAACTGTAGCTAGGCTTTGTAGTTAATGTATCTTCTGAGACATATTATTATTATTATTATTGGCATTTCCCATCTCTCTTGTGTAAATGTTTGCAGGGAGAGAAAAGGTCAGACCCCGAGATGCCAAATAGCAGTTCCATACACATTATATGCTGTTCACATAACACTTTCAAAACCTTCTTTCTGTTAATATTTGGACAAAGCACAATATTATCTTCCCTGTCCACTTAACACTCAGATTAGAAGCACTCATCCTTCTATCTTGGGGCAAATTGTGCAATGCATCCTTCATAATAGCTGTGTCCAACCTGGAGTAGGCATGGGAACATTCTCTCTGGCTGCATCCTAATGGCACATTAAAACACCATGGGTCTAATTGATGCTAATTGACACATCTAATTACTCCTCCTAGATAAACAAGCTTCTCATTAGTGCTACAATTAGTCAGGTAATGAAACCCTTGTTTTTGGATGACTTCTCAATGTCATAAATGATAAAAGGGAAGGGACAGATCGAGATAACTTACTTAGGAAACAGGGACATCTCTGAACAAAGGGCACATGAGGAACATGTTACCTTTAGGAGCCTTAATTGCAAAGCAAAAGTGCTTACTCAGACTAAACTCAGACTTTGCCCACTTGAATTGTGCTGGATTTTCAAGAAAGCGTCTCAGATTTAAGATGATATAATCCGTAATCAGTTTTACCACATATAGAAAGTCCATAGTCACATCAGCAAGTCGTTTTGTTGTTTGTTTGTTTGTTTTTTGGTGGTGATGTTGGCACATAGTATGGTATCACAGACCTTCTCTTGATTCATTATATACATCGTACTGTGTGTTTTTAACTCAGCTTTGTTCAGTATACTTTGCTGGTACCAACTTACATCACATATTGCATTTTTTTAATGACGTATGAAAGTTTGTGTGGATTTATTTCTGTGTTGTTACCTGCAATCATTTTTAGTTCTTGTTCTTGCACTCCTCATTGTTCTTTCACTATGGAAGACATCAATTTCTGCTGAATTTTGCCTGAGTCCTCTATTTTAGAAAAGTCTTCTGTGTCTTTTTTTTTGTGTCTGCACTCGCTGCACTCATTGACTAGTATGTTAGGAGATGGCTCACAGGAGGCACAGCAGAGATCACTAAAAGATGATAACAATCTGGACTGATTTGAACATTTTCCCCCCATCCATTCATGTTTTAATGAATAATTATTATGATTAATGTTTACTGTTTTAATGTCCAAAGATTTAAAAGTTGAAAATAAAATGGATAATACCTTGTGTCTGCATATTTGGCTACATATTCAATGTTCGAACTAGAAAAAGAATGAAGAAGAAATGCAAAAAAGTATCTGATGGTAGACTTCAACTTTATTTAACCTGAACTCATAACACCCTAATATCCTACAGTTTTAGATTATTCATTAGTTTGTAAGTTTAATGACTCTACAGATTTTATACGATTTGAGAGATCCACCTCTGACCTTTTGCACAGTCGTAGTTTTATTGTAAAGTGATATTCACTTTTAAAGGACCAGCTTGTAAGGTTTGGTGTCTAGTGGTGTAGATTGCAACACTCAAACTCTTTTTCCTAGTGTGAAGGAGAAACTATGATGGCTGCTAAACATGCAAAAATCACACTAAAGACCCAAAAGATTGGAGCCACTGTCTGTCCATTCTGGGCAGTTAAAACAAAAACAAAAACAAAGACATAAGGATTCTTATTTTCAGATGATTATGCACTAATAAAAACATAGCTATGGATATTCCATTTCTGATACACAGAACTAAAGTGGCTTTTATTTTGAAAATAAAATTACTAAGTGTTGGTTGTCATCTGTACATAATGTAAACACTGCCTAAAAGCTGCATGGATTAAGCATTTATCCATCACAGTGTGATTCTCAGAGCTGGTCCATTGTAACAGATTTACCACAACACTTATCTTCATGCATAACACCCTCAGCCGACGTTTTTCTCGGCTTTTCTCACAAAATTACCTTTTGTGGTTATTATTGTGATTGTGTCTGATTGTCTAGTGAGAAAGTAAGCAATCAAATCAAATCACTGAATATATGTATTAGATATACATTCAACCCTATGGCCTTGTAAAAGGTCAGTTCCTCCCTAAACTGAAGGACGCAGTAGGGTGTGTTTTGTTTTCGCCTCCAAATACGCCTTCATAAATAGGCCAAATACACCTTTTTACTCTGCACCCTTGCATTACTCTATTCGTGATAGAAAGAAACTTGATTTGTGTATAGACGTATGTTGGTTTTTATTATTTTTTCTGTTGTGTCACCTATTATGTTCTATCTTTGTGTCAGGTTTCCTTTATTTCCTGTTTTATTTTGTAATTCTACCCTCTCTGTGTCTTTTCTGTGTTACTTTACTTCCTGCCTTTGTGTTTCCCGCCAATTCTGTTCCAGCCTGATTAGTTTAAACCTGTGTCTTGTCATCTTGTCTTCACTTATTTAGTCCCAGTGTTCTTTGGTTTCCCAGCTTGTCAGGTCGTCTGTGTCCAATCCCCAGTCCTTGACTCCATCATGGTCCTTCTGTCATGCCCTCTGCCCCTGCTCCCTAGTTTGTGTGTGTGATCAGGCCTGATTACAGATGTGAGACTGCTGTGCTGGAGTCGGGCCTCTCAGCTGCTGCTCATTTGGTCATCATCCCGTGCTATTTAAGATCCTGGGCCACAGTCAGTCAGCGCTGGATTATAGACACTGCTACCAGTTAGTGAAGTCTTCAGCTCTCTACAGCTCTCTCTCTATAGATTCTTGTTGATTGTCGGCGCTTTTCCAAAAAACCTAACCTGTTCTCTTTTCTGCACACCAGCTACCCACTCCACCCGGACTCCAGCCTGCATCTCCCGCCTGAGCTCATTCTTCGCCAGCCTGCCCGTCTGCCTTCACCTGCCGGTGCCAGTCTCCTTGCCATACAACTCTGTACAATAAACACTCTTGTCACCTGACCTCTGCTTCTGCCTCCTTCCCTGCTCCTGAGTCCGCCTACCCGGTCCTGACACCTTCTTCCTATGTTACTGCTAATAGTTTTTCTGAGTGCTAGATTTTTGTTTGTTTGGACTTCTGTTTATTGGAATTATTTTTTAATAATTTATTATAATGAATTATTGGACTTTGTATTTGTCTGGACTTTTCAGCCACTTTGTGTTATTTTGTGTTTGCCAGTCTGTTCCATAAGTTATTAAAGTTCCCTTTTGTTCACTCAACTTTTGCATCAGCATTTGGGGCTAAATGTGACACTTTGCTCATCTTTGTTGTCCTTGTGAAGTGACATCATGTGTATAAAAAACTATTGACTGTTTTAAAATACGTATATCCAGAATGGTAATGGCAGCATGATTGTGTCTCAACTTGAGCAAAACTTTTGTGTTAAACTCGAGGCTTCGTGACTAAAATTCATGAACACACGGAGGCACTCCATATGCACAGTCATTATGTACATTGCTCGCTTGCTCACAGCTAACATCTGTGCAGTTGCTATATCTGTTTGTGGTGAATAAACAAAATTCGGTCAAGTAGCCAAATTTACATAACTAACAAAATCTGGCAACAAACAACAAGAAAGAAACATTTTAAGCACCATGTGGTTTTAACAAAATTTTAACAGTGCACAAAGTCAGTCTGAAAGAGCAATATGTGGTTATTTTATTTAATTCACAGCATCAGAAAATAACGTGTAAATGTGTTGGAACTGGTTCAGTATAACAACAGTTTGATCATCCCTGGAAACTGTGTAAAGTTAGAGTGGTGGGTTTGCCGCTGTGTGACTCATCCCATCACATCACCATCATCCTAGAACATGTTTCCCCATTCGGGTGTGCACGTTTGAGTCTGCCTATTTCTGTGACCCCTCCAGCCTGAATCTCACTCATTCTTTGATGACTAATACGTGAGATCTGTACATTTACAGTGTAATGGAACAGATAGGAAGAACAGAAGCAAAATCTTGACATACAAAGAGCAATAGAGCAAGTAGACATACTCATTCATAAGGTGCATCCGGTGAATCAGTACAAGTGACGCATTTTTAATCTACAAAGGACTGACATATCCGTCAGTTTCTCAAGGTTTTTGTGTCTGACTTTTTAATATACCGCTGAGATGAGAGCTGTCTCATTAATACATTAATTACTGTTCAGTTTTACACCTTTCAAGCAATATGCTTGAATAACACCCACATCATTTCTTTCAGTCCATCCTTCATTTGCACTGGGCTCTTTCAACTGCCTCTCATGCTCCTAGCATTAGATGTAGGCAGTGATGTTGATGGAGAATACAATATGAAGGTGCAAAATGAGTCAGAGCGGATGGACAGCAACCATCAATACAAAACAACACAGTTGCGTTCATATACATTTTTTTTTTTTTCATGAATCACTCAGGGTATTTGTAATAGTGTAAAAAATACACATTACAATTTTTCAGAACTTGAGATGGCATCTCCAAAGCGCTTAATTTGTGTAACCAAAACTTTAATGCTAACTGAGTTTTAGGTAATTCAATAGCAGCTGAACTCGTTCTGAATGCACCTTATAATGTTGATAGAGTAAACATGTTAGCAAATAGTTGCACATCCAACATTTATCTCTGTCAGTCATGTCTCTGGCCTCCTGATGAATCGAAGTCCATGATCCACTTTCCTTTTAGCTTTGTTTTGCTCTCACCAGTTTCTGATGGAAATATCTAGCTTTCCAGCTCCTAAATGATTGCACCAATGCAACGCGATCCGTTTGCGCCAAGGCTGCCGCAGCCACCGGAGCTAATCGCAGCCATTCCTAGCCCATTTCAGAAGCATCCCAGAAGCAGGTCTCCTCTTGGCTCAGCCGAGAATACTAGTGATGGGAAGTTCAGCTCTTTTCAAAGATTCGGCTCTTTTGGCTCACCTCCCTCAGAAGAGCCGGCTCTCAAATGGCTCTTCTAGCCTTCTATATTAGCCTAATTTAGCAATTATGAATGGTTTGTGTGCTAGTAAGCAATTTTTCATAAAATGCTTATTTTTTGCATTTTTTTTATCTGTGCAGGTTTGTTGTTGATCCTTTTACAAACTCTGCACTCACTTGCAGTCTCCAATATTATTGAAATGCAGCCAGATGCTGCTTCTTTTTCAGTTTTCACTCATGTCTTCACTTTTTTCTTCACCGTCTCTCTGTCGCTGTTGTGCGTACCTGGCCCGTACCGCTACACTCGACGCCTTTTTGGAGTGTCCACATAATGGTATGATCCTAGTTTGATTTCCCCCATGGTGTGCCCACCATCAAAATAAAGTCCCGTCCCCGTCTGCATGATTTCTGGGCAGGTGTGGCCAAAGAATCGTCTCTCAGAGCCGGCTCGTTCACGAACGACACATCACTAGAGAATACGCGGCTGTCCTATTTTTGTCAGACGCCGTGAGCACCCCACAGAGCAGCTTGAGCAATCTGGAAGTCAGGCGGGCAAAACGCTCCGCTTCTGAAACGCTCCTGGTGGGGTTTGAAATCGCGTTGGGAACGGACCAAAACAGTGTTGCGGTCGCAACGTGGCAGAGGCAGAACTAGTGGGGCTTCACTGGCCATCAAACCAAAATAACTGATTCTATCTGATCAATCTGATTATAAAATTAAGGCAACCACTTTTTAATCACATAGTTGTAAATACAAAAATATTCTACTGAAATAATAATAAAACATAAAAGATGTTCAGTTCACAGTGATATAAAACAGGAAAATAATGTCGGACATTTATGATGGATAAATAAATAATAGATCAAAATTGTTGTTGAATGCATCTCTGTAGGTAATGTATCAGCTAATCAGTCACTTGCCCAGTTATTTCAGCACCATTATTTTAATGCAACTTACTGTACAGCAGACCCATACTATTTACCATAAGTTAAACAATGAATCTGTATTACAGAAAATGGTGAGTGCAGGTCGGTTGACCTTCAAGTGCATCCATGTTTGTGCTTACAGTCTGAAAACACTGAGAAGTCCATTCAAAACTCCTGCAGGGTATGGGTATTAAAGAAACTGTGAGTCATTTCTTTGTGCACACATTTCCCCTTCATTATCTCACATAAGGGTTCTCTCCGGGTACTCCGGCTTCCTCCCACAGTCCAAAAACATGCACTCGTAGGTTAATTGGTGACTCTAAATTGTCCGTAGGTGTGAATGTGAGTGTGAACGGTTGTTTGTCTCTATGTGCCCTGCAATGAACTGGCGACTTTGTCCAGGGTGTACCCCGCCTCTCGCCCAATGTCAGCTGGGATAGGCTCCAGCCCCCCTGCGACTAGTGAGGATAAGCGGTTACAGATAATGTTTTTATGTATGTATCTCACGTAAACTGTTTGTTTGTTTGTTTGTTTGTTTGTTTTTTGTGGCTCTTCTGAAGCTCATAGTCTGCAATTGACTACCTCACAAGAGAGCGCCTCTGGTAAAATGTAGTCAGCTCCGATCCTTTGATTGGAAACAGTGGTGATCTTTTGTGTTGGTGCTTCTAAAACAACATTTGCTGGCTTTTCAGATAACTGTTGCTTCTGAGGTTAATAGTTTATTGCTGGGATGCTGTTGTAATTGGCCGCTAGGCACATCACAACAGTTAAATCGAGGCCTGACTGTGCATGTGTGTGTTGCACTTCAGGTGTGCGCTCATAAGCGTGTGTGTTCCTTTGTGTGAACACAGCTCTACACTAAGCCGTGTCCTCTGCGCTTAGTTTATACCAACCACTTAGCACATGATAGGTCGACCCCGAAAGGTCACAACACAGCATGTATCCATGGTGACAGCTTTGCAAGTAGAAAAATGAGCTGGGACCAGAGCTGCAAACTGAACTAAATCAGCACACAAATCTATGTGTGCAAGCAAATAAACACATAAACATATGCACACGCACTGCTGTCACGGAAGGATGTTGGAAACGCAGGAGAAGATAGAATATAGAGAAGAGTGGAGGAAGTTAGGATGAGGGGGAAGGTGGTTTAAACTGAAAAGCCTTCTGGGATCTCATATTCATTATTCACTTGCATCCTCACTGAGCTGCACAGAGCTAAGGGGACCAGCAAACGTGTCCGCTTCATAGCCACATGTTTTTTTTATAGACTTTGGTAATTGAAAAGATGTGTCAGTCGTTCTCTGAAACGCTCTTATTCAAAAAATAATTTCTCTGTTCTTCTTTGTGAACTGGTCGATCTTCGCCATCAGACTGGATAAATACTGTAAATGGTTGTTGAGACAGGAAGACAAAGATAGACGGTCATTTTTTCAAGCTTGCTTTTGCAGTGAATGTTCATTATGTTGCCATGGTTACAATTAACTACTTGGCTTTTAAGGTCCCAATCCTTAATCCAAACATACATAAAAGCTGTCCGTGCTGCAGGAAAATAAAAAAAGGTGTTGATCTGCCTGTGAAATGTTCATGTTTAGACTCAAGCTTTATACATTATGTGTAAATATATGTCTGTGAATTTCTTTTGTCTCCTTGCAGATACTTGACAGCAGTTCAACCGTAGCTAAACACCTCCTCACTGAATCTGGATCACAGTCAATCCCTTCATATTCCCTGGAGGAGATTGCGTCTGTTTTATGTGTTGTATCAATATATAAGCTCGTGAAAGAAATGCTTTATCTTACGCCAACAAAGTCATCATACCAAAAGGGCAAAACATTGCGGATTACTGTAAATGAAGGCAATAGTGTTTAGACAAGCGCATTTATCAGCAAGAGTTTCTAAGCACTTGATTTAACAGTTAGCAGAAGTCACACAAGATGTTTTTATCAAAACAATTTATTTCAAACCACACACAAGCTCTCCTCTCTGTCACACCACAACATATGTTAAATGGTGAATCTGCTTTCAAATGAATATGTCCCTTCCTCATCATTTTTTATAGGTGTTTTGAAGGGATGGTCTTTTTTTAGATGCAGTGGCTGTGAAACCTCTGTAATCCATTTACATTGAAGTGAGGATTTGTTACCTGATCCCGTTTCACTCTTTTGCTCTTGCATAAAAGAACAAGAGAGTGGGCTCGCTGTCTCTCTCTCTGTCTCTCTGATCACCAGGTGAATGAGTCACCCTGTTAAATAGAACATCTGTGTGCCACATATCAGCTGTGAAAACAACAGCTGGCTAAATCCAAAAAAACAAAATAAGCAACAAAAAAAAAAAAAAAAAAAAAAAAAAGTGAGGGTGAGGGTTGCACAAATCATCACCAATGACGGGATTATCAAAATTATCACATTCCCTCCTGACATTATATATAAACGATGCTCTCTTCATAGAAAATGTGGCTTATTAAACAACAGCTTAATTAAATGTGCTCCTATTGCCTGTTCTACAAATGCAGATATGCATGTACGACGTTTCAGATGGTGAAAGCCTGATTCAATGGCAAATTTACATTTCCAATACCTCCTTTCCCTACAATGGCATATAGTACAAAATCCGTGTGTGAACACGTCTACACTCCACATGACGCTTCAGGCTCATCATGGCACTCGTATTGACGAGCGGCAAAGAGACATGATGACAGTGGGGAATAACTTTTAAAGGTGGAGCACCGTGTGTGTGGTGCACTAGCCTATCATTCTGCTATTAGATGGCGCCACCACTGCCTCTGAAGTCCGGGGCACTCTGCAAAACTTGTTCAGTAGTTACCTGTTGCATCTCAAACAATTTTTGTCTCACACATGTTTTGCAAAACACGGTGGTAAAACAGAACTGAAAGGTATTTTTCTTTCATTTATTCTCTGGATAGCTCACCACTGTATTCTTGTGTGAATGAAAATGTTTGAATTTGGCTACATAGTTCTTGGATTGGACAGATTTTTTAATCATTTTAAAAACAAAATTGCTGTAACATACACCTATAGTTTATGTTACATTGGAGTAACATAAACTATCAGTACTTCCTGTGTTTTGTTTCCCAGTAACCCTAGTACACTATGTTTATAATAATAAGTACTGCATATTACCCCTTTTCCCCATTTGTTAGACCTTGTTACCTAGTTATAATATTTATAATTGTATTATTTTACCTTGTATTATTTTAAGTCCTTCAGGAACACCTTGTATATGTGTCCTGGTCGACACTTAGTAAGTATTTTATTAATACCCGGTACTAAATAATATATATCTTGGCTGTAATCTAGCACTGTAACTGAAAACTGTTTTGAATTAGAATTTTATTCAAATTATTTATTAACAATAACGTCAAATTATCACCCATTCCCAGTTTAACTAACGAAATATCTCTTCATAGAGAGGAGGACGAGTGGGTCTGTTTTTTTTTCTTGAGTTTCCAGAAAGTGGCCACATGCACAGTAATCATAACTGACTATTGACACATCAAGCACATCATTTGTTTTGGGTTAGCGAGTTTGGCTTATGTGCTGGTTCCCAAATGCCACAACCCAACTGTTAGTTTTGTTTTCATGTCGTGTTTTGGTAATCCAGGCACTGCAAAGCTGTTGAAATTGTAACTGGTATTAACCACTGTAAATGTGCATTTGTTCAACAAAAAAAACAAAAAAACAATAGTATATTGACTTTAGAATTAGTGAATCGTTTGGCAGTATTTTTTTCTCAGGTGATGTTTTTCCTTTTCTTGCTGCATCACTGTAAGATTTGTGGCACACAGTCCATTTCTCTAGATGACTTTTGGCCAGCTTATTTTTGTGCAAAACTAAAACTAATGGAGCGGTTCACATGTTAAAAACTGCCTCTTCTCAGAAAGTTTCTGTCAACTACAAATGTCTAAAGTGACATTAAGGCAGAAATTCAAACGCCTGGGGTGACTTCAGGTTGCATTTCTTCATTCATTGTTGATCACGTGGAGCTTTAAGCTCCAGCCAAGAAGATCAGATGACCTGTCTGAACTACATTTACACACCAGTATTCCCACTAAATCCAGACCATTTAAACTCATCATAGCTGTCATCAAGAGTGTCATTTAGCAAAGCTGAACATTTAAGACCAATTTATGCTTAAATATATCACTGGTACTGATGAAAAACACCAAACTGTGTGGAGAAGCAGCGGAGTGTAAACATGTATTTAAAACTAGGCTTGCATCTATTTATCTTGTATAACGTGTGTTTACTTGTAATTACTTTAAGCCTGCATAGAAGTCATATGGCATGCAAAACTATGGTTATATAATAAAATGTCTCATCACTTGGGGTGTAGATTAGCTCAGTTGGTAGAGCATCCGCCCCATGTACGAAGGCTCAGCAGCAGCCCAGGATTTGAATCTGACCTGCGACCCTTTGCTGCATGTCATTTCCCATCTCTCTCTCCCCACATTCCTGTCACTCTTTAGCTGCCTCTATGATAAATAAAGCTTGAAAAGGCCACAAAATATCTTAAAAAAAAAAAAAAAATGTCTCATCACTTTCACCAGCATGGCAGTGAAATGTCATCAAAACTCATGTATGTGAAGTATTTTGTGCAGTTTATTGGTCTATAGATTGTAAGCTCAGTTAATAACTGTCAGTCGTGAGTTGTTTAGAGTAGATTCTCTTTCAAAGTAACCTTTTAAAGGTTTGCTTTGCGGAAAGAAAAGAAAGAACAAAAAAAAGTTGCAAGGATGTAAAGGAGATGTAACAACTGGATTATTGAAGTGATTACATTGTTAACGGCTGTTAAGGGTTGGCTTGCCCTGATTGTGTTGGAGCAAGAACAGGCAAGCTTAAAGGAATTTAAACATCAAAGTCTATTTCCAGCTCTACATGGACATACTGTATGTGAAAAAATTATGTAATACCCTGTATATAATTTATGAAGCTCCAGAAAGCGCTGTACAAAGTCTGACCAATTGCCTCAAGTGATGTCACCTGAGGCAATAGACTACTACAAAAATTGCATCTAAAGTTCACTACCATGGAACATTTGCACACTGCCATAATATCTACTATGCACATATGAATTTTCACTTCCCTGCACTAGCTATAGGATTTATTCTTGATCTTGTCCTTTTGTATTCTGTCATTATGTGAGCCCTCGCTGCAGAACTAATTTCCACCCACTGGGACAAGAAAGATAACCTTTAACCTTGAGCTTACCAGACCTCTGTAGCCCGATTCTCTTTTCTGCTGTGAGCAGCTTGAGGCTGCATTAGCCACCACTAGCACAACTCATCTGAATATTGTGGGTAACGTAGGCGGCTGTTTTGACAAGTTTCGACAAGAACAAGCTGAAAGGTTAATAACTTTGACTCTGCTTGAGTGGCAACCTCAGTGGCAGTAAAGCCGATGCGGAAGTACCAAGCATTGCAGTTCCTCAAACGGCCACTTGAGGCTGGCTACAGAAGCGGTCAATCTCCATAAACCCCTATGCTAAAATGCCCAACTTCACAGCAGAAATGGTTGCAGCCTGGAGTAATGTCCAAAACTACCAAAATAGCAATAGTAATGAAAAAAACTATCACTACTGATCACCATATATTTAAGAACACTAATGTTCTACACTTTATACTGTAATGTAATATAAAGTCCAAAATGCTGCACTGACAGACTCTAAATCAGACTTTACCACAACAAGATCCTTTAGGGAAACTACAGTAACAGTCCCATACTCAACACGGCTGTTTTGAATGTTTAGCAGTGGCACTTGAGAGATTTCCCCTCCAGATGTTTATAATAGTACAGTAAGCATACCAGACTCATTCTTATCTTTTATGTGTTTGCCTGCTCACACGTGTACTGCTCTGTCTCATCCTTCAGTCGGTGTTTTGTGTGTCAGCCCTGCATCACATTTGTGTTTGCGTGTTGTTGTTTAGAATGCTGTTGAGTTTGCAGATGATTGCATAAATGCAAGCGAGAGGTGAACAAATAAAGATAAAGGGGAAACACACACAGCTTGCACAATCACACACAACACATGCTATTTCAATTCTAACATCAGATATCCAGAAATCCAAATTGAGTTTTCTGGTTTAGGTACAGAGTAAGAAAAACAATCCGTTCTGATGTTGAATTTAATATAAAAGTCTTGTTCCCTCTGCCATGTTGAGGAAACACTCATTACTTCAGTTTTTACTGAGAATGCCAGCAACAATATGCATCCCTTCTCATCAACTGCTCATCACGCAGACACGACATGCAGGCCACACTGAGAGCCAAACCTGTTTTTACTCCTGCTCATGTCGCTGCCTCTCTGTCTTTCTTTTGAACTATTGGTCTCTTTCTCCTTTTGGCTGTGCAACTATAGTGAATGCGATGGTTTGCTCATGGGGAATGTAAACAGCTTCTCCACCTCAGCTTAACCTCATACCCTGGTTGCAGTGAACTCACAGACTGGGTGTCCTTATAAAACACTTGAAGAGCAAGTTTAGAGCACTTTCCTGTATTTGTGATGATATCTGTTTACCATAGCAACCAACAAATCTAATGAACTCAACAGCACATATCTAAGAAACATTTGATTTGTACACACTTAGGTTCAAATGACCACTCAAGATTTTACAAGCTGAATCTTTGCAACTCTCTAATTTGTCAGTGAAATGTGTTTTTACTTCACTTAACACCAACAAATCCTCTTTGCACGTACACAAAGAGTCCCAGAATACACTGTGGGTAAATATATTTTCAATACAATTTTTGCTCTAGCGTTTGCTCACACAATAAGCAGTAATGATTATTTTTCCATTAAGTCTGAATTTTGTAGCAGCAAGAAGCAAAATGCTGCAAATCAGGCTGTGGATGGTAAAACCTGTCCACTCTGCTAAGCTAAGCACGTCAGCTAATCATATTTGTAAAGCTGATCTCTCCTAAAACCCTCTTTCGCCGCTAATAGATCATATTGCCTCGTCAACTATTGAATCCAAAGGTCACTGTGGTCAGTTGACTTGAAGGTTAGGTTCATGCCTTGCTCTCTCTGCAAAGCAGATACTGATAATGAAGATCTAAATCCTTAGACCCTGTTTTTCATGAGGGGACTCAAGCTTTTAGACATCAGTAGAACATCTGTATGTCAGACATGGTGGTGGTTGGTGCCGTGACATTTCATTTCTGTCGCTGTGGGGCAGATGTCATAAGAGTGGCAGACAACAAAACAAATTAATGAGTGGGAAGGAGGACAGATGAGTTGCCACATGTTCAAAATTGTGTGATCTGATTCTTGAAAATGATGCATGATAGATGATACGTAATGAGCAACTTTTCCAAACAATGAACGGCTAAGCAGTGGGTGGATAATGAAATAACATTAGCTAGGAAGGCACACAGAAGATGATGCGGTGCACATATGTAACATAATGTTTGGTAAATTGTGCATTAACATTTAATGTATGGAGGAGGGGTATGATGCAGTTATTATAAGATTTGAGAGATGGTGTGCCTTCTTTTAAACTGCCATAGTCAGCTGTGTTTCTGGTGGTTGGATGAGTTTGCATGTCCTCCCACTGCCCTCCCACAGTCCAAAGACATACATTGCCCATAGATGCGAATGTGAGCATGAATGTTTGTCTCTGTGTGTCAGCCCTGCGATGAACTGGCGACTACTTTGCCTTTCACTCAATGTCAGCTGGGATAGGCTGCAGCCCCTACACAACCCTTATAAGCATGGGGATATATCATACAACTCAATGTGTTATTGTTACCTACATACAGGCAACATAAACACACAATATTATATTAAAAACAATCTAAATTCATACAGTCAATGTGAAGTAAAGTGGCTGTAAATTGCCCATAAAGTGACACAGTGGTAATGTAAATGCAAATTGCCTTCTCCTGCCTGGACTATTTAAACCCTCGATTGCCATATTGTTTTGTTTTTTTCTTCACATGCACATTTATCCAGTTTTTTCCTCTTCATATTTGGTTTTAACGCTGTTTCTTTTCCCGTCTTTGGTTTCCTTTTCTTTAAAAAAACTTTCGGGTTTGATCCCTCATAGATTTCTAAACCATTGAACACATTTTCTTCAGATGCTTTTGTTTCTTCAGACAAAAGGCTACACAAATGTTCCATGGTGCAACCCTAAAAAAATGTGATCATGTTTTTATTGGTTTAGCATGAACAGTGTCTCCCCCTCAATTTCAGATGAAAAAAGCTTTTATGTACAGTCTTATAAAGCACACTGACGACTCAACGAAGTCAACTTCTTCTTCTGAGAGAAGAAATCCCTGTCGTGCTCAAACCATCAATTTTAAAAAGGATATTATTATAATCCATGTTTGTGGTTTTTCTTAAGAACAGCTTGGAGTGAAATACTTAGATCTTTTATGTAACTAAACCTGTCAATACCACAATGTAATCCATAACAAATAAAAGCCCTGCATTCGAAATCTTCCTTAAATAAAAGTACTAGTGTGCTGATCACGTTTTCATATAAAATTCAATTGAAAAGGTAAATGGTAACTATAGCTGTGATATAAATGTAGTAGAGCAAAATGTAAACAATCAAGTGAAGCATAAGTACTTCAAAATTGTACTTAAGTGCAGTACTACAGTAGTACTTACATTCCCCCACTGCTTGGAGTAACTGAACTTTGACTTTACCTAAAATAGATTTCCTGGATCATCCAAACTTTGTAACATTCGCTTTAATTCCCTATTGGACACACCCATCTGCTTTTACAAAACATTAAAAACTATTTACAACCGGAGTTTAATCCAGATAAGATGGCCAGACACTTCCTTTTGAGGGCGTGGAGCTGTGTATGAGAGTACTTAAGCGCTTAAACTTTCTTTTGTACTGCAAGACAGAAAGAGGGCTGTGTGCCAGTGCCATCCAGGAATGGTAAGTTATCATCCTGGCTCCCTGTCTGACAAGGGCGGTGTAGCTGACTGTATAGAAACTATGGTACACTATGTGCTCTGCTGTACAACTCAATGTGCAGTATAAATGAGCAAATGAAAGACGTGATTTTCTGTGATTTACACATAATGCCAATATTTCAAAACTTTCACCAGTTCCTCTATTCACATTTCAGTTTATGCTTGAATCACACATGTCTCTGACGAAATCTATTATCCAGTATTAATAACAGCTAGTGCATGGAACAGTCCTCATGAGGACTTGATTTGGATCAGATGAATTCCAGACATTTTATATCAAGGCGGAACTCTTTTTGGATGATTCCCGGACTACGGTTGCTTCTGCTTCTGGGTTGTTTGGGCAGTTTGCAACAAGCGCAGACTTACACGTCACACAAAGCAATAACTTGTTTGTTTGTAGTCTGTCTAGAAATCTTTGCTGTGTCATTTCTATCCTTCCTCCTTTAGATGTTTCCTACTCATTGTGTAACTCAGTTTCAACAACGAAATACCAAAGGGTGTGAACTGCCTGTTCACCTTTTAAAAAGAAATCCTTCCTTTCTGTACTTCCTTCTAGAAAGAGACTCTTCCTTCCTCACTGCTTCCTCCTCAGAGTCTTACATAAGTCAATTGTGTTAGGAAAGTCCTGCTGTGTGACTGCTGTTTGAGCCAGTCCTTTTGGATGAGAGCGAGAATGTCCATATAAGTAATAGAAAGAAAATGCTCTCTATTAATCATTAAGTGCAGTTAGATTGCAATGTAGTTCACTCCCACTACTACTACTGTTTTTGTTCTTTTTACTTTGACGTGAAATATTTGGCTTGTGTAGGTTTATGACATTTGACATTTTAAGCTGCAGCAGTTCAGTCAAAAACTATTTAGAGAACAAACATTACACAGACTGATCATAACCCCAAGAAAATCAACAACTGTAATGAGAAAAGGTAACCAAATTAACAAGAAATGAGTGTTGAATGAAAAGAATGTTTGTGCACATAACCCAACACCCAGTTGTTCATTACACACAATAACCCAGCCAATCAATTCATAATACATATGATAACAGCACCAGCAGCAGCTACAATAACAACAATATTCGTATTAATATTATAATATTTATTTATTTGTTAATTTATTCTATAAATAAGAAAAAGGGATAATAACTGTCTCTGTGGTCACTCTGCACCTGCCTGCTTCCCAGTTCCAAATCAGGGCTTGAACAAAAGTCCTGCGGACTAACCAGTGGTTTGTTCATTGGACAGAGTTTGGCAGCTTGTGAAGCTATACATGGAAAGAGAGGAAAGAGTAAAAACACTGCTGTTTCCAAACTCTAACATCTTGCACTTTTGCTCAAGTTACCTTCATTGGCATTTATACTAGTTAATAAAAGTGTTTAGAAATTCCTCTACTCCCATTTCATATCGAGCAGATAAAACTAAAGGGTTCCAACATCAACATGATTGGACACCACTAGATTACATTTGAAACTGTGCTTGTGACTTGAATGAACTGACCTTTTATCTGTAATTTCAGTTCATTGTTCACTTTATTTGTAGGGTCAATGGTACGATGAAATGTGTTGGGCGAGAATAGCTCAGCTCAGCATTAAAGGCACTAGTTGCGGTAACAGCCCTAGACGTAGAAGATAAAAAGCAGTGAAAACTGGGGTAACAGATAAAATAGAACAAAACTAAATAAAAAGTGTAGTATACGCCGTATAAATGTGATATCGTATAAAATGTCAAGTGTATATAAAATATCACTGTATGAATAAATATGAGGTACCTTTTAAATATGACGTAGTACACTATATAAAATATGAAAATTGAGTATGGGACAGTATGGGTCAAGTAACAAAGTATCAGTCCTGGTACTATAGCAGCAGTCATGGTTGATGATTATGGGTGTAGAAGTCTGATGGCCTGGTGGTAAAAACTGTTCTTCAGTCTGGTGGTGCATGCAGCTATGCTCCAGTAAGGTCTGCCAGATGGTAACAAGGAGAACAGTCTGCGAGCTGGGTGGCTGTAGCTGTGTGCCTTCCACAGGCACCGTTGTTGAAAGATGTCCTGTATGTCAGGGAGTCTGTTGCCATTGATGTGCTGTGCCACTTCCACCAGTCTCTGTAGTGATTTGTTACTGTGGGCAGAACAGTTCTCAGACCAAACTATGGGCACCCTTTCCATCAGCTTCATCAGTGTGGATGGTCACACTTCTGTCTCCTGAAGTCCATGATCATCTCTTTAGTTTTGCCAGCTGGTGTCTTCACCTCCTCTCTGTAGACTGTCTGACTGTTGTCCGTGATGATGCCCAGGATGGTTGGTGTCATCACCAACCTTGAAGATGAAGATAAAGATGGAGCTCTGTTTGACAGCACAGTCATGGGTGAACAGGGAGTGTAGGAGGGGACAGAGCACACAGCCTTGTGATGTGCATGTGTTGAGGATCAGTGAGGATGAGGTGCCTTGAGCCTGGGCCCTGTCCGTCAAGAGGTCAAATATGCAGCTCCCGATGGAGGTTGGCAGTCCCAGATCAAGAAGCTTAGAGACAAGTTTTGAGAGAATTATTGTACTGAATGCCAAACTGTAATCAATGCAGAACATTCTCATTTAAACAGGTAGCCACTCATATCTTTGGAACAGGAACAATGGTGGACACCTTAAAGACGGTGGGAACCACGGACTTACTGAGAGAGAGGTTGAATATGTTCATGAACACCACTGCAAGTTGACATTTGTGGACTTGAAGGACTGTCTCATGGCGGCTGGTTCAAGGGTCAGCATATTTCGATTTGGTAGGTTCCTCTTCTCCTTCGGTAGTCTTTGTTGTCTTAGTTCCTCTTAGCATCCCTGATAGACTTTCGGAGGTCATATCTGGTAGTCGTCAGCGTCCCTTGAGATGGCCATCAGCTGCGTCCTTAAACATCTGCCAGTTCATTGTCTCAAAGCAGCCCTGTAAGAACTCATCAGCTTCTTTGTTCCATTTGTAAATGACTCCAGTGACTGTTTTTTCCTGTTACAATGCCTATCTGCAGACCGCAGTAAGATGGAGAAGTGGTCTGACTTTCCAAGTAATCCAGGGTCTGCTCTCCCCTAATGTGAAAGGGAGGACCTTCTTCATGTAGGCTCTGTTAAAGTCCTCCAAAACAATGAATGCAGCATATATTTATAAAAGGTAATGAGCACAGTGTGGTGGATGTATGTGTGTGTCTGCTTGGGTCCAGTCATTCTTTAGGCAAAAGTTGAATATATGATGTTTTTCTTTTAAAGGCCATTGATCACATGTGAGTGCGCATCAGTTGATGAATATTCACATGTAGTCATCTCATCTCTGCAGCAGCACATTCACTGAAACTAATGTAACCTACTATGGATACAGAGCACGCTGTATTACACAACCACGGTAACATACTTCTCCACGAATTCCCAATTGCGCATACGTACACATGGAGCGCCACATGTCCAGTGTTTTTATTATTTATTGGTAAATAGGATCACCCATTGTTACCCAGCATTTAAAAACTCACACTGTTCCCTGTGATGTTTTGAGAACAGTGTGGTTTTCTCAGGCCCTGGGGAGCTCCTACCTCTCTCCAGCCACGCTAGCTCTTAATGAGACATCCACATGCACAGGACACACTCTGCTCCTTCTAATCGAATGACTTGCATGGAGGGCCACACCTGCCCCCCTCCCCCTTTCCTCTTCCTTCTCTCTTCGCCTGGCTGTTGGTTCATGTCAGCCTATCCTCGCTTCTTTTCCTGCAGATAGAACGGCATGGCTGTCTGCGCCTGTCTGCACAGCCTGGACTGTCCACTTCCCTTCTTCTTCTTTTTCTTCTTTACCCTGAGCTGACTCTGCTGAACAAATTAGTCCTTGTTCTGGTCTTCTGAAGTACCATCAGGAAAATTAATTTGTAACAAAAGAACTTGTCTGGTGAAGGTAACCAACAGAATAGTATAATAAAGTTATAGTCACTGAAAGGTCACTCGCCTGTTCTTGTAAGTAGGCCCTTCAAATGCATTAAAATGATTGGTCTTTTTGAACTGTCTGAACAGATAGTAACTGAACTAACAAAAGCTGTTCATAAAAAACTAAGTTGTGCCTCATGTGGCTCTCATTGATAATCAGTTATTTGAAAAAGACAAAATATTTGCAGTTTCTAGTGTTTCTTTTCAGTGTTTTATGTCACTGTAAATGTATTATCTTTGACATCAGGGGCTTAAAAGATTGTAAATTAGCTTTAGACTTCAGGTCTCCAGAGTGCTACTGACTGTCAAACTTCCATTTTGACCCCTCTCTTTCCGCTCTATATCAAAAAGCACTGCTCTGTTTGAGCTCCCCAATTACAGCTTTGTTTTTTTTGGGAGTAGAGAAGGAGCTGGCCTGAACAATGATTAATGTCCTTGATGTGAAAGTGCTGAAGGCGGTTTTGTCTGGAGGTACTCTCCTCTAAAGTTTGCATAAAGGGATGTAGTTTAACTCTGTGCGTGTTGGCTTCCCCTTTTTTTTTGTCTCCAATAACTCCCTGTTTGTCTCTCAATCTCAGTGTGATTCTCATGCTGGAAGTGAATTAACAATCATTTGCATCATCTGACCTGGCAAGAACTCTGGATGACTGACATATACAAGCGGATTTGAACTGTAATTGTAACACGAGGTGTGAAAACAAACCTGGTAACATATTTCTCACTTACATTAAACACTTTGCTTTGGTGTGGTAGATCAAAACCTCAGACAGGGAACACTATTTACTTGAGATCATTTTGAGGTGAGATGTCAGTGAGGAGGATGAAACCTGGGATTTTAAAAGTCTAGGAGGGAGAATAGACCCTCCTTTTTGACCAGAACCTTATTTGACCCTTAAAAAGACCACCCAAGTGGGACCTAAAAAAGCTATAAAGGGAATTGCACAAACCATCCTTGTTGGTTGAAGACGCTGTTGCTGATGTTTCTACCTATAACTGGGTCCTCAGTCCCAGCCGTGCCCGGAGGTTAGCGGTGGCCGACGAGGACACGTTTTGACAGATTCCCCAGCAGAGAGAGAGAGTTTCAGCGAGGAAAGGGGCGTTCACCTGCAAGTGTCAAACTAACAGCTGCGTCAAGCTGACACACATACACAGGCAGTGACAGGAAGCTGTAAAAAAAAATAAAAGCAGAAAACAACACAGCTGAATAAAAAGTGAAATTAGATCATTATGTTTTGGCAGAACTGATCGCTGGGGTGTATTTTTCTGCTTTAAAATGACTAGCAATGTTTATTTTTGCTGCTGGTTAATCATGCTTAAATCACCATGACGGTTGCAACGGCGATGCTTTTATTTTGAAAGGGCCCGCCGGAAGCGCCGCTCCTCTTCCATTCAGCTTGACACCGTTTCACTAACTGTCCGCCATGCCCTGCCTGAGTTTGCAGTTGAGAGCGCCAGGGCAGCACGGCTGTCTTATATAACTTTAGTATACTCACGGGTTTAATGGCGCAAGAGCAGAACATTGCGCCGCAGATCTGTCGATTCATTGCGGATTTATCCTGAAATCGCGACCAACTGACCAGTCGATCACTTTTTTTTCCTGCTGCCGGCGACGTGCGTTAAAAGTTATCGACAGATCGGCGCACACGGTGGATCTCGCCAGCTCCAGATATGTCAGCGACGTTGTTGACTTAAGTTATATAATATTTGACATTTCAGACGTTGTTTTCCTGCAGTACGGGGAGCGAGGCGGCAACAAATCCGACTGACATTTCACCGCGCAACATCTCATCTGCGAGGAACGGCTTTTATTTGAGGGATTGACTGTGTGGACGTTGCGTTATTTCTCACTATATTTTTTCCAACTTGAGCTGACGCGAGATGACCTAACCAGTGGAGCGCATCCTTCTTTCACTACAGGTACGGTCTACTTTGAGATGCAGCCACTTGTCTTCTTATTAAACAGCTGGAGAAATATTAAGAGAAACTGAGAGAGACAGAGAGAGAGAAAAAAACTGGTTGTGCCCCCGAGGTAGGCCGATGCAGAGTTGGGCGTCCCTGTTGCAGCGTTGTAGGCGCACTGACAGCTCTGCGCCGTCTGACAAACTGACAATATCAACAACAGCGCACAGAGGAAGCGTCCACATTTGATGTAAGAGAGAGAAACTATTGAGTAAGAAAGAGAAACTGCAAAGTTGCACGGTATTACAGCTTATCAGCCTGTGCGTGATCAGTGCAATTTCTCATCGCAGCCAACAGGTTGCACTAATACTGTTTGTGATGGGCTGTGCTGTTCGGAAAAGTGAGGAAAGCGCAAACTTTTTTTCAACTTTTAACACAACAAGGACCTTTAATAGCTCCTTTAAAATACATTCAATCGGCAACCTCAGTTAGAGACGCTTGAATCATAGGCTGTGATCACTCTACACATGTTTATACTGTACTGTGGGCGGGGGAAAGTGCGAAAACCCATGACCAAAATAAAAATCTGCCATAAAAATCTGGAAAAGAACATTCCTCGTATTTAGTAGAGAAACCATTTCGAGCCCCACAGAACCAGAGAGTCTGATTAGACAGTATAGTTTATGGTATACGTGATATGGAGCAATGTATTGGAGAAAGAATATCCGCAGCTTGAGGCAAAAAAAAAAAAAAAAAAAAAAAAGGTAAAATCGAGCCGATCGATGACTCGCACTAATCAAAAATCACAGGAAATTAATCATCCGTTATTAACTGCTCGGCAGACAAAGTTCAGAGTGCACAGAGCCCGTGTGTGCGTGCGTATTTGTCACATATATATGTCCTGTGGCACTGACGGTGAAACGGCACATATTGCCACAAGTGACAGTGAGCGCTTGGTTACAGTAGCTCATTTCTGCCCTTCCAGATATGGCTATCATTGTTAATGATCAACAGATAATTAGCGAGCAGCAGAACCCTCACATGCACACACTCTTTACAAAGGTTGCTGCAACATTTTACTTCATTTTAATTGACTTGCATTCATTTAATGATTTAATTTTATTTTATTTAAATATCCTATTTTGTAAGTGGAGTTTTGAATGAATTGTTAATCCCCCCCCCCCTCTCTCTCTTGTAAATCAGACAGTTATTGGTGACTGCTGCAAAGGCCCAGAGGCCCATTGTGGGTTAATCTCTTTCGACAGATGTATGTTGTTGCACACATGCTTGGTTATGTGTGTGTGTGTGTGTGTTGGTGTGGGAGGGGGCGGAGGGGGCTGTCAGTGGCACTGCCTGTAGTACAAGTTATGCCTGGGCATGTCTTTTTAACTTCTTGATGCTTGAGTTGAGAGGAGGGCATAGTTCAAAGAAATAACATGAACATTATATGCGTTTATGTTATGTAATGTCTGTGGTGGCCTTGTTTTTTTTTTTTCCCTGCTCAGACTGGTTAGAGCCATTCGTGGCACTGTCATATTGTCCCTGAGTGGGTGTGAGAGGAGGAGATGGCCTGTTTGATATGGCTGCTGTCATTTCTTGAAAAATAAAAAAATAAATAGCGTGGGCAGAGTCATAGTAGCGAACGTGCGCCTTGCACTGTGCTTTTAAACTGCGCCACAACACATTTTTAATTTTAGAACACCTATCACTGCCAAAGATCGATATTTCAATAAGGTTTCTCATTTTCTCTTCTGGACTAGCTACTGTACTATATATCATCTTATTCAGCATCAAATCTGTTTTTATAGCCTAACCTTCTCTCTTCTCTCTCTCACTCTGTGTGTCTCGTGAACTCTTTGACTCACCCTCACTGTCCTGTCAGGATAAAGAAATGGATCAGCGTGGACTGAAGCGCAACGGTAATCGAGACGACAGTCTGACATTTGGGGAGGCAGTAGCCGGAGTAGGCAGTGATACAGGTGACACAGCTGGTTCGATGCTTCAGCCTGCAATGCACCTGCCTGGTCCTGGGTCTCTGCCCCAGCCCACGATGCCCCCAAATGGACAAGGTGGAACCAAAGACCAGGTGGAGCTTGGAGGTCTCTTTGAACCTGCTCAGCATGAGGGAATAATGATCAGGGTACAGAAACCACCACCACAACAACAACACAACCCGGATATTGATCTATTCAACATGGAGGACAACTTGTCGTTGGCTGTTTCTGATCTCTCGTCCACCTCAGTCATCAGTACCTCAAATACCTCAGTCTTGGGTAACCTCCCTCTGCCTGACCTTTTTCCCCAGCACATCAAGCAGGAGGGGACTTATTCTCTGGATAAAGACTTGGAGACTTACAGTGGACACGCAGGCACTGGTCCTAATGATTTGGATGCCAAGAGTGCTCGCTTAATGGATGATACCGAGATTTGGCAAGACCTGGACCTTCCTAGCTCTCTGCCTGAAATCAGTGATTTTGAGTTGGATTCAGAAGTGGCACACTTGGATAACATCCTACACGACAGCAGGGGCGGTGACAGCTTGCTAAAGGAAACAAAGTCTCTTGTGGGTAACGGAATAAACCGTACCAACGTGAACGGCACAGAACACCCCATTCAGCATCATTCTCACCAGCAACAGCAACAGCACCACCACCTTCTACAGCACCAGCAACATCAGCTTCATCAGCAGCAGCAGCAGCAGCAGCAGCAGCCAGCGTCGATTCTCTCCACCGTTATGATCAAGGAAGAGAAGGATCCTGACGACCCTTTAATCCACATCCGCACTCCTGGTGTGGTCAAACAGGAGAAGCAGGACACCCCTGGTTTCTGCCAGGCGCAGTGTCTCCAGAGCGGCATGAGCTCTCTCCATGGAGGAGGCCCCATGCCCTCGCCTATGGGTGTCGGAGCAGGTTCTGGCTACCACTACAGAGCCAACCAGTTCTCCACAGTGGGCCTACAAGACCAGAAGCCTTTTGGCATGTACTCAAACCTGCCTGTGGTTGGGGAGAACTGGGCCAGGGGGAACAGATATGGAGAGTCATCCGGGATACAGAGGAGTGACGATGGGCTCCCCACCGCCGCAGCCTTGGCATCTTTCTCCGTCAGCTTCGCCGGGTAGGTCTCATGGAATTACTTTCTCCCGCTCTGTTTACTTTTTTTTCTCTGTGGAGGATTTGGTGTTTGCGTTCATCCATGGTATGCCTGAGTTTGTTTTTGCTGTACTGTAGAATGTTAAAATATGTAAAGGTTTCAGTGCAAGGAAAAGAGTAGCTTGACGATGATTCATACTGTGCTGCAGATGTAGCTGTGATGAGTTTCTCAGAGTGCAGACTCTGTAGACTCAAACAGTGTGCCATAAAAATCTGTCTGTGAGATATATAATCCTAAAGGTTGAAAAACACTGGTTTTAAAAACACTTTTAATACCACTTGTTGATGCAACTTGCTTGAAGAGGTGATGAAAAATTAAAAAAATAAATAGAAAGTACAGATATTTGTCACCTCAAAGAACCTCAATATCATGATTCTGTCTTGCACTGTCGCTCTCGCAACTACAAAAAAAAATGCCAGTCTCTATTGATGCTCAGGAAATCAAATCAAGTTCAGAGTGATGTATCAGGGCACTTCAGTTCCCTGCAGGACACCTTGAGTGTGCATTTGGGAAATGAAAGCAGTCGCTGCCTTTCACAGCAGTTAAGCTTGAGTGTTCCAGTGTGACTGTAGCAAAGGAAATAGGGAAACCGCACTTCAATAAGCCCAGAGGTCAGGTGTTGTTGTATGTTTTATATGTGACTCTATTTTTTTAAGAAAAGTCCTAGCACCGCTGGGGTCATATGACGCAGGGGGCGCATTTCTCCAATTCTTCCTTATCGCATCACATTTTAGGAATGCTCTGACAAAGTGTGATGAATTAGGTGAAAAGTTGCTGGTTACAAAGAGATGAGAGAGAAAATAAATCCTGTTGAAAAGGAAGTGAAGATGGTGTTAATCGCCATGAAGAGATAGTCAGGCAGTACATAAACATTTCTAATCATGTGGGGGTTTTTTTTCACTATCGCAGCTTTGGTGATTCCATAACCTCTGGCAGTTACTGAAAATTGTTTTTTTGGGGGGGCAAAATTGTGAAATTTACAGGAACTCATTAATTAGTCATTTGTCTCTGCCTCGCCTTCTGGTATTTTTCCAAAATAGTCCTGTAAGATGATGCTTGTTGTAAAGATATCACAGAGTTGCGTAACGGGTCATCCCACAGGAAATGATTCAGTGGTCAATGTTTAATGTGAGGGAAATGAGCACTGTGAGAAAGTCGTTTATGTGCTACGCAGTCGTCGAAGTGTCTGGTGGACACGCCTCACTTCTGCTTGCCGCTATACTATTCTATACTTATATACTCTGATTACTGAATAGGCTGCAAGTGGAAGGTTGAAAGCGACAGATCCGCTTGCTGTTTTATGAGCTTCTTTGTGAACACGGCTTGAATGGGGAGATCACAAGATGGTGTTTGATAATGTGGGGTAATAATGTGAGTCAGTACTGTCCTTCTTGAAGAGCCTTGAGTTATTTGGCTCCGGCCGCTTTGTAAACAAGTGAAAGATGAACATGGTTGTCAGGCTACTGTTATCTCCCTCCTGTCAGACTGTTACACTCCGCTGATATGCTCCTGGGCTGTTGTGCTGTTAACCTATTTAAACTGTGCAAAATCTCTACGTGGTGGTTCACAAGTTCAGGCTGTTTGTCTTCAGCCCCTTTGTTTGAATAAAATAGATAATAGACCTGAGTGCTGTCTCAAACACGGATGACAAAGCTTTGTAGAAATGCAAAGATGGCAGCCTAATGAGCTGCTATTTTAATCACTTCATGATGTTTTTTTGTTTGTTTTTTTTGTGGTTGTTTCTGCTCCGGCTCAAAAGTGCTTCGTCACCTAATTAAATCAAACAACAAACAAGTGTTGTTTTTGAAAAATTACATGTGGTAATGCCATGAATCTGTGCCACAACGCTGTTGTACCCGTGCTACTTCCTGATATGTTGATTCTGGTTGCACCAGCATGGTGTGTGTTTTCATGCTGTGCTCCTTCTGATGCAGGGCACTGACGCTCTGCATGGTCTAGATGGTGCAATAAACTACAAGCAGCTTAACATACAAACAAACGAGAAAAACAAACTGAACATCAGCTATCAACAAACCAGCATTGATGGGAACTAATTAAGTGTTCCTGTTTCTCAGATTATCATCTAGATCACTGGAATATGACACAATCATAGCATGCATAAACCCCAAAATGACATCTTCAGATTACATGTTTTGTCTGATCAATGGCCCGAAACGCAAATATATTGATTTTAGTGAGTCACGCAAGACATAGAAAAGCAAGAAATCTTTACAAATAAGAAGCTGGATCAAGAAAATGTTCACGATTCTTTCTTAGATATGAAGTAAAGTGAAGAAGCTATACTGTACTGTACTTTATAAATCGACAAAGCTAATATTATGGATACATAATGCTGGATATATCTCAAAGTAGGAGTGAAAACAGAGACATGGCTGTCTCCCTGGTTACCACACGAGTTAGCATAGCAACCTACTCCGTGTGCTGTATATCACCGAGCCCACCTAGCTGGTCTACGGGAATTTTCAGCACAGTTGGAACACGATTTGGCACAATCGCGTTGCTTGGCTCCAGCTTTCAGTTATATAACTGATAATCAAATAGACAAATGTTGTTGCTTCATGCCCAGGGTGAAATGAGGCCCTTGAAACATTCTTTAAAATTTGTCAAACAGCATGATACTTCTTTTATTAAGTAGTTTCATTCAGTATATATGCAGTTCTTTTTACTTTGGTTTGTATACTGCACCACATCTTTTCCTACATGCAGCAGATGACATTTAACTGTACAGTACTTTGCTTTCTGAATGTTAAACGGGAGAGTCTTCTCATTTTTTTGATGCTGAGTTAAAACTCTCGTCTCAAAATGATCTGAGTCATACTGAGAGTTCTAACGATCACAACGCTGATGGGAACTCTGTTGCTTTGCTGCGTGCGTCAGGGTGTGCCAGAGCCAAGCTTTGGATGGCAAGACAGACTGTGTGTGTGTGTGTGTGTGTTGGTGTGTGTGTGTGTGTGTGTGTGTGTGTGTGTGTGTGCGTGTACACACAGGGATGCTGGGAGGCCACGTGTACAGATCTGCTCTGCCGTGCTGCTTCCTCTCTCTCCTTAGACTGTCACTCAGTCACTTTTATATTCTCACCTTCTCACCCCTGATGAGGCCCTCAGAGCTCTCCATATTTCACAGAGGCATGTAACAGCTGTACACACACACACACAAACATGCTGTTACGTTAGACGTGTGATGCAGATTCAGGATGTCAAAGGAGACACTCACTCACACACGCATGCGTCTTTTTATGTTTTACAAGATAATTGTGCTCCTGCGAGGTGTGTTTAAAAGTAGTGTTGGATGCCAAATGTATAATGCATTATTAAATAGTTGGACACTGCGTTCTGATTTGCAATAAAGTTGTTGTAGTTCAGTAGATGGCGTCCTGCACCTCCTATAAATCATTTTTAATAATGTCTACTTGCCAGATATTTGCATTGACTGTTGTTTGATGTCCTCCTAACGGTGTTGGAAGCATCATCGTATTCACACAGCAAATTACAGAGGCCACAAGAGCACAAGAGGTTCTGCAATTATGCAATGCATGCAATGTTCTTAAGTGTAAAAATGTGTTCTAAATTTAGATATGCTGAACTGCTCAACTTCTTACGTAGTATTTTATTCCAAAGTTAAGTGTTTACTATTTGGTGTGGGGAAAAAAACAAAGAGGAACAACCTGACTTTAATTTTAGTTGCAACCAACAGCTTGTGCAGGCAGATCTCAGTGGAAGACACATCTGGCCTTCCTTCTGGATAGTTTTAGAGACTGATCCAAGGGGCCAACAGAAGGGAGAAGTTGTGCAGAAACAGCAGAAACATAAACATGAGTTCTACGTATGTTTTTTATAGCACTGATGGGGCGTGTTCCATAAATAAGAATTAGCCAGTTAATGATGATGATGATGCACTGGATGAGGATTATTATTATAGTTGCCCTTTGGCTACACTCAAAGCTTGAGTTTGAGTTTTGTTTCTAGTTTTGGGTAATCCACTGAAGTGAAAACATCCTCACGCAAAATTGCGTAACTGAATTAAATTGGAATCATTCAATCATCAACATTTGTGGACACATAATTTTTGCAGAAACCACAAGCTGCCATGCTGTGGTAATTTAACATTATCAGTAAATCACGTTTAGTTCAATTGTATCATGATGATCATATCAACATCATCATCATCATCATCATTTCCCAAAACTCTGCTGTTATTGTTGAAGGAATATATTTATTTTACATAATTTATTAGAATAAACAACACAGACTGTTCTCCATGGTAATTTCTCTTCAGGTAGTGAGGCAGAATGCAGATCAAACAAACTAAAGCAAAACTAGGTCAGATTGTCTTTTGACTCACTTTCCCAGATTTGCAATCTCCAAGATTATGCCAGCCTCAATCTACATCGTTTGTTTGAGTTCCAGTTGCTTAATAGGCTTGACCTTTACTGTATGCATGCTTCTCTCTGCCTTTCACTGCATCTTACTGTAACAACACTTTGTAATTTATTTCCACAATCCTCCATCAGTTTTGGCAGATTTAGCAGATCAGGTTTAACCAGACAGGCCTCATATGTTTATGTGGGATGTAAACATCCAGGCTACAAGTGTGTGAAAATGTTCTACAATGAATTGTATTACTCTGAGGTTCGCTGAGTTTTTTACAAACTGTTCAGGAATCCTTTGATGGTCCCTAAAGACTTGTGTCAAGTCAGATTTTCAATGACGATTCCAATTCTTCTTCCTTCTCTCTGCCTCAGTCGCTGAGCCCTCTTTGCAGCCTACTGTACTGAATCTTTGACGCAGGCCTCGTCTGGGGTCACTGTAGTGCAGAGAACCAAAGGAGGTCTAGGCCTCTTAGCAGCCAAGCTGTTTCTTTTTTAAGGCTGTTTTGGTGGCTGCTGGTATGTTTACGCTGGTGTTAGGTGTCGTGAACATACGGCTATCCAAGGCCTATGTAACAGACCACATGATGGATTTATCCTCTTTTTGCTGGATAAAGCCAGTCTTTTTAGTCACTGTGAAATACTTGGGAAAACAAAGTAGTAGAGACATAATATCATGCATGCAGTAGCCCTACGGTCAGTGCTATTTTTGCAATTCTTTTCAGAAAGCTGTTAAATTCTGAAGCTGCGATTTGTAGTGTTATTAAGAAATGATCCTGTTACCTAAGATATCTTTGCTTCATGGTGTGTTTCAATAATCCACAGCATCAAAACCAGGTTGAGTACACATTAAGAAGTCTATTCTGTGTGCAGGACATCAGTCATGTCTATTAGTTGAGTCATACAGTATATTTTGTTGAACAAGGGAGTTCATTCTTGACCTTGGAGAAAGCAGTTTTTCTTAACCCACGATCCGCTTACGATAGCTTTCAAGTTTCTGATCCATGGTTTTCTTAAATAGGTGTTTGCACTGCCTCTATGTTGATTTTATTTGTAAGAATTATTGTAACATTGTCCATCTTTCAGACCAAGATGAGAAAACTGTCTCTAAAGCTTCCCGTTCTGCCAGTTTTATGTAAAATTTTTCTCACACGCATTTGCTGTATGTCATGTATGTCCACACACTGTGTGCTATGATCAGACAAACATATGCACTCACAAATGCTTCATTGCACATCATGTGATGACTAGCTAGCTGCGAGGCATTTCTTGGTATACCAAGATATATGGACTTCCAATTCTCAGAATAGAGATTTTCTCTAAACCCATCCTTGTCTAATGAATTATGTGATTGCCGTTGGCACTGTGCTTTAAAGTTCCTGTGCGTGCGTATCTGTGCTTAAGCGAGATTCGGTGGCTTACAAAGCTCAGCTCGCAATGATTAGCCCAGAAATCGACAGCAAGAAGGCAATAATGGGATCTGTTTGCAATGGCTGTTTGTTTTGCGCCAATGCTTCGTCTGCTAGGTTCACAATGAAAAACTGTGTGAGCGAACTGTGCTCGGATATGTCAGGAGTGAGCATAAATATAACCCCAACTGAACTGACTGACTTTACTTCATGAACAGGGGATTGTGCTTGTTATGTTTGGCAACAGCTTTATCAGGAGACAGGAAGTGCATAGTCTAGTGGTTATAATGGCTCAGGCTGCTGGCCCCTTTGACCTCTTTGGCCCAAAGTAATATAATTATCCATAATGGATAAAACAAAATATATTTTTATTATTATATAGGTACTTTTTCTCAGACTTATTTGCGCATTTACCTGAATTTAGAACAGTTAACACTTTATTAGCATGCAGAATGCAACATGGTGGCTATTTGCTTTGTGGTCTCTGTGTAAAGTGAGACAGGACTCTGACGTTTTACGTCGGTGACACTGGTGTACCTTCAAATCAGGCACACCAGCACACAAACTGGGTGCATCCAGTAATATAATTTTGCCAGTTCCTGTACATACTGGTAATTTCTTAAGACATGTGAATGATTGTAAACAGCAGTAAATGAGTTTTTCTTAAATTTAAATCACAGTATACTGACAAGAAGTCGCAAAAAAAGTTGATTAAAGAATCAATCAAGAAAGTGCTTGATCAACTAATTTACTCAAACTCGCTATGTTTTTATAGTCTTGACCTCACACCGTGGTTGCTGCAGAATTTATACATATGCAAAAACCATATTCAGTACAGCCCTCTGCAGGGAGGGGGGCTGTCATTTTTTCAGATCTGCTGAATTTCAGGTGCAGCAGAGCAACCACTGAAAATGTTTAGTTGCACTTGACAGAGTTTTGGTCACACCCTTGAGCCTGCTGTAATGTTATTATTGAAGCCATGTTAAGGTGCGCCAAATGTATTTTATTTTTTCCAGCAATATGGTGCTGGGCAGAAACAAACCAAATATATAATTAATAAATAAATATATTATATTTGAAATCTATAAAGCACATGAAGCAAAAAGCAACTCCCCAGAATCAACAGAAACGTGATAAAAAACACACACACAAACCAAAACAAAGAGCAAAACATTTGCATTCGCACTAGACACCACAGTAGTTCTAGAAGCAATAGAAACAGTACAGTGCAGGGTTTTCCCCAGGAAATTGGTTAGTTGACATGGTAAGCTAAGCCATCCACCACAGACGGCAAAAATATGAAATAGACTTTTATTCTCGGCCTATGTCTCATGCATCTACAAAATGTACCCGACCATTTGAATATGGGTGATATAAGCAAAAACAAAGAGAGCCTGTGGGCAAAGCTGATGATAGTGAGGATGATGATGATGATGCAGAAAATGGTTGAGCATGTTGACCCAAAGTGTCATACATAGATATGTATCGTTTGACATGTTTGTCCACTCATTTGTTCACATTCTTCTCTGTGTTTGTGACCCATCTGCACATCGTCGGAACTACAGTAGACTACAGTAGTAAATACTAAAAATAAATATTCTAAATGTCACGGGATCTAATCTGTTTTTTTTACAGTTGTTGATTCAGGCAGTCCCTGATGCATCTCTCAGGATCAGTTTAGTCTTTAGAACTAGACATAAACAAATGCCTCACTCATTCATTGAACATATTGCTTGGTTGTGTAATATACACAGAGCACAATTTTTCCTGAAGGTTATCTTCTCTGAAAGTGTAATATTTTTTTTCTCATGACAGTTTCTGCTTTAATATGCTACAGGAATCTGCATCCCACAGTGATTTATTCAGTTTTTAGTTGAATGTTGGCCAAACAAACTGGGTAACAGGTCACAAATAAAGAAATACATGATATTTTATCTCTGATTTTGTAGTCACAATATGTCATTTACCACAGAGTCTTGGTAAAAGTGATAAAAGTTGAATGAAACATACCCCTTGTTTGTTTCCATTAAAAATACAAGATACATTTGGTGTTTTTTATCAAAATATTCATATTGATTATCGTCCCTGCTGCTGTAAGTCTGCCAATCTTTCTTTCTGCATTCTTCTCTTTGTGTGATGAACATTTTTTCATTATCTTGTTCGAGCGGATTCAGAAACGAGCACAAAAACCCTGATGAATTTTGTCTTAATGATGTCAGTGCATCGGCAAATAAAAGCCTCCTGCAGGAACACAATTGTAACACAACTTTCGTAAGTGCCGTGTATCACTGCAAGTTCTGTAAATTCTTGGATGTGTCACGACTTGTTTTCTGATTGATGAATCAAGTTGGTGGAATTTCCTGCCTTTGCTGTTTTTTCCCCCTGTTCTTTTTACTGTCGCTCTGTCTCTCTGTGACTGTGCGCTTACTAACTACTCCGGGATATTTTATTGCTCTGTTTGTACCATACCTGATTGTTGGCCGTCATTGCAGCTCTCATCTGACACCGATGCGATCATCTTTAATCCCTCCTGTCTGTGTCAGCAAGGAAGGGGCTGACTTTATTCTGTAGAAGGAAGACACGTCTGTCTGTCCATGCATCCCATGTCTTCTCAAAGCTTCTGATTGGACTAAAGGACGGAAAAGCATGGCTCACTGTTAGCTTATCTGTTTATCTTCACCACAGAAAGGGAGTTTGGATTCTCGCAGGGTCATAATCCACTGAAAAACTACTTACCATATTTTATTTATCTCTGATAACAGGCATCAATTGAATATTAGTCTGTACAAATAGGGCTTTAAAAGGGAGTAATGTGTGATTCCTTCTCGGTTGCTCTTGAAGAAACAAGAGTTTTCCCACCAACTGATCACAGTCAGCAGGGTGGCAGAGTAACCGGGGAGACAGTCAGCAGGAGGCCACAGGTTGAGATCCCTCTGGCAGCAGACATCCAACCCGTTGAAGTGTGAGCAACTTGTCGAATCCTTCCAGTCCCAGAGCTGCTGTTCTTTTCATTTGCTGAGGGCCACTTTGTTACAGCTAATGCACAGTATCACAGACCTGCCTCTTCTTGAAGCCAGGAAATTATATGTTTGAGGTGAGAGTTGTTTGCGCTTGGAATCGCAGATTAGCCTGACATATGAAATACAACAAATACCCCCTGAATGCCAATGAATGCTGGAGTGAAAGGGGGAACATTTGATGATAGGTTAAGTTTGAGATTTTTTGGACGTGTTTGCAGTATAACTTGCAGTATGTGTTCTAAAACAGCCCCAAAAGGTAATTGCTTAATCATAACTATTCATTTATGATTCATTTATCCAGTAATTGTTATTGAGCTGCTCTTAAGAGCTGGTGTAAAATGACATTGTCCTTGAAGACTCATGCAGGTGCTCTTCAGTTGTGAATGCTAATGATGTGAAAGTAGGTGGATTGTTATGCTGCCATGGTAAGATGAATAAAAAATACTTGGGGAAATGCACATGTGTAGTATGTTTAATTTGTATAATGTTCATGTGACATACGTACACAGACAGGAAAAGTCCTCAGTGTATATTCGCAGCCATGATTGCTGCAGGTATAAAGCTGGCTATGCCATAGATTGTCACCAGACAACGTGGAGGACCTTGTGTCATAGACTGGTCAATAATTTACCTGACCAAGGTTACTGTACATGTGGAGGCAAACATTCAGCTCCCGAAGCTGTCGTTCAGACTTCCACCTTGTGTAATCTCATGATCCATGCCAGCTGGTTCGAGGGAAAACTTCATAATGGCCTCATTTTGTCTTGGTCAAAACACCATTAATGAGATTCGGCACAGTTCTGGCCTTTATAACCCCAGGAGACCTACTTCTTGTTGTATGTTTGCTGAGCCACTGCGGCGCACTTAAGTCAAGCTCCATCCAGAAATTAAAATACGCTGCTATTAAAAGCTGATGGTGAGGTCTGTTCAGCTTTCCAGCGCAGTGGACCAGATAGTAAACTGTCCGAGTTGTCAACAATGCTGCCAGTAGTTAAATATTGCACAATCACTTAAATTAGGCTGCCTCCTCGTAGTCAAACAGCTGGGGAATTATACATTCATATTTCTGCTCATTGTTTAGGTTTACAACTGTGGAAAAATCTAATCTAAAATCATCTAAATCCTCTTGCCCAGGCCATTGCTGTACACCCAGCGAGCACTGGTTGTGACGGACATCGAGGCTACATTTTGGTTTTCCAAAGAAAACATTGGGAAGCGCTTGAGATGTTGTGGTTTGCTGTGAAAGTACTTTCTCATTTTCCCCAGCCTTTAATCTATCAAGCTCCTCCAGTGACTTTATATTAGTGTCTACATGATGTTGCAGCTATATAAGTGGCACATATTGTGAAGATTCTAAAGGCCGCAGAAGACAATGAAGTACAGGTTAGGGTTAGGGTTAGCAACAGATGTTGCTTTGTAGAGGAACGAACATGGATGTAGCAGCAGAGTTTGTGAATGGAAATATGCTCTTTTTGTCTAGATGGGTGGTGCGATACTGGTCCGGCATGCATCAGTATCAACACTGCCCGAGGTGGAACAGGCGTAGAATGTGTTTATCATGCTTACTAAGCAAGCAGCTGGTTGGTGACTGTGTTTATCAGTGACTGGTGTCTGTGCAGGACACATGAGGTTAGCTGCAGGGATGATACAGTGGTAGATCTGTCTCGTTCTCTTTCTTTTACCAAGTTTGGTTCCGCTGAGTTTCAGCTGAATCCGAAACACTCTCATTTATTGATGTAATAACAGGAGCAAGATTTTCTTTTTCTTTTCAGTTGCTGTATTGACTGAAGTGAAAGTAAATTGACCCTGTTCATTTGTCTGGGAGTATTGACCCACCTCACAGCCACCATGCTGTCATTGTTTAAAATAGAAGCCCCTCTGGGTCTGGAGCTCGTCTATTTACAGCAGAGCTAGCGCTAAGGCCAAACTACTATTTTTAAAGGCTCTTTAGCTTGTGATAATAATGCGTTGCTGTGAGTTACAGTGTGCCAATTTTTGTTTTGCCAAACCGATGTTGGAAATAGACCTGTGTGGTGGAAGAAGCAATGTGTCAGCCACATTATATTTATTGCTCATTTATTGGCCATAATTCAAATGTAGCTATATCACTTGTAGCTTTTTAAAGCTTGTACTTATTTAACTTGTTGTTGGGGTTAGGGTTGCCCCTGATACTGCACACAGTGTAGCTGAGGTCAGAGCTGTTTTTTTTTCTCATCATAAAATGTGATTTGCCGCCGTTTATTAATGAAAACCACTTTCCACACAGCTAGATAAACCATCATTGTGAAAGCTTTGAATGGATCATGTCAGAACTTCTGTTTTATTGTCATTTTGCTCCAGCTCGGCTTCATTTAAATCACTTAACACTTAACATGAGATGGTCCACTCTGCCTTATTAAAGTGGCGGTTACAGATCTGTATTGTTGTGGCTGGAAGAGCCATTCATTTCTGATTCACGTTGGCAATGCAAAGTTTGCATTTTGAAGGTGATTAATTAGCCTCCCATCGTTAACGGTTATGCTCAAAATAATTTGATGGATTAGTTGATAAATATGAATTAATAATTGAACATTATTGTAAACAGAGTGGCAAATCGCAACAGTTGAATTTGGTCCAGGCATTCATTTCACCATCAGGACACATGGTAATAACATTGCTTGGTTTGTGACCAAATACCTGCAACACTAATGACTTTCCCATCAGCCTCAGCTGTACTTAGCATGCATCATTAGCATTCTAACTCACAAAACTAAGAAGGCGAACATTATAGCTGTTACACGTCAGCTTGTTAGCATTGACATTGTGAGCGCGTTAGCATGCTGACATTCGCATTTAGCTCTCACAGCCTGACTGAGCCGCTTAGTCTTGGTGAATAGTCGTCAGAAATTCAAAAATTAATTAATGATTGTTTGTTGATTATAAATGTCACAAACCTATATGCCTAATTACATACCTACCACATTTTTCCGCTCTTGCATTTGACTGAAGAATTTTTTCTCATGCATCTGGGCCTGTTAGACGCACGAAGTGATTAACAAAACCGTAGAGCTGTGTAACCAACACCCACCCACACACCCTACCCTCTTCCTTTTCCTTCAGACTCTCTCTCCTTTCTTTGATGCCTCCTGCTTAGACCGTCTTCATTTCTAAATGTCTCTTTAGGTATCTCTCTGCTTCATTGCCTTCATTCTCTCGGGCTCTCTCCGCTCAGTGCAGACATTGCTTGCAGTCAACAGTAGACAATAGCACCCACGTCAATGCCTATATGTCTTCGGTAATGTAGTGGTAAATTGAAAGTTGGGTAAAACGTGGTCACCGATAAGAGAAAACAGCCTCTAAAACCAGAGTGCATGCATGAACAGCGGGGGCTGTTTCATTCACTGCTTATGCTTCATTTCTGTCAAACATGCTGAACAGGTTCACTGATTGCAGACAATAAATCAGCCACTTGACATTTACTGCAACAGTAAGGTATGGACAGCCCACACCCCTCCTCTGCCCTTCTTTGTTTTCGTCCGTTAATTTCATGTGATAAGAAGAAGAGAGCAGGCCTGAGAGGGAGAAAGTTGTACAGTAGGAGGACTTTTAAGTAGGGCACAACTAAAAATGGTATTGTTGGGTCAGAAACTGTAAATTGGGCTGCAAATCTAGCCTAATTTCCATGCAGATATCTTCATTTATTTTGGATATCATATGAGAAAATGTATATATTTTATTTTCTATATGTTTTGATATAGTTGGGCTAGAGGCTGTTTTGTGAATGGGTTGAATGAATGGGTTGAATTGAATAAATACGTCCTGAGCTACTTTGAAGTGTCACTAGGTCACTGCAACAGGAAGAAACCTGCACCTTCGCAGTCACACGCTCTAAACTCCAGACTCCACCTTGAATAGTTGCCTCGGTTTCTCAGGCATGGTGATTCAGATAATTTAATTGCAACCCAGCAGCGGTTCATCAACTCGTTTCTTTTTCTCTCTCTGTCTGTTTAATGTCTTTCCCTTCTTTGCTCTCTCTCTTTTGAGAAGGGTATCCTAGTTTGGACTGCAGCCCAGCACTGCCTTGTGTTGTGAAACCTTGGCACATTTCAGGCATCCAACAGCTAGACTGGCACTGGTTACCTGGATAGCCCTTAGCTGGTGACCCCAAAGGAGCTCATTCTCCCCAAGCTACAATGAGAATCATCCAGAATGGCAGCTCTTCCTTTAATCATTCAGTGTGAAAGCTTCATGTTTTGTTGGATTTAGAATTTATTTGACTGCCTATCAGCTGGTTTGCATTACTTCTCACTTTTTTATCCTCGTCTTGCAACTGAGCAGAAGCTTGATGTGAAAAAAGAAACAGTTTACTTATTGGAAAGATTGTTGTTTATGATGGTTTTAAAAGAGCTGGGAATTCAATACACTCTTGAGAAAAATATAAATCCTCAGAAGGCATTTTACAGTTGCACCATGCATGCCAAGTGCAAAAGTGCACTTGACCCAGAGTGATTCAAATTCTGAGCAAGTGGAAGGTCTGCTGGGACCTCAGCTAACTGTTTAAGCATTTTCCTTAGTTGTAACACCTCGGGGCAAATGTGTTTGGCACTGGGCACAGTGCACACAAATGTAAAGATAAATGAAATCTGCACCCTTACAGAGAGCTCTTGATTTAGGATACTGAGAAATGGCACCCTGCCATACTTACTGATTGGTTGGATTTGTTTGCAAAGAATTCGGTCACGGGCAATTTACAGCTCCCCCATATCTGTTTTTTTCATATGCTTTCTTTGAGGCTTAGAAGCTAGCCAATAGTGTTATGTTACAACTTTCACAGCAGTACTCTAACTGACTGAAGCAGCTAATTTTTTGGCAAGGCAAGAACACCTTGAATGCACCACACAAAGCCATGATTTGGCTTTAGCCTAAATGGCTGCTTAGATCTCAAATAAACATTTAGCTGGATTATTCCTATAAACATCATGGACTAATTTTTTTCTGAACTTACATTGACTTTAAGCGTTGTGGTGAGTTATGGGCCATAAACACATTAACTGCTGTATGCACATCAGTGATTGGCAAATAATAGTCGCTTGTTTAACAGGTAGGTTAACTGCAGAAGGTTCTTTGACACAGGGTGCATGTTAAATAGCAGATTACTCACCTCTATGTGGATGTAAAGGCACATTTTATAGGACATGGGGGAGTGTTATTGATTAAAGTTGATGAATCCCAGGTTGACATGCTTACCGTGAACGCCTCTCACAGTGAACTCTAATCACTCTGCTCCTGTTTTTTTTTTTTTTTTTTAACACTCTGATAAGTTGATGTGGGATTTTTTTTTTTTTTTTAATGGAAGTAGAGCAGAGCCTGCAGCTATTTATCTGACTGGGATCAAGCTGTCTGCAGCAAGGCAGATGAGTGTCACTAAAACAACCGAGAAGATTGAAACATCCAAATTGTTTTCGGAAAGATAAAAACCTCTGTTTTAAACTAAACTGACATTTATTTTTCATCATACACTGCACTGTATCTGAAATATCCAGAATAAAAATGGATTTTCTTGTTTGCTACGTATTTAAAATATCATTTTTGTTAATTTAGTCAGTTAACAAACACTTTTTTGAAATGTTTTTGAAAGTTTAGGGAGCTACTAACTAAACTATTCATTTCTTATTCAATGGATGCATTTTTAATTTATTCTGTTATGTGCCTTGGGCCCTCTATGGTATAAATATAACATTGTTAGCTTGAATTTGCTATTTGTCACATTCATACTGAAAAGACATAGTTTGCATTACACCATAGTATGTACTATCACGGTTTTGCGGTGCATGTTTATGCTTATGTCACTGTATAAATAATATATCATGAAAACTAATCAATCACACCCATGGAAGTACATTTCCCATTGCATAGATGATGTGATTTCTGCTTTGTCTGAGAGGAGGATCATGGGACTTTGTTGATCAGAAACTTTGTCACAGTCATTCTGATGTTTACGTAAATGCCTCTAAACTTAGACCAGAAACTGTTCGGAGAAAACCATAGTGACGAACTCAGTTAGCAGTGTGGTTTGAGGCTTTGTTAAGACCAACAGTCTTTAAAGTACAGCAGCAAGTAGGAAGCATGTTACTTTGCATGGCAGTTATGATGACGGTTGCTCTTCCATCAGCCATGTTCAGCCACTGTAAAAACAAGGACAAGATATAGAGGAGTGTAACAGGGGTGGGCTGAATTAAATGGTTCATCTTGGGCCTTAGAGCTACATGCGTGACTGAACAAGTCTTCTTTCCACTTGTCTGGCTGCCGTCCTGCATAGGAGGCAACAAGAAAATGTAAAAGAAGTACTGAAAATGGTCTAAGCATGACAATCATATATATATATATATATATATATATATATATATATATATATATATATATATATATATATATATATATATATATATATATATATAGTACACAACCAGACAACCAGTGGTCACAGTTTGCTGACGGTCTTGGCTCCAACCAAGACAAATTCTTCATTGTTCCTTCTATGACCATCCTCAGTCTGGGAGTGAAGCAAAAGGAGGAGGAGGAGAAGGAGGAGGAGCCCAAGAAGCTCTACTGTAAATGGGCCATAGTCCAGCTGGGCCAAAGTCTTTCTCTATACAGTATCTGTCTCTGTCTGCAGCTTTCTCCCTGATGTTTTCTCGCTCTTCCTGTTTTTCTCACTCTCCAGCCCCCTCTAACTCGTTCCGTTTAACTTCTTCTCCTCTGTCATTTCAGTTTGTTTGCAGCCAGTGACATTTTCTCTGAAGCTACTGTACCCTATTTATCAGACTTTGTTTTCTCTGTAGCTGAAAATCAGCCAAAAACTCGCCTGTGCAAGGCTCAGCTTTGTTTGTGTACTGTGCTTTCATTTTGTTTGAGAGCCTGCTCTAACTTTGTTCTCGTTCTAAAGCTGCAGACCTAGGAGATTTCTGACAAGCTTTCCATTTCCCACAGTCAGGTCACTGATTTCTACTTAGGTCTTGCAAACACTGTGGAAAGATGGTGCACTTTCTTAGGGTTAGTTAAATAATAAAAAAAAAAGGTTAAAAGAAGAGCCAAGAAAAAGCACTCCAGGAGGAGGAGTAGAACAAAAAGTATTGCAGTGACATTTTTATTGAACCTAAAGTAAATAATCAAGCAGCTTTATTTTTATTGCTACTGAAGACCTATAGAAAAATGATTTTGTGTCTTTACAGTTATTATTTTTTCCAGAGCTGCTTATTATATAAAATATCAGAAAACATGTCTATCACAAATTCTTGGAAGTCCTGAGACCAGTGTCTTCAGATTCTTTGTTTGGTCCTTGATTATTTGATTCAATTCAAATTAATTTTCATTCCACTGACTAATCCATTAAAGAGTAATTGTTTCATAAACTCTCTATTCACACAGCTCATACAGTTTTTTTTTCTGTTTCTGGCACATTGTAGCCTAAAAGCCACAACATGCATATACAGTACATCTCTGCATTCCAGGGTGACTTGATATCTCCTCTTGTTGACTTGAAAAATTAGGATAATAAATATTGTGTCTCGTCCTTCATGCACAAGATGAAGCTCAAATTGCTCTACAATGCAGAGAAAACACGAGCATGAATAAGACCTCCTCAGCCTGTCTCACTTTTACAAGTCTGGACTTTGCCGTTTTATGTCTTACATGATTAATGTTGGGCCTGCTCAGCTCAGCTTATGCATGCTCACCTCTGCCTTTGCACATTAAATGAGTTTAACTCTTTCTGTGACAGTCCTCACTGGTAGATCAGCCTCTTCATCCAGTAATTACAGCTGACGCTCTCTCCCGTTTTCCTCAATCTGCTCTCCTCTCTGCTCTCTCCTCCCTTTCCCTCTTCATCTGTGCTCTCTCACCGCTCTCTCGTTCCTCTCTCTCCACCTCCCTCATGCGTTCTGTTTGTCAGAATACATTAGTCTTCAGTTGGCGCCGTTCTGTGTGATTTTAGCCAACATAATTACTGAGTCAATTTTTGTTTTATTTTTTTTTTCATTTTTTGAAAATTAGTGATTAGTTACATTTATTTCGAAGGTTTTTATAGTGGTGGATGTGAGAGTTGAGATAATTAAGATAGAAAGATAATTTATATTTCTGCAAATAAAAAAAACCCAATAATAATAAAAAAAAGTTTTATGAAGCTTTTATGGCTGTTTTATGAGATTTATGAAATTCCAGGTATATAATTAAATATACCTGATATTCAATCCAAGCTCCACCTCTCAGTATTTGACAGAGATCATGTCAAAATGTCTTTAAGCAAAATCTCTGTCCATCCCCAAAACATTATACAGTAAGATAAATACCAGAAATATGACCATCAAAACCCAAATCTGTGGGACATGCTCATAAGCTGGTGGGCAGGAGTTGTAATTTATTTGCAGACTGCTGGATGTCCGTAGGCAGATGCTGGTGTAAAACACAACAGTGAGTGCGACAGCTTCACTGCACTTAGTCATGCTGTTCTCTCAGTGCCGTTGCTATGGAGCTGAACTCCAGGGTCACTAGTTTTTCACTATAATTCTGAAATCATGATGCATTTTGGACTGATGTGAGCAATGAGCCATCTGAAATGGAAGAATGATTATAGATTTTCTTTTTAATGTCTGGGGAGAAATTTGGGGCTACTGGTGCAGGAGAGCAACCCAAATCTGTCAATTCTCTGCATTATGAATGTAGACCTATTAAGGCCCACTGATTAGATATAAACATTGATTCACTGCTTGGGTGGCTTGGTCATATCCAGACTGCTATAGGGATCAGGCAAGTTGGGTTTCAAGTCACTGCAGTGTTACAAAGTTGAAGGGAACAGAAATATTTTTTTCTTTTTAACGATACCATCCATCTTGCTCAACACAGAAACACAGGAGTCTCCTCAGTAATGTAATAGGTTTATGTCATTGCAATCAGTTTTATTTTAATTCCATCAGGTTACATTGTGGATGAATCTAAATACTATGATACCAATTTTTAGGGTCAAAGGAATGAGAGTTAAAATGTACGTCATTTGTTAAACTGATGTTCCATTCATTCATGGTGCCTCTACTGTCTGTCTGTACAGCCTATCTTTAACCATGTTGCACCACGTGGTGCCGAATTTAAATTTAAATTCCGCATATTACGTTGGTTTGATGTCATGGTTATCTGTTTCACATGGTGGTCTTATTTTCTGCATTTTGCATTACAAAAGAGAACAACTATTGTGAGCATCTCCAGCACAGGGAACGACTTGTTGCACGTACACTCAATTTTACAATCAATTTTGAAAATTCAGTCTTGACAGTGACAGAAATGCAGTTATAGTTCCACAAAGCTAGGAAATGTTTTTCACTCTTGTCTTGGATACTGTGAATTTTGATCGCATGTTAAATTTTTGTTTTGTGATACAGCGGTAGTTCAGATTAAATAAAAAGTGACAGCCTTAATACCTATGAGCCTCGGGTCAGAGCTGTAGCTGATTAAAAACACAATACTGTTGCACTTGGGAACAAAACGCGGTGCCATAGTATCCAAAATGAAAAGATGAAATCAGTGAATTTGAAATGACAGATGTTTCTGTCAATGGTTTGGCGGAGTTTGTCGATCCAAGCACTTGAAATGCTCCAAAAATTTGACACATTACACTAAACACTACACTTTAGCGTGTGAATCCGCCAAAGTGAAGATAAGATTGTTTAGCAGACTTAAACTACACAGAGCCCCAAACATATCAGAGGAAAATAAATCCAGCCTGTGTTACATCAATAGAATCGAAGTGGAGTGCAGTACATTGTTTGTGTATCTTGAAACAGTTTCACTAAATTGGAATTTGGAATTTGGAAATCAACCAAGTTTCGGTGCTCTCAGTTACTGTTGAAGGAGTTCATACAGGCTCTGTGTCAAACATATCATCCTGGTTGGATGGGTGACACCTTTCAATTTGTTGCTGCCAAATAATGTGTTGGGACCATGGGGACTCATTGGGTTAATTAAACTGGACTTTTACTGTGTAATGTAAGCTGTTACGTGTCCAGTCGCACCTCTCCGCAGGTCACTTTCTGTCACAGTAAACCAATACCCTGACCGTGGAACGTCTTGATCCAGATAACTGTGATCACCACATCAACAACTACTTTAGGGAATTAGATCACAATCTAATTGACCTGCCCCATGCAACCCAAAGGGAGAAAGTTAAACCTGTGTAGAAGACCAGCTCTAAAACTGTCCATAGGTTTATACCGTCAGTGACAGACTTTGAAGAACTCCATTAAGCACTAACAGAAGAATTTTCTTCTGCTGATGAGACCTCAGCAATCGTTGGAGCCTCCCAAATGAAACATTCCTGACCTGAGAATCTCAGATATTTCTATTAATGTTTGAAGCATGTGTACTTCCACAGTAAGAATGCCCCAGGCTAGCAGAAAACCCTATCTTCAAGTCCATGTTCTTGTATATCCTTCGTCTGTGTATACACCCCCACGTTGTACTTTGGATGCAACAGGGTCACCCCTCAATGCATGAGATCAGGAACGTGACACCAACCTGAGAAATCTTTGTCACTTGCAAAGCAAGGGGTAAAAAAAACACCAAGCTTGACAGTTTAAATACTGTAGCGTCTAACAATGTTTTGACTGGTTCAGAAGCATGACCAGTTAATAAACTGTTCAGATGATGACCACAGCATCTCTGATCAATATTCAAACAGCGACATCGTCTCAGAATGTTTCTCTTTCTCTGGCTACGAGTTAAGAAGAAGAGAAAAGGACCTCCAGAGTTCGCTCCTCATGGTCATAGCGAACAACACAGTCGAAACCTCCGCTGACAGTAAGATCGATGCAAGCCCTTGGACTCAGACACCACTGTGTAACTTTGCAAATACACTTGGATCAACTCCTTGACAGTGTTTTATCTGTCAGATCACTAATGCAAACACTGGTTTAAGACACACCCTTAATGACACACAGTCATACACATGTCCTTGTACAACACACCTTTGGGAATATGTGATGACACCTTCTGTAGCAACAAGTGCATGAAGAACACATTTGTAAAGTCTGCCTAGATCAGACTGAACACTACATTGTGTAGTCAGTCTTTTTGATCCAGTGAGTAAACCAACAAACACTCTTGGTAGACACAGTCTAGAAATGAAGTTCATTTTAGGTGCCACGCTCTCTAGATCTCGTCGTAACAGATTTAACTGTTATGGTAACACTAACCTGATGAGTAACTAAGAAGTTATTTTAGATATAGTAATGCTGTTGTTATGCTGTTTATTTCATGCTGTTTTATTTTTATAACTCGTTGACAGTTCTTTCTTTGCCAAGATGGATAGTGTCAACAAGACCCTGGTTGTAACAATTTTAATTAACTGACAAATGAACTCATGGACACTCATGCTGTCGGGATCACACCTCAAGTGCAATTCAGGGACTCCACATATTAATTTTGTTCAATGTGTGAATTAAACTGGACTTTTACTGTGAAACGTAGAATACTAAAATACTAAAAACCCTTATTTTAGAAACATTTGGTCTTTAGATCAGACCTTTAAAATAAATCTAATTAACTAATCATATAAAAAAGTAATGCTAGTAGCTAAGCACAACAGCATCTAAGTTAATTTACTGACCACAGTCAAAGTATTTTCCTATCAACTGTGTTTCTGCTGTCTCCGAGATTCCTCAGGCCTGATGGCTCAGCAGGAATTAGTTTAGCTTTAAGGATTACAAATGGCTGTTGGGCCAACAACAGGACAATACACTTATCAACAACAATTTACAGGGGTCGTCTTGTTTAATCCTTCAGCGAGCTGTCACCAACCTCTTTTTATTCGGGTTCTGTCTTTCAGGTGCTTTGCTAAATTTGTTGTGGTAGCACTGCTGTGTAGCATTGCTTGCATACGGGCTTTTATCCTTTGCCAGGTTTTTTTTTTCCAAACAGCAATTCAGTTGACATCCATAATGAGAGGAGCCAATGAGACGACTGACGAGACAGATATGTGTTTGAGTGAGAGGAGGCGGGGCTTTGTGGGCGCTGCAGCAGTACACGTGTCAACTCGCTGTCAGAGAGAAAAGAGAGCCGCAAAACTGTTTCAAATATTGTGAAATGATATATATATATATATATATATATATATATATACACACACACACATATATATATATATATATATTATGGCATGCCGTTCAGGAAATTCAACCTTTGAATATATTGAATGAATCTTGAATATATTAAATGGACCTTGAATATATGGAATGAACCTTTGAATATATGGAATGAAGCTTTGAATATATTGAATGAAGCTTTGAATATGCTGAATGAAACTTGAATGACGTCAGACTTCACGGCAGTGCCTGCGGCCATCTTGTGTAACGTGTGGATGCTGCAGCAAAAAGTGAGTGACAATGAGTCAGTCCGCTCGGAATCTCGTAGCAGCAATATTAAACAATGAAGACATCATTAACACTCTAGCGAATGCGTGTACGGGCCAAAATCCTCCCGATGCCCCTGCCCAATACCGTTCTTCTGACGAAGAAGTTCGCTCCCTTTTTAATCGTGGCAGACCTACTACAACAGGCTAGCCAGCTGTTTATCCGGCCAACCTCAGCATGCCTTCAACCTCACAGGAGTGCCCCACAACAGCCCCTGTGTACAATGTCCTCCCATACACAAGAAAGGCCCCAGACACAAGATGTAAGAATAGCTAGGCTTTATTTAAAACTAGATGAGGGCTCTAAGTAGAGTGCATATAAAGATATAGATCATATTCTATATCTCAGTGCAGCTATGATGAGCCCTGGTAACAGGGCGTCTCCTTCATAAAAACGCAGAACTATTAACGGAACACTCTGCTGTGTGTAGAGGTCTGTATGTAGGTCTGTATGGTTAGCTTCATATAGTTTTCAGGTGATTTAATGAAAGTCAAACACAGTGAATGGCCGTGCGTAATGGCACTGCGCTCTGACGCGGCACTTCTCCGGGACTGGAGAAGCTGCACCACATTCATAAACCAATGCAGGCTGAATATTTAGTTTAGTATTGAACGTATTTGATGATCGGCGACACAGCTGTGGGCACGTTACTCACACAATAAAATAAATTCATGAATAAATTTGTGAATTTATTTTACACTGTATTCATTTATGTATTTTGTGGTTGATATACGCCATTAACTGTCTAACTGTGTTAGAGTGATTAATACAGCAGTAATACAATTTTTTAATTCCATAGTAATTATCTCCATAAGGCATAATCTCATTATGCATTTGTCTGCAGTCCGCTATATATATATATATATATATATATATATATATATATATATATATATATATATATATATATATATATATATATATATATATATATACACACACACACAATATTATCCATATATATTGGAAAATCAATATTTTTCACAAGTCTAAATTATATTATACATATGAGATGACTGTCGTTGGCTTACCCCACACAGTTTCTTTAACTGTAGTTTAAAATTCCTGTCCTAAAATGTCTTCATAAATTGATAATGAATTTGATAAATAATTTTGGGCCTTCTAAATTCTCTGATCTCCATTCTTAATAGGGATATTTTCTGGTTTTCTGATTTCTGTAGTCTTCAATGAAAGTCTGCAATATATTGTTTGAAGTTGTAATTATAAAAAGTACTATATAAACTATAATTTTCTCAGTGATTTATTCAAAATACACAAAATTCAGAGTTTTAAATGCACACTCACGAAATTGTACTAGGACACCCAGTTGCACCTGGAAAAGCATTTTCCTTTCAGCTTATTGTCGCTGTTTTAACCTGGCATACGGTTGTCTATGACATGAGCGATCAACATTTTTTACCATTTTCTAACATTTTGTAAACCATACAGCTAATTAATGAATTGAGGAAATGATCAACAGATGATTTGATGATGAAAACGATGGTTAGATGCAGCCTTAGCTGAGGAGCTGAGAAGACAGGAATCACACATTTTTTGTTATCATGTTGTTTTAACTGTAGGTAGTAAATCGGTCTGCACAGGATGATAATTGCTCTGCTCACACTGATAGATATTAAAATGTCAAAAACGATACACTGAAACAAAGTGCTAACAAGATCACAAAATCAGTAGCCTGATCTTAACACCTCCACATCATCAAAGATAAGTCTGTATCAGTCAGTCACAGCACCTGTGAGTTACTGCAGTCAGTAGATGAAAGGAAACACACATATAAAGGTGTGTAGACAGATGTCTCACATGTTTTGCAGTTTTAAGGCTTTAGCATACACTTTACACTCATCATTTGTACCTGATGTGGCTGCTTCTGTTTTTAAAGGTGTCACATTATCCCAGAAAACAACTGCAAAAACCCAACAGCACTGAGGTCATCTGACATCAGAAAATAAAGTGCAGTCTAAAAAAAAGATAAAACTGTCATCCCACTTGTCATCCATTAAAGTACAATCAAATGGAAATGAAAGAACAATAAAATAGTTCCCATGAGTTCTCCAAACATGTCTCAGACAGACTAAGTAGATCTTTGCTTGACTGTTGACATGTCTTTACTGCGCACCCCGCTCGGGCGAGCGGTGATTTCAGCCGGCTGCATCATCTGGAGAGAACAGCATGGAAAGCTATGAGGAATAAGTGTGTGTTCATGTGTTTGTGTGTATGTATATGGGGTGAATTGGCACACACTCTCCTGAGCTCACCTCTAATGCACTGCATTGTGGAGTCTGTGTTTTATTGTGGTTCCTCCATTAATGTTGACCCATGGAGAAAAACGCTACTTTTACCACTAATGGATCTGTTTACCTCCATTAAATCTATCCCATTTTCACTGCTGCTGGCCCGGCAGGTGGAAAATTGTGGAGATCCAGTGTTGATCACGTGTCTTATATTTCCTTATATTTCCTTTTCCAATTTTTTTGAAGCTGTCCATTCTGTATGTTTCTGGACACATTTTAAATCACTGGCTTCCTGTATGCGTATGTTACAGCTCTTGTCATTAGCTGTTTGAGCAAACACCGTCCTTTGTGAATCTAATATCAAACCAAAGATGTTCCAGCAAACATGCATTATTCTCAGTGCTGTTGACAGAGGAAGAGGTAATTTCCCCCCTACATGCTGTAAGCTTGTTGTTGCTGCTATATCTGTCGTTGTTTGGATAACAATAATAGGAGCAGAGCCACATCAATCACCACTCTGGAGCCCTTATCAAGCTCTTTATCCCTCCCTGCTCTTTCTCTCTTTAGTCACTGAGTTCACCTGAGTGAAAGCTAACATCTGGAGGATCCGTCCCTCCCTCAGGCGAAGGGCAAAGATCAGTGCTGAGGCTCATATTCCACTGGCCTTCTCATAGGAAAATGTTGGAGTGGGAGGACGGTGGCCATCAATGACACATTCGCCGTCTGTTTTGCAGTTCAATTAACGTTGTTCTCACTCCTTTTTCTTCTTCTCCACACTTTCCTGTTTCCCTTTGTCATCACTTACTTGCAGTCTTGGAATCAGGGTGTAACAACAGAGGCTGTTTATGAAATCTTAAGTTGTGAAATCTAGGAAAAAATGTGTGCAATCTTGTCCTTTTTTCCCTAATTTATTTATCTAATCTTATCTCAGTAAGTGTGCCTCATTTCCACTCTGTCTCTACTCCTTCCCTTCCCCTCATCTCCCAAATGCTTCTCACCTCATATATCCCTTCAGTGTTTCTCCTCCCCTCTGCTTTGATGGAAGTGCACGCCTCTATTCCTGGCATGATTTCACCGGAGGGAGGAGCGGATCAGAGCCTTGAAGAGATACTTCTCTGAGTTAATGATTGGGCCTCTTTCATTGTGTGTGTGTGTGTGTGTGTGTGTGTGTGTGTGTGTGTGTGTGTGTGTGTGTGTGTGTGTGTGTGTGTGTGTACGTGCATGTGCCGCGTATGTGTGTGTGTGCATTATAAACAGGATAACCAAATAAAAGCAATGTTGTGCCCTTATGGACTCAGGGTGAAAGTCTGCTTGGTCTTTTTTGGATGTCATGTGCAGAAATACGGCATAAAGTTGTATCGCCCGCAAAACCAATAAAAATGTATTTATTTAGCATTTTTTTGACCGATCAAATTTTCTAAATTTATTTTATTTTCCTTATTTGCTCTACTGCCATTATTATATATCAGAACATTACAAGACTACTGCCTTTCACTGAGTTTTATTCAGAAAAATAATTCACAGTTGGGCCTGGCTTTATCCTCACTGGCACTTTGACAGCCCTTAAAAACAAACATTGCTTCAGTTTTCTAATAACTGATAAATATTTAACTTAGCTTTGTTGTAATGTACCAGACTGCACTGTTTGCAGTACAACTTCACCTACACCAGTGGAATCAAATCGAATACACACTTGCATGCCTTGCATCCAAAAATAAGTTATATTTTAAGAGAGAGAAACCTTTTTTTTTTTTTTTAGGTCTGACCTTCAATGTTTTTTTCGACCATGTTTCTCTGTTTCATTAGAGGTTTTTATTTACAGCTTTGCCTGCAGGCGGGTTGAGCTGCGTAGCGCTGTTTTGTTTCTGTTATGGTTCGACTGAGTCGCCTCTCTGACCTGTATTACTGTCAGCTATAAATAAGTCTCTTACAGATGAGACGACAGTAAAGAAAAAATCATGACTAGTCATGAAGACGTTTAGTTGCCTGGAGGAAGGTAAATTTGGCAAAGATTATATCGGTTTCAGGATTTTGAAATGCAATTAAAGTGGCATGTCTTTTGTTTTCTCTTCATAATCAAAACACAATTTAAAAGCTAACCGCTAACATATCATATTAATGTTACGTAATAAACATCTCCCAATAATTTCTGGGTATAACCATGTATGATCCTGAGAAAGTGTATCACTGATAGAGGTCTAGATTAATCATTTATCTTGATGTCTGATGTCTTATCAGGATCCAACCAGCCTTTTCATCTGTGCTCTAAAAGTATATCACGATATTGTGGACTTTGAGGCATTGTCAACAGTCTGGTCAAACAAGTTAACAAAAAAAAAAAACACCAGACGGGTTATACACCACAAAACTAAACACCACCTCTTGTAGTTGCACCTCAGTGGAAACACTGCGTCAGCACTGCACCAGCTCGACAGATTAGTCGTGTTCCTGCAGTACTTCAGTACAGATTTGAAAAGTTAACATGCTGCAACAGAGCGCAATCTGTTTTGGTTTTCTTCGGAAAATTGTAATGCTGCCATAGTTTTTAAGGGATTTTTGGGTTCATTGACGAGCTGTCAATCACATATCTGCCATGTTTGCTTGCATTTCATCATCTGTATCATAATAACCAGCAGTGTTGTCCAGAAAAAAGAACTGATTTAATGCTTTGCAGTTCAGGAAAATCTCATGCTCATGTTTACTTAATTCACTTTGTCGTGGTGCCTTTTGTTAAAGCTTGATCTATAGTAGAGTCTTACAGTGCACCGTCAATGGATAAAGAGAGCCCTGAGTAATCATTTATTTTTGGTTAGGGTTAGGGGATCTATCGTGAATCTAAAATTCAGAAAAGCAGTGCCTCCATGTACACTTTGTTATCTGCTATGAGCTATATTTGGTTACAGCACAGCTGCTTGCATGAGCTAACGTGCCAACTATGTGCTGTATACTGTATGTGGATATACTGTTTATAAATACAGTAAGCCAGCACTTGGGAGTTGGCTGAAAAAAAAAAAAAACAGAATTTCCATGCTTACGTCTGATAACCAGTCAGGAAGGAAGTCCAGTAAATTTCCACCTATGTACATTTACATGTGAATGCCTCATTCAAGCAGATCTGTCAATCAGTCTTCACTTAAACTACATTTCCCAGCAGATTTTTGGAAAGAAGGAAACCCCATTACATCTAGCAGACTTCGTCTGAAACCCTCACAGTGTGTTGCACTGTTCTCTGATGATACAGCTGCAACCTTATTTGATCATATACTGTAGCTGAGTGCCAGCTTCCTCTGCTCTATCATTGATAAGGGATGAATCACAACGTTGGAGGGAAATCATGTTGGCCAAAATGATTGAGTCCTTATAAGGAGAGTTCTAGCTTGTTTGTCACAACAGCACATGGACTGGGCATGTTTAGATTTTCGAGATTCTGATCCTAATCCGATTTCTATTCTGCTGAAAAATGTCAGCAGAATTTTCTGTCTCCTCGCGTGCTGCAGTAAATGCTTCGTCACTGCTCAGTGACAGGAAACTAGTTGGGCAAAGTGATAACATTTCACTGTGGCACAGTTCAAAGCTTAGACACACATGCAAACCCTGCTGCTGTTCTGCTGTGTTACACATGCGCTGATGCATGCATAACCGCCGATACAATAAACATAATTGGAAAGCATGTTCTCTTTAACAAATGTCTGGCTCAGTTCAGGTCTGGTTCTAGATAGCCAGCCTTGTACAGTGCCCTGCACGGCCATGCCTCGTGCTCTTTCTCCCAGTCTGCATCATGCAGTTTGCATCTTCATTTTCATTAATCTTTTTGCAGACAGAGATGGTGGGCGTATATAAATGTAACCCTCCATTAGTCAGCTTAAACTGTCACTTCTCTCCTGTGCTAATGTGGCTGCTGCTGCTCACAACATTTTCGCTGCATTCTTGCCTACTGGCTCCGCTCTGCCTGTATGCATGACCTGTTTTGCACCATCAACAGACTACTACTACTACTACTACTACTACTACTGACTACAGTAGGCTCGTCTGTAATGGAACACTTTGTAAAGTTGCTCAGTCAGTGTTTTAATGAAAATGATTGTAAAGATGTTGAAAAGGCTGTAGGCTGCAGGCCTGTCCACACACTGACCGCAACGGAAATCCGAGGAATGTAACACCATTAACATACATAATCTCAGCAGAAATACAGTACAGCAGGATTAGATCAATTTTAACCACTCTTTAGTTGAGGTCAATACAAGTTGTATTCATTTGTTGCTAGCAGGCAGCGATATAATCCCAATTCAAGGATGTTTGCTTGATGTTAGCAGCCAGTAATGTTAGCTTGCTGTCTCTCTGTTGTTTGTCTCTCCTCAGACACAAACACGTATTTTCATAAGTCGTGTGAGGCCAGGCCTCGGGGTGATACCGTGTGTACATATTGAGTTTCAGCTTCTACTGTATTTTGTGTATAGCAGTCTGACATTCAACACTTCGTCAGCTCCGGCCCTCCTCCTGTGCTGTGGTGTATGTTTAAACCTTTTATGTGTTTTAGTCCGGTAAATGTAGGCCAAACTGTGGAATGGGTTGTAGATTTTTTTTTTCCAACACAACACAGCACAGCACCCATTCCCACTCCCTTTTTCTTTATCAAGCCTCAATGGTAGATATTCAAGGACTTTTTAATTGATATTTTTCTTCTATCGTGAGTATCTAATTCACATGCATCATGTAGATGCACTTTAGCATGATATAAAGTCTCATAAAGAATGCATATGGGTTTGAACATGAATTTTAACAGGTAGAAATCTTCCTCCCTCCAACAGTAGGATGTTTATATCATCATGATTTGCATGTTTTTGCCTTAATAAATATTTATATAGCCGTGGTAAGCTCTCTGTCATGTGATTGCTGTTAGCTTACTTGCTACATGTCACTGCTTCCTGTTCATAGCAATAGAAAATAAAGTCACAATACAAGCCAACGTTAATCAGTAAATCTTATGAATACTATAGAGCATTTTGATATTTAAAGTGATATTTATAGAAATTTGAGTAATTATGGGAAAGAAAGAATGGGTTATTTTCTGTGATCTTGCTGCTAGAGAAAGAGGAAGAGTGGCTGAAAAAGGGGGTGAGAAGACTTTCTGTGGGTAATTTGTGGGGGGTCAAAGTATTAAGGTGCTAAATGAAAGCTAATTACATAAGGGCACCAGGGGAAATGGGTGCTGTGTGCCCTCAGGCCCCGGCCATCTATCTGATTTAAGATACACAATGTGTCAGCAGCAAATCGAATCTGCAGGGAGCAATTGAAGGTTCCCTACACACACACACACACACACACACAAACACACAAGCTTTATTACAGCAATGTTAGAATCATCGTCCCAGGTGGTGGATAAGGGTCCCCACCCACTTAGGCTTTTTGCGGCTGGATGGGTCGATAGAGTTCCTCCTCATGTTAATAATTAGATGCTCGTCAAAGAACGGCTAACCTCAATGCTGCAGACAGTTGGTGTTTACAGGCGCAGTACAAACTGCAAAATGTTTGCTTTAATGAAAGCTAAGCACAATTGTAAATGATTGCTAAACTAATCAGTTAATCCTGTCTTATAGTCTGTAGTAATCAAGAAAGATGATAATTTAATCAGTTAAAAAGGAAAACGTCTGCTGGTTATTGCTGAAATTTTAGCCACTGCTCTTCAGAGACTGTGTAATAATTTAGCTGTTAGTGAGGCTGAGGCATTCATCATTAGTATGACATTTGAATATTGTATATATTCATTTTTATTAAATAATTAATTACAAAAATATAATATCTTAATCATCAAAATGTTCTGCTGCAACAAAAAAAAATGTCTCTTTTTGTCCGTCCATTCACCAATCTAAAACATAAAGATGTTGAATTTAATATCATTGAAGACTAATACAAAAAATAAATTATATAAATATATAAATACTGACATTAGAGAAGCTTGGACCTGAGAATTTTTTGGCATGTTTACGTTGAAAATGACGATTTAATCGATTGTCAAAATATTTGCTGGTAAATTTTCCGTTGATTAAACAACATATTGTTTCAATGCTGGCTACAATCTATGATTTGTAACAAGTCAGTCATTCCTTTTCTTTAAATTAAGTTCAGTGTCACCCATAATCACCTGCTCACAACAGTCATCGTTCAGTGTAGTTTTTTTTTTTTTGCATCAAAAAAGCACCTTGCAATATCCATAACCACAATTTTATGGTATTTTGGTGTATGAAATGTTGCACATAAATGAGTTTAAAATAGCTACAGGACCTGTATACGCTTCAGAAAACACATACAGTCTTTGTTTTCTGAAAAAGTGTCAGTTTGAAGTTCTGACTGAATCATCTGTTTTTTGTTAAAGTCATGATAAGCGTGCTCTTATGGTGTGTCGTAGTTCTGAACTCATATTGAGTTAAACAAGGATAAACTTGAAAGACTGTGCCATTGCCCTTCATTCTGCTCCCTGTGGTCCGCACCATGTGGCCCAATTTCCTGCAAAGCTCCACATTCCAATACAGCATAGCTGCGCTCCAGGGATTTAACATGTGACCTCATCTAGCCTAAACCTTCCCTTCTCAGAGAGGAACAGTAGAAGTTGTGTCTCCCTTTTAGCTGCTTTGAACCACTCTCGACATTATCTTCTACATCAAAGCTACAAAAAAAGACTTCACTGTTTGTCTCATTAGCACACTTTACAGTTGATCGTCTCTTAACTGTGATCTGCTCTTTTCTTGGTTGATCTGAGCTGCCTACACACACTCCCAGCCTGGGCTCTGTCTGTATATAAGTGAAGCTGTGTAAAGAGACGACTGGGTCGGGTGATGTCTGAATTATCACAGTAATGATTTTCATATCATAAAGCTAAGCAAACTCACTTGTTAAATAATCAATGTTGACACCCATTGTATTAAACGATAAGATAACAGATATGATATTCCTTATCATGTTTCATAACCTTGTTTTATCAGTTTTTAAATACAATACACTTGTTATTATCTGTTTTGACATAATCGTGTATCACAATATCCCTCAATATCCCCTGATCATCACAACACGATTCCACTGAAAGAAAGTAAACAGAAATATTAAGTTATTGCTCAGCCCTGAGGCGAGGTCACTCACAGTTTTGAAGTTTCATTTTCTCTCGTTCTTGTCTGCTTCCAGGAAGGGGCACATATCCCCGGAGCTGATATACCCCCCCCCCCAAGTTTATATATATATCTCTGTGTAGTTTATTTATATGTCGAGTCACTCTTCTTCAAATTTTGCAGGCAATCTGACTGAAAAGTGTCACTGCTCAGACACATGTTTTCATGTTTTAGTCATCTCTGTGAGCACTTCACCGTGAACCCACAAGGCATCTACACATTAGTTGAGCTCAAAAGAGGAAAATTGGGTTCAGGGCCTGATGAAAAGAAGGCGGCAATAACTGATACAAGTGGCACAGTGGCAATTAAAGTTAATGACATGTCACTGTGGCTGCCTTTCTAATGATTCTTTATGAACATCTCTACTGGTGTAGTTTAGAACACAGAGACAGAAGTGGTGTTGTTGTATTTCAGAACACAGAGAGAGAGAGAGACGCAACAGTAACTCTGAAAAAAGCAATAGTGAGATGCAGAAACATTAACTGTCACTCTGTGCATGAGAGGAAGTCAAGTACTTGGCTAAATTATAAACTTGTTTTTCCCTATTTGAACTTTCACTTCTCATGCGCTCTGTCTCACCTCACTCACTCCGGCTTTTGCTGAGCAAACACAGCGGTTTGAGAGGATGAAAAGGTTCCTCCTCATGTTAGAATCAGTTGGATTATGAGACTCATTTCACATCTGATTTATAAATTAATACTGAATGTCACGGATAAAATGAAATCAATGAAAGTGAACAAAATGGAATGGAGGAATTTTTATTTCCTCGACCAACAGGTCCTTCAAAATAAAATGACAAAACACTATAGGTAGTTTGATGTGTCCCTGTTGGTATGACGACATGGTTTGTCAGTTATTTTCTGACGTCCCACCACTATGGTTTCATTTTAAGTCTGTGTGTTACAGATGTAGAAAGATCCACTAGCAGCTTCAAAAGAAACCGACATTTACTCTTGGTTGGAGATGTCTAAGTCACATAATTTGTTGACTCAGTCATACACCCAGACCTCCGCAATAACAGGTTTTGCAGCTCTCTCACAACGTTCCTCCGCCTTTCATCTCTCAGGCAACAATCATAAATCAATTTCCACGGTGTCATAGTTAGGTAAATGTAGAATTTGGACAAATGCTGTAATTCGAGTCCAGCCTCAACGTTTATTTCACAGGGGAAGATGCGTTGTGTGAATAGTTGCAAACAACCGGAATAGTTCAAGTTACGATGGGGAAGAAAGAACAGGCTGATGGCATGAAATGATGATTGAAGTGACAGCACTGTGTAGGAGATGTAGACACTCAGATGTGAGGAGGGGTGGGTGGAGTTAAGCGGGGGAAAAAAAGAGAGAGAGAAGAAAAGAGGAGGGAGCCATCACACAATCACATGGTGATTTCTAAAACAAGGGTAGCTTTATAACTGTGCTCCTCTCTAGCAACCAAAGGCTCCACTCAGTAATTCAAAGACCAAATCAACACACACAAACACACACACACACACATGCAAGCTTCCTATTAGTGACACACAGAAAAACACACACATACGCCGTGTATGCTTGTCTCCAGGTAGGTGAGTTGGATAATCCCATGACTCGCCTGACCTCCTCCATACTTCTGCCAGTAGTGACACTCGATTGGCTGAGAGGCTGTGTCCTAGGGGAGGGGGAGGGGGAGGGAGTCTGTCCCAGCAGCAGTAATACGAATATTATATAACCTTGGCAGATGAGGCGGTGCGAGGGGAAGAGGAAGAAGAGGAATGAGCAATGAGTGAGAGAGAGAGAGTGAGAGAGCGAGTCGGTGAGAGAGAGAGAGAGCGAGAGAGAGCGAGTCGGTGAGAGACGGATGTGATAGAGAGAGAGGAAGTGAGAGTTGGGAAAGGCAGGAAGGGAAAAGTACAGTAAAACTGTGAAATTACACAATATAGAAGGACAGAACAGTAAGGTTGCAGTATAGTATTTCCAAATAATTATGTTTCATTTATTTTGTTGCACATACAGTTTCTATAAACTGAATGTGTTTCTTATTAACCCTCCAGTTAGCACAGGATTAAAACAACAATAATGTGCTTTAGCAGAATACCTGCCTATTGTCTTTGAACCACACAAGCTCATTTTTATAGAAAAGAAAGAATATCTATATGTGCCATAAATAATTTATTTGCTTATATCTGGACTTACATATTACTGTATCACATATTACCACATACTAGATTGCCAAATATTGTTGCTTCTTCCAGCTTTAAAGTGAGGACTGGCCGGGGTGTTTCTTTCTATTTTTATATCACTGTAAACTGAATTTCTTTTGGTCTTGATGATACTGTACATCATGGTGTCTGTATAAGTGAAGGCAGAATTTTACAACTAAAATGGACTGTGGTCATTTCTAACTTGTTGGCATTTTCTATCCTACCTGAATCTAATAAGCACACAGTCCAGAAAATATCATCCCAGTCTGCAAATGGATTGTTTGCACCCCTTGGGTAGGGACTGGAAGACCTGGTGAACACAAGTAATGTCATGTTTTGCCTTTTGAATGTAGATCACAACCTCTTCTCTCTGGGTCTCCAATAATGGTTGGCCTTTCAGAGAGCCCACTCACTATGAGAGAGCATGCAGAACATGGAGGATGTTCATTACGTGCCAGAGATGGAAATGCATATTTTGCAGAGACAGACATGAACACATAACTGTTCAGTGAAGATAAATGTGCTTGGAATGTATACAATAAAATTCAAAATGTTTAATTTCTACCCTCCAGGTTTTTTTTTCCAGTGCAAATCATAACCAGAAACAGTAGACTTCCATCCAGAAAGCAGCTGTGTTTGTCATCAGAAATGTTGGACGACTAAATTAAGACAGACAATGTATTTTTGAATATTATCCAATGGTTTTGGACATAGTTTCCACAGCAATGTAGTTTATTTTATCAAAGGAAGACTATTTTACTCAACAAATCAAGTTAGGAACCACACAAATGCATACATTTGTTTTCCCAACTGTCCACCATAATGTTTTTGGCAAAGTCAATCAGTTTCCATGTGTCAAACCTCAGCACTATGTCTGTTCTCATACTGTACATCTCCCTGCTGAGAAACCGCTTCACTCTCCCACCGCACATTTCAAACTCTGCTCCCACACATTAGCCTAAAAAAGCTTTGATCTTAATGGAAAAACTCTCCTCTCGTCGGTTCCCACTGCAGTCACTGGTATATGATTCCCCAGTGACTCAGCAGGTCAGCCCAGTTCACTTCTCCCTCCATAGTAGCTACAAACACTTTGTTTGTTGTGGACTGTCATTAGTGCTGATCTGTCTTTTCCACCGCCTCATCAAGTAACGTTATGTCATTAAGAAGATGTATAACTAATTTATTACTTGTATATTAGCTGGGTTGATATTATTGAGTTGGCATGTCTTTGTGATTAATTGACGATCAACATCCTGGTTATTGAATTATGCTTATCAGCAATGAAATATAATGTACAAGAAGGCATTGTTTAATTATTGTCATTGGGAGAAAAGTGAAAATAGATCTCCAGATGTACATTGTACACATTCTATGAATACTATATTTGCATAAAGATAGAGAGGATGGTGGATTCTTAACATAATCCCGCAGGCCCGTGCTGGCGGTGGTAGCAGGATTTCTTTTAATATATTGTTTTTGTTTTGATGTCTTGTTGCCAAATCCGCCCAGTATGTCTGCTCAATCTCTCCGTATTGATACATATTGTTAGCATGTGTTCGCACTCAGAGAGAGATGTTTGTAGGTAGAGGTTAAAATAGCCAGGGAAGTGATTGGCAGCATGCCTCAGTGTGTAAACAATGTCCAGCCTGCTCAGATTTTTGTTACATTTGCCTTTTTATAAGACCTGGTGTTTGACTGGTAAAACCAACACACACACACACACACACACACACACACACACACACACACACACACATGCATGCACACATAGAGTGAACTGCATCCTGCTTTTATGTGTTTATTCATATCTTCTGCTCCAAGAGTTTTTTGGGCATTTTTACGTGTGTGTGTGTGTGTGTGTGTGTGTGAGTTAGAGAGAGAGAGAGAGAGAGAGAGCGAGAGCGAGAGCGAGAGCAAGTAAGTGCACGTTTATTGCACTCTGGTCCAGTACGAAGGCGTTCCTAATGAGGCTTGAATCTGTGCTGCATGGCTCAGAGCCACACTTGTTGGCTCAGCAATGGGAGGAGCATGTGAGGAGACCAGGAGTAAGGGTGGGGGAATATAAATGTTTAATTCAAACACCACCCTGTGGTCATTTTATATTACCAACATTTTAAGTCATGTTAGAGCAAAACAGAATATAATTTTGCTCTAATGCACTTTAAATTACTAAAAAATGGCACTCAGAAATGATAAGAAATGATAAAGAAGGCTGCACATTAAACATCAAGTACCGTGGATCGAGTCTGGCAGTGCAGTTGTAGCTAATAAAAACTCTAATGATCTGAGAAAACTCAAATGGCTAAAGCAAATACCGTGTAAATGCCTACACTTGCTTGACTCGGTATCATGAGATATCCCGTTTCACTTGGCAGTCTGTCTTTTTTTCCAGTGGCTGAGCAATCTTAAGAGAGCCAACACAGGTCAAGCACTGCCCAATAATTAGTGTTCACACCATCTTCTCTCAAATACAGCCATAGCCACTTTAAGTAGATGAGTAATGAGAGAACCAGAAAGATGAACACATAGCAAGAGGACACCACTCCTCATAACGAGGGTTCAGAGAGGACCTTTTCTATTAATACCCTACTACTGCCAGACTGATGATCCAAAGTTAAGACCGGTACATATTAGAAAGCATCTGCCAAAATTTGTGGAGCTCGTGTTGCAGATAAAGTCTAACCATAGTGTCTACGGGTCATGATAAGGGTGAGCTGAATTAGTTCATTTCAGTGTCACTGGGAAGTCCTGTAATTATTATGGGAAACTTTACTAATAACACGCACACTGCACAGTCTGTCATGTGTCATATAGTTTACAGTATAGTGCAGGATCAGTTGCATAAAGGTGGGAATGACTGTTGGGTACATATTTGAGTTAGGATACATTTGATGAGGTCGATTACTGTATCTCTATGAGAGTTAAAGACGGTTACAAGTTGTGGGTTTGATAAGTTTCGGAATGAGCTATGCATTGTCATTTAGGTGTGAGTAAAGTCATTCATATTTCAATAAATGTTTAGCCCTGCTCTATTTCTCACCATTTTTTTTCATTTGGGTTCAGTAAATCTAATCTTCATCTTTTAATTATCATTGTAGCATGTTGTGTCAAAGTTATGAATTGATTCTTTGCTGCAGAAGGGAAAATATTTCTAGTTTCAGTTTTGACATTTCTGATGATGCCCATTTGTATAGATTCTGCCTTTCCCTGTGTTCAGATGACTGCCAAAACATAAGCTGGCATCTCTGTTTGAATCCTGTTACTATTTGAACCTGTCTACATGTGTTGGGAATGATATTGGCTGGTTCAGTGTTAAGCTATGGCTAAAATCTTTATCTGGGCGTATTCCAAGGTCTACCACCTCTACTCCCCCTTGGTCGCACTCCAGTTAGCATAACCCAGTGTCGTCTTTCAGATGACCATGAGGCACTGCCATGAATTTAGATTGTGCTTGTTTGGGGAGGTGGTTGGGGTTGGCTCCCGGTCTGTGAAACAGACACTAATAAGTTTCAGTTATATCACCTCCCTGTCCTGCAAATGTAGCATTAGTTGACGAACAGCATCATCACCAGGGCAAGATATCTATGGGCCAGCATGTAAAGTCATTATCAAGCTTAGCAAGCCGACTTTATTACGTAATAACCACATACATTCCAACTGCTGTCAAAACAAACAATGCAGTGAAGACTTAAGCCTTCCTAATGCGGTCAAATTCTTGTCATGGATTACACAACAGTGTAAGTCTAGTCTGGAGGCTTTTTGGCTCCAATGCAACCTTAAACCTGACACATGCGATGTACACTACACTTTGGCACTTTGCCTGCGATACATCTGACAAATTGGTGTCGCAGCCTACTTGAGCTTCTCACTGCATTTAAGGTGTTGGTTACTTTACGTCTAATTATAGACAATGGGTGGTAATGGCAACTCACACAGAGGTTCAAACAAGGCTCTGATGTGCATTGTAACAAAAATTGGAGGCTTGGGATGAGATTTAGAGCTTAGTTACTGCACAGAAGAGCTGCTGCTGTTGTGATAGGCTTCACTGGGTTTGGCACATTGAGCAGTGAGCTTATAAAAATTAAAGAAACCAACTATATCACGCCAGAGAGCTTCATCATAGGACAATCTACCAGTCACTAAAGTTAATGATTTGCATCATTGTGCTATATAACAGGGAAAAAAAAGACAAAACTTGTGTTGTTCCAGTCATTTGCTTCTTTTGCCTGCGGTACGATATAATTCCATTCTTTAACCTTGTTTTGAACATTCAAGCCCTTTCCACTCATTGCCATAGGAAAAGGCTTCATCGATCAGAGAAGTGTTTATCTGTTTTCAGTTCAGATATTTCCCATAGTAGTCTCTTAGCAACAGCACAATATACCACTGAGGCTGTCTATGCCAAAAAAGAAGAAGAAAAAAAAAACCTATGCAGCCTACCTTGAGTTTAAAAGAAACCTAAATCTTTATATCCCTTCTCTCTCTTTTTCTGCATGCATTTCAGCTCATCACCCAGAGCAGGAGACACCAGCAGTCCCATGGTGCCTGTCCAATCCAAACCCAGTGGGCAGTCGCATAAGATCTGTTTGGTGTGTTCAGACGAAGCCTCGGGATGCCACTACGGGGTCGTAACCTGCGGCAGCTGCAAGGTGTTCTTCAAGAGGGCCGTCGAAGGTTGGTCTCACACACGTTCATACCTGCATCCACTCAGTCACTCACTCACACAAATCTAGCAAAAGTTTGAGAATGCAAATAAAAAATGTCTTTTAGTTTAAAACTGTTTTTTTTTTTTTCTTCTCATTTTCAACCAATGAATTGTGGCCACATTTACACAAGGGCATAATCAGATTTACATATTAATGTGCTTGTATTTTAGATTAAGCAGCCACAACCTTGTACATGTGCACCTAATGGCAATGGTTAGCATCCATTAACATTGTACATCTTGTCCCATTCATTTGATTTACATAAGATGAGCTCTTGAAGCTGTTTCACAACAGAGAAACATCTCTGCTGTCTCTCTTTTGTTCGGCAGCAGAAAACTGAATGATTTCTCAAAATCCAAGGTCAGAGTGGAATAGCAGGGTTCTTCTTGAGCTTTAGTAGACACACGCCACATAGTTGCATTTTTGTGGGTTTGAGCATGTCAACACCTCCTCTTCTACTGCCTTTCCTGTTTGTCCTGTGTCAAAGCAGAGATGACTGATAAATCATTTTGATAATAAAAATGAGAAAAATTCTGTTCTGATAATATTACTACTGCAATACCTGACCTATAACATAGTATTGCTATTAGAGCACTAGTATATTAATGAGCTTGTAAGGCAGCCATTCTTCTGCTTTGCATCACAAACAGATATCTTCTCGTACAGTATTCGTTTCTTGTCTCAGGCTAAGAGAAGTTTGAGCACAATCTTGGAAGGGGAAGGGCAGGAATGCACCTGACAAACTGAAAATAATTTCTGTCATGCATTCCATCTCCGCTTCTGTTTCATTTCCTCTCCATGTAAATCTGTCTCTACAGATGTGATATTAGTTTTAAAAAGGCTTTCTGAGGAGTATGTTAATAAACAATAAATAAACCACTCTCTCTTACCTTTCACTCTTTATTTATTGACCCACACTAATGTGTTGTTTCCATGTCCCAGTTAGCAGGGCGACAGCCTTTGTCTCTTTCATTCTGCTACTGTGTTCACTATCTTTATCTGTAACTAACATTGCTGGTGAAATAATACAGTGAGTGAGCAAACGTAGCGCAGGGAAATCTTTGCTTCTGCTTCTGCAGCAGTTGAAGACTTAAACATGGCTGATGGACACTTTTAGTCTCCTACAAAGAATCAAACATTTATTTTTAGGCTTTAGAAAACATGTGTAAAAACAGTAATTGAGATATTTTGTGAATTTCTAACACTTGATTTGAGCTGGACAATCTGCTACGGTTAATTTTATTTTTTTACTTGTATGATTGTTGACTGTCATCTAGCATATCAGCTTTTTTATATTCTGTGGTGGCAGTGTAAATGCCAAGCACTCCAACTGAAGTGTGAGTTTTTATTTTGAAAATAGCTGTCTACAGTAGCACTGAGAAAGTTACATCACTTATTTTTGTTTTTCTTCCCCTCTCTATTCTCCGGTCGTTGTCTCTATGGTGAAGGATGGAGAGCACGACAAAACACAGATGGTAAATAAATGCACTTTTAATAATAACAATAATATAATTATAATAATGATGATGATTATGATGGTAATACTATCACCTCTGATTTGCCCATGTGCCTGTATTCCTTCAGCACTGAAATATGACCAATCTGCCTAGACACATGAATAGCCTCTTCTGCCAGCTATCTGTTAATGCATGCAAATGTTCTGATTTGGTAATTCAAGTCAGCGTAAATTGCCTGTGAGTGATTTTGTGCTCCTCAATTTCTGCTTGGAATGCTCCACCTCATCACAGGTGGTCGAGCCAATAATTACAATCACACCCAGTCCCTAATTAGGCCTATTCTTTTGCACTTGACCCACATTAACTTGCAGATATCTGATGTCAAAAAATCAGCTTTCAGTTTTGTTCCCCTCTTGTGCTGTTCATGTGTTTTGTGAAAACCATATGTCTTTTTGAGCTGAGAACAGAAGCCCTGTATTCAGCTTCCTGAATACCCTTTTTTCATTTAATCTAGTTGTTTTTGTAACAGGAAACTGTTATCAACACATAATCCTTCAATTTATCTCAAAGTTTCAGAATCACCTCATTTTTTCACTGGACAGCAACGATAAGCAATAATGTGTTTACACAGTGAGTGAGACCCGTGTAAATTGCAGGCCATAGTTTCAGAATAAGTTCATGAGTTAAGCTGCTGACAAACCACAAAGAAATTGAATAACTGGAAAAAAGAAATAACATAACACACAAACTGGGTGACAAGCGGCCTTTGATAATCAAAAAAACATTCAGGATGTTTTTGTTCAGGAGCATCAGCTTTCATTTTACACTGCGAGCCCTAAACACTCTTAGATAACAGAGATATTTTAAATAAATAAGGGAGCAACCATAAATATTAATTTTTGCTGGTAGGTAAATATAATATCATCAACATCATCACTTCCCCTGTCTCCCAACTTTTTAACTGCACACTCACAAGTAACTCTTAACAGCATTATTTGATTTATTTATGATTTATATATTTTTTTGTCCTCGTTTTACTTAAAAATCAACCTGTGAATTTGAATATTATTTTAACAGTTGTTTTCACGTTTAGGTTTGGCACAATCCTCCCCAAAAATTCATCATATTCAGTCATGTTTCAAAGTGTTTCTTTCAGTGTTTGGTGTATTAAAGTGCGTAGCACAAATTAGCTCTTCTTCAAGACCGTAGTAAGCTGTTGAAACAATGGCTTAATGGCAGCTTTTAGGCACAAATGCATTGTTTGCAAAGTAGTTATGTGTTTTTTGTGATTGCTGCATGGCAGAAAAAATGTAGTAGAAGAAAAGTGCTTTGGTTGTTTCAGTGGGTACGGCCTTGAGTTACCTACAGGTATTTATTAGAATCCCAAAGGAACAGATAAACAGAGTGAACATTTTTACACTCAGAAAATGTGATTTTTAGATGTTATCAGATTGCAATTTAATTGTTTTGGTTAATTAAAAAGTAAAAATAAAACATTTGCTGGTTATGGCCTCACACAAACAAGCAGTTCCTCTCCGTTCAGTCAGATGAAGTCACTAGTAATTATTGCTGAATGGAAAATAAGTGGTCAGGTTCAATCTCTGGACCTCCTTGCTGTGAGTTGACAGTGCTAACCACCACTGGCCCACTGAGCAAACACTCATTAGTTTTTAGCGCTACATGCTAATGTTAGCTACAAACCCACGCATGGTCAGCCGATCAGGGCAGGATATCACTGGGATTCAGCTGGCAGTTTTGACACTACAGATGGCTGTTTACTGTTTCCAATGACTTCCTGTGACATCAGTGATGGCTGCAACTGGCAGCCCTCAGGCTGCTATCTTGTCATCACACCAGCAACCCTGCAGAATTAATTTTTAATTTCCACTCTTTAGAGAAGCATTGCCTTTGGCACTAATATAAATATAAACCTGATTATAATGTAATATAATGTAGCAGTAGTAGTCCCAACTATGAACTATACAGACACCTATTTGCTCTAGCTTGAACACAGAATGTATTTTGCACTGCTGTTCTGAAACATCATTAAGCTGAGTTAACCATTTGCTTGATGTCCCAGATCCACTGCTTACTGGTGTTCAAGTGCATCTAGGCTCACGTAGTGTGTGTGTGTGTGTGTGTGAGTGTGTGTACAGGAGGAGGGCAAAATAATGTAAAGAACTGCATGAGGTAGGGAATTTATTATGAACCAACTCATTGTTGAAGGCAACCACAGAGGTCTGACAGCCAAGGCTATGCAATGCATGGACGGCATGTCAAATATGAACAGTGGTTGTTCAGACATAAATATATGTCTAGATATTTTTGTATAAATACTGAATAGGTAGTAAAATGTTCACTAAAATTATGTTTGCTGTCGAAGTTTATGTAATTTATGTTGTTGATGTACATTTTAATCCATTCTGTGGTATTTATTTTGTCATTTCCGAAGGTTATGTTTAACTTTAGTTAAGTTTTTGTCTCATTTTCATCATGGAAAAGATATTTTTAAGCATCACAGATAACACTAATGCTTACTCACTGTTAAGAATGGAAATTAATATCCATTGCGTGGCCAGCCAACTTGTGATTTTAGCTTAGATAAGATTAATTGGTGGACACATAACGGAACACAGTGTTCAAATCTGAAGGAAAAAGTCATTTCCTGAGTACAAAGGCAGTCCTTGCCTTTTACTAAGAATATCATGTTAATATATAGAACTGAATGCTGGCATTGCCTCTGGGATTTTATGATACAGGAAAACAACTGTACAGTATTATTTTGACATTTTATTATGTGACGTCAGCAGTATTATTGAATGCCCTTTAGTTCAAAAAAGCTGCATCAAACACATGATATTTCAAAGATGAGTAACAATGTTTATGGTCCCAAAGGGCATTTTGTCACTGTTGACTTTGTACAAGGTCTTGTTTCAGCCAATTTGCAGTCACACAGTGTGTACAATAAATGGAGGGTTGCTGGGAAGTGTCAGCAGCGAAACAAGTGTAATATTTATTGTATCATCCATGATAATGCCTGTATCAATTTAGAATATAGTGCCAAGTTTTATGAGCATATAAAGACATAGTTATTTATTGTGCGCTTTGCTTCAGACACTCCTCACAGCTGCGTAGATCGGATGCTCTTATACCCAAGTGACTAATGAGCAGTCCTTTTTACCTTACCTCTCAAAATCAGTACTTGTTTATGGCAGAGTACATTATAATTTGGTTATCCAACCATCCAGAAGAGGCATATGCACTTAGATAAGATGTGCTTTTGAGTGGGAGGGAAGAATCTCTTTTTTTACCTCATTTGTGACTGGGCATAGCATCTTCAGTACACTTTGTACCAGCCATGGTGAGAATATAAAGCTCATCACTGAATTATTATTTTTTTCCATTCCTGCTGACTTCCTGGTAGCAGTGACCAGTAAATGAAGGATGTGGCTAAACCAACCAGTGTCATTTTCTCAGAGAGATTACGTGCAGTGACGAGTCTTTCCAAATCACTGCCTACGGTATGTTTTCCCACAGTGTGAACTCAGCACCAGATGTTTTCTTGGTTTAGACACTCATCTGGCACATCAGGGGTGATTCTAGTGAATCATGTCAGTTTGATCTCAGAGAACAGTTGTCATAGTGAAACTTAAAAAGATGACCATGGCCTGTACGGCATGATGTTATGGGACATCCCCTTATTAATTCTCTCTATTAGATTGATTACATCTCAGTCTGAACTCCAAAGAATGTGTTAATGCTGGTAAGATGAGATTCATGTGACACTCCTCAGGCTCTGGCACACTAAGTATTGTACATGTTAAAAGGCACCGTTGCACTGTGGCTAAGATCTCCCACCACATCATGATATCAGTACAAAGGTTACAACGATGAAAAGAAAGCACAAGAACATACTCAGAAATACAAATAAGGATCAATAAGATATATATTTATTTCCTGGCTTCTGAAAAAACCTCAAGGGTTGTAATGGTACATTAAGTTCTCTAAGAAGATTGTAAAGACACTAGTTGTAATCTTGAACCTTTATCACTTTATTTACTTTACTTTATGAGTCATTTTTTATTTGTTTATCACAACTTACAAGTGTCTCCAACTCCTGTTAGAGTAATGTTTGCTGAAAAGCTACAGTGTTTAGCTGTTTTTAAAAATGACTAAGCCTTATTAAATAATGAAATCATATATTTGTGAGCAGTTTTTAAATATTTTTGTATTCAGTAGGAACCAGCGGGTTTGGGGCCCAGGGTTAGGGAAGTTTAGTATCCCAAACTTTTAAAGTTTTTCAAAGTCATAGTCGAGATTGTTTTCCACAAAAAGTGTGCATTTCACTGACAAGCATTTGTCCTGAAAATGTTTGATGTCACCAACTCATAATTTCTTCCCTATGGTCGAATACTTATTGCTTCTTCTTTTTTAAATTAAATGAATCTAATCACATTTTCAAATCTGGTTTATTTTTGCACATCCTAATCATGTAGTGCATTCAAACTTAGATTGCAAAAGAGTTATTATGAGGGAAAGCTAATCATCATCAGCAAACAGATCTGGAACATTTTCACATTAGTGCACTCAGCCACAATATGAATGTGGACCATGTCTAATAGTTGAGCTGAAAGAGCTTGGTACACAGTCATATGTTTCAAGTGCAGGTTTGAGGAAGCAAAGCTGTCCACACCAGAGGGATGCCACGGGCTTGTCAGGCTTACTGTAGAATCAGCAGGTGGTTAGTGTGGTCATAATACATACTGCTCAGGGTAATCCTTCATAAATCTTCTTAGCTTCTCCTTCTTCCTCTCCTCTGTACAGGCCAACACAACTACCTGTGCGCGGGGAGAAATGACTGCATCATTGATAAGATCCGGAGGAAGAACTGTCCGGCCTGCCGCTTCAGGAAATGTCTTCAAGCCGGAATGAACTTGGAAGGTAAACAGTCTGACCCATCCTCAAATCAGTCTTTCCCTCAATAAAACTGACTTTAAAATCAACTCACTAAATGTTTCCATCCAGTTGAGTCTCACCCCACCCCCACCTTCCTCAACCACATTGTTAGATCAAAAGGTCAAAAGGTCAAGGTTTTTCCAACTGACATCTACAATACATTCACTCCTCCAACTAACATTTTGCTTTCCATGTTCCTACGAACCACAAGCTAACAGTCAAGTGTTTTTTTATGATGGGTGGGGCTCATCACGCCCCCAGGAGGCTCTTGTTCTTATCAGAATTTGATTAATTCCCTCCAATAACATTTGGAAAGTCTAGAAGAGCCATATGATTCAATTATTTTATCCCATTCACGTGTTAATGGAGCTAACAGGAAGTCAGACAGTTTGACCAGTGGAAGTCTCAGAAGCACATGCTGTCGACCGGTTCAGCTTCAGAAGGACTCTTGTGGGTGCTCTATGCTCTCTGAGCCCAAAACTTGGAAACATGTGGAAGCCTACACAGGCTTTTTCAGCATATGTGGCCAGTAAGCATATGTGATAGGATCAAATGGGCTGCCTTCTTTGAATGCAATATCCATCCACAGGTTTACTGTGTGTTTCCAAATCATATTTGATTTAACACATTTATATATAAACCTCAAGTGCTTTCATCAAAAATATATTCAACTTTAACATGTTTTGGCAAATGCCAAGAGATTAACACCAGGTCACATGATTAGAACTTTTTTTTTTTATTCTTTCACTGTGTCTTTAAGAAGTAGCTTGTCAAAAATCCCCTTCAGTGAGTGTCATGCAATTAATGGCTGTGACGATGCCACCCACTCTTTCCACTAAGACCTCCAGTGTGTCTGGTTTGTACTAGGAGCCACCATCAGCAAAGATAATGGAAAAGTCACGTTGGTTCAGATATGATGTCAACATACATCTTTCTCAAACGTGAGAAAATCAATAATGAAATTTAAAAGTATTTTAAAATACTTGTAAAATCTACTTAACTGAATTGGAGTAGTTACATCTCCCTAACTACAATACTGATTCATTAAATTTTAGTTATTTTTTATACTAACATTGCAAATATTAAAAATGATCAGTCTACAACAGGGATTAATTAAGGCTGTCTTTTAGAGGACAAACGACACTATCACAAGACCATAACATATGTAACAATATCATCTCATATTTATTTCCCTTTTATAATATTCACTCGATATACCCTTTCTGTTCCCAGACATCTTAGCGAGTTGATTTATTTTATTTTTTTTATGTGATTTCCAAAATTGGAAAGACAGTGGATTGTTTTTATTGGTTCATTAGAGAATAAGTAGCAGGTCGGTATGAGAAAATGACGGTCTATAAATGTTGCCATCTAAATGTAAATATAAGCCAACCAGCTGAAAACATCAGATTACAGGAAATGAAAAGTGTATTTAGAGAAGAGAGAGAAAAAAACTTGCATACTGTACATTAAATACAGACTACACCCATTTCACACTATTAAATCAACAACTTACTATACAGTATATTCTTCTATTTTACTTGCAGTGTCATTCTGTGTTATCTGTCTTTGTGTTAATCATTGAAAAGTCTATATTTCTGTTCAACTCCTCCCGAACATTTTGTCCTAAGTTGGCTTGTCTTGTTAGTCACTCATGTGTGAACATGTGCACGAGGGCCATTGTTTATGAATGTGCTCTTCTGTGCACGTGTCCTGGTATGCAGGTCAGGCAGATTGAAAGAATGCCGCAATCTCACACACATTGATCAGTGCGTAATCCACTGTAAAGTCCCATGTCACCAGATTCTGCTTCCAGGGATAAATGCTTAAGTTGTGGTGCAACAGTTAAGCTGTGTTGAGGTTTCAGAAGATGGACATGGGGAGCAACAGGTGAAGCACAACAACATTTTAAGTGCTTGGAACTTGGTCATTGTCATATTCCAGCAGATGCTTCTTACGAGGCATGAAATTGCTGTCAGTTGTTTGCACAAATCATTGCTGAGTGGGATTACATGTAAACAGTCTAGCGTTTGTCAGACAGAGGTGAATGTAGTTTCACATATAGAGAGTGAGAGACAGAAAGACAGAGAGAGGGATTTGATAAACGTCAACACATCAGCAGACAGACTCCCACCAGAAAGGCTCTTAGTTGCCATAGAAACTCCAGGAGAGGAAATTAAAAAAGGTAGTGAGTAGGAAAAAACATGTTTTTTTTATGGTAACCTCTCAACCCATGACATGTTTTGCACATTTAGTGGTAGAAAATGTCAAAACGACGCCCAGATAATCTGGATACTGTGCGCAAATGCACAGCAATTTGCCATAGCTGCTGTTACTCTCAAGAGAAACTGGAAAAAAAAAAAAAAATGTTAAAAGTAAAAGGGAATATTTTTTTATAAAAGTAAGTAAGTGAAGACTTTATGGCTCTGCTTTTGGCTTTAGTTATGGCTTTATTAAAGTGTACTAGCATGCTAGACCAGAGCCTTTTTTGTCTTCTGACCTGCTTTTACACTACACTTGACATTCACCCATTCATTCACAAATTCATGCACTTACAGCACTGGCTGCCATGCAAGGTGCCAACTGCTCATCAGAATATATCTACTCACTTTGACACACACTCATACGCTGACATGCAGACTGTGTTGCACACAAGGGAGGTATGCGCACCTGTATTAACAAGGTGACAACACTATAAACTTAAAGAAAGTTGATTTAAATATTATAACAGGAAGTCACACACCCACTGTGTTTCTTGATTATTCTTATAAAATAAAAAATATGTATGGTCACTTTATTTAGGGGCCTAAAATCCCAAAAGAAGTGCAGTTTCTTTATAAAGAAATCTGTTATAAAGAGGAAAATACTGTGAAATGAGAATTAGTTGATTCAACACATTTCAAATGCAAAAATTATCAAGTGTAAAATACTTAGATGTGTCGGTCATGCCGAGGCGAGGTGTAACATAGGGTGGATAGATTACCACTTCCTTCTTAAAATAAGTTGTGAGATTTCTTACCTGAAAAGTAGAAAAAGGAAAGAGTGTAATTTGTGTGTGCCAGCTGAGGTTCGTCAAGTTTTTTAATCTTACAAATGTTTAACATATCAGGCTGCTTTCATATCCACACCATTATTCATCTCTTGTGGTGTTCAGTTGATGTTTAGTCACGATTCCTGAAAAGAAATGTGTCACACAAGCAGTGGAATTTTTATTCCATGTGGTTTGCCATTAAGCTTTTTACTTCCTTATTTAGTGATGTTTAGGGCAGAAAGATTGGTCGGTTAATGAATAAGTTGACCTGAAGACAATAATTAGCAACTGCAAAAATGTTAATGTTTGTCTCTAATGTTAGGATTTCCTGTTTTCTCTGTTGCTGTGAATTAAATATCTTAATTGAGACGGTTCATCAGACAAAACAGAAGATTTGAAGATGTTACCTTGGATTCTGGGAAATTGCAAAAGGCTTTTATTGCTATTTTCTGACATTTTATGGACCAAATGATTAAATGATTGACAGAGAAAAGCCAAATGAATTAATAATAAAAGAAAAAAGATTAATGCAGCTGTAGCAATGTTCCTTTTTAGTTGGGATTTACCCTCTGGTAGTCTGCTACCGGCTGTTTCACCTTGTTCGTTCTTGCAGGCAGTGTGCACATTTGTACCATACAGTATGTTCCTCTGGAGAAAACACAACCACATCTCACATCAAATTCATTCTGGCGATCTAAGTGTGTTACACTGTCATGTATTAAACTCTAACAGACAGTTTGATCTTTAACTTATTCTACCAACTTATCTGTGTTTATTTGGATCCTGTTGTTCATCTATGAAATAAGAAATATAACATATGAGATGTTAATGCCTAAAAAGTAAAACTGCTCACTGGTTTCCGTTTTTATGTCTCCTTCCCTCCTTTTCTACTCTGACCTGACCCACAGCGAGAAAAAACAAGAAGCTAATGAAGAAACCCCCTGGATCATCGCAGCCTATCAACAACATGCCTGTTCCAGTCATCCCCAAGTGCATGCCCCAACTCGTGCCCACCATGCTGTCTATGCTCAAGGCCATCGAGCCCGAGGTCATCTACTCGGGCTATGACAGTACACTGCCTGACACCTCCTCGCGGCTCATGACCACTCTGAACAGGCTTGGGGGTCAGCAGGTCATCTCTGCAGTCAAGTGGGCCAAGTCACTGCCAGGTAACAAAAAGCTCCATACCATGTGTTGCCTTTGGTTTGGTTTGGATACATACTACTGCTCAACCAGTGTGTAACTGGCAAGATTTCAAGCTTGTCATTGAGACTAAAGTGTAGTGAAGTGGGACAACTCACAGATGGAAGTAATTTGTTAATTTTAAGTAGAAAGTTTCAGTTTGACTGAAAAAATGACAAAGATCTCAAGTTTGACCTCCAGGTAACCAAGCACCTGCTTTTCAGCATTGTTAGCATTGCACAGTAAAACTAAATACTATGTGTAGCTGCAAGATAACTTTCATTGAAGAGAACTAACCATCATTCAAAATGTCAGTGTTCCTTCTAGTCATTAGGGCAGGTGTTAAGACATTACTCTGGTCAGATTTAGACTGCAGACATACAGTTAATGAGAAACTCAAGTTCGTCATTTAGCTGATTTAATCATGGTTAGACTGGTAGCCAGAGAGTTATCTAAATTGATAGCCATTGTGTCTCCATGTCTTTCACCTAAAACTGTAGAAAAGGATTTTATTTTTAAATGATTCCTCTTGGCAGTGGAGCTAAAGAACAACAGATGTTTGGCAGCCATTTAAAAAAAGAAAAAGAAAACCTGTGAAATGTCAACTGTAATGGCTGAATCCATAATTACAGGCAGAAGAGGAGAGTAATGGCCGCTTATGAGGGAACAATTTGATTTAAAATTCCAAGCTTCTCCAAAGTAGTTTGATTTTGATCAGGTCCTGACCAAGGTTAATATGTTTTTGAACGTGCATAAAGATTCATCAGACCTGGTAAAATCTCTGTAAAGTAGATGTTCCAAAAGGGGCAGATATTTCCTCCTGAATTCAGTTAACTGTAAATTATTGTCAGTGTCATCTTATGTGAGTGTAATAGTTTTGTTTTTAGTTTAATTCATCTACAAGTGTTGCAGCACAACGACTCTGTGCAATAAAGATGCAACGTCTCAGGAGAGGAGCAAGTCTCTGGAGTTAGACTGAACCTACAATGGGAGTTCAGTTCATGAAGGGATATTTATATTTTACTGCTGTCTGAAATAGGTTACAGTCATATCATGGCCATAAGACAAAAAGAGAGTTGCTGGACATGAAGACTACTCAGTTTTATTTCCACGAAAACAAAAATGGAAACACAAGAGTTTGGAATTTTAACAACCCATGCTACTTTCTAATCATGAGAAAGAAGGCACATGACCTGATAATCGCTTCAAGTATTTGCTTTGAGATTTTCTCCCTCACTCTAATTGTTTCTATTGGTCACACTGAAGATTTAAGATCAGATTTATCAGAGAGAAAATGAAACTGTAATGTAAAAGTTTTTTTTTTTTTTTTTTTTTTTGCTGTGATCTCTCTCTGTACGACAGTAAGATGAGGGACAAATCTGGCTCTGATCTTGCTGTGTATGCCTTGTCCACAGCTGGCAGTCTGCCAATGTGATAGTGAGGAAAAAGCTCTTGCATAACAGCTGCGATTTAAAACGAATAGAACGTGAAAGCACCTTTCATGTGCAGTTTTAGAGTTTTGACTGCGCCGATATGACTGAACTGCAATTTCATTCCAATTTGAACATCGACTTCACTAGACCGTCCTTTTTGTTTTGTGTAAGCCGCTCTCGTAATTGTGTTTTAATGATGTATTGAGCAATTACTTTTCATTCTATTCTGTGTTTCTGTATCTCTTTGCTGCTCGCTTTTTAATAACACAGACACAGTAATTATATAGTACCACAGGCAGCAACATACACAATCAGACATATACAAGAAATCATTATTTTCCAATCTGGAAAAACACCTCTTGCACAGATTTGAAAAATGTACAGACATAATTGTATAATCATTACGTTTCTGTTTAAGGAACAACTAAATGATCAAATGTAATAACCTCTTTTTTAATGTCAAATCATTAGCTGTTCATTTGATTTATGTCTGGTTTGGTCTGAGTGTCTTTCTAACCCACTTTATCTGACTTTTCTAGGCTTCCGCAACCTGCACCTGGATGACCAGATGACACTGCTGCAGTGCTCCTGGCTCTTCCTCATGTCCTTCAGTCTTGGGTGGAGGTCATACGAGCAGTGTAACGGGAGCATGCTCTGCTTTGCCCCTGATCTTGTCATCAACGAGTACGTGCCACTGCTAGTTTAGGCTTTTCTTTTGCACATGTTGTCAGGCAATTTGCAGTGTGCTAAGATGTTAAATCAGGAAGCAGCCAGTGACACTGTGTTTATCCATCGTTTTCTCCCACATTCAGTCTTCATGCTAAGCTAGGCTAATCGCCTCCTGGTCTACTGGTCCTCTTATCTAACTCTCAAAAATAAAATAAAAATAAAAAAGTAATAAATAGTCTCTTTTATCCAGCTAGAAGAAGTTTAGAAAATGGCATCAGTTTACAATAGATAAGATTCACAATATTACAAAAGTGCACACATGTACTCAGTCCCAAAAGCTAAAGAAACCACTGTTTCGTGTTGCAGGAGTGAAATGAAACGAAATTCTAAGCATTAGTAGTGATTTACTGAGATAAATATTTATAGGAAATGTAATACGCACAACAAGGCGCAATCAAGAACACACATTCCTCACACAGACAGAGTACAACAGTACATAACCTTCTGTGCTCCTTTGAAGCCACAGAGGGATGGCTCAGGTACAACTCAACTGTATTAATTACATAGCTACATTACATAAAGAATCACCGGCTGCAGAAATTGATTGTGCTCAGAAGTTTTCTGCGATTGTTGCAGTCTCTGTAGTCCCTACAGGAAACAGGATAAGGGAGAGGCTCATCTCCTGTTAGCTTGTCTGTTCCTATAGCACCGGTCAGATTTTAAATTACTTAGGGGTAAAACAACATTGTCCCATTTTATCCGTTATCTATGCTAGTAGTCAAACATCCTCAACTTACCAAACATCCTTAGTGGGCTTTTGCTGTTTCCCACCAATGAACAGCTAATCATTTTTAACAAAGAGAAACTTATTTTGTTAGAATTCAATACAAGCTTCTGTGTAGTGATATCAATATGTGTGTGATTTCAATATTCTTGCTATCGCTACCAACATATGAAACATATCAAAGTATCTGAGTTAACTTAAAAACAGTAACAAATTAGCAAAATAATAATTAAATTAAACAACAAGTAAACCAGACCAAGAGTCTGAACAACATCATTTTAATAGGTGTTGCTTTTGGCACATCTTAATTACTTCAGTTTGCTAAATACCTGATGATTGGTTCTGGTCATGGCTATTGCTTTTACTACTGACTTTGAAGTAAAAATAGATGGAAGATGAAGAAGTCATTGCCAGCAGCACTGCACTTGGTCAGAATGAATACACAGCTCTGTACCCAAGGCTACATAATCTATCTGGAGTATGTGCTGTATTGATTTTAGAGGTAGAGAGTAATGTGGGAAGTGTTTTAGTGGAAGTGAGGTGTGAAAATCCATCAGAACTGATTTCACAGTCCAGTTTCCTCCTGCATGGTTGTAGTGCCTCCCTGCTGGGGCTGTTTATTGAGAATTGAATAACAGGATGAGTGAAAGAGTCTAATCTAACTCTCTTCCTTCTATTTCCATCCATTTCTCCCCCCGCTGTCTCCACCTATTCTACACTTCCCCCATCTCTTTGGCCTCATCTTTACTCTCTCCCTCACCTGCCTTTCAGAGAGCGTATGAAGTTGCCCTTCATGACTGACCAGTGCGAGCAGATGCTGAAGATCTGTAATGAGTTTGTCAGACTGCAGGTGTCCTATGACGAGTACCTGTGCATGAAGGTCCTGTTACTGCTCAGTACAGGTAATGGAACACATTTCTCTTTGGAAAAATCACAGCAGTGTTTTTCAAACCTCTGTAACTGCAATTATTTTGGGATTAAACAGAACGTAAATCAGTTTTCCATTGTAACAGCTGTGTTACACAGCCACAGCCTTTTCATTACAGTGTGAAGTAGGCTCATTCTGTCTCAGTAGAGAGGCATATTGAGAGAAATAAGAGCAAACTGTATTGTAGATTTATATTCAGCAGTATTGATGAGAATGGATGAGTGACAAAGTCTTGTTCCGTGTGCCATCTGCACACATTTCTGTGTTTCATAATGGCTACAGATAGGAAAGCTGCTCATGGATGAACAAATTAATACGTGATGGCACATATGGAGTTGGCAGATGTATAGTAGATGTCTCCAAATGTTTTTACTGTGACACGACTGTGCAAACCAGGGCTCAAACATACTCAGTCCATCATTAAAAAAGTTTCTCTCCAGCAATAGCTTGTTTCCTCTTGAATAATCAAAAGATTTTGATCTGATCATATTTGAAGTCATTCAGTTAAACAATACAAACTTTCCATTTCAAGTGAGTGCCTTAAATATTATAAATATTCCTTGAGCACCTGCTCTGTCAGAAATACTGTCAGTGTCGTATCAGTTTATCACACCTTAACGATGTGTTGAACGTGTGCTGTTTCTCACAGACTGCAGTAAGAAACTCGCCTGCAGTTTTTCACCTAACAGCTCACTGAGGCTGTTTTCACTAGAATATTTAACACTAGAATTGCCAAGGGGTCATTTTTCATCATATTCTTGTGAATTATGGGGGATGTGGGATAAAAAGAAAGAAGACAAATAGAAAGAAAAATATCTGGTATCATCCATACCTAGAACCGCAAATGAATCATTTTTACCTCTATTAGAAACCTCTATGCTCAATATCGCTACGTTCACTTGCCTAGCAATGGCATTGTTTATCTTTTGATAAGCAGGCTGCTGTATGGCAAGCTAGAGCTAACTATATTTGATAGATATTAGGTGAGATTGATGGATTTGGAAATATGAACCAGAGCAGAAGAAGAATGAAAGCCCAAGAAGTTCTGACAATGCAGAGTGAGGGAGAATCAGATAGACTAAAATAAATAAATACAATTTTTACTTTTACTTGACGTTGTGTTTTTTTTGTTTGTTTGTTTTTCAATAATTAAAGGTTTGAGTGTTAAAACTGAACTGCTGGTGAAAAACTACCCTTGTCTTATTTGTAGATGCATTTTTTGTGATCATGTAAGTGTCAGTCACTGCTGACCTCAGTGGAGCCTTCTTTTTGTTTGCACTGGGATTAAAGAAGACACCTTTAAACGTGTCAAACACTTGTTGTGCATTAAGACAAGAGTCCATTGTTTGGTTGGTCTTTTTTTTAAGTGTACAGCTCTCAGGATTATTTTTGCACTAAAATTTACACCAAAGTACACATCAGTACTAAAATACCAGATACCAGATTTCGGCACAGATTTCTCATTCTCTTGCTGTTACTGTCAAATTATGTTACAAACCTTTGTCAGGTGTCTGGCAGTCATTTAAAAGCATTTTGTCACAGATTAATGAACTGTAACACTGCAAGAATGCCAAAAGGTAATAATGTTCCTTCAGGAGCCTCTCACTACAACTTTATCACTCCACCCAGTTTTCTGAGATGTCCTGAAAACAGGTTTTATGTGAAAGTACAGTCTGTTCATCTTCTTTCGTCACTCTCAGGTGTAAAAGTCCCACAGGTACTTAATCTCTTCAGACAGCTCGTTTGTTCTCCTCATTAACAGGAACACTTGCTGCCTTGACTTGTGGCAACAGATTTGCTTCCAAAGTTTGTTTGGAAATTCTCAAATAGACGAGTTAAATAAGTTCTCAGAGTTAAATGAGTTCAAACTTTCTGTTTCTTATCTCAGAGGAGAAAACAGCCTGTTGTTTTGCTTGCTACTGTAATCACCACAATCACAAATTGCCTGCATAATGAAAAACCTCATCACAACGAAACCTTTTTCCCAATTTAGATCATTTCAATTTTGTCGACTGAAAATGGAATTCAGCCAAGATTTATTGTCGTATTCTAAATTTATTCTTAATGGATTTCGAGGAGGGTCTTCAAATGAGCGGGGGTAAAAACAACATTTGGCAGCATTCAGTTTCCTTTTTAAGTAAAAGAACAAAAACATTTAGTTACAAAGGTTAAAGGCCACCAGTCAAGCAATTTAATAATCGTTATTACTATCTCCAGAAAAGCAATACAGCATGAAAAAAGGCTTACTAAATCAAACTTTTGCCTTATTATGTAAATTTCTCTTTGCAGAGCAGGAGAGAATTTTCCCTTCTGCCTCACTCTTGGTGACTGGCAGGGTAAAGGATGCACTTTAGAAGCGATTTGCTCGTTATGCAGAGGAAATGACATTTCCATACCGAGCCTTAGTTGCATTTTCATACCTGAGAGCTATTTCCATCTGTTCCCCTCAGGGATGGAAATACTATCAGGTCAGGACAACCAGGTTGAGCTGTTTTAATCATCTCCCGTGCACGCGAGTGAAAATTCCCACATATTTAACGTATATAACATACCTGTTAACATCAAAAGGCAGGCTTTGCCTTTCAGCAGAGTTGAAAGTTAGGCCCTAAAATTTAAATCATTGTAAAAAAAAATAATAATAACACACACACACAAATGGTAGTAATAGCTAATTCCTACTAACACTTACTAAACTACATTCAGATATTGAAAAAAATAATAATCCAGAGAAGAGAGCAGGAAGGCCAATCTGTTTTTTGTCTCTCGGCCAAACCTGAACATGCATAATGAAGAGGCCAGATAGCACTTGCACTGCAGTATCTCCCATTTATCTGATTATGTAAATCGGACACTGTTTCACCCTGACCCTGCCCTCTGTGGCTTTGCATAATCTTTAGGCCAGTTACTGTGGCTTTGCCTGGGCCCAATGCCAGGCACCAGACTGACAAGGAGACCACGATGTCTTGACATGGTCGTCATGACAACTACATACTGATGCTTTTCAGCCGTTTTGTGGTTTTTAACGTCTTAGCGCAGTCTAAATCCTCTGTGCGTCTTCTTTAAAAATCCATGCTGAGCTTCTGATTTTTATGAGGTGTGTGTCCAAACATTTCCTGCTCCTCTTAGATTCTCATCCAGGCCACACCACATCCACGTTGGAAACACACTGCACAGAAACTATTGATGTTACTTTCAGCTTTGCATATTTTCCATTGCCTTCAGCGTTCTGGTTAGGAGTTGCGTGCATGCATCTGTGTATGTTTAGACAATGTCTCTTAAGGGTCTTTGTTGGGGTCCCACACAGTAAGTTTTAATGAAGTTTTAATGCCCTGTGTTGTTTGTTTGCAGCAGAGAACAGGATAAAGAATAGACTAAGACAAAAAGCAATATTGCTGATGGATTATCAGTTTGAGGCAGATGTTTACATGCACATAAACAGCTGTACAGAAAGCAAAAGAAAGATATAAATAAATGTGTCTATGTGCAAATGACATTGGTACAATTTCATTTTATTTACATAAAAAGATAAATACTATATACGACTGCACTCCCTCCCTCCACTGTTATCTCCTCACCAACAACAGAGAGACAGTGGATTGATAGACATAATCAAAATTCATATCCTCTTAGATAGGACATCTGTGGGGTTGTGTTCTCGGTCTAATGTGGATTTATTTGAAGTTTGGCATGAAAATCCTTGGGTGCTTCTGTGTTAACTGTCAGCCTAATGGAGCAACAACGTCCTGATATGATTTTAAAGTAGTTCAGGGGCCTAGTGAGTGGCACCAGCTACAAATAAAACAACCAAATCAACGCTATGACTCATCAACGTTTCTATTCAATCTCGCCATTGCTACTTGAACACTGATGTGTCTGTTTGTGTATGTGTATGCGTGTGTGTGTCTTGTCTGTAGTACCGAAAGATGGCCTGAAGAGCCAGGCAGTGTTTGACGAGATCAGGATGACGTACATCAAGGAGCTGGGAAAAGCCATCGTCAAAAGAGAGGAGAACGCTAGTCAGAACTGGCAGCGCTTCTACCAGCTAACTAAGCTATTGGACTCAATGCAGGAGGTTAGAGAAACACACACACATACACAGATATATACTGCATGCTTTACATTGTTCTATATAGGATTTGCTACATATTATATGTTGAACAGCAGACGAGTCTAGCATTTTAGGTGTACCATGGCTTCCTTTTAGGTCAGCAAGGCTTGTTCTTTCTTATCTTGCGGTTTAAGTGCATCAATAACTTGGACTGCTGATTTCCCTGTACCATACTGCTTAGTGTAACACCCTGAAGAATACACTCACAGATCCAAGTGAATTGTGTTTCAGTCGAAACAGTCGATCTACTTGTGGCTCTCTGTAAAGCCTTCTTATTGCAGAAGTAAACACTTACACCTCAGGCTAAATTAAAGCAGTTTTTTATTGACTAATAATTCTGACTAATATATCTGTGTCTTGTCCTCCCCCCTGTGGGTGTCTCCTCCAGATGGTTGAGAGTCTTCTCCAGATCTGTTTCTACACCTTTATGAATAAAACCCTCAGTGTGGAATTCCCGGAGATGCTGGCGGAGATCATCTCCAACCAGATACCAAAATTCAAAGACGGGAGCGTCAAGCCTCTGCTGTTTCATCAGAAATGACTGCCTTAAACTGTGAAGCAATGCCTTAAATTCTGCCCTGCCCGTGTACCTCTCCGGGGCCCCAAGCTTTCACCCCGAGCCCTAAGCCTTTGCTTGTCCTGCCTCCGCCCTATCACTCTGATTTGATTCTTTTTTTTTTTTTTTTTCTGGGCCCCCTTTAGGAATTTTGCCACTCCCCTCCAGGCCTCAGTCATTCGGCCTAATCTCGGAGCACAATACCTTTGGCCTCCTAATCTGTTCACACTGGCCAATCTCTGTTAGGACATCCACCCTCCGACCTGTAGCCCTTCCTGTTGGCTAACCACGAAGAATTTGTCCTCCAGGGGAAATATGTTGGCTCTGAATGTCTTGTGGGCAGAATGCATTTTGGATGTTTGTTTTTTTTTGTTTTTTTTTTGTTGTTGTTGACCGCTCATCCCCTCCTCCGTCCACGGCCCTGTCCTCAGGTTTCTAATGCTGTTTAATTTGGTGGCTGCCTGCCTCTTAATCTCTCCTGCCTCCAGTGTTTAATCGCTGTTTTCACTAACGACACTGAGTAACACCTTTTCCTCCCTCAACTTGACCCCTAAAATACTGTCCAATCGCCAGATTATCAGCCTATTGAGACTTTCCCCAAGTTCCTCTGCTCACCTGCCCAGCTTGTCTCTGTTTGCCCTTCCCAGGTCCACTACGCAGAGATTGTAGTGAGTGATCACTTGTTGTGGTTTCCCGGGAACTGTTGCGATGAAGGGGATAAACCAAAACAGAGAAAAAAAAAAAAAAAAAAAAAAAAAATTAGAAACATACTCTGACACGAGAGAATCTTTTTTTTTTTTTTTCTTCCGGACCCAAGGACATTGAGAACGAACTTATCTTTTCTGAAAAGATATGAATCAGATTTCTATACCTGACCAATGGAAGAAGAAAAAAGAAAAACGCCTCGAGGAATATTCTTCATTTATTTTATGCAGTCATGCATTTCTGACCACACGCTTACACACACAAACATACGAAGTATACACAGACTCACATTCACTCAGCAAAATGTTTACACATGATGTATCTGAGAAGGGAAAAACAGTGCCTTTTAGCTTTTAAGCTTCATAGCCATTCTCTCTAAACTGTTTTTTTTTTTTGCATAAGAATCTCACATCCTTCCATATATATATTTTTTTCTTTTTTAGTTTTTACATGCTGGTAAATTCTGTTTTCTTTTCCAAGCCGTGTTTTTAATGTGGGCAGCTGTCTCTGTTCTATTCTGAATTCCCCCCAGAAGTGCACGTAAAGGAAGGCAGCCAACGGTACAGATACGAAATATGTAGAGCAGTGTGAAGTATTAAGATCTTCATTTTTTTAGGTCTTAAAAGGTTTAAGAATCACAAACATTTCATGTGTTTGTCTCTTTTTTCCCATGTAAAGTATATTTGATAAATAGCCTGCATCTCCCAATCAGTAACACACAGTGTTTAATGTTACAGTACCCAGATAATATCAACAAATATGATGTTGAATACACATCCAAATACTTTCTCTTTAACAACCTTACAAGAAGCTGCAACCAGCTTTGTGCTAAATAGATACCTGTGGAATTTAAACAAGGCAAATCTGATGTTTTGTAATATTTAGGGGCAGACTTACATTTAATGTCCAGGGATTTAGATCTGGAATAATCAAAGTTGCTAATTGGAATTAACTTGTTTACAGACCTTTGAAATTTATTCAGATGCAATTACAAAAATGTTTTTTTTTTAGAACTAAACTGCCTTTGAAAAACATGTCCAAGGTGTCTGTGTGTTAGTAAATAGCCATACTGATTCAAGCAAACCTGGCTTGAAACCTGTCCTTTCATTGCCAGCTGCATTCCCACTGAGGTTCTAGGTTAGTAAATGCTCTCATGGAACTTCATTTCAATATGTGGTTTCATGGAGCCCCACCTGGAGTGACTTACCTGGCCAGACTGCCTGTTCCCACCTCAGAAATCACAGCAAGGTCAAAGAGGAGTGGAAAGAATTCCTGAAGTGTGTTGTAACCAGACAGGAGTGTTAAACCGGTTGGATTTTCAAGATAAGGTACCATGAACAAGTCTCCATCTGAATTTTTCACACATAATTAACTTCACCATCTCACCCTTCTGAGAGGTAAACAAAAAGAATTTTGCTTGTGATAAAAGTATTGACCTTAAATACCATTTTAGATTAAATATAGCCTTTATTTAAACAGCTTCAATGTGTGTTTGCACAAACAGGAACCCGGGCTATTATTACATTTTTGACCTCAGCGTGGCTGCAATGGTAAATAAATATATTTACATGCATATTTGTTTTGTATATGTGATGTTAAAAAAAATGGAGACACCCATAATTGATGGAACTTGTGTTCTCAGCACAGGATTTCATCTCGAAAGTTAGAATATTTTTGAAAGAACATGTAGTTTGGTCCAAATCATTTGTGAATCAAAGCTCAGGCTGAGTGATTACATCACTTGGATGTGTTCCACTAGTGCCAAATGTAATAGGAAGTTTTTATACGTCTTTTCCTGGAGATGTGAAAGAGTTGTTATTCAGTTGGGATTCGACATTATGTGTTTTTTTTTTTTTTTTGTAACTTTGCTTGAGGATTCTCATTTGTAAGGAAGCTCTTCAGTGTCACACCTACACCAGCTTAAACATACTGATTGTTGTCATCCAAGTATATGACAGATTTTGTTTTTGGAGATGCACAAAATATTGTATTTTTGAAATTGCAAAGTGAGCAGTAATATTTCCTGCTGTCAGATCAGACAGGCGGTGGTCATTTGGTACATTTGTAATGTGAAAACATGTTCGTACCAGCTTACATGATGGCCAAAGTGAAATACATTAACAGCGCAAATGTACATTGGCTTCTGCTGGAAGTGCAAACACAATGTTCCCCCTCTCATGGCAGACGCAGTTGTATTTTCCTCAGTGTTTCTTGTAACCGCCAGGCCTCGCTGCCGGAAATGTCGACTGTACAGATTTTCAGCTGTTTACTCTGAATGGTACTCTTTCCTCTGCAGCGCATAACTCTGGATGGCAGTTAACAGACCAGGTAGCAAAGAAGGTTGCCATAGAGACCGGTCATTTGTGTATTACTTAAGTACAGCCAACACAGCACAGCAGGCTCTCGACACATACAAGCCACTATTCAATAAGAGCCATCATGTTTTTAATCAGCCATTCTGCCAAATGATGGTCACAGCAGGTTTGTTTCATGTATAGTGCAGGCTTTCAGCTTCACACACTAACTCGGTCTCGTGGCCTTGTGCTGTAAAGAACTCGAGCTTAATGCCGCTCATCATTGTTGATTATTCTGGGGAAGATTTGACTAAACTGTCTATTTGTTTGGGTAACTTTTGCATACAGTATTACAGTTATTTCCAGGTGGTGGTGCTTCAGAAAACCAGCTTTAACGTGTAGATGTAACCATTTCCCTGTTCATTTCTAAATGGCCATAGGTGTATATAGCAGCGCTGACATATCCAGTGTAATGTAAACAGTGTCTATTATTACAAAATATTTTTACATGGACATAACCTCTATACTCCTATACATTTTCCTCTTTTACCTTTCAACTACATGTTTGACTAAAGGCCTTGTGAAAGGGAGACAGAGAGCCATAGAAATAAGATTTTAAATCAGGAAATAGATAAACCCTTATCAAATATCATATGCTTTTGGAGATTGATCTATTGTAAAAAGAAAAAAAAAAGACATTTATTTTCTGCGATTTTGAATACATCAGCTAGATCCTCTTTGATATGAATAATTTTACCCAATCCTTTTTGTACATTGAACGAGTCAAGAAAGTAAATATTTTTCTTTTTTTTTCTTTTTTTTGTTGGTTTGTGTTTGATAAAAGGTAGATGTGTTGAATACATTAGGAAGTGTTGAACATGTTTGTCTTGTGAAGTAAATGTAAATTCTACAAGTCAGTGGAAAAGTCTACATGGATGCTCACTGTGTTTTAAAGTTATAAGGAAACGAGGGAGGGTGGGGAGGGAGGGACGAGTGGAAGGTGAGACGGACTGGAGGAGGTTTTTGCATTATATAAGAGTGACCAAAGCAGAGGAGAAAAAAAAAAAGATTTAACAAAACAGAAGTATTCAAGCAGTTACATTTTAAGTAGCACTTACTAATCAAACTTCTAGTACTTCTTATTTTATTTTGAAAGGTATCTTTTGTAAAGGTCCAGGCTTTGGATCCCATGTACATTGCTGTGAGGATTTATTGGTTACTTTAAAATAGAAAACAAAACAAAAAAAAAAAAAAAGTTGAATCTCCGTGTGAAAGTAAATCTACCAGAGCCTGACGGAATTGCACTACCCACATACTGGCTGATAAAGTCTATTTTGTATAAAATACATGCAAATGTTATCTTAAAAGGTTAAGGGCAGATCATGTTTCACTGGTACATATGGCTATGGCTTTCATTGAAGTCTGTTTTGTTCGTATTTCAGTTATGTAAATGTAATCCAGTGTAAAAACAAATACAAAATGTTTGTTTAAAAAAAAACAATAGTTTGCTTTACTTCTGTATTACACCTCTTCTGTAGTCAGTGTCGATATTTTCACCTATTTGATTAAATGTTGAATTAAGTTATCTGTGTTGTTCTTGACATTGGATTTGGCATTGTGTTGGTAACAACTTGGATGATGTTTTTTTGTCATCACTGGTTCAAAGTGGAAATTCAGAAGAACTGATTTGTCTTTAGTTCAAACATCTTATACAATAAAGTTTCCTGTTTTTCAACGCTCAGCTCTGGTGGTTTTATTCTTTGTCTCAGATCTTAGCAATTGAAAATGATCTTGAAAAGTTGGTAATTACACGCCCTTTACATATTAAAGGATAAATTGGGTTACATAGATAAATGGTTCGACATGAGGAAATTCACTGTCTGAGTGAATTTCTGAGCTTAGAAGATCAATACCAGTGTGTGTGTGTAAATGGTAATTTTGTTTGTTTAATCCGTGCACAAACAAAAGTAAAAATGACAATTCGTGTTATGTGCTGGAAGGATTTCTTGGAACATAACAGGCTGTGCAGAGTCTTGTTGGTGTCATTAGGTTGCCAGGCAACCAGTAGACACAGCATGCAGCTCCTAAAACCCCAAATTGTCATATTTACATTTCTGTTTGTGCACACATTTAACAAATGAGATACAACATGTTAATTAAGTAGACAGTAAAAATATGGACGCCGTATCCGTGACGTCAACTACAGGTGTCTGAAGAGCTGTTGTGAACCGTTCTGGTCATCACCATCTTGGTAGTCCTGCCTCTGCTGCCTACCAGCTAATCTGAAAATCAGAAGCATCGTTGATGGAGCTAAGGTCAGCTGAATAAAGCCTGGCTGCTCAAACAAGCCGCCTGTAACAGCACCCACATGTCAATTAAAGTTAAAACAACAACATGAACATGAACAAGGAAATTAGCTATAAAGACCAAAACTGTTTTTGGTCTTTATAGCTAACAGGCTGTAAACATGTTTATTTCTGCTGTGAAGTTGGACATTTTAACATGGGGGCTTATGAAGACTGACTCGTTCTGTAGCCAGCCTCAAGTGGCCAAGCCACTGCAGTTTATGGCTTTTCTTCATTTGCTTCACTTCACAGCCACACAGGTTGCCACTTGATTAATTAGTGAGTTTTGGAGCTAATTGGCATATATTTGAACCTTTGTGAGCCACGCTAGCTATTTCCCCTTGGGTCCAACCAGAATGCTAAATTAACTGCCCGCTGACAAGTTTGATATTGACCTCCTCATCTAATGGTGAGCAAAAAAAAGCAAATAAGAGAATTTGTAACATGTCAGAACTATTTTTTTAAAGCAGAAAAAGCCTGTAGTACAGGACTGTGAGGGACAAGAACAACAAAATGTATTAACATGCAGCTTTTCTGTCTTCTGTATGTTCTATAAACCTTGATTTCTTAGCTGCACCTTTTCATTTGGCATAATTGATTATGGATCAGTTTAAAATCACTTTATATATATATTTTGTTTTTTGAATATTTTTTGTGATCCAAACAAAATGTGGGCCACATGCAAAAATGTCAGTGAAATTCATTCATGCGTTGACAAAATAGATGGGATCGTTAGATAGCGATTATTTGTGGGTCATGTGGCACAGCTAATATGACAGCTTGAAAGCAGAGGTTTCATTTGTGTGTTCAAAGCTGAACCAGACTCCACAAATTTATTCTGCAGCTGTGAGCAAATCCATTTATTGCTGCGATTCCACTGAAATAAATCCACTGCTGCAGATGTTGTGACTTTTTTAGCATTGTAGGCACATTAAAACACAAAGAAAGCACTGCAACATGTGAATACAGCCACAGATATAAATATTCAGACCAAGCACTAAAATCCAAAGAAAAATCAAGGACCCCTGCTGCAGCTGTTGAACACTTATCTTTAATTCTGCACAATCGTGTCAATTCACCAAAACATCTGGAAGAATATTTAAGGCTGTAGATTGACTTAAACTTAAATGATACAAAAATCTGGGCAACAAAGATGTAATTAAGGAATTAAGTTAGTATGCTAAAAATACAAAATATAAAATTTCATACTTAAAAAAATTATACCTTATCAATTGCTGTGTATTTATTTACAATGTCCATAAAACACCTCAAAATGAATACAGTTCAGGATTGCGCCTTTAAGAAACTCTCATAAATAAGAAGTTCAGGTATGAACAAAGTAGTCTCATTTCACATTTTTTTTGTTTTGTTTTTTACTCTACCATTTGATTCTCATGTTAAAATGCTAAAATGTTCTTTCAATATTCTGTCCTGAAAGAAAATTTAAAGTTCAACAAAAAAAAAACTTTTCAGAAAAGTTGACACGGACACAGAGTGGTTCAAGCGAAAAGTTCAACTCAGACTCATGAAATGAGGACATTTCTTGGAACCCCAAAGCAGACCAGCTTTGATATAAATATCTGATCATCTCTGAAAGATTGATCTTTCCTTCATATGTCTGAGCTGCTCTGAAAACCACATCTGTAATTTGTTTAATTATGAATGACAGCCTTGACTCTAAAATCTCCATCCTCATCAGATAAGCATCGTCCTCATGATCTACATCAAAACAGAAGAACGCTTGTGATGCGTCATGACATACATAACTGTCATACTTTGACTTTAAATTATGTTGTTTGATCACTGGATGATGGTAAAAAGCATCTACATTACCTTTAAGACTAGGGGGAAAAGATCAATGCTTATAATAAATACATATGATCAACCAAAACTTGATGGTTTGGAACACCTGTGCTCTAAGATGTGAAAAATACAACATGTTGGTTGGTGAGAATTCCCAGACTGGATTGAAATAGTGCAAACATGACGCGACACTATATACGTTATTGGATCCAATTATTTCCAACTATCAAAAAATATCTGTGGAAGCAGAGCGAGGCCTCACAGCTGGGCTTGTTTTAACCAGCAGGAATCAGTTGTTACTCCTCCGCTGCTTTGTAAACCGCTGATCTGCTTGTGGAGCTTGTTTGAAATTTTTCACATTTTTTGTGAGGGCTCTGCAGGGAGAGGCATTATAAATAAGGATAAACCCAAGGCTGACCTTTCTGCGAACTGTTTTTCAAGGCGACCTCATCCTGTGCTGATCTGCCTTGGGGCTCCTGCTGCTGAACTGGAGCTCTGAAACATTACCCAGGTTGAGTCTTGTCCTGGGGAATTACCGGACTGCCACAGCAAGTGCTAACAAACACATTTACAGCTGTACAACAAAACCCAATCATTTAAATCGGCTTTAAAAGCTCCAGTCCCCCCCAATGCGATTAGCAATCATTCAAACACAGGGCGCACAGTGAGGAGGTGAACTAGCAAGTCCAAAGTTAAAGGCCACTTGCTTTGTTTTATGTTCCCTGTCATCATCTCCATCATCTCCGCAGGAAGATCTTTCTATTTCTGGCTGATACAAAGAGGAGATACTGAAGCAGTGGCAGTGCAGTTCAAAGTAATAAAGCAAGGGCCGAAAAATCACAAGCCTCACAGCTCAGAAATAGCAACTCATTTACACACACACACACACACACACGCATTCCAGGTTCATTACCACATCACATTCACCAGGACTTGGGAAGTCATCCACACTAATCCAATAACAGCCAGAACCACAGAGATTTTTTTTTTCCAGTGCAATTCATGGGTCTCCCCTAAGTCCAAGCTCTGCTTCGTTCCCGCGTCATATCCATTCCATATGGTTCTGCTTGGTCCAGTTTCAATTCCTAGTCAAGTCAAGAGTGGTCTCATCAACAATGGTCCAGTCCAGTATAGTATACGGTCTAATAATCTGTTCAGTCTTGTGCAGTCTATTCTAGTCCTCTACAGTCCAGTTTTGGTCAACTTCAGTTCAGTTATCATCCAGTTCAAGTGTTTTACTCAGCCCTGGACTATAAAAACTCCACATAGTTCTCTGGTATCAGTCCTGTTCGGCCATCCAGAGTCCCTTCCAGCCAACCGGGCTCCCTGGAGGCATGAACTGGAGAGACAAAGAAAAAAAAGAATTGGTTTTGTTTAAACATCTTAAGACGGAGGGAAAAATATCCATAAATTTGTGGCACCTAAACATGTGGACAAACACATGTACAGAACATGTGCAGACAGTGTGAGAGTGAACTAGTGAGAGAGTGAACGGGTGGAGGAATGGGTGTGAAGAGACAGATGCAAATAACTGGGAACAGGGCAGTGAACAATTTCACGGTCAAAATGATCATAATAATACTTTAAACTGGCATCTTTGGCACCACACACCAAGCCGCTAATAAGTAAGTATAAAATCTAAGAGATATCAACTCCAGGTGAGGTGAGAATTGGCTAACTTAGTGATATAATATTTTGGTAAAAGATGTCAAACCAAACAGCTGATTATGGTTATGTATTACTAAAAGCAGCTGTAGTTTTGTTATTGAGAAGTCTACTGACTTAATTCCTGATTCACATTACAATGGTTAGGTAAGCGCATTAAATTAATTTCCTCTTGTCCCTCAACTCTCTTTTTCCACACAGTTGTGACGTTGGTTGCTGCTTTAATGCACTTGTGTTTTGATTTTAGAAAGAGATACATGGATATACTTCAGATTTTGCTACGTTTGCTACTTTTGTTATCATTCCTTAAAACCAGTATTAATGATTTTTTTGGGGGACTTGATGTAAGTGAAAGACGCTGTAAACACAACATTGGAATATATATTCCATATCCATATCACATATTAGCAAGCCATTGCCTATTCATGCGACCAGCAGACATATAAATGTAAGTCTAACATTCACTCTCCTTTTAGCTCTGTTTTGGTCTCCACCAACTCCTGAGGGAAATATCTGGCTTTCTAGCTTCTAAATGTTCTACTATTTTCACCAGCTAGTCACTAACTTTGTCTTTCTGTCATTTGGTGTTGAGTAGGTAGTGTACAGTCGGTTGAGTGCAGTACAGCTCTGGGTGGTAAAACCAAAACAATGAGCTGAAAGACACCATGAAGAAAACAGTGAACTCTTTCACATTACACATGGCCATTTGTTAATAGAAATGAAATATTGATTAGTGCAGCTTTAATATTAAAATATTAACAATAAATGTGCATTTGTGTCCACTAATTACTAATTTGAGAGAAATTAGTAATTTATGCACAGGAATTATTCAACTAAAAGAAAGTTGGAAGCAGTTAAAAAAGTCCAGATTCCAGTGTGTTGTTTCATGCTCATAATTTTAACTGGAACATATTATCATGTTTATACCAAAATAAAAAAACAAAAACAAAGCATGTATTTCTTTGTTGTTGTACACTGCTGCAATATTCCTCAATGTTCTGTTGATTGAGTGCGAGGCAAGAAGACGGGATGTAAACATATAGCAGGTGCATGCTATACATATTAGCAAGTTGAAGCTGAAGCTAAATTTGACATATATCTACACACATGCACACATATATGTAAACTACAATGATACTGCAAATTTCGAATAAGCAATGTAATGGAATTGAATTGTGTGTGTGTTGGTGTGCCGTGCGGTATGTTGTCATGATCTGGTTAGAGACCTACTAAACAACAAGACCCCTGGCAAGAAATTGCTAAAACACAGGACGTTAAAAGGAACACTGATGCACAAATAAACTGTGTTAACCACATTTTCTCCTCACAGGAAATCTAACTCAGAAATGCTGCAGACCATGCTACCACAGAGTTAAATCAAAGACAGAAACCAAATGTGAACAGTGAATATGGTTTTGTGTGTCCTTGATCTTCATGGGTCTGCCCGATTTAAACAAATGTTAAAAGGAAAGTCTTTCTTTGAATTCACTACATGCAACAAAGCATGAATCAAAACTTTGGGAATATTCTGCACTGTATTGTAACAGTATTCTTATGACTGCTAAAAAAGCATTATGAGGTTGCCGTATGAGCTCTGTGGGGACAGCTGGGATGCTCCGTCCTTGGCTAGCCATGAACAGACTGGGGTGTTGAGATACCACTGTAGGGATTACATGTCCCGAAGGTCACATTTGGACCCAAAGGGCTCCGATGACACTGCTCAGCGTTACATAAGCTGCAATAGTCTTAACACAGCTAACTCTATTTAGGGTCTGGGGGTCCACCATGTGTCAACTGGCATGACCAAAGAAGTGAATCCCTACCAGTCCTTTGTGTGTGTCTGTTTCCATGCAGAAATTTCCACGATAACTACTCAGTTCAACTGTTCAGCCTGATAATGAGTTGAAGTACTGCCTAAGTAGGTTTATTGTCCTTAAATTTGTGGAAATCTGGTCTTCCTTCAGAGATTTGAGCCAAAGACAACTGGGAAGATAAATGTGATTTATAGTTTTGGGAACCTGAGGTTGGAGAGGCTGAAATTAGGCTGGAGAGGACCCCAAGACTGTCGGTATTTAGATTCCTGTGCAGATGGGAGGTGGAAAGGAGAGGAAAGAGAAAGGGAATAGAAAGAAAGAAACCACTGAAAGATAGGAACAATATTCTCAATAATTTCCTGTGTGCGTGCATAGGGTTGCGTTCATATATACCTGTTATACTTGTTTTCACACAAAACAAACCGAATGACCCCTCAGATCTGAAAGATATTTAGTTCTTAACTGCGTGCAAAAGAAATTCATTGCACTTGACTGTGTCTGTTACACTCTAGTCTGCTTGCCAGCCTCTAATATTCTCTGGAGAAGTGTGCAATCAGAGCAAATGCACATCCAAGCTTATTTTAAAGCCAGGTGCTGGATAAAAATATACCCAAAAGGAATAATATATCACACCCTATGGATTTCAGTGGTAATTTACTGTAGGTCTAATAAGTCTCTAAACCTTTTTCAAACATCTCCTGTGAAACTTCTTTCTTTCCTCCAACAGGACCACCAGACCTCACTAAAGGAAAAACACTGGGTAGAAATGATAGGAGACCATTTAATTTGATTATAAAAATGGTAGTCTTGGGAAAATGGTGTTAAATGCCTTCCAGTTCAAATTTTTTAGGCAAAGTCCCTTGACTACTTGGATAAATTTAAACATACTTCTACCCCAAGGATGAAATCCAACACCGACAATAAATGAAGTCCAGCAAACTCCCAAGGCTGCCTTTCCCTTTTGACAGTAATTGTTTGTTTCTATACAAACACCAACCCACATTCTTTCCTTTTTCCTTTCTGCTGGCAAGTCCAGAACTTGACTCACCGTTCTCAAAGATGGTCCCAGCAATGAAGGACAGCTCGGAGTCATGCTCTGCCTTGCAGGCGTACAGCGCTCGAGCCTTCTTGCCCACAATACTGGAGACAATAAGAGAGTGAGAGTTAGGCAGTAGGTCCTGGGCTGATTCAGGGGGAAAAACACAGCTTTCAGTCTAAAACAATGCTTCATTTAGACATAGACATCCTCAAATTAGACCTTAACTAACACCTTAAGTTACTCAAACCACAGACAGGTCATTACTTTATATGAACTGTTTTACAACTACCAAGTGGCTATATTCGCCAATAACAAAGGATGTTTCCTAGCTGGGATCAGACTTTATAGAAGTGATCTTTTGGGCAGTTATGGATTCAAGTTAAGGGGGGTTTATTGTCATTTCAACCACATACATAATAGACAGTGAAATGAGATAGCATTTCACCAAGGACCATGGTTCTACATAAAACATAGAGCACACACATTACAACACAAAATACAAGAAGGGCTACATAAAATAAAGTGCAGTACATTTAGACAATACTTTGTGACAAAAATAACAGACAGACAGAGAGTGGTTATATACAGTATGACTATAGTTGCAGAGGGTAGTAGTTGAAGTGAAGCTGTGGGTTTTGAGGGTGCAAAGCAGTGGCGAGGAAGACCAGCTGCTAGCAGCTTCTGCAGCAGCACCAGGACACTTGAAACCCACACAGTATGTGTGCCAAGGTTGAGTAACTGCATCAGATTGAGGCGCATTTTTATTCCGATTTAAATATAAAATGCTATTTAAATGACTGATGTATGACCTGTGTAAAAATAGCCAAGTGTTGTGGAAAATTCCCCAGCAGCATACTCTGTTACAAAATCATCAAGTATCAAGTATCAAGTGTGTTACAAACCATAGAGTTTGGTGTGGTTGAGAAAAACATTTACTACAGCTTGAAACTTAAATAACAAATGTACTCAGAAATAATGGTGTCACAGGAGTGAACATCCTCAAAAAGATCTCCTGACCCAAAGTAGCAACATCAGGTTTTGAAGCATAGTCCCATTGAACGTGATGGTTTATGAAAAGACCTTGAACCCAGGGGTGGGGTGCTGCAGGCTTATGAATAGTCAGGGCCCCATGGCACTGAGAACAGTGCAGAGGCGTATGGAAGCCCCTGGCACAGGAAGTTCATACACGGTAAACAGGAAGTCCATATATGGAAGAACAGCATTTTTTTACGAGTGGGCTTAGGCCTGGGGTATACAGACTGGTGAGCCGCTTTGTCTTCAGTTCAGTTCCGGAGCCACTGCAGGTTTATTTTGAGAAAGAATAAAGTCTATTGCCTAAACTCTGTTCATGCCCAGAGATTTCCATAGATATTCACCTTTGCTGTTAGGTGACGGAAAAGATCTGGCCCAGATTCAGACTTCTCATCTCCAGCAAGAGTATTTCATTGACCTTAAATGCCTTATTAATTCCCAGAGGAGCAATTTGGCTTTTAACTTCCCACCTTTCATTGGAAAGGTCAGAGGTCATAGTCCACTATATAATGGCTCTTTATACTCGCAGCAATAAGCCTTTGGGTAAAAGAGTTTGTTTGTTTTTTCAATTACCTTGCTTCATGAATTCAGTGTAAACTGGCAACAGCTGATGGTTTGAAGAGCTACTCAAGTAAATAATATTGTATTAGCATATTGCTGACAGCAATCAAATAATTTACTCAGTAGTACTCAATGACTGCTTGTATTTAAATTTACGGGCACAAGTGGAACGGCTTGTATGTAAAGCAAATACACCTGCACACAGTCACACACCTTTACAGCTGAGAAAGTGTGCACACCATTCACGTCAGAATTTAGTCAATACTAATATAATAAGTTGTGAGTTACAACTCACAATATTAATGAAAGTGAAAATTGATTTGTGTATCTGCTCCAAAAGACAAAAATCAAATGTTATTCGGTACTTCCTTGGCCCACGCTACACCCTTCCATGAAATTTCATCAAAACCAGGCTGCTAGTTGTTCTGACAGACAAACATCAAACAGCACTGATAAAACATAACCTCATTTGTGGAGGTAATAATAACCAACCTGATAGGGGAGGAGTCACTGGAGGCAGAGGACGTCGGCTGAGGACTTGATGGGGCTGAGAACATCGGCCAGGAAGGAGAACGCGGCGAGGTTGGGCTGGGAGATGTTGCACTGATGAATACATACACACAAAATGTGCAGTTTATAGCATTGGCTGTATATATACACAGTTCTGGACATTATCAGCTGTAATCAGAGTGACATTTTTAAATTAAAGACACATTTTTCATACAGTACCTGGTTGGTATACTGCTACGACTCTTTGGGTTCAGCCTGGAAGCACAAGAAGAAATGAAGACCAACATGAAGAAATCAATGAGCCATAAGGTTAAGCAGTAAACTGTTTCTAGACTTATGAAAACAAAGGAAAGCTATTTTAACTAACATGATTTCATATAAAGTTAGAATATTAGAGAATATTTCACTTCTCTCCCTTCTCACTGTGGTCTACCTAAATTAGCTTCCCATCACACAAAGAAACAAATTGTCTGCAGAGATGACCTCCCAGCTTGCTTGGCAAAAAAAAAAAAAAAAAAAAAAAAAAAAAGTTAAAACAAAACCCAAATCATTCAGCTGCAAGGAGAAAGTGACTCCTTTTTAGGTTTTAATGGGTGATGCGAGTCACTTAATGTGCTCCAGCCCTGACTAAAATAACAACCTTGGACTAATAGCCATGACGGTACATTCTGGTAAATTTGCTAAGTCAAAACAAATGACTTCACTGTGGATACACTGAACATGATTCTGTTACCTGGTCAATATATGAACTAATTTCTGCGTTTGACAGTCTGCAGGCAGTGGGGACAGACATATAACATCAACATCAACGGGACTAATATTGTGACGAATTAACATTTAGATTTAGTTCATGTATCTCCTATAATTACAGATAGCTGTAGTGGGACTTTCCAAGGACGAGCAGTAATGTAATCCAATTTCTAAAAGGTCACGTGACATGCTATAAAATATAATTCATCCCTCTATCCTTCTGTGGGCATTCATCAATCCATTTGTCAGTCCATCAATCTAATCTCGTGCTGCAATATGCTGGTGAATTGACACTGTCAGCAGCCAAACACACACACACAGACACACAGACCATGCTAATCATTCAGGTCTAGGTTTCTCTCACAGCAATGACACGCAGGCTGATATCTATCACAGAGTGGCCTGAAGGCTGAATGATGGTCTAGAATGAGAGAAGGTGAAAGACACAGAGAGGCATGCTGAAAATTGGGGTGAGGAAACAACCTGAGGCGAACTAAAGTGAGAAAGCAATAAGAAATATATCCATGAATCAAATTACATTAAGGCTAGTCCAGGTTTGGCAACAAGCTTTGAGATAATTTTCCTTGAAGTATTTTTAGTGCTTAACATAGACGCAGATTATTGAGCAGCCATCACAAAAAAATCTGTCATACACAGGGCCAGCAAAGTCATGAGGAAACAGAACACCCACTGCCTCGCATTCATGCAGCAACACTGACAAAACTCAGACAGGCTGCTGTGCATCGTGACCGACGACATGTGTTTCAGGCTCAAAGAGGAGATCTTCTGCTGCCTCTGCTCTCCATTATTTACTTTGCACTATTTATGAATTGAAGCCTCAAAAAGATGGATTATACAAGCAAGGTTTAGCTTTATGTTCAGTATGCGGTACATTTATAGATGCAGCCACTTGCCTGACATCACTAACTACTAATGGGAGACAATTACACCAAGAATTTTCTATTAAAAATCTGCACAGCTTCCTGTTCATACACTGAACAGCACAGACAATTTGTCCTGATTGCCTAAAGACCGAAAAACTGCTTCTTGAGCCTTTTTTTCTCCTGATTTGTTCACCAGGGGGATTACACCTATGAAACCAACAGGGTTCCCACCTTGTCATAGATTTAATTGATCAGTCTATTGAGTATAAAATACACTTAATGGCACTCTAACTGCCCCCATAATCACTGACATTTTGATAGAAGAATTGAGTTAAATGGTGCCATTGAAGCTAATAGCGGTTTAGTTGTTCAGTTGTATTCAAAGAGGGGTATGGAAGTGTGGAGGTGTGGATCAGAAACACCCTCCAAGAGCTCCCTGAGCCACGTAACCAAACCCTAACTAGATGTAAGTGTACATTATTCCACCCTAATGCACACTTTGCTGATTGCTATGTTTGTCTTTCTAAATTTCTAAACATATATGACACCATATATGCTCCAAAACAGTTGCTTATTTTCATACGAGGCAGACGAGGGCACCATTAGTATTCATTTAGAGTCATGTCTCAGGCCACATTTCTGGTGAATGCAAATTCAATCGACCACTTTGTCTGTCTTTGGTTTGGTGCTGTATCCAAACAGTATAGCTGCAAACTATACAACCAAAACAATGAGCTGAAAGATGCTAAAAAGCACTGAACTGCAGAGAGCCGTGTGACAATTCTCCGTGGGTACATACACATTTAGTGTTAATACAAAAATATTGATAAGAGCATCTTAAGGGTGTATAAAAACTGAGGTACTGTGCATACATGTGATTAGCAAAGGCAGAATAGGAACCTGTTCTCCCTGTGTCAGGCAAATTCCGTATTCACTGTTGGGTTGTAATTTTCCAGCACATTCTTTTATTTTCCACTTCTATAACATCGATTCATAGACTTCCTTTTTGATGACGTGACAGGTGGTTGCCATAGTGACCTGTCGCAGTGTTTTAAAATTCTCAACAAGGTTTGTAGGTGAGTGTTGAGGTTTAATTCAATGATTCAACCTGACCATTTTTTTTGCCCTCGGCAACTGTTCAATGTAGATGAAACTGAATGAGCAAGCTCATTAAGCATATTCAATACTTTTTACCAGTGTAGCCAAAAAATGTGTGAAAAACACAAACAATCCTAGAGCCAGTGTTTAGTTTGTCTGTTCTGGGCTACAGTAGAAACATGGCTGTTCAACAAGGTGGACTCATTCTAAGGTAATAAAAACATAACAATTCTTATTTTCAGGTGATTATACATTAATGAATACATAGTTATGCAAATGCTATACCTTTTCTGCCATATTCTGTAAATAGAGCTCCCTGAATGTTACATGCTGGTCCTTTAAAGTAAAGTTGTGGCTGTGCTCCTTATTTATTTATTAAACTGTCAGTTTGAGTGATCGTCTCAACGATGCACATCTCTCCATTTGTCACTCACTGCTTGTCAATGCGCTCTATCTCATCTGCTTCCTCTGTTTCAATTTCTTTCCGTCCTATCAAGCCTCCTCTAAACCATTCTTCTTCTTCTTCTTCTCTCTCTCTCCTTCCAGCACAGCTGCTGGGAGAGACGAGGAGGGATTATTTCCGGCTGACAATCAAAATATTTGGATTGAATATATACAGTAAATCAATAGTGTTTTCTTTCCTCTGCATTGGAAAGACTTCCCTCCTTCTAAAACTTTGCTGACATTCTGCACAAAAAATAAATGATAAATATGTTGCAAAGTGAACCATCTTGTTTAAGGTGAACGTATTCCCCCCATCACACTCGCAGCACATTTGATAGCTGGTTTAATCAAACTGATGTCTCTCTCTCCTCCACCTGACAGGCCCTCAATTCACAAAGACACATCTGAAAGCTGCCTATAATGACAGCATGTATCTAAAATTTATCGACAATGTGTGTAAGCAATGATCAACATTTATACAGCCTTGATATTGAGAACAACAATCTCAAATTAAAGTGAAACAAGGTGTTTGCTGTGTCAAGTCTTGTCCTCAGCTCCATCAGTGTGACGGTACCATCTCTTTTAACAGTGACAAATTTCATATCTCCGTAAAGATGACAGTTTAGGTTTTCAAGGAAAGATCCCTTAAGCTGGAATGTACCATCTTCTGCTTAAAGGCTGTCGGTAAAATAAATGTGCATGACCTGCACGACCTGCAAATATCAAGTTTAGGCTACAGAAAAAACACGAGGGTGCCAAAAGCTCTCAGAAATATTTCAATAATGAGCATCATAAATTTTAGTTGGCTCTGTTGTCACAGAGGCGTTATTGAGCCCAACAATATCTCTGTGTTTACACAATGAGAACAAGACGAGGTGAGCAATGAAGACCGGCGAGAGGTTAGACATGTTTGGTTGGTTATTAAACTGAGCTGCTTCTTTCTTCAGGTGCAGTTCTATCTATACAAATTGTGACATGAATATATGATGTCTACACTGACACCATCTCATCTTTTGACACTACAGCAACACTTATACATCTTTACCCTAAACTCGGTGAGCCACTGCAGTAGGCCACAAGTAGTTTCACCCCCTCAATGCTTTTATTTTTTGAATTTTGAAGAATTTATAGTAATTAAACAAACAAAAAAAGACAGGCCGGAATAACAAAGTGTACTCTCTTGATTTATATCGATGCTTATTCATTAGAATTTTGACCTTTGATGTGGAGGTTTTATTATCATCATCATCCCAACTTAAGTTCAAAGACCTCATAAGGTGTAATATCTGAAGATTGAAGAGTGTGAGAGACAGACAGATTGTGTCTGTCGGCGAGAAAATGTTAAAATCCCGCTCTGTCCCGGTCGCTGTCGTAGTGTCCTTGGGCAAGACACCTTGCCCACCTTGCCCCGTGTGAATGTGTATGAATGTGTATGAATGTTTGGTGGCGGTCGGAGGGGCCGTTTGGCGCACATTGGCAGCCACGCTTCTGTCAGTCTGCTCCAGGGCAGCTGTGGCTACAAAAAAATGTAGTTTACCACCACCGGTGAGAATGTGTATGAATGAATAATGGCTTCTGTAAAGTGCTTTGGGTGCCTTGAAAAGCGCTATATAAATCCAAGCCATTATTATTATTAAAAAATATATATATATGAAAATGGGAAATTAGAGAGTAAACACAGGTGTGCATGTGAGGGTGTGTAAGTGTGTGCATAAATGTGTGTGCTTGTGCTGCAGTGAGGAAATATTTCTATGACAGGTTTCCTAGAAAACATTCAAGTCACAGTTGTTTTTTTTTCCGTCAATGGGTGTAATTGTATTTTACAGCTCTCTTTTTCTCTCTTATTTTCCCTCTCTCTTTATCTCCAATCTTTCTCCATGGCCTGCTCGCTTTTTGCTTTATTTTTTAAGCTTTTCTCTCAAATGCCAAACAGACAGATGCAATAAATAAGAATTTACTGACTTAGCCCAAGGGACACAAGGAAGACAGAAAGAAATGTTTTGCCATTTATACTTTCACCTCTGTACATCAGGTCAAGGTTACGTCCACAGGGTCAGCAGTCATATTAATCACAGATGCCAGTCGATAGTGTGTTACAGAGGTCAGACAGTAAACTTCTACTCACTCATACTACATTTGGCAATTTGACTTTTAGTTGTTTTTCTTTTTTTAAAATGATTTTTTCCTGTATACGAGTCATGGACAAGAGATAAAGATAAAAGACATATTTTAAAAGAGGTGTGAAGACGCCGTCAGGCATTTCCCACCTGAAAGTGAACTATAAAAAAAAGGGGGGGGGGGGACCTGACCAGTAGTTAAAGTGCCAAAAATCAGACTAACATTGGCCTCAGGGGAGAGGCTTCTGAAGGCCCAGTTGTTAACCTCTGACCTTCGTACCTCTCTCTTGCCTGAGATGAGGGTACAAGCAGGCTTTTCTTGGAAGTTCAGGATCTCTGGCTGTGGGAGATTGAGTAAACATGGTTTGGGCTGGGCTCTGAGTCAATTACCCAAGAGAGAATCTGTCTGATGCTGTAAATGAGCTTTAATAAATCAGATCTTGGGCATCCTTAAGCTATTGGAGAAGCGTTCTCAAATCAGAACTATTGATCCTTAATTTTGCAAATCGAACAAAAATGTTAAAGGAATTTAAAGGAGTACTCAAAATAATAACTAAAATAATATGTCTAAGCTTTATAAAGCTCTCTCCAGAGCCACAGAAAACATAATGCTTTCACAGGCTGTGTAATACAGTTTTCAGCTTGATCGACCCTGACAGCAATCGTTCTCTTAAATCAAATTGGGCCATACTATGATTCATATAGTGGCTCAGATAGTAACTGAGTATTGGCTCAGCCACACAAACATACACACCTTCTCCACACATGGCTCCAATATGCAAGTTGTGTTTTTTTTTGGGGTGACTTTTTAAAAACAGTTTTATTATGTGCATACAATTTAATTCATTTCCCATTAAAGAAAGGGTACAACAATGTGTGTGTACGTATCTCAATTATATTTCTTGGAAAGACAGAGAATCTAACAAAATGGTACTCAGTACACTATAAAGAGACTAACTGTTACTATGACAATGTAAAGAGTCCTTTTTATTGTAGTTGTTTGGGTTACACTGGCTATGAGACTTAACTTGAAATAGACAAATTACAGTTTGTTGAACATCTGATGAGTTCCCACTGTGTAATTTCATTATAATTAATGTTTCAGTTCTTCAGCTTTATGAGAGCTTTAATGAGGACTGATGTTTAGTTTCTAATGATCTAAATTATCAAAAGGGCAGCTATTTTTGGTTCAGCATGCTTGAACTTAAACCTCCATCAGAACTGATTTTTTTGTCCTTATCAGAATATTTTTAGAGAACTCATAAAGTGCACTTGGCCAAGTATTATGTCTATTTATGGATGTTAAATGGATGTTACTTCTTCGTCTCATTTTCACTGCTGAACTAGAGAATTATGTTTTTTGTCAAGCAAAATTTGATCTGTTATGGCAGAGTGTTGGCGTGTCTTCAAACATGCTCACATGTCATTAAATCTGTTTTGCAATAATAATTCTTTTTTTTTTTTTTTTTTTTTTTTTTTGCTTTAGTTAAAGGGTAAATCAGGTAAATTCTGACAAATCAAAGAGCTTTATATCCTCTATTCTGAGGTTTCAAGGACTACACACCCATTATGCACGAACAAAATATGTGCTGCTGATACTCTTCTAATTTTCTCATTTTGTGTCATGACAGAGGCAGAATTTATTATCTCAAGCTGTCGGGTGGTTTGCCATCTTTGTACGTGTCAAGAACATTTCAGTATCACGGCAACAAAATTTGCCAGAGGACTCTGAGGTTTAATGCTGATATTTGGCTTATTTGGCTAGACTTATCCATTCAGAACACACAGATATCACTATGATCAGGTTTGCATCCTCTCATTTGACTCATTTTAAAATAACACACACACAAAACAGGAATGTTGCTTTGAAAAGGACAAACTGGCACAATCTTGAGAATCTCACCATATCTATCTTGGCCTTGGCAGCTCTTTTGAGAATCACACTTCACTGACTACTCAAGCCAGAAAACTTTAAAATTGTACTTTCCCCCTCTCAGTGCGTGGTGTTTTCTTAGTGGTTGGTTGTTAAGTAGCTGAAAATCTCTCAACAGCTCAATTCAACTACTGTTAAATCTAAAATAAAATCCTCTGCTGTTTGTGTGTTCTCACGGAGCTGGTAGAGTTTTGACCACAGGCTGCTCTTTTTTTTTTTTTTTTTCATGCATGACAATAAAATGTAGCCATCATCCAAGTGCAAAAGGCCATAAGGATTTGCATCTTGAAATTGCGTGATGCTAGCGACTAAATTGTCGAGTTAATAAAGGGAAATTTATTTCACCTTGATCACACATGCATACATTTAATACATACATAAAAGGCCCACACGGCAACACTATGTCCATACAAGGCAGACATAAGGATAATAGCTTGTGAACATATAATTTAGTTGCCCTATAATGACCAACAGGTTGTTCACCTCAGTCATTAAATGTGACTCATAATGGGAAGACTCTCTGAAAGTGCTTTTCTGTCTTCCTTGTGCTCTCACGCTCTTAATCTCTCTGCTTTTATTTTCTTTTTATTTGACTTTTTCTCTTCCCTCCTCATGTCCCCCAGCAAGCAGTTATGGATGACATATTTCTTCTATCTTTGCATAACACCCTAAGGTGGACCCTGACAAAAAACTGTGTATGAAAAAGACTAATGAACTGTCTGCTAATTGACTGGATTACATTTATGCCTGACATTTAAAGTGTGTCCTTTTTCATTATCAACTTCAGACTTCTGCACTTTGTGAGGCACAACTCGCACATATCTTGCATCTCATTTTGAAAGGATCATAACTTTTTAACTTATTTGACATTTTCATACTTGGAGGATGAAGATGTGAACATTTTCTTACTTTTCATCATATCCAGTAGCAGCTTTTTCATTTCAGCTGTAATCATTGCAGGACTCGTCCAGAGGACTATACTGAGGCAGAATAAAAGTCGTGTCTACAGTTTTTGCAAGTGGATTAACAACATAACAGCATGAACGTGTGCAGTTGTGGTCTGTGGTCATTCGTTTAGAGATCACCTTGTCAGTCTAAAGCCTTCAGATAAAAATGTAATAATGTTAGTGAGATAAGATATATTTAGAAAAAAGGTCTGGATCTCAACAGTTGCTACTACAGAGTTCTCAGGTAGAATTAACTACCACAATTGTGGCGGATGTTAAACACGCTTTAATTGATCCTATCAGTCAGATTACAGCTTGATGTCCTCATCAGTAACAGAGGAAAACAGTGATTCTAGAGGGGAATAAGACATACGGAGCCATTTATCAAAAGAAAAGCATTAAATGACAGTGACATGAAACTCTGTGAGTTAATAAACAAAGGCTGGATGTAACAATTATCTGCGAGTGAGAGATTAATAGGATAAAGACGAAGGCGAGTGGGGGAGAAAAGGAGATAGAGTGGAAGTGGCAGAGGGATGACAGGAGGAGAAAAAGAATGGCGACGTGCAGTCGTCGTGGTGACAAGCTGCACTTGAAGATCTGCCACTGTGGTGTCAGTAAGTGAGATGATTGGCCGTGCGCAATCTCTCTTGGTCTAATAAGGTGCATGTCCACATCAATGTGGCTTTTAGAATTTACAAGATGGAACGGACGATCTCACGATGACTGACACACAGATGTGCGTGTGTGTGCTCAGCCTCATGCCCGTGTGAATTCCATATGCAGGCGTGTGTGTTTACACCTGTTAATAACCTCAGGATGGGCACGTCTGGTGTTTACATGAAGATATATGGTACTTCTCACATGGAGAGGGGCTTGTTCAGACCTGTACAAATATTTTTGTTTAAGTTAAGTCTTTAGGTTTCAGTTGTGTAAACTGCTGGTCAGACACTGAAACTGTCTGGAAAGTGGAAGATAAATCAAGTCATACATGCCAGGACCTTTTTATAGATTCTTGTATTCAAAATTTATTTGAGTAGATTAATCAACAGATACATGATATGTTTATGTGTGCACACATGTGCATGGGATTTTGTGTACTCGTTTTTATTTGAAATTCGCCTCGTTCAGGGGAAGTAGACACAGTCTTCCATCGTTGGTTCAGTTCCTTTTTGCAAATGGTTCCCAGGTGCTTTTGGGATTTGAACTGACAACCTGTAAGTCACAAGACTACTTCTCTAAGCTCTCAGCTGCTACATATGCATACGTGTGCATGTATGTGGTCATGCATTCCTATGTCAAGGAATTTCTCTGTGCCTAAAAAAGTGGATGCGTACAAATCCATGCGTCCACTGTCCAATGAAAACCACGTCTTATGTCTAAAAATCTTTTTTTTTTTTTTTTTCCAGGAGGATGAAAACTGTTTTTCTCAGAAAATAACTTGCAAAACAAAACCTAAAACATGGTAATGAGACTGGGTGGATGGATTGTGAGCGAAGGTGGATATACGTAGATATTTTTTTATACGGCATGCGGGTGGTTCCGAGCCTCAGCTCTCCTGTTTATGTCCACCTAATTTGGTAAACTATCAATAACAAGGCTGTCCTACATGTTTCCACATTGCACATTGGCCTAATCAAAGCTATTTTACTTTTTTAGATTGAAATCAGCATAATCCAGGCTAATGGCCACCTGACACTCGCATGGTGTATCAGTCTGACTCGGTTCAGAGAGATCACAGAAGTAGTCATCTATCCTTGGCTCAAAACTCACAATGTTACTTATCCAAAAGCTATCCTCCTTCTATCTATCCGACATACATGCGGTAACAAAACATCTTTTCACTGGTCAATAAGATTCTAAATGCTGACTGTAGATGGAAGAGAATTTGATCAAAAAGTGAAAAGTCAAAATCATTGTGTGTGGAGATATGTCTCATATGAATGGGTGCAATCTCTCTGCACCCGTTCAGCTGTAAAGCTTTTATTTATTCTTGTTTTTCTTGACATTTCTTGTAGTAGTTTTTCTCTCTGTGTTCTCTTTTTATCTTTATATTTGCATATTTCTTTGAGCACTTTGAGCTGTATTCTCTAAGTCACAGTGTCATCATTTACTGTTTATCTAAGAATTTCCTTAAAAAATACCCAGATGTTTTTTTCACAAGATGCTGATCATTTTGAGCTGAAACATCGAAAAGTGTTTGTGGTCACTATTCAGCGACAGTTTAATTCTCTTTTAAAATAAAAACTAGAAATAACAGAAGTGCCTATAAAGAACCACATGGGTTCAATTCCCACTCACAGTGAGCTGGGCCGGATCTGCCGGGTGTCCTGATCTCCGTCGTTGCTGGTCAGGCTGTGTCTTGGAGTTCGACCTTGGCTGCTGCTGTTGCTACTGCTGCTGCTGTTACAGTTGGCAGAGGAGGAAATGGGCTGCTGCAGCTCAGAAACTGTGGCATTGGCTACGCTGTTCCTCTTTTCACCTATGCGAACAAAGAAAAAAACTCTTTAGTGTTTTCAGCCAAAGAAATGTTTTTTTCCGCAAATATCCACTTTTATGTGGACATGCCTTTTCCTGCTCTAAAACTGTACATGTGTTGACCACTGTGAAGTCTCTCTGATCATAAGCTAACCAACTCAAAGCAAAATTGTCCATTGACAGTCTGGCGTTTGTGCTTTTCAACAAAAAGTGGTGGTTATAGGGACTTTATTTTCTCTCTAAGCCTACCATAGCAATACATAGAAGGGAAACAAGCAATCAACACATTTTATCATTTTTATTGCTAACTAGGTGCAGGTTCAGCTCACCTTTCTGTGAATGTGTCGGTGTGTGGAAGAGTGTGAGAGGCCTCTCGCTGCAGGACGGGGCTTTACACTCTGTGCTTCTCCTCCTGGGCAGGTTGAGCTGCATGTTAGTCGAACCGCCTGCCGAACTCGGCATGTCCCGGAATATCTGCACAGACAAGACGGCCAAAGAAACAATATATATATATATATATTCAGTATAAATAAAAAGTGAAATCTTGCAAGAAAAAAAATCACTATTAAACAACATTTACAGTTGTTTCAGAATGTTATGTTTGCTGTCAAGCGATTTATAGTCTCATATGTAACTGCAGGGTATGTAGCTCATCCTATCACATTTGGTAATCAGTGTTTTAAAAACATGTACACGCATGCAAGAATATGCAAGATTGTGATTCGATACAAAACAAAACTAAAAATACCCCAAAAAACATCATGACACAATACAAAGGTTTGCTCTCTCTCTGGAAAAGAGAGACACTCAAATGTAGGAGATGGTATAGTATGTCTGATAACAATTCTTCTGTATTGTAACCTCTGCAGATCAGACGCTGCTAAACATAGCGACAAAGCTGCTTGCTGCTGTGTCCAAAACTGCTTTTAACTCGGAATAATTACATATGCAGAAACTTAACAACAGGGGACCTTGTGGGTTTCAGTTTTGTGGCACTGATTGTGACATTACTGAAATTTATTTCTACTTCTTAAAGCACAATTAGGCAAGACGAAGAAAATCCCATGCTGTGATAAAAGTACATGCAAAGTCTTTTTTTTCCCCCTCTCACCAATTATCTATCTCTTTGCTTTTCAAAATGTTTTTTCCACAACTAATGCATCTCTGCTAGTATTAGTGTCTGTGTCCATAAAGTTTTTTTAATAAAGTGTTTTTTTTTTTGTTGTTGTTTTTTTCAAATGTTCCAAACGAGGAGGGAGCACTCCGACTTTTTTATGTGGTCGTTCTTAACGCTTCTAGTTCAAAACCTCTGAACTTTTCAGTAGGCACTGGTGTCATCACTGTTGCCCCTTTTCAGACAACCAATCAGACAGGGGTGGAACTCGTCACCCTGGTAACCAAGAAAATGAAGAAGAAGCCCATTTCTGGGTGTGCCTGTCTATCCTTTTATTATAATGTCAGACAGAAATTACCAAATAGATGGACAGCTTATTTGTGGGAGCAGATCAGTCGAACACTGAATGATGCTTGTGAGTGTTGTGCTTTTATCTCTATGCACATTGTAAGCTTGTCAGTTAACGTAGCATTGTTTTTTTCTCACCACACAAGCGCTTCCCAAAGCCCTGTCAGCTCTCTTCTGCCAGAACAACAAAAAAAAAAGCTAAAGCCCTGAGTCTGTTATTTCAGCCCAAGTCAAACGTCATCATCCTCACATCATTCTCACATCCATTCATCTGTCAACACATTTTTTCTGCTTTCCGGCCAGCTCCGCACCCATGGCTCCACTCAAGAGCGAAAGGAGTAAAGAAAAAATATTTGAGTGCTGCAGAACCCACTTTAATGCACTGAATTTGTTGTTTTGGAGCACAATACTGTAAGCGTGGGATCACATGAAACCAACAACTGGGCTGTATAAATAAAAGCTGACTTGACTTTGAGCTTGAATAAATCATTTCAGTACGTACAAAATGGTTTCATTTGACTAGATATTTATATTGTCATGGAAGGAGAATAAAAAGAGCTTCACACAGACTTCAGGCTGAAAGCAGCAAACAAAATGAACAACTTCTGTCATCATTTTATTTGTGAAAGGAGCACAGTGTGTGTTACGTGTGTGGCTGTCATAGTTCTGCAGCTGTACAGTAGTAGACAGTGATATAAGGAGGGTGGTGAGAGATGCTTTATCACATTATGAATACTCTCGAATTTGTTTCTGCACCAGAGATAACTGTTGTGTGTGTGCCATTCTTTCAACACACACTTATCCTATCTGTGTGTAAATTCATGCACACAGGTATGTTATATATGATTTGATTTGTCTCTCTGTGTGTGTCTGGCCATTTCCTTTGCTGGCTGAACATATTGTGTGTGTACAATGTCAGGGTCTCAAACACCCAGGCTGATTTGTCTGTTGCCATGGTGACATCTGTAAGCAGCTTGGCCTGTCAATAAGCTGCTTGGATCTGAAGGGGGAAGTGGCTTTGAAGTATATATAGAGTATATACAGTTATTGTTGTGTGTGTGTGTGTGTGTGTGTGTATAGGTGTGTGTGTGTGTGCGTGTGTGCGTGTGTGACCACGTGACAAACCTCTGCTCTTCATGTTATTAATTTGTACACACACACACACACACACTCGCACCCTCTTACCTTCTCATGGTGCTCTATGAGGATCTCTACAACAATGTTCTGGAACTTGATGTCCATGATGGCTGCAACCGTCTCCTCCTGTGGGCGGAGCAGAGTTGGCCCAAAGACCACACCCAAGTTGGCGATGGTCATCAGGTTCTGCTGGTGGTTATTGGCCACACTGTTGAGGAGGACAGAGAGAGAGAGGGGCTCTACATTTAACCTGTATCCTGAGCATTTCTGAAGCTGCAGTACTCGATACATGATTGACCATGTGTAATGTGAAAGGGAACCCACAAAGAATTATCACCCAACTACGGAGTCCCCATCAGTGCTAGAAAGAATTTTACCGTCAGCTCATTGCTTTGGTTTTACAGCCTGTGACTTTACTGTTTTGGTTCAGTGTCACTCTATTCTACCCTGTTCCAACAGACCCACTGTATGCTACCTGTTTAGCACCAGGTTAGACAAGATAAAATTAGCACCTAGCTTGTGAAAATAGTATTGAGCTGCTACAGAGTAAGATTTTTCCCTTAGGAGTTGGTGGAGACCAAGCAGAGCTGAAGGGAGACTGAATATCGGACTTACATTCATCAGGTCACCTGAAACATGAGTCCAAATGAATGTTGATGTTGGTAAATGATGGCTTAAAAATTCACCAGAACAATTTCATGAGTGAATTATATGTTAATGTTGTGTTTACAGCTTTACAACATAGGCATAGACATTTAGGGAATTGACTACAACAACAGTTAGACAGAGAAAAATGGCCATGTATAAAACAGAAAAACTGGAAACAGAAGTAAAATGTGTATGATTGTGTCCAGCCCTTCAAGGAGAAAAAAACTCTCCTCAGAGAAACTATTCAATTGTCAAAATTGGCAGGATAATAAGGTAAGCAAGACACAAACATTTCTTTGAGCTTGAAGGTTCCATATTGATCTTGAAGAAAGCAGTTTCACCCCAGCTGAGACAGACACTAAACCAACTCAATGGTTACCATCCCAGTAGGATTCCCTTAAATGAGCCGTTAGAACATCTAGCAAGAGTTTTCAAGTAAAAAAGAGTCAGCACGTAGCCACAAACCACTCAACACCTTGAGATCTCTGCTGGTACACCCTAAAGACCGTTTCCCCCTCCTGAGAGGAAAACTGGAGAGGTTTATGACATTACATACGACAGCTGTGGAAACCACTTTATCAGTGAAACAGCGAGAGCCCTGAGGAAAAGACTGAAAGAGCACCAGCAACAAACAGCATCAGCTGTCTGTGAACAACGGGTCAGAGTCATCGACCCAGAGAAATATCCAGGGGATTCATTTTCTCCGTTAGTGTTGTTTATATGCTTTTGTAACATGTGTTGATCAAGTAAAGCGGCACTGATTTCAAAGTGAGAGAGTTACGCAGGCAGGAAAATCTTTTCAGGGAAGAATACATTAAGTTTGACTAAAAATATCTCACAGAATGTGACAATAAAAAACCTAGACTTTTGCCCTCTCTCCGTCTGATCCACTATAACTCCTGACTCTTGTGTAAGTCTACTATGTACTATACACCTTTTGCTTTTACTCGAATAGCTTAAGTATACATCTAATACACTCAGCTGCCGGTTTATTTCAATATTCTTGCAATAACTCACATATTCATGAAGGTTACAACATTCAGACTATGTCAAAAGATTCATCTGAGTTATACTGACCCATGTTTCTATTATTTTTCCCACTCCTGAAATTCATATCAATGAGGGTAGACTAAATAACCCAAGCCCTTCATTATAAAATGATAAAATAATAAAAATAAAATAAAATATAAAATGGAAGTAGCATTTATTGCGGGACTGTTGTATTACACTGCATTCATCGGTCATTTTAGCTAACTATACCGAGTAAACTGACAGCTGAGTGTATTTTCTCTATTGATAAAAGAACCTTTTAGTCCATGTGCCAATATTGTTTTTACAGGGCACTGATGCCAATAAACTGATCTGATCTGAACCTAAAGAGACAGGTGTATTTACTGTGATTCAGCCATTCAACCTATAAGGCAGGTGTAATCCACTAAGCCTGGGTAAAGATGCGCATGCCCTCAAAATAACTGCCTTCGCGCTCGCTTGTGTTGTTATATAAACATGGCTGATTTCCCATTTGTTGTACATTATGTCACGCCGCTGCTGTTGAAGAAAAGCCTGATAAAGCCAGAGGGCTTAGACTCGGGTTAAGAGTGAAAACACAATGCTAGTCGGCTGCATTAGAGGAATAATTGCACATAAGCCAACAGTGTTGTGCCCTGCTTTTTTGCTCATGGGCTGCCGACTGTGTGGTTATGTAATCTACAGACAGAAAACCTGTTTGATTAGAACATTTTACAGTGTATTGTTGCCTATGTAAAGGAGAAAAAACATTTGATTTGTGGAGGTAAAGTAGGATTTGAAGTTATGATCCTGGTCAAAAGAAGCCCTAACCCTAACCTTGGTTAAAAAGGAGTATATTTTGTTTTGGTTTATGCAAAACATAACATTGTTTTAACAGCATCAAAGACTTCATTTTAATGTCAAGTTATATATAGTTTCTTAAATCCTGTTAAAACTGAAAGTAACTCGAAAAATGTAGTTGATTTTTTTAGAATTTTAAGGCAAACATTGGCAATTCACCAAATGAATCCAGTTGTGACCATTGTAGCCATTTCACTTCCTGCCATTCACAAAACAAAAAAACCTGACCTCTTTCCCATCAAGAGATAAGACGTGAAATAGATTTCGCCTAGTAGTGCTGGATGGGTTCCTATTTTCAGCGCACGTTGCCTTAAAGCATGTGGTCAAGAGATTACACAGAGCCATAATCCTCCTCGAGAATGGACAACAACAATAATCAAGCGAAAGAAGTATAACAGCAATGTGGATGTGGAAAGAGTAGATGAGAGATTCACATATAGCACTACATTGTAAAATAAACTACTGTGCTGTTTCTTAGGTGCACGATGTGTGACGCAGCATAATGCTGAATGACTGCAGTTGTCTACGTGTGTGATATTTCCACCTACGTGCTCAGGTGTTTCATCAGCAGCTCCAGCATCTGTCTGTTCTTCTCAGGCAGCCGGTGCACCAGAGCATGGATCTCTGTCAACCTGGCCTCTGGGTTGTCCAACTCTGAATAGAGACAGATATTAAGACAGAAAAAGAGAGACTGTTAAAGAAATAAAGACGTTCACAGTGTCACATTGAAAGAAGTCTTAAATGTCATGTAAGGGCACAAGCGTAACTGTATTCTTGTTGTTGAAGACTATACATACTGTAACAAGCGGTCATTGTAAACACAGATATTAGCAAGACCTTGAAGAGACATATACTTTAAGTTATACTGTGTAAGAGTGAGGTAAGAAATGAAAACCAGCAGATACAAGATCTGATATGCAGAGGTCATCATAGCTATAGTTCATATGTCATCACTCAAGGTGTGACGAAAAAAGCTATATTTATATTTTTCTTCTTCAACAAATCTCTCACTAACAAGTTTTCTGTTTAGCTAAAGCATGATACTTTATTCCTCTGAGCGACAGACCTTTTAAAAAGACACCAGCGTTGCACTGGGTGACCAGAGTCATACCCTATTCTGCTGCCGCAAATATTAAAGAGACTAAGTGTGTTTTCATCAAACTGAAAACAGTCAAATGCACTTGTTGCTCCTGCTTGTTTTTTTTTTTAATTCAACTATTTATTTGTGATCTGTTTTCAAAGATTTAAACGTTCAGCAGGAATCAATGTGTTTGAGGCTGGGTGCCACAGACAGGAGGCCTGTATGGAAGTCGTAAAGTATTCAGGGACAGACAAATGCATCCTTTGTTTTGTTTTTTTCATTGAATTTGTTGACAAGAAAAATGTAGAATCTTGCCAGCCTTATGCTTGAGGTTTGAATCATAGTCCATATCCACAAGACAGAGAGACGCAAAGGGATGTGGAAACCAGACAATGAAAAGGCACAGTGATGAGAGTCAGAGAGAAATAAAAGGTAGTTTTAGTCACTGAGTGTTGCACTTTGCTGCAAAGTAGGGAAGCTCTGTGTCCTGGTGATTTATAGGTAGACCAACAGGCAGGCAGCAAGACCTGCTGTTGATGAACCACTATAATAAGTCAAGGCTGCAGAGCCAGTCGATAGAAGGATGACAGCAGACTGACACTAGATCAACCCTCGGGTCCTGGCTGTCAGCGCCAGGAAATACACTCACAACTAGCAGAGGATCTCACACACAAACACACAGTTTCGTACCAACTAACAGAGCTGACGAGATTAAACATACACACACCCAACACCCAAATATACAGTATACACACCAAATATTGACAAGCACTTCACCCACATAGATACATAGACTATATTAGTTGCAGGATTTAGCACACACACCCAATGAAAAGACTAAAAACAAAAACATGCAACCGATCAGTAACACACACAAACACACTAACTCAAACACCTCTAACATAAACATGCATGCGTACGTCCACTGCTCCTACACAAACCTCAAACCAGATGCATTTACTTATGTGAAAACAGTAACACTCATCGTTCACTATTCTGTGGTATCCATCACTTCACATACAATATGCTGAAGCACACACTCTTCCTTCAAACTTTCAGGAAGTTGAATACAGCTGAAAATGTGTTAATTATATCCAGGAGTGAATTTAAAGCAGGATTCAAGCAGGTTTTTTTCTTTATTTTTCCAGTCATGCTCAGCTCTGAAATGAACTCCCACTAACGCCTACTAAATGCCAGAAGGGAAATAAACAGGTCAATTAAATATGACTCACCCATTAGGCAAATTTTAATTTACATTAATTGTATTTTCTGCACCTACTTGTCTCATTACCAAAGAAGTTGAAAATGTAATGAGGGTTATGCTTTGGGTACACAGGGGAGTTTATTAAGTGCAATTGTCTAAAAAATTGTGAAAATTACAGCAACATTTTGGTGTGATGGTCAAAGATCAGTACGTCTATATCTGCATAGACCAGCACCTGTGAATGTCGCTAATAAACATGCCATATCTCATTAGTTTAATCAGCACACAGACAGGAAGTTATGTGCAGTAACTTATTTCTTCTGCCTTCACTGTGTGTGTGCAGGAGCACAGCTGTGCAGCGAGCTAAACACACTTCCAATGAAGATTGAAACAGGGAAACAGTGGACTCGTAAAACTGTGAAAACAATCTGAAAACAAATTCAACAAGAGAGATATTAGATGAACAAGAATAAGACCATTTGAAAAATGAGAGTATTATAACAAGGAAACATGCCAGGAAGAAGCAAAGTATCACCAGGGCAACACAGTAATTAATCTTGTAAACATACTCTAAGTTCTCAAAAAATAGTTATCCCAACAATAATTTAATAGTTAGTTCTACAGATAAAAGATTTCTGCAAGAAAAATGCGGATATGAATGTCAGTTACACTGCTATGGGACTGTGCCAGCAGAGATTGTTGCCAGCAACACGACACCTTACTGAAACCAAGTGTCAGAATGCTACTTCTTTATGAGCAACAGTTTATCTGTCCCCCTAGAACATCCGTGCAGTATCTCTTTGCTGGTTGCCTGGCGACGGCAAGTTTCTAGGAAGTGACTGCACTACATGAATTGAGCTGAAACACTTCACAACACGACATTAAAGAATGTTCTGGCAGCCGCCACATCAAAAGAACGTCAACTTCGGTCCATTGTGATACAGCAGTGGTTGATATAACTCGTCATTCAGCTTCAAATAGTATAAAAGCTGTTTTCTCTGCAAGTGATTTATGCTGTCTGGATGTTTGTGTAGACATCATATTTTAAAAGGTCTGATGAAAAAGCATGGTTGTCCTGTTGGTTATCTACACATTAGCACTTGAACTTTTAGCTTGTGCCATTATGTGCTATTATGTGTGCTTTTAGAGATAATGAGTACAAAACCAGTATCCATATTTCTGAGTTATGATTTCAAAGCTATTCTTTATGTTCATGACATTTCGCTAGCACTATCTAACCTGGGTTGAAGCTCATTATTATCATGATGTTAGCCAATGATAACTTCCTTACAGCTCCTGGCTCTGAAAAGAAAAACCCTGAAAACAAGTTTGAGTCTCACTTCATCAAAACTTCATCAGTGCATCTCTTAAGCAAGAGGAGGAACTTTGATTATTTATGGTGTACATACTTTTACAATCAAAGTCAAGAAAGCAAACATGTACACACCCACTCACAGTAAATGAAGCGTGCATTACTTCAGGAAGATTGCCACATCTGCTGATGATCTGCTGCATGGGCTGATCCTCAACAATCACCACCAGCACCACCTGTTCTACTCTCTTATAATTCATTATTCATACTTGACATCTCCAGGCTTGGGCAGTATGTGCAGCACAGTATAGCCCATATTTCATATTTATCATCCTACTTGGATTTATATGATAACGGGATAGAACCAACTCTAAAATTACAAAACATTTACAGGCAAACGTTATTTTTCAGTTTCAGCCAAGAGTAGGGTATGTAAACCTTCATATTTTACATATTTGGCTGCATAATCTGAACAAAGGTCCCACAGTCTTAATTTATCTGGAGCATAGGTGATAAAATCTAAGGAACGGCTTTCAAATGTTCTTGTATTTCATGAAAGATAACACTGAATAATGGTTTTTAAAGAATATTCTGAGGCTTAATTTAAAAAAGTAGTAGTAATTGAAAAGAAATTGTACTGCAAATGCATGCGTTATCCTTAAAGCTGCACTCATTTATCAGTACTTTGGGTCATGCAAAAAAAAACAACAACAAAAAAAAAAACAGTGGTAGTAAGGTGGTAAAAACAGTGTAGTGTTTAGAGCTTGCTACACTTCCCTTAAGGGGCCAATTAAATCAATCATACGGCTTTAAGTCTACATGCAAACCACAATTCCCAGACCAATCTACCAACAACTACCTGTCACTTGATGACAAATCTTCATAGGATCCTGGAAAGAAACAAATATTTAGTTTCATTCTAAACTAAAAAGGCTAGAAAGGATTAGGAAAGTTCTGGACAGAGTTTCCATCAACGAAAGACACAATCGCTGTTATAATGAGAGTTTATTGACAGCGAGCTTTGCAAAGATAAAGTTATCTGGCAGGCATCAAACTTCATGGATTGGGTGTCAAAAATCTGTGGTTAAAATGATGATGTCGAGGTGTCCGAAGTAGGAGTAAACAACAGGTGTTTGTCTTAGTAAATCTCTAGTTTTCGGTTTCCTGTTTCATGTAATCTGTAATCAGTCAAACTGAAAGACATGCTGGGACAAGCCTGGCCATCACTGACAGGAATGATGAGCATTATCATGCAGGAGATGAGGAAACATAATGTCTGAATTTGTTTTAGATGCAGGCTGAAATTACACCACCTGGCTGCGTAACACTGCATCCATCCATCCATGCATACAAAGCAGTCTCAATTATTAACTACAGTGCTTTCTACTGTAGTTAAGAAAGGATTATACCATTCACCAAGCATTCTCCTCTTTGTTACTTAAGCCATCTAAGTCTTTCAAGGAAGTCCAGAGAACAGAGCAGGTTATACACTGGCGTGAAGCAAAAAGAGTTCTTTCTGGAAACAATGTCAACGTGTCAACGAGAACACGAACAAGGAAACGAGCAGTGGGCTGTCGAGGTGATTATAGAGGTACGTAAGTGTGTTGGCAAGGCTTTCAGAACCTTGTGTAGGGACCAAAAGAATGAGATTGCATACATACATGAGCAGTTGAGTTCACCTAGAAGGGTGTGTGAGCTCTCTCTAGGAAAAGGGTGAGGAGTTCACACATCTGAAAGCTCTTGAACCACTGCTTCTTTACTTTGAAGAAGGTTCATGTTTCTGATAAGAATGTTGCCAAGTACAGACACGTAGACCCAGAGCTAGACCTGGAACACGTTGGAGGAGTTTTTGTATCCTATCTGGCCTGGAAATGCCTCGGGGTAGTGACCTACCTAACTAGTGAGCACAGCATCCAGGGTACTTTGCTAAAGGCCAGGGTAAGCATAAGAAATAAGCAAGTTCCTCAGTCCAGTTCAGTCCCAAACCCAAACATGGCCTTCCACTTGGTTGTACAGAAGTGACAAAAAATCCTGCATACGTTCTCAATTACGCACAACTGGCCAGTCATTGCATGAAGCACGTTGCCATCCTAATTACAATGTTGGTGTAGGGGAGAATGGAGTTTCAGACCATGTTCAACAACCGAGAACTTTTTTGGAAGCACACCGATGCCTGTAGCCTGCTTCCATAAACATAACAACATAATGAGGAGCAGAAAATGACTGGGAAGGAAAACAAGAACACATGTTTTGATAAAAGGAAGGTAAAACTTTGAGAAAAAATCTTTTGATCCATTTTACTTCGAAGAGCAGACAGTACCCTGTTCACCTGATGTCCTTACCTGACCACTTTCCTGAAGGTTTGAAGACACAAAAATAGAGAGACGGGCCATGTAATGATCATAAGTTTGACCCCCCAACGTAAAGAGTCCTCTGTTGTGCAAAACAAAACACTCCATGACCAATTACAGGTGTTAAATAGATAAAGTTGTAATAAGAACATATTTGTTCAACAAAGAGAGTGACATAATACTGTGTTTTTTTTTTCACATTAACCTCTGTCAGGTGGCTGCTGTCTGTGAAGTCTGTGAAATATATGCCGCGCAGGTCAGACTCTCGATGTCAAACTGTAGATAAGCATTTCATTTAACTCGTCATCATCTTTCATCCCTGTATCATCTCTCTTCCTTTCATCTCTTTCTTTTATGGACTGGGTTATAAAGCAAAAACTACAGTTATTACAGTAAAAGCAAATAACGTTTGGTCCAACTTTTTAGAACCTTTTCAAAAGAAAAAAAACTTCACCTTGCACAATGAAAGCGTGTTGAAGGAGTTCAGGCAATTCAATGTTGGATAGAGTAAAGAAATAGAGAGAACCGAAGGTGAAATATGAGGGAAAATTTGATGAATTAATGAGATAGTGATACTGCGAGCAAAGCCTAATGAGTGGAGACGGGGTAATTACTGTATTTGTGTTTTTTTCCTGCTGGTACATGCTGAAGGTATCTGAAAATCCAGGTGGCACTCCACCCTCCCTCCTCCTCATCTTTCTCTCAAAGTTTCTATTTCATGGTATAAATCAGTTAGTTCTTATGAAACTTTATTATGTAGTCTAGGAGCCACATGAGAAGAATCTAATACAGTGAAATGATTGCAGTGAGTGTTGGAGAGTATAGGCAATCTGTCTTCAAGACAGCTGAGTGTTTTTTGAAAATGAAATTATTCATTCTGACCCAATACGCCGCACCCATCAGGTGCAGATAAAAAAATAAAAAATAAAAAAAATGAAAAACTTTGCAGCTGGTGTTTGACCCAACAAACCTCAAAACACTAAGCCGTCCATTTAAACCAGATATTTAAAACCGGAGTAGCACGGGATGGGAGGAGTAAGCTGAGATGAAACTAGAGGAGGAGGAGGGGGAAGATGAGGCTAGCGAGCAGGGCGGTGGGAGGAGTTGGAGAGGATACGTGAAAGAGAGGAGGAGAAAGGGAAGAGCTGAAAGAGGGAGTTCAACTGAGGACGCTGTCCTCGAAACACCCCGCTGCTTCTGCAAAATTATTGCCTTGGAAAAGGCTCACTCACACAAGCAGACATGCATTCTTGCACATTTGCATTCAAACACAAAGTCAGGACATGCAAATACAAACACCCGCGTAAACAGACACCGAATAATGGGATGGTAAAAGGTTTAACAGAAGGAAATAACCATGGCTGGATGAGAGATATAAATCTGGAAACGTATGCAAATAGTTGGCAAGCATGTGTTACAGTTTAAGATTATTACAAAACCATGAATATATGCTTTATAGCATGGGTGGTCCACATTTGTATCAAACCAGCTCCCTTGGCATTATCAACCGCCATGCTCTGCTCCTTTCTCCTGACACACACTTTAACCACTTTTCTTTTTTTTCCAGTTGGCCTCACTATGGAGCCATTTCCTGGTGGCGTTGCCAGAGACACAGAGTCATTTCCTGGAGTCCCTTCCCCTGTCAGCTTAGCCTTCTAGAGGCTTAGCTACCAACAAACAAAGAAAACAGGTCACTGACACATCCTGTAACATAGCAGACTAAACTGGAACAGACTAGACTAGACTGGACTGCACCTGGGATCATTATAGAATGAGCTCAATTTTCGAAAATTCAGTAAAAAAGAGAGATAGTAGCAACGCAGCAATAATCCAGACCATAAAAGCCAGGGTAAAGGCGCCCAACTCAACTAAACTAGGAGAACTAGAAGTATTGTACAAACTTTTAAATAAAAGTCTCTATTTCATGGTCTAAATCGGTTAAAGCTTGCAAAACTTGTAGCCGCATGAGAAAATTCGAATACTCTGAAATGACTGCAGTGACCCCCGTTGAGATTCAGCAATTTGTCTTCAAGACAGCATAGTGTTTGGTTTTGTTTTTTTCAAAGAGAACTTATTCATCCTGACTCGATACACCGCACCCTTTAGGTGCTGGTAAAAATAATTTAACAGAACGTTTTGCAGCTGCTGTTTGACCCCACAAATCTCAAAACACCAGGCTTTTACTAGGTTGTCACTTTGAGATCAGCTGCTCAGACTTTTCCTCTTCGTGTAGAATTTGAATCTCATGAATACTGTATGAAAACGCGACGCACAGCTGGCCAGTAACATACTGTGTGCCATAAAGCGGTGCACTTAGGGGGGGGGCTCAGCTACCAGAGGAAACAGACTGGTGGCCCAGTGGGTGTCCTGGTATCTCAGCAGGTGAACAGGTCTATTTGTAACTGGCAATTGGTTTAGCAGCAAGTCATGACCTCATTCACATGTTTTATTTAGCACAGACTGTTTTTATAATACAAGGTGGTCTTAGAATAGCAGTTTGCAGTGTTTCTAACCTGAAACGACCTCAAATTGTGGGAGAGTCTGTCTTGTGTTCTGTCGACTGAACTTATATGTGACAGATAAATAAGACACACAAAAGTAAAACACTCACTGGCAGCTTTGATGAAGCTCCTCTGGTACTGGTATGTCATGAGAGGCGCAGGCAGCACCCTGGAAACACAGTAGATGGAGAAATCAGGTGCAGAATGTCAAGTTGGAAAATGGAGTTCAAAGTTGGCTGCTCTGCGGAAATCAGTAATTGTAAATAGTTCTGGATGATGTCCTTTTTTTTATTTCTCCACCATGCGAGCTTGCACAACTGGACATCAGTTTAATCACCGCTGCCTGAGGAGTGTAATGGCTCCTGCTGGTTCTCAATGAGGCTTGACCCGAGGTCGTGATGTTAGGTATGTGTGAGTGTGAACATTTATGCGCCAATGAGGTGCATGTGTATGTACATGCATGAGTGAGGCTATATGTAAATGCTTGTGATGTGCATAACGTAAATTCATTCAGGTACCGCAGACTGAGCACAGCTTGAACCCTTCATGTGTTTCTCTGGTTCTTCCACTTAGCCGCCTATTCCCGGCCTCCCACTGTCCTGATCCTTCCCTCATTACCAACTGTTGTGCTCTTGTGGAAGTCATTTAACCATCAGCTGCTATACATAGGCCACTTGATAAGATTGGGGTTGAACTGTGAACATATGATGGTGTGCAACAGTGTGAATATCAAGTGGAAAAAGATCATTTGCACTACAAGCAACACATGTATGATTAAATAAAAGCTTAATAAATGAAAAATAATAAAAAGCTAAATAAATAAAATAGACTTAACAAGCAAATGCAGCAAATACTGTATAAATAAAAAACTAGAAAACTAGCAATTTATTAAGATGGATCCAGGTCCAGTAGATCTGTTTTATATAAGAGTCAGAGGCTGGAAGCAGCATTTATTAAAGCAGTGAAAAAAGTCTTAGAAATAATAGGAGGCGTGAAAGAGCAGTCGATTCATTTACTGTCAGTCACTGAGGTCAAGTGCTGAAACTGAACTAACTTGTGTAAGTAGAGCAGTGGTGAAATGTTGATAATAACTACAGAACTTTGTACAGCTGTATCACGTGATTCTTTTGTCTCTATATCTTGCACGTACATTTATGTAAGCCTTCTCACACAAACCTGAGATAGTGCTTGATAGCACTCGTGATAGTCTTAATCTCCCACTCTGGGTTTTCCAGCTCCACGTCAGCACATGTCTTAGGATCTAATGGAGAAACATACAAAATTTTAAGACAATATGTTATATACATTATATTTTCAGTTTTGACTAAATGTACGCGTGTTCTGTGTTTACCCATAGCGAGGTTCAGCAGTTTTTGTACTCTGGAGCTGACGCCAACTATTCTGTACAAGCCCTGTTCATCAATACCTGGAAAAAGAAGAGGAGAGGAGAGGTTACCTTCTGTGCTATTAAAATTTGAACTGACCAAAGCATAATATTTGTCTCTGTGCTTCTTAATTTTGAGTGTTGTACACTGGCTGCATTTGACATTACCAAAGATAAATGTAAGATGCCTCAGCGCGAGAATTCTAATGTTCATTCATCCACTTACAAACGGTCTTAAAATAGATGTTGGGAGGGGGAAAAAACAAGCAGCTTTGCAGTTTAACATCAGGATGGGAAAAGTAACGAAAGAAGGGATTCATGGTAATTAGGTGGCACCCCTTGACGCTTATAATACAATACAATTCAAGTAATTTTATCTATATATGTGTATATGGATATTTTCTTTAACATTTGATTCAACATCCATTTTTTTTTTCAATTTATATTTTCATACAGGTCCCTCATGTAAAGAATAATGCTGCCAGCTGTAAAAGAAAGGCCATCATTGTATACCATCTAAATGTAAATGTGTCGGTTAAGTGCTGAAAAGCCAAAGAGTGTGCTATAATGGATGCTCTTAGTCCAGCAGGAAAAAGGAGACATCAGAAGCATCAGAAGACGACATACACAGAGGGTGGAGGGTTTAAATCCTGCTGATGAGCTTTAAATTTCTACCATGCGAACACCTCACATCTATTTATTTATTTTGTCCTTTAGTTTACCAGGACATGTCTTGATATTATAGATACATCAGCATGACAGCATCATCACTAAAACTATTACTTCCCCATTTACATGGTAACATTAGATCTGCCTGAGTTGGTGCAAAAAACAGTAAATCAAGTTTTTGTTTTTCGTTTTTTTTATTTTAAAGGAGGGGTGGGTGTTTTTATGTATGTGTTTTATGTTAAGTTTTTATTCATGAAAATAAAATCCGAACAATTTAATTCTCTGAATCTGATGAATAGAGTTTATGGTGCTGCTAGTCCACCCCATCAATAAACGTGCTGCCCGTAGAGAAAACTTTGTTTTTGAAAGACTAAAACATGAATAATGTGGACTGAAGAAGAATATTTCATTAGATAAAAACATGTTATGAATTTAGGAAATAATAACATCACCTTTTTTCAATACATTTGGACTTTTGGACCTAACAACACTCTTCATCACATCCTCCATCAACTGTGCGATGAGTTGGTGACATCGCATTAATTAAAAATACATGTGAAGTTCACAAACATCATAATAAAATGTATTTTTTTCAGTAGATATCTTAGTCACAATAAAATTGAGCTAGCAAGTCCATTTATTCTTCATATGGGTGGTATTTATTCGGTTTGGGAAACTCCACGATCTCTACAAACTGAGACAGGTCATTGCTCAGGGTCAAACAACTTGCTGGAGTAGTAAACTGGGTTCCTTTACATGTAGGAGTCTACTGATGTGACTGACTCCAGGTATTAGTCAAGACCCCATGTATCACCATGGAAACAGAGATAACATAAAATTCTATTTTTATTTTAAGAGCAAAATGCCCCACAATATGAATACAATTTGATTATATATGTTTTATTTAGTCGGTTAATAATCGCAACATTACATTAAAACATGAGCTTTAGCTTATTATTGGAACTTCAGTGATTCTTATGACTGCATTACTGTCATCCTAATAATGACGGTAAAGCACACCCTCTCAAGGTATATTGCCTAATTATGTTTTTTATAAAAATGAAAAAAGGTTCCACCACCATCGATTGGTTTCTGGTGAGTTATCTGTTGCTAGTAGCAACCACTACTGGCAAAGTTCTATAGAAGCTTAATACAGACATTTCAACATGTTGATGGACTTTTTGATTGGTCAAGTAATGATTTCAGCTCGACCACATTTTGTAAAACACAAGCTGTCTATTCATGTAGACCCCATTATGTGAATGGAAGTATATAAATGGAAGCAATAAATTTTATTCTGCAGCTGCTGAAAAGTGCTGTTTGCAATTTATACATACATACATACATAAATACATATATATATATATATATATATATATATATATATATATATATATATATATACATGAGTACAGTATACTGTGTATATTTTTAATTGTGAGAACTGTGAGAACACTGCTGTCCACTGCGCCTTACTGTGTTGGGACATAAAAAGCACAGATCTGAATTGAATCTAAATGATGTGCAGTGTATCACAGTGAAGAAACAGAAAATCCACAGAACAAAAGAATAAAACAGTTATACACTGCACCTCGAGTCTCCACCGCATAGATGAATTTTTTCATCACGTTGAACCCAATCACATCCAGCTGGGCCACTGAGGGAGAGGGAGACGAACGAGTGTGAGCAATCATAATAAAATTAAGTCAGAAAATGAGTCAGAAAAAATAATGTTTTTGAAACACAACATTAAAAATTAAAACCTTATTTTGGGGACACCTTTTGGGCCAACACAAAACATAGAAAGTATTTTTTAATATCCATTTATAAATGATAAAATCTAACCCTTACCCAGAGGAAATTCAGATGAATGCTAAATAATACTGTACCCTTGAAGAAACAGTCAATTGATACCAATTAAAGCGACTTACTGCCTTCAGCCTGGTTGTCTTTGTTCAGATTGTATACCTGCAAATAAAAAAAAACACATCAATATCTTCAGAAAAATGATTTACAGTTAAGCTGAGGACAGGATATATTAATAAACACAGCTGTGCTGTTTTTCTACATGTGCCTATTAGGCTTTAAATACTTGTTAGCAAACGCTGCTCATTCCAGTTATAAGAAAAGCATGTGTAGTATATTGAGGATCATACAAATCTGTACAAATGTCACACTTATTATTGCCTTTTGCAGTCTGCATAACTTCAGTTTCCATGATAATGGTGGGAATATTTTGTTTAGGTTAGGTCTCTGCGTACACCTTTATGCCTGAGTTTAATTTAACACACAAACATTAAACACAGCAGGAAGTTAGAAATTATAGCAATAACATAGAAAATACAGTAAAAACAACTGAGTGTGTTTATGTTTGAATCCAACCCTTAACCCGCCGTGTTTGGATTATGTAGTTGCGGTCAAAGTTAGTTCAAGTTTGTATCAACTAGCAAGGTGGAGGTACAGCAACAGCCACAGAGGAACAGCAAGGGTAGGATGGGGAAGAACATGAACATTTCTTCTTTTATTACAGATCGCCTGAGCTCAGCAACTGCTTGTCCAAGCTTGCAGTGGCTTTAAGGATGCTGATTACCTCTGCACGTTTGAATCCAGACATGGGGATGAGGGAGGTGTTGGGACATGCACGTGACTAAATAGTGTGTGGAGAGTGGAAAACAGGGCTAACACACACCTTGGGGCGATCAAAGCTGAATATTAGGAAGGCTTAAAGCGCGTGGGGAGACTGGCTGTCAGTCAACTTTCCTTTTAGGAACATAAAAAACAAAATGATCTATGAGATAATGGCTCCATGCACATGGCTTCAGCAATTCTTCGAAGGCTGCATACAGCTCCATTAAACACCGATTTTCCTTTCTAACCTTGTGAGATTGTTTCATTGTTAGTGACTTAAAGAGGCTAAATTAGCCAGTATTTTACAAGAAAGAAAAAGTGAGAAAAGTGTTTCTATCTCATTAACCCTATCACAAATGGCTGGTTCACTGTTTAAGTAAGGCTTATACGTGTACAGTTTGTCTATCGACCTGTCAATCAACAGGTCAATAGTCCTCCTCCTTTAGAATAAAATGAGCTATCACACTTGAAACCTATCTTTGCATGTTGTTGCAGCAATCAAAGCAAAATTAGAACATGACTTCAGGTTGAGTTGCATTCTTCTCGATGGCAAAGAAAGCTAGTTGCCCGTGTTATTGATGGGTTATGATGCCTTAGTGAACTATAGACCTTCTAGATGTTGAGAATTGTCCCCTATAAAGTCAGAAAGTTTCGTGATATTTGAATTTAACCTGAGAGAAAGTTATTCTTTCACTTTATCTTTTGCATGCATTATTTATGAGTTATGAGGCAGGTTTTAGTTCAGTCAGTTCCACCAGAAACTTCACAGATTTTCTAGGTGAACCTAAATTCTATCTTTCTGTATATATAATCATTTATAATTCTTGACTGCAACTATTTACTTCATTTTCAAATAGTCCTGGTTATTTTGCAAAAAAGAAAAACCTGAAATACATTCATATTTGGGACAGAAAGATAAATGTATTCCTTCAGATTATTCTTGGGTCTCCTTAGAGGTGTCCTGAGCCTCTGGTTGGAAACCTCTGATTTGTGTTAGCAGGTAAAATCATGTAATTCTCTCTCTCTCTCTCTCTCTCTCTCTCTCTCTCTCTCTCTCTCTCTCTCTCTCTCTCTCTCACATTAGAACTAACCGGTAACCGTGGTAACCTACCGGCTCTCTCCCATCCATGGCCTCCATCCACAACCTGCGGTCTTCTTCTGACAGAGCCTGCATGGTGATCACTCCCGGCCTTGACATGTACACACACACACCACACACATACACAAAAGGCACATTAGCTTTTCAAATATTGAGATCAGTGTCTTTCCGTTAAATGCTGTTGAGAAATCGCAAATACTGGCCAAACACACTCAAAGACAAAACATGCAAATACATGCACCAGTTACGTCATAACAGCACACTTTACACAAAGAGCTTCTCAACTGATGAAATCTTTCTGGATTGTTTTCAATTCACTGGTTAGATGATAATTGCTCCTGAGATAAAATACAGCTGAGTAAGAAGGATCTCTGCATGCATACGTGAATATGTAAAACATATTCACGTGTGAGAGCCAGAGGTATGACTCCTGTAACAGTTTCCAATGAAAACATATGATTAACAGTTTTAACTATAAAAGGATAAAAAATAAAACGACAAGCAGCTAAGCAACCAAGTTATATCACCCTGGTATAGGTAACAGTCAGTGTGCACTGCACACACTCATTCACACACATTAGTCATGTCCATCCCAGTCTTCTATAGGTTTCTACTCGACCCTATACAGTCTGTCACTCAGGCAGTATACCCACCAACCGTCATCACTGCAGCTCTACATCCCCTTCCACACACTGATCTACACTGTACTTCAATAACGACACACCACCCAGCATACAATACCATTCATTCAAACACACTTATGCATGTGCAGCTACATTTTGTACATGGGTGGATGCACGCAAATACACTGAAAGCAAGATGTTTACAATAATGCGCTAATCAAATGTATTTGCCAGGCTGTGCAACAACATCTAAATAAACCATTAGAGGAAATGTCTTCGCTTGCTTAGGCATTCCCTTATATCACTTTAGACACAAACAAAACACACAGACAGATATGTACCACACACACTAGGAATATAAATAAAGGCACAATGGGGGAGTGGGAAACACTGAAGGATGTGATGATGACAAGGTGAGTTGATCTGATGGGGGAAGGTTGGAGCAGGCAGGCGAGAGTGGGAAAGAGGAAGAGGAAGGAGGAGGAGGAGGAGTATGGGAAGCAAATCACAGCAGCGGGGCCGTGCCTGTGAGGACCAGCCAGGTTTTCAGGTCCAAATCAACTCAGCGCCCCCATGTGTCCGTTAGCTGTAATTACACCACGTATATCAGAGACGGCTGACGGTTACAGTTGTTACATGAAGACAGCATTCACTGGTGATGCTTCCAGGACTTATTATAACAAAGTCATGCAACCTAAATATTGAATTCTTTCCTGGCTTGCTGGTGTCTTTTTCTGAAAGTTTTTCCACAACAGTTTTTGGATTGCTTGGCAGACTGTCTTCCCCAGATAATCCATCAAACTCTGCTGCAGATTTCCACAATATTCTGGAGATGTGACAACCCACAGAAATGCTGCAAATAAAATCCCTCTAAAATAGAAAGCATGAGTGTTGCATTACACCGATTTGGGGCTAATAAAGACAGTTTATACCCCGAAGAAGAGAAAAAGCGAGATGACGTAAAACAAGGTGAAAAGGGAACAGTCGGATGTGAGTCAAAGGAAGATTGTGTGGCAAGTCTGAACAGGAGACACATGCGGTCAAATCACACTTTCACTGACCTGTCCACAGCCTCCACATCAAAACAAAACCTCTTTTCTATTGAGTCAGTCTTCCTCCTGGTGCACGACTTGAGCATGAAGCTCTCCTCTTCTCCCTGACAAAGTGAGAGTGAAAGAGAAAGATATCATTGTAGTTTATAAGTATGATTTTTATATGTGCATAAGAGCATGCCGGGCATCGAAACAGAAAGCAAACCTACTCGTTATTATCATACAAGAAGAAGAGAAGAATCCTGAAGCAAACTGACACATTAAACAAAACACTCAGTCAGTTTTTAATAAGGAGTCACTCCATTTCCTCTCATGTTGGAGAGCTACTGAAGCTACAGACAGTATTTCCAAGTCGCTGCTTGGAAGCACATTGAGATAATTCTAGTTCTGTATATTTTTCATGGCGAAAAGCTCAGATATTCCCATCATGATTAAAGTCACATGGACTGGAAGAAAAAAAATAAAAAGAGATACTTTTGGACAAACACTTGCAGTGTGAGATGGGCAAGAACCCAAATCACAGCAGGAACCAACAAGAGATGAGCTTGAAACTGAAAATGTGTATAAATAGGAACTAAGAACTTTATCTTTGAGTTTTATAAGTACTTGGATTTGAGTGTCTCATCGCAGACTAAACTCTAATCACACACTTTTCATGAGACACTCGGCTCTTTAGCATCAGGCCTGCTTATGTGAATATTAGGGTATTAACAGCTGTAAGTGTTAAGTGGCATATGATGTTCAATGTAATGTTTGACTCTTTACTAGCAAGGTCCTTTTTACATCCACATGGACAATTCACATGTTGTAAGTCACAAAAAACACATTAAAACAGGTTTAAATTAATTTTGCTTAAATTTCTGACACTCATAATACTTTACAGAGGGAATATATGAATATGCAGTAAATATTTAACAATTCAAAGAGAAGTAAAAAGGAAAAATGACCATATATGAACTAATCTTTAATGATATTCACTATGTCCATGTTAAATGCCTGTTGTGACGTCCTGTATAAGAAGGCTCAAGGTTGTCTCCACTTACTAAGAAGACTGAGGTCTTTTGGAGTGTGCACGACTCTGTTAAAAACTTTCTATGACACTGTGGTGGCATCTGCATTACTCTATGCAGTCGTCTGGTGTGAAGGAAGAAGCAAGGAGAGGGACAGGAAAGATTTCAACAAACTAGTCAAGAGGTCCAGCCATGTCATGGACTGTCCCCTGGACTCCATAGAGGAAGTGGGGGAGAGGAGGATTTTAGCAAAGCTGACATCCATCATGAACAGCTCCTCTCACCTCCTGCATGAGACTGTGGGGGCCTTAAACAGCTCCTTCAGCAACAGACTGCTACTCCCACTATGTAAGAAGGAGCGCTACCACAGGTCCTTCATGCCAACAGCTATCAGACTCTTTAACACCAGCATGACGTCATCATTTTCTTCTGCATGTTTTTTTTGATATATTTCCTATTTGTGAGTAATTTCTTATCAACCTTGTGTATACGAGCTGCTGTAACAAGTGAATTTCCCCAGTGTGGGATCATCAAAGTCTATTTTATATTATCTTAAAGCTAACTCTGCGAGGCAGCTGGACTCGAAAAATGACTCAAGAAATGATAAGATCATGCGAGAATCCAAAGTGATTTAGACAAATCAGCGTCCTATGAGAAACTACTGGCAGCTACGACATGAAACACAGGCATGGTTTAACGCTAGGTGTGTGTGACGACGTGTAAAAAGACTGCTTAAAAGGTTAGCATAGCTGCTTCTAGTATCAGTTATTTCAGTCTTCTCCTGACTGACTTGGATTGATTGGTTGTTCGCCCATGATAGACAGTGATAGACTGATGGTTCATCCAATCACCTGGCATGTATTTTTTGAAAGTGTCTATCCTTTTTCCAACAGTTTCCAATAATGGCTTCCCAGGAGCTCGAATGGGTCCAGGTCTGATGATGTGATATTATGTTCTTGCTGTGTGTCTGTGTCAGAGCTGAGAGGTTTTCTGTGATGTTCAGTGTTTCTACTTTTACTTCACTTTAACACTCAAAATGCTTCTTCAGAGAACAGGCCTGAACTCACATCAACTTTGGGTTATTCAGTACGTAGGTGGAGAAGGTGATAACAGATAACGCTTAAAATAGCTGGAGTCAAGTTGCTTACTCACAACATCTTAGGTGACACTGCACTCGCGTCTATTGAGGCTGCTGTTGTGAGAGAATTGGCTATCTCGCTCTCCCTGTATGACTGCGAGCTGGTGTTAAACAGAACTATGTGTCACTCGTCTCCATGCTGGAGGACTGACGCAAAACTTGACATTTTCAGCCGGTCGTTTAAAAAACGTTTTCTGCTCTCATAACTGCGCTGTAGCTCCCCTGAAAATATCTCTTGACATTGTATTGCATGTTGGGAAATATTCCCGAACACACAGTGAGAGCTTGTTGAGTGTGTTAATGAGAGAATGAGAGTTGGAGAGCAGCCCAGTGGGATGAACTGGGTGAGAACCAGAGAACATAATGATAGGCTGAAGTGACACACAAAAGAGGTGTGTGTGTCTGTATATGAGGGTGTATGAGTGTGTAGTATAATTGTGTGCACCGTGATTATGTATGTTGTTATGTTCTACTGCTATAAAAAGCCTCATGTTTTCTTTCTACCAGATATACATATAGAGAGCAAGACAGATGAATAGCCTTGCTGTTTTGTAACCTTCCGTGCCACTCACCATTTTCCCTCCAGATTTAGGGTCAAACAAGACCATGGTGACCCTCTTGGGCTCTCGATGATATGTACAGTAGTACTTCACCCAGGTAGATACAAATGAGCCTGAGGCAGAGAGAGGGGAAGAAGAAAGAAGGTTAAAAACAAAAACACGAGCAAAAATGTGATGTCAAATGGTCAAAGAAAAACAGAGACAGAGGCAGGAGGGGGAGACAGTGTTAAAGAAAAAAGGATGAGTCTTAGTCATGTCTGCTTTAGTGCTAGGGGTTACCATGGTAACCGCACGCGGTCAGACTGCTGTCATGTCTCCAACAGATCAGACTTGACTTCGTCAACCATAGTTCATTATGTCTGTTTGATCTGCAGCTCTGACAGTGTGTGTGTATATATGAATGTAGGCATGTATGTATCTATGTTTGCATGTATACTTACACACCCACCCATACAAGTCCATCCGCTCATGCACTCATTCATGTTTCCATGGCACAGAAACACTGTAATAGTTCTAAATCGGGCCTCTCATTGTACATGTAAAATGATGCACACACACACACACACACACACACACACACACACACAGAGGTGGGCTGATACGTACGCTTCTCCTGTACAAACAGGTATCCCTCCATGGTGTGCTGGCTCACACTCTTGTGCTCATGGGGATTCTCCTTCATCTTCCTCATCAGACACTCCACTTCTGACCGCGTGCTCTCAAAACGGTTCCTTGTCTGTCAACACAAGCAGGGAGGAGCATACACCTTATATAATTATACAAGTATATAATTATATTAAGAGGACAGCCTAGACCTGTTCTATTAGCAAAGTGTCCTGAGATAACTTTTGTTAGGATTTGGTGCTTTATATAAATAGAATTGAATTTAGCAACAGAGTTAGAAATTTAAAAAAAAAAACGTTATTTCAGAAAATATTTTTTTTAATAAACATGATTGCTTTGACGTCAGTACCTCTAACTAAAAAAATGAATAAAAGGACAAAAGCAACAGATCAGTAAGTCTGCAACTACTGTATGTTTTTTATTTTGACTTTTTTTGACTTTTTCTTCTTAGTTTTTATTCCTACAAACAGATTTTTTTTTTTTTAAATTGAATGACGGTGTGACCTCTTGATTTGTTTGTGTGCGACCTTACATTCTGTATGCTGATGGTGAGATCAGTCTTGAAGTGGTTGAAGTCCTTTGCCAGCTCATAGCCGTGATGATAGTACGTGAACAGGCCTTGGAGAAACGCCAACAGCTGAGGGCCAAAAAACATGATGTAGATGAAGCAAGAAGAGGAAGGGATGAAGATAACAGCAAAACAGAGGAAAGGAGCAGAAGGTGGATGAAGATGGAGAATATATGCAGAATGTGATGTGTTGCCAAGAGTAAATTAGACTTCCTTTCATACAGTTTTAAAAGGTTTGTGTGGCAACAAATTCTCTATTTCCTTAGCAACTACCACTGAAGTGCTCTCGAGCCAGGCTAAAACTAAAAACAACAGAATACTGTGATTGTTGTGAGCAGCTGCTGGGTATGGATATGTCAAAGTTAGCACATGTCAAACAGAAAATCTAAAAATGACAAAAAAGAATCAAGTGTCATCTTACAGGCTCCACAAAGTCAAACATCTTCCTTTCTTGGACCTCCTGCACCTTGAAGACATACTCCAGAGAAACCTCGTAGAAATGCTGCCGTACGTTATCTACCTGATTGTCCGCCTACAATAGCAAAGAAATTTACAAATGTTAACAAAAATTATATTTGTGGAAAAAAAAACATTAGAAATATCACCAAACAAACCGTCTTACCTCATGTAGATGTGACTCTTTCTTTCTCGCTGAAAGGCTAAGGTGCTTTTCAAGCACTGCACAATACTTCTCTGTCTCTTTGTCATATTTTTTCTTGGCTTCCTGCAACAGATAAAACAAAAAAACAACTTTTACTCAGGATGCCAATAGAATAATCAAGTAACTCAACTCATGTGGGTTATTAATAGACCAAACATCTCTTTTAATTCCCATCATATTAACATGGTCTCTACAAGTAATTTGATCAGTTATTGCCATCGACAATTAACCATAGCCCTTGTGTAGCTGGACAAAAACTGATTGAGCTGCAGAGTTTGAGACACACTTCATTTGATGTTTTTACGTAGTTTTCACATAATATTTTCCATTTTTCAGGGAACCCTCCAGGGAACACAGCTGCTTATTAAACAACAGACCGTTTCATCAGAGCTGAGATCACCGACATAAGAGACAGACAGATAAATGAATGATAAACCAGGGACAGATAGAGCAGGGTGTGTATACCTTAAAGCTTGCAAAACTTTTGAAAAAGTGAAAAGAGTGCAGGAAGATCAAAGACGTTAAAAGGAAAAGACGCCTTCCAGTTATTTTTTTTCAGACATGTTATTAATGATTGCACAGTAATTATCAGTTCAGTTATGATCATTAAACTTAAATTCAAGCTAGCTGAAAGAAGAAATATGGACGTCATTAAAGAAAGACAGAAAGGAAAACAAAAGGAGAGAAGTGAACAGAAAAGGGGCAGATCAGGGTGGGTCTCCCTCTGTCAGAGAGGCCCTCGGGTATTATTACTGTACATCTGCCCCAGCCTGTTAACGTTATTGCATTTCTTTATCCCAGACTCATAACATGACCGTGTGGGAGCTCCGGAAAGAAGCTCAAAAACATGGGACATCAAAATATTTGTTTTTTTAATGAATACAACTCATAATCGACTTACAGTGGATTGATAGAAAACTTGTTTGAGTAATTTATCAAGTAAAAAAGCCAAAAATTCACTTCTGAATTGCCTGTTTGGCCAAAATAAGCAGTAAAAAGCTATTATGGTGTACCTTTTTGACTATTTTCTGACATTCTACTACATTCATCTGCTTATACTTTATTCAGTTAATCAGTTAATAGACAAAAGTAATAGTAGTGTTAATAATAATTATAGTTTGTAAAGCCAGTTAAACCAGTAACCACTTTGCTATATAAACAAGTTGTTATTCAAACTTAAAGGTCCCGTAAGATTATGGGGGCTCTATTTACATAATATGGAAGAAATGGAATATAATATGCGTAAGTATGTTTCTTATTAACATAACAATAACCTAACCTAAACCTAAAAATATAAGAATTGTCCTCTTCCATGGGGTCCACTGTGTCAACACTGGCCCCAGGTAGCTTGGAAAGGAAATGACATTAGATGTGGTTGCAACTACATCTCAAAATGCCTACACACTGGTCCTTTAACTTATATTGATATATCCACCAATTAGTCAGATTTGTTAACCATTATATTTTGTTTTCATCCCAATTTCACTGATAAAAGAATCTAGGATCGATATAGCGTATACTGTAATACACAATTGTCAACCATGGTAGCTATCCCCTTATATCTATGGTTGTATTAGTGCCTAAAAATGTGGCCATTGACCTTTTTCATGAAAGATATTTATGACATGACATATTTAGATATTTTGACATATCACAGTAGGAAAAACACAGGTGTAAATAATAAAATGAATGATGGCTGAATTCCATTTAGCTGCTTCAGTTGCAGGGTCCTGGTATTGTACAAACTGGCTCACCGTCACTCTGTCATAACTGACAGAGACACACCATCATTAATCATAACACCTGTGCTTTTCCTATAACCACAAGGCAAAATGTCTGCTGTGAAACTGGCCAATCGGGGGTGAAGTTGTAAATCACTGAGCAGCACCATTTTATGGTATTTCTGGATCTTTTTCATCAGTGTGATAAATCGCCTTCATCTGTCATGTATTTAATCTGCTGGATTCGCAGTCTTCCTGTCTGGTTACTTGCGTTCGCGTGAATTCGTTTTTCCACCTCTTCTTGGAAATAAAACTCAGACGAAATAATGCCTTGTCAGTCTGAACTCAGATGATGTCAACCCCAGTTGCAGTCACATGACCAAGGTGTTTCATTGCCAAGTCGCTTTTTTAAACAGCAAGAAGAGTCCTCAGGGCCAGAGGAGGAATAGACAACAGCTGCAGAACGCATCAGAGATGATGGAACGTTCCTCTAAACAACAAGGCCTCTGTTTAAAGTCTGCCTCTTTGACTTTTTCATATTCACGGAGGAAATGACTGCTGCTGCGAGCCTCTCCTGTGTGTCCCTCATTACAGCTTTCATGACATAATTTTAACTAAAAATACATTTAAAAAAATGAAGGAAGCTTGACTGTGTGACTTCCTTTGTCAGAGCAATTTACAAATTACACAGCCAGCATAATAGTTTCTTTGTTGGGGTTTCTGTGGTGGGAAACTTTGAGGAATTTACTTTAAACTACTTCCACCCTCAGCCAGCAGGTGGCACCATCCTACCAGTATGATTGCTACCAGAATGTCTTTTTCTTTTCCCACAAGAGTAAAGTGAATGAAATGTTTTGATACAGGATCATGCCCTGCCACCAGATTGACTCATCACAGTTAAAATGAAGTCTGTCTCCATACTCCACTGCTCTGTCATGTCCCATTGAAACATGAAGCCAACCAATACGTCACCACTGCCTGCCTGTTTCTGCCTACAGCACATGGCATAAAACTTTTTGTAAACACTCACTTTATTGGTGCTTTTTTAGAGTTAACCACAGAGTTAAAGTTCACTGACAATAAAGGAAACATACTGTGCTGTATTATTAAACATATCCTTTACAGAATTATCGCCTACAGTGTATCCATGTGTGTTTGTGAAGGTATTTCTTCACGGTTGGACCCGATTCATAACACCTCTTCAAAATCGTTGCAGCAGTAGATCTTTTCAGAGTTTGTTCAGAAAGGTTGTTACTGTTGTTTCAGGACTGGTGTGTTTCTTTTACAAACACAGGCCTCACATCAGCAGCTCTAAGTGTGCCAACCTCATGTTGGTCTTAAAAGTGATGTTGTGCTATTTGTGCTCGCAGTGCACGTTGAAGGAATTTAATTACTTGTGCAACGCTTTTTCTGAGACTTTTGCCACAATTTGATTTGTGTAAATTCCACAGTGAATAAAATTAGAACCTGGGCCTGAGTTTTCTCTAAAGTACCAGTGTGTAGGATTATCTTAGACATCTATCTATCTTAGACAGACACAGATATAGATATTAAAGGCTTCTAAGGTAAAAAAAAAACAAAAACATATAAAATATAAATCCATAAATCTTACACAAGTACCTTTGTCCTTTCACTGTAATTCTCCTAATGTCACACCCCTTATGTCAGAGGACTGGCAGCTCTGGAGCTTTAGGACAAAGTCAAACTGTGCCAGGCGAAGATGGTGTCAGTTCTTTTAGGGCTAAACTGGGATTAGAACATCGCTCATGGCGACCTGAAGGCACAGATTATGCGTTCACTTCGTAATCTGGCCACCATGTCACCATCAAACTGTGATCTGCAATGAGGGGATGGATTAGCAGAGCATACACTGATATTATATTTAATACTGCATGTATCGGGAGAACCCCTGTGGCTACTCTTCTAGGTCCTATGGCTAATGACTGCACAGGGTAAGTGCATCATGACCTGCTGTAAGGAGATTTAAAACATGGAATATTTACTACATAGGGCAATGAATTACCCAATAATATATAGTAATAATATTTAACTTCAAATGCTGTAGAATGTTTTGTTGTTAAAAGTCTACAGTGTATAAGTAAAGTCTTTTTAAGTTAAGTACATCTTGAGTTAACATCCGGCTGGTTACCAACTTCCTTACATTTCTTTGTACCTTCATTGTTTCCATACCCTCCTGTTCATTCGAGTCAAGGTACAAAAAGATTTATACACACTGAAACACTAAAACAACACCGGCCATGCCAGGAGGGAGCCCTGCTGCTCTGTCGGACCCCCCAGAGGGAATCTGTGATTTATGGCAGGATTATGTATTCCCATAATCCCCTAACCAGGTCATGTAGTAAGACCTTGATAGACATTCATGGACAATCAAGGAAGAGGATGGAGACACTGAGACGTGCAGTAAATATTCTATATGTATTTACACAATAACTTTTTATTACAAGTCAGTTTTAAAGGGACTTTCCCGTGTTCTCTTTGTGTAAGGTCAGTGCATGGCAACTGACTGAGATGGTGAACTTCAAAATAAAGACTTGTATTATGGCATTGTTTTTAAACTCAAAGACATTTGATATATCATGTTATTTTGTTATCTTTTGCTGTAGTAAAGCTTTCAGTCAAACATACTAGATTTCATTATCAACACAAATTCTTTAAAGCAACATCATGTAACTTTTCTACCATCAAAAAACAGATTTGATGGGAGAAGCTAAGAAGAGAAAAGGAGAAAGTGATCGAGCAAGAAGCCAGTGAACAAGAGAAAATCTGGGACTGAGTTTTAGTCGTTGGCGAGAGCTTTGTGAAATTAAAGGCTGGAAGACAGACGCTGAGCTGGACGTCTTGCTGTTGGACTAGTAAGTAATATTAGCTGGCTGCTATGTCCTGTGTTGTCAAGCACTTGTTTGATGTTTGACTGTTAGTAAAGATGTCAACTCGCTCATAACTAATGTAATAGCTGTCCAAGCTGTTAACCACAGTGGTATTGCACTCTGAAACTAGGGGCGCTAAATCGCAAAAATACCAGTTTCTACATAATGTTGCTTTAATTGTGTGTGTATACATCTATGATCACTAGATATAGAAAAGAAGTAGTATAATAATAAAGCAAACTATTCCAAACTGATTAGCAATATGCTGTACTTAATGTCACAGTATATTGAACATATTACAGTAATTACTGTAATCATGCTGCATTAAGGAGGATCTAAATGGAACTTCAGTATGTGCCAATAGTTTTATGAAAGCCAGGTGAGCAGCAGGAGAAATTACATACAGTGACTACACACTACATTATATGGGTAACCTTAGATGTATGGACATAATATATTTCACTGCCTGACAGTCAAATGTGGAAATACATGTGAGGATGCTCTTTTTAACTAAACTGAAGAATTGCTGTGTATCTTATCAACTTTATGTTTTGGGTGGGTGGTGTGTCTGTCAGTGTCTCTCTAACAGCTGCGGAAGCAGTAAAAGGATTTTATTGATTAAATGATTTATGTTTCCCTGTCTGCATATCAATACTGATGCACAGAACATGTGTAGGGAATGTCCTTTCTGTCACCTCCTTACCTTGGCTGCACTGATCTGTTCTTTCCTGAACCGCTCCAGAGGCATAATCAGCACATCATTGGCGTTTTCGATCTGGGGGATCACACACACACAAGCCTATTTGTATATATAATATGATGCCAGAAATGACATCATTTTCTAGGAAAGACAAAGGACTTATCTTACTGACAATTTCTTAGCTTGTAAGATTCTTAAAATCAATAACATGGCCTCCTTTATGTGCAAAACCTCCCTCCCACCAACCACTCATAATATTCCTTTTCAATTTCATATGTCACTCACCATGCGTGTCCTTTCATCCTCCAGGTTCTGTAGGACAGCTGCAAACTCCTGCAGAGACTTGGCTAAGGACAGACATGTTGATAGAGATAGAGAGGGAGACATAAAAGAAATAAGATAACTGGCAAGAGAGACAGAGGGCGAGAGAGAAAGTTGGTATTTCAAATAGTGATGATGAGGGACACACAAGTACATGCAAACAGAAACAGGGAGTGTTTGAAGAAAGTTGGCACGAGGTGGCGGGGATGAAGCTTTGTTTCTGCTCTTGGAAGTCTCACAAGTTTTTCTAAACTCATGACACAGCGGAGTAATTAACTGGAAATGAAACCGCAATTTATATGGTTTGTTTCTATGGTGCTTTCACTGTGAGCACAGCTCAGTGCTTGTTTGCCCGCTCACTGGCAGGCGAGGCACGGCTACATTGTTTTGGGTCAGAGTTTCCACTTCAATTGCCTCCGTCCCTGTCCAACACTTCACACACATACACACGCACACTTAGTTCTTCAGACACAGTGAGCACACATACAGTGCATACTGAGCATGTGCAGCATGTGCACTGGCGAAAACAAATCATAGGCAGTGGAGCCCAAGTTTATTCTTTAATCATCACATGATAAAACGCTCTTGAAAGTTCCAAGTATAAAGGAGCAGAACCTCAGGACTATTCAAGGAATGCATTGAAAAACAGTGCAATCCTTTAATAAAGCTCGTAAAAAGCAGTAAAGCTTTCAGTAAGTTCAATCACACATTTTTAATCAATCACATAGAATCATAAAAATGTGATACTGAGAGAATAACAATAATACTGACCAAGAAAGACTATCAGAGGCTATTTCTACAATGCTGTGTCAGGAACCTTACTTGTTTTTTAATCAATAAAAGTCATAACTTTAAATTAATATGTTGTGCAACAGTTTGGAGCGAAACCTCCGTCGTAACAGAGAGAATAGATGAGTTTTGAGTATAACTATGAATATCCTACAAACAACTGCGCCGTGGTGCAGCCCAGTTGAGCAGCAAGCTGTTCAGGAAAGATAGCTCGGGTTAGTAAAACAACAGTAGTGGGTGGGTCGGGCCAGTGAGGAGCTGCAGCTTGCACAGACAGGGCCAGGCAGCATGAGAGGGTGTGGTGACTGCTGCATGTTTAACAGCAAACTGTTTGGACAGCGACAAAGACACACCAATATGTTAGCATAAAGGGTCAGCATAAAGTTTATACTGGTTGGAGACAAGTACAATATTAAACAAAACAGGATATGTACGTCAGGGTTCGGAAACAGATCACTTTGTAGTGAGTAAAGTAGGATAAGGAAGCATTGACATAATTGATGTTTTATGACCCTATATCTTATATCCAAACAAAGCTTTTATTCTGGAAAATGAGCACAATTCTACAGTAAAATGAACAGGGGCTCATGATTATTTACTACATTATTATTACTATTGTTTGCTCTTCATATAATGACACCAGGCATATGAAAGTGAAGAGTCAGGATTAGGCTTCTGTACAATTTGACAATTTGAGTATTTTGTCCAAAATTCAGTGACAAGTTAATTTCCAGATAATCATATAATCTTTATTACATCATATGATATTTTGCTTAAAAGACATGGTAATGAAACGCTATTTAAATAAAAAAAAAATGAATAGTGACAATTAGATAATAAATACAACATCAAAAGGATTTAAATCAAATAACAGAACAAATGATCACTGTATTTAGTATTTTTTAGACAACTAAAAAACCTTTTTACTTGCTGAAAAGGATGTAAAAGTGAAGTTTTTCTCCCTTTCTATTCTGTTTTAGGCACCAAATTCAGAGAATGAAACTGACATGATTCCAGCTGATGGCATTTATTCGAGAATAAGCTGTGATACTAAAAATTACAATACCGATTCAGGGCAGAGACTGGTATTTATGGCTTCCCATGTAACAGCACTGAAAACCGAGCTGGCTTTTAAATCAGTGCTGATATGACTGTTCTATTTCAGCGACCATAAATGAAAGAGCATTGTCTGTCGTCTATTTATCGGCTCTCCTCCGCCGGCACAAAGAATATATTGGATTTCATATCAGCAAGCTCACCTATGCATATCTCATCATCCGTCTCGGCGTCTCCGATACACTGGAATTTAAATTCGTTGAGAGAGTCAGCAAACTTCCTCTTGGCCGTTGATAGACCTGAGAGAATGGAAAGAAAAGAAAAAGAGGCCATCAGGTTTACTAAAGGACACTTTAGAGACAGCATGCTTTCTTAGCAAAAGTCGTATTTCATGTTTAGTGGCCGTTAATCTGTGGGAGTTCATAATGATTCAATCACCAACTATAAAGACTCATATAAAGCACCACATTCTTACTTTTAACTTTGGTTATCTGACCTAAATACATGTAACACATCCCTGTAAGAGAATATCACTCTTTGTCCTGATTTCATGCCGTTGCTGAAAGTGAGAGTGAGTGGAAAGAGGTTAAATTCAGACAGGCGGATACTGTGAGTGGGTCCCCAGTGGCGTTAGTGATGAAGGTTGACAGCTCCTAGATTTGTATGGAGGTTTTTCGGTGTATGCGCATGTGAGTGCGTGCTGAAAAGTGCAAAAAGTTCCATTAGACTTAAGTCACATTAGCCAAGCGAGGCAGTGAAAAGCCTCGGACAGATGGATGCCTTTCAAATTATACATGAGGCGCTAAGAGCTCCTAGGAGACAGACACTCACTGCAAGTTTGGCTTCCCCTACGTTTAAACTCAAAGCAAGGTCACCTTCGCAACAATATTTCCTGTTGCTGGACTTGTTGAGGTTCAGCCACACATACAGGATCGGAGAGAAACTTCACATATTGAGGAGCAACACACTGCAACCGGGAACTTGTATATGTAACAGTATGATGTGATCAACCTAGGTAGGTAGGACTTAAAATGAAATCCAGACAAGGGTGCAGAAAAATGATGAGGGAGAGAAAAGAGAGGATAGATGAAGAGTCTCATGGAAAGACAGATGGGAGTCAGGGAAAGGACAGAGAGTGTAGAGAGAGAAGACAGACAGAGTGTAATTGGCCATGTTTATGTAAATACCACAGGTCCTCCATGTACTGTACATGTGTGTGTGTGTGTGTGTTTGGAAAGAGCCGCTGCAGTTTGCCAGTGGGTGAAATAAAACACAGGCCTCGCAGCTCCTGCATGTGCTGCCAGAAACACACACATACACACTGGCACACAAGAACACACACACGCACACACACACACACGCACACACACACACACACACACTGCTGTCTCTCTTGGGACTCGCTCCGAAAAACTTCGTAGGATGTCAGTCAGCGATGAGTCACAGTGGCTCCGTAGCGTCAAAATAACTAAAGTATGACCAAACTGAGACCACACTCCGACCTTGAAGGATAAACTGCGGTTTTACATTACCAGTGTCCAGTAGAGAAAAGAAAACACTTCTTCCAGTAGTACCCTAATACTGTATTTGGTTACGGTTCATTCAACAATACACTAGCAGTCTGAGGTTGTGACGTATTATAATACATACAAATTCTAACAGTTGGAGCAGAACAACAGAAAACCGGCAGAACGATAAAAAAATGGGGTATCATTTGATTTCTAAAAGCTTAGAAAAAAATAAGAATAGCAGAACAGTAATAACAGCTGTAAACATATATAGATAACAAAATAAAAAGGAAACACTGACATCAAAAAGGCAGGTCTGACATTAAGGGTAAAAAGATAAGGAGATGATAAAAAGATAAAAAAAGAAAGAAAAAGATGACATCAAAAAAAGGCAAGTCTGTAAAAATGAGCTCTAAGAAGCGAGTTCACTAAATTTGCAAGCCTTATTTCCTCCGGCAACTTGTTTCAAAGTCAAGAGGCCCTGATGGAGAAGGCGCGGTCACCTCTAGTTTTGAGCATCGACATTGGAATAGCCAGACGTGACCCGCCCGAGGATTTCATCCTGCAAACTGGCTCATACACATGGGGTTACATACATGCAACATAGTTAGATGTCAGACCCCGGCGGGCTTTAAAAGTGATCAGTAAAATCTTAAAATGAATCCTAAGATGCACAGGGAGTCAATGGAGGGAAGCTAAACAGAAATGTGATGTCATCTGTTAAAACCGTTTGGAAGCCTAGTTGCTGCGTTCTGAACTAATTAGAGGTGTGAGAGTGATTTATTGTTGATGCCAGGAGTGAATTACAGTAGTCCAGTTTTAAAGGGAGAAAAAAAAATTGAATAAATGAAATCATCGATAATCTTTCAGTCTCTGGCTGCAAACAAGAAATGGCTACAAGTCTGACACAGCCTGTAGCCAAATAGCAAATGGGCACAACCATGTTGGCTCACTTGTGGTTTTCTTCTCACTGTTGAACGAATACAAACGTGTGTAGGTTTCAGACAGGATGGTGTTTCTGTTCTAAAAGCAGACTGTGGCATATTCTTTGAAGCCACTGTGTGTACATCCGCAGCTATGTACACCAGACATGTCAGCACCTGGCAAAGTCATCTGTGTGAAACTAGTGACTCAACAGCCACATGACATATCAACTCAGCGGACAGATCATGGTGTACTGTACTTGTTAACAATCTATTGCAACTGAAAAGTGTTGAGGAGAAAGTAGGGAATCATTATTTTGCATTAAAGTGAACCCAGAATCACACACACACCTTTTAGATGTGCTAATTGTATTAGCATATGTTGCACAACAGGTATAAACAGGCATTATTTCAGCTTGGGTGGCCTCAGGATAACTGATGTCACGCTCTGTGCTGACTACACAAGAATATGTATCTCTATATTCACACTGTCCTCCTCCCTCTCGCCTCACAGCTCTCTTATTTTTGGCCTCCGTCACCCTTCTGTTCTGCCACTGACAGTTCCTCTCAGCACCTTGTGAGTGAAACATGCCTGTCGTTGTTAATTTCTTCGCTCTGGCTCCAGCCACACTCTACATGCTCTCCTTCATAAACATCAAAAACCAACCACAGACCGAGGAATAGGAAAACAGAAGGATACTTAAAAAAAACACAGCCTCAATCAGATACAGTTACACTGTTACAGAGCATCAGCTTATAATTAGATGTGTATTCTAATAGTTACTGTGCAACAGTAAAACGGTCACCCACTTCACTTCATTTTATTGTTTCATACATTTTGTTCTGCCAACAGCAGTTGGTTTCAGTTCTGTTGCTAGTAGCAACCACTACTGGTACAGTTCTTTAGCAGTTCAAGGTCCAGAGTGTCAGATTTAAGGGGGCTTTACAGAAAATGGCAGAAATTTAATATAATATGCATAAGTATGTTTTCATTAGTGTATAATCATCTGAAAATAAAAATCATTATGTTTTGTTACGTTACAGTGAGCCAGGGTCCTCTTCAACAGAGTCCACCATGTTTCTACAGTAGCCTTTGCTGTGTCTCAATTTGCATACTTACACATGCTAATATGAGCACATAAGTGCGTTCATGGTGAACTCACAACAGTGAAAAAGTTGACATTTCTCGACCTCAGTGGTCGCCATTTACCGGAAGGGAAAGGACCACCAACATTGTGAAAATGGTGACCAAGGAAGCTGCTGAAACTGACCAATGATTTTCAGACATGAAAATGATCTGCTGATCTTGAAATTTATGATGAAAATGCGTGTAATTCAAAAGATCTGAGGTTTTCCAAGGCACTTACAGTTACTACAGTTGTAGAATATGAACAAACGAAAGGGTTTAATGTGAATTTGTTGTATGAAATCAGAATCTTGTGCCATTACAGAAACAGCAGCACATTGGCTTCATAATTCAGACATGGTAACACGACTTGACTGTAAGTGGAGAAATTGATTTCTTATGAATTTCTTCATGCATGACCTTTGAACGTCAGCGCAAAACAATGAGTTTGGAGAGACTGCCCTTCTCTGATTTTGAGAGTCACCCCAAAACATGTTTGGTGCTGATTTAAGATCCATCCAGTAATGCAACTTACATCAGTAATTTAGTAATATCTTTTTCAACAAAGCTCAAGAGATTGTGGGCTGTCTTTTTATAGTCAATGGTTTTTCATGCTGAAATGAAACTACTTCTGGTAACTAAAAACATTACTCCTTCCTGAATTTTTCCTGGTTTTCTTATCAGATCAGCCAGTTGTGGAGAACCAAAGTTGAAACGTTAGAAACCACTGACTTCTGGTTTTACGCTCTCCTCACTTCTGCAAAGTTCTGTTGCAGAAGTTAAATACCACAGGACCAGAAAAAGCACTTCTAGAAATCTCACACATACTTCGAGAGAAACATTTCACATTGTGTGTTTAAACTTTTATTAAACTGTCCTCATTAAAACTGACACACACTAACTCTCCCTAAAAAGGCAGATCTGGATATTGTCCAGATCGTTATATTTTACATGGGCTTTAAAAAGTAGAGCACTCACAGTACTCATTCATCAGCACAATAAGCATCCAAAAGATTCACAGAGGTTCTAAAAAGAAAGTGCTTAACACCTTTAAGAGCGAATAGAACAAAGTTGAGTTGCTCTCTGTATTGTGCGTACTATGATGGCTTTAGAGTGTCAGTTTCACAGAAAGGCTCAACAAAACCCTGAAATAGGTCAGGTCAGGTGTACGGATGCCAAAAATGTTGACAGTTGATTCAGTTCAGCCACAGTCTCACAGTCTTTTTCACATTTTATCATTTGTAGCCTATGATGAATGTACCATTTTAGTCATTTAAACATTTTTCTGTGGATATTATTATCATAATGTAAATTATGCAAGTTGCTTTTTGCAGTATCATTTATAAATGCACTTCATTCTTTGGTTAATATTAATATGAGGTGTCTTGTTGTATCATAACACACCTACAGTGCATTGCATTATAAAGCAGTGCAATTTTGCATAAAAGTGTAGTGTGTGTGGACACTATTAAGATTACATTATTCTTAATATTATGGTCTGTCAGTTACGTGGTTAATGAAATCACACGATGTTTCACAAAGGTCAAACTTGCCTGTACTTACACTGTTTATCTCTATTTGTGCTGACACTGTGTAAATCCCTTGATGACTGTGAAGTATGACTTTATCCTACCTTTATCCAAACTGTGATGAAAAACAAACTCTCAAGCGTGCGTTCGTGTTGAACTTATTGGCCTTGTTTTATGTCTCTCGGTACATTCTGGCAAACGATTTGATGAGGTAACTTAGGAATTATTTCTGGCTCGTACATGCAGATACGTCATGCGTGTCATATCGCTCCCCATAGCCACGTTCTCAATAGATGCTGGCAACAGTGGCGCACTCGGACACACACACGTATACATTCATACACGCACACACACATATAAGCCCAAAGCAAAGCTCTGGGCTCGCTCAAACTGTGTTTCTAAATGAAAAGCACATTGTTGGCATATATGATTCTGCGAGATCTCGCCAACACAAATGATTTACTGCAAAACAAAGAAGGAATTACATGCCACAACAAGTACATTGTCCAGAAAAGCTTTTGTGTAAGAGAATATCGACTTAGAGATGTAGCAAGCACTGACGCCTTACCATTTATGGTAGATATTTCATTGTAATGACTCACAAGTTTAAAACCCAGGTTAGATGATGGTTTGCCAAAGTATAGATAGAAGTAACATCAAAAGTAGTGGTGAAGGGTCAGTTCAGCCAAATGACGAAAAAGAAAAATAGCCAGGGATATTTATGGCCACAAGGGAAAGAGTGTAGGACTGTTTGGAGTTCATTTTAATGAAGAGACCCGTTATAGTACCTAACCATGACTGCCAATAAAATTGGGTTATTCTTAGCCTTTATTGCAGACAGTAATAGAGAGATACCCAGTTGGATTTGAACTGGACACACAGCAGTTCATGGTCGGTCTCTTAACCCTTAGGTGACAGGCACAGTAAACCTCCAAACAGAAATGAATTACATGTTATGTTGCTACAGCAGCATTCCATCACTGGTAATGCTGCGTAGGTCTGTTGTTTAAGTGATAAAAATCAACCATTGGATCCAAAATATTTGAAATATTCTGAATATGTAATATCAGATTTGCAGCTGAGAGATAAAAAGCCGCATTGTTGGGGGTTGCCAGATGCAAGACGCATGGATGATGCTATGGTGTCAGTGATATTAGCTTATTTTTGCGTGCGAGTGTGTCCAGGCAGGAAGGACAGCTAAGGACAGTGACAGCTATAAATAAATGACCCTGTTGACACTCGCCTCTCTGTCCTCTTCCCCTCTTTTCTCACACTTGTACGCTACAATTCCTCCCATTCTTCTCTCTTTCACATCCTCCTGAGTTCAGGACAAAACACAAATGGAGACGCACACAAATAAACAAACAAACAAACAGTGTCAAGTGATTACAACACATGAACTTGTGTATGGATAAATATCCAGTCTTGCTCTCTTTGACACATTTACCTCTGCTCTAGCTACCACTCATACAACCCTTACATTTCTGCATTCATGGCACACTGTGCCTTAGAGAACAATTCAGGTTTATTACAAAGCTGGGTTATTTTTATCAATACATAAGACTTTTCTCACTAAATTCATTGTTGAGATCGGAGAACGTGGCAAGAAACACAAGTACCCTAATTATCTCCTGTAAGCATCCCTCATGGTTTACTGGTCTATTGGTTCAACTTCTATCATGCCCCTGTGCAATGACTGATCATTTCAGGTGCATTCACTTTTAAGTCCAAAGAAAGCCATTTAGATAACTGTGATTTGCTTGATGCGTTCCCAGATCTGCTGCAAGTACTTCTTTGTTTCGCTTCACTTTAATGGCCGTGCGACCAGAGTTGGGGGATTTGGTTCAGCATCATAAAATATGCTTGGTGATCTGTGTCAGCAGCACAACATATCCGAAATATTTTATTCTTCAACATATTCACGGCACGGTCAGCTATAACATGGAGGTGCTTTGTTACTGCAGAGGGCTGAAGTGTTCAGCATCAATTCCTACTCCTTTCTGGAGTGTAAGATGTATTTCTTGGGTTTGCTCATCATGTGTAGCGACACTGGTGAGGGGAATCCTTAAATATGCCAGTCACATGCTCCATCTGCAATTTAATAATGACATTTGAGGGACAGTGGCTTGGATGCTGCTGGAATGAGGCATCCTGCTCACAAAAGCCCAGGGGGAAAACAAAATACATACACACATACAGTACACACACACACAGCACTGTAAGCTACACAAAAGGAATCTGTAATTAACCACAACCATGCAGCAGCGCTGTACAACGACTGCTATGTGTATTAACTGACAAACACACACATACACAGTCCAAAAGAATGGGCCTGTGTGATATCAACAGGATATCCAGCAGTAGTTGAACTCTGCAGTAGCTTTGTTCCACAAGCATGTGAATAGAAACCTTATTCATCAAGTGGGACAAACACACACACCACCATCACACACATGCACACCATTCATCTGCGGGGACAAAGACAGATTTCAGTCTCCTCATCTAATTCTTTACATGACCCAGCAGTGAAGGAAGGAGAGGAATTACAGTGAAAGACTGTAATAATCATACAAGACTCTGGTGCAATTTATCCCATAAAATGTTCTTTTCATAAAATCTGATGATATAACAGGATGTTACTTCCCAGACCAGCTATATTTAAAGAACAATGGATTGACATAAAGTAACCAGGAAGGATGAAATGAGAGTGAAGTAGAGTTTTACTTGACACAGAAATTTATGGAACAGCGTAGATGATTTTGTGGTCACCATTGTTCCAGGATCAAAAGAGAAATGTGGTGTTTGAATTTTATGAACTTCTATATGTGACTTCAGAGTGTATATAGTTGTAGCATTTATTAGCATTGTTCCATATACAGTATGTTTTATGTTAGTTGAGTCCCAACCCTGTTGGTGAAAAGAGATTATAATAAAGTTTTATAAATATATAATGTATACAAATATAATGTATGTGTGTGAATGAGAGAAAGATCGAGAGACATGGAGGCAGAGGACGTACTGTGTAAGAAAGAGAGTAGCTGATACCGGAAAGGTCAATATTGTCAAACTCAAATATCACTGTGGCATCCTGATAGCTTTATGTAGAAACAAATACAATCTAATTGAAACCTTGTGAGTTTGAAACAAATGTAAGCCATGCTCAGTCTCTTTCCTTCCTCAACAACAAAGCAGGAACTGCTGCAGTTCCACTGTTAAAGGAAGAAAACAAGAGAGAGAAAGAATGCCCAATGTACAGTCAGTGAACATCGTCAACATTGAGCGTGAACCTACAGTGCATGGCCGGGCTTTCCTGTTGGACAGAGAACACAAGGTCAGTTTGACATTTAGCGGGGAGGAAACATCTCAACAACAACAATGAGCTGTAGAGGCAGGGAAAGTGTGAGAGAGAGAAAAGGCGAGGAAGTGGAGATGGCTTCTTTCAGGCGTTGCCGTGGTGAGTGCAGGTTGGGGGGGGGGGAAGCAAGGGTCAAAGGTCACCCTTCGTCTGTCTATTCTGCTCAGTCAGCTTTATGGGAAGTAGAAAGGGTCGGTGCACATTGACGCACCACATACACCGTCTCATCACTCATCATGTGCCCACAGTGGAGCATACATGGGTGATTAAGGTCAAATCTAGCCATGACTATAGATCCTGTTACAGACCCACATTTCAGGACCATCAGCTGCCTGTAATACTATCCACCAACACAGCTGGAGAACAGTAGAAAAATGGCTTACCACTGTCCTGTAACATTAAGTCTATACCATCTAATACCTTGTCATACAGTCCCTGTGGGCTGTGTAAAGTGGGTTAATGTTTAGGGGTGAAAAAGGTGGATTAGTAATCGCAGTGGAATCAAACTCAGCCTCTCTGTCGTCGTGAATGTTGTTAATTTAATGGCTGACTTGAAAACCGTTATGCAAGTGTGTATTCCAACTGCATACAAACACGAAAGTTAATATCAATGTTTTGTTATGGCACAAGAGCAATCATATCCAAGGCCGTTTCAACACTGTGTAAGTTTGAGTTGGACGTAACTGCAATGACGTCACTTTAAAGATTAAAAGAAAGAGTGAGAGACTGGCAGAGATACAGGGAGAAAGAGACAAAAAAACAGCTCAGTTACAGGATATTTTATCTCATCACCTTCCAAGGGCTAAGCTGGCTGCCCGTAAAGTAAATATGTCATCAGGACAACGTGCTGCCAAGATGCTCGAGACAACCTCCGGGCTGTGGCTGTGGCTAACTCCTCACACAAGCATCCCACACAGGAGACACACGCATATGAACATGACGGGAACAAATCATTAGACAAAAAAAAAAACAATTTGCAATGATAATGATGCTGCTAAATGAAAAGTCAGGGGATCACCAAAGTTATTAAAATTTATCCTAAGGGGGTCCCTAGAATGCCCCCTGTAGCAAATTTCATGGCAATCCATCCAACAGTTGTCAACAAAAAGTTGTCACCCCAAATTTCAACTGTGAACATGGTTACGCCAGTGGGAAAAATCCAATAACACTGCCAGTAGTAGTGAAAACAATTAGTTCAGTCATTATTTCATGGACCAATCGACAGAAATCTGATCCAGTTTTGATAACTGATTAAACGTTTCAATTATTTATTATTTTTTAAGTGAAACGATAACGGCCACCCACACACTGACAGTGTAAAACTTGTTTATGAGGTACCGTGTTGGTTAAAGACCTTCATTGTTCATTGCAACATTGTGTAGAAAATGCTATTAGTGGCAGTCTCAGAGTGCAATACCTCTGTACAGTTGTGTATTTATTATGATTGCATTACTTCTGATCAAAAGCTAGTGAGTCGGTCTCTAGTTTGGTCACTCTCATTTCCTTTTCTTAGCTTCCTTCCTTTGCCTCTGTTATTTATGTCAGAAAGGGGGGCTTTAATTTTAGACCACACACGTGATATAGTTTACATGTAATATATTATATAGAATATATAATACCAAATAAAACCATTTATAGTTTTAGATTCACAAAAGCAAAGGTAATATAACGGATATAAATTCTATACTTTCTAAATTTGATCTTATTTTGACAGTACTGAAATCCATCAGTGGTTCAAAGTGATCTCAGATACAGAGCAGCCTCTTATTGGCCACATAGCTCCACTTCCTATTACCAGCGCAGTGACCACGAACGTGTGCTCCGGGGAAAATCCATATAAAACATACTCACATACTCATACCACGTTGACTATAGCTGCTTCAAAAAGACAAAATGTTAAAAAACACATGCACAGCTGTGCGCGCACACACTCACACAGAGTTTCTGCATACCTCTCAATCACACTCTAATTGCCGCCACTTGTATAAATATTCCTGCTGGTGGTTTAACTACAGGCTGACAGACAAGCCTGAGGTCCAATACCTCAGTCGTACCCCACAACAACCCCCAACGCCAGCCATTCAGTGTCAATTTTATTTTTAACACACCCAGAGAAGGCAATGAAGGAGGAAATGAGGTAATATTAAAGCCAAAATTTAGTACTCAAACTTGACACTGGTTCTAAATATTCATCCAGATTTTAAAACAGTGAATGAAAATATACAGCCGCTGGTTTTCCAGTGTATTAAGTAATATACATGTCATTTGTTTGACTAAACTGGATCAAGCCAAAATTCCCGACTTGGGTTCTTCAGCTCACAAATTTAATTTGGATAACCTTCAATCTCGTAAATCACAAAACATGTGTATATGTCCGAGGCAGGACCTCACCATGAACAGATTATGAACATTTGTTTTTATATTTACTAGGATAATGTTGTGAAAACCTTTGTGTGTTTGCCAGCAGCTGCTCTGTGGACCATAAACACCGCTAAGCTATGATGGAACTCCCTCGCATGTGGGAGTCATGACAGTAAACACACACACACGTATACACACACACATATACAGTACACACACAAAAAGGAACTAACAGGGGCACTCGCTGGCCCGCATTTGGAACCACTTATAAAAGCAAACATGGGCCAACACATGACACAGCACTGGGGTTGACAAAGCAGACCCAGCACACACACACACACACACACACATACTGAAAACACTCCCTTTGTCTATCTCAACAGATGGCTTTCATCACATCTGAATGTGTCAGTGCAGCGACTGAGGGGACAAGTGATGGTGTGTGTGTATGTATTGTAAAAGTTCACTGTAATTAGCCGAGACCAGTCAGAACCTTTTCATCTTCCCATACAGTGAGTCCAATCTTTCGTAGAGCTAAAACACACACAGCGCACACACACCCTGCTTGCATCTTCATTCCTGTTTAATGAGTGTCAAACTGCCCATCCCGAGGAGGAACCCCGTAGAAGGAATTTCAAGAGAAAGAGAAAGAAAAACAAGATGAAATCAACTCAAAGAAATCCTCCAAATCGCAGAGATTAGAAAGTCAATGAAGCTCTGTGCTAGTTTATCATGGCTTTTCTTTGCCCTGGAATAGCACTTTGCTCATCAGTAACTGACTGAATGGTGGTCAGAGGCCAACAAAGCGATTAACAATGGCTAAATAAAGCCTGGGAACAAAAAGAAACACACAATGACACACAGAACTGAAAGTTAGGGGGTAGAAAGAGTTGGGGGGAACCGGGAAGAAGCAACAGGAAGACAGTCATATAGTGAGGGACGGAAGGAACTGAGCTGAGAAACAGCTGCAGTAGAAGGAGACGTGAACTGTTTCTGACGGGATTCAAAGCATCAGAGAGGAAGAGGAATTCAATTTGACTTTTTAAAATCACACACACACACACACACACACACACACACACACACACACACACACACACACACACACACACTCACACACACACACACACACACACACACACACACACACACACACACACGTTTGATTTATGTACCCTCACTGGCTTTTGCCTGAAGATACTGATGACTGCCTTTTGTTGCTACTTTCAAAGCATCACCTCAAATCTTGCAACTATGACTCTTTTTACAATCAGTTTCCATCGTATGTTCCTAGAGTCCAACGCAACACTTTCAAACTGCTTGTTTTGACCCAATGACAGTTCAAAACCCAAATATATTACATTTCTGCATAATTTACAATAATATAAAACCGAGGAAAAGAGTAAATTGTATCCTATTTTAGAAACTGAAACCAACAAATGACATTTCTGTTTGATAAATGGCTTAAACAATTGACTGAAAATTATTGACTTACATAAAATATAAATGTTACGGTTGTGTCCTTGCAGAATCCGGCAAGGACACAGCTGGACCCTCCAGACGGTGGGTGACATACTCCCATATTACAGCTAACAGTACAGTACTAAGAATATCTGAGACAAGAAATAGGCAATGCAGTAACAGAATCAGATTCATATTTGATCAGCACTGCCTATTTTTACAGTTCTACCTGAGTTTCATGAGCTGATGCGTTGCCTTGGAGGGACTTGGTTTTGGAGTCGTGTTTATGCAACAAACAAGTCAACTAGTCACTGCACAGCCATCATGGACCGCATGGCCGGATTTCCTGGTCCTCATAGAAGATTAATAGTATCCGTCGAATTGACATTCTGTCAACGGATCCAGTGTGTCTGCGCCATTAAAATATCCGATCAGTCATTTGAAATCTTCACCGAGACAATGAAACATTGAACTTCCACAACACTTACCAGTGTCTGCGGGTGAAATTGTATTACTGACTGTATAATTGACTCTAATAGTTGGAAATTATCTGTGTAGCTTTGGGAATAAAAGAGAGAAACACTGTACAACACTGAGGCTTTCACGTTTTCCCTCCTCTTGTCCCGGGCCACATAGCTATGGTATCCTAGCAACAGGCACAAAGAAGCCAGGGCCACCACAAGGAGCAGGAAGTTCAGTTTCTCTGTCTTTTTTTTAAAGTGTCCTATACAGTATTTTTTTTCTCTGTTTATGTCTTTCATCTTTATTTATTTCTTTGTCAATTTTTTTCTGTTGTTTTGTGTCGTCAGCTGCTCTCACTTTTATGCTCTGTTACACCCTAACCCCTTTTCTCCGTCCCTCACTTGCTCTCTCTAACCCGCTTTCAACCTCTCTCTCTCTCTCCCACTCTCATTTTGGCACGGCCACGCCTGTTGCTGACACAGCGAACAGAGACAACCGGGTAGGTTTTCCTCTCTCTCTCTCTCTCTCTCTCTCTTTTTTTTTTTTTTTTTTTTTTTTTTAAAGAGCGTCTGTGGGGTGAAATCATCCTGCGGACCGCCGACTGCCGCTGGAAAAATCCACAGCAGGAATGTGGGACAAACTGACGCAGAATCCAAGCGGAGGACACTCGGCCAGAAATGCCCTGCTCTGGCTAAAGAGACCTCGTAATTTAAAAGGAAAACACCAAGTTTTGAGCCAGATTTATAACATTCTTGTCAAGTGAGGAGAACGCAGATGCCACAAGCATCCATGTGTCCCCAATATCATCTCGAGCTCTTTTCCTGATGTTAAGACAAGCTTCAGAAAAAGACTAGAGTTATACAAAAGAACAGTGGAGATTAAATGGGCAGTTCACATTATTTATCAGTTTATTTTTAGAACCTCGTTTTCTGTTCTGTTACATCACTTTATGGTTTGTCAAACTGATTGTCTGTGTGTTTGTGAGTGAAACAATCAGAAAATTAGTCCTTCGTCCAAAAACATAAAAATTATTTGCAAGGCTTCAAACTTTTCAAATGTGAGGATTTGCTGTTTTTCTTTATTGTAAATAGATAATCTTTGGATTTTGGACAACAATTTGAAGGCAACCTGGGCTCTGGGAACTTGTGATGGTCATTTTTACAGTTTTCTGGCATATTTATGGACACAAAATGTAAAGTTTATAATAAAAAAAATTATAAAAACAATCAGTTAGTTGTAGCGCTAGAAAGTATTCCCTCGCAGGTCAAAGCTTATTTTTATACCAATAAATCTATTACAGGAAACTGTCCAGCTGAAAAGTGTCTGGTATTTCTCACTGTCTCACTTTTAAGATAATACTCACTGACAGTCCCTCGGTGTATTTATGATAAAGTGCTCTCATCAAGACACAGATAAGCTGATTTGGGCTGAAGTGATTAGTCAATCAATAGACTCGTCAATCGACAAAAAATGAATCATTAACTATTTTGGTAGTTGCTGATGCCAGCTTCTCAGTGGTCTCTGCTTTTCTGTCATATGTTTGTTTAGTTTTGGACTGTTGTTGGGCCAAACCAAGCAAACTGAGGACGTCACTTTGTGCTTTTGGAAATTGTAATGGGCATGTTTCCCCGTTATCTGACATTTTATTAGCCTAATTGTGTCAGACGGTTTGTTACACAGAACCATCTGGGAAGCCGTCATCGGAAACTGCAAAGCAGCAGGAAATTTCAAAGAATAGAGGCCAGGTGATTGGATGAACCATCAGTCTATTAGCGTCTACCAGGAGCATCGAGCAGTCATATCACGTACTCATATCACTCTTACTGAAGAGCAAAAACATCTTTTCCATCCAGAAAAGTCTTTAGAGTCGTTCCTTGTTCTTCTTTAAACTGACAAATACTCTGCAGCTCTGATATGGCTGATGATAGCAGCATCTATGCTAACCTCTTTAGCAGCCACAATTGTTTTTGAGCAAAAAGTCTCACACAGACACGTTGTAACACACACTTTAAGATTAAACCATACCTGTAGCTCACGCCATAGTTGCCAGTAGTTCCTCATAGGATGCTAACTGGTTCATAACCACTGTGGCTCGTACACAAATGCATAGCTTGAAACCTGGCAAGATGAATTCTCACATGATCTTCCAAGTTTGTAGACCAAACCATTAGCAAATAATCAGGAAAATGAATGGTTTAATTTCTAATAAAAATTAGCTCGATACTCCCCAAAACAACTCATCTAACAGCATTCCCTGATACTGTATGTCAACCATGACTTGACTCTGAGCCCAGGCATCCTCTTCATAACAGGAAATGTTAGAGAATATATGACCTTCCCTTTACACAGAGCTGACAGCGGGTGCGCAGAACCCGGCATGATAGAAAATAGATAGAAAGTCGCAGAAGGAAACACAAGCCAGGGGATGAAAGAGTGCTTTTCCTTCTGTTGTGGCTTGTTGTGGTTGTCCTGCGCTGCCTGGAGGACTCTGTTGTCCCATTTGAGATCATTACTGGTACAGGACAAACGAAATGCCATTCCAACACAAACAGTGGAAAAAGAACATTCAGTCTTTATCATTATGTCAAGAGGTTATGAATAAATCATATTGAAGAAACAACGCTGAGGCGACTTTGTTCACACATTTTTCCATCAGCTTTGCCCATATACTTTCTATTCACAACACACTGTTCTCAAATAATGAACCAAAACAATCAAACTATGTAAGTCTGTCTTATAGTGTTGACACACAGAAAGAAGATAGTGCTTTCCTTTTGAACTATGCAATGTCCAAGCAGCAGTCGACAGTGTAAAGGACTCTTGGGCACATGATAGATCAGACCAGTATGGCAGGAGTGGTGATAGGAGAAAAAAGAAAGGAGGGAGGGTGGAAACCACACTAACCAGATTAGCGTTAGTCTCCAAATAGCCTTCGTCCACTTCCTCCCCTACGCCCGACTAAAAAACCTGACCTCTGTTCCAGACAACAACACAAACATACAGCAAAACACTGCCTACTCTCTCCGAGAGAGCTTAACTGTGACCTTGCGCACTCACTTATAATACAGGATTCGTTTACGGCCGGTTACTTTAAAGCTGAATTAAATGTGTAATTTTTCCACAATGGTCTACTAACAGTCGAATATTTCAAACCTGCATCCCTGTTATATACCGTTATTACATGTCTGTATGTCAACAATTTACCACCTGTGTGGATAATTTCAGTTCAACAATGAACTAATTCAGTAACTTAAGATGGTTACAGTATGAGTGGATGTTCCTACAGACTCCAATCTGACCATTTGTTCCTGCACTGGTCATTAAAAATCCTGAAAGTTTTAATGAAGGCCTCAGAGGACCTACCCAGGAGACATTGTTGAATTGACGAGTCCTATATAAGTGGAATGTATTACAACTATAATAGCCATTATGTCTGCCTTGCCTTAAACACATTACATGGTTAATGGAGTAGACTATCCTTCAAACGCCAGCTCTACAGCGTGGCAACCTGCCTTCCGTGGATGCCAATCTGACTTACATCTGAATGCTTGGAGAAAATGCCAGTGAATGAGCTGCCAACACGCTGCCACGAGTGCCAGTGCTGACTGTATTGAAAATGTCTGAGCGAACGCCAATCTTCTCTGACTAAGACAGCTAAGCAAGGACTCTGTGCGACATTAACCAGGAAATAAATCAGCAGTCTCTAACAGGATTGGCTGAAATCCTCTCTGACCTCATTCCTTCACATCTTCAGAGACAGACAGAGGGAAGGCTTGAGAGAGAAGTCAAAAAAGAGTGAAAGTCAATAAAGAAAAAGTGGGAAACACCTTTGACTGGTGTATAAAGATTACAGATAATATTTGTATTTTGGTTATTAACAAGGTTGTTGTATCTAGCCACAATGTGGCAGCTAAACCACTGCAAGTCCTGCCATACTTTATTCTTTTTTGTTTTAATTCCAAAATATAATTGCTTGTAAAATAGTGAAAATTGGCAGTAAACTGAGAAAATTATGGTGTGGCTAGTGGTCATAAAACTGCTGCTTTGAATCAGCGAGTCTGCATACAGTATAAATGTCTCAAACAGGGCAAATCAGTTGGAAAAATGATGAAAATATTTCCATCTAATCACGACTGATGACAAATGAGACATTTTCATTCACCGAGGCTGGTTAAGTGCATAATGGAGAAACAATTAATCTGCAACTATTGTGGATGGAGCCATAAAAGATCCATACTTAAATCATTGATGACAACTGTTTAACTGTAACTAGATCTGGAGTTAAGAGTATTCTTAGATTTAAAGCAATTAGTCAATTATTGTTTATTTGATCAACAAGAAACTATTTTAATAATAGATTCGTTGTTTCGATCATTTTTTAGGCAAAAATGCTTTATGTGCTGCACATTAACTGATGCTAGCTGCTCATATATAAGCATTATCAGCTGTTCTTTGTCATGTATGATCATTTACCAGATATATTTGTGTTTCAGAATGTTATATCTTAAATCTTAAATCTTAAAATGACATTTTATGGACATAATTATTAGTTACGGCCTTAAAACATTTTGTCCAAATACTCAAAAACATCATACACTGTACATAACTGTAAATACATATACATGTACACTTTACAGTTGTACTTTGACACAGCAAACTGCACTAAAGGTTTTCCCAGCCTTACAGCCACCCTGCCCACTTTCTTTGTCGTAGCTCTGGGAAGTCTGAAACAGGAAGTGCCAAACAAGAACAGGAAGAGGAAGTAGGTTCCTCATCCAGTTTTCCAGCCAGAAAAACTGAACCCAAACCCTGACATGGGAACATTTTGTTATATTATAGCACAGGAAATATCTCATGTCCTGTGGTGTCAAAATAATAAATCATAAATCTGACGGTTACTTGCGGTTTGTTCCATTGATAATTTTTAACAACATTAACAATCTTATAGACTTACATCTATTATTAGTCACACACAAACCCACCAGTCATAAATAGTTGTAACAAAATCAAAAGACAAAGCCTGGATCTGCTGCACCACACTATGGAAACATGGGCTTGAAACATAACCTAACAGCATGATCCCAATTTATTTTTCTGAGTCAGTGAACACATACACACAGTCTGAATGGCCACCACATGGTAACCTTTAACTTGGCCGAGGATCCCCAGATACAGAGAAGTCATCTTGCTGTGGATCCAATGCCATCTGACAGTCTCCAGCCAGCCTAGCAACCCCACCAACCAACCCCAACCCCCCTCACACCACACTGTCTCTTTTGTGCTGCGGCAGCAGAAAATCTGCTGAAGGTATCGGAGCTATTCGTAGAAATCCAGCTTCAAACAGAATCTGGGAAAAGGAATAAGAAATTGCACTTTGATCTTTCTTTGGATGCGGAGTCGAGCCCGCTAGTCTGCCTCCAAATATCTCTTTTTAAACCTCTCTCTCGCTCTGGCTGATTCTCCCTCCCTCTTTCTCCCTCTCCCTAGGCAGAGAAATATGCATTTCAATTAATATTCTTTTGGCTCCATGAATGAGCCTTAAAAAATCATCGCCACCAGCGCCCAACCCCCAACCGACTTCCACCATCACAAGCACTAAAACCTCAACCTTTAAAGGTTAGCGATGCAAACCCCACGCAGACTGAACACCTCCAAGCTGTAATCTTTTTTCTCCTCTCTGCTTCTCTCATTAATCCCTCCTTCTCCTGTTCACTTCTTTCCTGACAAGATGTCAGGGCAATCCTATTAATTCACCAAGCTTTGAGTGTTAAATTTGATCCCCTCAGCGCTCGTTTCCTATCACGCATCTTTGCCTGAGCGAGAGAAGAAAACTCAGGGGCGTCATTTGTCATTTGCAAATTTGTAGATGTGCTGAACGCCTGTGTGACCATGGCTACAAGGCCAACTAAAGGGGCGAGTGTGTGTGTCTCAGCACGCATGTGTTCATGCTGCTGTGCGTACGCACGCATGTGTGAGCAAGCTGTCTCTGACACCTGCTTGCATCTTCGGGCAAGCTGCTGTGAGGTTAAGAGAGGCCGAGAGCCAAGTCACGACATGATGGTCGAGTAATGTAGCATTAACCTTATGATGTTTTATATATATATGGCAAATGGGAATATAATGGGAATGTTCTTGTAAAAGTACAAAAACATGTAATTCAGAGTGTCAGTTGTAAACGTGGACTCAATTACTTGAATTCGTCGTATTTCCAGAACAAAAATTGTGTTGTTTTTTTTTACTGCCAAAAACAGCAAATGAGTTACATTTACTGCCATGCATCAAAGTAGCTTAAGGTTCACACGAATTTGTTCATACGGTGTGAAGTCAAATGTGTTTCTACAGTAGTTGTAGTGCTGACCACACTAGAAGATTGGGTAGAGTTTTAAATGCGTGGATAATCCTGGACATTTTCTGGAAGGCGTTCAAAGTGCTGCACTTGGTTGTTCACATGAAAAAGAGAGGAGTTCAAATCCCAGCTCCTCTCTCACCTCCGCACAGCTGGTCAATCACGGTCAAATGAAGTGGGTGTGAAGGTTGGATTGTCGTTTTCGGAAAGTTACAGAAATGGTCAGACACGTCCCTCTCTAATCCAACATTGGAAATGTGCGAGGGAAGGGGTTTTCCAAAGCTGTCCGTCGAGCCACTTCTGTGACGGGATACTGACAGCTTAAGTCTCACATACACCTACAGTAAATCTGAGCCACTGCAGGATTTAAATGTTTAGGACGAGTTGTGATCTGGACCAGTCAGACGCTGGACAGAAGGTTTGGGGGATAAGGGTAGAGTGTGCAGAGATGGCGTGCAGAGTTGGGTTTTCCCCTGCACACACACACACACAGCACTTAAAATGCTGCCCTCAAAATGCCAAGCTCAATGATTTTGACATTTTAACTTTACTTGAACAACAAATCGGCTCTAATAACGGTGGATCAATCTCTGATGGAACTTAGGGATGAACTCACATATATTCAGCAAATGAAAACAAGGCTGTGTTTTCTTTGAAATCCATGCAAGAATGTCCTCCTGTGCACCATGTTTTTACACTTTGTGTCTATTTCTGTCCCTCTGTCTGTCTCAACATCTTTTTCCTTGGAAAGGTGGCAAACAGGTGCCAAATCCTACTGTGAGCACAGTTCAAACAAATAAAGTGAAGAAATGACCAATACTTGCCTGCAACATGAATTATTATTTGTGGATCTAAATACAGCAACTCAACGAGCCTGAAACCAAATTTTCAGACATTCTGCAGGCACTCTGCAAACCGATAAATGTCTTGTTCCAGGGCACCACAACAGAGAGGTGCAGATTTGCCATTTATTATATCATTACTGTGCAGAACTTTTCACACAGTTTCCCACGGTTCATAACTCTCTGCAACAGCAACGATCATTTTCTTCAAATTCAGCACTGGCTCAGATTTCAAAAAGATTTTGCCTTTAATTTTAATTTGATGACGTATTAATGAGTTAGTAATTTGCTTTAATCCTGGTTAAAATACAAAAAAGTCTGCATGGAAATGCAAAGCTGTGAATTTGACTTTCAAAGCATCAAAAAAGATCCATAAATTTGGGTGAATAATCCTCAAGCGTGTTTATCAGACAGGTCTGAAGGAAAACAATCTTTCATCAGCCGAAATAACAGCAGCCACCGGCCAAGTTTTAAAGATTCCAATCCATTTATATTCAGCAAAACAAAGAGGAAAAGAAAGACAAATGAAAAAATCTGAAAGAAATATGAGACAAAATATTGTATCTGAAAGATATGTTTGATTGATTGATCAGAAAAAATACAGAAACTATAGAGCAGAAGATTACAGCACTTCACATTAATGGCAATAAAAGCTGTACTGATTCTCCCCCGCTTCCCCTCATTCTCTCTCCCAGTAAGAGACTAAAAGCAGCCCTGAAGGCACCATCATACGCTTTATTACTGTCCAACCACACACACACCCATGCACACGCACACGCGCACGCACACGCACACACACACACACACACACACACACACACACACACACTCACACACAAACACACAAACACACACAAACACACACAAACACAGAGAGAGTCTCATTTTCCGTTCAATGGCTTTTACAGTGTGCACAAAAAACACAGATAAAGAGAGTACATGTTCTGTCCTCTGAGTCTGATACAGTCTTTTGTTAGTCTAGTCATTACTCCCTCTCTCTCTCTCTGCCTCTCTTCCTCTCTCTTTCTGTCAGGATGGATCACAGCAGCCTGTGGGGATGTGCGACCGAGCGGCTGCTGCTCGGTGGCCTGTCAGTTTAAGTCCTTCCTCTGAGGCCATCGTGACACACACAGAGAGAGAGAGAGAGTAGGAAGAGAGAAACACAAAAGACCACAGGGCTGGAGGACAACAAATGAAATGGCACCCTGCTAATGCACTCACACTGAATTTGATTAGGGAGCTCTGAATTATGATGTATGTTTTTTTGTTTGTTTTTTTGCCTTGATGTAGCAATGTATTATATTACGAATTCCAAACTCCTTTATCACTTAGGGCAGGTCCATGGCCCGAGAATGTGTCACGTCTTTGTCCTGCAGCATCAACGAAAGCATTGTTCACATGCTCCAAAACTAATAATATTAATAAACTACAAGATATTCACAGTTAATGTACAAAAGTTGCAACTTTAAACTGAAGCACAAACTCCTGCCTTTAATTTGTTTATAGAATTACCTGCATTACATTCAGTGAACTTCCCCACATCATAGAGAATTACCCCAAAAAATAATTTAGCAGAAAAGGAATTCAGCATGTCTTTAAATGAAAGCTGAAAGGGGGATACATCTCAGTTTAAGATTCATTCTGTGAAATAGTACTGGACAGCATAGAAATAAGACAGACGTCTGTTTCTCAGAGAAGCTGAAAAGGGAATTCCAACTATTTTAACATGTTAGTCGTTCGGTTTAGAACAGCCTATCTAATCAATAGCCACTTAAAAAAAACCTCAAATAACTCAAATTAGCTGGAAATCAGATAAACAGTCCAACATGTGATGGTCTGTTGACAGTGGATGTGAAACTGACTTTGGGGAGATCTGCAGCGTACAGCGGGACAAATGAGCTTTACATTATTGTGGTTTTGGTGTTTCAGATCTGGGCCAGAAAATTTGCTTTTATCACCATTTGTTCCTCCGTAGCGCTCCCCGCGGTCAATTTCCACTGGGCGTCTCTCGATGTGACATCTTCAATTTGAAAGATGATTTTTTTATTTTATTGCGAGGCTGTGTGAAGCAGGAGTGATGGTAATGGTTTAGTGCATTCTTAGGTCAGATTCCGCTGTACGAAATGAGAATGAAAATAAGCACCGTTGCTAGAATATCAAAAAACTGCACCATCTTAAAATCATTTAATAAGAATGTTGAAATTATGTATCTGTTTAGGCGATGCAACTACTGGAGCGTCAACAGCTTCCATTCATTTTTTGTACTTTGGGTGTTTACGCTCTCTATTCTATTTATTTACATTGTGTCAGAGCCTTGTTTGGCTCGCGTCCTCATTTTCCTCTTCAAAAAGAAGCCACAATGAAACAAATCACTTTTGGAAAGATCGTGTCGGGTTATGTAAGGCTCTAAATTTAGAGGGGGAGAGGATTTTTTTAGAATTCATCCTTCTGGAGGAGACGAGTCATCTGTCATGACAATGAAAAACAGATCAATCAATCTGGCACAAGAGGTGCTGACGCCACAAAATCTAGTGTTAAAGGAAACAACATCAAATACAGCTGCAAAATACTGCATACTCACTTTTCTTCCTCAACTGGGAATATTTTCTGGAGGGTGTTGAAAGTGGTGCTGGTAATAGTAAAAACAAAAATATCAAAATTTGGATTCTGCACTAACACTAATGGCGTAAGATGCAAATGTGTTTTTAATGTTCAGTTTAAAATATAAACAAAAGTTGGAAAAGTAGTGAAAACTCATGTCCCTGTGCTGCTGCTGCCTTACCTCCCAGCAGCATTTAGTGTCTCTAAAAAGAAAACAAAGCCATTCAACGCGTCCAAATAAAAATATCGATAAAGTAAACCAACATAAATGTGTAGATTTAACTATCTTCAATGTCTGTAAGGCAGCAAAAAAACGCACAATTCACCATTTAAAGAGACTAACAGAGACCGCTTATTCAGCTCATGGGGCTATTATCACTTAGGCAAACAAAAGCCGGGGCAGACAGAGCCAGCTCAGCAGACAGACTGAGCCATCTATCTAGACTAGTGAATCTTCTTTGACCCCAATTTCAACTTGCAAGTCAGGAATAACCCTGAATGCCGCTCAAAGGGAAGTAATCACTTTAATCAAGTTAAGATAGACCTGACTGTAGATAATAATTCAAGAAGAGACTGCAAGTTTCTATCATCTATCAGTCTGGAGAAGAAATGCAGTTTTTTCTCTGTAAGAATGAGAATATTAGACAATCATGGTTTAAGATTAGATGAGCTTCAGCTGACAGTAAAGAATAAACTCCTGGCAAGTCATGTTAAAATTAAAGTGTATTATTTAAATATTTATTCAAGGGATATGTTGAAGCAGCTAATTTTAATTTATGTAGCCCCAAAATCACATATAAATCGGTACAGCATATGCAATCCTGTATTCTTAGATACTCAGTTTGCATAAGGAAAAAACCTGCAACCTCTGTAAGCATAGTTCAAAAACTGTATATACTGTTAGGAGATAAAATAACGTTTTTCATCAAGTTTTTTCTGTTCCACTTATCTTAATATGGCTTGCCTTCCTGACTTCCTTATTCAAGTCTACAGAGCTACCAGCACAGAGAGTCAGATTTAACAGTGGAGATGCTCATTGATCGCAGCTTCAATTTGCAGGTCAGAGTCGACCTTGAACCCTGCAGAAACTGCACCACACATCATCTCGCACCTGAACTCTGGCCTTGAATGGAGCTTGTACTGAGCGCGATCACACCTTACCTCACCACCCCAATGTAATGCAGGATCACACCCAACCCAAACCAACCCTTGATCTCTTACTGGCCTTTCATAAATCTCCTCTTGCACAGAGGTGGAGGGGACCACTACACCTCCCTTCATCATTGTGTCATGCCTGCATTTAATAATTTACATGCTGAAATTATTAAGTATAACCTGACAGTCCAAATCTGTGCAGATATGAGTGAAATGGTTAAACTACACAACACTGTTGGTCCTCCAGAGGACGGCTCCACCCTCTGCCACCAGCATCAACCACAGGCCAACCCATAACAGTCGGTTAGCTATATTTTCACGCAGTGATGGACATAAATCCCTTCCCCCCCAAACTCAATCCTCTCCCACCAACACCACCCAAAACCCCCCTCCACTCTCTAGCATTAATCTTGGCTTGTCCTGCTGACCCCAAGTCCAATCAGCGTCACAACCTGACCCTGCAGGATGTGATCAGGACCAAAGGGCAGAGTAGAAAGATCTAAAATATTACTATGAATACATATATAGTTCTATAGTTCAATATGTATAGCTCGATACCTCATCCTCAATCTCATCATACAGTAATCTCTTAACAGGAGCAAGACCCCAGGCCAAGCCAATACCACTCAACCCCCCAGACGCATGTAAACAGATAGAATAAAGCAAGCACACACCTACCAGATTAACCCCACTAAGCCTGAGTTTTGGCTGGCTTTATGCCAGGAGTCCCTCCCCCTACATCACCCCTGCGTGTGTGTACAGTATGTACATCAAATGTGTGAGAGTGTGATAAAGAGCAAGAAATAAAGAGCGGTAACCTGGGGATTAAATATTCTTAGCAGGAGGTTATTTTTGGAGCAGGATGGGAGCTGAACACAGACACACACACTGTTAAATACACACACACACACACACACACACACACACACACACACACACACACACACACACACACCCTCCTTCGCTCTCCATGCCAGTGGACTGTGGTTTGTTTGGGTTGGCTCTGAGCAGCAGTGGAGACGAGTCTTCCCCTCAGCCCCCTTGCACGTGCGTCGTCTCTTACACTCATACACACAGAGTTAAAAACGAAAGCCTAAACATCGATATGGGGTAAAGCGTGGCAGTGTGGCAACACATTAAATTATTTCATTACATATATAATAGGTTGTTAATGGACGTCTGCCAGTTCAAATCTCTCAACCCTCTGGGAAAATCTAGGTGGAGGATGTTGAGCAGAAGCACGCTTCCTTTTCCCAACAAACACTGCAGAAGTGCTCCAGCCCTGAAGATGGAAAGAGGAGGAGTAAAACCTAACGAAGTAGAGCTGTTAACTTTGATAATAACTTAAGAAGATGGAAAATTACAATACTAGAAACTGTTCAATTCAACAGATGAAAAAATCCAAAGTTAAACCGAGTTCATCTGTATTTTATTGGCTGATCGTTTACTGCAAATGACATTACAACTGTCTAATTGATTCGACTGTCGTGTTGCTGATCACTATTATGTAATGCATATTTAGTGATGTATGTGTGCCATTCAAAACTGCAGTACACGTGGACATGTTACCAAATGATTACACATCCAGCAGACATGAAGCAACACTGGCATTCATCTGTGGTTCTGTCTAATTGAATAATATTGAACTGTTGGTCCAATATTTACTCTCATTTTAGCTCGGGTTTTAGAGTTCACCAGCTTCTGAAATAAAAGATATCTGGTTCTTTAGCTGCTAAACAGAGCTGCAAAGAAGAAGGAGCTTTAGGTGCACCCCTGGTCCTGGAAGTTATCATTCATCTTTACCATAGATGATGTTAGAGGATTCACATCTTGGAAAGATATAGAAATCTCCCAGTTGATTCATTTGTAACTGCATTGATTAAAAAGGTTGAAGGTACAAGCCTGCCAGATTCTCTGTTCAGTAACTACAGTGCAGTGTTTTGTTTACAGCTGCAACAACAAGACATTTTGAACTGGCTACAGCGCCTCTGACTCGCTGCTTCAACACAGCAACAACGGCTGAGGATCATTAGCAGCATTTAGAGCCATCCACCACACAAAACATAACATATGGAACACTATGTAACATTGAAAACATCAGTAAAAGAATCATTTTTAAATAGCAAACACATTATTTTATTAGTTATGTTCACCAGCTAGTCCCAAGCTTTGTCTCTGTGGGCAGGTTGTGTTTATCTCGTTTAAAAGAACAGTTTCTGCTGTAACAGCTGTTTGCTGTAGAGAGTGGTGAGATGGAACCAAAACAATAAATGTGAGAAACATAAAACTAACAGTGAGAGGCTAAAAAAAACCCTTTTGGTTGGGGAAATATGATCTCATGAACAAGCTGCAAGGAGAGCGCCTGTATGAATATTTCAATAAATGGGTCTCCTGGGTTAAAATTTCCATATCATGATGCCGTGGTGAGACTCTTCACCAAGCCAAGAAGGATAAAGTGCAACATTGAATCGTGCACACTGTGTTCGTGACAGCTTCTTTTTACACACTCCTCTCCTTATGATCACTTTGTTTTAAAAAGGTCCAGTGTGTAACATTTAGAGCTCCATTTACAGTGTTTGTTACCTTTCATATCTACAGATGCTGCGAGTCTTCTTCCATGAAGTCCACCATGTTCAACCGCCGTGTTTCTACAGTAGCCCAGAACCGACAAACTGAACACCGGCTCTATGCATGCTGCGCCTTCTTAGCAAAGCTGATCATGTCAATATGACATTCCTTGTGCCTCGTCTAAGGGTTTTTTTGGTGCGTGCCACCAAACCTGAAAGAAATTCTACGGGAAACACTGCGACTTCACCACTTCAAGTGACCCTTTTTCTTAATCATAACCCTCTTGCCAGGCAACCAAAACACATCTTATTTGCTCCATAGTACTCAATAGACCCATTTCACCTGAAGCTAAATAATAAACCAAGACAGAGTCCTCAATTGCTTCCCTGAAACTAGAGTAAGCACATGTGCACCTTAGCTTGTACTACTATGAGTTAAGTTGGGTCCATTTCGCTGCCTTGAAACCTGACACTTGAAACTTTGCCTTCTTCCACTGACTTTGCATGCATTTGCACCACATCTAGCTTATTCTCCTGTACTCTTTTTGAACATACAGTAGGAGAAGACTGCTGCCTCTAAACAGGTAAACCATACTGTGTCCCATCATTATACAGGCCTTACAACGAGTCTCTTACTGAGTATAGACTTTATTTACTTGCTCTCCTCTGTGTCAACATCTAAGACTGCTGACTCTCCACTAGGCAGGACAGCGATGGTTAAAGAAAGGGCACACCTCAGCTCGGGTCACTGCAATGTGTTCAATAATTCAGTGCATCTGTTCCTTTTTGAGACCATTTCACGTCTCCAGCATAGCTTCCTGTTCAGTATACAGTATTACCATAACATAAAAAACATTTCTGGCTGGGTGTGATCACACATCAGCTTGTACCATTTAATCGTTTGGTAATACACTCTTCAATGAGTGTGACAGAATCAGAAATGCTATCAACTAATAATCTACCGGCTGCACGTAGTTTTCTGAGTCACAGCATTACACTGTGTTTGCTTCGGACTGATGCCCGGTATGATTACTTCTCCACAGTGGGGGTTTGCTCATGTCTCATTGTTATAAAAATAACATAACCTCTGGCAAAACGCATCATAAGGCCTGGCCAGGGAGCGGTCACGTCTGCTGCGGTGCAGAATGAAACAATGGGAGTGATGTGGAGAGTTAAAGGCTCCTGCACTTCATTTAATACACACACACACTTCACTCATCCGCAACGCCATTTCTAATAATGGCTAAGTCAGGTTTCTCTGCAAGCACTTATCCTATTTTAATAACACAAAACAGAGTTAGATCAGGCAGGGAAACAGGATGAGAGAGGCTGCAGGAAAGAAGATGGGTAACAGGCATTTCCATGTCAGATTGACAAAAGGAAATGAGGAGGGACAGGAGGATGAGAAAAAGAAACGGTGAAGGAGGATGAGGTTATTATGTTTAAAATAAGATACACACAACCAGAGGAGGATGCAAGAGGAAGAGGAGGAGAAGGGGAAAGTAGAATCATTGTTTTGGAAGGTCAACTGTCTCCTTCAATGCCAGTCAGATCGAACACAATGAGAGATTTATTTGTCTTTCATTCATGATCTCAGATTAATCAGTGATGAAGAGCTTTGTCAAGGTGAAACGTGGGATGCTGACATCACATTTTACACGTTGATCATTATCTATTAGTGTAGTATTATCAAAGATAAAGGAAGGGTTGGTGACAGAAGTCAGACAATAACAAGATCTCATGCTGGTAAGAGAAAGAGGGATGTGATATATTTGCCAGTAAGGAACAGACAGGATATTGGGGGTATTGGGGATATTAACTTGCTCCTGAGGATGATTCAAGAGGAAGACTCAAATTAAAAGTTCCCTGGAAATAACCTTAAAGTGAACATCCCGATTCCTGACATGTATAGTCATATATCCTCTTTTAAAAAAGATGAAATGTGAGAATTGTTGCAGTATTTTCCCACGATTCATTTCTCATCTAAAAACAAACTCTTGATTGTTCTTAATAACCTGAGAAAGGAAGGCTGTGGGTTCAACTTTCCCTGGAAAAGCCGCAAAAAGTTACCATGTTGGTAACTGGGGGCTTGTTGTTTGTTTTCCTAAAACACAACAATGAATCAGTTTATTGTAAAGATGGTCTTTTTTTTTTTTTTTTTTTTTAGAAATCACAAAACCTGTCTTTTTCATGCTAGCTTTAGCATCGCGGTTCACGAGAACAAAAAGCCCAGAGCGTTCAGTAAAGAGAAATCCAACAAAGACGGACTGTGTTGAAGGGTGTTCTGGTAGCTTGGCAGGCTGTGGATGCAAACCGCAATCTCAACACTCATTGAGAGCCAATTTAGCATGAGCTCTGTCCCATCGGTCTCTTTTACTCATTTATGTGTGTGTGAATCTTGGAAGCTTGTATTTATTTTATGACTATCTGAGGAGTTATCTGAGCTGGAGAGTTACTCCATTCAGGTCCTGAGCTGAAAATGTTACTTTATTATTCACAAGATAACCTTTGGGTATGAAAAGTTCTCACTATGCAGCATCTATATGTTAGATTAAATTATTTCTTCTTTCATTTTAATGTTGTAGTTGGTTGGTTGGCAATTTAACGCATATTTTATGATTTCTTTTTATGTTGTGTGTCTTAAGTCAAAATTTGTAAAGTAACTGGTAATTGTAGCTATCAGATATAGTATAGTCAAGTAAAAGTACAATACTGTCCATTGATTTGCAGTAGTTAAATGAATGTAATTAGTTACATTGGATTCCATCATTAATCTCCATAACGTCGAGTGGCCATGGGAAACCAAAACTTGTTTTTCTCCTTCGTGCCCACAAGGAAGTAAGATTTCACTGCACAGACTTCACATCTGCAGAAACTTTAAACTGAAACCCTGCAGCTTAATATAAAGCCTTCTCAAACACAACAAAGACGTATTGTTCCTTCCTGTATCAAAGACAATATCGTCCCTCCCGGACACAACAGCCTACTTTCACCTTACAGACCTCCAGATTCACGGTTCCTAGAAAAAGAGGCTGGATACAAATACCACGCCAGCTTCTGACGGGTAACACTGGCTCTCCTCCTCCCCTCTGCTCTGACTCAATGTAAGATCTTTGATGTGGGAGGAAAATAGCCATTTTATTGACAACATGTGTCAGCATGTGTGAGAGTATATGTGTGTGGGTGTACTTTTGTATTTCTGCCTAATTTGAGCCACACCTGACAGGCTAAATCGTCTTCTGTAAGTGTTCCTGGTAACATTTCCAGGAGCAAAAATCTTCCTGCTGAATACGACACCTGTTGCAAGTCTGGGCAGCAAGTTGTAGAGTGGCCAAAGGATTCTCGTTAGGGGGTAGCCACACCTTTTCTCCACCACGGGCTCAAAGTTTCTACTTCATTATCACACACGTCTTGAATTTAGGACTGACAGCACAACACCGCAGGCTAAGGAGTGCATGAGCTGAAGATTCACTTTTAGGAGGTTCAGAGGGTTAGATAAATCACCTTGTGACAGTTCTTTTTCCTGTATGACAGCAAAAAGCCTGCAATTCATTCCCATGGTATTCAACAATTAACCTTAGTCAGTAGCTTCTTGTTTGGATAACCTATCACAGTGAAGCATATTTTCCTTTTCTGCCGTCGTGAAATTCTGCAAACAAAGTCATCCTGGTCTTGTGACACATTTATGGACAACATCCAGCTGTCAGGTGTGACACCAATATCACAAACAGAGAATACGTATGTAACTTTTCACTCTTCTCAGGGGCCTTCAGCCAGTTAAATTAAAAGAAAACGTACAGAAAAGAACAAAAAGAGAGCAAGGAGAAGAGAAATAGAATACTTTATGTTGGTTTCCATTTCAAATTCTCAGTAAACGTTTGTTTCGGGTCCATTAGGTGCAGATCATCTAAAAAAAATCCTCCTGGAGCAAGATAACAGCGTTTTCTGCGTCTTTGTTTGCAGTAAATTTTCAACTCAAACATTAAAGGCCAGTCCATCAGGCTGCTGTTCATTCGTCATGCGGGGAGGATGAGGGTAGGGTGTCAGGTGACATGTACCATAATTCCGCTGTTAAAACAGCTCCAATTAAACAATTTGCCTCCATAACCACCAGCAGTAAAAGCAGCTTTTTTTAAACAGCTGTGAAAAGCTCAGATGGCTCTTTTTATGACCCAACAGCAGCGAGCAGGTAGCCGTGTGCAGAAAGTTAAAGAGCATTCCTCAGAGTTCACTTTCCTTCCACTCTTCCTGCTTGGTTCCTGATGTTTTATGATCGTAAGAGTACAGTAATGTGATCAAATTAGTGCACAGCTGGCAGAACTCTGCTTGTCCCCAAGCGTCAGATGTACTCTTGGAGTGATATTTTTCCTAAAATCAATCACATTTTGCTATGTTTCCTGGTTTTACATAACCATTTGTCTTTTTAAGGCAGACAGCTGCAGCAGTAAGCAGAAACCAAAGCTCAGTTCAAGAACATTCTTGAATCAAGATGGTTTTCATTGGATTACAAGTGACATTATCTCACCTTAAAGGCAGACTGCTTCATTTCTTTAAAGAAAAGTAATCTGTTACGGGCTGAGCTGGTTTTCAATACTGTGTAAAGTACACAAAGTCAGGTGAGAGAAGGTGTAGTCAGGATAAAGTTGCAATTGACCTTAAGTTACAGACACATTTTGTACTTTCATGATTACTCATCTGAAAGCTTTGTAGCTTTTCTTTCTTTACAGTAATATTTGCAAATCATTAATATGTTGAAACAATTGATTGAGCAAACCACACATTTAGTCTGTCCAGGAAAGAAAACAAGGCTTTCCCTGAAAATCCCCCTCCACCTTCCTTATTGTTACTACACTTGGACGTTTGACCTTCACTGTGCAGAATGACGTGTGAGTCTGATACTAGAAGGCTGTTTTCACATTCGTCTGCTGGAGGGGGAAAGCCTTAAATCTCATTTTAAGAGCACGAGATGATTTGAACGAGTCTGGAAGCCAGTCACGGTCCACAAGCGCTGCATTGAAATAGGAGGCTTCTTGAGGGAGTAAGAGCAGATGTAATTTTAAGAATTTTTTAACAAGGTCATTGAACTTTTTTGCAGATAAACTTGGGTATTTTTGTCTTCTAAAACATGTCTAGAATGAGTCTTTAAAGAATGGCAGCCTCGATTGTGAGGCCTCTGTTGCTACACCTGGACAAGTTGAAAGAATGATGCTGCAACACTACATAAATATCACATTTGGTACTTGTTTGAAGCCAATGCAACACAAAGCTACAAAATCACCTCCACAGCAGGTTTCATTTGAAACATGATTCCAGTTTATTTTAGCAGATCAACTAGAAGCATTGTTAAACCGTGCATTTTGGTCAAACCAGTTCTGTAGAAACGTTGCTGCACAAGAAATACCACTGTTCTATTTAAATAATGGTACGCATTAGAGATTTGTCACCATTCTCTGTAAATAGAACTGCGACTTTGTGGCCAAGCAGATTTACAGCATGAGTCATTCGTACCTATATGCAGGCATGCATATTCAAAAGATTCAGCATGCTGCTTTCGGTTCTACAATTAAATTACTGTAAGTACAAGAAGGGCATTTCCATCACTGTAGGTGATGCAGCGGTTGTGCTGAAGTCTAAGGGATTCAAATTTAAACATATCGGTGTATGTGTGAATCACACTTCCTTCTCCTTCTACAGTTTCATGTGCTCTGAAATGTTGAGGTTTGAATTTAAAATAATTCACTGCTCGAGTGAATTTATAACTTTGCCACGAGAAGAACAAGCTGTGTCTTTTAGAGTTCCTCTTTCGCTTCCTTCTATCACACTTTTTTTCCATCAAACCTTGTAAATCTTTGAAGTCTTACCTGACTAAATCTTTTTCTATATCCACATTCCTCTCTCACGCCTCTCTCCAAAACAAAAAAGTACATTTAATGTGCATTTCAAACTATCTGAAGACATGTAAGAAGAGTGAACTATAGGCAAGTAATCCCTTGCAAGGTGTGAACTTCTGAGCAGTTGCAATGGCAATACTTGCTCAGAAAAAAGGAAATATGTCATCTTGTTACATCTGCATGTGCATGCATCTCTGGGGCCCATACTGGAGGTGAAATACCAGCAAAATAAGTCCCATATTGTCATGAGAGAAAAACACACGAGTAAGTAATACCACAGTGCGCTGAGGGGCTGAGTCACTGTATCATTGCCGAGCAGGGTAACTAAATAAGTCCCCGAGCTAAAATATTTACCAGCTTCAGTCCAGCTGGAGTCCAAGGCCAATACTCCACATCAAAGATTTGGCTAATGAGATGAAGCGACACACTGGCTGGAGATCTACTTCTGTGATGATTGTTACGAGCTTTGCAAGTTTTCAATCTATATACACGCTGTTTCTGCAACTAATCTGTTTGCTTGGAAGTGCATGATAAATCACACTTGATGGCAGGATTAATGAGCCTAATAGGTTTTTAATGAGGTTATTAATTATAGATGGATTTGCTAGGACACCATGGATGCTCTTAATGAATGCAACCTGTTGATGAAACATGAGGAGTTTGTGCTCATGCATAATGTAACATGCTAATAGTGCTGACATTTTTTTTTTTTTTTTTACAACAGACTGAAAATCCCTAGGCACAGGTAGAATATGCAAACACACCAGAGAGGCCAATGTCAGTCATCTATCAAGTAAAACTGCCAAACACCCTCTGGTTTGAGCCTCTTAAATTGCTGTTTTTGTGTGTTTTACATCAGTACGAATTGAAAATCTCAGACAAAACGAGACAAATGCAAGACATCACTTTGGGCTCTTTTTGTTGAAAATATTCAGAGTAATTCTCTATGAAACAATCTTTACTTCCAGCTCCGATCTGAAGCACCATCCCACGCACAAGGACTTAAGCTGTGCGGCTGCCAATGTCAAAATGTGTTGTTGTATAGTCATTTACCAAAAAACATCCAGCATTTTGCAACAAATGATAAGTTACACAAGAAAGAAAAATGCGTTAACTGTTCTGTTGCAAAATGCGAATGTGGGCGCTCCTTCCATTTACTTTATCTAATTTTGATCCAGTGTGATGTTAAAAGTCAGTGACTGTATGTAGGGCGTGTGTGTGTGTGTGTGTGTGTGTGTGTGTGTGTGTATGTGTGTGTGTCAGACAGTCTGCCTTCGCTAAAGCAAGGCAACAATAGCACCAGAGCTTGGCTCAGTCGTGCCCTAATTTCCCTCTCCTCCACAGCTAGAGGAAGACCCCCAACCCCCACTGTGCTGTACTGCAGTGGCAACATGCACACACACACACACAAACAAACACAGACACACACACACGTACATGTTCACCGTGCACACACACACACATCTTCCCGTGAGCACAAATAAACTGGTATAATATCTGCAAATCCAGAACACACACACACACACACTCCTCTTTGTTACTGTGACGTATGCAGAGGAATTCCTCCAGACAGTGACACTCCGTGTCGCTTTTCTCCCCCCCCCCCCCCCCATTCATGCATCTTACCACCTCCATCCTTCTACCCCATCCTCCCTCTTCTTCTCTCCACAACCTATATTGCTTTGCTCCAAGCTCCTCTATAGGCGGGTAGAAAATAAGGCCATGTCCGCTTTTAAACGCTATTGTTTAAGACGACAACACCCCCATCTCCTCTTTCTCTCACACACACTCTTTTTCTCTTTCTTTTGCCCCTCGGCACATACTCTCCCTTTGCCTTGGACCTTTTAAAAAGAGGGTTCACTCCCTCCACCAGCCATAATTGAGAATTAGTTATGGTGCGGTGTGCATTTGTGTGTGTGCGACCCTCATCTATCAGCACAGTTGACAGTCGAGCCACTGAATGACTGCTATTACCCTTCTTATTACTCACTCACAGCGCAGTGGGTGGCTGCAGAAAAACAAAGACATAAGGTAAAGAGAGAGAGAGAGAGAGAGAGAGAGAGGCATGGATTGCAACAGTGCCCGGTGCGTTGAAGGGAATTCCCAGTTCTCCGTCTCTGGGACGTTTACACACATGTCCTCATCGCCAGCAGCTTGTTTGTGAGGTTGCTAGGGGAAGTTAAAGGTTCAATTTGAAGTCAGAGTAAACGCCTGAAAACTAAGTCATTATCAAGACGGTGCTAATGGGTGGAGGGCTGTTTTTAACCAGTAACAGGCCGCACACATGCCCTTAAAACATGTGTGCTTTTAAGGTTAAGCCTTTCATATACACACTGCACAGGACGACTAGTCTTTCATCAGGTTTACTATATAACAGTGGTTCTTTTAGTTTTGGGCTATGTTTATAAAGATTTAGGCTCTGTTTCTCTGAAGGGCCAGCGTCTAGAGGCATTGTTTTATTGGCTAAATCTGTACAACTATATAGGGCTAAAATAGTCACTGAAAATGTCACGGTTCAGCCTGTGCATTTTATCCAAATTCAAACAGAAACAGACTTCCCCTTCAAGCCCTTATTGATAAATTGAAACGATTACATGTTTACTTTGAGTTTTTCTGCTTAAATATACTGAAATATTTCACATTATAACTAACTTATAAGACATCTTCTCAAGTTTAACCCAAATCTAGACCTAATATATGAAGTCATCCAATAAAAGTCGTCTTCTCAGCCTAAAGTTCTGATTTTAGCACAAAGACGGTACCTTGGTTTTGATTGTCATTTTCTTCTTCATATTTTCTTTTTCTTTGTCTTTCTCTAGTGCCTCTGTATTAATGTACGGTGTCTTCGTCCTCCTGACACGTCAGTGCTTCGTCAATTAGCGTCAGCTTGTTGAAGAACAGAATACACACACTCCCAGCCTCAGGCCAAGCATTGCGCACAGAGGTCACTGGGTCACAAATACTTGTCATGGATATATAGAATGAATGGAATATGTTCATATCCATAGTCAGTGCATACATGAAGATAAATGCAGAAAACCACACACACAGCCAACATTAACAGGGGATTCTAACTAACCAGCTGCATCCTGAGGTGTGTTCTCTCATGTTTCAGGCTTCCCAGCCCTAAATCTCTATTTAATGGTTAAGTATTTGACAGAATGTTGCTCTCACTGCAATGATTGTGTGTGTGCGTGCACAGCAGTGCATGACAATCTGATTACTACATCTCTTAACGGTAAAATGACTCTCAGACTAAAACATTCCTAACCCCACGAAGCAGCCCTGTCAGTGCAGCGGACGATGACCTCATTGTGAAAAACTAGTCCATGACAGCTGAGCCCTGGGACTCACTCAAGCCAGTAATGGGCATTGGATAAGTACAGTTACGTGTTCTATCATTGTGTTATTCCGGCAGTCATGTGTTGTTACATTTTTTTGGAGCAAATGATCTACTGACTGACCAATGGTCTGCTTGACTTTTGGTTGAACTGTTGAGTAGTTTTTTTGAAAGCTGATCCTGGTTGGTCAAAACAGGTGTGAACACAAATATTCACTGTTGATCATAACAAAAGTTTTCTCATGACACTTTCCATATAGAGCACGTCTAGACCACACTCTCTGTTATCTTATTTACAGAGAGTCAACAATTCCCACCATGAGCGAGCACTTGGCGATGGTGGGAAGGAAAAACTTCCTTGTAACAGGCAGAAACCTCCAGCAGAACCTCAATAAAACTTATTGATTCATACTTGTGTGGTGTCCAATCCAAATGTTACACCGATGATAAATTTCATCTCTGGAAAGCTGAGTGACTGCAACACAAAAAACATCTGGTTGATAACTGTATCCACCACTTTATGACATTTTTTCCAGCAGCACACAGCGAGGATGATGATGATTGATTGTGATGAAGGTCAGGAAAAAGATCGGACGTGTCAAAACGAAGGTCAGGAGTAACACTTCAAACAGACAGACAGTCAACTTACACTGCAGAGCTAAGTGATGTGAGCGTAAAACTCCATTACTCTTCACACTCTCAGCTGAAAACACAGCAAAATCATGTGTCAGCGTCACATAAACTGTCTAAACACTGTGTCTTTTTTCCCCCCCTCACAGCACCAGTAAATGCCCAGCAGGGTTAGTTTGGCTGATTGAACCTTTTCATGTCCGAGGTGGAGCAGAGAACCAAACATTTCTACAGGCTCCGTAATAACAAGCTAGATCTGCCCTTAAATGACATCTGGCTAACAAACGCTTCAACTCGCACACATTTGGAGTCTGTGTGTATATGCACGTGTATCTGTGTGCGTGCATACGCATCTGCCATCTTAGTTTGTGTATGTCTCAAAAGTACTTACTCGAGGGCGACTTTGTGGTTTTTTAAGTCTAAACTGAAACTGAGTTTTTGTGTGTGTGTGTGTGTGTGTGTGTGTGTGTGTGTGTGTGTGTGTGTGTGTGTGTCTACATGTTTAATGGCTACATAAACCAGTCTGACAGCCACAAACAGGATGGAGCTGCAGTAAATTTGTAATGGTGGTGAATGCATCTCCATGTTAAACCTTCCTCTATTTGAAAATGACACTAATGAGCATTGGCGTGTCACAATGTTGCAACACTCATCAAGAGAAGAAGAAAAGAAGATAATAATATCGTCTGGGAAACATAGGACAGAAACATATACGACAGTTGACCAAAACTGTCACCAAAATGCATTTTTTATTGGCTCCATCCAATAAAGTGGAAGGCTAATATTATCAGCTGATATTAGCCCACCACAGACACATCAGTAACAGTTTGTATTTTTTTTTATATGTGCAAAAAGAAGAGCTTATTATTTGTTTTTATATATAACGATTTATAACAGCATTTACTGTTACATTTCCTATTGGTGTCATCTGATTATTACACATGACATACAGCACCGCAACATTAATTATTTATAGAAACCAACATCAGCAACAAATTGCCAGCAGCCAGCTTCACACTGCACCCAAAATGAATCCATAACAGACATATGCTGGGAAGTCTAGAGGTGGGTCATATGGACATACACTCATATTAGGTACAACCATATAAAAATAACACAGTCTTACATAACAGTCCTTTGTGAAGGTCAGGGTGTTCAGTTTTTGTTTTAGAGAGGTTGATTAAACTGCGCGGTCATTTTAGAAGCTGCAGTTTGTGGTGCTCTTGAACTGTATTGCTGACAGGCGTTCTGAATCTTTCGTCCATCCCATTTGGATCAGTAAGGCTAAATAACAGGAACACATCTCTGCATCTGTCTCTGTACCTAATACAATGGCAATTGAATGTGTGTGTGGGTCAATATGAAATTACATACCGTTTATGTATGTGATGTACAACGTGATGCAGTGAAGTACAACTGTTTAAAGACAAATTAACTGATGGGATTGTTTATTGTTTTGGGCAGAAAATGACATTAAAATGTGAAATCAAAGTAGAGACATTAACCAACAGATACCTTGTGGTATATAAACCAACCTTAACCTCTGTGGTTGTGAAGTGAAGCCAAGGCAGAAGTGCCAAGAACTGCAGATCCTCGAAAAGCCACTTGAGGCTGGCTACAGAACGAGTCACTCTCCATAAGCCCCCATGTTGAAAACTGAATTTTTATAGAACTCACCTGTTCAAATTATATTAAGCTTAAAGTTGTGCATAATTAACAGCGTGGCCACTTGGACTGACAGGTGGGTGCCATTACAGGTGGCATGTTTGAGCACCTAGGCGTCATTCAGACCATCTCAGCTCCATGAACGTTCCACGTCTTTGCAGATTAGCCGTGACGCAGCAGAGGCAGGACTGCCAAGATGGCGCCGGCCAGAGCCTCAGCACACTGAGCTTCAAAGCGGCTCTTCAGAAACCTGTGGGTGACGTCATGGACACGGCATCCATTCTTTATACTGTCTATGATAACATATCGGCCACCCTCATACAGGTCGTTACACTGTACTGATAACGCAGAGAAGACAGAGAAGTCACAGCAGGCTTCAATAAATCCACAGTAGCACTGGTTAAGTCCTAGCATGGCACATGGTGTTGTAAATGTTCCCCTCTCACTTTCTGTGGTTACATGCATGTAGTCATTACAACAAAAACACATGTGAAAGCTGTCAGGAGACTTAGGGCCTCCTCTTCCAGCAGCAATTAGTTAACTGACAAAACGTTTAGGGGCTTCCCAGGACGGTCACACATCCTCTGAAAGCCTCACGAAAAGCAGAGGAGGCAGGGGTGCAATGAAAGATGCAGCAGAAATGATTTACAGAACAGCTGCGCGGAGACCTGTTAGAAAAGACCTGTTGCAGCCGATTCATGTCATGTGCCAGCAGAAAGCAAACAATGCTGTGTAGTACAGGTATAAAAAGATTAACGAGGAACATTTGCTGACTTGCTCTTTGTGAGGCGGCAGCACCCAGCGACAATGGCACAGAACAAGCAAGTGACTCCCACTCTCACCGCAACCTCAGTGAATCAGGCCATACTGTTTGATTTCTAGACCTGACCAATGGACAAAAGCAGAATTGTCTTTATGGCTACACATCAGCTGACAGAGCTTTGTGGTGACAGAGAGCCGAGCTGGTTTGTTTTTAAAGGTACAGCCGATAACACCGGGGTGGAAAGTTCAGGTTAAACGGCGCGCTGGTCTGCCCTGGACTTTCCAGGATTCGCCTATCTGGACATGAGCAGTGTGAATACTACATTACATAACAAAACACAATAGTATCTACAGTCACTGGAGAGTGAATGTGAAGTGTTGTAAACACACAGAGTTGAAACAGCTGTCACTGAACTATAGCTGTTATTTATTCATCCATGTAGGCTTAAATGTTGTAATCTCAGCTTTTTGTAGCTCCATTTGCAGAGAAAGATGGTGTGATACAAGAAGAGAACGGCCTCTAAATGGATAAAATCAGCTTTCAATCACAAGATAATTTCTGGTACTTGGAGAGCTTGCCACTGCCTGACAAAGTGTCATCATATTCTCAAATGTTTGTGTAATGACAGACCTACATTTAATATTTCATTCATTAGATAGGGGGGTTCAGTTTAAGTTTAAATATGATTGGTTGAGGTGAGGTTATCTGGATTAACTCTTTATTTTAAGGATACAATAAGGTTTTTGTTTGGGGTCACATAGTGACGTGAAAAGAACACTCTTGCTGAGTTGAGAAGATCAAAATTTGAATATTGGACATTTGTTTTCGTAGAAATGCAAACTGTCTATGAGAATAGTTTGTAAAGAGGTAGCTAAAGCACGTGACAAACCCTGCCATGAATTCTACAGGCCAATGCACATGAGTACATTGAGAGCAGTAGAAACCAGAGTCAAACCACTTGTGTGTGTAAACATACATGACCAATAAAGCTGATTCTGATTCTGAAATAAGTGAGAAGTTACTTGCAACATCTCAGAGCCGAAGCATCACCTAACTACTAAACTACTTAAACATAACCATAAGTCTTTTAATGCCTAAATATAAGTACTCTGCAGCTCATAGCCCATAACTCTGATTAGTTAAAGTTAAACCCTTTATCAATATTAAACAACATCACAGCCTCTCACACACACACCAACACTCCCTTTGAATGCCTCATAATGTAATGCTGATGGGTGCAAATGTGCTGACAGCTTCAGGGGACACAATGCACCGCTCAAATTCCCGCGCCTTGCCTCTTAACTTCTTATCACACACACACAGAGCAGTGAGTGTGAGGGTTTCATGTGAGTCCAATGTAACCGAGATAAGACTGTCAGAGTAGTTCCCTCTCTTTTGCACAGCTGGAGGCATCTCAACTTTGACATGCACCAAAGCAGATTTTGCTTAATATTAACAGCATAGATGAATGACACACACACACACACACACACGTTTCCATCAACACTTACATTTCAGAGCCTGGATCAGAGCTTTCCCGTCTTTTATGAGCTCCTTGATGAACTTGTTGGTCTTGTCCAGCTCCAGTTCGTGGGACTTGAGTCTCTCCCTGAACTGCGGGCTGTCCAGGTAGCAGTCACTAAACTCCAGAGCAGGTAGTCCCATGTTGTTTCCCACCACCACCGGCCTCTGCACAAACCTGTAAGACCCGGCAAAAAGCTCCGAACAGGAGAAGGAGGAACAAGAAGGAGGAGGGAGGGAGGAAAGCCTGAGCTGCTACTACTACTGCTGCTGCTGCTGCTGCTGGAAATGATGGAAAATCCAATTACAGCATGTAAACAACGGGGCGGAGATGTAACCGAGAGAAATGCCTACCTACATAACCTTGCTTTTTGTTTATTTAAGGTAAACACTCAAGTTGACACAACCAGGAGTCCTCCTATATCTTTCAGAATGGCAGCAGCTGCAGCAGTCCGACACGGCATCCAGTTAAATGAAATAAAAAAAAGTCAGAGCAGAATGAGTGTGTTGGTGGGGTTCAGAGAAAGCACTTGCTCAGGTAAACCGGCGCTGCATTCCTCTCGACCAAGTCATTGTGGAGCGGACAGAGTCAAAGCAGGGCCGAGGAGGGAGGGAGGGAGGCAGCGGATAAAAAAAAAAACAAAACTCGGCTCGTAAATGCGGTGTCTTCCCTGGGCGCTTTTAAATGCACTGCTTTCTCCCCCTGACCCGCTCAGCTCAACGCTGCAGACCGTCACCAACCTACCCGTACGCGGATAATCCTCTGATTGACGCCGCTCTCGACCAATGAGGTGGCCGGGCTCGAGAGCTGATCGTCTGGGGCGGGTGTGTGGTGAGTTACTCCAGATCAGAGACAGAGAAAAAGAGAAGAGGGCTCACTCTGATCTTATTTCTAGAGCTGTTGTTGCCGGAAATAGTTTAAGCTGCATCCCATAAGATGCGGCCACTGGTGACATGTAACTAAATACATTTACTCAAGTAGCCACGGCAATGTGTTACTTGAGTTTTTCTATTGTATGCCACTTTATACTTCTACTTAAAGGTCCAGTGTGTAGAATTTAATTGCATCTAATTGGTATCTCGTGGTATAATACTATGGTATAATAAAAATCTCCTCACATCACCCTCACCTTCCTAGTGTAAAGGAGAAACAACACTTGAAAGGCCCTGTCTAGAGTCAGTATTTAGTTTGTCTGTTCTAGGATACTGTAGAAACACGGTGTTTCAACATGGCTGCCTCCATGAAAGAGGACCTGCTCCCACTGTAGATATAAAAGGAAAATTTTTCAAGTAACAAAAACAAAAAGATTCTTATTTTCAGGTGATTGCACATGCATAAAAACATAATTATGAATATTATATTCCATGTCTGCCTTATTCTGAAAATAAAGGCCCCAAATCTTACACACTGCACCTTTAATAGATTAGCCTTTGTATAGATGTTTAGCACGGGTTAACTTCTTAACACAGTTATTTTCTATGCAAATGTTTAATTTTGCTACAAATGTTTAATTTCTCTGTACATATTTAAATTCAGATCTATCTCAGGTCAATTTTAACGTATAGTTACTGTGTTATAGGTTAATTCTAATGTATGTTCAATGTATGTTTGCAAGCTGCTACTGGATGCTTGAATTTCCTTCGGGATCAATAAAGTATCTATCTATCTATCTATCTCTCTGTCTATCTATCTTTAACTACATTACAGAGAGAACGTTTTACTCCACAACATATAGCTGATGTGGTTAGTTACCCTACTTTACACAGTCTAAATTAAGAATACATTATAATGTATTATTATAGGCTAAGATACCCAGCAGTAGATAAAGTAATCAGAATTGGCCCCACCCTTACTAGCATTAATATTAAAGTGATGTACAACATTAATTCATCAATAAATGGATTAATGGTGCCTTAGCTGCCACCATTTTGGCAGTCCCTGCCTCTGCTGCTGGCGCTGCTAATCTGAAAATTGGCAAAGACGTGAATCATGGGTGGAGCTGAAGCAGGCTGAAAGAAGCCTGCTCAAACACGCCACCTGTAATGTCACCCACCTGTCAGTCACTGTTATATAAGTTTAAACCTTGATATAATTTGAACAGGTGAGTTCTGCCTCAGTACAGTTGCCATCAACATCAAAATTAGCCATAGAGACCAAAACTGTTTTTTTGTACCAGGCTGTGAACATGTTTATTTCTGCTGTGAAGTTGGACATTTTAACATGGATGCTTACGGAGATTAACTTGCTGTCTAGCGAGCCTCAAGTGTCCGTTTGAGAAGCTGTATGTAAATGTAGCTTGTCTTTCTTTTCATAAATACTAACATGCTCACAGTGACAATATGCTAACATGCTGATGTTTAGCAGCAATATTGGTCTGTTTGCATGGTAGCATTACTTAGTGCTGAACACAGAATAGAGCTGTGGTTGAAAGGAATTTTATTAGTTTGGGGTTGAAAATTTTGACCCTACAAAGTCATTAGATTTCATCCTAGCGACATGTTACTAATTTGTTACAATACATAATTGTGAAGATCTTTGTCTCAAAACCAGAACAGGTTAGTCTCATAGTGGCATCAGAGGTAAACTGCCAATGTCAGTGGAATTCATCAGTTCAATTATATATGTACAGAAAGGTAAAAAAAAAAAAAAAAGAAGTCGAGCTAGAATTAGCCAGACGAGAGAGAGTAATAATGTGTGTTTTTTAGCTGAGAGAGAAAATAAAAGTTTCAGAGAAATAAAAGTTATTTCCTGATTGTTTCACAGTGGTTACATTCAGCAGGTATAGACACGCCCACGGCACCTCAGCTCCCCACCACCACCACCACCACCACCGGACAACCCTGCTACGAGTTGCCGGAATCCCTGATCCTGTGTGAGTTTGCACTTACAGCCACTTGCCCCAGGAGGGCCAAAATGAGTGATGCATCTTGCAGAGCATAGACAAGCTTTGCATGCAGCGGGCTGGGATCCTGGTTGGTGGGAGGAGACGGCGATGTCATTTCAACCAGAGCGGGGAATTTCTGTGGATGGGGATCTGCCTTGGATTAAAAGCCTCCACCACTCTCTCGCGCCCTCTGTTGGCACGATGCTGCACCACAACCGATTTTTAATATTAATATTTTAATTAAGATTTAGCTTCATATTAACTTAAATTGGATTGGCTGTATATTGTAGTCACCACTGCTGCTGCTGTAACCAATAAAAAAATGGCACATTTTGATTTTTTCTTTAAACATTACATGCGTGTCACTGACACATGCACAGTTTGTGTTTGTGGTTATTGTGAGAAAACAGCTCAGATTTAGGCATGCTACTTCCTCTGCCAAAGCACAGACCAGCGTCTGGTCGCTTGCTCATTTCTCCATCTGTCACATTGTGGTGTACAGAGATAGCCATTTCCAGGAAGTCATAGCCAGTTGTTTGTGTGTGTGTTGTTGTGTAAGTCTCAGATGCAGGAGGCTCGTTGAAGAACCAGAATTAACCAGTTTGTAGTCAGGTACATGTGGGGAAACACAGACTGTTGCATGTTTCATCACAAACGAGCTAGCCAACTCTTGTTGTAAATGAAAATGCACACCAATAAGTGACAGTTGGATAGATAACATCAATATAACACAGGTTGATGTTGCTGAAAATAACATAGCCTGTTGTAACTTGTGTATTGAAAATAGTTTGTTAGTTAGTTAGCACATTGATTAGAGTATAATTTCTGCTGTTTTTTTTAAAGTTGCATTGACTTCTGGCTTCTCTCCGGAGAGGGGCTGAGTAAAAAAAGAATTCCCGTTCACATAAGTATCACTAAATGTATTTAAAGATGTGGCTTTAATCAATATCAGCGCTAAGATGTTTTATGGCCATCAAGATGCTGTTAATTAGATTTTTCTCATCCCTATCTAATTTCATCCTTTACATCAGCTTCTCCCAGAGAAGGCTTCCTTCCTGTTGAGAGAACAGTAATGTAATTATTGACTCGACGGCTAAAAATATATATGCATGTATCCATTTCCTCTTTATAAACAAGACACAAATGACAGCTGACAAGCAGAGTTCTTCTGCCCCTCTAATCCTAAAGATTCAACCTAAGTCACCTTAAGGTTATAAAGAAGATAGAAATATAACTTATGTAGAACAATCATTTACTGTAGCAAGCTATATTCTGATTACATCTGTTCCAGTGCACATTTAAAGACATTTATGAATCCATCATTATATGAAATGGAGGAAAGAAAATCTGCCTGCATGGGTGTCAGTTAGCTCAGTTGGTAGAGCATCTGCCCCATGTACAAAGGCTCAGTCCTTGCCGCAGCGGCCCAGGGTTCAAATCCGACCTCTGACCCATTGCTGCATGTCATTCCCCATCTCTCTCTCCCCACATTCCTGTCAACATTCCTGTTAAAAGGCCCAAAAAATATCTTTAAAAAAAAAAAAAAAAATCTGCCTGCATGTTCCATCATTTTTAACACATGTGGTATTCAGCATTTACGCGGTATCACTGACATTTACCTTGAAGACCTTAAGATCCTGACTAAAATATAGATATGCAGCTATAATGTATCTGCTGCTGGGTCTGGTGTGGTTCAAACCTAGGTTCCCATTTACTCTGACAAGGTGCCAGTCACACCAGCTGCTCTCCTCATTATTTTCTCTCCCCTTTTCTACCCACAGGGGGAGAGTGAAGCCAGAGACCCAATTGTGTTCATAATTATTGCTAAGTTGAAGCAGTGGGTACCACCACGTGTGGACTTTTTTGACCTATTATTATTGTATTTGAGGACAATGAAGCCTAAATATACCCAGGCTGTGTATTGATGCAATACCCACAACTGATGCAACATGTTTGTAAAGATTTCCGTGGAATTTTTCCCTTCAAAATAATGCTGGCCTGTGACACTAATGTGTACGTGACAGTAAAATAAATGGTTGTATCAGTTCAAGGCTACTTTGCGTTTAAGGCTAAATTCTTGCCAAAACTTACAAAGTGGATGGCAGAAAACCATCTTAAAACATACATTGATCCACAGCCCTGCATATGCTCCAGTCATTTTATTTATAACACTACAATAGTATAGAATATTTACAACAATATACAGCATAATTAAATATTATTTCATGAAGCAAAATACTAAAATAACAATGAGCAATAAAGTATTTCTATTACATTACATCAACACATTACATCACCCCCTATTCTCACTTCAACTTGGTTGAGATGAGTGAATGAGCTGGAGAGGCCTCACCGGCGAGCGTATTTCCTAAACAGAAATTATTATTGGTTAGCAGATTAGACTCATTTTACTAGGTAAAAATTATTAATGCTGCTATAATCAATATTTTAGTATAATATTATTGCATCCAGTGAATATAGTTCGCCAGAGTTCTCCTCAGCCCTATGGAGTTTTTTTTTTTGTTTTTTTTAACCATCTTTCAGCTTATTGTTTTAATTTTTACACAGCTGGCAACTTCACAGTTGTACACCAAAAGGGAGACAGACAAGGTTAGAGACGAGCTGTTGAACAAAGTGGAGCATCAAGCACTCAAATAGACAGATATTTTGTCTCACAGGAGATGGTGGAGAGCAAAACAGAGCTAAAAGGAGAGTGGATATTTGACTTTCATCAGATGTATCCAAACTCCAAAATGAATCTTCATGTCACTCTGGGCATGTTTGATGTCTAGATGGGTAACAGTTTCCCCATATCATTGATGTTATGTAAGTATATGTAAGAAAAAATATATGAATCTAGGTTCAAACGCCTCCAGAAGTGAGAGAAAAATTAACACGTCATTAACATTTCACACTCTTCACTTATTTATGATAGTTTGTGGTAATATTTTATGTTGTACAGTACTACATAACGCAGCAAAATACACCTATTCTGCCATCTCCTGGTAAATAGAAGTAAAGCAGCTATTTTCCCCCCAAAAAAAGAAAAACTAGGAAGCTCAGACTGAACAGGTGAAAGAAAAGTAGGTCAGACTCTGCACTTTTGGCAGTGCAGTTAATCTTTTTAGCTGCACATTCTTTACATAGTCTTTGGTCTCACGATTATTCAACTTGGAAAGGCAGAGTGTTTTTAAAATGCACATGTACTGTAGGGGATGAATTATAGAGAGCCAAACCTGAAGTATCCATCAGAAGAAGGCACAGACGAGGCAACCACTGTGAATTATTCACTCAGCCTGCACAGTACTGCTGTTTATTGTCGTGCATGTGCGAGACAGACAGTGAAAATGTGCAAAAATAGATTGCCGTGTGCTTAGAAGCCATTTCCACTATTTTGAGAAATGTCAAGAGCTGTTTGAGTCTAAAACAAGTCCAGTATCTCGAAAGAGTGTCAACTTTCTCATTTGCTCACTTGTTGGGGCCCCAGTTACAAAACTGCAATCTGAGAGGCAACTTCACTGATGATCAGCCCCTTTTTTTAAAAATAGAAAACTGATTCTGCCTTGCGTTTGTGAAGAATTTCATCTGAAATCAAACACCAGCTTCCCCTGACGTTATGTCTCCTATGACTATACATTTCTGTATTGCGGACCGTTAGTGCATGATGAAGTATTTACTGTCAAATGTAGTTTTGTCTTTGATGAGCATGTATTTTTAACTTTGCAGGAATGTGAAGTAAGTCCTGTACTCCTTTAATGTGACCTAACTATCCTTTGTACTGTAACCACTGGGCTGAGGAATTATGTAAGATTAATTCTGGGAACTGAAGTCACCCTCCTTTGTGTCTTTTATAAATGTTTATATTGTGTTGCTCACCCATGTCTCCAGGAGGACACCGCTATAAGAATGTATCAGCACTCAGTCAGACAACCAGCTCTGCTCATTTCCAGGCTCTGGCTGGATCCCATGGCTAGGACACTTACGTCACTCTGTCTCAGTCTCTCTCTCTATCTCTGTTCTAGTGTGGTAATTTTAGTCCTGACGTTGGCCTGTTAAAATGAGTCCTTTGACGTTGTTAGAATGGTGGTGAGGGGGCTGGACAGAGGGGTAGATAGGGTACAAATACAGGCATGCACACTAAAGTCTCTAAAGTCTGGCCACTTGTCTTGTAGAGAAAAGAGGAAGAAAGTTTGGGACAGAAAGATACCAAGAGCTGGTTTCAACCAAACCACTGTCAAAAAGAGGAAAAGAGGAGGACATGCTGGCTCATCAGGGGCACTGTCACGTGACTTTCTCACAGGTAGGTGACTGATTCACTAGATTAGAGAAGCCTTGTTGTTTATGTGAGAATGTAGACTAATAATCACCTCTGATGATTCACTAATAACAGATGACGATCCTTGATGACAGTAAAGCAAGTTGAAACTGATCTCGCTATTTTGTGTGTGTTCGTGCATGTTTTCTAATATCCTCTTGACTTTTAATGGCACGTCCATGAATCAACAATATTTTATGCCAAGCAGACCTTTACCCTACTTTACCCCAAACATCACCCTCTTCATCTATCTTCCTCCGATCCAAACATACACACAGGTTCAAACACTCCTCCCACGCTTCTGTACTCTGACTCAGTCAACAACTGGACGTTTGACATTCCTCACCAGCAGCTCTGTCCCCAAGGACCAGTCTGGCACTAACTAAACTCTCATATCCCGTAATACAGAATTCCTCTACAGGTCCTGTTTCTAGGAAAACCCGGCTGTGAGTGGGTAGGCCTTACATTCCTCTTGTGGCTTTGCACTTCTCTGTCTTTCGCTTTCCTTCTCCTCTGTTTCCTATGCCCTTGCAAGGCATTCCAGATGTGGACTAGCTACCTCTATAGGCTACCTCTGGCTACAAATGATAACAAAGACCAGAGTTGTAAAGTAACAGTGCTGGCTGGATCTTTCACTCCTTTCCTGCTACTTTTCCATTTGACAGACTTTATGGTAGCCACTGCTGCTCTGGGATCTCTACCCTCCAGGATATTGAGATTACATTGACATTGTGGCTTTAAAATGGGCTTGATAGTTTTTTTGGATTAGCTTTTGAGGAAGCAGACAGTCCGAGGATAAGACAGACAGGGCTGGATTCCTGTCTGTTCCACAAGTGGAAAAATTTCAAGTAGCTGCTGGAGATCTGACTGACTGTAAAATGGATTCGGCCAAAGCCACTTCAGTGTAGGGTGTTAATGTAAAACGTTTTTGCGTGAAACAGTGTGAGGAAAATTGCTCTTGTGTTTCGCTTGTGGATTACAATGTAATGCATTAAACTGTTGTGTATACTTCTTACACTATTGCTGGCACTTGCAACATTTCCAGGAGGGAGTGAAAGCCACTACAGCAAGTTTTCTCTGACCTTCATTGTGTCCACATGTTGTTTATTTTGTTGTCTGGCCTTGCACTGATTTCAGGTGAGAGTTACATCATTGCCATCTGGAAATTATTTCACAAAGAAAGAATCTAAGTGATGTTCAGTCGGAAAACAAGTTTGGTCATGTGCCTTGCCTCCATCCAGATCTGATTCTCTGGTTGGTTTCATCACTTCATGAAAAAAAAAGAGTAGGTTGACAGAGAGAAGCAGAGAGACGGAGAGAAGGAGAAAGTGATTGAGGAAGGCTGGGAGGGAAAGCATTTCCCGTAATCATCATGAAGGCGGCGTTGTCCTTCCCTTCCTGTTTCTTCTCGTGTCTCAGACACAGTCCAGGTGACACGAGTTGTGAACGCAGTGGATCTTCTCTGTCATTACAGACACAGGAACTTTACTCTACTTCGTCCAAGCCTCAACCTCTGTGCAGGATGTCTGAGGGAGACATTACAGTGCTGCCATTTGGACCTTCATCTCTGGACTTGTCCAGGCAGGAGCAGCGGAGGCTGACCAGACTGTACAGCCAGAACGGAGGATATCACCTGAGGATTTTACCAGATGGAACTGTGAATGGTGGCAGACAGGAAAATGACCCTTATGGTGAGAAAAATATGCATTATTTCTTTCTTTTTGATGTGTGATTGGTTGTTGTATCTCAGAATCAGGAGCAAATTAATATAGTCTATTGACTTTTGAAGTCTTTTAACATTATGTAAAATATTCAAATGAAGCTGAGAAAAGTCTGTATATGTAATTCATAACTACTGTTTAATCATTTGACTTTTAACCCTTTACTTAAATGGTGATTAAAAGTCTTAATGGTTGTTAAAATAATACTAAACAAAATAGAAGATAGGTTAAAAGTTAACTTTATAAAAATGGAAGACTATTAAGGTTACTAAATGTTTGAAGTTAATAATTACTTGAACAAACTGTTAAAGTCCTCTCGAGGAAGGTATGCAATCACAACAGTTCTGGTAAAGCTGCTCACTTACCCTGTGTCCACATTCAGATGACAGAGCCTATGCTGGGCAAATATTTATTTTAGTAGTTACATTGTATTTAAGTAAGATAGTCGTCCACTTTGTCCTTGGAAAGGCGATGTTATGGTAAACGGTGTCATGTGTTGTGTTACAGACATCCTGAGGATAAAGGCTGTGAGTGTAGGAGTGGTGGTCATCAAGGGCGAGATGACAGGAAGGTACCTAGCTATGAACAAAAATGGACGCCTCTACGGATCAGTAAGTTACATTTCAAAATTCTAATTTTGGATGGAGAGATTTAAGTTTTTCAGTATCAAAACACAGTGTTGGTAGATCTATCATGATGAAACGAGATCCTATTTCTCTTTTAAACTGTTACTTAATAGTTTTAGGAGCTGTTTCAATTACTAGTCTTGTTACATCACATAATACTTATTAACTTGTCAGTATAGGTTTAAACTCACAGATTCCTGCTGTTTTGTAATAGCTTTGGTTATTTCCACAACAAGCACTGGAAAGTCACAGTGCCACAGGCTGACGTAAGGATATTTCTGCTTAAAATAGATGACTGTGAGCAATACTTTGTAACTTGGAACTATTAAACAACTGATGAGTAACATACGTTATAGATTAAGGAGTTATAGGACTTATAGGAGTGATAGATTTGTCCTATATATTCTTTTTTCTTTTCTTTACACTACTCTGTGTGTATATTCGCACAACGTTACACTGAATATACAAAAGACTACCAATAAAACAAACTCTCCTCTACTCTTCTCTTCTCCCCCACTTTTATTTTCCTGTCTCAGCAAGCACTGAATGATGAGTGTTACTTCCTGGAGAAGTATGAAGAAAACCACTACAACACATATTGCTCTCAGAAGTACAACTGGTATGTGGGGCTGAAGAGGAACGGCCAACCCAAAGCAGGACCAGACACCCACCAGGGTCAGAAGGCCATCTTTTTTCTACCAAGGCCTGCAGGCAACATGTAAAGCAAGACGACAACAGGAACCATGGACACGCTCACTGAAGTCTTTAAATGCACATTAAAAGTGCAATTTTACGCTGGGCAAAGTACCCCATTTAAAAGTCACTTAAAGTCAATGTGATAGGGCAGTAAAGCCTGGGGCAAACACATGATGCTGGTTTTACAGTTAATTCAAGCTCTATTTTAATAGTAATAGCATAAATGTTTGTTTATTCCTCTTGTTTGTCCAAAGAATATGTGATCTGACTAAGCGGCTTATACTCTACATGATCATATGAGCTAATATCCAGAATACTTTCTGTTTATAAGCACAATCACACTCTATCTCTCACTGCAGACAGAAAATGTGGCAGTATCAGTGCATGTCAGCGTTGATAAATGGGTGTTCACTTTAAACCTTAGTATGAAATACCACTGCTGGAAGACAGCAACGGACTGCTTTTACACAGAAATATTTTCACAATTGATCACGTCTGGAACAACAAGGGAACCGACGAGGCAGTAAAAACAAAAAAGCAGACCATCTGGCGCTGGATTCTAACTCAAGCAAACAAATAATACAGTCCAGGGGATAAAAGTGGTATAACCGCTACAAATAACAGTACTTCAGTAGGGTGGATGTTTGAATCTTACAAGTAACTTTTAACTTCTAATCTGCTCAAGCCTGTTTGATGTCTGTTTCTGTAACCACTTGTGTTTTACGTGGAATGTCAGTAGACACATCTGCAAAAAAGGACAAAGTTGATATGACATAATCTTAGTGCTAAAATGCTGTTTGGAAATTGTTTCTGCTAAGGATAGCCATGACAACGGTGAAACATTTGTATGATTGTATAATTATAACTGTATTATGTGCCAAGGTCAGCTGAAGGCAGATGTGAAAACTTTGATTCAGTGAAGTTATTGTTGAGATATATTTTTAGGGAAAGGAGGAACCAGAGAAGAATTCTGATGACACTAATATTTGAGTGTGGCTTATTTGATTTTGGTTGTAAGGAAGGAGAGATGGACCAAATATTGACCATTCTGTCCTGGACCACAGAAGTTTCATTTCACTGGGCAAAGCAGCTTCGCTTCACAGCCCAACAGAGCTTTCTGTAAACATAATTCATTTCTTATTGATTCATGTGTTACTGTAACATTGTACTCGGTTCATTTACTATTGTGAATATTTATTTATAAAGTTTTATTGCTAATAAAATAAAATTGAACCGACCATTGTAATGGATGATTTCAAAGCAGTAACTTACTTTGTATACATAATGTGACAACCTTTTCACGAAGTAATACATATTGTACTAAATGTCTTTAAATGTATGGAATAAAGTCTGCATTGTTATTCATAAAAATATATATAATATTTTTTGATTTACTGTGATTATGTTCGTTCTAAAACACAGACGGGAAAGAGAGTTTTTAGCTGTGCATACATATCATTAAAGGAACACCAGTGTCCAACACATCTGTTGCTAATATTCTTGCTGTCTGTGTGTGTTTGTGTGTGTAGCATTGCATGTCAACATCTGTGTTTTTATGAATAAATTACACACGTACAGGTGTTTACCAGACACATTCCTCCTCCCGACACGAACATTAGAAATAAAAATGTTTGGCCACAAGGTGGCAGCATTGCTTTAGATTGAGTGACTTTTCGCTTAAGGTGGCAGTGAGGGTTTCAAAAGCTCCTCTGTTTGAGTCTCAGTTTATTATGATTACACGTAAGGGTCTCACCAAATCCCAGTAAAAATAAATCGTGAATAAAATCTATAAATCTAAGAAACCACATAGTTGCTGTCAACAAGCAGTGTTTAGCCAGCTGTATACGGGTTATGGCCATAGCATACGAATCAGCAAATCCTCCATCAGTACACAGACAAGACAATGTCATGTAAATGAAATACGTCTGAAAAATGAATTACACAGACATTGAACATTACTTTAGGGAGGGGAAAAAACTCAATGTGAAGTTAATCTTTCAGTATTTTAAAAACAGATCCCACAACTTTTTGATACTTTGAAACTTTTAATGTAACAAAAAATTTCAAATGAACAAACACAGAGTTTCATTTTGTTTTAACCCAGGCAGCCATACAAAATCTGTGCCTGAATAAAATACAGTGTAACATTAATAAAATGATGATTTATATCAGAACATATCTGATCAAACAAGCTGGACCAAGAAATTGAGCAAACATTCAATGCCAACTTCCTGTACTTGGCAGATTTTTATACATATTTTTGAATTTGTTCAGCTCTAAAAAGCATTATGGTTTAATGCAGCCTTAAGGACTCTTTTGTGAAGTTAATGTGTCTAACATCCTTGAAAAGAAAAACAATTTTCACCAGCTTCAGTGGCGTTGCTGCTTTCTAGTTAAAATGATTGTATCCATTAAGACGATGCCAGCGAAACGCGGAGGAAGACCTCCATTCACCCTGATCAAATATTTTCACCACATTTTTGGAAGCAATGGCATTATTCATCTAATCCACACTTAATGTGTAACGGCTGAAACAGAACATGGCCTGAAACAGTGGTTCAGAGGCCGCTGTGCCAGGAAAAAGATCCTGGAGGAAACGCTGGAACGTGGTTTAAGATGTTTGGGACGACTGGAGCTGATTCATGGCTCCAACAAGTTCCATATTATTGTGGGATTTAAACAGAGTTGGCAAGGTTTATTACAGTAGAGTTATTACTTTTCCAAGAGTGTGACAAATTACTATTTCAATTTGAGCAATAGTTCTACATTTTCCAATTTAAGAAATTACTTTCTTTGTAAATGTCAGATTAGAGCTGAATGCTTCTACTTACAATCCTACTTTCCATCCCCTGATTTGTTTCCCTGATAATAAGTCATTTACTTATGCTGAAGAACGGAAATTTACATCCTCAGTTGTCAGGGAAGTATTAACAGTACCTGACTTGCTAGTATTATTATTTATTTGTTTTTTTATTAATGCCTTTTTTTTATTTATTATTATTAAGCTTATTTGACAGGGACCATGTATAATAAACATTTCAATATTTGAAATCTGATTCATTTTACAGATATAGCTAAAAGCTAATTTCCATCCCCAGTCTCCATGTCGGTATTAAATTATGTCTATTTTATGTCCCTTTATACTTCTATTCCTATTTTTGAGAAAAATATTGTACTTTTTACTCCATTGTGTTAATTTGACAGCTATGGTAAGTTGTTATTTTGAATGATATTACATACAACACAAACATATAAACAGTTTATATAACATGATGCATTATTATAGATAATTACATGGCTTTGTTGAATACTTGATTCTGATTGGTCGATTACAGCATTCTACAGTTTACAGTCTATTTCTGAATAGCAGACCCCTGCTATGAATAACAGAACGTTGCTGTGGATGCAGTTATGATCATAGACTCTGGAGGACCATTAATTATGGATTTATTTAATAAGTAGCCGTGTAATAAGCAGGATAATGTACAGCAGACAGGTCCATCAGGGTAAATCCAGACCAGCATTCTGCATAACATTTCAAGGTTTATTTCGCAAAAATCACCAGCTTGTTGTACATTATTTCTGACTTAAACTGCAAACTTTTGTATATTTTTCTGATTCATTTTCAGTGTAAAAATTTGTATGCAGGACTGGTAATGAAGTAAAGTGGGGTACTAACACCTGTGCATAAGTTAAATGTACTTTTCCCTCTTTTGTTACACCCCACAAAATTGGTAATTGCACCCTCTCTATCTAAATTTAGACGCGTGCCTCTGTGTGAATGTCAGAGTAATCATTAGATCAACTTCTGTTATTGCAAAGGATTTTTTAGCTGGGGGCATTTTCATCCACATTTCAGACATTTCATCCACCGAACATCCAGCCACCAGCACCCTGCTGTTCATGATTAAATTCCAGATTTGGTTGTTTAGTTACTGTAGGGCTACAGCCATCCTCCAACAGCTCCAAACAACTCCTCTTTGCAGGCATGTATTTCCACAAGCTCTATGTTGTGTTTCCGTAGTAGGTGTTTCAGAAGGTTCAAGGTCGACATTTTAAATTTGACAACGGTGTTCTTGTCATATTTTCAGCTGCTGAATGTACGCATTTCCATCTTTTAAGCTAGCTTGCCGCTTGGTGCCATGCATGCGCGCTGATTTTGAATCTTCTGGGGATGTGATTGGATTGGTGGATTTCAAATCAGTGTTGCGCGGGCAGTAACTGTAATATTATTACTGAGATTTTATCAGGAATTTGTTACACCAGCAGCGCCTACTGTATGATCAATGTTGTAACACAATATTTTCTCTGCAGTTATGACAAGGCAACAATTTTTACCCACTTGAAGAAAAATAAGTTTAAGAAGCAACCAATGAGTTAAATAAAAATAGAAATGTACTTGTTACCACTGAAAAAGCCATGTGTCGTCTTTCCCAAAAGAATTTGATCTGCAAACAAAAAACAGGTAGTTCTGTCTAACTTGAGGACACCGACCGGACATATGGCTGTTGGTGGACAAACATTGACTATTACGCAACCTGTGACCTCTCATTTACTGGACAGTCTCTCTCTTTCTTTTTACCAGGCCACCCCATGAAGCAGCACAGCACACACACACACACACACACACACACACACACACAAACCTGGTTGGCCATTGGCCTGCAGGGCTGTGCAGGGCAGGAAGGGAATCATTCACTGTAAACTGAACAAGGACTGGCTTCCTCTGGGAGTCCCCTAGCCTGACAGCAGCCAAGATCTCTGCAACACAAACCACTCTAGCAAACACACACACACACTCACTCAGATCAACGCATACACACCCTGGAACTGGGACACATTCTCTCATCTGTTACTCCTCTCTCTTTCCTCAATTCCGTCTTTCTTTACTCTCCCTTCCTGCCTGTCTCTCAATTTCCAGCCTCCTTTAACCTCTGTCTCTGTCTTATTGCTTTCTCCTCATCATTTTCTTCCAGCATTCCTTCTCCCTCTCTTTGTTCCTCTCTGTAAGTAATCTTCCATTTTTTTTACCCCCTTATATACTGTAACTTGCAGTATATATGTTCTTTTTCTCTTTTATTTGTCCACATATCTTACTAGATCTTTCCTATTTTTCTAACCTAGAGAGAAGTTCCCTAATTTTCTGTCGCCAAAAGACCCTGCGCCCTTATTGAGCAACTCCAAGTACTCCAATAAACATGGCATTAAGATATAAAGTGCAATGGATATCCACTGGGTAAAATCTTACCCAATAATGACCCATTTCTGTGGATTAACAGTCACTGAACCCCTGTGGTTGCTCTACTCTGCCCCTCTGTGCTTCTCCCTTGCTCTCATCCTGTTCTGGTGGCCTCATCATGAAAACAGAGATGCTTTGTCAACGTTACTGTATGCATGCTATTCCCTTCACCTTTCTCCTCCACACAAGCAACCACTCGCACACACACACCAACAGGAAGGGAAACAAGGGATGCATATCCGTCAGCTGATCCAACTGGAAATGCTGACACTGGTCTCCCCATATGCTACTGCTCTCTGAGACAAGCGGGGAAGAAGGCAGAGAGGGAAAGAAAATAGGGGGACAGAGAAAGCGAGAGGGAGCATTTTGACAACCCAGAGAACTGCCCGGATGCTTGTGGTTGGACTTACAGCGACTGTTTTCCTAATAGATGATTTGTGCTGGGTAGACACATTCTGCAGGGGCTCCAAACATGCAGCTTTCCCTCAGAGTGGGAGCGAATGGCATTTGTCAACCAGAAGACCCTTTAGGATTTAGCCACAGAAAGGGAAACTGACACAGCTATTACTGTAAAAAAAAAAAAAAAAAACGAGTCCTGAGAGATTTATGCATGTCTCTTTGGTGCGCTACATGTTTGACCCTCTTCACATGGAGCTCATTTAGGTCGTCTCTTTGCTATTTCACGGTGGCATATGACCGGCTTGCAAGTATGTAAGCTGAGAGTGGCTGCACTGTTTTGGCGAAACAAAGCAAAACAAAACAATAAGCCAAAAGCGACTGAACGCTTGTTGAGTGCAGCTTTAAGTCTCCAATGCACTTAAGGGTTGAGTTCATCAAAGCTGCCACATTAGATGTTTTATCCACTTACTGACAGGCAGCGGTGTGCTTGGAATTGAAGTAATGGGTACGCCATTGGTGTGGTTAGAGTATATTTTTTTAATATTTTAGCCCTGAATGTTTTGATTAGAGTTTGTGCAGGCCAGAGCTGTGGAAAGTAAATATAAAGGAGTCGACGCAATCAGATTTATTGATCGCCAGCAACCATAACAACTAAAAAAATGTCTCGGCAGGCTCATTAAAGGAACAGTTTAAATCAACAAAACAGTGTGCTAATTAGTGAACTTTAGAGGTGGGTGGTTGGTAGGTAAATTTTTTCTAACCTTTAGTCAGAGCCAGGCCTTCTTAGTCTTTATGCTTAGCTATGCTAGTGGGCTGGAAGCTCTAATTTCATATCTAACCTCACAACATGAGCGCGGTATCAATCTTCTCATCTCACTCTTGGCAAGAAAGCAAAATGTCTAAAAACTATTTCTTAAAACTTGAGAAGCTTCTTCTGATGTGTGAGGAAGTGGTCAGTTAACACAAATAATATGATATAGTATATCGTGGTATCTGTGTGGGCAGTTTGTACTGTGTTTTTTTTAAAACCATGAAAAGTGCTGTAGGTCACATCAAGGTGGCAAAACGTACTATTTCAGTCTAGGATAAAGTACTCTAGACTCAAGGTTCACTTACTTACTTTTTCTCAGAGCTTTCGACTGTGTCACACAGATTTTTTTTAGTAAGAGGATCTTCTCAGTAGATGGAAGACAGAACTTCTGTCACATGATAACAAATGGTTGTATATGGAATCTTTAAGTACTTCAATATTTCAAATGTTCCATTGGCACAAAGGTTTGATTAACATATTGGTTTATGAGGAAAATTATTCACAGCTTTTTAAAGTCATGTTATGTTATGCTTATCTCCTATGTGGTAACCTCCATTGATTCAGTACTGAGAGTCCCCGATGAAGGCTGCACACTGAAAGGAGTTACTTTATTGAGTTGTTTGCGATATAACACGTACTGCTGCAGCTTGATACTTGAACACCTGCTTAACCTCCTTTGCTAACAGGCTAACAGGAATCGAACCCTATCTGTGTATCTGTGACAAGTTGCTTTTTTAGGTCATTCTTGTGAATCAGATCAGTATTACTTAGATATCGTATGATTCTGCACCTCAGGATTTATGGCAAGCGCCAGGGGTGAGTGCCAACACAGGAAGTAATGTGCCCTCAATGTAGGAAGACAGAAAGGAACTATTAACCATTTCCTTGTCGCCCTGTGCAGATATTGTTGAAAGTGAGAATTTGAGGAACTCTGGCTGGCTGGATGTAAAAAAAAAAAAAAAAAAAAGTCCCCAGATGGAACATCGTCAGACTCTGCACATGGTCATACAAATGTCCTTAAAAACTGTGTGAGGTGGAGGATAATACATGAGGTGATTGTTTCCCCTGTCACACCTGCACTCAGTACGGCTTGTACCCACCCACCCACACACACACACACACACACACACGCACACACACACACTCACATACACAGTCTTCACCCCAGCGTCACATGTTTTGAGTGTGACTCTCTAAATCACTGCTTGTACTTCTGCAAAAATGGGAGAGCTGTCATCTATTGTTTTAGTGGAATAGGAGCACACACACACACACGCACACACACACACACACACACGTACACACACACCTTGTCAAGACCGGAAGCTGGCCTGTCTTCTCAGCTGTGATGTCTCACATACACAAATACACTCTCACACACAGACCAACTGCAGCGATGACGCCTGTGATGGTTAAAAATATCCTGAATGGAATAGTTAGCAGTGAAGTCATATCTCTTTCTGTTTCCTTTTATCCCTTAAATATCCTGGGAATTTACACTACTGACATTTAAACTTCAGCCTGACACCAGAGATTATTTAGGCACACACTCATTCACACATGTACAGACCATTATATGATTAAATTCAGGATATTCGTTTCTGTGACCCTTTGTGGACACCGTGGCTGTTGATGTCTTGACATATTACTCAGCATCCAGAGGGAAGCTGTGTTCTGCTTCCTTGTGCTGAAAACACCTTTTATTAGTGCATCTTTCAAAGTATCCGTGACGTTTTTGACTTCCTGATGACGTTCAGAAGGCAGGAAAGGGCCTACTGTTCAATTGTATTGCATTGTTCAAAAATATTATTCACTTGTATTCCATTATAACATCAAAATAGAAGCCAAAACTTCAGGAACATGAAGTCCATCGAAAGGAAGCTGGCAATTTTCCGGGAAATGGAGTCAATGATGATGATTACAAACAACTAAAAATGTGAAATAAAATCAGTAGTCCAAAAATAAGAAAAAAAATGATGTTTTGGTGAAAAAAATTTATAGTATAGTATGCTGTCTACATAAATGTGACACAAATTTAACACAAATATGGAAACATATTTCTTTGTCTTATATTTATTGATATTTGATTGAAGCAATCACAATAAACTGCTCTTGAATTTCATGATCATCCATTTTTTCCATTTAGTCTCACACTCCTACTTCTTTGAATAAATTAATCTTAAAACAGGTGATGTGAAACATCCAAATGTGTTATTTTCGTATGTACAAACAGAAGCAGAAAGCCAGCTTAAAAAAAAAGAAAACATAAAGGCATGACTGCAGATGTGTCAAGGACATGATGCAAAAGGTACATTACAGTATCCTCTTTTCATTTCCCTGGAAGTCGTCATGGAATTATTCTTATTCTGGCAGTGAATGCGTAAGCAAAGCCATTACACCCACTCTTCTCTGCGTCGCTGCCCAGTCTCCTTTCTGGGAAAGAAATGTCCAAGTTTAACCTCTTATCGCTTCCTCTTCCCTTTCCCCTTCCTGTCATTCAGAACATGAAGATAAAACTTGTCCAACTGAACGAAAAATAGATATTTAAACAAACGCTGAGGCCTATTCATGGTGGATAGTTCACATTCCACACATCCCAGATATCTCATACTGTTTGGTTGTGGTCGTGGCCATGTCATTGCAGGATACTGTGGCTTCCTCTCTCTTTCTTTTTGTTTTACTCACTCGCCCATTTTATTCTGTCCCCACTTCCTTTCCTTTCTGTTTTTAGGCAACGTCCTTTTTTTGTGTGTGACCAGACCAGAGGAGTAGCTATAATTGTTCTCTCGTTCCTCAGAAAGAATGTCTAAAGCGAACCGGCCTTTTGAAGTGGCCCATTGTCTCCTGACCTCAGAAGGTGAAGAGGTGGATGAGGGGGAGGGGTGGAAAAGCAGGGACTAATGGAAAGGTGAGCAAATAGAACAGCAGAGGAAGGGAGAGAGATAGAGAGACGACCCATGAGAGAAAGTTGTGAAACGCTAGTGCTGATTCAGACTGGGGTCATGTCTTCCATGTAAGATCAAATTTAAAGTGTTGCTCATGAGTCAAAGGTTGTCTTTCAGAATTTCAGATTGAACTGCAGTCCCCACACTGTGATGCTAACTTGAAAACTATGTCTCTTAAAAATGTTTAGACGCTACGAAATGGGTTAGCCTAGTACATTTTGAGGAGGAAAAGTAATTGCTGCATTACGTTCACTGTTTCACCAGCCTAGGAAGTGACATGTACCGCGGAAAACTTTGTGAAAATTGTGATGTTAAATTTTGACAAACTTCGGTATTGGGTATTTCGCAACAAGCTTTCTCATTATGTTAATAAAAACATAATCTTTGCAGGATTACACACATGTGCTGTTGCAAAATTTTAGTCCAGAAATTTCTAGAGACAGGGATGGATAAATATATACAGCAACTTTCGGTCTGGCAGCATTCAGTTGCTGGGCATCAAAAACTGTGGACTACATTTATAATGTAATTTACAATAAACAGTCAGCCAGTCAGTGAGTCAGTCAAAATCAGTGATTGGTGATATGTTTTATGTGCACCCAACTGTGTCTGATACCTTACTCAACCAATCAAAAACCTCAATATAGTTCCCGATTGATTAAATGAAAAAATGCTGAATGCACACACTGTCATGAAAACACTTTAAAGTAGTCATAATTAAAAATACTCTATTGGGGCAATTTTCAAATCAGTGGAAGCTGGTAATAAATGGCAGCAAAGAGCTTCGTCAACTCTGCCAATTAGTCGGACAGCACCAGAAATATATATGATTGGTACAAACTCAAAACAACATGGTGTTATCCTTTTAAGTGCGCCATTGAAGCTGAATGCAACTCGTTTGAGGTGAAAGCTCCACATGATCACGTTTCAAAGTGCTGCTCCTGGGCCCAGATGGACCGCAGCACCAGCATGGTTTTATGTTTGATTTATAGCACACCCTGATTTGAGCACACTCTCAACATTGTTTTACAGCTTCATGCTGCCATCCAACGTACCTGCCCCAGGCTCAGGGCACATGCAGCTCTTAAAGGGACATCAAGAGGGGGGGAAATCTCTCTTTTTTCCATTCCTTTGGTTATTTTCAGACGCCCTCTGTTCCGGCCTGTTCTCCTCCCAGAGATTTTGTCTGTATAATTTTACTCAAAATGAATGCCAAGTACTTCTCGCTCAAAATAGCGCGTCTGTTACTGTAACATAACAGTGGGAGGGTTAGTCAGCTGTCCAAAAACAAGGAGTGAACTGAGCTGCGTTTCATTTGAAGCAGTTAAAAACACACAGCTGCCTCTATATCATTTTCAAAAATGATTGTACATTACATTCATAATTCCTGACTGCATTTTAATGTTGCTGGTGGAGTTACTGCGAACTACATTTAATGTAAAGTAATACAAATACATTTGAACCCTTCCTGTTTGAACAATGAATGTAAGGCCAGTTCAATCTTATTGGAGCACTTTCTACCACCTGAGGCAAATATCTGGCTCAACTGCTAAATGCGCCATATGTTTACAAGCTAGACACCTAATTTGTGTCATTTTGTATGTAATTTAGAAATGAGCTGGTACAACACTGTTTCCACTGAACTGTTGAAATGAGAAACAAAGTCCCTGTTTATGATCCTTCATTGGTAGCGTGGTATGGATCGCTAAGGCTACAGTATTAGCTACAAGTCAGCGAAATTAGTCTAAAGAAATCAACTTGCTTCCAACTATTTGGGTAGGTGTCTCCACCACTGGCAACAAAGGTGAAATGAAGTGTGGAGGTAAGTCTGGCTATGTGAAACTGAATCTGAACTGAATCTTTAACGGTGGACCTCACAGCATAATCCTTTGGTGGCTATGGTGACACTTCAACTGGCAAACGTTTCGTGTTGTGGGGCTGGAGTAGTTGGGACAATGGCAGGAGGCATGAGTTGTCCTCGGAGGCTATGAAGTCGGAGAACTGCAGTGGTGGCGATGGACTGTCCTTGAACTGTCTTTTCTCTCTTTCTAAAGACGGACGTGAGTTAGGAGACACAACAAATTCGACAGGTTAATTAAAGTTGTCTTGCGTATTAAGGAGAGATGAACTGAGCGAGATAAGGACCATGACCAAGAGGCTGTGCAGAGGCTTGCTGGACTCACTCGCTTCCTGGAAGGCTTTTGAATTACGGTAAGCGGGGCCTCAGGCATCGATGCAGCAAAGAAGTTTTCAGCTTCTTTTGCTGGGTCTGCTGGTGTAGGTCGATGGAAACTTTGAACGTGGTGGTTCTGGCACAAAATACAAGAGCGAAAGAGGAGGAGAGGGTTAGGAGGGTATTTATAGGAACGTCAGAAGTGGCAGAGTTGAGGTGTGGTCCTGCTCCTGAAACTCTGCTAGCTTCGGTTAATGTGTGTGTGTTTCATAGGAAAGAAGGCTTTTAGCGAGCATTTAAAAACATTTTGTTGAAGTACCTATATGCAGTCTCCTCCTCTACTTCTTCTCTCTATCTCTCTCATTCAAAAACACAAACTACTCACATTCACACAAACACACTCCCTGCCATGGCCCAAGGCACACAGTGTACAGTTACTCACATCCCCAGGAAGCGGAGGTATGACATCACCTTATCATCTCCTCTGGGCCCATGGGAAGACTGGAGGGGGGAGAGACTGTGAGAGAGAGAGAGAGAGAGAGAGAGAGAGAGAGAGAGAGAGAGAGAGAGAGAGAGAGAGAGAGAGAGAGAAAGAGAGAGAGAGAGAGAGGGAGTGAATGAGAGGAAGAGACAACAGAGTCCAAGAAAAAAAGGGACAAAGCAAGAGAGATAAGAGGAAAGAATGTGAGAAAAAGGTAGAGGACGGCAAACAGAAACGAAGTGTTTGTGAATATGACGAAAGTGATTCTGGCATCGCAGCAAAACATGATGAATGGACTGTTTTCCTCTTACACTATTGCTGCATAAAAGCTGTTACTGTCAATCACACACACATACACACACTCACAAGCACACAAGTACAAAAGCCTTACTTTATATGGCATGTGTTAAAAACAGAGACCTCTGAAAACAATCACTGCGGTCGGTGTAATAATCCTAGTTATGCATGCTCTGAAAAGAGGTCAGGTTGTGGAAATAAACAGTGTGCTGGATTTTATTACTCACACATGACCAAGAATCATTCATTATCAGGACTGACAGTACACTGGAGTCCAATGATTGCCTCCCTAACAAATGTTACTCATGTGGGTATGCATTTCCTTGAGTGTTTTAATATCATACTGCAGAAATGTTCTTTATCCATCAGTCCATTAGCACTGTATTCAGCTAGGAACTAGTTTTTCTTTATGCTTCCACCAGACAAAGCAAAAAGACAGGAAAGGGGCAACACCTTGACCATTGATGAGAACTGCATACGTAGTGGATGTTTTTTTCCCCAAACTGCCACAAGAACAGCAATGAGTCCATTCAAACTTGAAAAGGTTCACAAGACACACATTTGTGGTGCAATCCGCTGCCATTCTGGTCACTGTTTTCATTGAACCCCCGATCACTGTAAAGTGGCCACCTTTTGGCATTTTCTCAATCCACTTCATGAGGTAGTCACCTGGAAGGGTTTTCCAACAGTCTTGAAGGAGTTCCCATATATGCTGACCACTTGTTGGCTACTTTTCCTTCAGGGTGGTCCAACTTATCCCAAACAATCTCAACTGGGTTTAGGGCAGGTGATTGTGGAGGCCAGATTATCTGATGCAGCACTCCGTCACTCTCCCTCTTGTGTTTTGGGTCACTAACATATATGCTATTAAGTTTGAATGTTGCTTTTATTGCAGTAACCATATGAAAAACATTCAATTTTAAGTATTAACCAAAAGAAAACTGATTGAAGTTTAGTTTAGTTGATTCCTCATCACTGCTCCAACTGCTCATACTTACTGAAGCTATTTTAGGGGTTTTCCCATGATACAAGTATCAGGGAAAATATCAGGTTATGATCCAATATGGAACCAAATGAAGATGATGAAGCATCCCTGAGTGGTCAGAGTGAGGTTGGGATGAAGCACAATATATCACAGGACTGGATCGACATAGAGTATCCGATGCCTCAACATGGCATGACCTGTCATTGCACTGTACATCAACAAACACTGTGTTACATTCTCTAATGCTGTATACACCAAGAACTGCACTGACTCTTACATGTTTATAAGTCCTGAAAAGACAGATTGCGAGCATTTCCCTCTGCCTTGAACCTGAAAATGACTTCTTTCATGTAGGTTAAATTTTCTCAAAGCTGAGGAATTGCTTTTTTTTTTTTTTTTTACTTGAAAAGAACTTTCTTTAAACATTTCCTCATTTCTGTGAACCTCCAAGTACATGGATTTCTAAATAATAAAAAGTTACAAATGTGGGAAATGGAAAGACAGTACGTCAACACTGTCCCACAGTAAACTACTTGCTAACAGTTTTGGTGATGTCAGTTTTAAGACTCCAACATTGTTCCATAACAAATATCTATATTTAACTCTCAGCTGAGAATTAAAAATAGAATATAGCTTTGATTAACGTCACTTGGGTGGAAATAGACATAAAAACACAAGTCACTGGAAAATTCATCACCTACAGTCAATTGTGTGAGTGTGTGTGTTTGAATCAGAGACAATGAGAGGAAATAACTGTTGAAACTCGAGTCAGCCCACTTCTCTTATCAAACTGGGGTGGGAAAGAGCTGAAGTGTTCCAAAACATAATACCACTGAAGTCCAATAAATGGCCCCAGTCAACTATACACTGAAATTTATTAATGTAGTTCAATTTACATTGTGCGACATTATTTTTCTCTCCACCACTTTGATTTATCTTAATCTTAATCTCAGTATTTTCCATTTATCTGCCTTACATGTGGGTGTAAAAGTCATTCAACAGAAGTGAACGCATTTACGCAAATGAGCAACATGAATCAGTGAATAAATTGCAAGAACATCGTCAGCACTGTTAACACCTCTGATGTTTCCGTTCAGATGAACGTTGTGGTGGTTGGGCATGTCATGCAAACTAAGGAAGTAGATCATCAAATAAATATTAAACTTGTATAACAAAGCCATGTTGGTTTTTTCTCCCCAACAACAAATGAGTGTTCTGAGTGACCGGTACATAATGAAGCTTCATTGTCGACTTGTTTCTCAACCTCTAAGGTAGAAGATTTTTCCTGCTAATACTAATGGTTACAACCTGAATAAATAAACAGATGTTTGTTTTACATAAATTATTGTGTAATTTGTCATACATCCAACATATCATATAGACAGAAAACAACAGAGTGAATGTGATAAAATGCTGCTTCTAGTAGAATTTGGGAAATATGACAGTGGCATATGCAAACAAGTTGACGTTAGCCTGTACAGTTGACAATGTCATAAGTAAATTCCTCCTTATACACATATTGCATTTGTTTGGCTTTGACAGTGTCCATGGACATTTCTCCACCAATGGCACAAGTTAGAACATGAAATGAAAAATGTTCTCCCCTTTGAAAATGCACCCTGTGATCGAGGTGACCTATGGCACGCAGAGGCAGACCTATTAAAAGGTCCTATTAGGGCTACTGAAAGGTCACAGGTCTGATTCTGTGCCAGCTAGTATGGACAGCATGTGGGCTTTCTGAGTATCAGCAAAATATATATAACAGGATGAGGTGAAGCCATCACTGAGACATAATCCTATTGTCCGGTTCTCATATTGACTGAGACATGTCATCCACTTAGTAAAAAACAGCACTCGGGCGTCACAATGTGGCATTGGTCTATAAATGGCTCCAGGTCTATTTATAGATTAATGGATGGATGGATGGATGGATGGCTGTAACTCCTCTCAATGTCACTGAAGCCCAGTGACATAACAAGAGCAAATGTGCCACTGTCATTGTGCTATGTTCAAAACCAAGGATGTCTTCCAATATAGAGGCTGTTTGTAAAGGTCAGCCATCACTAATGAGTCTGTTTTATTATTTGTATGAACGCTCACTCACTGCTGGCCATATTCAAAATCACAATTGAACTTGAGTGAGCAGGGAAGTGCAGTATCTCATTCAGAACGATGTGGCTTCTTTTTCATGTTTGTGTCCACACTCATGCATGTATGCATTCATATGTGTGTGTGTGTCTAAATATAGGTTTGTTTCCCTGGCAACACCTGAGGATCATATAAATACATATACCACATCAACTGAACATTTTTGTCAATGAAAATGTGATATTTGTGAACCCATTCAGCAAATACTCACCTGCATTTGCAAAAAAAAAAAAAAAAAAAAAATCGCACATTCCCGGGTCTCTTGCAGTCTCGCCTTCTCTTTCGCACACTCCAGCAGGCAAAACTTAAGCACATGCTCTCAGAAACACATTCAAACACACACTCACTCCCATCATGCATTTGTGATCACAGTCAGATATGCTCCAGAGGGGGTGTGTGGAAAAGAGATCCATTATTTTAGCTTCTGCCTGACGCTTTTGTGTGAAGCTCAGCAGCTGAAAGGGAGCGATCAGCCAACCATAACAATCCATAATGGCTTTTCTGCCTCATCCACAAGTCTAGAAGCGTGCCTCCGGTCGGGGCTATCCCCATGTGCACCCCCCCGCCTCCCTGTCCCCCCGGCTGCAGCCTCTACCACCCTTGATGCCTGTCAGTGTGTGTGCACAAGCAGGTGGATGGGTAAGGACTGTTTATGTGTGTGTGTGTGTGTGTGTGTGTGTATGTGGGAATTCAGGGCCATGGCTGTGACTGTGACAGCGGAAGACCCCATTGAAAAGGAGTGGAGTCAGCCAGTGCAACTGGGGGCCCCTGAGCCTGTCTGATCACGCAACAACAGGGGCACCATGCTGCACAGCCGGCTGGTTGTATGTTCTGAGGATCAGCCTAGAGTTTTTCTGTTGCTGTTTTTCTCTTGGATGTATAGAATTACTAATATTAAGCCAATGCCAATGTCACTGTTGGCTAAATCTGAAAACACTGTGAGTCCACATCAGCATTTTCAGCCCAGGTCCACATTGAAACAATAGGAAAATGGTTGATTCTGAGAGTTGAGGTTACCCCTCCAATATGTTGCCTCCTTCTTTCAGTAACCTTTTATGCACTGTATGAATGTAGCTTAACTCATAGTTTAGTTTCTCTCGTTGAAATACAGGACATTTTTCACTTTTTCTTGTCAGATGCTGTAACTGACATGAGTAGAGTGATTTTTTCTTTTCTTGGTCTTGAAGAGCTCAGTGTTTTAGATGTGGAAAATGTCCAAAAGAAATGTGCTTTAAACTCAAATTATACTTTCCACAAAGCTGCGAGAGTCCACATGACGTAAATGTCTGCCCATCTCTGCGTAGGTTTGTGTGCAGTCAAAGATTTATCTGTAAACACATCTTTGTACGTAGACATATGTGGTATAAAGGACCTAATATACGGTAGAACAGACAAAGTTCACGTGCATCTGTTCATAGGGCATCTGCTGAAATTATAATTTGGGCATAAACATTGCTGTGTGCAGTGTATATGGTCCTTTAATGTAGACATGATTAACTAAAGCAGATGAGACATGTTGAGGTTGTCAAGCCAGTACACATGCACATATACACACACAAAGCTTACAACCTTACAAAATTTCATCCTGAATACTTTTACTTTACAATTAACAGGATTTCAATTTAAAATCAAAAAGCCCACATGTGTGAGTACTGCAAACAAACTTTTATGGTAAGTTTAGAACATAAATTACGGAAGGTGCACTTCCTTCCATAAACCGCTGCCTGAGTGCTGGCAAAAACCACAAACCATAAAAGATTTACCTGATGAGACCAAATGCCAAAATTCTTTCACTCTTGAAAACTGGGCCCATCAGCCTGTGGCTTTTTTAGGCATCACTTGGTAGTTTTATTAGGCCTTTAGTTATGCTTGGATTGGTTCCAGCCCCCATGACCCTGAATGAGATAAGTGGGTATAGACAACGGATGGATGGATGAGTTATTGGTTTTATAACTTTTATGATGTGCCCCTCTGGCAAACACTGCTGGTGAAATGTCAGCCATCTTGACTAACTAGAAATTGTCTAGTTTATTAGTATATTACCTATTAATACTCATATATGTGCAACATAAACATTATACATAAACAGACCAAAGACTTTAAAAAAGGGGTCACAAGCAGGAAGGACACTTCAATAAAAAAAAAAAAGTATGATAGCTCAGATTTAACGCAGTTGAATACAACAAACTGTGTTAATCAGTTTTAATTAAGAGACGGGAAGTAATTCCAGCACCTCACTCATTATCCTTAACTGCCAACAGCTAAAACCTCCATGAATTAATAGCCCCCTTTTACAGGAGCATCAGTGTTTAGGCTCCAGTGCCGGCTCTCGGGTAAGTGCCTCCTCCTTCCCCTGCTCTCTGCTGACCACTCCCAGGGGAACAGCATCCATTTTAGGAAGGAAAACAGCAACGGAAGAAAGGCAAAATGATGGAAGAGGAGAAAAGGAGAGGGAGGACGGAGAGAATTAGAAGGTTATAGGTTATATGTCGGGGTGGGAAGGGGTGCGTGAGCTGGTGAGCGGGAGAGGGGTTGAGAAAGTGAAAATAAGAGGAGATGAGAGAGGAAGAGTAGAGAGAGAAAAAGAGAGGGAAATCAAGTAGCCATCCGGTGATCATTTTACAGGCTGAGGGGAAGTGTTCCTGGAGAGGGGATGGAGCCAGACAAATGACTGAATGAGAGCAAAGTGGGTGGCACCACTGGCCTATTACAGAGCTACTTGCCTTCAGTTCTACAGGTACAGGAATCACACAGGCGACCTGTGACTTACACGTAAAGATACAAAGAGAAATATCAGGCACAGAATTGCCAAGAAAAAGAAAATAACTATCTTATTCAATTTATTTTTACTAAGCTCTGCAAACTATTTTGAGAAAAACATTAGGAAAACACTCGTGAGCTATTCAAGCCTTGCACTCATCAACTGAACTTATATTTTGGAGCAATAGGGTTGATCTACTGAAAGAACCTATATCTAAAGTTACAATATGTAACATTAATCTGCATTAAAATGTCTAAAAATGCTATATTGTGTTGAGTTGTGTAGGCCTACTTACATTAGCTCAAATGTTTCCAACACTTTAAACCGAGAAATACAGTACAGGGAAATACCAAGTTATAGGGGGCAATTCATCCAATAGTTGAGACATTTTACCCAAAACCACCAAAAGCATATAGGATACTTAGCCTGGGAGCCATAAATGTCTGTGCAAAATCTTCTGGCAATCCATCTCTCTGGATAAGTGAAAACTGACCTGACCTGCTGGCGGTGCTAGAGGAAAAATCTGAGGATCACCAAAGTGGCAGGATGCGTCCTCTGGTGATCATGAATATCACTCATTATATACTACTCTACTACCGACATGGTGTTACAGGCCTAAGAAGGATAAACACTTCTTTTAGATTAATATTTGTTGTTACTATTTCTACTACAACCTTGCACTCATTGTAAAGTCCTTTTGATCCAGTGATCCTTCACATTGATTAATGCTGCTTCTTTATTTCACTTTAGCTTTATTCAGGTTATTTGTCTCAAGAAACAAAACCCCGTCTGTCTCCTCCACTGTCTCTCCTCTTTCCTTTTCTCTGTTCCTCCATTATTATAGAGACTAGGCCACTCTGCATTACACATTATAACTTAATGGCCCCATGCATTGACATGAAACATTGAGCGTGTGGTGCACTTTGAGCACAGGAGAAATCTCAGGGTTTGTCTGAGAATTGAATGTTGTAAAACAAAACGGCCGACATTACTGTAAGCCAAAAGGCAGATGGCAAGGCAAAGGAGGTGGGTTTGCATATGCAGAGCGAGACGAACACGAGACAGATGGTCGTTTGTTGACTAATCTCTCACCAAGCACCTTTTGCACATTTACACTTTGGCCAGACATGGCTGACTAAAGACCCAACTAACTTTTCCTCCACTTTTTTGCATGAATGTGGTTCCCCACATCCCTTCTAATAGGTTTTTCCCCCCAGTGTCACTACATATGACCATATTTCTTTACGCCATCAACAGATTTCATGGCCTCAGGGGGATTATAAATGTCAGAATATTCTCAATGTAGTCGATATTTTATACAGCTCTCTCCAAAGTTCAAAATCAGATGAAACCAAATGAGGTGTGATGATGATGAGAAAACTGAGCACCAGGTGTCCCTGTCTCTCCTCTGTCTGCCCCCACTTAAAAACAGACGCACTCACCTCTTTCTTTCTCTTCCTCTCTTTTTCCCTCCACCTGGTCTGCTTGGCAGCCTCATAGTCCTGGGAAGTGAGTGAGAGATGCTGGAGAGCATTTGGTTTCAGTGCTAACAGATACCATAAACTTCTGGTGAGAATCTAATAAAGAAAGTGCTCTCTTCCTCTAGCTCAGGAAGGCGGAATCATGCAGGAACACATCAGAAATTATTATTGCCTGTCTACCTGTCTGTGTTTGTGGAAACTTCTGGGTTACTATTGAAGTTATGAGTGTTTTTGGTGCACAATACAGCCATGAAACGCTTCAACTTCTGAGTAAAACGTCCAAAATCTGATTTACAAGCAGAACAAGTGTATCCATTTGTGTCTCTGCCTGTCAGTGTGCCAATTCTTGTTTGTATCTGTGGCTTTGCTTGTGCATGCATGTGTGTGTGTGCGCGTGTGTGCATGTGTGTGTGTGTGTGTGTGTGTTCTGGAGTCCTGTAAGGCCCCTGGTATCCAGCAGAGGAATGCAGCAGTCTCTTGAAAAGTAGTTATCAGCTAATGAGAATTCCACTCGGAGCAGGAAGGAAGGGCTTAGAATGCGTGTCCCTCAGCGAATTGGGGCGAATGTTAATCACGATACCTTTAAGTGCACGCACGCACGCACTCTCTCTCACACACACACACACATACATATGCTTGCATGCATGCACACAGAGGAGTCTAGACCAAGCAGAGAGCTGCAGAGCCTGACACATGAATGGACAGGAGGGAGGGAGGGGAGAGAGAGAGAGAGAGAGAGAGAGAGAGAGAGAGAGAGAGAGAGAGAGAGAGAGAGAGGGAGAAGGAGAGGATGTTTTTAAAAACTAGGCTTGGTGTTGTCTTCGTGGTTTGGAACTAATTGGTTTCAGATGAAAATCAGTGCGCACAAACTTGAGAAGGCCTTAATGTTCTTTGCCTTGCACTCCATCTTTCTTTCCCTCTACCCCTATCTATCTTTCCTTCACTCTCTCTTCCTCCTGCCATCCTAACCAGTCAAACTTTATCTTGTTTTGGAGCAACGTTTCCAGTGTCACGGAGGTCATAGCTCAAGACAGTTGCAAAGTAAAAACCATAAAAATTTCGGATATAAAAAGTGGAAACTGCTTTTCTGCGGCCAAGTTCTCCAGACAACACACTGACCACTTCATTTGCTAGAAGTCTGTATTTCCTCCCTCTCGCTCTCCTTCAATCTCTCCCTCAATCCATCTCTCTCTTTCTCTTTCCCTCCATCTCGCTTTCTCCCTGTTTTGCCATGAAGGACACCAGGCCTCTGGAGATCCCGTCCCTCAGGAAGAAAGCAAGCGTCCCCCTCCCTCCTACTGTTTTTTCATAACCTATTATTTATGTCTGACAGACCTCCTCCAGACAAATGGCTGCCATATGGAGAAAGAAAGGCAGAGGAGAAGGAAGGAAGGAAAAACTCTCTCTACGTCCTCTTTCTCTTTCTGTGGCCTTGTGAGTTTCTCTTGAGGGGGTTTTTAAATTTCGATCAGTTTTTGACGACGCTTCACGAGCTGTGTTAATATTTCCTGCTGGATGGCTTCGTGTCTTGTGCCACACGAACGGCAGTACGTACGTCTGAGCTGCCTGCTGTCTCATCGAGCTGATGGAGATATCAATCCTGTCTCATTGTACTGAGATGTACAGCTTCTGTGGGCTGTAAACCATGACCGCACACACCCCGTCTCTGTGGTCCACAGGGACACATTTCTCTGCCATATACATGTTAAGCCTTTAGAGCAATTACACGTTTAAAGGCATAGTTTGAAATAAAGTGGTATTATAGTTACTCACCAGTAGTGACATTGATGCATTGATGCAGGCTAAGCATAAGCAGTTTTATTATCAAAAAGGGTCATAAATGTGATTTGTGTTTGGCCTGTCGATGTTTGATTGACAGCGGCTGGCAGGCTGCCGATGCCACACCGTAGGGAACAAGAGACAAAGTAAACAAACTTTCACTGTAGCCTACATGACATGGGCAAACAGCATGTTGTTAGTGTTGAAGAGTGATGACCACACCAGCATCTAGCTTGACGGAAGTGACATCTGCAGGTGCGTTTACTCAATGTGCAGACAAGCTGCAAGTTGACAATGTAACCTGCAAACAGATGCAGAACAAAATATATGTTTATGTTTGGAATAGGGAGACTTTAGCAAGAAAACTAATGTGGATTCCTGTCTTATGCAAGATATGCTTACTGTTTCGAAATAAAGTTGAATCAAAATGAGGGAGGTACCATCATGAAACCAAAAAACATAAAACAGAAGGACTCTGGACAAGTGACACGTGATAACAACTTGAATCCAAACTAGCATTTCCAGACTTCAACAACAGAAAAACAGCTAAATGGCTTTCACAGCTAAATCATTATTTCATGGTTGTAGCATGGTTTGACAAAATCCAGATAATTACAACAGCTGTGCGATCAGCTGTATTGACAATTAGCAACAACAGAGAGTTGCTCTTACATTTACAGTCACACAGCTTGTCACTTGTTTTGCGAAAAGCTCAGTTTCCACCAAACACTGAAACTGGATTACTTATGTAATGTATTGATCTTATGCTGGTTGCGAAGACACTGGAACAGGCTGGTTGACTTGGTCCTTCCTTTAAAAAAGTGAGCACTAACACCAAGTTTGAGAAAAATGGAATGACACTTTGTTGGACAGCTGTTGGAATAAAGGACCTGCTAGCGTGGCTTCTTACATGGTGGGTATTAGCGGTCTGTTGCTGCAATTTTGGGGAACATTGCCCAATGTTAAATAAACACTTTCAAAGTAGGTACAACTGAATATCATGAAATGTTAATTTCATCTCATTCAACTGAATAATTGTACCAAGATCAATATCAAGCAAAGACTGCAATCTGGCCATACATCATGTATCTGTCAAGTTTCTCTTTTGACAGATACATGAAAACCATCAAGTAAATTGAAATAAAAAACAGAGTGGTTAATCATAGGAAAAGCTAAAATGTCACACTACTACAGGTTGATGAAGCTGCTTCTTCACAAAAAATAAAGAGTATGGGCGTCTTCTGGGGTGTAAGTAAACCTTAATCCAAGCGTTCCACAAGTTGCCTTGTTGCACACTACCCTATCTCTAACACCATAGTGGTTGATAAAACATGGTATGATGGAATGGTATGATGTATCAAAGTTATTGGTGTTTAATTAATTTGTCACATCCTGGACAATATAAAGGCATAGAGGTTCTTACTGATCTAAATTTTAACTTGCTGAAAATTAAAAAACTCATATAAAACTTAAAAACGTATATATATACGAAAAAAGGGAATCATGATTGTACAGGTGCCTGCTAATAGAATAGACACCTTCCTTGTTTTACTGTAGTTCCTTTCTTCCTTCACTCCTTCTTCTTTTTTGTTGCATTTATCCTTCTGTTATTCTTCCTCTGCTCTTTAAATGTTTGTCCTTCTTCGGTTATACTTCCTGTCTCTTCTTCATTGCTCTCTGGAGTCACTCTTCCTGTCAGAATAAAAGTGTCTCTCATGTCTGGTCCCTGAGGGAGCAGCTGGCCAGCTAATCCCCGATGGGGCCTTCTCCTCCTCCTTCTCCTCCTCTTCCACCCGACCCCCCCCCCCCACCCCACCCCCCCCACCCCTGTCTCTGAATCTCCCTTCTTCCTTGCTTCCTTCCTTCCTCCCTCCATCTCTCATGTAATAGCTCCCTTGTTCCTGTCAGACACAAAAAAAAGCACCTTTGTGGCCTCTCTGCCTCTGCCTCTGCCTCTCTCTCCACCCCCCCCTTTTTCCTCTCTCGGAGCGAAGTAACATTTAAAAGCAGGAATAGGGAAATTGTAAACAGCAGGGTTTTTGGGCCTGGAGGCCGAGGCAGAGTCCGGCAGGGCTCAGAGTCCAGCAGAGCAGAGAAGCAGGCCTTTGTTATTGGGAGATTAGTCAGGGAGGCGAGGGTAGGGTTGCCACCTCCAACACCATACCCCCACACCTCCGACTTTAATCACCAACACCAGTACAACACACCCTGCTACACACACACATAAAATTAAGAAAATGTCCGCTGCCTGCATGGATGTGAGCTGGGCTTTTATTTTGAAGTTTAAGATGCTTTCCTGGTCTTAAAAACAGAAATATGATCTATGTATGGACTGCTTTCACATCCACAGATGTTTACATGGCTGTTTGACCTAATATGTGCAAATCAGCATTGGTTGTTGCATTAGTTCGTCATCATGGCACTTTGTTACTGTTACAGTCATCTGGGGAAAGTGACCATCTGTGTTTAACACTGTGATTCAATAAGGAAGGCAGCATTTTTCTTCATAATGAATAATGAATGAGCCATTACCTGCCGTCTGTCTCCAATCACTCTCTGTCTTTGTTTCATTGCGTTGATTAGTTTCGCTTTCTACGGTTTCTTCTGGATGGATACTGTAATTATGACTGTGTTTTTATATATGCCTTTCACCACCACATGAGTGAGTACATGTTAAACAACAGCTTGCTGGAGCACATTCAAGATGCAAAAAGTCTGAAGAAGGAGAGAGGAAAAGGAAACATGACAGCTATAGGACTACTAGTAGGATTGGATTTAAAAGTGAATGATTAGAAGATGTACAACTACCAAGCTTGATGTCAAGATAGGAGAACTTGGATGTGTTATGTGGAGAGAACCAAAATGTCAGGTGCTATACTTGTGGTGGTGATGCTCCAGATGCCAGAGGGCTATATGTCTTGTTCATGAAAAAGTTTCTTACATTTTTAAACATGTTTTGTTTACAGTAAAAATAAAATGCATAGAATATAAAATGTTTCATTCGGTGATGTTTTATAGGTGCTTGGATGAATGGAGGATCATGATATAGACCTTGTTTGCTTTGAAAGTACTGTGCACGGAGTAACTATTGTCACAGGGTAACTGGCACAATGATAATAGCCGTCTGCACAGGTACAGAACAGATATTAAATAACTGAACCTCAGTATTTAGGGAGGAACACGGCATTCTGCTTCAGTATCAAAATCTTTCCTGAAAATGTCCTATATGTATCACACAAGACATTTGACTGAACTCCGATTTTCTTCAAGGATTTTATTTAATGTCGATGATACATCAGGAAGTTTAACATTAGAGTCCGTGGACTGCTGCTCCATCTGGAGCCATTGCTGTAATTGTTGAATCTTCTATATCAGAGCGCATTAAAGTGTCATTACTGCAAATTTACCCAGATTTACTGAAACTTGGCTTCACACACAACACAGGATTCAAACTACAGAAAAGCACATACAAATAAAGACATGGGCACACACAAGAATATGAAGACTTCAGCGCCAAAATGTGATAACTGCTCCTGGCAGCTGGCATGAAAATAAAACTAACTTTGATTGATTTTGCGATGCTTACAAAAGAATCACATTGTCGTCTTTGTACATCTGAGATGATCATAAACGGGTTTTTGGTGGACTGAAAGCATTTTGGAAAGAAAATGCAGCTTGACAGCTTTGATTTGCAGCCATTAATTAAAAACACAGTAGGTGTCTGCCTTCGTGCCAGACCATTCAACTGATGCTTTAAATTTCCCCACTATAGCGGTTAGGTGTACAAAAGGGCAGTCCATCAGCATTGACCATTGTTCCTATTTCAACCATCCATCAATACCTCACTGTAAATCACAAAATGACATTTCCTGTCTTCTGAAGAAATCTGCTGCATGTGGCTGGAAGGTGTGTGCCCTAAAAAACACACGTGCAGACTGGTGAGATCGATCAAACACAGCTGGGCTTGATGTTCCTCAGCCGTGAATGACAACCTCATGTTGAAGATTTAGCGTTCAGCTGGAAATGCAAAGTGAGGCAGGTTAGCATCGCTCTTTGACGAGAGATATCAAATGGCTTTTGAGGGTTTTCCTCTCTTCGCCTTTTATGTTCCCCTCTGTCTCTCTCTCCCTCTCTTCCATCCTCTGTCTCACTCTTGGTTTTGCGCTGAACTTTCCATCCACAGCCTGCCTCTCCCCGTGTGTGTGCTTTGAACTCCTCAAACTGTTCTTTTGAAAGGCAGAGTCATAAAACGTCCTTTTATGCAGGCCCGGTCTCTTTGATGGGGTTGTCACTTTGTACAATGCTCCGCTCTAAGCCTCGGAAACTTCAGACAGGCATGACCACACCCACGCAGACAGACAGACAGACAGACAGCTAGACACCATCAGATCAGTAAAATCAGATTTGGTACCTATACATACATTAAAAAAAAAAAAAAAAAATTGCAGTAACTAGGATTAAATCCAGGAAATTGTGATTCATACTAGCTAAAAACATGGCAAACAGGCCTTAGGAAAAGGGCAATTACAAGATCTTGACAATCCAATATTTTACTGATTACCATTTTCATACCAACTTTGGCCCTGCATGAAGAGATTTATTTGAATTGAGGCAATCCAGCAAGGGTGCCAAAGCAAGGAGGGATTTAGCTCCCTTAAAATGACAAAAGTTTGAGTTTGAGAGTGTTTCCTATTATGACAGTGCTGCTTTCATAATACTGTGTGACCAGGCTGTGAACTGGTACCAGTCCATGCAATGTTGGCAGTCCACAAAGATGTCATCAGCCAAGAGCAGACATCTCCGACCCACTCTTCCTGACTACACACTTCTGGTCAACCACAAATGTTAAATTTGGGAATAGACAAAAAAACATCCCCCACTAACAATTATTCTGCGGTTTCACAGATCAGCTGTGAAAAAACTGGCTCAAACTTGAGTTATTTTTCTTTTTAAATATTTCCTTGTGTCATTCAAACACTGCAACCTCTGGTTTACACTACAAGCAACTTGCACAGATGTGAAAACTGCAGTTATTTTTCTGTTGCATGTTAATGCAGCTGTAAGGTGTTTGGAAAACACGTTACTTTAATCTTGTGACAGTTTTTCTCCCTTGCGTTGGTTTGAGGCTGGAAAAACGATAACTGTTTGTGCCATTTTGTATCAGATTGTTCCAGCTCTTCATAGATGTAGAACAGAGTCTTGTACATTGCTCTATATGAATTATCCCAAAATTTCTGCTTGCCATTCTTAGTATTCCTGGGATCTCCACAAGTTGACCCACTGGCAGGTCAATATAAATGAATCCGGAGGCTGATTTATGTGTTGCGCTCTCAAGTGCCGCTGCCATTACTGCAGTGGCAGAGTGGAACTGAAGACATTACACTGTCAGTGAAAGCACAGATGTTTGGGTTAATCACGGTCAATGGTCGCCCCCTCCAATAGACGAAGGTATTCTGTGTGAATGTGGAAGCTGTTCAGTCTCAAAGCACTTTAGTAATTATTACGCAGGCTTTGAGAAGAAAACAAACTTCATGATCATTATCATGAGAAATAAATGATTTAATAAAAAAAAATCAGACACGTTACACTGTTTTTCCAGGGGATAAAAAGTAGTGCTTGTCTTGGTTGGTGCTTTGTTGGCCAATATGCATTCGAAACACGATGATTCAATGGAGATTTTTGAAAGCTTTTATCAGCTTTTATATTTATAGCTTTTATCATCTGTCTTTACCAGAGTTGAAGTTAACTATTGGAGCAGCTGATAACAGCACAGAGCACAAAATACATCTAGCCGTCCATCCTAAATTTTGCTGAAAAGCTTTATAGACGATAACCTTTATTTTAATAGCTATGATGAAAAGGACCTTTCTACTGTTTTCTTGAAACAAGGCGCTCTAATGTGAAATCCTTAACATACATTACAGAATTACACATGGGATTACAAGTAAAGCACTACTGCATTAATGGTGGTTTATCTGCTTCTGCCTACAACCCGAATTTCATCGAAAGATTCAAGGAAAAGGGTCAAAGGAAACTTTGAGTAGGCTTTGTAATTAACATTAATTATTGTTTATTTCCACTGTATCTGACTTTTCAACAAGCTTGTGAAAGCAACAGCCAAGTCACAAATATCAGATGTCAAAATTTCTGCAACTTCCTCCACAGAGGAATGGTGGTCCAAACAGGTCCAGTTTGCAGCTGCATTACAACACGATAATTATGTAGCTGTAACAAAAACATAGTAATAAATGTCCACTGTGGTGGATTAGGTATCTTAAGATATTTTATAGTCTCTACGAGTAGATTTTGACAGTGATACATGAGTTAGAAACGATGACCTGAGAGGTATAAAATGGTATAGACTGTAGTTAATTGGCTGAAGCATTCAAATCCTTTAACAGTTACAGAGTACAGAGATGCTGGACAAGCCTATCTTCTAACCCAAAACCAGACAGCCTGTTTGGGAGTTTGGGGCAGGCACAAGGCCCCAAACCACCACACATGTTTACCATTGGAGCCTCTGTTGTGGTGTCACACCCTGTGAATAATGCACATTCTGTCTTTCGTCACCTGTTTTTTTTTTTTTTTCGCCCATGGCTCCTGTTCAGTCTTACCATCTGTTTTCTCTTGATTTACTTGATCTTTGATACTGAAGAGTTTCTGTTAAAAGAATACAATGGTTTCACACCTTGGCTTTCTTCCAATATGTTCTTCAAGTCTGCCAGGCTTGACTGACTCTCCTCTTCTTCTCTCTTGGCATTGAACTGACTTTCAAGTAGCAGAACTCAGTGCCCTGTCCAAGGTGTTGGATTTCAGGAAACCATTCACAAAAGAGGTATACCATCGCTGTGGTATAGTATATTATGTAATGGTGCCAGGTTGCAATGTAAAGTCCCATTTAAAATAAATAGCAGTCCCTATCACTGGTTCATTACCTTTACAGCTCACTGTTTCTGCTTCCTTCCTGCATTATTTAAAACTGATTCGCTGAACAAATAGCACAGATTGTGTCCATATTGGGTTGTGCTGACCAGTTTTTATTGAAAAATAGTACTTCTGACAAAGTTCTCCGAACTCACTGATAAACACATTTGCTTTACAGTCAAAGCCTCTAGTTGTTATGTGAAACTTATGTGAAAGTGTTCTGTTGGTATCAACAGCACTCAACTTAGCTCTGACATGGCTGAAGGCAATTAGTAAACAGTAAAAAGTTAAAGTGCGAACAGGAACATAGGGGTGAAACTACACTCAAACCACACCACAGAGCTTCAGGTAAAGGCTACAAAAAAGACTTTCAGAAACCAGTAGTAGTCATAGTATTGCAGTTGTAGTATTACAAGTCACACAGTAGAGGCAGCACAGTGGTGCATTGGTTAGCACTGTCGCCTCACAGCAAGGAGGTTTCTGGTTGGGGCCTATCATGTTCTCCCCAGTTCTGCATGGGTTCTCTCTGGGTACTCTGGCTTCCACCTTAATTGGTGACCAAATTTGCCAGTGGGTGTGAATGTGACTGTGAATGCTTGTTTGTCTCTATGTGTCAGCCCTTTAATGAACCAGCAACCTGTCCAAAGTGTACCCCTCCTCTTGCCCAATGCCAGCTGGGATCGGCTCCGACCCCCCTGCTATCCCAATAAGGTTAAGCGGTTATGGAAGATTGATGGAATGGATGTGGAAGTTACGCAGAATTATGGCATGGTATGATATGATACACAATGGCATGGCAAGATATGTGGTATGGTATGGTGTTGAATTTGTACCATATTGCAGACAATCCTTCAGCTCTCTGTGATAACAAATGTCAACTGTCCTGAAGTGTCCTTTATCAAGACATTGAACCCCCATGAATAGTTGTCCTGTTGCAGCTTACCATGACCTTAAATGTCCCTGAGGAAGAAGGAAAAGCAAAAAAAAAATTTGACTATATTGACTATTTGAATATTTGTTTTTTATGTGGAGAGTAGGTTACAAGATCATTTTTGTACAACACTAAAAGACTAGGGTGTAAAAATCTCATCTCCCAGGCTTATACAGTAGATGTATCCTGTCTTCCATTCTCCTGCTAGTTCCCAGTTGTCAAACTGTGGCCATTACAGTCTGGGTTGGGTTTCCCATAAGCATCCCAACACTGAGAAAATCTTTGTTCCATTGTAAGCCGCAAGCACCGAGAGGCTTTTGGGAAGCTGGAACCTGGCTGTTCCCAGGATCCTTTTCACCTGAGCAGGAGAACAACAGGGGGAGAAAGGGGTAACACAGAGAGAGGCTGTTGGAAAGCAGGAATAATGTGAATGCAGACATGCATGCAGACACACAAGAATATGGACACATGTACATTCACACAGGAGGTGTCGTGATACACCAGTATTGATCATCACAATGATATTTCAAAGGAAACATTGATATCATGTTCATGTTAAAGATGAATTTGACTTTGAAAGTATTTTTTCCAAAATAATCATGTAGTGAAAATCTGATATTGTGACAACTTTGAGTCTGTTGTACAAACACTCAATTTTCCTTCATAAAATGTGAGTGCCAAAGTGGCCTTTGGCCATGCACTAATAGGAACATTTTTGGCACAATCCAAATGGCACCAAAGATGATCCTCTAGTACCTCCAAGTGAACCTCTGGTTAGCTCAAATGTTCTGGTCTCTTGTCGCTCTCTGGAGTCCTTCAAGCAAAATGAACCCCAAACCTAAACATAACCATAGCCATGAATGCATGCAAAAGTGGTGTCATTTATTTGTTAACCCTTAACCCGTAATGGATATATTCTATTTCCTTTAAGATGAATGTCTCTGTGGATCTATGTAGACAAAGGTATAATGGGTAACTGTAGGTTGCAGAGGATCTCAAAGGAGGCGACATTCAATAACAATAAACCACATCTCCAGAAGATCCACATGCTCCATGCCCAAGAGTCTATGCCTTGATTTGTTTACCCAAAATTAACTATTTACTGTAAAATCTTGACTTATACTTGAAACAAATAAGTTAGTTCATGTGTCATATGTCCATATCTGAAGGTGAAAGTGTTCATAGCTATATAACAGCTTACTCAAAGACACGGTGAAATGCCTGTTGACATAGATGAGGGGTTAAACACGATAACTAGGATAACGACATGCACTTCTGGACAGTTTCTCCTTCAAGGTATTCATAGGGTTACACTCATTTGTACACACTTAACATGCCAGAAGTAGCTATGTGAAGCATGAATAAAGAGAACTTGAGAGACAAGTTCAAAGCATTGAATGCAGCATTGATTACTGTTAAAATGTTGGACATTTTGTAAAAACTTCTTAATTTTGTTATGCAGACAAGGTTGCAGAGCAATACTTTTATATACTTTTAATTGCTAAAAACATACAGTCATCACAATTTCTATGTTTTACCATGCAAATGAGATGTTAGGCCCGAGAATGCTTATCAAATTATTAGATTTGCAACGTTGTGTTTCGAAACACCTACTAGCTAGTTACTACCTACATTATTTTTGCCCAATGTGTCCTGTCAGCAAATATGAAATTAGAGGGAGAAATGAAATGTATATCAAACTTCATCTGTGGGTTAACACATTGAGCATTAACCTTTGCAGCTGTGAATAAACACTGATGGTGATTCATTCCTGAACCAACCTCAGAAGTTTACTAATCATGATGTGTCAAGGAAGCAGTGTGTTGAAAATGTGATTTAAAAAAATGTTGCTTTTAGAACCGGTCATAATCCTGTGCCAGAAAGCCAGTGTTTAAAGAAACGAACAAATGTTTGTGTGACAGGACCCCACTAACTTCTGAAATATCCATCACCCTCACTTTCAGAGTTCAGCGGAAGTGCTGTCAGGGTTGAGTATGTGAAACAGATTTCTAGGACAAGATCTCTTTACAAACATCTTAAGGCCTCTGTTAAACCGGTTTGATCATCAACCTGTTTTCGTGCTGAGCATGTCTTCCGTTCTTTGGTCTGTGGAGTGTGTGTCTGTGTGACTTTTGTGTGTGTGTGTTTCTGCTAAATAACGAGGTCTGAGAGGATGTAAATCACCCCGTCAAAAGTGAGCGCTATGAAAACATCCTGAGTGCATACTGAGACACCCGTACACACACATGAATAGTCCAAATGAGATGAGTAATAATTCAGTTGGTGGAGTGGAGTTAAGGAAAGTATAAGAGTTAAAACGAACATGTAGATAAGTCTTTGTCTTTGTTGTTTTTAACATGTATATATGCATCACAGTCATTTTTAGATAAAAGAATGAGTCAAATGGTATCTGTCATGTTCTGTATGTGACAAAAAGTCATTTGACGAACCACATCTGATACGATCGTTTCCAGATAACCTTTAAGTGCCAACCATAAAACCTTCTTTTAGACTTTAAGAACATATTTCACAACCAAATCTAGCCACAAACGTAGTGCATCAGTTTTGTTTCCGTCTTTCTCACCTCGGAAACTTATTTTTCGGTTTCCTATGTCAGCAGCAGACAGCTGAAAGTGTTGTTACAACAGAGAGCTAAATATAACACAGAGACGTCTGTGCCAAGACGTCTTTTGAAATCATGCAGCTAAGCGTTTTGCAGAGATGTGTGCTGTGAAAATGTGAACCTCTCAGTTATTGTAAGACGACTTCCAGGCAGGAGATGTGTTATTTGAAGAAGCCGTGTGATTCACTGGACTGTAGGTTCAGGATTTTTTTAACCTTAATATTAAGTTTCTCCTCCTGATCATTATAGACCTGTAATTTGATGGGTTAAGAAAGCCAGTAAGATAACAAACGCATGCCAATTTTAGATGGTCAAATAAATTCTAGGTTACACCTTTAAACAGCAGTCCCATATAAAGATGTGAATACCCAGTTACTCTTTGTTTTTAACATGCTTCCTTATATCTTTAAGTATTTTAAACATATCCAAGTCATATATTGTGCTGTAGATGTCATTGTGCAATAGGAAAGTGCTTTGATGGCTGTCAGCGACCAATCAAGTCATGGGTCAATGGGTCACATAGCAACAGGCTGCAAAGGCCACAGAGGAAGAGAGAGAGACACACATGGAGAAGAGAAAAACCAGGAGAGCAAAGACAAATGCTTATCGCTTGAGTGCCCTCGTGTCGGCAGCGCCATCTCTGACTGTCACCACCTTGAGTGACACACATCGGGGTTGAGGGGTCAGCAGGGGTGAGGAAGTGTGATGTATGTGGGTGTGGGTGTGAGGAGCTGTAAACTTCCTTGGAGAGGAACAATAAAACCAGTGACTGCAGGACAGGTTTTGACCAAATCTCAGGAACTAAACCCTCAGGAACTAATCAAGACCCTAAAAGCTTCTTTATCTCAGCAACTGTGAAAATTTCACCAAAAACAAAAGATGAAAAGCAACACATCTCACTTGCTTTTAAGTCAAGTGAGAAAACTAAAATTAAATTTAAGTAAATATCAGTGACATTAAGTGATAAAAGTCTCAAGAAAATTCTTAATATTGATAGTGTGTCAACCAGTGCTGGATTGAAGGCTGCACATAAGTTTGCCAAGGTTTGAGTTTGAGCACTCAGAGCTGTCCACCCTGTAAAATCCACCTTGATACTTCCTGGGCGATAAAAAAAGTACTAACCCAGCAGCAGGGGGTGGATAGTAAAACAGAGGTAGGAGTAATGTTTGTGGTTAGGTTTAGGTGGGTAAAGTTAGGTTAAGATCATAGTTTTGTTTAAATGTTACATTTTATATTGCAAGTTCCACAGGAAGATAAGATTGCAGAAAAGATCCATACCCCTGCTACAGCAGGATCAACAATCATGGCTACGATAAATAATCTTATTAGGAATAAATCTGTCTCCCTCACAAACTGTCTGTAACTAAACAGAGTCGACCTGTCATAATGGTGATACTTGCCTGAAACTTTCTGAGGTTTGAGAAACCGCTACTGCTGTAGCTGATCACGACAGATTTTTTGTGATTGACCCAAATTCACTGTGTGTGCAATTTGTCACAGGATGCATAAAATACTGATCTGAGTCAGCAGTCTAAGAATGAATGTGTTACTTTGTGGTTATAGAGATATGTTACAGATGAGCATGTGAAGAAACCATTTCTGTCACATATTTTATAGTTTCTTTCTTTTTTCCTTGTATTATTTGGTTTTACGAAAATGATGTCCTGGGGAGGATTATTTTAGCAGGTTCAATAGAGCTGATGAAAATATATATATAATATTTTAAAATATATGTGTATTTATTAATTTTGTATGACCTCTTCTGATTACAGTAATGGCAGATCTGGGAGGAAAAACAGCAACTGAGACACATGGGAGTCATTCCTTATCTGTTGTAATGACATCAAATCAGGAACCCAGTGTGTGTTTATCTTTTATAAAGTAGCAATTTTGGTGAGTTGTGGAGAAACAGGAAAGTGGTATTGTAAGGTCAACTCTCAAATTGTAGCCAAAGTAAACAGGCAGAATTTTACTGCCAAAATCAAAACATCATGCAAAGATGAAAAAAAAACTCAAAATTGAGTGAAAGCAGAGCAGCTTTAATTTAGCCTGTGGCAAAACTGAAAGGAAATAATGAATGGGTGACATTTGAAGGGACGCCTGTGTGCCACTAAATGTGTTCATACACATGTGAATGCCCATGCATGTGTATTCATAGCAACAACAACAAAAAGAAAGAAAATCCAAAATGCCCTCATGAAGCATTTTTACGCTGGGCAATAAGCTTCATTAAAGGAAGAACAGTAGAGGAAGGTGAATGGGGGATGGTGAGCGAAGGTGTAAGAGCATGTGAGTGTGTGTGAGTGACAGAATAGAGGATAGGTAGGGGGCAAGGCAGGAGGTGGGTGGTGTGACAATTGTGAGAGGATAGGCTACTGTTAGTCGGGTGGGAGCTGCAGAGGAGATTGGAGGTGAAGTGAGGGTGTGACTGACACATGGATAGAGACGACTAGCAGGGGGTGGTGGGAGGTGGCAGGCAGAGAATAATGGTGGCAGGATGCGGGTGTGCTGCATTGACGAGGTTGTGTGTGTGTGTGTGTGTGTGTGTGTGTGTGTGTGCCACCAGAGGCTATGCGTGGTCTCCATGTTGTTTCAGGTGTCCATACACCCCCAGCCAACCAGCAGGCCCTGGAGGGAGGACTGGCAGCTCATTAGCCTGATCAAAGACTCCACTTCCCCCTCTGGTTTAACACACACACACACAGGCGCACACACAAACCTACACACACACACACTTTGCTGTGTTTACCTGGCTAATCCGAGGCTAATCTGCTTGATATGCAGGATGTGGGGCTCAATTAAGAAAATGAAGGTGTGTTGATGAAGGGAGGGGTGGAGAGGGAGGAAAAAAGGAAAGGTGAGGTCCACAATAAAATGTCACATTTTCACAACAATGCTGATTCTTCCCCTTTTACATATATATATATATATATATATATAATTTTCTTTTATTTAATATATTTCATTTGTCAATGTCATTTCATTTTTACTTTTTGTTTTAGTTGGAGTTTGTTTTATTTTCTGAATGCTGGTATGAATCTTTAAAACAAATTTTCTTTCCTCACACTGCTGTCATAAGCATGTTTTGCCCATCTCAAGTCTTTGTCATGCATGTGTGTTTTTGTGAAAACCTCATCAGGGACCTGATTAAACATTTATGTAACAAGAAATCAGGTTTCTTCAATAGAAGTAAGCTCCATTAACCAGGTTTGTCTTAATCCATGATTCAGTCAGGTTTACTCATTTATCTATTTAAGGAATCAAGTTAATTCAAACAGCTCCAGGTTATATTTGACGCAGGTCATCTGATGCAGAAAAATACTCAGCAGACAATGAGCGACACTGACTGTCAGGACGTAATCACCACTGACTCAGCTCCTGAAGCCGAAATGATTCATTTTAGTGAGAATCATATCATGTAAAAATAGACCCTATAGTGGAGAGCTGCTTTTTATTTTATTTATATGTTGAATCGGATCCTGATTCATATCCTGTATTGACTGGGTCGTACTTGGGAAATTGACCACCTCATCATCTATTATAACAAAAGAGCCGGTGAGTCAAAGCCTCTCTCAAGCCACATCCTCTCAGCTCAGGAGGAGATCTTGTTATATTAATCAGAGGCTTTGCTTGTGAAGTACACTCACTATATTCACATCTGGACACAAATTCACACAAAGAACTCACTAAATCTGATTTACATGGACCTTTACAGATTGGACACAGATATTTCTGTTATAATCCTTTGGACGTTCTAAGAGCAAGCTTGGTACCTCAATCAACTTTCCCCTTTCCTGTACTGAGACATGCTATATGACATGCTGTGTTGAAAAGAAAGCCAAATTTTGAAGATGGTTAAAAGATGTTGCAGTGTCACGGACACATTACATTGGATACGGTCACATCTTGAGTTATCTAATGTTAACAAAATGCTAGCTAATGGCTAGCTACATCAAGAAGAAGCATTTTCACAATTTCACGATGCCCGACGTCAGCCAAGTTTATTTGTTTTATTTATTACGGAGGGACAGATTGTTTTCATTAAGACTGGAATGATTATTTTATATTGATATATCATTCACTTGCAAACATCCCATATATGATGCCCGGAATACACACTGTTGCACTAAATGGAACCGGCGTCACCATGTTTTTTTTTTTTGTTTTTTTTGTCAAGCCTGTTCAACGTACAAACATCAACTAAAGGAGGTGAGGCTTTGGATCAAATTGCAGGTTTACAGACTCTTTAGGTAACAGAACACAGTCTATTATGTCAGCATCCACTAGGTTACATCACGTATTTAGTAAAAGCCCAGCACTGGTCCAACATATCAGTCTAATCTTGTTCCCGGGCCGTCTTGCATAAGCCTGCTTCTTTCTATATGACCAGTTCACAGCTGACCAAACTGGGAAATTTTTCTCTGGTACGTTCCCAAGAAGAAACTGATTTTCCTTTGTCTGCCGCCCACTTTATCCTCCTTATGTTCCTCTCCAGACTGGTGGCTCACAGGAAGTTGCTGTAGCCATCCCACATTCATCCCTTGCTGTCTCCTCTCCTCCTGTCCTTTCTCCTCTCTCCTTCCTCTGCTCCTCATCCCATCCCTCCAATCATTTTATCCTCCTCTCATCTCCTGTTTTTTTTTTCCTTTTTCCTCTGATCTCCTCACCCCTCTCATCTACTCTCTTTTCCTCTCTCTCTTCCGTCCTCCTGCCCTCTTCTCTCATTTACCTCCTTTTTTCCACTCATCGGATCCTCTTGTCTTTCCTCCTATCCTCTCCTCTTGTCTTCCCGTCCCTCCTCTGAAGGCTTAATTTAAGCTTGTCATCAGAGTATCTGTGAGCTGAAGGTGGATACTGCTGATGCTGCAGCCATCGCAACTTCTGGGGTGCAGATAACTCATCTATAATACCGTTGGTCTCTATTTGTGCCAGTTTCACATGACAAACTGATTATTTCTCACATTTTGAACTCTATTGAGAGCAGAAACAAATATGTGAGAAGCTGAAAAATAGACTGAAAGACATTTGGTTCACAGACAGTCTAAAAATAGGGAACATGTGGATTTGGTGGATTTCACCATTGTGTTATCTGGCTCTGAGACAGGCTAGCCTCTAAATTTGTATTTGAAAACACCAGTCCTACTGGTGCTGAATCTCCTTTCCTCCAATAACTTTCATTTTTTTTCTATTTGCTTGCGTTGTTTAAATGTGCAGCCTTTATGTATTGTGTTTTCTGTATAGCGTGTGTTATATTCTGCATTAAGCCACTTTTCTGCCATAAAATAACAGATTTTATATCATTTCAATGCTACACTGATATGAAATTGGGTGAATGGTGTATCTGTCATTCCCACATGTTCTCTGTAAATTCCAGGTATAATCACCTACAAGAAGTATGTAACACTTTATGGCTTTAAGTGACACAACACTAACTATTTCACTGATTTTGGTTAAACTGGATCATATTTTACACAGAAAATGTTTTTTGGTTTTCCCTCTGACACCAGCTGCTCCACCTCAACTCTGTGATTTACAGAGTTTCCTGATGGACAGTAAAGTAAACTGCTGCCAACTGTAGCTGCTGTTCGCTAATGTTAACTGCCCAGACTGTGATCTCAGTGCAGTGAGGGAGTTTTAGTGTTTGCACCACAGGCGTTTTAGACCACCAGGAAGAGGAGGTTTTCAGGCCTGGGGCGTGGGGGAATGCTGATGGGGAGTGGAGCTGGTGTCGTGCCAGAACCGGAGCTGGGAAAGCGAGCTTAGCAGTCTCTATGGACATAATTGCAGAGGAGAAGACCGACGAGGATGTTTATGCAGGAAGCTAAGAAGAGAAAAAAAATATATGATAGATCAAGACAAGGGTAAATCTGGGACTGACGATAGCAAGCTTTGTGAAATAAAAGGCTAAAAGACAGACACCAAGCGGGCCTTCTTCCTGTTGTGCTAATAAGGAGTATTAGCTGGCTGCTATGTCTTGTGTTGTTGCACTTGCTGGATGCAGCATTGGACATGCTGTTAGCAAAGGTGTCAGCTCACTAGTTTTTGATCATAAGTAATATAATCATAACAAATACACATGTACAACTGTCCATATTAACGGCAGTGGTATTTTCCTGCTAAACTGAAATGAATAAAAAGCAATGGCTGTGTGGAAGGTCAGTGTTTTGTGGTTTTATTTATGATTTGGAGTTCCGGTAGTTGTTTCTAATGTTGACACATACTTTACCCTCACTGTTAATAACTGTGGACACCTTTCATTTATCATTACACCTTCTACTTCACCCCTTTGGAAAATTACACATCACTAAAACACCTACAACTGAGAATGTGTATTGATACAGAATAATTTCATCATAACTTTTAAATTAGGAACTGAAACCATGAGGTTGAAACAACGTGGGTCTCAAAACATATTTTTACCTGATGACTCTTAGATTCTGTTTTGTTTCCATACACGACTGCACTCTGCACTGGTCAAAAAATAAAAAGTTCCGACAAATCTGTGGAAGGCTTGAAAAAACTATTGGAAAAAAAACAGATTAGTTTTGACTTTGTGGCTGTCGTCTAAGCTGAAAGAACCCCGCTGGGCGAGGGGAGGAAAGGAGAGCTCCGGTGGAAGTTGACCTTTGACCTTTCTTCAGAGGAGTGACAGGACCCCGACTGCACTCCGACCTCCAGGGACCAACCAATTGCTGAAGCGTGACCTGCCGTCAGGGGCGTGGCCACAAAGGACCTGGCTTTATGCTCTCCACCTCTCACATTCTGGGCATTCCATGTGTCGCTGGGAGCACATATCATCCAGGCACCCCGGGGATGAACACACATACACATGCACACACATGCACTTTCCGCACAGTGATTGAGTGGTGAAAGGGGAATATTGTACTTTATACTCCTTTACATTTATTTGACAGCAATAGTTAGTAGTTACTTTACCAATTAAGATCATACAAAACATAAAATACAATGCACTGTTAAAAATATAACACATATTGAACCCAACAGTATTTAAAATACTTAAAACCTTGACAAAGCAAAATGCTAATTTCATATTAAAGTATCAATATGAATGATCTAATATATAATAAAGCACAATACTCACATGGGTCATTGTTCTGCATTAAGTACTTTTACTTTTGATACTTTAAGTACATTTTACTAATAATACTTTTTCAATCCAGGACTCAATAATTGATAATTAATACTTCCTGAACCCGTGCACAGCTTCACCTCACACTTATATATTATATAATAAGTTCTCATACTATTATTTTCATCTTTGTCTCAGGGCTTTACAATCTGTACAAAATCTTCCTATACTTCTAATATCTAATATCTTCTTCTACTACTTTGATTCAGATGAGAAAAAGCTTGAAGGAGAGCAGCAGGATAGTTATCTCATGTACAGAGTAGGCATAAGTAGCAGCAGAATTAGCCTACAATGTAGAGAAAGTACTAAAATACAGAGTAACAATGCTGATACTCATGATGCAACAAAAAAGATGTAAAGTGACTGAGCTAGTGGCGGGATTATAATATACCACCAAGGGTTCATATATAAATGTGATGAAGCACGAAAACAAATTTGAAAAGCGGCGTTGAGTGTAAAAATGAATAAAGCAAAGACTCTGGATTAATGGCAACTTCCAGATGTTCTCAGATGCCAGTTGAAGCTCGGTCACAAAACCACATGGCAAAAATATGTTTTTCTGTGGGACTTTGGTAATCTTGTTCCCAATCTGTAATTCACGTGGATATCTGAAGAACATTTCACGTGTGAACGTTTCAGAATTAGTTTCATATATGTATAATATTTAGCCCACACATGTTGTTTTTTTTTCTATCCTATTTTGGCTTTAATCTACCCCATTACTGCTCACTGGGACATGGATCATTAGCATTCAACTAAATTTAAAAGTCAAAACTCTGCTGCTGTCTGTCTGCTTAGTTTGGCACATTCATGAGTTTTAATATGAGTGATGTGTATGTTTTGCGGCCGCCTGGTAAAAAGCATCTGCCCCATATTGGTTGTTCTTTGCTATTTATGTATTTGCGCATGTGACTACTTGCGTATCCTTGGCACGAGGGTACCAAGGATAGACCTGCTCTGTATGTGTGTGTGTGTGTGTTAAGACAGTAATGTGTTTTTATTTGCCTCCATGTGTGGTTCAGCTTAGAGCGGTGCAGCCCGCATCCTATCCTGTGGTGCTGGCTAACATCAGATTCAACACACACACACACACACACCAGTTACACACATATATATAGATACACACGCCACTCTCACACACCCACACAGTCTCGACACTGACCCAGACAGAACCAGACCAGGCTACACACTAATTACATGCCTGGAATTAGACATAATATCAGCCAGCCGGTTGACTATGGAAACACGGATGGCAGGCCAAGTTAGGGAGGTGTGTCCATGTGTGTGTGATTTCTGCATGAACTGTATGATCGTGAATGCTTACGGATGTATGGATGGAGACGGAGAAGATCAGGAAGTGCAGTACATAACAAATTCTCAATAGCCTTGAGAGACAAGTTGATCTTCAGCGCCACGATATAAATTGTCCTCATAACCATCATTTTGTCACAGGAGAATGTGTTGCAGAAGAAACTTTCCAAAAGTATTTTCATGATGTTATGTCATGGTGTTTTGCCTTGTACTGTATCCTAGAATAGTCTCTACAGTATCCATTGAGGACAGACAGAGTGTCAGTCTGGCACTGGTGCGACAGAAAAATGTCAAAACAGCGTCTTTTCGATCCTACAGAGAACAAAACACCCAAATAAAACCCACCCAAATTAAATGCAGTTTTAAGGAAAGAATTGTTTTTTTTACAGAGACAAGATGCACCTGTGAAATTGTCGCTGACTATTTTAGGCCTACTCAATCCGAGCGGTATGATTCCCTCTAGGACCACCCATGCTAAAAATGTATCATAGTGTTTTAATGAGATGGTTTTATTGATCCCTACAGGGAAATTCTTCCATCACTTTTCCAGCAACCCAAGAAGGTCAGAGGTCAGGGTCAGAGGGACAGAGAAGCGCCCCTGCAGCTGACATGGATTCAGGGTCTCGCTCGGGAGCATTTCAGCAGGGCAGATGCTTGTCAACATGGAAACCATGTCTGGGTCATCCACTGAAAATATAGTCTACCTGACCCTGAGGTCAGGGGTTTCCAAACTAGGGATCCTCATGTTGTCATCAATGAAATAACGTTGATAGATTTTCAACCATTTTCAACCTTATTAAAAAAATGGTTTATAGTTTCACCAAATTAAGTATACTTTTATTGCCACTTGTCAACAATAGTCTTTTCAGTTGACATTATCCAAGACAAAGTCCTCCCAATACTTAAGCAGTTATTTTGAGGTCACTATTTTGAGGGCCTATGCTCAGTGTAATGAGTGCCTGTAATAGCACGGAGGAAAGCTTCTGCTAAATGGCATATGCTCCTTAAAGTTGTCTTAAGTATGACCAACCCAGACCAGGTGAGGCCACATTTCCTGGAACGGCTGCCCAGACAAAAAAAACAACAATGTACTACGGGCTCGGTGCTGATCTGGACAGACCACTGCTGAGAGACGGAGACATTTCTAACAATGGGTGTGACTATCTGGAGCCACAAAACCCATTTCCTTTTGCGTAACCATTTAAATTATTGGTCACGAATTTCCTTTTTAAAATGTCAAATGCTCTCCCGAAGAGTTTAAACGAATGTGGCACAAAAAAGAGCTAGAAAATCTTGGAAGAGGAGCCTGTTATGTTTAGTATCAAGCATTTTACAAAGAAATCAGATTTTCCAAATTCAAATATATTTTATTAATAATAAGTAATAGGGATCTTGTTACAGAACAACCTGTTGTTATAAAACTCCTGTGGCAGCAGAGCCAGTGTAGCTCATTTAGCCTCTGTTGTTATTTCTTTACAGGAATTTCTGAGCTCTCTAATGGCTCAAAGTGAATTAGGTCTAATGTATCCTATTATGGTGCAATGAGGGCAGGCCAAAGTCATCAAACTCTTTATTTTGATGGATGTGGACACACAGACTCACACAACCACACGTACATGTCCCCCATCACCCCCTTCCTACCTCTGTTACCACACACCTCTCTTGACTCCAAAGCACACAAACACACCTCCTGACCAGGCGGGCAGTGAGGAAGGAAGTCAATATTTGAAGAGTTAGAGCTACCTGGCCTCGTGGTCGAGATCCGCCTCTTACTGTAGGCAAACTACAGAGTTTTCTACAGCTCTCAGCTTGCCCAGTTTGAATGTTTCTGTAAGTTTTAACATTTCATATATTTGCTTATTCTGTTACTGTAGGCCCTAAGCCGTTGAAAAGAAAAGTCCAGTCTTACAGTAACAATACAGAAACACAAATTGGTGATGTACTCTACTGCAGAGGTTTCCAACCCAACATGAGTTTTACCCTTTCATCTTCCCCACCTGTCATGATTCAGATATGTTCCCATGAACAAATTATAAACTGGGTTTTATTTAACAGTATTAATTACACATAAGAGAACATTGATCATTTTCTCATGCAAGGAAATTGTCAGTGTTTTGTGCTTAATTGGTTAATCTTGTGTTTGTACTGCAGCAGTGTTTCAGTTGTTTATCCAACTATAACTGTAACTGTTTCATGACTTCTAGCAAGTTATTTCAACCAATTATGTAGGCTATTGATTTTAGCTATTCCAACGAGTAACCAATACTTTTAGCTAATTATTTCCAGTTTATCCATTTTAGCTTAGTTTTCCCCCCATATTTTTGGCTAACTATTTCAAGTGTTTAGCTCTTCTAATATTTGATTGTTTATTTATAGTTAACTATCTATTTTAACAATGAAGCCATTATTTTTAGCTAACTGGTTCAACTAGTTAGCCAGCTAACTAACTATTTATGCCACTTAAACAATTTCAACCATTTATCCATGGTATTAAACTATCAGTTTCAGTCATTGCATTTAGCTAACTGTCTCTACATTTATTAATTTCAACAGTTTTATCTTTAGCTAACTTTTTCCTGCTTGTAGTTAACTATTTCAAACATTTAGCTAGCAAACTGTTTGAACTGAATCCATTACTTTTCTACCATTTGTCCACGACTCACCAATTTAGTCCTACTTGGCTATTTATTTTCCTCTCTAATATGAATATGTGAATATATTTTAAAATCAAATTTTATTAGTTCAGATTTCTGTGGCTCCTGACAGCTGTAGGTGTAGGCCTACCCCTGGAATAATGCTGTACTTAGTGGACCCCAATGTGTAAACACAAGCCTGGCTACCAGCATCAGTAAAAGACTTTATTGAAACAAGCAGTGGTGTAGTTTCAACAAAATACTCCGGAACAGTGTGGCAGGGGTGAATCAGAGATGAATGATAGTCCAAACCAGTGCACGGCTGGTGGTGGCAAAATCCAGAAACCGGAGCAGAAAACGAGACTGAGGTGGATGTGGCAGAAATGGCAGGCAGGATTCCTGAGGCACATGGTCAGGATTATTCAGAGAATTCAGAAAAACAAGGTTAAAAAAAAAAACAAAGCACTGTGCAGCGTTTGTTACCATTGTTACCAAACTGAACGGTCTGGTAGAGCCCGGCAGGTTGAGCCGGTCTTTTATAAAGAGCAAGTTGATTAGATGATTGGAAGCAGGTGTCAAGGTGAATAGGCAGCTAAGGAAACTGGAGGCCACGCCCAGCAGCACACACAAACAGAAAGAGACAGACAAGACAGTCACGACAGAAAAGGAGAGGGGATGGTGGGAAACACTAGGAAAGGAGGAGGCAAAGAGCCTCAGTCATAATACCCATGAAAAATGTAATCATAGATGACGGGACATCATACTGGGATATTTCCAGAGAAGATGCGATTAAAAGCAACAATTAACATCAGGTTTAAATATAAACCAATATCACGTGTGACTACATAACATTGTGAGTGTCCTTCGTAATTTCCCTTAAATCCTTCTTTGCATCAACATCCTGCTGTAAATTTGACTAACAAACATTGTGCTCTATCATCATGACCAAGCAGAGTTGTGACATGTAGGAATCCTTCTCGTCTCTCTGAATGCTATTTCCTTTGATTCTATTGTGATAAGCTGGTATTAAAGTTTTGTGAGGAAATGTTTAGGAACTGAAGTTGAAGATATGAACTTTTTTTTTCAAGCATACTCACAAAGAAAACATTTTTAATGAATGGCTGTCCCAGCATGAGTCTAGTGGGCTATTGTTTATTCGATGTTGTATCTGTAAGCGACCATAAACTAGCATTAGGCCTCTCCTTTTACAGTATGAGTCCTTTTTACCAACAGTTTGTGTCATCGTCACTTCTCAGTTTCTCTCTTCTCAGGATTTTCCTTCATGTTTGTGAGGAAAGCTGTGAGCACACAGACACGGTGACCGGGTGTGAAATGCACATTGAAGGCATGCAAAATCTTCAGGCTGTCGCACTGCAGCCCCACACAACTGTTAATTGGTGGGAGATGTGTATTGTCAAGTGTCAAGGGGTGGTGGTGGTGGGGGGGGGTTGCTACCTGCAACAGGAAGCTTTTGATGTAAGCTGTGAGCTGTGTGCTCACAGACACACAGATACACACACTCACTGAACAATTACCAGCTTTTCTCAAGCCATTGTGTGTTGGGAACAGTCAGGAAATAAAAGACTGTCAAGCACCAATAGATTAGTGAAGTACATCAAGTGATAGACCTAAGTGATAAATGAAAAGCCTATTGACATTATAATTTGATTTAGACATGTCTGGATCAGTGTGGATATACAAATTCTGTCCTGGGGATAACACTTTAACAGGACATTTATGTAGAAATTACAATAAAGAAGAAGCAAGTCTTAAAAATACAAATAATAAATGCTTTGTTGGTTTTACACAATGGAAAACTTTAACCAGAAAATATGCGAAACTTCTCTGGAAGCAGATGGGGCTGTCCATTAGAATCTCAGGCTCACAGCAGTAGCCAGCAGATGTGGCAGGAAGGAAGACTGGGAGGGAAGACTCTGGAGAGAAATCTAGTCCTTCCCTTCCGTGCATGTATGCCTGGATGATCACACCGACGAGAAATCTACAATTCAACAAGCACTTCATGTAGGCTGTGCCTGCGAGCCACACAGCTGCGGACAGAAATCTGCAAGTATCTACAGTATGTGTCTTTGTGCATCTTCCCGTGTGTGTGTGAGAGAGAGAGAAAGATGTGAGGCCACCTTGTAAGATTTACATATTTGTTGGGTAATAATGAAAGCTTCCTTTCTTTTACATTTACATGCATTTTAAAACAGCTTCTTTGAGTTACGTTTGACTGAAAAGATCCCTGCAGACAGAAGGTAAAACACCATAAAGGACGATAAATGCTTATTAATAGTTCTTAAGTGCAACTTTTTGATTTTACAAAGCTGTTTAGTAAAACTGTACAGTAGATATTTCAGTGACAGGAATCAAAAATATATGCCTGCAAATGCTATGGCTTAAAATATTTACCACAAGACAATGTGTAGTTGAAACCACATGCGATAGGATTATTATAACCTCACCAGCCTCGAATAGAGCTCATTTACATAGTCATTCCACAGTACATTTACACTATTTATATGTACTGTAAAAGGACTGAATAAATAAAGTTAATTTTATGTATATGTCCTAGACTCCCAAATTTACCATTATTTACTTACTTATTGGTTATTTATTTACTGTAATAATGTACAATAATTCATAATATAACATTAATATTGTGCTTAAAATAGGTTAAAGTCGTGGATTTACTCTTGAGCCATACTTGTAATCTCTACATAAATATTACAGTCATATAAAAAGTGATACCAAAGAAATAAATAACATCATAAAGTGTGGTTAAACTTAACTTTTCAAAGAAATGTAGATCTATAAGTCTGTGAAAATGATTTTTACAGTTGCCATTATTTCAAATTCAAATATATTTGACTGACATGGACTGTATACTGACTGTAGCCTATCCCTGATCCATGCAAATACAATTAAATTCAACTCTTCCTTTTCTCTTCCTCTCTGTCTCTAGCTTTCCCCCAAAACAATAATCCCAATTTGGAGGTGTAGTGGTTTCCATGGTGATGTGTGCAAACGGATAATGGGGCAACTGTTAACCTTTGACTGGTTAAAAGCCCCAAGCTGAGGGAGGGGATGGGAGGTAGAGTGGTGGGGTGAGGGGGGGTTGCAGGGAAATACACACACACACACACACACACACTGGGATGTCAGAGAGAAAGGAAATTCACACTCATTTCCTCCGTGTGGTTTCGGTACAAATCAACAACATCCTGTCCTTTTGTGAATCCTGCCTGCCCTCATGCTGGTTTGCGTTTCAGAGTAGGCGTTATAACCCCCACCCCCACCCCCACCACCCCTCTCCTCTCCTCCCCCTCCTCCCCTCTTGTCCTCCTCCTCTTCTCCTCTGTGTTTTTTTTTACACTACCATAGAAGCTGTAGTCATACCTCACATTGTTGCAGAGGAAGGAAGGGCACGTCCTTGTTCGCAATAAACGGCTTTAGATAGAACAGGAACACAAGGGGAGCGGCCATTATTTGGCCTAATCTAGCTGAGGCATGTGATCTGAATCCTCGTCCTGAGAACAGCTCTCATACTGTATTATTTTATTTATCAAACCCACGGGGATCATATTCCTGCAGATTTATGGCCTTGCTGGGATGTTTGTTTCCTAAAATGTGGGCCCTGACTGCATCTTCATGTTTTTCATTAGACATTTTGGCACCAATTTATCAGAATCAGAAGACTATTAGAGATTTGCCAGCGATGAAAAAAACGAAACTAATTCATTGCAGATTTAGCCCACTCACATCTCCCTCTCATCTATTACACAATAACATCATAATCACGTCTCCTTTAACATGTAGCAGGAAGCGCGAGCTGCATAGATAAATAAATTAACAGGCTAAAATAAAGCGAGAGTGGCACCACAGCCGATGAGTCGACTCTTTATGTAAATCAGCCCTGACATTGCCCTTGTGACCAAAAAAGCACCCACCTCCTCTTTCCCTCACCCCCTTCTCTCTCTCTCTCTCAACACACACACGCCTCATTCGCCATTTCTTCCCATTCATAAAAATCTCGGCATGGCGCATGCGCAATCTCATTCGGAGTCCTCCCCATTCATAAAAATGTAACCTCCGCAATTCAGCCCTCCCGAGTCGCTCTGCCCTCCCATTCACAAAAAAAGAGAAAAAAAAAGCCGAGGCATCTGCGCAGGGCCGTCCCCTTCCTTTCCTCTACCCTCCCATTCATAAAAACTCACTTCCCTCCCCCTCGGTGGTTGCAACATCATATCCAAAGCTCTGCGTCCACAACCGCAGTCGCCTTTTACGCACCAGCGAGTGGAGAATAGTTCAGGAGACCCGTTCTCCTTTCGTCTTTATTGCTCAGATTATTTCCAGACACTTGGACTTACCTTTACCCAACATTTGTGGAGCTACACAATTGCTCGGAGTGGACTATATCCTGCGCGCAAACGTCGTGCGCAACGAAGAGATGAGAATTTTATCCTGAAACCACAGTAAGTGACCACCTCTGCTGTTTTCATGGTTAAATGTTTCCAACTCGTGAGCCTGTGGCTGCACAAACCGACTATTCAGTCCATTCTCTACCTACACTGTCCCTCTCAAGCCACCGGATCACAGGCGTGAATACAGTCTTGCAAACTCTATTTTGCAACAAGCTGTTTCCCCGACCAGTGTTTGCGCCTTGAGTCAATATTTAACCACCGATTTCGTACCTAAAGCAAGACTGAGGACGCAGAGCGCAAAAACAGTCGCGTTTTAACGCATAACTTGTTCGAAAGGACGCTTTTCTGGCTGCAGATACGTATTTTAACATATATTTCGTCTCTGCTAATGGTTATTTTAAACCCACTGCCACGATAACACACGCAGATTTCCTCCTCTGAATAAATCTCCGTCCGCTGTGAAGCCTGTAGCCTAAATCGGGCGGTTCGGTTGCGTGTCTCGTTCTTGCTCTGCAGCGACCGCCTGGTTGGCGCACCATGTCGGTTGTGTCAGGTGTTTTTGCCATTAGCTTTTTGTATCTTATCCGTCTAACTTCCACGAAAATATCAAAATGTGTCTTTAATCAGCTTCTTTTAGCTGCCACGAGCGATAAACATCCAGGTTTACGCATCAAACTACGCATTTAACCACCGCCGATTAAAACTACCCCACAGCCGTCTGTCTGCTGGCACAGAGTGTACCATTTTCTTTATCAGTGTCTTACTGTTGTCGTTTGCATATATTAAGAATTAACTATTGAATACGTGGTTATAATGCCTATATAAACATGCTATTTGAGTATGCCGAGCGGCCGCCTCCGGTTTTTATGACTCAGTCCATTCACATATTGAAGGGAGGGACGCACACACACACACACGCACGCACGCACTTGCACACGCACTGTTCCGGCTTGGAGCTCATAATGGTCTAGATTTGACGATCACAAGCGCTTGTGTCGATGCCAGCAATGTCGCAACAGGTTTCTCAACCAGGCTTTTTTGAATCCGAGGAAAAGCGGAATAACACCGAGCTGACGGTCAGGGAAAGCAGTGACGCGTTTTGACATAAAATAGACCATAAATCGGCAGCAATAAACCACAGCACGACCATTCATATGTTCTCTTCAGATTCATCCTGCCTTGAATTAATAATCACAAACATGAGGCTGATTTTTTTTGTGTGTGTGTGTGGGGGGGATTTTGCAATACGTTAACTAAACACGGCAGATGTGGGTCAGTGGAAATGTCGCTTCGTGCTGCGCCGTTTGTCTTCAATCATCTTTTTGTTTGCTGTAAAGTAGGTTAGGTCTTTGCTGGTTGCCGAGCGCTCATCGATGAAATATATGAAACCGGTTTCATTCAGACCCATCATGACTGGAGCGCACTGATTCATGCTTTGCAACACCGAGTGCAGCCAGCAGCCTCCATTCACAAAAAAAAAAAAAATCTGCAGTTCACAAAATCACATCCATTCACAAATCCCCAGATTAGCCTCTCTGCCTCATTCAAATATATAATATACAGTATATGTAGAGAAAGGAAACAAGGTAAAATGATATTTCTTGGTGTGAGTTAATAGCTGTGTGATTCTATACAAAGACCTAATTTTCTTTGCCTCTTGCGTTCATTCTGGCTTTGCCGAAGTCCCCTTTCTGGCAACCTTCTCTTCTCTTTGCTCTGCCTTGTTTTGCATCTTTGAGTCTTTTGCATGCAAACCCTGCTCTCTGGTGCTCCCTGCTCTTTGGAAGGAAGGCGAGGAGAGCCCAACTTCCATTGTTCTAATGTCAAAGTTAGAATGGAGGAGGTTTGAAACCCTGTTGGTATTCAGTCTAAAGATCAAGATCGTTTGGAAACTCTACATTCAGATTATTGCAGAGATCCGGCCTGGAAAAAGATTTTTTGTTGAGAGCCTGAAACGCTTTAGTTGTAAAGATTTAATAATTGTCTCAGGGGAAGTAAACTACTTGGAATATGTGTTAGTTTTAAATGCTTTCGTGCTGTACGTGCATACCTACTGATTGGAATCTAGTGAACCCTGCTGTAGTTCTCAGATAGCCATAATATGATTTATTGCAGTTGTGCAGAAAAGTCTCAATCATCAGGAGAAGTAGTTTTAGTAGTTTAATCTTGAGATAAAGTAGTGGTGAGTCATCAGCGGTAGCAATACGAAAGCAGCAGGGAATGCACATTAAGGTGTGTGATTAAATACAAGGTTGAATACATGCAAAGGATGCCTTATTCTCTCATCAAATCAAGCGGTATGATTAAAGACAAATTAAGGAAGACAACGTGATCACACTCTGTTCTTTATAGCTAACCTGGCTCTCATTCTTCAGACAGTTTTCTGCTATATTAACAGCATGTAAAATAAGCACAATCTTATCTTTCTCCTATCATGCTTTTCCATAATATACTTTGCTTTCTTTGTGGTTTAAGATGCGGTCTTTAGAGGGGGAAAGGAGGTTCAAAACGGCAGATGCAGCTGGTCATAACTGTCTCTTTCATATCTGTCTTTGCAGTATTGCTAAATGCTGCTTTAGAGTGAAGACGTGCGAGGCACCAGCCTACACATGGAGTCCAGGGTTCCCCACCACATCCCCGGAGTGTCCTCCTCCCTCATATCCCAGCCCCTGCTGGACAGTCGAGTGCCCTACGGCCGCCTACAGCACCCTCTCACCATCTACCCCATCGACCAGATAAAGTCCTCGCATGTGGAGAACGACTACATTGACAGTCCTGCCGTCGTCTCTCAGCAGCCCCCGAGCCAGAAGTCTGTGAACCGAAGAATCACCTGGCTTGGTCAGAATCAAGAGGCCTTCCTGGGGGCAAACCACAACCATCATCACAATCACCAACACCAGCACCACCAGCAGAGCAGGTGCGAGCCCCACTCTAACCAGGACACCACCACCCACCCTTGGATTTCCTTCAGTGGGAGGCCCAGCTCTATCAGCAGCAGCAGCAGCACCTCATCTGATCAGAGGCTGCTGGACCACGCCGCACCAACCCCAACGGTGGACCACCACCCAAACCTGCACCCCCACCAGGGCCCTGTCAACACAATCACCACCCGAACTCCAGGCTGCTTCACTTCCTCTGAAACGAAAGTTCTCACCTCCTCTTCATCTGCTTCCTCCTGCACCTCCTCTTCTAAATCGCTAGACCTCAAGTCTGCAAAGATGCCCGCAGGAGGCGTGTGCACCACTGGAGGCCAGCAGGGGCTGGCGCTGATCCCTTCCTCCCCAGCCGAGAAGAAGCACCTCCTTCTCTGCGAGCACTGCGGGAAGTGTCGATGCACGGAGTGTACGCTCCCCCGAACCCTACCCTCTTGCTGGGTCTGCAACCAGGAGTGCCTGTGCTCTGCTCAGAGCCTGGTGGATACAGCCACCTGCATGTGCCTGGTCAAAGGGATCTTCTACCACTGCACCGAGGATGAGGATGACGAGGGGTCCTGCGCCGACAAGCCCTGCTCGTGCTCCCAGGCCAACTGCTGCGCGCGTTGGTCCTTCATGGCTGCCCTATCCGTTGTCCTGCCTTGCCTGGTCTGCTATCTGCCAGCCACGGGCCTGGCTAAACTGGGACAGAAGTGTTACGACAATGTTAGCAGGCCCGGCTGCCGCTGCAAGAACTTGCAGGGCGGCGTGAGCGCCCCTGCGTGTAAAAACGGAGGCGTTGAAGCAAAAGTTGGGACACTAGAGAAGCAGCAGCAGGGGTCATGATACTGGACCAAAATGGCTGGCAGTAGCCTTGCTAAAAATGGACAGGACCACACAGTACTTGCTTGCTCTCTATGGATAGGACAATCCAACACCAACCCCTTAAATTACCCCATTAATCTGCTGGAAGATGACTTATGTAAAACAAAGGTACTTAAATGGCTTCTTGACCTATGTTTGATAGGGTGGATGATCAAAAGGGGCCAGATCTGAGAGAGTTGGCTAGTAGGAAGAAGCTAACAGCCCCTCTGAGATGTGTTTTTTTTGTAAGAGTGTGACGAGAAGAAGAGACTAGATTGTGGGACTGGTGTTTGTGTTGTTTTGCAAAGATGGCTGAAGGCACAAAGTCATTGTACCTCTCTGCTGCTCTGATTTCACAGCTAATTTTATAACGGTAACTAACCAGAAGCTGGTTGCTGATCCTCGGATAACCGGGAAAAAAGTTATTTTATGGAGATAAATATCTGTATACCCCCCTCCCACCCCCACCCCCCCCCCCAAAGCACAGCCCAGTGTCCCTTTGTCTGAACAAACACGAAACAAGTGATTACCTATACTGTGGCTTTATGATAGTCCACTGCAAGTGAAACCACCACTTACTCGCTCACTCTCTCCACTATTATGATGATCACCATCTTTTAGTGTCGCCATTTTTCCTCTTTTAGCTTAAAGATGCTAGCTTGGTAATGCTAACACTTGATCTCTACATTTTATATCCACAGAGGAGCTGTAGAAACAAACCTTTTGAAACTTAGTAATAGTAATTTCCCATCATTCTCACGCTGTATTGTGCATAAGCAGTTGTGAGAGGCAAGTGAGAGAGAGATAATCACTTTACTGTGTGTTTCCTGTTTTTTGGGGGGTGAAGCCCAGACATTCTAAAAGATTTTGAATGCTGTTCACCAATCACCTCAGAGGTAATGCATGTCATGACCTGCATGCTCTAGTCTAATGGTTATCCACCATGCTAGAAGTCGATGTGTCGTAGAGAAATGTGTAAAAAAAAAAAAAAAAAGTACACCCAACCTTCTCAGGGACTGTTACAGTAATCCTCTCTAGAACCTGGCCAACAGCATGTTGATTTCTAAGCTGCCTAAGAGCCTGGTCTACTTCCTCTTTGCACAAGAAGGCAAAGAAACATTTAGGGGCAAAAAGGCAATAGTGAATAATTTAAAACAAGTAAGCTAAGTGAGAGACAAACTGGCCAGAAAATAATGTTTCCGGAGGAGAGGGGATGCAAGTGATAGAGAGTGAAGAGGGGGAGAGAAGGCATAGCAAAGTTGTCGTTGTGTCTGTATCTAGTCAGCCTTCGTCGAAATCAAACCTGCCACTTGCACAACCTTTTTAGGAAGACGCAAACCCCTTAAAGGATGTACTAAAGCACAGTATTAACCACCTCAGCTATCTCACATTACGTTTGCGTGCACTACATTTAGTCCACACACCCCGGCCTCCCTCTACACACAGTGTCTTCGTTAAATTCTAATCATTATGCTGCATAGCTGTGTTAGTCAGATAGTCTGTCTTTTATTCTTAAAAGTCTATTTTTGTGGCTTGCATGACGTTCTTAGGACTTTGCCAAAGGAAGCTAGCATACAGTAGCTTGTTTTTCGCTGTCTGAGTGATCACAGTTGTTATGCACTCTTGCCAAATGGAGTTGACGGCAGTTGGTTCTTAAAGGCATGCTGCCCTTTAATACAGATGGCCTTTTCTGTTTGGCATAAAGGCATACTGTCTTCGTTGCTCCATGACACACACCTCTCTTTCATGTTAGACCCTTAACTTCCACTGGGGTGCCTAACTTTGCTCATACCTGTATTTGTCTTGTTGCACAAAGCTGATATCACACAGGAAAAAAAAAAAGGAAAGAAAAAAACACACTGTCCTTAGTCTTGAATGTATGAGGCAATATTTTCAAAACCTAGCAATTCAGTCCGAGAGAAAGGTGCCAAAACTGAAGAATGATTGTGTGACTGGACAAAGGCCTAGTTACCTGTAGGTGGGCGACAAAAATCACAAATGTTTTGACAATATATTTAGTAATAGAGCTATGCAGGTGAAATGTTATTTGCTGTAAATAGTTTCACAACATTTGTGTTCTTTAGAAGAGACTTTTAAATGTCCTTGAAAGATTGCATGGTACATTATAACTACAATTCAGTACAAAATATATAGAGAATATATTAGATATATATTTTGAGGGTAAGATGTTTTTGAGGTTGTGAAAAAAAAAAGAAAAGAGGGAAGGTGGCGAGAGTAAGGTGCGGGAAGGGGTAACAAAAATGACAGGTCTTTCTGTCACTAGCACTTGATTAAGAAAAGTGTGCCCGGCAATAAAAAAGAAAAAAGAAAAACTCCTGCTGTTTATGCTATCCATGGCTCATTAGCAGTCGAGAGGCTAAGCTAATTCCCCGGTTCCTCTCCGAGTCCTAAAGACTGTGGACTCATTGAATCCACACAGGGAACACAATCTACCCCTATCCGGATCAACCCATTTCCTGCTGTTACTGCTCAGTGTCTCAGCTCTCTCCCCTCTTTTTCTCTTTCTTGCTTTTTTTTTTTTTCCTTCCTCTCTTCCCTCCTTCCTCCCTGAGAAAATTGTCCAACAAACACCCCTGGCCTTGATTGACAAACACAGCTGCTGTGCATAAACTTGTCATACCACAGAGACGGGAGAGAAAGACAAGTCTGTCTCTCTTTCTCTCCCTTTCTCGCTGTTTCCTCCCCCCCGTCTTTGTTTTTCCCTTCGAGTTGTGCTCTGTGCCATCTTTTTTAACCAGCAGACCTCTTTTTTCAACAGTCGCTGCCTTCCTTTTCTTTTACTCCTCATCTCTGTCACTGCAAGAGTAATGTTCTTCACATCACGTTAGCTTTATACTTTTACATGTGCCCACTAGCCTGTTCAATGTGTGGAATAATCACCAACAAGTTGACTATTAAAACCTTTTAATTCATTTTTTTTTCTTTTGCTACAATGCTGTGACTTTTACACACCCATACCCCCCTCTGTGTCGCTCATTTGCGGGCACTGATTTTTTTTTATTTTCTTTTTCAACCCAACCAAGAGGAAAAGTCTCATACAGCTGGGTGATGCTACTCCATTTTTTTATGCCTTTGCAATGTCAATGTTGGGGATTAAGAACGAGATCTGTGCTTTTGTTTTGTTTAGATATAACAAAAAGAAAAAAAATCTCTCATATAAAAGGTTCCCTTTATAGATATATTTATTTTGAAGTTCTATTTTATATAGTATTTATTTAGATGCCAACTTTTTGTTTGTGAAGAAAGCTTATGTCGAAATGGAATGTACATTGACAATGGAAATATATATTGTTAAATATATCTGGCTGTTGCGTCGTTACTTTTCTTGAGTTTTCAACACACACACACACACACACACACAGTATACAGTCAACCTTCAGAATGACCATGCAGCTAGAGAGACATGAAGTGAGATTTTGGTATAAATTACACACTAAAGTAAAGATACATAGCTCCATGCAACATTTCCTGAGCAAAACCTTAAGTCCTGCAGTAATGGTGGCCATGCACACTACATTTTAGAAGAGAAAATAGTTTTTAAACAGCTTTTCACCACTTAAAAGCTTCTTATAAAGATACTTCCGTTACAACATGCTGATTACTTTAACTAGTAATCACTCTGTGAAAGAACATTTACGGACTTTAGTTGTTTTACATCAACACTTCAACTTCCTGAGGTCCACCCTCCCCCTTCCTGTGTCTGAATAGATTGCTGTCTATAAAACACTGGTAGGGCAATGAAGGCCAAATAAAGCAGCTTGACCTCAAACTAAAAAAGTAACAGGAAATAATTCACTCACTTCCTCCGGACGATGTAACATGAGACACTAACCAGCCAGATAGTCACTTCATATCAGAGCTTATACTTGGCTGCAGTGTGTTTGACTTGCAGGTTAACTGACTTCCTTTTAGTTTATAGGGGTGGTCTGTTATAATCTGGATGTGTAACATTCCTTTCTCTGCAAAGCACCTCCTTATGAAGCCAAAGCACACGCACATACACTCACTGTCATCACCCCCCCCACACCCCCCAGCCCACCTGTACTGCTGTTACCCTGAGGCGTTCTTCCTCCCCTTATGCCCTACCCCTCCGTGCGCTTGTTTCCTTGGTGCCCCTGGGAGAGGAGAGTGGAGCAAATGAACAACACAAGAGCGTGTGAGAAAGGTAGAGAAGAGACAGCAATAAAGGAAAAAGAAGACAAAGAAGAGTTTCCAGCATCACATAAAGAACGTGTTTCCGCTGCAGAAGCCCGACAGGCGCTGCAGTGTCTGCTCCAACAGGTGAGATCAGAGACGAACCTGCCTGTTTACCTGCCGGTCTGTCAGCACCCACCTGGGACGAGCGAGCACACGCACACACACAAACACCTGCATTTGACTTCCTCCACACCTACATTGTCATCTCCACCCCACCGGGCCACATACATATCATCAACACAGGAAGCTTCGGCACAGGCAGGTGAAGAAGAAACCATTTATTATCGGCTAGTATTATAGCAGGCTGGATTCACTGAGAAACCAGTCCTGGGTCAGAAACTGTGTATGCAAATAATTATTTGTGCTGTGGTTTGGCCTGCTGCACTGTCAAAGGACTTGGGTTTACCACAGGAGACAATGTAACAAACACCAGGCATAAAAGTAATATTTGAAAGTTTTTAAAAAAAACAGATTCTACACATGTTAAGTGTCTGTGTTTTTTTTTTTTTTTTGTTGTTTTTTTTTTAATTTTATTTGCTAAGCAGTGTGTGAGCAAGCTAATACGTCAGACAGCTGCTCCGGCATGTTTGTGCTCTGCTTCATTTGCAGCGTTATTATACAATGTTAAGAATAAGGTCGTCACACCCAACACACACCATCAGCTGTTCTTATGGCAAAGTATTTCTGTTGTGCTGGTACATTTTAAGACATACAAACCTTCTTAAATCCAAATATGACATGGATGTCCAAGAGAAAAAAAGAACTTTAATCATCGAAGTTAGCATCAGTGCACAATATTTTCGTTAGATAAGATAAGTTAAGATAAGATAAGATAGGATAAGATAGGATAAGATAAGATAAGGAGATAAGATGTGACAGAGAGAGAAAGAGAAGGAGAGGAGAGGGTAACAGAGGGGTCATTTTATTCTGTAAAAGTGTGTCAGTGGGCCTCAGGCTTAATGGGACTTTGTTCCACTTAGGACACATGGGACTGTGTGTGTGTCTGTGTGTGTGGGTTGAGCCATCACTACATGAACCTCACTGAAAACGGAGGCTGTGTTGCGATAACGCAGAACAAAGGGATCATCAGGTGCAACCTCCGAGCGACATAATCTGACCTGACCCATCTCATGTTTGTCCTCTTATCTGCTGCGTTTCATAACTGGCTAAAGTCACTGTATCGCTGTACATCGATGTGACCTGAGATACCATTTTAAAGGGGGCAAACTGCCACTTTTCAGCATGAATCTGCATTTCAGTAACATATGTTAGACTAATGCTCTGAGGCCGCGGGGAAAACCACATGCCAGTTTCCTGCAATGAATGATGTTTCCTCTCAGCTGGTCTCTGAATCCGTTTGAGAGTTTCAAGAAGCTAACTGTAATTTTTGACTTTCCAGCACTTATGTGCTTCAAGTTAGCTCAAGTAAATCCCCCGCAGTTTGCTGTTTAGATGACATATTGCAAAAGTCATTTTCACATCTGGTGTAGCGCTCAACCAAACCCCCTCGCACCACCGACAACCCCCAGATACACGCGCGCACACAAACACACACTTTTCTTTCTTCTTTCCCTTCACCCACCAATCTTCCTGTCTTTTTCTATGTTGTACAAAACATAAATTACAAACGGAGAATCAAAGAAAATGTGATAATTAGTATGCAAGAAAACAGCATCAAATATCTTCCTTGTCCAATAGAATTGTTGCTAAAGTCAGCATCAGAACCCACAGAACTTTAGGAAACAGACAAATTGTCAGTCTATCCCGCGTTGTGCGTCATGGAAAAACAACTCGCCCTTCACGTACAGGACGGCTTACAAAGCCCTGAATAAAATATGACGGGTTTATTTTGCCAAGTCTCTAAATCATTGTTCGGACACCATGGTTGTTGGCACTCCAGATCACAGAAGTCTGTCTCCCTGCTGACCAGTCACCTTTGCATGTCATGCAAGACTAAGAGATATGATCCAAGTTACAGCAGCACCATGGTCACCTAATCTGACACAGTGACCATCAGGTAATGCTAACACTATTAGCTGTCACCACGTATATCTATATTTTTTATGAGATTTATGATCAAATTTCAAATTCTAACCAAAAACCCAGAAATTCAGTTAACAATATACATATTAACGCGTTTCCATCCACTACTGTATGTGATTATTAGGAGTTATCCACATTGAGATAAACCGCTGGGAACACTAAATCTCCAGTCAGGTAATGTAGATGATGAGATGACATACTTAGCATGTCAAATGACAGCATGACAAAGCTGACATCCATCATGAACAGCTCCTCTCACCTCCTGCATGAGACTGTGGGGGCCTTAAACAGCTTCCTCAGCAGCAGACTGCTACTCCCACCATGTAAGAAGGAGTTCTACCACAGGTCCTTCATTCCAACAGCTGTCATGTGTTATGTAATGTAACTTTTAAGTTTGTTTCTTGTACTCATTTAAGGAAGGGTGTGAACTTTTCCACCTCAGCCATGTGTAAAAAACCTTTTGCGATATTTCAGCTTTTTTTTCTTTTTTTGTTCAAATTTTTGGTGTTTCCACTAAAATTAAATAAAGCATATAAAAATCGGTGATTGGACATGCATTTACAAACTGTATTGTAATGGTGAATGAGGAGTTTTTGTGTGTATGTGTGTGTGTTCATATGGGAGAGTTGGGAAGGGCTTCATACATGAGATCCTGCTCAGATCTGCAGGAATGCACGTTCATATATGGGGCAGACATTGCAAGTGCACGCTGTTTGGAAATGGAACCCCTGACATTTAGACCTGCAGAATGTAAAATCATGTCGCCTCCCACTACACATACACACTACACATACACACACACATGCACAGATGTACAAACACACACACTATCTCCTCCTCTGCCCCCCTCCCTTCCTCCTTTCCCCTACTCTCTTTCCTCTGTGGAATTCAAAAGTAAAATGAACCAAAGTGTGACAGGATGGCTTCAGCTGCAGGAAAAACACACATTTCAACACTTGGGAAGTGGAAGGGAAAGCAGAGAGGAGAAGAGCAGGAGGTGGTTGGGCAGTCGGAGGAGAACAAGGAGGGAAGGAGGAGCGGTTGTTCAGGATTCTGTGAAACTAGTCCAAATTAATGTGCATCTGTCCTAAAAATGAATAATTTCAGCCTTGATAGCTATTGTCAAACATCCAAATACTTCTCATTTCCAGTATGTCAAAAACCAAATTGGTGGTGCTGCAGCATTTTTTTATGGAACAAAATATTTCCCAGTTCACGGCTTAAGCGTTCCTTTGAGCCCAAGGAGGCGAAAGAGGAAAAAAGACAGAAAGAAGAAGAGAAAAGAGAGATTAGCCACGATTTTTTAGTGCTGCAGTTGCCTGCCTACCAGCAAGTCAGCCAGGCAGTCAGCCTGTCCACCATGAAGCCAGTCACCCAGCCAGCAAACAAGCCAACCGGTCCATTTCATTCAGTGGGGCCACTGGCATGGGACCAAGTAATGCCACTAAACAAAGAGCTACTGTCTTGCATCACTTCCCCTCAGAGAGGCCATCCAGGCCGCAGCCTCTTATCACCAGGCACTGCCAGTCTGCAGCACACCAAGGCCTCCACCACACCGGCCTCTTTACTGCTTTCTGTTACAACCTTCTCCCATTATACCACCATTATACTAACCCTGTATCCAGGGAGAGGGTTTTATTTCAGCTTTCAGGAGTATCAACAAAAGGGGCAGCGCATACAAAAGAAAAAACAAATTAAACCCATCAAACAGCATTTTTAATTGAATTTATTCTGACCTTCCAACATAAAGGAGAGCATTTTTGGATTTTTTTTTTTTTTTTTAATGTACGTTTTTCTGCGAGAAAACAGAGTGATGTCACGTAATGCTCCTGCAGTATGTATTAAAAGTTTAGGCAAACAATTTAGGAATGCACAAGTCAGTTTTCCACTTCTTGTCAGTGGATTTCAGCTTCAAGACCGCAGTCTTGCTTCTCGAATTTATAGCTGAGGGAGAAACGTTTTTAAACATTCGAAGCCTAAAAATGTGGTATTCTACATATTATCCTGTTCTGTTGTGATCCTATTATTTTCTTATTGCCGAAGTTAAGCAGTGAAAGTCTGGAATCTTAATGGGCAGCTTTGCTCCTCAGTCTTGATAAGTATTCTGCCGGTGTAGTTTGATACTTCCTTTCATTCCACAACCTCTCTCTCTCTCTCTCTCTCTCTCTCTCTCTGTGTGTGTGTGTGTGTGTGGGTGTGTGTGTCATGGATGCGTGTCTGTTTTCAACAGGCCCTGTAGCTGCCTAAGGGGGGTGGACATGTGTAAAGGAACAGTTGCATTCCTTTCAGATCCTCCTCTCAAAGGGAAAACACACACACACAAACACACTCATTCAAATCTATACAAACTAAGCTTATAAGAACACACAAACCTACACCCTCTCTCCCCTCTTTCTCTCTTCTCTTCTCCCTCTCGTTCTCTCTCTCCCTCTCTTTCTGAACAACAGCGGAGCAGAGCGGTCCCCCGAGGCGTCGGAGGGGCCAAAACTGAACCGACCAAACTTGGCTTCCGACCCTGGAGCAGCGACACGCCCACTTGGCGGCGGCCTGCAGTGCATTCCTGGTGAGAGCATTGTCAAAGCCAAGCACTTCCTCTGGAGCAGGGCCAGCCCCACCACAATAACATTTCATACATTTATCTCTTGGCTTCAGTCTCTTACACTCAGTACTGACAAACAGAGAACAGACACACATGTGTGCAAGCAAAAGAAAGAAATTGCGCGTACATGCAGGCACGCACATACTCAGAACAGTATTGCAAAACACTGTTTTGATTCCTATCTTTGCTCTCATATCTCTCCCTCTCCTCCTCTCTGTCCAAGTGTTCCTATCTGTGTTCTCTCTCTAATCTTGTTTTTGCTTTTCTGAAGTGAAGCCGTTGCACTGACTATCTCCCTCTCACGATTTCATTGTGAATAACATCACCTTCACCCTGACCTCCACTTGGTACAGGATACAGCTAATACTATCCTCCCCAGCCTCATGGGTCTCTTCAAATGCACTCTCAAAATGTTTCCAACTTGAGAAATTTACTACATCCAAGTGTGCACCACTAAGTTTTCAAATAAGTAAAAATCACAAATTTTCAAAATAAAACCAATAAAATGAAACAAATGAAAACACATGGCCCTCCTTTCAACTGATGATTAAAAAAATAAATGAATAAATTAAACCTGATTCAGCAAAATACAATGAAAATGTCAATAACAATGCAAAAATGAACAGAAGAGTTCACCAAATCTGCACACAATAATCATGTTTTATAATAATATTAATGAAGAAAGATGGTTCAGATTTAAAACAGGGAGCTGTTTCATCTTCCAGCTGGTGGTTCATCTGATTTCAGTGGATGTTTTTCAAGATATTCTCATATTGAAAACTCAAATTGAATATTATTTATTTTCAATATATATTAAAAACATTTTAAAAAACATGTTTGTTCCTTCGTGGCGTCTCACGTATGATAGCTAATTACAATACTGTACAAGAAGCACAAGCAAAGCTGCCAATGGTGAACAAGAAATGAAAAATATATACAGACTTTGTGAGCAATTAAGTCATTTTAATTTGGTGTATGTTATCAGTTTATAATTATTCTTTTTTTAACATGTGTGAATGAGCCAGACCCAGTTAGCTTGTACTGATTTAAGAATTCTCTTGATTAATCAATTTATCTCTTTGTCTAGTGAAAGGTGTGATTTCCCAAACATTCCCCAACATTTCCTCAACATGATGTATTTAAACTGTTAGTCTCTCTTAGATTTAGCTTTATAGTCACTCATGCTTCTTCATACAGTGTGTGTACAAACGTGTTCGCTTCTCTGTCCGTGCTCATTCTGTCAGGACAAACACAAAAGAGAGAGAGAGAGAAAGTTATGTAACAGGTGTGACTTCACAGGAAGTCAGCACCATTGTGTGTGTGTGTGTGAGTGTGTGTGCATCTGTGTGTATGTGACCGTGTTTTCAGTGTATGTGTGCATACGTGTGAGTGCGTATGTGGGCTGATTGCTCAATGCTGAATCATGGATGTATGTGTGCATGTGTGTGTTCTGTGTGTGTCAGATTCGTGGTCCACAATGAGGCCTTGTTGTTGAACGAATCGATATCCAGTTTGACTCTTGGTTTTCAGTTCACTGCATGTATAAGATGAGGATTGTGTTTGATTTTTAGGTTGGTGTTATCGTATTTCAAAAATATTGGTGTTGAAATTTACTGGAAAATGATGGGAAAATTCCCTGTTGGCCTGTAATTTTAGAGGTTTTTCCTTAAGTTTGTGGGTTATGATGCTGTCAAACAAATTCAGTCACGACCACTGGTGAAATTCAAACAAATCAATCATAAATCATAAATAAACTCAAGTGCAGTACTTTAGGACAACTTTGAGATAATTGTACTTAACTTGAGTATTTTCTTTTCATATTATGTAATACTTTCTTTCCACGACATTTCAAAGGAAACTATTGTATTTTTTATGATAATTATCTGACAGCTTTAGTTACTATTTAATAATTTTGCATACAAAACATAAAGAGCTCATGTCCTGAATTAAAATACCCAACAGTACAGTCTGAAATTATTAGTTGATTAAAGGTACACTGTGTCAAATTTAGGAGGCTCTTTAAAGAATATGGCAGAAATGGAACATAATATTCAGAACTATGTTTTTATTAGTGTTTATTCCCCTGAAAATATGAATCATTATGTTCTTGATAACTAAGAATGAGCTTTTTGTACAGAATAAACAAACTAAAGGCTGACTCCAGATAGGGACCTTTGTGTTGTTGGCCACATCTCATGGACACTGTAGTGTCTCCAACATGCCAAGAAGGAGAAGGTGACGCGAGGGGGTTCCAATCAACAACTACAGCCCTATAGGTGCCACTAAATCCTACAAACTGGTCCTTTAAACAAAATACAAAATGCTAACAATTAGCTACATTTTAAACAACTTTAACTGTAAAATGTACACTTAGAGTTTAATGCATAAGGAATAATAATTTAATTAATTTAAGATATAATATTACAACAATGACGGGGGACACTCTCCCTGCATAGAGCACTTTTACGTTTGACATTTTCCTGATTATACATAACAACTTTAATAACATTTTTGATGCAGTATCGTCACAGTTTGTTAGTAGTACACTTACTTAAGTAAAGGAATGAATACTTCATCCACTTGGTCATGGCCAACTTGTTTAGTCATATTAACAGACCACATGAATTTGCCTCTCTGCTCACCTTTATTGTGAGAGAGGGACAGATCTCAGATTTACTGACTGTAACTGTCACTGAGGTGAAAGCCAGAAGAAACAAATCCAGGTTTTACACATCAGGCTGGACACAGGCAGCTTATTTGAACTGTCCACACTCTTCATCATGCTAAATAAAAGGACATACACACACACACACACACACACACACACACACAAACTAAACTAATATTTACTCTCACACACCATGGGTGACTTGTAGAGTTTAGTTGTGGAGGCTGGATGTTTTGTGATAAACTTACAGTAGCTTTGTATTACAAGTCCAACAGTGGTCGTGCCAGTGACTGAAATAATGATGTTACGCACATCTGTTACTCCTCTGAATCTGCCAACTCACTCTCTGGCTCATGAGGGGAGAGGAAAGGAGAGGACAGGAGAGGACAGGAGAGGAGAGGAGAGGACAGGAGAGGAGAGGAGAGGAGAGGAGAGGAGAGGAGAGGAGAGAGAGACCTTACTCTCATGAAACGTCCCTCTTGTAAATTTCACACGGTCACATCTTCTTCTACAGCCAATCGCTAACACAGCTCTGCCCTGAAATGCCCTCTCTCCTTCCTGTTAACATACATCTGTTTAGTCAATATCATGAGCAACAAGGAAAATCGCCATGGCAACCCATCAGAAACAACCAACAACTCACCACCTCTCACGACAGAGCACCTATAGGCAAAGAGAAAAGAGGTCAAGTCATGTTTTCTCAGATATGTGAGAGCTGTGTGCATTTGTGCATGTGTGCGTGTGTGCATATTTAAGACCTCAGGGTGGGGTATCTTGGCATGTCTCACCCCGGTTCAATGTTTCCTTTTAGCTCTGTTGGCACTCTCATGTTCCTGTTGGCTGACCTTTTCTCTTCCTGTGAAGTTCCTGTCATGCACTCTCTGTTCTCGAAGGTCACAGATCTCTTAGTCGAAGCCAGTTGTACAGTGTAGTTTAGAAAGAGGAATGTTTTCCCAGAAACTGAAATATTTACCTCATACAGTGGGTATATTATCTATTATATGACAGTAAAGCTGAAGTTACTGGCACTTCCAAGATAATTGTTTTAAAAAGTTGAGATTTCTTCATCATGCATGCTATTTGCACCTTCATTGTGTAGACTGGGGGAAACACAAATCCAACAAAACAATGCATCTTGGAGCAAGCAGCACACACCTCTAAAACGGTTTATTTTATATATATAATAAAATTAAATTAAGTTAAAATTAAATAGTACATAAATTAAAATGTATGTCTCTGAATCCAACCAAGAGATTTACATCCAGGGCAAACTGTAAGATATTCAATGGCTAAATAGTCTGAATCATAGACAATATAAAATATGGACATCATATCTGTGACAGGGAGGTATTTGAGGAAGTCTGGGAAGTGTTGTTGTGAAGTTTAGAGTGTGAAGGCTATGGTCACCCCCATCTTGGCAGTCCTGCCTCTGCTGCCTCCCAGCTAATCTAAAAGTTGATAAAGACATGGATCGTGGGTGGAGTTGAGGTGGGCGGAATGACGCCTGGGTGCTCAAACAAGCCACCTTGTTTGGCACCCACCTGTCAATTAATGTGGCCATGCTGTTAATTATGCATAACTTGCCCTTATATAATTTGAATGGGTGAGTTATATAAAAATTCAGCCCCAGAGAAATTAATTATGGCAACCAAAACGTTTTTTTGTACCAGGCTGTAAACATGTTGATTTCTGCTGTGAAGTTGGACATTTTAATATGGGCCCCATGGAAAACTGACTTGTTCAGCCTCAAGTGGCTGTTTGAGGAACTTCAGTTTTTGGCACTTAACATTAGCTTCAGTTGACAGCCATGGAGGTTGCTGCTTGGCCTGAATGTACTGAAAAAAATGATACGCCATGGTTCATTTATAACGTGGAGCACAACAACTGACTGCCTTTTTTTAAAGCTTTTATCAAGTTTAATTATTTTACAATTCAAGGTCTGTTTACTGATCTTGGAAAGTAGAATATATAGAGTAAATCTGGGAAAGTCAGTTACGTACAGTAGATACATTTCATCAGCTGTTTTACCTTTCATACGAAGCGGCTATGAGCTTTAGAAACAGTTTACATATTTGGGAAGGACTATGGGAAAGACACTATCAGTTTCAAAATAATGCAGTAGCTAGGCATTTGAGCATGGATAGGCCTATATTTAGAGAGCTGGATATGAGGCATTTATCTTTATAGCCAACCACAGGAAGCAACAGAAAAAAAACAGGAGTTGTGTAAAACTGACAGGACACCTTAAACTGCAAACAAGCTTAATTATTACTCTTCTCTATGAGGGTGTAAATTTGTAAAACATGCCCCCAGCGTTGAAAAGCTAATTTTATGTGTGCTGATGTATTCTGGGCATTAAACCATCAAATATATGCCCTGGGTGAGAAACTTTTGTTGGGATGAGTGGGCGCCATCTTGGCGTCCACTATCCAATTCTCATAAACACTGATTTTTCTTTTAAGAAAAAGAAGCATTGAGGGAGTAAAGGACAGGACATCCCTGGTTCTACCACTACAATTTTAAGAATTCTTTCTTCTTTTTTCAAGTTTGTGCATTGAGACTCCCTCGGCTTTAGGAATGTGCAATATTAAATTAACGGACTACTCTTTTAATCTTACTCAACAAAGCGCTGTATCCTGCTGCCAATCAATAGGTCTCAAGGGACAGAACCTCTGAAAACATAGGGGAGGGAATGAATTATAAACCCTCTGGATTCACTTCCTGCCAGCCATTGTGAAAAGTGATTTAGGTAATGGTTTCCAAGAAAGGGAATCTCTAGTAACTACAGGAACTAGTTTAGCTGAACCACATACAGTACTAGCACGTGCATACACACACACACATCCGTGCACAGACATACAAATGCAGCCGAATGCATATTAGCAGCAAGTCTTGTAAATTTTGTGGCAGTGGTGTTGTCTGTGAGAAGTGGTCTGGCCTGCGAAGAAGCCCTCTGGCCCTGAATGCTGTTCCTGTGGCTGTGTGCGTGCGTGCATGTGTGTTTGTTTGTGCGGCTTAGCCAAGGATGTGGTTGGTCTCACTGAAATGCTTACAAGACGGATCCTTCAGACCCCCCTCTACAGTATCTTGCATGTGCGTGTCTTCTTGCATGCATGCATGTGTGTGTGTGAGTGTGAAAGGGAAAGAGAGAGAGGCATCATTCAACAGCCGCTCCTCCGTCCAGGAGCATCGGATATTGGATTAGTGTGTTAATCTCCCTCTCGTTCTTTTCTCACGTTCCTCTTTCCTGGGTCTGTGTGTGTGTGTGTGTGTGTGTGTGTGTGTGTGTGTGTGTTTGCGGACACTTGCCTTTCTCGATACTTCCTCACTGTCACGATCCATCCTTTCTTTGCCTGCCGAATGGCCTATGATGCTGTAAACAGGAGGCCATATCTCCAGTAGACTGTATGGCCAAAAGCCAGTAGACACCTGACCGTCACACCTATATGATGGATGTTCGAGATCCCATTCTAAAAGAATAGTTATGAATCTGGAGTTGGACCTCTCTTTGCGAATGTAACAGCTGCCCCTCCTCTGGAAAGGCTTTACACAAGATTTTGGAGTGTGTCTGTGGGAATTTTTGCCCATTCAGCCAAAAGAGCATTTATGAGGTCAGGCACTGATGTTGGACGAAAAGGCCTGGCTCAAAATCTGCGTTCTAATTCTTCCCCAAAGGTGTTGAGTGGGATTGAGGTCAGCGCAGGCCAATCGTGCTCCTCCGCACCAAAGTCGTCTATCCATGTCTTTATGGATCTCGGTTTGTACACAAGTGTCCTGTAACAGGAAAGGGCCTTCCCCAAACTGCTGCCACAAAGTTGGAAGAACCAAACTGGCCCAAATGTCTTTGCATCACCCTTCATTGGAACTAAGGGGTCTATCCCAAACCCAAAAAACAGCCACAGACCATTAGCCTGACTCCACCAATCTTTACAGTAGGTTTTATGTATTTCAGCAGGTAGTGTGCTCCTGACAAACTCAGATTTGTCCATCAGACAGTCAGATAGGGAAGCTTGATTCATAACTCCAAAGCACATGCTTCCACTGCTCCAGAGTCCAGGTGCAGCGTGCTTTGCACCAAGCCAACCGATGCTTGCATTGTGCATGGTGATAAGAGTCTTGAATGCAGCTGCTCGGTCATGGAAACATTTCATGAAACTCCCGATGCACAGTTTGTGCCCCGATGTTGCTTCTAGAGGCAGTTATGAAGAGCATGTCGTGGCTGACCTGTTCAAAGCACTTCTACTTCACAATAAAAGCACTTTTGACCAGGGCAGATCTCATGGGGCAGAAATTTCACGTATTGACTTGTGGCAAAGGTGGCATCCTATGGCAGAAAAACATTACTGAAATCCTGTCAATATATATTTTTTTATTCATTCATTCATTCACAAGTATGTCTCCTTTGGTTTTTGGTACTTACGCTCTTTATCCCAAAATCAGTTTATTACGAAATTAAGGAGATTTTAGGGGAAATCTGTAATGTCTTTAAATGTGTGCTTTATTGTATATTTTTTGTATTCAGTCTACATTCTTTTTACTTGTTTTTTACTGTTTTAATCTCTTACTTTCATAAAGCCCTTCTAGACCCGGATGTTGTAAATTAGCATCTGCTAAACACTACGCTACTTACATCAGGTAGCTGTTTTCAGTTAGTCTATGTATACTGTATCTGTCACTATCAAATAAACCATAATTACAGAGATGAAAGTTAACAAACATGGCACAACTATATATGCTACATAATCCATTTTCTGCAGCACTGAAAGCTAGTTTAGTTTGTGGCTTTCATATCAGCAAGATTGTTCATGATTTCATGTGTTTAATGTTTATAAGACTTGGAGGGAAAGACAGCTAGAGATCTGGAGAATGAGTGCATGAAAGACAGAGACAGAGGGAGAGGAAAGAAAGAGTGACTGAGGGAACAGAGACAGAGCACCTGCTCGGCGACCTCGAGCCCAGACAAAGACACCTCTGTCCCACAGTACAATGACGTCCGGGACACTGTAACTTCCTGTGTCTGGTGGGACGACCAAAGAGCACAGCAAGCTAGCTGTTTGTGCAGGCTGATTCTATTCACAAACACAAACACACACACACAGTGGTAGGCAGTAATGAGTGGCCATTCCCCCCAGAGACAGAAACATTTGTGTACAAGTTTGTCGTGAAGTTTTAAAATCGATTTAATACATAATTTTTTTTCAGGGAAACTGCTAATTAATCGGAGGGCAAGAATTCTTGTTTCAACTATAAGCTATAAAAAGCAGGAGAGAAGACAAAAAAAGGGGGAACTGGAATTACTATGAGCCTCAAAAATTGGCCGCCCTCCCCCTTCAGGGCTAAACTTTGGATGCTAAACTTGAGACCACCATTTCCATGGAAACAGCTCAACAGCCACAGAAGAAAAACGTAGATAGCATTTCTCAATTTTTGTAGTTACCAATAGGAGGTTAAAAGGAGAGAGAAAGGGAAACACTTTTTTTTTTTTTCAAATGAGGACATTGCATTACAGCTTACATCAAAGATTTTTATTTTCCTTTAATTCTTTTCTGTGGCTTCAGAATTCAGCTCAGCAACAGGTCTATGGTATTCACTGTTACATAATTGTCCACCACTTCAATGTCTATCTTTGATAACAGGAAGGAGACTCAACCTTCTAAAATCAACAAACCCGTCCTTGAATTTTTATAGCTGTACAGTTCAAGGAAATCAAAGTATAAAATAACCTGACCTCCTTTTCCTGCTTACAGACTTTGAAACTAAAATATATTTGAATAGTTTCTGTAACTGCTGCAGCTGAAGCTTTTAAATCACTTCCTTTCATAATACATAAACTTTTAGAGCTTACAATTATAATCAACAAAACAAGTAAAACAGCCTTATTTCAGGCTTTAAATTATGTTTAACCACAAGAAACTACATGATGTGTGGGCCTATTTTATTTATGCTCTCACAACAACAAAAAGTATTATACTTCCCTTCATATAAGTCAAAAAGTAACTCGGTTTATAATAAATGCAGAACATTAAACTATGCCCATGAGTAACCAAACATATTTTACAGAAACAGTCCATTGCCACTTAAATTACTTTATGTGCTGTAACTTATACCATAATATACACTATATGCATACTTTATGATTAAGTGACAATAAATTATGTCACCTTAAAAGGCAGGTAAACAGATTTTCGGCAGGTTTAGCTTCCATGACAATAGTCAGTACATGTCTGTGATTGCAACCTTGGAGATTTTTTTTTCTTAAACGCAACTTCTGTAAACCAATTACATGCATTCCAACTCAACCAAACCCTGTAGTAGCAGAGCTGTGTCACAGTCATTATGGCAGAAGATATATGGGAAAAGAACAGGGTACAGCGGCTCACCGATAGACGACGTGATTGAAGTTTGATCCTGGCCACCAATTATGTGGTTGCTATGTTTCCTCTGTTGCTACCCTGGTATCTTCCTTTCACACGCTTGAGAGGAGGAGGACGAAGGGAGCGGAAAGGATATTATAAACACATGTAGTATGTATAGGTGAAGTCAAAAATATATTATTGGTGGGGCTAAAAATAAGGAATTTACATGGGTTTGGTGAAGTCATACTGTGAGAGAAGTCGTACTGTGAGAGATGTTAAGTGGTTGCTGTTGTGATTTTTTTCACACTGCACTTTAATTTTTGTCTTTTTCTTTGGACTACTTTTAAAGTTTGTGTAGGTGTCACTCCTTTCTTTTTTTATGCACATTCAGAGCCGTTACAGAGGGAGCCATGATGTATTTCCAGGTATGTAAGTGGGTACGTTTACTGCTTTTAACCAATAATAAAGCCATTACTTACAACTAACCCTAAACCTTAACCCTGAAACTATTATTAGGAAATGATACCTCTTTATTTATATGAAATGGTTTTGGGTTGTAACAAACTGTAACACTGCTCTAAGTCAGAAAATTAACAATTTTGTTGCTGTAAATACAAATAAAGCTCTCCTCTGTCTATAAAGTCATAACATGTCTTCACACTGTAGTGTTACATCTGTCAAAACCCCAATGTATAGAAATGAATGTAACAATACATAAATGAAAAACCAAATTAAAACTCGTCATTCGGTTGTTTGTTTTAGCGTTATGTTGGGTGTTGGCACATTACCAGCGATACCACATGATGTCCTTCACTGCTCAACTAAACACAATTTGTTTGACACATAGAACCACAGATTTGCACAACAAATATTTCAAATTTTGGAGGTTTTTGCACGTTGGCTTATTTGCAGGCCTACACGAGCTATGGTTACCCAGAAACCGCCTCTCTTCCTCCCAACTCACTCAAATGTGTCTGTCCTGTAGCAGTTTGGTGTCGGGCCAACACAGACCAATCAAATCTAAGCCTTCTAATATTTATAATACACAGTGCAGCTCATAGATAGTTTGACAGATTTAAATTGAAGTGATTATTTTCAGCTTTTAATTTGATGATGTTTACATCCACATCAGATGAATCGTGTAGTAAATTTAGTCACTTTAACTCACTATCCCTCATTTTTAGACTGAGACACAAAGATTGGTACCACGCTTACACTTTCATTAAAATTATAGATGTATAACTATATGTATAATTTAGTTTAGCATGAAGACTAGAAGCAGGGGTAAACAGCAAAGAGAGCTTTGTTCAAAAGTTCCACAAAAAACCAACAGACCGTTTGTAGTTTTCCGAGTTATGTAAAATGTGATTGATATGATAAATTAATTCCATTCAGAGAATGGAAAAGAAATGATGCCATATCAATACTTAACTGTAAGAAACACAGAGTGAAAATGCCAAAAGAAAACTCCACTTCTCTGTGATGTTAATCATTTTCTGTGGACACACAGTTTCCTTGATTTAACCTCTAATATATGGGCATTAAATCTTTGTGGAATCGCTGGTTATCTCCTCTGATTCCTCTCTTCCCTCTTCCTGTAACAGAAGGAGACGTCTACCCCCTTTTAACTGTGGAAACCTCAGGACACCGAGTCCAAGCCCACAGGCCTCTCAGAGTGTCAGCTCGTAATATTGCTGCTTAATGAGGGAAGAAATAGCAGTGGTTACCCATTTGGTCTGAGTCCTCTTTCAGTCGCAGAGTGTGCGTGTTTGTGTGTCTGCACATGCCTGAATGTTTGTGTGTGTGTTTGTGTGCGTCTGTGGGTATGTTTGCAGCACGGCTGTGCACGAACGAATGCTTTTGTGTGGTTGTGTGTGTGTGTGTGTGTGTGTGTGTGTGTGTAGGGGTAAATGAATTTGATTGTGTTTATTTGCTGGCTGTGTGTAGGATACAGGAAGCCTTGGGGGCCCAGACTCTTGCTGTTTGTTATGGAGTGAGGAGGAGGTGTGTGTGTGTGCGTGTGTGTGTGTGTGTGTGTGTGTGTGTGTGTGAGAGAGAGCGAGAGAGAGAGAGAGAGAGAGAGATGGAGGCAGTGGAAGTTAAAGCCTTGTCTGCCGTCTATAACTGCTGGGCATGGAGTCTCAGTGGAGCCAGAGCACGGTGCAAGGGCGCACACCCACACACACACACACACACATACATACATACACAAATGGTAACACTTTATTTGAAACATATAGCAGTGATTTATGGCGGCCTAATGATCCACTCAGGCCTTGAGCTGATTCATCCCTTATGTCAACTCTTCCAGAGTTTTCATGTTACATCTTCCTCTTAAATGACATGAAACTGGAATCTTGGCTAAACAGGAAGCAATGTCAAAATAAAAGCCTTTTTTTCCATGCAGATTTTAGAAGAAACCAGTACAGTTTTTTGTTTGTAAAATTGTCACATATTAAAATGTACAGATCTAGTAGATCCACAACTAGCTGTACGTCCAGCACATTAAGAATGTGTCCTGAAGTTAGGGGACATTCTGTAATGTCTGAACTGATACTGAGAACTTCTTTATCTCATTACTGTCACTGTTACACATTCGAGAGCATGGTGTATTTTTACCAGTGCTGAGCAGCACAGTAAAGGGAAATAATTCTTTTCTCATTTTCTGGAGTTGCATATGAACCAATGATTGATATGTTACAAGAAGCCACAATTTCAATCAACCTTGTAGAATCTACATTAATGGATTTCCAGCTTTCAAAAGCAAATATGTTTTGAAAAAAACGTAATGTTAATTATGTTTCAAACAATGAATCCACCTGACAAGTCGCAAAATGTTCACACCATACAGAACATATCTGCATTCACCATATTTTATTTGTCGCAGCTAAAGGATGATAAAAATCTTTGATGGTTATTTTTAGGCACTGACTCATAGCAGTAGTATCATGTAGTTAGAGAAACACTGTGGTTAAATACTGAGAAAGTCAAAAGCACAAGACACGATGTCTTTACTTTGATGACAAGTAACTGAAACCCCGATCGTTCCCTAACCTTAACCAAAGTACATTTGGTGCCTTAAAAGTCCGGCGCTTTGTACGCCCTTCATCCACACTGGGTAACTCCCTACATGACTTGCATGTGGTCGAAAAATTTAGCACTTGCTACGGTACACTAAAAGAAATGTTGCCCCTGAATATACTCTAGGTATTAATTATGTCCTCTAAAACATAACTGGCAAAACAAATTGGTATTACGTGAACATAAATTCTAGGGAGAGGGTTGCAAATGGATGTGGTTTTGTTGGTTTCCTTCGCTAAATAATTGGTAAGCTCTTCTAATTAGACAGGTTTGCAACATCTGCAGTTTTACAATACAATTTAAACAAGATTATGTTTTCTGTTACAATCCAGCATCGTGATTGTTTTCAAGGACCTTTATAAAAAGCTTTGCTGTCGGCAGTTAAGAATGCTGGCTACCAAAAGAATGACTAAAAACAGATGCATTTTCAATATGAACCTGGCCTTAGCATTCATTCAGATAAATAGCTTTTGTAAGTATTTCTATGGTATTTTATTCCTTTATTAGAGAGCTAATGTGAATTCAGGGTTGAATGACATGTGACAAAGGTCCCCAGCTGGATATGTATCAAACAATGCGGTTCATAAATACCTTTTTAAATAAACTACAAATATCTTGCAAAGCAATCTGGACCTAGATGGCTATTTTTATCCTAGATCAATTCTTCTCTAATAAAAGTGCATTTGAAAGGTCACAGAAAATGAATACTATAAGATATTGATGAGATATGCTCTCTCATAGCCAGGCCTGAACACTGACAACCTTTTTAAATCATAAATTCTTTTACAAATACCATTTTGCTTTGCTTGTTTTGCAACACAATGGGGGAAAAAACTCCTCTCCCTCTCTGTTTTTCGCCTCCTGAGGTTTTGCTGCAGTTTCCTTAAGTAATTTGACAGTTTCACCACATCCAGTTTGGTTTCTGGCTGGTGTCTTGGCTGGGAGCGCCGGCCGAGCTTTTTCTGGAGCCTTCTTCTTCTTCTTCTTCTTCTTCTACTTCTTCTTCTTCTTCTTTTTCTTCTTCTTCTTCTACCCCCTGCTACAGCTCCAATGTGTGGTTTCATCTCTGAGGGCCTCCAAAGCACATGGCTGTTATCCCAGTGGGAAAGAAGGATAAAGAAAGAGAGAGAGAGAGGCAGAAGAGTTGGAAAGAGTGGAAAAGAAGGGAGAAAGAGAAGAAGAAAGTGATAGAAAAGAGGAAACAACAGAAAGATAGAGGGAAAAAAGTGATTTGTGCTCTGACCAAACTGGCCAGATAAACTGAAGGCTTTCATTCCTCCTCCTAGGTCGTCACTTCCTCCCTCCATCCCTCCATCCCTCTCTTCTGGAGCCCAGGACATAAACACCAGACAGGCAAAGAGTCTAACCCAAAGAGGAAGAAACGTTTCATTTAGCAATTTGTCCTTGTGTTCTCTGACCTCCACTAACCTAACCTAACCCTGTGCTTTACAATTCAACGCTGGACCAGAGACAGAAAAACACTCCCTGCAGCTTGCTGCTGAAGGAATTCATTGTAAAGTATCTTGTTTTATCGTGGAAATGCGACAACAAAAAAAATATTTCTGATGCTCAGTTTTATTAAAGATTGTCAGCAATGTTCATTAGTGAAGTATGTAACTGTTAACAAACACTACTTTTTCAGAATAGCACATTTGTCATCATATAAACTATTCATATTATTATGGGTAACAATGAGATAAAATAGCAATAAGCACAAAAAGCAGAAAAAAAGTCTAACAAAGGCCAAGATCAAAATATAACAGTAAACAACCATATCATGCTTCAGTCACTACGAGTAGGCATTGTATTGCAGGTATTGTAGAGAAAGCAAATTATAGGTTAAGTTATTATACTGATTATATTGCATTATGTTTCTCAGAAAATGTATTTGATGTTGCAAATGATTGATATGTATATAAAATGTAATTTCTAGTTGTCAGCGTCGTTTGAAGGCACTACTTAACTTTTACGAGTCATGCGTTGATGCGTACCAATCAACTTTGCAACTTTGGTACAAAACTGACAAGTGACAACATTTTTCCAGTAATTTGTTCCTGTTTGTTGGAGCTCTTTCACCACTGTCCACGTTTTCTTTTTCACTTTTTATCTCTTTCTGTTGTGCATCTGTTATGACACATTTAGTTTTTTTTTATTCAATTATTTTTCATGAGTGAACACCAAATATTACTAAAAACAGAACAAATATAACATGCTATTAAAACATGCAAACATATCCATAAATTACTTTATCCTTTGATGATAAGTACTATTGAAGAAAATGTACACTAGTGCTGTTATGATTAAGCGTAATGACACAATCTGAAAGAGAGAGAGAGAGAGAGAGAGAGGCAGAGAGCGGCAGAGAGATGGAGAGATGGAGAGATGGAGAGTGGGAGAGGGAGGGGGTGAGTAATTTACACCAGGAAGTAATTATGTAAATTCTAAGCCGGGTCTTCTAGTTTACAGTCCGGCCATAAACCCACTGTGATGTCTGGCTCGCAATAAACATTATTTATTTCTTTGTTTATTAATGCTTCCACTGCTACTCCTCCCCCATGTTCCTGTGTTATTCTTTAAAAGAAACTAATACAAAAAAAATCCACAGACTGGGAGGCCCAACTAAGTTTACTGTTGAAATACTAGGTCCAAGTTAAAAAGCAAAAAAAAAAAAGGATGTATGTTAATGTAATTATTTTTTATGAAACAAACATGAGTCCTTGATGTGGCTTTGTTACATGTGGTTTGATATGTTTTGTGTTTGTGGAATGAGAAGCTGAAGTTTCAAAGTGGGTATTAAACAGATTTAAAAGCCTCAGGGCAAAGAAAGTGAAAAGTTGAAACCGAATGAGGTCACAGTTTACCAGTGTCTCGTAATCAGGATGTCCATGAATTTTTATTTGGAAAAATGGAAATGTGCATCAGCTCATCTCCAAATTATGAGAAGCCGTGCCAGTAAGACAATTACTCATGTCGTCCCAACTGTTTTTGTCTCGTTTAATATACTGTATCTTGTCTTAGATTATGTCTAAATCACTCACAAAATTTAAAAAACGGATAAATATGGAAAGCCAACCTCTCATTGTAGTGTGGATTGGGAAAACAGAGCTTTGGAAAACATTACGTAAGCCCGCTGTGTGGCAAGTTGTTTCTGTCGTTGTTTACTCGTGAAGTATTTACAGCCATGTTTGCTCAACATAAAACAAAATGTAAAATATCCTGATGAAAAACTTTTTGCATTATTTCAGTAAGTTCAGAGTTTGCCTTTCTCCACCACCATCTACGTTTGAACCTGACCTAATACTCATGTATTATTTTCATAACATCTCGGTTGCCCTGTCACAACATCTGCAAACGTCAGTTTGGTGCCAATAAGCCACCCGCTGAAAAACACCAAGCAGAGACTAAAGTCCACAGAGACCCAGCAGCTTGTTTTCAACTGTCAAAGAGGCAGGATTCCTTAATGACATGTTGTATCCCATCCTAACTGTAACATCCTCCCCACAGGGTAAATAAAAGCTCAAAGTTAGTGTGTGTCTGGGTACGTGTGTGTGTGTTTGTGATCAGAAAGAGATATATGATCTGTGCTCCTCAAAGGAAAGAGCCTGCGGTGACGTACATGCACAGCTCATGTGTTCGGGCGAGAGAGAAAGACAGAAAGAAATGTCCACGTGCATGAATACAAGTGTAATTGTGGGTATTTATGTACACGTGTGTGTGTGTCTGTGTGTGTGCGTTAGTGCACATGTGCATGCACAGCAGATAGCCTCTGTGTTTATTTAGTTTGAGGTGACAGCAGGAAGGAAGGCAGGTTAACGAGCTGCCGGCTCCAGGCACCCAGGCACATGGTGGTTACGCAACCCCGGCCAACTCCTCTTTCTCTCTTACACACACACACACGCACACACACACAGATAATGCACTCACCTGGGTGAGGAAACAGATGCATGCACATTCAAGGGCTCTCACACCAGCTGAATGCGATTTCGACTCACTATACTGCACTATATTAACATTAAACAAGTCATACCCAAAATATTTCATTCACTTTGTGACACTGAGGGCGAAAGTCGGCACTAAAAATATCTTTGCTGGCTTGATCACAAAATGCAGATCTGTCCAACTTCAATTGACCATTACACAGCTGAAATAATTGTGTTCACATTTTAGTTAAATCAAGTCAAGTCACTGTTATTTATATATCCCTATATCACTTTACAGTATGAATACATATAACACCCTCTGTTTGGACAAGGAAAATAAGGAAAGGAGGAAAGGATAAGGAAAAACTGCCCCCAAATAACAGAAGAGATGAGGGATCCCTCTTCCAGGATAGACATACATACAATAGATGCCATGTGCACAGAATAGACCATTGTTGTAGACTTACAGTATGGACAAACAGGATGGAAAAATTATAGATAGATTGTAAACACATAACAAGGATAAAGGAGGACGTCAAGCAACTTCCAGGTGCCACCAAACTGATCTCCACCTTGGAGATCTGGAAAGAGAATGGACTACACAAACACATAAGAAGCAAAGCCATTCCAAAGTTTGGATTTAAAGTCCTCAACAGTGTCAGCCCTTCCGATGTTAGCAGGGAGGTTATTCCAATGGAGGAGGCGCCAATCAACAATTTTGTAAATCATCAGTAATAGGGAGCCAGTGACATGAAAATTGGTGTAATATAGTCTAATTTTGTAGTTTTAGTTCAAATTCTAGCTGCAGCATTCAAAATTATTTGAGTTTTAGCAGTGGCAGGGTGCAGACCTGACAACAAAACACTACAATAATAAAGTCCAGATAAATAAAGGCACATACTGTGTATACTGTGTATATTTTGGCCAAGATGTGAAATATAAAAAGAGGAAGGAGCAGAGGGACAACAACAGAGCCCTGAGGTACACCATAGTTCACATCAGAAACTGTTGATTTAGTGTTATTATAAGAGACATGCTGTGTTCTTTTAGATAGTTATGACTTTAAGCATGTCAGAGCCATGCCAAAGATGTTAAATTGATTTTCCAGTTGATCTCGTATACAAGATCATTCACCACTTTAGTAAGCACAGTTTCAATTGACAGCCAGCAGATTGAAAAGGTTTAAAAAGATCACATTGGACTGAAGGTTTCAGAGACACAACTCTTTCTGGTGCCTTTGAAAAGAAAGGTTTTGAGACTGGTCAATATTCAAATACCCTGGATTAAAGTGTCTTTTTTTAAGTAGAGGTTTAACCGCCACAGTCTTAAATCTAGTGAGGACAATGCCATTCATAAGTGAAAAATTAAATTAATAATATTCAGCATGGGTCCCAGTAATGGCCAGAGATCTTTAAAATGTCTAATTGGTAGGGGGTTGACAAGGCAGGTAGTTGGTTTAGAAACCAGCACCATTTAAAAAGAACTTGTCTGAATGTTTGTCAGAACAAAGACTATGTTGGATTCATCGTATGAATATTACACTAATATGAATAATGCACTAAACTGTAAAATTGTCAAAAATAAATCTATGTTGTTGCTACATTTACACAGGCCTGCTTAAGAGCATATTTCTTCAGTAAAACACCCTGGTTTACTGAAGACATCTTGGCTGTCTCGTATGACACCTATCATAACAAGTCACTTCACAGTATATTTTGTTTGTATGTATTAGTAACAAGGCTTTTAATACAAAACCTACTGTATTGGCAGAGAAGACACCCTTTAAAATGGCTCAACAGTTACATTCATAAGAGTGTTGCCATTACACCAGCTGGTAGGCATGCACTCATACATTCTCACATGTATACACACAGAGTTGCACATGTGCACATGCTCACTAACATGTCTACCAGGTGTAGCATCTGCGATTGTATTTTGTGCTGCGATGAAACATCCAACCTGTGATTTACAGACCCAAAACACAGACAGAGGTACAGAAAGAGACAGAAGTGCTGGAAAAGAAAGACTTAAGTATGATTCATAAATGTATATGTGTGTTTTTATGTGTGTGTGGGTGTGTGTGTGTGTGTGTGTGTGCACATGGCAGTGATGGTCAGCCAAGCAGAAAAGACCCCCCACGTCACCCATTAACACACTCTCACCTTTGACCCCGCCGCCCAAACTCCACTGAATGGCTCTCTAATGGAGGCCAGACTTTGAGAGTGTGTGCGTGTGTGTGTGTGTGTGTGTGTGTTTCCACGTTGCCCTCATATTTAGTTGCATGTGTCCATCTGTATGTGCATGAAAGCGACAGAGAGAGAGAGTTTGTGAGTACAAAGAAAAACCAACTCCAGAAAGTGGAGGAAGTTTACACAGCCGACTTTGCAGAGCTCCAGGAGCTGCTCTATTTATAAAGACAGCAAACCCTCACTACATACGTGTGTGTGTGTATGTACACAACAGCATGTTTTCATGAGAGCTGTTTGTGTTAGTGTGAGTTCGTTTCGGCGTGCACGAGTGTGTGTGTGTTTGCGCGAGTGCATGTGTGCATTGAAATTAATAAATACGCACAATTGAAGGCTTCCTGTTATTTGGCGGTGAGGCCAGAGGAAGTTATTTTGTGGTACACTGATAATTTTGGTCAGAACACCGGGCTATAAATACTGTCAGCACTACGCACTCTATCCCGCCTTCCCCTCCTCACTCCATCCCTCCATCCCGCCCCAAAATGAAAAACTGGTGTGCTGCGGGAAAACAAGGGCAAAATAAGCATGTAGGGAGTTGTAGATTGGGAGTACTAAATTTTTTTTTTTTTACAACATCCCTCGCTCCAGTCTGCTCTGGTGTCAGGTTCGTCGTGTGGCAGCAAGCCCCTGATTAACACATGAACAGAAACAGCTTCATATAACAGTTATATAAGAGTTATTCTCAGATTTTTCTGTTGTGAGTTTGAGGGCGTAATAGTTCAGTCGGTGCCATATGACAATAGGTGTTGTTTAGTTGCCAACAAATACTATGAAAACATCAATACTAATATATACAGTATATATACTATACTATTGCTGTCCAAATACCATTAAAAACTTTTCAGTGAGCCACCACTGACAGCAGAGAAGAGAACAAGAATGGACAGCATGTGTGATGTCACCCACAGGTTTGCAAAGAGACGTTTTGAAGCTCAAAAACTCTGGCGCTGACTGTCGCCATGTTGGAAGTCTGGGTGTTCAAACAAACCATCTGTAACGGCACCCACCTGTTAATCAAAGCCGCCATGCTGTTAACTATGCATACCTTTTATTTCAGCGGGTGACTGTGAAGTTGGACATTTTCACATGGGAGCTCCTGGAGACTGACTCGTTCTGTAGCCAGCCTCAAGTGGCCGTTCGAGAAGTGCAGTTTTTGGCACTTCCGCATTTGGCTTCACTTCACAGCCACTGCGTTTGCCGCTTGTGCTCTACACACTGAGCCCTGGGTCCCATGTTCCTTAATTATAATGAACATGGGCACTGTAGTTTATTTTGAGTCAACCCCACATGCATCATTCTGGTGCCATAAATGCTCACTAGCACACCAAATGTGTATTGACCCACAGCTGAAAATAGTCCCAAGTAAAGTCCCAAAAACAGACTGATTACTCCATGAAATTATATATTTGTGAGCCCTTTTTAGGAGAAACAAATGGCCTTGAAGTCACAGACATGGCAGAGAAGTCAAAAGGTTTCTTAAGATTTATTAGCAGTAAGAAAAATACAAAGAAGACGGAAAAACAAGTGAAAACAATTAAGAAAACCTAAACACTTAAAAAAAAAAGAGCCAATTACAAACTCACTTTATTTGAGGGTACAGTAATGAGGACTTTGGCTCTGCACACAGAGTTACATACTGGAACAGGTACACACACAATACACAAAACGTGTTCAGTAACATGCACACTTGCACAAGAGAGAAACACACACATACACACACTGGAACATGGCCTGCTACACATGCGCACACTCGCATTAATATGGCACTCAAAGACGCATGTGGTCACTGCATGAGGCATGCCAGGAAATTCTTTCAAGGGCATGTTAATATTCCAGATGCTTTTGGATATAAACAAGCCTCCAAATTGGAGAGCGGAAATTCGATTTGAACGCAGCTCTGCATGGCGATACAGAGATGTTTATCCCTCCAGGCCTATCTCTGTAGCCGGATGGCTGAGTGGCCACTTAGTGTTTACCTATGATAAGGGCTTTCTGTTTGACTAGCAGTTAAGCCGCAGTCAACAGAGAGGCCACAGTGGGGAACGTAGTTTTTATAAAAACCTAATTGTTACTTGTCTTGGCGATTCAAGCCAGCCTGATAGCGCTCCACTCCAGACGGGCAAAACAGGATGGGATAATAATTTCTGTGGTTTGTTTTGTCGTGGGCTACTTTGGTGCAGGATGGAACGGACAAGTGATTAACTTTATAGAGACTTTAAGACTTTAACCACCTTAAATCACATGCAACTAATTGATGCAGCAGGGATAATATGAACATAAATGCACAAAAGAATGACAGCGAAATATCCTGTGGTGTTTGTCATGCACACATGCATTCAAGCACAAACATACATGCACACACAAAAGGTCTAATTACTCTTTGGCTGTGTTACTTCCAGAGATTTTCCAAAGCCTACAGAGAAGTAAAAGCCACTACTTAAAACTTAAAAACAAGGACAACAATGACGAACCAAAGAACAGCTACATGCTAACTTTAGCATGTTTATAATACATTATGTTAGGAAGAGTAAGTTGCCAAACATCTACTACCTTTTCTCTTTCTACAGCGCACTTTTCACAGGTTTTGCTAACATATATGTCGTTATGTTATATATGTCATATGTTATATGTCATATGAGTGTTTAGAGCAGTAAATGTAAAAGCTTTCATTATGGGGCTATAGGAGCCAGTATTTGCAGCAAGGCGGAAGTTTACATTTGCGTTTACATGAGGTATGTCATGTTATTTACTTAAAGGACAGTTAGTATCCTGACACACTGCACACTGATATGAAAAATGTATTTTCGGGCAAAGACATTTTGAAAAATGAACTCCCCCAGTGAATGTTTGGAGTTAGACATCTGCCATGTGGAATATGATCCAATTTTTAACACTCGAGAGCAGCCTCACCACGCTGCTTTTTACGGCCATGCTTTATGTACAGGTTGTTAGCCTGAATGGCCTCTAATCATTAAGGACAAAACAAGCACAGCTCAGAGTTTACGACAAGACCACTCAAATCAGCAATCCACAGGAAACTCCAGCCCTCCACAAAACCCCTCTTGGACTCCCCAAGAGAGCTCAAGAGAGCAACAACAAACATATATGCTACAATTTACAAATCTTCGACCATAATCCTAATTTTTTCTGAATCATAGCTATCTGTACACTACTAGGTGCTTTACCATATGTTGTCATAAACAGTGTTGACTGATCCTAAGATTTTTAATATCCATTCAAAACCTTTTGTCAGTACTGAAAAGATCTGTTCCTCCTCCTCCTCAGACATAAACAAATAGTAGTTGTTACTGACAAGTGCTCACTGTGCGATGTCAGTATCGTTCCTCTCAATCAAGTCTGGTTTGTCCCGGGACTTTATCCCCCGGCAACATCGGAACTCACTGTTTACTCATCCCATAATAAGGTTCATTCAGTTGAGGACATCTTGATTAGGTCTGCTGAACGTCTGGTTCTCATTTAGCGTGGAGGATGGGACAGAGAGAAAGGAAGGAAGGGGGTTAAGAAAGGGGGAGCAGGACATGAAAAAGGAGAGGAACAGAAAATCATAAATAAAGGAAGAGATAAGATTGTCTTTTATTGGGATTTGGGGATAGTGATAAGGTTGACATTAACTGGTGAGTTTGGGATTATGCATGTGATAATTGATTCGAAATTCATAGCAACCCAATTACCCACTGAATTTATTTGGGCTAGAATATAACACAGAAGATGCATTGATTTTTTTCTCATTCATATCGCAAAAACTTTACCTCAGTTACCCTCCACTGTAATGTGGCAAATCTTTATTAACAGATATCTGCGTATGAATGCAGAATTTGTAGGTAAAGGTCAAGATTTTAGTATTGGAAACATTCCGGTTACCATTTGAAGTCCATGTGTAGTATTGATTGATTGATCACGTTTCAGAGGGCTTTGGTTGCTGGCTGATAAACGGTCCTTGTAGAGAAATGCAAACTCATCGGCTACTGTCTGACTTTTTTTTTTTTTTTACCTTGTGAAACAACCGAGTCATAGACGTCGTCTCTTAACTCCAACTTCTCGCATCTCAAGTTGTTAATCAGACTGTAAACAATGACTTTGGCTCATGCAAGAGGAAGTCTTGGCCTGAATATCCGTTATCCGTTATCTGCACGTCTACACCGAAAGCCAAAAACATTGCCCGTGGCTAAATCTTCGTCAGATGATAGCCTGTGGGTTCTGAGATTGTAACTCATTGCAAACTCATGCTGATGACCTTCTGTCCTGGGAAAAGTCTGATGAATTCCGGTGTATCTGTATTCCCTTTGGGATATCCTTGGATGAACTGTACAATGTCCTGGCATGCCACTACGCAAACAAGCAAATCAGCAACAAGTGAAAAGCTTCCGTACATCTCCGGCTACAGTTTGTCAGATGTTTTGCTTGCTTGTAAAACTATTTTGATTCAGCTGACATGTTAAGCCAAGGTCTGTACATTGGTCAATGAAAAGATAACTGCGTGCTGTTACACTGCACTTTATAGTGGAGGACACTTAAATGTAGTTTTCCAGAAACCTATTAAATTGATTCACAGCACAATATAGGAAGAACATTTCTCACACTGGTGGGCAGTTTTGGAATAGCTTACCAAAATATACAAATGACAGTTTGATGTTTTACTTGGGTTTATGTGCTAAACAAATTTTTTGGACTAGTTGAAGTGACTCCATGTAGTCTTGTGGCCATGTTTGATCTTCAGGAAGTCACCAGCCATAAAACATGAGCATAACTCCCCGTCACACCACAACCTGTCATTTTCTCTCTTTTTGTATGTATTAATCCGACAAGATCAGAAAGTTGGTAGGCAGATTTTGTTAGCTTATTAGCTAAGTCTAATATGTTCACTTCTTGTTTCATTTGACCAAGATTTTTGATTTATAATAATAAAAAAGAGAGAAAAGCTGCAAAAACATTGGAGAAGATTGAGAATGTTTGTTTGGATGGATAAATAAACTAGGAAACTAATCAATTATCAGGATTGTTGGCAATTCATTTTGCTTCAGTACACTATATGCATCCAATACAAGACATTGTGTATTTTCATCTGCCCTTCATAGGAAGAAGTAATGGTTGGGATGATGTATAACACACTGAACCCAGCAGCATTGTTGCATCAGAAAATGCTGGTATCACATTCACGTGAGCTGCAGTTTTAATTCAGCCTCAGCAGAACACACAGACACACCCGACCACTCAAATATATACTGTCACACACACACACACCTAGTCACTAAAAGATACGCAGACTAACATACATACTCACACAGTATATTTAATATATGAGTGCATAGCCAAATATGCAATGTGCGCACACCAACACACACACACAGCATGTTTATGTGACAGTGTAGAGTTCATGTACAGATAAGGGACGGTAGAGTCAACAGTACTGTAGATAGCCTGCTGATAGAGTGTTCCTTAGCTTCCGCTGCCTTTTGTTTACCTAATGATAAAGTGGATCTGTATGTATGCGTGTGTGCGCGCATGAACTCTTGTGATTATATACATGTTTTCCAGCTTCCATTGTGCCACAACCAGGCCACATTTTATATTCTTATGTGTGTACATTAATGTATAATTGGAGCAACACTGTATCCCAGAGGTTACGTTTATATACTACTAATTTGTTTTGCAGGAAAGTGCATGACTTTCATACTAGAGATTTGAGTCTGGGCACATACGTTAATTAAAAATGTTTCCTCATGCTTACTTAAAATATCATTCAGGTGGCATCATATTTCTCTCAAAACATCTTGACTATTGATATTAGTAGTCTAGAAAGTTTTATCGGCTATGGACGGACATCAAAAATAAATATTTGGAATGTTCAGAATAATTCTTAGTCATGCTAGCGGCATATATGGATTTGGATAAAGTCAGATTATGCAGACATTCATGGTCATTTTGGCAATCCCCTGACTTTTCCTAAGAGGTGGAGGAAATAGAACTTTAATTTAAGTAAAAGTAGCAATACCACAGTATAAAAGTCAGCAAAAAGATAAAAAAATATACCTTAAAGGACCAGTGTGTAAGATTTAGCGGCATCTAGCGGTGTAGTTGTTGACTGCAAACCCCTCGCCTCACCCTGTCCAGCCTAGTGTGAGGAAAAACTACAGTTGTTGCAAAAAAAAAAAAAAAAACAGGAAAGGCCCTTTCTTTAGCCAGTGCTTGGTTTGTCCTTTCTGGGCTACTTTAGAAACATGGCAACCCAACATGACACACCCAACACAAGAGGACCCGTGGCATCTGTAGATGAAAGGTTCATTCAAAGATAACAAAAACATTATTCTCATTCTTCGGTGATTATGCACTAAAACTGAAAACATTGTTGTGCGTATTATATTCAGTTTCTGTTTCATGTTCTGTATATCCTGAATTTGACACACTGAACCTTTAAGAACCAAAAGTGCTTGTTTGGCAGAAAGATCCATTTGAGGATAATATACATGATATTATTGGATTGTAATTATTGATGCATTAATTTCTACACACTTTGATGTTGTAGCAAGTAAAGGTGGAGCTAATTCTAAAGCCCCATTGTGTAACTTTTCTACCATACAATAACTGTATAAAATAACTATTTTGATGCTACATTGACATGTAATCAGGTAAATGGTGCCCACTCTTCGCCCTGTATGTAACACTACGTAACAACGTACATAACACTTTGCAGCACTAATATATATACACATAAATATACAGTATGTACATACATATATACATGCATATATGTACTTACATACACTCTCATGAAGAAACATCTCCCAAAACCAAAGTTTAGAAAGCAGCAGCTATTGAACTGGATCCATTACAGCATTTTATAAGTGTTAACACATTTTATTTTATTGGTTTTTGTGAATGTGACCTGTGCCTCAAACTCCAATTAGTAATGTACAATACAATTTCTGTACACATTAGAGAACTACTACTACTACTAAGCTAAAAAAAAAAAGAGAGATTGCAGTACTCGTCTTCCAGACTCTGTATGTCTGTTTCCTTGAACCGCCTCCCTGTCATATATATATATATATATATATATATATATATATATATATATATATATATATATATATATATATATATATATATATATATATATATATATATATATCATGTTTATTTAACACACTTTAAGGACTGCATTGGATTATGTGTTTTTACTGTTGCAGGAATGCTTATGTACTCCTACATCGTTGGCTCCCAAGTGAATTTTTCCTTGTCATTTATAACGGCATATTGTCTATTGTCTGAAGTTCTATTTGGTTTATAGGAGTTTTGTTAACTTCTGCCCAGGGACAGTACATACCTCCTCTGATTTCTCGGTGTGGAAAATTAAAGTGCAGCAACAGAGAGACATGCAGCCAGATAGACAAGTGGGAGGAAAAAGAAAACAGGAATACAGAGATTAAGATTCATCAGCAAGGAAGGAGAGCTCCAGCAAAGTAGAGAGAGAGAGAGAGAGAGACAGTCGGACAGACAGGCAGTTGTTGTACTTTCCTCTCTGCAGTCTCCCATTGAACACAGAGTGGAAGAGTCATGCATCAGCGGAGGAAATTGGGAATGTGAAACATGCCAGATTAGAGAAGCAATCTGAGGGCCTGCAGACGAGCTCAATGGCGTCAACCATGGGAAAAAACATGCACTCAGACACGCACACGTACACACACACATACACAACCGCAAAACCCATTCAGATTTTGAACCACCTGCTGCATTCCACAGCCAATAAGTCAGCTACTTAAGGAGCCAGCTTTTAATCAGCCAGTCAGTCAAAGAGCCAGACAGTAAAGCAACCATCCATCCTGTCGGTTAATCAGCAAGACAACTAACCAGTGAATCTGTAAAGCATTCAGTCAGTTAGTTAGATTTACGACTTAAATAATCTGCAAGAAAGCAGCCATTTGCAACCGCAGCTTGTAATATCATCATCAGCAAGTAAACAGGGAGAACAGTTTGAAACTTTTCATCATATTTTCATTGCAATGATTACCACTAAAATGTATAATCTGCAGGAAATGACCTGACAGTGACTATGACAGACCTTTATATACAAGGGACAGCTTCTGGGAGACAATAGTGTAGTTTTTAGTAATAGTACAGATGTGAGCTAAGCGGCGGTCAGCCTGTCAGGTGGCCAGCCAGCCACCCACACACCCACCCAGCCAGCCAGGACAGGACAAGAGCAGAGGAAGCAGTTATTATGGAGGAAGCCAGGGCGTCTTAAAGCCATTATATGCCCCTCAGAGAGAGGCAGTCAGAGGCAACACAGCTGACTGGAGCGCTTCAAAGCAGGAAGGAGCCCAGCCACCACCTCCACCTCCACCAGCCTGCATGTTCAAGGGGAAGTGAGGAGTTTACAGGGTGAGGTGGGGGTTACAGCGCAGGGTGGATAACAGGAGATACAAGAGTATTTGAATGGAGTAGATACATTTTTGTTTGTGGTGCTAATAGTATTGAAAAATTATGTTATAAAGAGATTTAACAGAAGGAAAGTCATATACACAGAAAACACAGTCATATTTCATGGCTAGAACTGTTGTTAATTGGGCATTGTAAGGGAATTTATACAGAATAAAGTAGTATTTTATATTAGAGACTGTTAATGTGTAATATCATATTAGCATCATACCCTAGTTATACCCAATTTATTACAATAAAATTCTGGCAACCGCAACTGTCAGTTATCATAAAATTAACAGTCTTTTTTGTTTTATTTTGTTTTTTTACAGTAACAATAAAACACTGTCATATTTAATGGCAAAACATTAATTTTATACAGTATTCATAAGGTATTTTCATGTCAATTATTTGGCAAAACAGCAGTTTGACAGTTTCTTTTGAAGATAAAACTTGTATTTATACAACAAAATATGGAATAAAAAGCCAACCTCAATCATAAAATGAACAGTGCTAATATCTACTATATTTACCGTAATATTGGAAAGTTATACCATATTTATTATGGTAAAATACAGTTGCCAGTTTTGTTGTTGTTGTTTTACAGTGATAGTCTCTAAATAAGGCTGTACAATATTTTTATAGTAGTGATGAATCTATAATCAGTAATAATTCTGCAGTTTTGTTTGTCTTTCAGGCCCCCGACTTTATTATTGTAGTTCACTCTTACCACTCTCATCATCCTCATTTCCAGATGCAGCAGGCAGCTGTTTTCAGCAAGTGATAAACTAAATGTACATTCAAACAGCAGACAGACAAAGCTAGCAACTAGCCAGTGAACATAGTGGAACATTTAGAAGCTAACCAAAACCAGAAAAACATCTATCGTGTACAGTCGATGGCAAATTAACATTCACTGCAAAAACAGTGAGATGAAAGTTGTTTCAATCTGATTCCACCATTTTCTCAAACTTTGTCAACATAAAGTTGACAAAGTTTGAGTTTCAATAGGTGGGTACATTTGATTTTCTTCCAGAGATACCTACAGTTCTTGCTTAGGTCAAGTAAAAAGCTGTCATTTACTTAAAGCTGAATCCCTTGTCCTGGTCAGGGGCTGCAATGTGAAGCATTACAGCATATGAGAAATTCAAGGGAGGATGTTTGTGGTGGGATGTGATGGAGCAGGAAGGGAGGAAGTGATGGTGATGAGTTATAGCAGAGCTTAACGATGGAAAGTACGAGGTAAAGGATGGACGTGGAGGGTTTGAAGGAAGGAAAAATGCTTTTGGCTGTAGAATACTAAGGACATAAACAAGAGGAAGAGTTGATCCGTTGAAGGCTGGCGGGACAAAGTGGTGCAGGAACACTTCCTGTAATATTTTCAAAATAGAAAACTGAACCAGTGTTGGGAATATCCAGATATATCAGACATTTTTATAGGTTTTGTTCTTCAATACCTTTACTAAAATACCTCTTGGATATTTCCTTTTTTTAGATATGTCAGCTTTACCAGAGGACGCATCAAAATTTAATGACACCTTCGGGAAAATTTCGATGATGGAGTAGAGACCAACATGAAAGCTTGAACCACTGAAGCACCAAAGGGTGCCCTTTCCTATTCCTAAACTCCTCCACAATAATCCCAGCATCCCTTTGCTTATTACCTCTGTATAGTTGGTTTCCTCCATGCCTCCTTCCCTTTCTTATTTTCTTATTTTTGCATCTCTCTCTTGCCCTCCTCATCTATCTTCCCTCTCTGTTTTTACACCTCTTATGTTTCCTACCTTACCCCCTCTCTTCCCTCTTTACCATTCACCCTCACCTCCTCCTCCTCCTCCTCCTCTTTTCTCCAGCACCTGTGCCCCTGCGGAGGGGGAGTTCCGGAGAAGAGGAAACCCCCGGGGCAGCCAGGCACCTCACAGATGGTTAGCAAATTACACCTTCATTACCTCTCCTCTCCTCTTCCTCTGGCCAGTGCTTCACAATGACTCGCTGTTCCTGTGACACATCTCACGTCAGCAGCTGACTTCATAAAAATAGCACCTATTCTGGAAAAGATTTTAAAAATTCAATCACAATACTACTATTATTTTATGTTTGCAAGTTTTTGTATAAATCCATGTAGGCTAAAATATTTCATCTCCAGCTATGCTGTTGTATAATCATAATAGTGTTGAGCACACCTTTGTTAACAACCTGCTTTATGACAGTTTGTCACTAAATAGTTGTAGAGAGGACACATAACACAAGTACAAAGACATGAACACAGCCCAGGAGGCATTATGTGAGGTGGAGCTTGCTTGTTTATACACTGCAGATAATGACAAGCCTGAAATGTAATTTTATCATCCAATCTTACCTGCTGTGTTTCAGGATTTTTTTTTCCTTTTTTTCCTTCATCGTATTATGTTACCACACTGGAACATAATTCCAGCCAATTGAACCTATTCAACACTAATATATATTCAAAACCATGTCAAAAACATGTAATTCAATTTAGAAAACTGCCTTAAGATATTTTTTTTTTGTATGTTTGATATAATTTCCCTGAAAAAAGTTACAATGTCCAGGCAGAATTGCATTTATTGAAACCAGAAAAATCTTGCAATCCATCTAACACAAGCGATGAAACTATAAAATATCCTGAAATTAGTTTCATGCCCAGATTTTTGTACTGCACAGCGTTAATCGGAGATGTGCTGAACTTGTGTTTTGCTCTGCCAGGGGAAGGTGGAAACAGAAATCAAATTTTGTCAGCCATAGTTTCAAGAGAGGCAACACTTGCAGAATTTTTCATTAATAAATCTCAGTCATTAATAAGTCATATTAGATCATAATTTAAACAATATCACTTTGCAAATAGCAGGATGATTTACAAGAACAGCGATCAGGTTTGAGCTTTCTTTTGGCTCACTCTGAGGGGTTCGGGCTCCATTTCCAGAGAGATCTTTACACATCGTCTCCGTTGGACTGAAAAGCGAACGTGTCAAAATGAGTGGGGAGGTAAAATAATAAAACAGTCTGATAGAAATCTGCTCATGGGAACTATAAAATGGAGCACTAATCATGATTCATTGGGGCCTGATATATAACACAACATCAGTCTGAGAAGTCTGTTTTTAGTTATTTCATAGAGTTCAACGATGTGTCTCAAATTAAAGTTCCAAAGCTCTGTAGGATTTTTGAAGAATTTCCAGACAAACTCTGTGTAAAGTGATTTTGAACATGCCTGTGTGGCTGAGAGTTAACCATTGATGGACAAGTTTCTGCACTAGTGGTTATTATTTATAAAATAAAACTACAATAATTTGTCCATGATTATCTATGGTACTTTTCAGGTATGATTTAGCATAATAAGCTACTAGTAATAAGCCACACTAGCAGGGTGTGTTAATTTATTATTGTGTTTATAAATGTTTATTTGTTTGTGTGTTAAAATACAATAAAGCCATTATAAAAGACGATATACTGAAACCAAGTGGCAACCTCCATGCCAAAAAACGCAGTTCCTCAAATGGCCACTTGAGATTGGCTCCAAAAGCAATTCAATTTACATAAGCCCCCATATTAAAAAGAGGAACTTCACAGCAGAAATAAACATGTTTACAGCCTGGTACAAAAAACTGTTTTAGTCTCTATAACTAATTTCCCCATCCATGACAATTGTACTGTGTGCCATCACGGGTGGCTATTTTTTAGCAACGGCAGGTCTATCATCAATCACCACGTCTTTGCCCATTATTGGATTAGCCGGGAGCTGACAGTGCCCAGTGCAGTGGCAAGATGGCAACAGCCAGAGCAGAGCCAATATCCATATACATATAGCCATAATATACATATGGACTGTATACAGTCTATGACTGACTGACTTTTAGTCGTGTTTAAATACTGTTTGTCACACTTTTTTCATCAAACCGCATTTGCACAGCAGTATGAGAGGATTCCGCACTGTGATTATATTGCAGCCAAGTTCAGAATATTTGGCATAACAGGCCATATTAGCACATACAGTACATCACTGTTCAGGGACATTGTGGCTTACAGTTGAGCATTTTTAAGATGCTTATGTGCACACTGAAAGTTTGTATCTTAAATGCTGCTTTTCTACCAAAAAGTGAAAGATAACTTCCAGTGCCCCAACAAAAGGTCAAATAAATAACACATAAGCTTATTAAAGATCTGTGGTTTTGGTTGCATATCGTCTTTAAGTTAGCAGCTATTTGTTAATTTGTAATGACCACTGACTCACACACCCTGTATCTTATTTCCTTGCCTCCTCCAGCCCAGCGTGAAAGCACAGGGCCCAGTGCACCCATTAGTCAAGCCGAGGAACGCATGGAATAATAATGAACGCACCTCATACGCATGAGCAAGTAAAGCCCCCCCACCGCCGCCGCCGCCGCCGCCACTGCCGGTGAGTTTCCAGGAGGTATTTCCATCATGTAAAACTGTATGTCCCCCTTCACTTCAACAGATCTCTCCATCCTCTATCATGCAGGTAGACTTTCTGTTTTCAGCTCAATGAAGTGAATTCTGTCTCCCAGAAGTTGTTAGGATTTCACTACATCTATAGCCATTATTTTTTTATCCATATTTGTCATCACATCACATTAATATTAATCACTGTGGTCATGTCACTGTACCTGATCGCAGTCCAGCATTTGGTTTGCTCATATTCTCCTGATTTTGAGCTGAAGGTTTGATGAGATGAAGTCTCCTGCAGCTGTTATGTCGCTGAGAGTTTTAAGCGAAAACTTCTCACTTCTTAAGCTTTTTATTATTGTTTTTCATTACTGTATGATTGTGTAACTATATTATATGCTTTACTGTTGTGCAAACACACTAATCAGACCAATATTGTAGCTACAGGGAGAAAACAGTCCTGCCTCTAGCTATAAAGTCTTTCCCCATGTTATGCCATGATCTATGCTGCTGCATCTGGCGTCTCCCAGTATTTAGTCTGAATTCTTGGATAAGATATAAAAGAACAGACCTGACTCTATATATATTATTATTATTTAAAGCCAAAATAATGATATTGGAAGGCATCTGCTGGACTGAGCAGCACATTTAGGAGAGCGGAAAATCAGAAGGAAATGATTTCCTCTGCAGCTTCGCACACTGGCGGCTCTAAACAAGTTTGTACTAGATTCTTTTAATCATTCAGTATTTATTTCATGTGATCAAGAAAGTGAAAGAATTACGCCGAGGGTGTCCAGTCTGTGACAGACAGAAGCTTTAACATCACATGTGGCTTTGCATGTAGGTGAGGTCAACAATAAAGGCGGAAAACAGGTGTTGGTCTTTGAGCTATTCACTGGGAGCAATTGTGAATTTTGGATAACAAATTCTATGACAGTGATTGCAAATAAGAAAAAAACATAAATAACAGCTGTCAAATTGGTTCCCTCATGCAAAGGAGGAAGTATCATCAGTGAAAGATCATCATAATTTAGTAAACATACACACAGCATCCAGAAAAGTTCAAGAGTTCAAGTTAAATGAGTAAAATACATAGCTATACCTCTAAAGCCAATGCATTTGGACACAAGATGCAATTAGCCTTGAATTCATCCAGGGCTGTGGCAAATTAATGCAAAGACCTTGCAATGTCCATGTGAGCTGAAAATGTTTCATGAAATAAAAATCATGTGTATCCAAAGTCAATCCCTGTGCGCTCTTAAATTGCAGACTAAGTAGTGCTTCAGATTGTTTTGTGCTCTATCAAATCTTTTGTCTTCAGTATACTTCCATAGAGTTGAAAACAAACACACTGCTACATATACAACCGGTGTGTCCATTGCCAGCTGGCTTACACCAAACAGACAGTTGGTACCAAGCAGCGACCTCTGTGGCTGTGAACTGAAGCCAACGTGGAAGTGCCAAAAACTGCAGTTCCTCAAACCGCCACTTGAGGCTGGCTACAGAACAAGTCAATCTCCATAAGCCCCCATGTTAAAATGCTTATTTACAGCAGAAATAAACACGTTTACAGTCTAGTACAGTTTTAGTCTCCATAGCTAATTTTCTCACTCTGCCAAGATGGCAGCAGTCAGAGCCACCACATTCTGAGCTTCACAATGGCTCTTCAGAAACCTGTGGGTGACGTCACAGATACGATGTCCATATTTATACTGTCTATGGTTGGTACATTAGCATGTTAGCATATCATGCTGACTCAGACAGCTACCTTGATGAGTAAACAGAGGCAGAAAAACCAAATTAAGAAATTAACAATCGCAAAAAAGCTGTAATAAAAGAGCACCAACAGATAATGTTCCACAAGGTCACAAGATGCCTGTCAATATTGTTTTACTCACTCACAGACAAAATGGTGGCTGTAACACCAGTTAAACTGGGATGGGACTGTTCATCACTAGCAACACAATGTTCAGTTGGAACCAACTAAAGGCGACTGAAGATGGAGGTGGTAGTTACCATGGAAATGTTTACCACACCCTTATTTTTTTTAACTATATATGCACAGTTACACCTTACAACAGGTTTAGCTAGTGAATTACAGCTACCACTGATCTCAACAATCATTTACGTTACGTGTACCAACCTTGATTTCCCTTTGACTGGACATGCTGCATTTTTTTTAGAGAATTACTACAAGTTGTTATGGAATTTTCTATCCTTAGGTTACACAAGGTCACGTGTGGGCCTTGAGGTCCTCGGCAGTATTAGTTGTTTGGCTTTGGTTGAGAACAGTAGGTGCCAATCTATTTCAACACCGTGGTGGCCAGGGTCGAAGAGACCTATTGCTGCCTTCTTAGACATAATAGATAGCTGGCTGTTGACGTTCCAATCTGCGTAAACAGACATCTGTGTCTCCAGACTAGAATATGCTGACAATAACACCTCCATGGGTAAAGACATTCTCTTTGACTAATTCTGGGCGTATTAGTGGTATAGTATTTGCGGTGTTATCTTGGGGTTTAAAGTCTATCCACCAGGATGAGGGGGGCAGAATGTGAGACCGACTCAGGCACTTCTGATGTACTTTGAGAGTGTCTCTAATTCTCCTTGGCCAAGTATCAATAAATGTTACAGCATAAGACATCAGAGGCTCCTGAACACTTTCTTCCCTCCTGACCTCACCATTGACCTTTGACTTCAGCAATTTCTCCACAGCACAAGTCAGTGTTGAGTGTTGAGGGCCAGCTCATTGGTTCTGTCAGGGCCGCTGTGGAAGACACGACATACAGGGTTGTGGTGAGTTTTGCAAGCATGTTAGATAGGGAGCTAACATTAGCTAAGCTTAGTCTACATGATACTACGAGTTGTACTAATCATGTCTTAACACTTCAAATACACACACATGCAACACATACTGCAATATATTACAGCACTATTATTATTAATAATAGCTTCACCTAAATTAATCCTCATATATTTAGTATCTTTTGCAAAGTTTTGAATCTCCACATCTGCACAGTTCAGGTTTGTACAGGCTGACCCACCATCAGGGTCAGTGTGTTTAAGGGGCTTAAAGCTCCCTCATCACCTGCATCAGAACAGACAGTGAGAGATGAAGATCTTGGAAGGAGAGGACAGACACATGGATGAGACAATGCAGTGGCAGGGGAGCGGTGGAGCCAATGGAGATGCAGACAGGGAGATGGAGATAAAGGAGGGAGAGCCCACAGCAGGCCAGAAGTCCTCCAATGCTACTGCAGTGGAGTGACAATGAGAGAGGAGAGAGTATGAGTCATACACAAACCCCTCCCTCTCTCCTTCTCTCTCTTTTTCTCCCTACCTCTCCTCGCCCCCCCTCCACCCTCACACACACACACACACACACACACACACACACACACACACACACACACACACACACCTCCGCCTACAGTGCATGTAGCCGGGTTACGTCGATCCTGACTCATTCATTCACAGCCGAGTCTCAAGCCTACTTTTGTTATACAGATGAAATTGTGCTACTTAAGAGACCATCATGGCTCCCATTATAGTGCTCTGAGTTTACCGCTCTGGCTGACGGAACCCCATTCATAAAAATGCTCCAGTCTCCTCCAGAGTCTGTGCAGAGGAAGGCGCACACACACATACACACACACACACACATCTCCAATCTCTTATTGGTTGTCTGGTATAGCTGAATGGGTTGAGGACGAGTGTATGTCACTGCAAGGGTTTGGTGTTTAATCCCTGCTGGGGCCACCCACACTGAGAGTGCGTGCACCCATTGTACTGTAACACACTGTGGATGAATTCCTGTGAATGTGCTCCATCTCTCTGCTATCATATGTAGCAGCCGCTTAATGAAGCTTCACCTCGATTTGAATATTTATCCCTCCCAACATTTTTCCTCCTCTTCGTCCTTTCTCGCTGGAGGAGCATCTACCTCCATGTGGTTAGCTCATCTCCTTTTCTTCCTCTCCTTCTCTCTCTGGTTAGCTCATCTCATCTCTAGGCAGTCAGCTTTGCAGGCAGCTAATTATAGGCCACGCTGTGGAGCGCAGGGCCGGATGTGACAGCATGCTGTGTTTGTGTGTGTGTCTGTGGATTGTATGTATGTATGTGAGCTTATGTGTGTTGAGTGCAGACATATATGTCGCTGTTGCGGTTCTCCTCATATGTCTTCCTGCATATGAGGAGAGTGTGTACGTGTCTCCATGTGCATATGTCCACGTGTGTCCTTGTAATCTACAACCAATATGACTCTTAGACTCACAGTAGGTATCTTGCTGGTCCTTACTTTTAAAGGTTTGGAGATGTATTCCATCACTGAGGTTCCTCGCAAGTATAATAATACTAAAATGTGTGTGCATGCATGTGTGTTGGACGAGCCACCAGCAGGATATCCAATCCCAGCCCCTCCCACACTGTACTGCAGCTCTGACTCATACAAGGTGGAGGCAGAGACAACCAGGGTCTGATGACTGGCAATGAGCGTGCACACGCACAGGCGCGCATACATACGCCCATACATATGGTCTATATAGCAAAGTAAACAGATATGGATATAATATACATACAGTATGTGCACCCATGCATACCACTTTGCATACTGGGCGAAGCTATATAGGCAGTTACCACTATGTCTATTTATAGCTGTTTACATGAGTCCTTATCAGGCTTCGACTGGAAAACTGAATAAATCTGTCTAGACTAGCATGTTAAAGAAACATGATTATTAGTCCACTGTTGATAATCAGTAAAATATAATATATATAATATAATATAATATAATATATAATATGTTCAGTATTACTATCTGTCAAATAAAAACCAGCATCACTGCTGTTTTGGTTAGTTTCATGTTTTAGATTTAAGAAATGCTTTTCTAAATCATGTGAAACCCCATGGCCACAGATATACACAATATTTATGTCTGATCACCTGGAAGGTGAAAGCATCACCTCAAGCATTGTTCTCGTTAACAGTTCAAACTGTGCGTAAGTTGTATTAAATTGCAGGTAACCATAGGGACAGCACTTCTGTGTTGCCCTACTATCAACTCTAACCGGTGAACAAGATCTAACGATGAGTTAAACTGACTTCAACAATTTTTGCTGTTGAGAACTCTTGTTGATCTTGTGAACCAAAAAATGTGGGAAATAAATTACCATTGCTATTTAATGGCAGTGGAAGCAAGCCATGAACACTACATTGACATACTATCACTTTATAAAGGTGATATGGCTAATGTGTTAGCAAACAGCTACCTTTTCACTCATCCAGCAGACACAGAGCAACATCACAATTTCAGCTGACAAATGTACGTCGAATATTCACTCCTGCTTTATCTTTGCTCTTTACTAACGCCAGAGGGAATATCTGGATTTGATGCAACAGCGAGCACTACCTTTGTTGTTCCATGCTGTGCAGGTTTCATTGGATTTATCAGAATGATTACAGCTGGCTGCTTCATTTGAAAATAGGTTGAAAGGGATTGAACCAAAACAGTAAAGCTGTCAGCAGTAAACCCAAAACATTGGGCTAAATCTAATTCTCTGTGGGTTCATCACTGTGAGCGACACCTTTCACAAAATATCTAGTTATACTGTCCATTGTTAATATACGAATATTAAGTGTAGCTTTAAAGACACAAAACTTTGTTTGTTGTGGGCCAAAACACCAAAACAATGAGCTGAAAGATGCCAAAATGCTCCGGCGATGAATGGAAGTCATAATACTCTGTAGTTCCAGCACTGCAAGAACTACAAAACTTAGCTTCAGTTTTACAAACACTTGTAATAAACTGGCTCCAGTTAGCTTAGCACTTTTTGCCTATGTAAGAGTCCATGGTATAAGAGTGAAAATGCACTTAGCATGATGTGCTGATATAGAAAATAACAGACTCAGCAGAGAAAACACCTGCTTTACATCATTGTGTTCTTCGCCTCTGCCTTGTCCATTATTTTTGTGTATCAAGAAACTTTATAGTGCATTGTCACTTGCTCTGGACATTTCTACTTACTTAGGCCATGTGAAACACAAAAAGTCACTGGATATGTTTAAAAATATGTAGATACGGGGCACGTTTAGCTCAGTTGGTAGAGCCCCATGTACGAAGGCTCAGTCCTTGCCGCAGCAGCCCAGGGTTTGAATCCGGCCTTTGCTGCATGTCATTCCCCATCTCTCTCTCTCCCCATATTCCTGTCACTCTTCAGCTGTCTCTATATAATAAAGCTTAAAAAAATATATCTTAAAAAAAAAAATGTAGATACAGATACAAGGTTTTCGCATGCTGCATGCTCTCCTTCTTCTTTAAAAAGCACATTTCAATTAACATTGCACTGTTAAAGTCACTAAACACTGGTTTACAGTAAGAAAATTTGATAAATGTTGAGAATGATCTAATTATCACCTCAAATCTTGGCAGACTCAAAACACTGAGTGTGTCAGCTCACTGTATTTATATTTTCTTACCTACATTCTTTCATAGTTTCTGTGAAGCTGGTGAAGGTGACACAGGTAGGTAGTGTCCACTCTAGACAGAGGCAGAGAATGTGCACATGGATTCCTCAATGAATGAAACAAGGTTGCATCCATTCATACATTACGCACATAGACGCATATGCATGCACCAATACACGTCTGTGTCTGTTCAGATGCCATGGGAACTCACTCTTTCTCTCTCTCTTTCTCTCCTCCTCCCTCTCTTTCTTCTTTATCACTCATTCTTTCCTCCTCTCCTGCTCTGCATCTGCCTCATGGCTTCCTGTGTCATCCCCTCCCCCACTGCAATAAAAGGAGAGAGGCCTGTTCATTCATGCATTCAGCCAGTCAGCTGAGCGAGGAGAGAGAAGGGAGGGAGGGAGGAGTAGAGACAAAGATAAAATGAGAAGAGAGGAAGAGGAAGAGGAGGAAGGCTTCCTCCCTGTGATGAATAGGTCACCTGTATTACATCACTGATGGGGGATGGAGGGATGGAAAAGAAAAAAAAAACCAAAGGTAGGATAAAAAAAGACCAGACCCCTCCTTTCCTTCTCTCTCTCTTCCTCATCCTCTTCCTCTCTGTCTCCTCCTCCTCCTCATCCTCCCTCTGCCCTTCTCTCTCTCTCCCCTCTCCATCACCTCCTCCCCTCCCCATCCTGACAGTATGAGTCACAGACAGACCAGTTCCCTTGATGCACTGCGGAAACGTAATGTGACGTAGCCTCCATCTCTCCCTCCCTCGCCACACGCGTCCCTCCATCCCTCCCATTCATCTGCCCGTCGCTCCCCTCCCATTCATCCATCCTCCCGTCATAGCACAGCAAGTCTCCATTCACAAAAAGCCCTGTAAGCCGAGAGAGGGAGAGACGGCAGGTGGATTCACACCACCAGAACGAACACAAACTGTGTCACACCAGCAGAATATTCAGTAGAGTACAACAACGCAGTACAAAACAAAAGATTATAACACAGTACTGCAGTAGTAAGTGGAAGTAAATGATCACTATTCATACCAAGAAAGCAAATAAGAAAAAAAAGGAAATTCTTCTTGACTTCTGAATTTAACCATCAATGTTGTGTGAGGTTCATTGTTGCCATGGTTACAGCATGTGCAGTCAAATATGAGCTAGATTGCTGATTTGTAACAGTAATTAAACTGTTGACAGGAAGTATGTTTGAAGTGTCCGAGACAACTCAGAGTCGAAAGTGGACCACTCACAATCTAGATCTACGAATAGAAGAGAATAAAGTAGAATAGAAATATAATTCAATATGCAGTAACGTAATACAATCCAATTCATATTGTCCAACTCAGCATTATGCATTATAAAAGGCGGCAGTGATGAATAGAATATGATAGAAGGCATATAGAGTACATTACATTGTAATACAATCCCATATCATGCAATACAACATAACAATAGATGTACAATAGGATTCTATTCAAGACAAGACACTGAGCAGAGGGAAGATAATAGTCACAGCTTCTAACCAATAATCTACAGTCCTTATGACAGAACTGATAAACAGAGTGAAGACAAACAGCCAGGTGACTTCACTCTGTCATCTCTGACATCACTACAGGATGAAATCACGAATAAACTCGCCTCTCTCTGCGTCCGATCTAGCGGCATCTTATTATACACTTGCGTCCGCAGACATTCTGCCAGTTAATAACACAGACAACACAGCGAATTTTTGCTTTTTTTTTTTTTTATGACATTCAGAAACGTCCACAGGAATTTAACTCGTCAGCAGTCTGTGGAGGTAAGCAGTAAAGTGAGAAACAAGGGTCATTTTTCATATTATAGACTAAATAGTGCCACCCAGCAAGAAAACTAAAGGAAAAGATGTGATGACATTACATTATTGTCCATACATGATTACCAGAAACCCAATGAAGGGACAGTAAACCATTTATTTCAAAGTTGCAAAATCTGGATATTATATATTTCCAGTAAATAGTGACAGGAAAGGCCATAGAAAGCACATTCTATTATATTATCTTCTCATATACTGTGCATTATATGCAAGGAAACAATAATTAAAATATCATGCATGTTAAATAACACTAACCAGAATATTTTTCATTAAATTATGTAGTATTTAACAACTGGAAATGTAACCATATGTCCAGATATATCCAAATATGTCATCCAGGATAGATAATATATTATTGATAGCTCAGGATTGGGAGAATTTCATTATTTGTCCTATCAGATGAGTCAGAAAATTGATGGATGCTTTCTTCTCTCTTTGTGCAATTTGAAGGAATTAAAGAACAAGTGTGTAGGATTTGGTGGCAACAGCAGTTTAGTTGTGGTGCAGTTGTTGATTGCAACCCCCTCCACTCGCCCTCCTGCTCCAGGCAAGAGGGAGAAACGCAGTAAACGTGAAACACCCCATCTAGAGCCTAGTTTGGTTTGTCCGTTCTGGGCTACTGTAGAAACATGGCGGTTCAACATGGCAGACTCCATGAAAAAGGACCCGCTGTATCTGTAGATATAAAAGGTTGATTCCAAGGTAACAAATACATAATGATTCATATTTTCAGATGCTTATGTATAAAAAACATAGGTGTACATAATATATTCCATTTTTGTCATATTCTGTAAATAGAACCCCCTAAATCTTTAAAAGGTGACTTTAGCCTAGCTTAGTCTACTATCTGGATGTATATGGGATCTATTGTCAAGGTAAATATATCTTTTCTATTAATTCACAGTTTTTCTAAACAAACAAATAATGTGTGACATGACCATTGAATTGACTGTCTCACAGGTTACTAGTGGTCACCCCCACCTTACCTTTAAACTGATCCTCCATCTTTGAAGAACCTTTGAGCAGCTCCCACCTTAGATACTTCTGATTCTGTTCCAGCTTCCAGCAACTTAATTGTATCACTTTTAACACAGAGATGTAAAAATTGCATCTATAGTACAAGCTTGTGTGACTGGAACAGTGGATCGTGGATAAATTATATGAAAAGCACAAACTGTGGCATCTCACTTGTCATACAGAGGAATACTGTGTTTGCATACAGGATCTTCCTCTGAGCGTAAGCACAGTATCAGTCTGTGTGTGTCTAATCCCTTTGATTACATCACTGTATATATGTTAGAATGGATGCCATCACTAAAGTAACCTGCCTAACAGTCACAGTAAACTAGTCAGAGATAAATGCTTCAGCGACTTGAGTCTGATTTTATGAATGAATGGGTGACATTCAGGTTTGCCCTGCTGGTTGGCTGAAGACGGGAGCAGAGAAAATCTCAACGTACAGTATGATTCACCACAACAAAGTGTTAGGGAGGGGGTGGTGATGTCATTGGTGGTGGTGGGGGAGTGAACTGTGAGTCAGAGAGGAAAAAGAAGAGGAGGAGATTGAGGAGGAGGAGGAAGAGGATAAGGAAGAGAGGTGGGTTAAAAAAAAACAAAAAAAAAAACGGATCACATGAGGAGGTGGGGTACCTGCTGTGTGTGACCCATGGTAACAGGCAATGCTGGCCTGTGGATGACTCACCACTGTTTTACCAACCTCACACACACACACACACACACAATACACAGGGATGCTCACGCCATGCACCATGACACACACGCATGTAAAAAAAAAAACACATCGCGCAATGACATTTAACCTGTTTAACGGCATTAAAATCATGTTGACTTCCACGCAACATAAACACACGTCACCTCTAGGATGCTCATGCACGTATACGCGCACACACAAACACACACACAGACACACACACACACACACACACACACACACACACACCACATCAAGTGCAGGGAGAGGAGGGGAGGGTCAGGATGACTCACTCATCAATGATAACACCCCTCCCCCTGTCCCAATCACACATACACACACACATACAGAGAAGGACGTATCATTTGGATGCAACCCACATCCTCCCCACATCCTGGGGAACCTCCCATCTGAAACTCAGACTGACAGCAGGAGCCTCCGACTGACTGCAGTTTGTCTAAGGTGATGGGAATTCTCACGTAGGATGTTCCCACTTTAAATAAATAAGGATAAAGTCAAAATGTGAAAAGTATGCAGCTGTGTGTCTGCAGGGATCTCAAGGTTTATATTCATTTATTTGGGTCTAAATATCTTGTTATAATTGGAGCTTGTTAACAATCATCAGCCTCCAAATCACAATAGTTGTGTTTTCTTATTCTTGTGTATCTCTGAAAGACCACATTTCCCAGAAACCCCTTCCTGTTAGCAGAATGGATCTTTTTAAAGCCAAAGGTTTTTTCTATCTTTGTCTTACCGAGGAGGATAAACATGTTACAAGTGATTTTTCCACCGACCTTTTACTCGTTCCACCATCTGCCTTTTCTGAGAAAACTCAGCTCCATTAGTGCTGAACAGTGCCCCCTGGAACTTTTATTAGTACTACATGCTTGTGCTGTATAGTATTCTGTACTGTTTATTGCTGTTTCTTTTGCAATTATGTTAACGTGGACTGTGATTTGTTGTATTTTTTGTTTTTGTGCCTGAGCTACAAATCATTTTCCCTCTGTAATAATCAATTTGCATGTTAAAGCAATACCAGCAAGTGTACACATCTGATCGAGGGTCACATAATCTAAAATGCAGTGGTAGCTGGTCTGTCAGTCCTCCGTGCTTTTGGCAGTACAATGGTACATGGTACCATTGTGCTTAATACTCATTTAAAATGCAAAGTGGTATCCCGTGCGTCATGTGTGACAGGAATTCACACCTTTCCAGTTTCACACCTGGCAGCTGTCAAGTATGGCCAATATTCAACTTTAGTTGAGCAAATGAAGTGTCTTACTCTCTAGTGAGGTTGATGAGGGAAGTGAAAGTGGAAAAAAAGAGGATCCGCAGCACAACCGGTGGTATGATTGCAATGCCCAAGCTGTATGATTTTATCAACTATTGTAAATTCAAATTGTCTTTGTACAAGAAGTCTGTCTAACAGAATCCAGAAAAGTAAAGCACATCTCTTTTGGAAAGATGGCTCACTCCCAGGCTCTCTGTAAATCAAAAAGGCTCCTCTTATCTTTTGATAGCTAAAACATGCAAGCAGTGCAGGCACTTGCTTGGCTAGCACACATAATTCCCATCAATTACTCCAAGAAATACTTCCGTCTCTGTAAATCGAGGGCAGCTGACAAGACACAGACAGCTCTTGGCACAATGGAGTTATTTTATGAATGACATCTGGATAACAAGAACACCTGCACTGGGTGACCCTGCTGGAGCAGAGGAAGAATGACGTTACAGAGGGATTCAAGTGGACTGAGGCTCAATTTGTGTAAAATGCAGATGATAAGGAATTTTGTTGTTTGTGTGCTTTGCCAGAATTTACAGCTGAAACAGTCAGTGGTTAAACCCGTCTGCACCTGGCAAAATGAAGTTTGTTTTTCCAAGGTCATCTGGTGACGTGGTGGTTCAGTGGACCGGTGTTGATGGTCTGGCGTATAACCTTTGCCCTATTTGTCTTTTTCTGCTCTCCTGCCTTTACGGGCTATTTGCGCTGTGTATAATATACGAAATTGACAGAAAAACGGTCTGAAAGAAACTTAAGTAATGATTTTTTCGAAAGCTGAGACAGTTTAAAGTTCACATTTTCAGCCCAGAGCTACTGAACATCTGTAATTTCTGAAACACAGCTGTTTGTATTTTTCCATAATGCAAAAAAAAAAAAAAAAAATCACTTCAGCACTTCAGGAAATCTGATTTTCAAAAAGCAATAGTTTTGCTGCAACTAAAAGATCAACAACAGAGAAGACCTATAGGTCACAGGGAAGAGAAACACTTTAACAGTTGCCCTTTAGTATGCAGCAAGCTTGTGTCAAATTCAGTTTCCCGTCATCTAATCTCACAACACTTACACACGCCTAAAATATTTTATGCAGGCATGATAATCGGATTTTCTCGACTTCTATGTTCTGCCCATGGGAATAGGGCTGTAAAATAATCGTTTTAGTGAATTGAGAGTGACATTTCCCCCCTGTGCCCTATGAAAAATGACCTGAATGGAGCCAATGTCATATCAACTCAGAACCACTAGAGGCCAATATCCAGCCACGGTGGGGCGGAGATGATGTGACAGTAAAAGTTTCCAGTGAAACCAAAGACCGTTTCAGTTGGTGTGACACGTCTTCCAGGTGGGGTGACCTTCACTTCCTGTTCCAACTGTTGACATGTATAATTAGCCACCACCAGTAAATCATCTCGATTCATGCACTCACACACACACACACACACACACGTGTCTCATATGTGTTAAATTTAGCATGGCTAAAAGCACGTCTCATGTCAGGAACTGAACATCATGGTCAGCTAGGCGTCCTCTTCTCTGTGGCTGAAGGCTGTTGGATCTCCACCTTTCCGAAGTCTCTGCACACCGTAGCCACACTCTAAAATACTAAACATGGTAGACTATGTTTTTATCTAAGTCCAGTAAGGTCATGAGGGTGAGGTCGAGTTAAAGTTAAAGTTTACTTCTTCTCTTAGGTATTTTGGAGAGGAAAAAAAAAGTCTTAATGAGAAAGAGAAATCTTGTTTCTTCTGAAATGTTTAAATGTTCCCAAAAGTCAAGACACAGCTGAGCTTGTATTTAAATGTGTAAGTTAATAAAATCCAAAGGTGATGGAAACAGCTCATAACAGTTCTCTGATGTGTCTATATGACAGACTACTATAATTTGAAGTTGTTGTGGTGAGCCAGCTGAGAGGAAGTGGTATCCTGCAACCTAAGTAACGAGCAAAACTAAACTGGCTGTTGTGTCTGTGAGCTTATTGCCGTTTGATAAACACCTCAACACCAAAATGTACTGTTTCCACTTTAATACCAAACATTTTCCCAGCAGATACTTCAAATTCTTGCAATAAAAAAATCCACTAAAATGAGGGTTAACATAAAAACAATGACTCTTTTAATATTTCGTTGCAACGTCAAAAAAGGAAAAAAAAAACAACTCTGCTCTGTATTAATATATTCCTTCTTCATCGCAGGGCTGGGTTTCCTAATCACAACTGGCAATACAATCATTTTTTCCTCATTGGAAACTAATGGGGTGCAAGTGACTAAGATTGGGTGTCGGAATAATTTATTTAACCAGAACTGTCCAATTCCACATGTGAATCCAGTAACAGACCATCACATTATTCCATCCCTATCACTGTGTCTGTGTGCAAGGCAGGGATTCCCAGTCTGCCCAAGAAGCTCTGCTCCTCCTGGCAACCCTGGACATCCCTGCAGCTTCACCTCTCTGCTGACGTACGTATGTATCATATACAAGGAAAAATATTCCTTACAGTGGGCATAAGAACAGACAATTCCTAAACAGATGAGGAAAAAATGGTCCAGGGGAAACCCGGCCCCTGATCTTCTATACAGATGGTCCTCAACCGTATATATTATTTCACAAGGGACAAAAAATATTGGTCAGAAAGGTTAAAAACACATAAAAATCAGTACTTAAAATATTATTATTTCACACTGCATAAATCAACCCATAACCCCAAAATTACCCACTGACCTCTGGGGTGAGAACCAATTCTCTATCCATCAGATAGAAGACTGCTGAAAAATAACACAAACAAGACTGCCCCCTGGTGGCTACACAGGAGAACAGTGCATGCTGCTGCTACCAATGAATAGTCAAACAGTAAATAAGGCCTTAATTTATACATCACACACTTCATAATTGCAAATAGCACTTGACAGTTCACCACTAATAACTGAAGGGTTTTACAGATTTCTCAGCTTTCACTATTTTACACCAAAAGGGGACAATAGACGCGGTATTGTCCAAATTATTTCAAGCAGAGGGAGGGGAAAAAAGTTCTTTTCTCCCATTTTGGTTGAATAAAGCCAGACAGTAAGTCTTACTGAAAAGTCAGGGGAAAATGATGATGATGGAAACTGATGAACTGTGAGCTCAGTAGATGAAGAGGACACGGGTGCGGGGCAGGGTGGACAAGGTGTCGGCCATCTTGCGGATTCTGGCATAGTTGATGAATCCTCGAAGGAAGAGCAAGAAGCCTATAGAACAAAAAGGTGGGACAGTGAGGCACAGAGAACAAGTGCTAAACATTATAACTCCATGTCATGACTTACAGCAGTTATAAATGCAGCTAGGTGCTCTGACTGGGTCTGAATTCAATGTTAATTATCCCGCTGTAACTATTCTGTAACATATTTACAGCACATGATCCCTCAACACTGCTGCATTTGACCTCTACAGAGCACAATTGTGTCACAAACAGAGCAAACCCGTTTGATTCCTTATTTGATTTATTTAAATTCAGAGGATGGCTACTTACCCAACACCAGGAACACCCACCACAACCAGTACTGTCCATCAAAGTAACCGGGGAAGTATGTGGAGAACTGGAAACCCAACAGAGCGACAGAAATGACTAGTTAGAATAAATATGGCCTGCAATGGTTTCACTCAAAGGAGTCCTACATTTTAAAAGTGAATGAAGAAAACAGCGCCGTCATAAAGAAATCTTTGAGGAAATAGCGCAGCGCCAACAAGCCAGCCACTACAGAACCAACATTAAAATACCAGAGTGGTGTTTTGGGCTTTTGAGTTGTTTGTGCGTACATAAAACCACATTTTATGTGTTTGTATGTGTAATGTCTGTGTGAGTGTGTGTGGGCTCCTTGGCGTACCCTGACTATGAGGATCCATTTGATGAGGGAGAGGCCAAAGCCTGAGATGGCCCCATAGCGGCCGGCCGCTGAGGTGGTCAGACAGAAAGACAGGAAGAAACCGATCCAGTTGAACAGGAATGCCACTGAAGAAAGGACAGAAAGTGTTAGACATGTCATCAGACGAATACATCTCACTTTTCAGAGAAAACAGACGAGCAGATTGGTTAACTAACTGAAAAAAGTGAGCATGAAGATGCCGTCATTTCCTATCCTCAGCTGATCGGCGTCTTCAAAGTCATCTCTGGTCACAAAGTCTTCGTCCTGTGACAGAAGAGCAAAACAAAAAGTGAGCTACTGAAGCACTCAAACAGTTTCACCACAGCACGACGAGGCATTAGCAGGGCTTTACTTTACTGATGTGAAACTATTTCCAGCCTCCAGATCAATCAAATCAATCAATGTGACAAAGCTTGTTTTTATTTTAATCCATTTGCAGTGGTTTATTTAGGAGTCTGAACGTGGTGACTGAGATCAAAATGAATTGGGATTAAGCATGGGTAAGCCCCTGCTAGTGGAAACCAAGCTTTGCTGACAACACAGTGAATACAACACAAACAACCAACATACCAATGGAACCATCACAACACAGCAAGCCTATTTAATTACTATTATTGTCACTTTACCCAAAGGCCTGTCGAAATTCAATGTAGGACATCAGGAGTCTATCAGCTAAGCACTAGCTAGCGCTCTAAATACACAAACATACAAGAAAGGTGGGGTACTGAATACACACACACGTGAGTAACATCTGTGTTTTCACACACCAGGACCAAATACACTTCCTCTCATCATACACTCTCCTCCCAGTCCTCCCAGTTACCTCCAGTGAACTGCGAATTACATCGTCAAAAGTCTCCAGGCGCTCCCTGTGCTGAGGCTGCTGCTGAGCGCAAGGCAGTGTGTGGCAGAGAAACACAACACCAACAATCAAACAGGGTGGCCCCACATGTAGTAAGGCATCACATTGACCGCTAGAGTTCTTAGAGCTGTCATTTTTTTAGTGACTAGATATTTGTTTGTACTTTTAAAATAGACACGATAGATCTGAACTCAGAAGTTTAACTTCCTGACAAACTTCTGCAGCTGCTCACACACTGAGAGGTGGCTTTACTGTATGAGCTGTTCATATACAAGCCTGGACATGAGGTTAGATTACTGTGTGCATTTACTTGCATTAAACACAAGTTAATGGCATGCTGTAGAAGATGAGGTGTGCTTTGCTCTTTGTAAATAAAAGGACAACGACATAATAACTGAAAAGGAAAGGTTTACCACACACAAATGTGTTGTCTTTATATAAAAAAAAAACTTGTATGTTTGCCTTAGCAAGCATGCCATTAAAGCTTTGGAAACTTCCTTAATTTCAGCCACACCCACAGCTTTTGGAAAGCAAATTGAAAATGGAGATTTCACTGATAGAGATAAATCCTAAGGCTGCACATCAGAACAATTTTTAACATGTCCACCCAACATTTCTAAATCCTACACTGACATTTTGTTCACGTGTATATGTTCATCACCAAGGACAAATTGACTGATATGAGGTGGTGGCACTGTTTGAGCTAGCAGTAACCAACCACAAAACACACATTAGGTCACCACTGGAAACATTAGCTTCTGTGGCTAACTTAAAACACCAGGTTGAATACGACCCCATAAATGTATTCATCATTCAGCTTCAGCTTCCTCCAAACGTTGCACTGATATTTACTCAGAACAGACCAAGGTGCAAAGATGGTAGTTCAGGGGGCCTGGGATTTTGAAGCATTCAGAAAAATGCTGGCACTTTTGAGTACTTGTAAGACAGACTGTTGTCAAAAATATTACTAAAATGCTCTTTAATATGAGTGGTAATAAATCTTTTTGTCTTGTTCTAACCAGCGACAAAGGCTGACAGCAGTTCGTGAGACACAGTCAGATATGTGAAGTACACAGAGTTCTGAAGACAAAACAAAAAAAACTTTCCATATCAGGGCGCTAAGCACTTCCTGCCTTGCAGACAACACAGGAAGTGTTTAAACACAAGCTGCAGTGTGTGTATGTCTGCAGGTTTACATCGTGACTGTGACCACAGGCAAATAGGAAAAAAAAAAAAAAAGTATGACACTCACTCTTCCAGTTACCAGGGGAACAGTAGTCTCAGCCTTGGTTCTTTCTGCTTCATCATAGGAAGGTAGCGTAGTAGCTACGTTGTATGATGGAGGTTTGGGGAAAGCCCCGTCTTCCTTGTAGTCAAAGTAGGCTGGAGAAGAAACAGCACAGTTTCAAACACAAGATGTTTTATTTCATATTGGCAGTCATTACAAAAACTAAAGCCACTATTTAACACATGTTCTTGTTCTTGTGTTACTCACTGAAACAGCTCTGGAAGCAGAAACAGGCTCAAGACTTGTAAGAGATCTCTAAACTAGAATTTTCTAATAATGCCTACTGACAGCTAACTCAAAACAGATCTCTGTGTGAGAATGTGTCGGTTAAAATGACAAACATTGCTGGCAGCAGATCACATCCGCTGTAATGCATAATTCCATGATTAACCTGATGGCACGCCCAAGTTTAACTTGGCTGCTAAGCTGGTGCCTGTAAAAACAAGTCTGGACCACTTCTCGTCAATTTGAGTAGTCGTATTCTGTTAACTTCTTTTTCTTTTTTTTTTTCTTCTTTTTTTTTTTTTTTAAATCATATCTGTAATTTAAACTGATCAATTTGATAGTTTTGAATCAGGACCTTCAGTATTTGTAGCTTGTGAAAAAATAAGATTTTTTCTGCTGTTATATCAACATATCAGATAAATATTTGATTTGTATCAGCAGAGTTTGAAGCTGCAAAGTACCCATACTGTACAGACCAACACAAATATGATTCCCCAGTATACCACCATTACAAATGACCTCAGCACCAGGGAAACATCTGGATGAGTCTTACCAGCATTGTCCGCTGCGATGCTGCTGTATGGAGGCGGAGCATCAGCTGCTATCTGTGGACCTTCTGGGTCCTCCTCATTGGGCAGCTGTGAGAGGGAACCACTTTCTGGTTTATTGTATGTTACAGTTGACTGGTGGCAGCACTGGCTGCTCTCTATTTGAAACAGATGTTTTTATATATATAAAAAAAAAAAAGGAGATTCACACTTCCTGTGGCGTGTCGAATGATTACCTCAACAACCTGGCATACTTACCATACCAGCAAACACCAGCTAACTAAGCACTGATGAAATGATCAGAGGAGAAGAATGGAAACTGGGAACACATGAAAAGTTTTTTCTAAGCACATTTCAAGAACATTGTAAGGAGGAAATGAGCACCAACCACAATGTGTTTCTCATTTCTCCTTTATTTGCTTTGCCTTTCCCTCAAAAGTAGGAATCATGTGAGCAGAAAAAAAGAGGCCTACTAGAGGCCAAACTCCTACTTCTTACTCCTGATGAGTTAAAAGAAATTTTCACCAAACAAAGTATATTTGATCATGAGTGTCATTTTCAGATTGACACCTTGGTGTGGGTGACACATTTTACTTTTACAGCTCACCGATTTCGAGAGAAATAACTGTTTAACCTGCTTTAAGATGGGAACAGTGGTAACCAGTGACTGATGCATTTCCAAAGAATGAACTAATAATTAAACTCCAGTAGACCTTTTTCACAGCAGCCATTTTGGCACGAAATAGTAGGGCCAACACAGGTGTTTCTAATGATACTAATTAAGGTCCCGTTCCATTTATTGCTGCAGGGACTTCCCAGTGAACCAACACGGCCAAGATCCTTCATTCACTCTGTTTGACCTGAATGGAACGGAACCTTAACTAGCATCACTGGTAACACCTGAGTTTACCTACTATTTCATGTCAAAATGGCTGCTTTGAAAAAGGGCAGACCACCTGAACATGCAAAAATTAAATTAGTCTACAAGATAGAGAGATATGGAGGTCATTATATATATATATTTCATCCAAATAATAAATTAATGACGAATTCATATTTACGTGGGTTAAAAATGTGGCAAATGTTTCAAGAAAAATACCTCCTTAATATAACCGTGTCACACCCTACGCTTTCTTTGACAAATGCCAAATGAAATAACTGTTAGCAGGAAATAATCAAGAAGTTACAAGTACCGTCTGCCCTACCAAAACCTAGCTAAGCAGGTTAGCTGGCGGATTTAACAGCTAAGCTAGATGACCAGTGAACACACCCACTGATGTAGGTCATGTGCTGTCCTAACATTAAAGTTAGCACACGGCGGGGACGGTGGAGATAGCTAAATGAAGTTATACAGCCTGCCTTCTGACGTTCGTGTTCAACAAAGCTAACAGGCTAGCACACAGTTAGCCGCTAAGCTTTCCTGACGTAAGTCAACAGTAGACAGCCACAACAAAACAGTCACGTCTGTATTTCTCTAACGATGGCTTCAACTAAAACAGCTAACGAACATTAGCATAAAATGAAAATGGCAATCACAAAAATAAGCAATTGTTTAATACGAAACCGTCATTTCCAGGAGGCTGACAGCAACACACTTGGGTGAGTGTGAGCTCCTCGAAGCCAGCGTTGAATGTTACCAGAACAGAAGCTGCCGTTAACGTGTTATGTTAAATCTTTAACGTGTTAGCTGTGAGCTGTTTTTTCTCATACCTGCTGATATCGGGCGCTCGGTTCGGCCATTCCGATTTGAACGGCTGGTACTCAACAACAGCGAAGGTTCACGCCGCCGAGACACCAAACGAAAACGAAATTATATAACAGTATAAACCGTAAACTCAATCCTCGCCACAATGAAAACCTGTTTCTCGGTGCTCACACTCTATAGCTCTGCTCACACTGCTGTCAAGTTGTGAGTAATGGTCAACAAGGCTTCCTGTTCGCGTTCAAAAATAAAGGTCATATTGAGGCCCGTCGACAGCATCGTTGCAACTATATTTAGTATTTTTAGAGGGGTAGTATGATGGAGAATACCCATTAATTTGTTTATTACTAATTTTTTCATCATAAAGAATCATTATCATTTTTGTTTCTAAAAATCGACACCGGTGCTTTTATTATGAAATCAAAACCAATTTCTTCTTAATTTCCGCTAACTTGACGCAGGTCTCGCTCCCTGAATGATTGACGTCATAGGCCACAACAATCCCTCTGGCGCCCCCTTTCGAAACAAAGTGAAACAACCACGAAACATTAGTAAAACGTTACACACGTAATTAGTGAGGGAAATTATAATAATCAGTAGAAGTTATCCTGTAAATGGACTGTAAATATTATATGCAGATATGTCAGACATGAAAACAACTGTGACCAGCATCACAACATGTCACATGATACCATTTAACTATTTTCAAGATGGTTTGGATGTGACAAGTAGATGAGAAGAATATTGGAACCAATGATGAAAATAATAATTTATCTGCCACATGTAAGATACTGAAGATATGGAAAAGAATCAATTTCAACTTGTTTACTCTTCTCTTACACAGTCATTTCTTCTATAAAGGAAAACGTGTTAGAAACTGACAGATGTATGCAGTCACAATCATGCATTTTTAAGAGAATAACAATAATTAGTACATGTCTTCTATATATCACTTTATATATTCTTTAACACGCCCACAAAAGGCACCATCGTGCAGTAAAAATGAAAACAAATGCAAATGAGTCTTGTAAGGTTTTATTGTATCTTTATGTAAAATAAAAAGACAACAACAATACCTGTGACACTTTGTATGCAAGCTTGCAAACCCTGTCAAGTTAGTTAGGTTTCTGGTACTTAAGGAGCACAGGGTAAGTGGTGCCTATGTGCTTTTGGTTGTAGTGGTGGCAAACAATCTCGACATCGTACAAACTGAACTGGACTTTAACACGCTCGTTGGGCGAGGAGAGGAAACAGACAGTGTAAAAGGCGAACTCGAACTCAGGGCTGACGCCGATGAAGATGCTGCCCTTGGGTTTTATGCCGTTCTTCCAGCTGAACTGTAGCGCCAGGATGTGTTTGTTCTCGTCAGGCTGCAGTTTGGGAGAAAACAAGATGTGGCGATTAATGAAAGAGAGGATGGAGAGGGATGGAGAAACAAATAGTAAACGGTTGCAGCAGATGGCTGGGTTCTGGTCAAGGTTTCTGCCTGTTAAAAGGAAGTTTTTCCTTGCCACTGTCACCAAGTGCTTGCTCATGGTGGGAATTATTTTGTCTCTGTAAATAATATTATAAAGAGTATAGTAAGGGGAGTGAGGGGATGATTTCTCAGCAAATAGCTCATCATAATATCAAACATAATCATGTCCCATGGCTCCAATGTTCGGTGAAAATATTTTAGCATGCAGTACTGCTTGTCCCTTGGAAACTGCATAGGGGATTGGTGAAATGTATGCAAAACAGGATATGAAAATGATGCACTGTTTCAAACTACAGGACACTCCTCACTCCTTAGTTCCAAAGATAAACGTGGCTACATAAGCTACACTGAGTGAAGGCTTCATATGTGTGTACAGATCATATAACTTTTTCAAATACTTTACTAAACATTAGCATTGGATAAGGTCTATACCTCAACATAAGCATGACCAACAGGCTGATATCCCTGAACATGTGCTCAGTGATTTGCATTAGGCTCAGGTTACAAAGACAAATGCAGAGAGATGAGCAAAGGGTGAGAGAACAAACTTGGTCTTAGCAGGATGTGAGTTTTCTCATAAATGTGCGAGAGAGATGACGAGAGCAAGTCTAGAAAGAGTGCAAGTCACGTTGGAGGAATAGATGAGAGAAGACGGGAGACAGATGAGAGATTTGTTAAATATTTGGGTATGAATGAGGATGAAAGAGGGAGCTGAACAGATTTTTAAATACTTGAAAAGTATGATAATGTTTAGTTGATATTAAGGATAGAATATCTGTACAGTAGTGCTGAAAATATATATTTGCCCCATGCTGGTTGCTCCCTTGTAGTTAAAACACATAAAATCGTACCTGGGGTGAATTTGCACTGACAGTGTAGCCTTTGTAGTCAATGTGTCCCAGCTTTTCTTGGAGGTAGAGCTGGATCCAATTGTGAAAGCCGATGACAGTCCGCCTTCCTCTCGTCTCTCCAACAAACACATGTTCAAACCCTGAGGAATCTGGCCTGGTGACAGACAGAGCAATGCCATATTGTCAGTTATTTTGTTTGCCAAATTTTATTGAGGCTTTTGCCATTTGTGCAAAGTGTGGTGTTTAGTGGCTGCTTCCATCTAGAATATGCTACAGAATAAACATTTTCAGTATAGTTCTACATAGTGTTGATGACTGGATGTGCTACACACAGAGCCAGTTTCTCAGAGTAAGACGGTTATCATCATAGTGCCAGATTCCACCCACCTACTGGATCCTCTTCTCGCATAAAGCTCAAACCAGATCCTGTACAGCTGCTCCTTGAATTTTGTATCATCTGCAGGAGAGAGGTGCTTCTCCACCAGGTATTTATGAGCTATCTGCAAAAACCCAAGAAAAAAAACCAAGAATTTCCCATAAAATGTCATTTACATTTTCAGCCATGCTGGTTATCAGTCGGGTGGTCCACCACTTCTTGTCCACAATGAAATATGTCAACAACTATTTGATCATTTGCTGTGAAATTCACCGTGACCATCATGGTTCCCAGAAGATGAACCCTAATGACTTAGTACTCCCCTGACTTTACCTGAAGCACCACCAGCAAGTAAAAGTTTCACTTATCCTGTGAAATATCTCAACATCTACAAGATGAATTAGCACAAAATCTGGTACAGACATCGGTATATGGTTGTTTAACATTGAATTAAACCTGGATTTCTATGAAGCTAATCAAGCTAAGTTAGCTTGCTAACGTAATCTAATTTTGTGACACGGTGCGTCTCAGAGTGTCCGAACTGGTTTTTAACAGTGTGTCTGAAGGAAAAGATATTTGAGCTGTCTGAAATAACAATAGCACAGTACAAAGAGGAACTTTGTCAACAATGCAAACTACCGGATGCCATTTTCTGAATTCCATTCACACAGCGGAAACAGTGGAGTCAGGAGGGAGAGGCCTGCTCAGAGGGTCATCACACCCGCCTTGTTAAGAACAAGTTTCCACCCTGTCATCTCAAAATGCAGCTCTGGGTTTTTTTTTTTTAGTTTTTTTGCAGGAACACACATAAGTGAGGAACATAAAACAGTGGAGACAACAGTATGTCAGCAGGAAATGGGGTTCAAACCTCTGACCAAAAGTACATATCAAAATGCTGATCTCAGAATAGTCTGATAGGACTGCAGCTAGACAAAGCAAAATCACAATACTCAATCCTCACAAAAGTCCAGCTGCATAACATAACAGCTAAACCAAAGTAGCATACCCAAATAACCACCCAAGGTGCGCACTACAAAGACGAAACCAAGTTAAAACAAAGCTCACACCAACCAAAAAAAAGTGCAAGCTATATATTACCAAAACTTCTTGACCAAATGGTTTAGCACAGGTCTCACTATGCTATTATTTCAGTTCTTGGTCTTATAACATACACTGATTGGACAAAGAAGACAAGAACACACAAGAGGAGAGGGAGCAACAAAGAGGAGCTAAAAATGACTTTATTTTACGTGACTAAACTGAAATAAGGATAAAGACAAACAGAATACAACAAAACCAAACCTGGTGGAACGCAGAGGAGAGAGTGAGACTGTCTGACTGCGATCAGTCTTTGCTGTAGATCTTGCAGCCAGACCAGGTCAGCTGCATCTTTACAACAACCTGACTCTGCACACCAGTCTCCTGAAGGGAGAGGCCTGCTCAGAAGGTTGTCATAGGCCTCAGCTTGCTAAACTAAGACGGTGAGCATTATAGCTTTAACATTTAGCTCAAAGCAAGCTTTGCCTAGTCTGCTCCAATGCTGAATTTACCATTATGTACATCACAAACTGAGTGGCAAAACTGGTTTAGGCCCTGCATTCTTGTTCTGCAATGGTTGCAATGTTGACACTGATGAATAGACTAATATTTAGAACCATAATCTACAGCAGTTCATATCAGAACCATTCAGAAATGGGACAAGACCCAACCTATAGCATGATTATGTGTAATAAAATAGACTAATTACTGTCAGAGTCAGTGTGATTGTATTATGTGAATGACACTACTGTGCAACTCCTCATTAGTTCTCATTAATTATTTAATAGAAATGGAAGAACAGCATGATGTGTAGGTTTATTTCCAAACATTCCCACAGGCACGTACCTTCATAGTGGAAGTCTGGATGATGGCGTCCAAGAACTTGTGGTTCTCTGCCACCTCCTCGGGGGTGACAATTTCTGGCTCACCAGTGTCACTCTCATAGTTATCCAACAGGGAGATAAAGGCTGCGGAAACAAACGCAGATAATCCCAAAGTGATTTTTATGTCTGGGATAATGCGTGATGTAATTTTTGAAATCGTGTAATATGTTGATGTGCTGTCCAATCCTAGAAACATGAATATAATGACTATTATGGACACAGCAAAGCTACAGTGTAGACAGAAAGAATCTCAAAATAGATTTATTTATTTAGTCATAGAGATTTTTTGGCATGAAAAAAGGTTAAATTCATAGAAAAAAAGATAAATAGTGAAGCAGAATTGCTCGAGACTATAGACAAACTAAGTACAAAAATAGCAACAAGGGAGGAATTCTCCTATTTTCAGTGGAACAATGGCCTCAGGGTAAACTCTGAATACCAACTATTACATAACACAGCTCCCTATACAGCTCTGTGTGAGGCCTCAACTTTCTCCTACATACTACACAACATAAATCTGTGAAATCCTCACTAGACGAAAATTGCCACAGGGAAGTGTGCTTCGGCAGTTTAACGCGGAGGAAGATTTGAAGGAGAACCCAGTGGTTGTAGAGGAGCATCTATCTGTAGCCAGCACAGTGAACTCTGCATGCTCTGTGCTTATGCAACATCTCACTGTTCGTCATAAGGAGATTATGAGGAGATGGAAAAGCTTTACTCTGAAGGGAGGTGACAAGGAGGATAGTATCAAACTGGCAAACAGAGCAGTGGAATGTGTGAAGAGATCATGCCAATTCAAACATTTATTTATTTTTTTTGACAGTGCCGTTGTGTAAGAAGCATTTCCTAGTTGAAGGCTGCCTCATCATGAAGAAAGATAACTCACTTTTGACTCAAATCAAGTCAAATGACAGTGATTTTGCAGCTTACCCAAAAATGTCTCCTTTTTGAAAGTGTTCTCATCCACAAATGTAAACAGAGGATATCCTGCTCCATCATTGTCGTCATCATAGAGGCCAGTCATGCTGTCTCCAGCTTTGCCCTGCAGCAGGAAGAAAACCTTTCAAATCTAACGCAAATTTATGTAAGTTTATGTAAGTTCATGGCTTTTTTGAAGGATCAAAATGGCACAAAAAACTAAGATGAGGCCCTTAAATAACAGACAACCAACTGAGCATTGTAAATGTGTTAAACATGTAGGCCACAAGTTAACTGCACATAAAATGTATCATCATTAATGAAGGGAGCAGCCTCATGTCTGAGTGTGTGTGTGTGTGTGTGTGTGTGTGTAGTGCACCTGAAGGGAGATCCTGTAGTCTTTTCCAGGTTTGAGTCTGTTGATGTCGCTGTCCCACAGCTCCTGCGCAATGGTCGAGAGCTCTCTGTCACTCTCAATCATGATGTGACTGTTTGGTTGGGATTTTGGTCCTGCAGAAGATGAACTGTGGATGGTTTGGTCTCAGTGTATGTCTCTAACAGGAGAGGAGCATTTAGTAAAGCAGTGGACAGCAACAAAAAGCAGATTTACTTGAGTAGTGAAGTATAACTTTGAGGTACTGATACTTTAGATGTTTACTGGACTACATTTTAGAGGCTGATAAAGAGACTCAACTTGACAGTTTTAGACCTCGTATATTAGTTCAGTTTTGACTGAGAGCACTTAACAATATGTATCAGCAGAAAAGAGTTTCAAAGATACATACTGATGCAAATATTTTCCTGAACACCCTATACAAGGTGTACTGCTTTTCCTTGCCACTGTCACTAAGTGCTTGCTTATGGTGGGAACTGTTGGGTCTCTGTAAATAATATTATAAAGAGTACGGTCTATATCTGCTCTATATGGGAAGATAACCGTTATGAATTGGTGCTATATAAATAAAGCTGAATTTATTAATTGAATTGGCTTTTTATGTTATATGTCAAATCTAAAACCTTTGGTTGCACATTTGAGAAATGGTATTTTAGAAGGAAATTAGTTCAGTTTTCTATTTTCTACAATGATAATTTACTGTAAGAGCGTGTATGTTCCTTGAAATGGCTCATCAAAGCCTGAAATATTTTTGGTGTGCAAATGATCGAAAATTGGAACTCCTGTTTCATTTTCTTGTATTTATTAACCTTGTCTGTCTGTTGCAAAAATTCTTAATGTTTTTCTTTATTTTTAGACTTTTGCAATTTCATTTCGTTCATTCATATTTTACTATTCGCTGTTAAAGATGGCTTTAATTTCTACAACCACCTGTTGGCACTGTATGGAGATATTCAGTTAAGAATATTGTAACTATAAATAGAAAAGCCATTGTATCAAAAATGAAAAAATGCTTTTGGAGTTGATTTAGCACATTCTAGATTGTATTGAAGTTAATGTTGGCCTGTGATAGTACACAGCACTGTAAAAACACAATAGCTTCCCCAGCTAGGCAGAGCTAGCTAATTCATTCGACTCAACACCAAACTCCACAAAAATATGGCTGACAACTGCTCACACATCCATGACACCGAACTCTGGGGACTTCATCGTCACCGTCCAAGCCATCAGCCACCACATCAAAACCAACTAACCTTTTCCTGGTGGAGGTTGAAACTGATGAGTGATTTGAGGTGTTAGTCAGTCGTCAATGTCGGCCAGGTGCTGGTGGTGGTGGTGGTGGTTTCCTGTGTTTGTGAGAGTAGGTGTCTTTAGAGGCATAGTAACAGTTCAGTCAGTCAGTCTGTCAGTGTATGGAGAAAGACAGGCAGGGGCTGGTTTGGGGGGGTGTGGACAGAGGGCAGGACAGGAGAGAGGGGCCATTTTAAAAGGTTATCCCCCGTCAGCAACTCTAGCCAAAGGGATTACACCATGTTGTCGTCTCTTTTCAATCTCAGGCTAAAACGTGGGCTCTTTGTTTCTTTAGTATTTCATTGTGTCTCTCTCATTCACAGTATACATTCTGTATTCCAGGGTAAATATTGGTCATGTTTCAGGTAACAAGATGTAGTAACTTAACAGTATACTTAAAACACTATGGAGAGCAAATTGCTTCATTACTTTAAAATATTCATGTTGCATAATCACACATTAAATATGTTCATATATTCATACATTTATATAACCTTTTTAATTGTTTCTAATTGTTCACTTTGTGTACTGAGCATTAAAACCATAAAACAGTTGAGATGAAAAACACCTTAGTTTTTCCTGTACTCATTAAAATTGTGTATTGTATTTTATATTTGTATTATGTATCTTGGTCTTGGTGCTCTAACTCAACCTTTCCCACCTAATCTCATACTTAGATGAGTTAGCAGTCTGTTTGTGTGAGACACAATACCAAATGTGAACCTTTCACACTTGTACAGGTGAAAAAAGGCACCGTGATTACAGTCTAACTGTAAAAAAAAAAAAAAACATGATAGAAATGAGTTTTTAGTGTAACAAAAGTGGCTAAATGTATATATTTGTGAAGTACAGTGAAAGAGTGTAACAGCTTAAAATAGCAAAGAACACCTGCAATAAAATGGCTCATGGCCCCACAGCAACCGGAAACAGTGTGATTGTTCTACCACTTGCAGGCGGTTTTTAGTTGGGTGTTCTGCTAGTATCAACCATCAACCACCATTTTGTCTGATCTGTGATCAAGTGGATATTGACAGACATCTTTTATCTACTCCCAAACTCCCTTGTTGGAGTATTATCTGTCTTCTCCTTTTTATTACAGCTGTTTTGTGACTGTTGATTTGTTATTTAGTATAATGTAGTTATTGTTATGGATGTCGTCAACCAACTTGTAGAACTTTTCTTGTAGCATTTACTGCATATGCAGAGTTAGGCGTGTGGCCCCCTGTTCCCGATTGGTTCCAGCAGAAGAGGCGTGGCCTCATTTATGATGAGGTTGGTGCTAACCAAGCTAGCCACTATATTAGGACCCAGTGATCCACAGCATCTGTACATAAAACATGCTCACTCTAGAGGTAACCAAAACTTAACGGTTCTCATTTTTAGGTGATTATACACTAATGAAAACATTATCTGTAAATAGAGTCCCCTAAATCTAACACACTGGACCTTCTAAGTAAAATGTAAACTAATAGTGCTTTTTCACAGCGGCCATTTTGACATGACATAGTAGGGTCAACACAGGCGTTTCCAATCATACTAATTAAGGCTGTGTTCCATTTATTGCAGCAGAGCCTTTTCCAGTGAGCCAGCATGCACCACAGCAGCACCCTGACCCTGAATGGAACAGAACCGTAATTAGTATTATTGGTAACACCTGTGTTTACCATTTCATTTCAAAATGGCTGCTGTGAAAACGGATTATTTACTCACTCACCTTTAGTCAAACTCTTATTTATGGATTTTTTTTAAAATCAGTGAATTGGTCGTCCAATTCTGTTTTTACAATTTCACAACTGATTCCGGTAAAAACCTTAAATTGCCATTTTCAACCACTAAAGTGTGTTGGACTCGCAGGATATTGTGCATCTTGACACATATTGAGGGCAGAAGAATTATGCTGGCACCAAAGTGAAATTTTTTTAGTTTCAGATCCAATGAATAAAACAGATAAAATGTTAAGTGGTAACATTTATTTTGAGGAACAGTATGCTGAATGCATTTTAACAGAATTGTGCAGGTCATGTATGTGAGACGTTTCTCACATGAGACATGAAGAGATAATGGCTCTGCAATGGTGGAAAAGTAAATTGTGTGTTTCAAGACTGTACAAGAGATTGTCTGTTCACCAGTCAAGACTGGACCATCAATCCTGAACGCAGTCTGAACTTCTGAAGCAGTGAGGAACAAATCATTCACTGTTTTTTTTTTAACAAAAAGAACAGATTTGATGCAGGGTTCAATTTCAAACAGAACTGCATTGCATGGGATACCCTCCTATCTCATAAAATAAAGACAGAAAATTAAATAAATTAACATTATACAAAATCATATTTGTATCGCTAGACATTATCAAAATTCTATGGCCACTCTTTTGACATCAATGTTTGGCAACATTAAATAAATGTTACAAAGGAGGGTGTGAACAAATCTAGTCCAATATCATTCTTGAATGCTTGGTTTTTCCATTCGCAAACGAATTCTGAAACCACTTCCCTCAACCGATGATGTTAAATTCTTTTCAACCTGCCTGACTTCATATGATGTGCAAAGACACTTTCTGTAAATGAACTCATCAAGAAAAGGCAAATGTAAACATGACTTTCAGAGAAAAAAACCCCCACAACAATCACATGATGAGCACAACCCTAAAATGTTAACATACAGAGAACACTCTGTAGAGAACTGTCTCTCTTCTTCCCATTCTGGTAGTCCACCAATACAACCTAAAACTAAAGCAAACAAAACTTTAGTAGCTTTGGAAACATGGATGGGATTCAAATCTCCAGGTTTGTCTCTATTGCTTTAATCCTTTATCAACGGTGGGTGCGTGCGTATAAGAGTCTGAGTTAGAACATGAAATTGACTCAATTATCCACCTTGAAGGTTGTTTGAAGAAAAGTTAACTTCGAACAGACACCTAGCCAGAGGAGTTACATAATTAAAGAAGCAGGATACTTGTATATTACAAAGAAGGGAAAGCGCTGTCCTTCTTTTCCCTGCAACACTCAAAAGGGATAGCTGCTGGCTAACTTAAAGCAAACACCTTGATTTTATCAAACCGAGCTTAATCAGTGGTTCCAGTATCACCTCATTATCGTTATAAGCCCGTGAGATGTCAAAACTCAATTAAGAAGAGACACTAGATCTGTAGACCTAACCCATAATCAAGAGAAATTCAACCAAAATGTACACTTCTTTTGTTCTGTTCACTTGCTTTGAGTTTTATATCAATAGACCAGTCCTATGAACTAGTCACTGGCTGATCACAAACATGTATAGTATGTATCCTTGACTCTTCATAGAAAACGTCTACTTTTACCAAAAACGACCACAGCTTGACAGTTCCTCTCTACAAAAACTGCGCTCGCCGACCCTGATCTTTTCTACATGACATCTGTCATATATTAAATGAGTCATGGAAATGTGAGATAAAGTGCATTCAAATGGAGCATATAGCAGTGAGGTACTGTGCTGGCGTCAGTCCTCCTCATCGCTCCAGAAGGCATCTTCTTCGTCGAGATCCACACCGTGGAAGAGTCTGCAACGGAGAGTAAAGTGTGAGTGACTAATTGGCTGAAGTGGTGAATAAAAACTAAAAAAACAAAACAAAAGAGAAAACAGATCACTCACTGGTTGTAACAGGGTGATTGTGGGTTGTTAAAGTGACTGTATGGGTTGACTTTGCTGAGCAGGCCTAAGCACAGCCAACAGAAGTATTGTCTACACGAGGTGCAGGTCATCTTGTTACAGCCATCCACTTTCTAGAGAGAGACAGAGACGAGGCATTAGAGAGAGAGAGGAGAGAGTAACTGACATAACCTGAGTCAGGACAGAAGAGATAATAACATTTAAGAGAGATTTAGAGCTGTTTAATAGAAGCAATAACCATTTTAAATAAATACTGAATCATCTATACTGTGCATTGAACACACGTTGTTCATCTGTGACCCCCAAAAGCTTGTTCTACTGCACTGTGACCAACAGGGGGAGCCTAACCTGTATATTGGTTCCACAGCGAGGGCAGCATTTGCAGTTTTCATTGAGCCAGTCTCTGCTAAAGGATTCTTCCACCGCCTTCTGGATCACCCTCTTCCCAAAGCGTTGCTCCATGAACTTTTGCCCCTCGGTTGTGGCTGACAGGTACTCATCTCTGAGGTTACGCAAGTCCTCTGTGGTACAGAACATAACTTTTATTCAGCATTTGACCAATACAGCACCTAAAAGCTATTATTATTATACTAACAGAGCTTTTGTTTACACATGTTGTGCAGATAGCTGACTAAGAAATAAGTATGCTTCTCTCGTTACCCCTAGAAACATAATTAGTGTTTTTTTTAGTGATATTACCTGCAGGGATTTTACAGTTGGAGAGGCCATGATAGCCCAGCTTGCACAGTGTGCAAAAAGCATACCGGCAGGCCGAGCAAATGCCCATGGTTGTGTCCGGCTCCACCATAACAGCGGTGCCACAAGACTGACGGGGACAGTAAACCACATCGGCCATGAGGTCCAGACTTGATTGGAGCAGCAAACGGTCATAACGGGCAAAAAGCTCCTCGTCCACCAGCTGCTTCACCTGAGAGGTGAAGATAGATGTTAAAACTCTAGACAAACACAGATACATACACACACATCTACTTTACCGCTCTCTTACCTGCAATGGTGTGGCTACGGAGGTACATTTGGGCTCAGGGCAATTAAGGCACTGAACGTTGCCGTCTCGTATTTGGATCTGGAAGTATTCAGTCATGCAGGCCTTGCAGTAGACATGCTGGCACTCCTTAAAGCAGAGGCAGTTGGAGCCCAGCTTCTCTACAAAGCAGATCCCGCAGCAGAACACCTTGCCGTCGAACACCCTCTGCCGCTGCGCCTCGTCAAAGTCCAGGAGCTGAGGTAGGAGGTCGGCACGCGGGTCCATCAAAAGAACGGTCCGCGGGTCAAGTTGAGAAGACGAGGACAACTGCGGTTCAGATTTTTCCTTCTTTACTTCTTTTTTCTTCTCCTCAGCATTTTCAGAATGACTCTCGCACTGCGTCAGAGCTGAACGACATTGATTAACATATTAACATATTAATCAATAATAAACATTCCTTTAACAAAAAAAACACTACTGTTGTACTGTACCTGCGGCTGCAGGGTCGGTTTTCCTGCGCTCACCACCGGCTTTGCTTCCTCCCCTGATGATTTCAAGAGGAGACTTGATGCCCAAGAAATCCAGAGCCTCCTCTTTGAGGAGCTGGATCCACGTGAAAAGAATCACAGAGCCTTGGTTCTCCTTCCACAGCTCATCCAGGCGTCTGCACAGAGCGCTCATCTGAGGAGGAGACGGAAAAAGGAAAAGGAGGAGGCATTGAGAGTTATGAAGTGTAAGGACTTTTTTTAGTGATACCAACATAATAATAATTCATTTTTATGGTAAAGACACTCACTTCTTCTCAGTTGACTCAATTTAAATAGGTCAGCTGCAGGTCAGCTTTTGTATAGTAATGAAGTCTTTGAGAAGGGTTAAATCTGAGGCAACTGGACTTGGCTGTAGATCCGCAAAGATGTTTCACCTCTCATCCAAGAGGTTTAAACTGAAGAAGCCTCTTGGATGTTGTCCCAGATTTAACCTTTCTCAAAGAAAGATGACCTGGATGACAGAGAACCTTCAAAAACCATAGTTTTGTTGCATTACATCAGTACTACATGAGCTATCAAAAGTGTTACCTGCGCTCTGGTCATCCATTTAGAGCTAAGAGTGAAGAGTGGTGAGGATGTGGATGGATAGTCTGGAGGAAGCTCAAAGTTGAGCACCAAAGGAGGTAAGAAGCATACATTGTGTTCAGTTTGCTTCTCTCCTGCAACACAGAGGAAATGAAATTACATTTCTTGGGGATGGGAGTGACACTTACAATGTGTACCTAAGGCGACATATTAAAGTACCTTTGCCGACTACTTTGAAATCAGGAGGGAGCTCCAGACACAGCTGGATTTCTCCCCCCTGTGCAGACTCTGCCCGGTGGAACTCCTCCTCATCGTAGATACTTGCTAAAGCAAGCAGCTCATCCTCCTGGGCTTCCTTGTCCTCAGACATTTACATTCCTGTAATGACAATAAAACGTGATACAAATCTACACAAGACACTAAACATGATAGGGAACACGAAGATGCAGCAAAGCCAAACCACTGCCAGAGAGAGCAGTGGCTAATCACGTGTACATTTACTTACATCTGACATGCGTATCTTCACACACGCCTGTCCTTTCGTGTACTGATTATTTGATATAATGTCGGTTCATTATTTGTCTAGACGTACTCTCATACAGAGTAACATTACATCAATGGTGAGCCTACACACAGCTAACGCAACTTTGTTGTGACATAATATCAGCTTACCTCATCTGACGTCAAGGCTCAAAAGTTAGCACGCTAGCTAGCAAAAGTAAACTTATACATATAAGACATGTTCGTCATTTAATGATAGGTTAATAGTCGCCTAAATAACAGCGAGTGTTGTTGTACACGGGGGCTAGCTGGTAAACTAAACGCAAGGAGACAGGAGAAAGTGAGGCTTTCGAGCTAGTTAGCAATGTTAGCCGGTGTAAACAGTGGCTATGGCTACAGTGGGAGCTCGGCCCGGCTCTAACTTTTCCTCTGTGGTAGCTTCAAAACTAGACCACTTTATCTGTACTTTACTTTACTTCTGAGCAAAGTTAGTACAAATATGACAACACAGTAACGTGAAAATAACACGTTTCTTACCTTGACCGACCGAAGTGCTAGTGACTCCTGCACTCTGACTGGTTCATGGCTGGGGTCAATGAACGCGGAGGCGACAGCGCGGCCTGTAGGCTGAACGCCGCGGTACAGCTTCAGTTCTGCGTGCATCACTTCCCACATTCAAACTATATTTTTATTTGTTTACATGCGGTTTTTCCCGGGTTTCTCCAGTATTCCAAAGCCACAGCAGCGGCCTCCCGTTCTCTTGTTTCTACCGCCATCTGCCAGGCCCTCAAACTTTATGAATTATCGTCATACAGGAGCCATACATTTTGTTTATGTTTGTCTAACGTCGCCCAAGAAGCCAGTACATACAATTTCAACCCCTCTGACACCGCAACCTGGCAACCATTTATATACCGTCAATACTACCAACCCAAGACCTCATTCAAGGGGCCTGTGCGCAACTGTTGCCTCTTCTATGTAGAAATACATGTAAAAATCCAGAAATAGTATCATCAAACTGTATTTATTTTATTTACTCTGTGTTTAATAATGTATTTCTGCATTTATTTATGTAATTTGTTGTCTTTCATACAAATTTAAGCAGAGTTGGACTGAACAGTTTCCATTTATATCAGCTGGGAGCCACACATGTAGACTCACAGGCAGACTTAGCGTACATCAACATACACATAAACTCAGAAGCAAATTCATACAGACACGCTTTATAATATGTTCATGAAATGATAAATGGTGATATAAATTAATATGCTTTCATAACATACTGTATATAAGAATATAATAAATCTAGTTATTTATCTAGGCTTCAGCCCCTGCGACCCATTGACCCACATTCATTACCACTTATTTACTATATTGGAACTAATACATTTTTGTCAGTTTTGCTTTTAAATTGTTTCTAAATAATAACAAAATAATATCCAATGATAGATGCAACTTCAGCTGTATAAGTATAATAGTATGTCAAAATAGCGATGAAATGTGGTCATCCTGGTCAACTTAGCAAGGACCTGACACACAATGTCCACAGTTTACAAGGTTACAGAGTGTCATAGTGTTTTTATGTCCGACGATAACCTGAAGCTATCATTCATCACGTTTGAAAATTGAAGGTAGGAGATGCGTTCACTGACAATATTCATGGTAAAGGATTCATTTTTCACAAGCTTTTTTTTTTTTTGTCAAGATTTATTTTTGCTTTTTTTGGTGATGTGGCAACAGCAGCACCCAGGAGTGTGTTTGTTGGACCAGCATTCACGCTGTTAAGTAGAAAAAAAAAAACAAAAAAACAATACAAGGCTACCAGAGAACAACCGACGGACCATTGCTTTTGAATGAGAAAAGCCAAACAATGAAATCCTGCATGACAGTTAACTAGCAGTATCTAGTTTCATCAACAAACAGTACAAGTAAACTCAACAAAATCTCCTTCTGTCCTTTTAAATTTATAATCCATCAGTTACATTTGTAGTGGGAGAAATGCACCGTTTGTCATGTACAATGTGGAACAATCCATGTTCATTTACCACAGCATCTATACCTTATTTAGACTGCAATATTTTACATTTTCATAAACCTTGGGTGTAGAACTAGTTTTCTTCTGCAGAGCTTACGATTCTTCAAATGTGACATTCGTTGCTTAAATATGCTCAGGAGATTCTGAACAAAACAATCTTTAACACATTGGCCGTCAAAGCAACAAAGAGAAAGCAGTTTCCATCCCCACGCTCACAACTCTTACGTAATAATGTGGTCCATTCAATATTAACATTACGCAATATTTTTGTATTCAGAGAAAATGAGAAATGACATGCCGTGGAGGGCTGACTGAAGAATTGTATTGACTAGTGGTGCTGCTGTCTGTGTCTTTAAGAGCGGCTACTGTGCCATCAATAACAATCTCAGAAGAATGACAGAACTGGGGGGGGCGAGAAGCGGGACAAACAGAGGTACAACTCAGGGCTGGCAGCTGCAACAGTTAGTCAATGTCCATTTCAGGGAGCTTGTTCTCCGCCGTCCCCTGTTCTGTGCCCGCGGATGTAGTTTTGTCTGGGTTGCATGGCTGGCTCTCTGTTCCCTCCTGCCCGTTGACTGGCCCGTTCTCTGTCTTCTCCTCCTTAGGAGGCTCCACCTTGGGTTTGGGTTTAGACACCACGGGGTTGCAGGCTGAGTAAAGCTCCTGAACGAGGAAAAAGAAATCATTCATTAGAGGAAGAGTATACAAAATAATTTTCCAGAGATGATTTTTGCTCACATGATCAGAGCTTTTAAATTAAATTGTGTGGATTTATACAAACAATTTGTACAATGAAGACTTTTTTTTTATTATTTCACACTTCTTTGTCACTACTGCAAAATTGCAGCTGTCCTTAGAGGTTGCTGTGATATGTTTGGGGCTAGCAGTTGTACTACCACTACTGAATTTTCTTTAGTTTATGTGTGTGCCTTGAATGCACTCTCAGTACCTTAGTCTTGGCCTGAATCTCTGCAACTTTGACCACTGGGTCCAGAGTGAGGTCCTGGCTATTCTGCTGGTTCATCTTGCTGTTCATCCACACCATGGCGTCGTTCAGCTGCTTGCCCACCCGAGTCACCTCCAACTCATCCAGGTGAATGTACTGCTCATCCTGTTGGGAGACGCGCAGGTGAATTAGTACCTACAACCACCTTCTGTTCTTAAGTATACTTTTTGTCTCTGCAATTACAGAATATTTACACTTATCCTACAAGGTCTCTGCTAAACAAATAAAATCTATGAGAGCTGCTGCTCTAATATTTCAGTAACAAAATCTAGCTAAGCAAACAATTTGGCAAGTCAACAAACGTGTTCCATGAGCCAGGTTACCTTCGCTTTGTAAGCTTCGATGATCTTCATGAATAGCTGGATCTGTCTGCCAAGCTCCTCAAATGCTTTTGGTCTCTCCTCAGCTTCCATGTATCTCTCATGAATTGGCTGGCCAAGTTTCTGTAAAAAAAAGAAAGAAACAATATCATGTTTAGTCAGACAATCAAGCAAGACAAAACCGATGAAGAAACACAGCTAATTCACAATTTAATGACAAAAATCAACCATCAAACATCTGAAATATTGTGAGACTGTACAGGGTAGTCATCATGTCTGAGGTCTGGTGTTACATGTCATCTGTTCCTGTCCAGTGACACACTGCGAGCCTGATTACCTTCAGTTCAGTGAGTTTGTCAATGTAAACTTGTTTCTGTTGGTCCTCTCCGTCTTCATACAGCCAGTTCTCTGTGTCCTCCAGCTTTAATGAGAACGCATCGCGGTCCTGCATGTTGTACAAGAAGTGAGATTAAATCCCCAATTCATAAAAAAACACCATGAAATACATGCAGTATGTCAAACGTAACACTGCTCATACTCTCTGTTACCATGTGGTATATTGCCATCTACAGGACTTGAGTGTGCACTATACTCACAGCTTCATTTACAAACTTCTCCAGGGCGCCGTGCAGTTTATCCCTCATGTCGTACACGTACTCTTCTACGTTGTTCTTCGCGTCGTTCCTCTCCTTCTCTAGCTTATCCTGCATGATCATCTTACCCTGGAAGAGTCATAATGAGTGTGTTACCGGTTAGTCAGCAGAGTAGCAGCACATGCTGCCACCAGATGAAGCGCAGCTATAATATTATGACAGAAATTATAAAGTGCTCGAGAGTCTTTCATTTTTGTTTTAAGTAAAAAGCAAATGAAAGCAAGAGCAGTACGTCTCTGCTGCCGGCACATTGCTCGGTTAAAGTGCATGCTAGACATTCCTGGTGATTTTTAGCGCATTACCTCATTCTCCACAAACATATTTAGTACGTCAGTGGACAGCTGCCAGTGCAAATTGTTCTCTATGGGCAGCTCGACTGTCTTCGTTTTCACTTTGGGCTTCTTCGCCTGAGGGGGCAGGTCGTTCTTCTTCTCCTGTTTGGCATCCTCTGTCGTCTGAGAAAAGGAGAGACGAAAATCATTTCAGTCGGTGTAAAAGCTGCTGCTTTGGTAGGAAAAATGTTCTACAAATATGACATATGTGAGAGGAACTGAGGTGAATCCCAGGATACATGTTCGAAAGTATCTTAACTGCTATAATACAGGCACTTTAAAACTGTGGGATTCCTACCAGACTGCATTAAGCTTTTTTGTGTGAATACATTAGATTCAGTGCAGACTTTAAATACATTTGATTGTGTGTGTATGTGGTATAAAAAATATAAATAGCTACATTTATATAGAGCTTTTATCCAAATTGTCAAACCACTGGAAGTGAGTTACTTCACAGGGTGCTGGTCGGACCGTTGGGAGCAATTTGAAGTTCAGTGTCTTTCCCAAGGATGCTTCGACACGTGGACAGGAGGAGGTGGGAATCGAACCACAAACCCTGTGATCAGTGGATGACCTGCTCCACTTGCTGAGCCACAGCTTCACCTAACATTTCATTTTTTATTTCATTTATTATTTATTGTTCCCTTTAAATGTTTTTTTTTTGTTTTTTTGTGAGATTGGCGTTACAAATTCCCCTTGAACTCGTCGTAACATGCATAATTGGTCAGTCAGACAAAGCTAAAGTGTGCATCCTGCTCACAGTCCAGTTACGAAATCCCAGTGCAGCGAGTGCAGAGCGTCTCAGCCGCAGGGCTGCTTACGGCGCTGTCAGCTGAAGAGTCAACAGCAGCGGACAGCAGTAGAGGACGTCGTACTACTAGTCTAGTTCAAAGGTGGTTTTGCCAACTTCACTGACAGTCATCGATTTTTCACAGGCAGCCTCATAATTATCAATTTAAACCTGCCGAAGTGAAATTTGTTGATTAGACGAACTAGCTGTGTTGAAGTGTTTTCATACTGACAAAGTTTGAGGGCGCTGCCTTATCATTTGTGTGGGTCTGCCAAACAACAAGCTTTTGAGGATTGTTTGAGCCGTTTAAATGTTTTCTATTCTATTTATACTATTTTAATCTAATAGTTTTTACACCTTATTACCTGTCTCAATGGCTGGGTTCTGTTTTGGAACACTCATCATCATCACTGGCTTCTCAAAATCACGCAACACTTGTTGGCCGTGGCACATTTAGGCAATGTAGAGATGTGTCTCTCTGTGTCTTTGCTTTATCTTTTAATGGGTGTTTTGGATGAAAACACCAAAAGCGACATATTTAGAAACATTTGTTTTGTCTACAATATCATCACGTTTTGTTGAACTTGCCACATTTCTGCCCTTCTCGACTTTGTGGCGTGTATTTGTTTACACTGGAAGCAAACAGACCTGCTATCCACATTTCAAAGGCTGTTTGTGTTTCCACTTGTCCAGCACTTGTAGATAGCACTGTAACTCTTTTGTATATGTTCTGAGAAATGCAATGACATAGCCTTAATCGCTGAGCACAAGGTTACCTCCATCTCCTCTGTCTCTGATTTCTTGTCTCCGTTGTCTCCAGCCTGGAGTTTCTGATCCTCCTGGTCTACCTGCATTTTGTTCTGAGACACGGCAACAAAAGAAAAGATTTCTGAGTCCAGAGAGAGCAACCAAATGTGTTTTTAAGAAGTTGTAACACTGATATTGAGTCAAAGTTGTTGATTTCTGCTCGAGCTTTGTTCAAGATTTGATGTTCTTTTTCTCCGATGCTGCCATTCATCACACCACAAACTCAGGATGAATTCAAACATCCCAGACTCAGTCCTAATTCTGTTTTTTTTCACAGGCACTATTTGTTGCAGACGTATTGTGTTTAATACCATAACGTTCCCAGGCATTGATGATATTGTGTCCACCCTCTCCACAATTACAAAGCATTACGCATATGTGATCCAGCAGTTGGCTCTGGAGTGCAGATGGTGACTAACAACCCATAATAAAATGCCAAACAAATTACAAAGAGGCACTGGAGAGACATAACACAACACATTGAGGCTGTCTTAAGCTTGTTAAGGCATGACATCGACATTCCAGAGTGATAGCATGACTATTAAAAAAACAGAGGTGTGGTCAGACTGACAGTCTGTGTGAACAAGATCTGTGGTGAAAGACAAAGGAAACGCACACACCCCATGTTATTATTTCATTTCACCTAGTGCAAATACACACAGTACACACCTCCTCCTCTTTCGCTGTCTGGTCTGTTTCCATTGGCTCGTCTCCCTCGGCCGTTTTCACGACCTCTACTAGCGAGGCGCTCGATACACTGAACACTCCGTGAACGTTGACCCGGACCTTCACCTTGACCTTCGCGCTCTCCCCAGACGCCTGAGGGACCACATTCTGGATCAGGAACTGGCCTGTGGGGACGGAGAAAAGGTCAAAGCTTAGAACAGGTGAGAGTATCCTCTTATATCCACAAGGAAACGCGTAAGAAATAAAAGAGGAAGTGTTTGTATACGTCGACTAACGACCCATACTCGTTACTGTCCACTTATTTCTAACAGGAGTTGACTTTGCAGTACCTATAGAGCTGCTGGGGTGGGGCAGCTCCTTGGGGTTGTTGTAGTAAGCTTCAAGGCTGAAGGGCTCTTTCCGGAAGAAGGTCAAAACTTTGGAGAAGGGAGCTGCATGGTTCTTTGGGAAAACCTCACAATCACTGTAAAAACACAGCAAGACCACAGAGGTTACACAGACAGAACCATACAACTTAAATCAGGGTTTTATAGTGATGTGGATTGTCTTTGGTTGCATACATTTTTCATAAATCGTAAAATGTGAACGCAGCTGGTAGAGATTTCAGATAGTAAGTGCATGTGTGCAGGTGTGGTAGAAAATCCTGCAGGTACAGGTAAATGTGTCTGACCAGACAGCGGCAGCACAAAGGTGTGGTCTTTAAAAAACAAACAAACAAAAAAAACACAGTCATGCAGGTTTCTAACCTCGTCTTAACTGTTTCAGGAAGAGAGTTACTCTTGAAAACAAGTCTATTTCAGAGTCATTCCAGCTGTGATAACTGTGTTATATTACGCAACAGACATAATAAAACACTGAGGAGCACATTCAACTGATATGTAACGGCATGCTAGAAATTTTAACACTGCAAGGCCTCACACAGTACTCTCCTGACTGCCCAAACCACATGATAACAATCAAGTCCACTGATACCCACATCAGCATCAAAGTAGGATATTAGCTTTGCGGAATCTTATAAAGCATGATGTTCAAATCCTGCTTTGGTGTTGTCAGCTAACCGAACGTACCTCAGCCCCTCCTCTGCGGCTGAATTCCATTTCAGGGAGATGGAGTAGGGGACAACATCCGTAATGGAGAACTCTCTGACTTTGAATGCTGGTGACAAGATAGCACACTGCAGAAAACACATACAAAACACAAGTTAAAGTTTTGTCGTGAAGTTGCTTTCTTATTCTAACAGCAAGAAGTTCATTATCCACGAAATATGAAAACAGTAAAATAAGATTTGATTTGAATTAGCTACAAAAACACACACAAATCCAGCATTAGTGATATCATTATGTATGTATGCATGTGTGTCATGTATAAGTGACGGTCAATGACAGGTGAGCTGTACCTGCAGAGCACAGCCTCTAGCCACGGCCTCGTCCGCGTTCAGGGTGGTGCTCAGCTCCTTGCCGAAGAATTTGCTGATTCGCTCTTTGATTGCGGGCATTCTGGAGGCGCCGCCCACGATCTCCACTGCATAGATATCCTCCTTTTTCAGCTCTGGACACAGGAAGCGGGAGACGAGGATGACACAAAGCAGGCTTGTTAAAGATCACAGTGTCACAGCTTCACTTTTTTAATACTCTAAAACCATCGCTGATACTGAAGTAGTAAAGAGAACAGCACGGCACGGCACAGTATTGAGCTAAAGCTACACGTTTGCACATAAAAAAATGGCATGCAGGAAATTTGTGAGCAATGGGGACAACAATTTTCACTTCAGCTTTTTGTTAAAGGCTCAGATTCTGTCTTTATAAGTTGTATCGCTCTGTTCAGACCCACCAGGCTCCATTGACAAAACATTCATGTCATTTTACCTCATAGATTGTTGTAACATTGTAACACTTCTTTAAAACTTGACAGAAGTAAAAGTAAAACTTTCAAAACTTTGTTTTCCACTGTTCCAACAATCATCAGCTCTGGTTTGGTGGAAACAAACCGTTAATTCACTGAGTCAGATGTGAAAATATCAGAAGAAGTGCGAGAGGGAGGTCAGATCGGATCAGAGAGACAGAGGGAAGAGCCAGAATATTTTCCACATGTGACTCTTTGGATGGGAAAATGGTAAATGGATTGTATTCATCAGTTTGAGGAGCTAACCATTCATACACACTCATACACCGATGGCGCAGCCTTCGGGAGCAGTTTGGGGGTTCAGTATCTTGCCCAAGGACACTTCGACATGCAGACTGGAGGGGATCGAACGGCCGATCTTCTGATTAGTAGACGACCCGCTCCACCTCCAAGCCACAGCCGCCCGCCGGATTAATGGTGATTGTTGGAACAGTGGAGACACAAAGCACGGCGGTTGGGGTGACTTTTGTTTCTGTTTCTGTGAAGTTTAAATGAAGTGTTACGATGTTACGATGATCTTCGAAGAGGTTGGCAAAGCGGACATCCATCATGAACAACTCCTCTCACCCCCTGCACGGTCCTTCATTCCAACAGCTGTCAGGCTCTTTAACACCAGCGTGACTTTGTGACTTTTTTTCTATATATTTCTTACTTGTAAGTAATTTCTTATCAACCTCGTGTATACAAGCTGCTGTCACCAGTGTGGGATCATCAAAGTCTATCTTATCTTACAATTACTGCTTTTGCCAATGGAGCTTTAAACAGAGTGATTCAACTGCTGTTCCTGGTTAAACAAAAAAGCTCTAACTTCAAATCTATCTCTGTGGGGATCCTTTAATGTTGTCAGACACTTGTAATAATATTCTGAGCAAAAACAAGCTCTTTTAGTGGATGTTTATTGACTGTGCTAAGGATTACACAGCAGCTAGGTGCAGTCGCCTGGCTCAAGTTCTTACCATTACTCACTCAGACACATAAACATGGGAAAATATGATCCAGGTTGAAAAATACTTAAGGTTACCCTCTAACAATACAACTCTGGTACACCCAAATATATTTATTGTTAATTATTTGCCACACGACTGCTCAGGATGGCCTAGCAAGAGCAGACATAGAGAGGGAGCAAGGAGTGATTAAAGGCAGGCGGGCGTGCAGCCGGTGTCCGGAGGGAAGGGCTGTCTCAGCGAAATCACATGACTGAACCTTGTCTAAGTGAGCGCGCACGTGCTGACCGGGATAGTCCATCTGCTATTAAAGTCCGATGTACTCACTGGCTTGTTCCATGACGCTGCGCAGGGGACCCTCTACTTTGGCCAGCAGCCCCGCACACATCTCCTCAAATTGACCTCTGGGGACACACAGTCATAGATTATTAATAGACTCACAGACAGAGACAAGCAGATGGACATGGGGTACCTCTAAAAGTCATTTCTAATTATATCAACACACTTTAGAATTTGTGCTCAGCTAGAACAGACATCTTTAACATTCTGACACTAGTCCACGGAAAACTCAGAAAGACTGTACAGACTCAACCACAGCACATAAATCAGTGTTTCTTAAGACCTCAGCAGCTTTGCTTCACCTGTTAAGTTTACTGGACACGTCGATGTCATTCATGAAGCACTCAATGTTGAGAGGCAGGTCGGAGGAGTTGGCACTCATCAGCTTCTTGAGCTTCTCGCACTCCTGGTAGAGTCGCACCAGCGCCCGGGGCTTGGACTTGACGTCCAGCTTGTACTTCTTCCCAAACTCCTCACAGAAGTGGTTGACCAGGATGTCGTCAAAGCCCTTCCCGCCGAGGTCCGAATCGAACGCCGTCGCCAGGATCTGACAGCGGAGGACGACAAGGGGGTAAATGTTTGAACTGAGGACAAATTATCAAACTACTGGATAAATATTTTATATCACTGCATATCTGTGTGTCTAGAACAGACGTGTGTGGGTATAAGAATGGAAAAAGTGGACACGTGCTCAATTGTCACATTACTTCAACGTACTACAAGCAGTTATCAATTTGGTATTTAATACTGATGCCTCTAGAAGGACCATCTACTTTGGTTTTGCCCTACATTATTCAGCTTTTGGACTGCAGTTTTTGAGCGGCTCTCGACATTCAGCCCAACCATGACCCGGCCATCTTTGGATGCTCTGCCGAGACAAGAAACTTATTCTCCTGACCTAAAAGTCTACCACTCCACCCTGCTTTGGCTACACTGGCTCAAGGAAACGTCTATTATACAGATGGAAAACTGCGTCTGCATAAGCCCATTACACAGAATAGATTTGAGAAAACACTGGCACAGTGTCACATCATTTACATTTAGTCATTTAGCTGACGCTTTTATCCAAAGCGACTTAACAAAAAAGGGAAACAATCGAGGTAAAGTGCGACTAGGATGTATTGGTACAGCAGTAAGTACTGTGAAAGTTCGAGCAGGGTAGATTTATCATCTCCAGTTGTTGGCAGTGCTAGGAGAGGAGGTACTCTCTGAAGAGCTGGGTCTTCAGGAGGTTTTTAAACGTAGAGAGGGACGCCCCCGCTCTGGTAGAAATTGTGTTTCCACGATGGGGAACATTAGCTTTGATTTTGAGTTTGATTTGATTCATTTATTCATGTCCTTTTACAGACACTGATATCGCGACAAATTTGTCTGGACGGAATATTTATCTTGTGAACTGTCTGGCAGCCATTTTGTTCTGTTTGGGTTCTACTTGGTGTCGTATTTTCTTTGCATGTATCTATTTATTTTGTATGTCCTTTTAAATATATTCTGTCAATGGAAAAACCTGTAAACTTTCTTTTTTTACACGGTTATTCTTAATACGCACGGCCGGGTTGGATTCAAGCAGATTCCCCTTGAAATGAGCGAAAAGAGGCAGTACAAACATTACCGCTTTTGTCCACAGGGGCCGCCAAAATCAACACAACATGGAAGATGATCCATCAATTTTTAAAAGAAATGATCACTCTGGTTTTACACATATGGGACGAATGCTTAGTAAGCAATAACGTGTACAACGTAGGTCGGATGTCCTTTTCTGCTGATTCCACTTGTGGGCTTCATCCTTGACTGCCCCACTTACGTTCTGTCTGTCTTTGCCCACGAGAATAAAACAAAAGACCAACTTTTTTTTTTTTGTGTGTGGCAAAAACAAACAATCTCATAATGCTGTATCATCATAACCTGCCCTAACCCCCCCCCCCCCACTACTCGTCACGCCCTTCAGTATTGCTTTTCAAAATAGGCACAAATTATTCATTACTCACCTTGAGCTTTCCCTTATTGAAGGCACAAACCGACACCTGGTAACCCGAGTGCCCCAGATCGACAAACACCACTATCCTGGGCTTCTCCTCTGGAGCTGGCAGGTCCTGCTTGTAGATGCCATATGCCAGAGTCACTGCAACAAAAACAGGCATTAATCTGGTGTTAGTTTGTGACCACAGCTGCATCAGCGTACAAATAAATACGCTGCGCACAGCACAGTTTGATGATTGTCTGAAAGCCCAATTAGAGATAACTAGCTACAATGCTACAGGTGCTGCCTGTCCTGCACGGAGTACGCTGTGTTTCAGTGTACCTGCAGTAGTCTCATTCATTAGCCGTAGACAGTTGAGGCCTGCGATCTGAGCTGCGTCCATTACAGACCTCCTCTCTGCGTCGGTAAAATAGCTCGGGACCTGAGAGGGGAAAAACAATTCAGTGTTAATCAAGTTAATATACACATGGCATTACAGTAAGGCACTGATAAGACGCCAAAATGAATCCCCTGCATCACAAGATTTCTGGATAACGTTACCGCGTCTGGTTAATCCAGGTGTCAAAACAAGACATCTCCGTGTGGAAAAGCTCATGCGCTAAATTTAGCTACTGGCCACGGTAATAATAACACATTATCCATCTCCAGGGCTGATGCAAACTGTGGATTTAAGACCAGCGAAAGTAAGAGCGTCCCTGTGTGAGATCTGTAACATTACATAACAGATGCTGCTGGTGAATTCATATAGCGTGAGCACAGCAAGAGACACACACACATCCCACTCTTCGCCAGCGAGGTGCAAGGGAGGAAATAAAAGCTTTCAGACAAGACATCTGGTGAAGTCCTTGGAGCTCAAAATGTCACACGAACAGGTGGTAATACATTTATACACCTTGGAGGCAGCTTTATCACCAAAACTAGTTGAAAATGCAAGAGGGTGACATTAATAGTTGTGACTCAAAGTAGCAGGACGTAAATGCGATGCAATACTTCTACTTTAAGTACAGTGAGTAAAAGTGAGTCACGTGTCTCTTGAAGCCTCCTCAGTTGCAATGCCACATCTTAAGATAAGCTGTGTGCGGTGACCCAGCAAGTAAATGAACACCTCCTCTCCTCCATTTAAAGCCAATTAGATGAGATATCTTGCTGCAAAAATGAGACTAAAAGACGTCTAGTTGGAGCTGGGTAAGCAGAAAAAGAATGCACCGCACTGAGAAATCTATTTAAGATGTTTTATAGATTTTCAGACACCCTGCTGAAGCCGTGAAAGCGTTGCAGATGTCTGCTTACCGAAATGACGCAGTCGACGACTGGTTTCTTCAGTGCACTTTCAGCAGTCTCCTTGAGTTTGGTCAGCAGCATGCCAGTGACCTGCTCGATGCTGAACACCTTCTCCTCCTCCATGTACATCACCTAGAGTTGACAAGAATAAGGATGTTAACACTTCAGTTTCATTGAATGTATTTCAAGAGACGGACAGCTCCTAAAACTGATTTTTTGCAACAACAGGTCGATGCCGTCTTCTCTGATTCGTCCCATCTCATTTGTCCTGAGGACGCGCATTAACTATTACCACAGGGACACGAAATCATGCCGGGCTGTGTGCAAGCCAGGCACTGTTATTTGTGTACAAGAAGTTTTCATCTGTTTACAGTCTAAGAGAAGAAGCTATTAAATAATTCATATTCGAGCATGACAGCTGGGGATCATTTCCTAGAACAGGATATTGTTATAAGAGATAAATTGCCAGTAAAAAAAATAACCTTAAAGAGGTAGAAGAGACTGTTTTTAGGATAAAAGCATAGAAGAGCAATGATTCAGAGGAAAGAGAGAGGGGGGAGGAATATCAGGAATAAGCTGCTGTGTCTCTATGCTTTCTCTCTGTTAAATTTATCATGGCCCTACTTCAACATACAGTCACGCTGATAAGTACAGCTCAGTTGTTGACTGTGTTAACTCAAGCCGTACTGTGACATTTTGTTATAAATGACAGCTTGTTTTCCTCACACTACATAAGGTTACTTGTAATCTTCGACACCCGGACCCCACCAGACATGCCTCTGTGACAGAATTGGAGCATTTTGTCCTCCAGACTTTGTTAACCTGCTCAGATTTTTTCATCTTTTCCTTGATTTATGTGCGTCAACCACGAGTAAACATGCTACGGAGTTCATTTGTTTTCCTTTTGGCTTCAGGAGTTCGCACATTTGAGCGTCTTATTTTGAAAATCAACTGGCTCCTTAATGCTGTTTGTGTGTCTGACTTCCGGCCAGCTCGATCTGCTCCGTGCTGATTGACGCGGCTGGTCACGGTGTCCGTCAAAAATAGAACAGCCACGTATTCTTGGCAGACCAGAGCGACTTCTGAGACGCTTCTGAAACAGCGCACCCTGAAGGCATCAGAAATTTAGCAATAATACAGCAAAGGCACCATAAAATCCTTAATCTTACTTTAATACCGGTGGATCCAGAGGGCATCTGTGCCAGGTCGTACACCAAGTGAGACTTGCTTGACTGGACATAGGGGTCTGCAAAAGCCCGGCCATGGAATCGCTTGAAGCCCTGTACCGTGTTCTTACAGTTGGTCACCACCTGGATGTGACAGAGGAGGAACAAGCGGAAAAATAGTGTCACAATAATTGACATTAACTTTTATGAATTTTCAACTTTTTTTTACGTTAATTAGAAGTAACTCGAAGGATGTCAACAGGGTGACTGAGGTGATTTTACCTGGCTCTTTGCAGCTGCTCCTATAGATCGATTTCGTGGACCGAATGATACAAATGACCTGCAAGACAACAAAAGAAAATGTGAAGCTACAACCTGACATATTAATGAACAAAGCAGTATAAAGTCCTTGTATAATCCACCTTTTTTTGAATACACTTCAAAAGACAGATTTAATTGTCAGTTATTACACAGCCTCATGCCTACACATGACATGACATTTCAAAGCCCAACCCACATAAAACTGGACGGACCATTTTCCATGTCTGCAGTAGCAACACAGTTTGTTTCTGGTAACATTGAAAGAAAAATCAGTATGTAATATGATCAGGATTTCTGCTCCCTTTCAATATTTGCTTACAAGCGGAAACTAATTAAAACAGGATAGATCATAACATTTCTCAAAGACAGCTTCGGTGAAACCTGGACTGTGGCAGCATGCAGGTTTGTTAAGACCCATCTCTCAGCATTCACACAGTGCTGTGTAAACACAGTCTAAAGTGGTGTGGTCAGTCCACTTGTGTCCTAGCTGGTTGTGTTCTAAACATGCCTGTCATCATCATCCCTATCAAACACAGATGTCAGAGCTACAGACGCTGTCAACACACGAGTCCAGTTGGTGATGTCAAAGAGGGGTCAGTGCAACAAGGCTCTGAAGAAAATTGGCTCAACAAGCGGCGGGCCTCGTGGTGATCCAAAAACAGAGTAGTAAGTTGTATGATGTAGTGTACTTTGTCATTTTAAGTTAAGAAGAACACGTTTACAAAAACACTTTAACGGATAATTTAATAAGTAGTGGTTTAATAACCACTAATAATTCAATAACTAGTTTTAGGGCAACACTCCAAAAAGGCACTGTTGATCACTCTTAATAATAATTATTAATAAACTATTCTTTTGATTGAACACTAAATATTAAAAATTAAAAACAGTCCTGTCACAAGATCCCAAGAGGCAAACAAATGTGTTGAAATTGTATTTCTGTATTTTTCTTTCTGTCCATTAACTAATCCAGTCAAACTGTGGATCAAGCTGCTGCAGGTGGTGCATGGAGGACTGGGTAAAAATACTAAGTTGCATGAATGTCACTTATGTAGAGAAAATAAACAAGTTCATTTTAACGCTATCCTGCTGACCTTATTTCAGTAAACCTCAACTCCTTTTTTAATAGCTCAGTAGTAAGTAACTGGTTGTGGTTGTGGTTTGGTGTAGGTAATTCTTCCTATTCATTTCAAAATAAATGTCAACAAGTTCAAAAGATACCAAATGCTCCCTGAAATACAACAAGTATAAAGTTTAGATATGTTAATTTATACAGCTACAAGTTAACACCTTGGATACCTTTTTCCTTTTCTATGGCCTGTTTATGTGATACTCACCTCACCATTTCCCAAACTAATTATCCAGGGCATCGCCATATTATATAATCTTAAACTATTAGACATGTAGTGGGAAAATATAAAAGTTAAATTTATTATGCCCCCCCATGGTTCAAGAAATCATATTTTGTGATACACTGATTTTTTTTTTTTTTTTAATCTATCTTATTTTAAATGGTTTTACCTTGTGCCTACCTATCTCATCCATTTGAGACTTTTTAACATAAAAATCTGAATTCATTTAATGGATTTTTAGATTCTTCAAAAACCTGCAAGGTGTCAAACAAACAAATTATGATAAAAAAGAGATAACACAACCTCTTTAAAAAGTAATATGTTATAACGATATAGTTTACTAATCTGTTATAGGCGGTACTATTCTGGAACTCATTAATAAAGTCTTCTTGATAACACACACAGACATGTCACTATCTTAGAAATGATGCCAAAAGAGCCTTTTAAATTCATAACCACATGGTGACGTAAAGCACGCTGTATAACATGTGTAACATGTCAGCTAAATGAAGTGAACTTGGACAATTCAAGAAAAAAAAACGTTGATGACAACATCTTCTTTTTTTTAAAATAAAGAATATAAACTCATTTTTAAAAGGTTAATATTAACAGTATATATCTTTAGAACAAGTCATCAAACTCTTGAAGGGACTACAAATTGCTAGAATATTCCAACCAGCGATTGGCTGATGTCGTCATCGTAGAGAACATAACGGAAGGCGCACGCTTTGCCACACGGGGTACACCGGTTGGTCGGAGCGTTCGTCTTCAAGAGATAAACAGTAATTAGAGCAGAGAGAGGGGGGGAACACCGCCCGCCCGTGTTAAAGCCGGCACCTTACTCAAAGCGTTACATTACTGTTCATAAAAAGAACTGTAAGCTTAGCTAACTGGCTACTAGCTCCCTTCACGGTTGGTGGGTGAAGGAGCGGTGTAAGTTAAAGATGAATTCTAGATGGTTCCACGTCCGCCATGAAAATATTAAGACCTTTTTTTCACTGTTGCACTCTCACTGAAAGGCAGAATGATTAACACATACGGAACACATGGATACAAGTTCAGCTAACTGGCTAGTCAGTAAAGCTGCGTTCACGTGTATTACCCTAGCAACAACGACACAATGACCATTAGAGAACAAAATGCATATCTTCTATAGCGATTCCATCAGAAGTCCATTAAATAATGCCTGTTATATTTCAGATACTTACGGTGTGCATCTGTCGCTGTACTCATTTGCGACTGTCTCGATGCCTCCGGCTCGGGCTACAGCTACATAGCAGCTTTGAAAGCCCAAGTCAAATCCCACCACTGACATCTTCAGCGATACGACTGTCTACACTATCTTTAACGTTATGTACAGTTGTCCTTAGAAAAATAAAAACGCTTTAAACTGATGTAAAAGTCAGGAGAACTAGTTGTACTGCGCTGTGTTAAGTCAGGCTACCTCTACTCATAATCCACACCGCTCACTGTTACCGGTGTCTCAGCTCTGCCTGGACCGACTGGGCAGGCTGCAGCAGCAAGGTGGTCTAAACCGACGTCTCGTCGGGAGTCATCGCGAGATTTACATGTTTCTAGATATCTCTGGACCTTTCTATAACCATGTGAAAGACTGTTCTCCAATACTCGAGGCTTTGGGGGAAACATCCTGAGGTTTTTAGCTATTGCATAATAATTTTGGGGCTCAATCCAAATTGAATAAAGAAACCAACCACAAATGTATCTGATTTTGACATGGGATCAAAAAACAAAAACAGACTGTGCTGTGTGAGGGTGTTATCGTGTTATTAAGTATGAGGTCATATTTATATTTAACAATATATAAATATGGCTTCATAGTAAGTATAAAAATCAAATGAAATTAATTAAATATAATTAATAATATGAAGTATGGCTATTTTAAGCAGTTTAACAGACATCAGTCACATTTAAGATCAAACATTGTAAAGTTTTAAGGATGTCGGTATAGTATTTTCCTACTGTATACCTGTGCAGCAGGTTAATCATATTACAAACTTGTGTGTTTCACCTCATCAAATTAACCTAAATATGAAGGCTATACATGTTAAATGAAACAGAAATAGAAAAAGAAAAAGATTTAACATGTCTGGTGGGTGGAATGAAAATCCTGTTTAAGAAGCCATGAAATAGAAATGAGAGACAGTGACATGTATACATGTACATGTAGCTCTGACAAAAAGTAAATATGGGTGGGTGTACTGACAGTTGAATGGTGGGAGTGTGCACTGCGTTGTTGACACAGATAGCCAAATGCTCAACCTCGGCAACTGTTGAAACGTTGATACTATTCAGTATCAGAAGATAAAGAATCAAAAAACAAAACAAACAAAAAAACAAAACAAAATGAGATATATAAAAACTATTGTTAGAAACTGTCTTATTTTTTCTTTTAAGGTGGATCATTTTGAGGATTTTAATTGATATAAATATAATAAAAAGCATATATGGGAATTTACAGCTGTTACAGCTATCAAATTCTGCTCAGCTGAAAACCTTTCATTATTATTATTATCTATTTATTGCTGTATTTGTATTATTTATATTATAAAGACAACAAATGGGACCAAAACATGAAGTGCGCCAAGCCTTGGCATATCCAATTAACACTGGGGATTGTGTGTCGGCAAACAGGCTTCTCCAAACCTCTGAAGGCTCTGTCAAAATGTGTGTGGTCAGAATGCATCAAATCCCATCAGATTTGACGCCTGTCGCTGCATTTCTCTATTGCTGGGAGATGATACGTAGGTGCAGTACACCGTTGCTGCCGACAGGGTGCACTGGTTGCATTAAGGTTACCGGAAATAGTTACTGGTCCGATTCCAACGAAGAAGAAAAAGTAAACTGCAACATGGCGACTCCCATGCATAGAATAATAGCCAGGAGGCAAGCGTGAGTATTATTTAGATAACTTTATATAAATGTGTCGTTTTCATTGTTTTATAAATATAATGTTGTTATATGTACAAATAGCGTTGAGCTCGTCAAGCTTGGTGTCAGATAAAGGAGGTAAATCACGAACACTGCAGGGCTTAATGGGAGCTTAAATGCGCCGCGGTCTTTATGAACAATACAGAATTATTATTAAACTGTCGGACTGCTTTGTGTCCTCAAACATTTATATAGGCTTTAAACTAGTCCCTGATGTGTTTGAATGCCGAAATAACCGCTGAGAGGTCAGTTTATTCCAAGTTATAGTGCGAGATACGTCAAGGAACAGCAGCTAACCGTGTGTTATTCCAGTCTTACTTACACATTGTCCACTCAGATATTTGTTTCATTAATGTTTCGCTGTAGGACTTCGAAAAACATGACAATAAGTTTGTTTCCACAGCGACATGTAGCATCATCACGATATCAGTTACGGTCTGATAAGTCACACATGTGGTGTTCTGACACACACGCAGGTAGATAATGTTGGGCTGCTACAGGCTAATATTGCGTTTAAGCAACATTTAAAGGTCCGGTGTGTGTAGGATTAAGTGGTATGTAGCAGTGAAGCTGCATATTGCAACCAAGTGAATTCTGCTTACGTCACCCCTCCCATTCCAAGCAAGTCAGAGAAACTACACCCCCAAAAAAGGCCCCCAACTGTGAGCCAGTGTCTGGTTTGTCCGTTCTGGGCTACTGTAGAAAAATGGCAGACACCATGGAAAAGGACCCGCAGCGTCTATAGATACAAAAGGCTTATTCTAAACTTAAAAGTCTTGCAGTATTTTCAGTTGATTATACAACAAAACATAATGAACTAATAATACTTATAAATATTCGGTTCCATTTCTAAATGTTACACACTGGACCTTTTTAAATTGGGACTTTTTTTAATATATTAAGATAAAGGTTTATGTGTATTTAAAGACAGCTCTGCCACAATCTGTGTCCCGGGGTCTTGCCTTCATTTTCATATTGAAAATATGTGTGTTAAATGTTAAAAACCTTCTAATGGTAATTCATTTGTAAGTTGATTCATTCATTTATTTTATTTTTTAAGCTAAGGCAAAATATATTTTCCCCACTGGGTACTAAGAGAAGAAGAATTCACCCACAAAGCTGTGTGAAAAATAGTTCTGGATAATCAACACTCGACTGACGAGTAAATATAAGTCATGATTTGTTTGGTCATCTGCCGTTGTTTATCCTCATTCAGATTTGTCTCTTGTATCACACACAGGGAGGCAAACAAACAACATGTGCGTTGCCAGAAGTGTTTGGAGATGGGGCACTGGACCTACGAATGCACGGGGAAGCGGAAATATGTACACAGACCGTCAAGAACAGTTGAGCTGAAAAAGAAACTCAAGGAGAATGAAAACAAACCCCTCAGCATCACTGGGTAAGGTGTCTCCGTCAGTTCACTGTTAGGGACAGAAAGGCAGGTCTTTGCTGATTTCGTTTTATGGCACTAAAATACATGTTTAAGATTTGAACATACATTTGGACTGCCATCAAGCTGGTCAGAAGAGTGATTGTCAAAGTGCTATTGGGCGTTCCAGTGGGACGTAACGTCACTTTTATGGGCTTATTAAGGAACCAATAGTCAGATCTTTAGATTGATCACCCAAAAATGCTCCAGCGAAATAGCTAATCAACATAATGATGTACTGATAATGACAGGACTTTAGTTTAAGGATGTACACTTTAAGGCATTCAATGGCTCATTTGTTTCTTTGCCAGAACTGGTTTTTGTGTTGGCCATTTTGGCTCAGAAGTCACAAGTCAGATGCCTTTTGAAGGAAGAGAAGCTGGCGTTCGGCTTTACAGTTATCTGCTCTGCTAAATGGTCTGGAACCAGTTGGGTGACCGAAATGATTTTCATAGTTGTGTTATTCAATCAGGGAGATTTGGTTCTTGAAAGGAACAGAGGGTGTCAGACTAAGCTTAGATGTCATGTTGAAAGACACCATGGAGCATTAAAAACACATTAGATCACCTATTGTGTGGATTAAAAGGAACACACACAGAGTAAAGGAGTCTTTATCGTGAACTGTGGCTGAACAAAACTTGACCCATTTAGCAGAGGGAACTGCTGTTGGTTTTTACCGCCATCTAGAGGACATAATGATAAATACAGCATCCTGTGATAGCCGTTTGATGTCAGTATTTCCTTTAAACAAACTTATTGGCAATGCTTGAAGGTTTTAAACTAGCGGCTGCACCTCCAGCTCTCATGGGAAATTGTGTTTTTGTCTGGTTCAATCAGATAAATGACTAACCTTCAGGCTTACAACACATATTCCTACTTTATTACATTGTAATTGAGTCTATTGTCTTAAATATCACTTTTTTTTTATTTGTTTGATTTTACAGACCAGGAAGAGAAGACTCCAGTGAGAAGAAAATTAAAAAGAAGTAAGTAAGATGTATATCAAACACTATAAAACACGGACAGAGTGTTGTCACATTCAGGTTTCTGAAGAGCTGTACTGAAGCTCAATGTGGTGACTCTGGCTGTCACCATCTTAGCAGCCGTGTCCCTGCCGCCTCCTGGCTAATCTAAAAATGAAAGACGTGGAGTGTGGGTGGAGCTGAGGAGGCCTGAATGAAGGCTGGTTACTCAAACAAGCCACCTGTAATGGCAAAGCATAACTTTAAGCATTCATTTAAATGGGTAAGTTATATAAAACATTGAGGAAATTAGCTATAGAGACAAAAAGTTTTTTGTACCAGGCTGTGAACATGTTTATTTCTGCTGTAAACTCACAGCAGAGCACAATTTCTGTCCAGTCCACTTAAAATTACTTTATTCAGTTACATTTTTGGTAACTGTACATTTTAGTTTATATAAAAAGGTGTATGTTTTTGCGGTGTTCATTTCTAAATAACTATTTCAGGACTTGTCCTGTAATGCACTTTACATTTCTAAATAAATCAAGAGAAATTTGTTTGAAAGCAACTAGATTGAATGTTTTAGTCTTAAAGATGTTAAAGTACTCACAAAAGGCAAAGGGTGCTGACCCTGGGCATTTCTATCCATTTGGGTCATAAACACAATGTCATGTGAGGAGTCACATGGAAGTTGTGTTAGTCGCAGCCACGTGAAAATTAAGTTTTTAAATTGGTGTGAAAATCTGCCTGAGAAGGGATGTAAGGATGTTTGTGGATGGAAAATGATCTCGTTTACACTATTGATGTTTCAAAGCCGCAACTGTAGAAGTCTAGCTGAACATTGACAGAAGTGTGATGTAACAGTTCCCCCTAGTGACGAAAGTGCGCCACTACAGTTGAAAACTGCTCAAGCAGGTACAGTATCTTATAGACAGGCAGGAGTAAATGCTTTCATAAGTCAAAATATTCTCAATCATTTTGCAATGCTGATGGTTTCTAATTCAGTTCTTTCACTGTCTGCTTCTAAATATTATAATGTAACTGCGCTGATGTGCAGTTGAATTTCAAAAGGTTATGTGCGCTGATTTAAATCAATTTCATAAGTTATTGTTACATTATGCCTGATTTTTCTTTTAATTTTTGTATCTAGTCTTTTACAGGTTAGGTTACTGTTGCTAATCACATAAATATTTAACGTGCTGTTCACAGTAGACATTTTGACTTGCGATAGTAGGAAAAACCCAAGTGTGACTACTAACAATGGCTCTGTTCCATTCAAGTGTCCCAGTAAGCCATGACAGTGTAGCCTCTTGTGTTTTTTTTTTATCATTCCCAAATGAATCAGATTCATAAACCTTTTTCACAGCAGACATAGTTTGACTTGTCGTAGCAGGAAAAGCACAGGTGGAACTAATAACCTTAACGATGGCTCAGTTCCAGCAGTCGTTGCAGCTATGCAGCAATTAATAATGTTATTGGCTATACCTGCGTTTGCCAAGTCAAACGTTCCTCTGTGACAAAGGGGCTGTTCAGCTTTAGTTTCACTCCACCAACCCCCATCTGGAAACCACTTACTTGTATTATTAATTTAAATTCAGATGTCGTGTTGTGTGGAGACGCTCTATTTGTGGTAGAGTGGCAGGTCATGCCATCAGTCAGTGATGACTGAGGAAGACTAAAGGTGTTGCTTTCCCCCTCATGAAGCCCTATTGGGTATTTACAACATCCAAAGAAAAAAACAAGAGTGAATGTTCCCATTATTTTTTCAGTTTTCAGGTAAAAAATGACCCAAAATCACAGCACAACCTTTTCTTCTCATTTCCCCAGCGAACTTCAGTATGACAGCTAGACTGTAACATGCTCAGTGTGAGACCTTAATAACAATAAGCACTGTTCTATTTTCCGTGCTCCTGCTTTTCCCTTTGTGCTCCACCACTTGCTCTCAGGGCTAAAGACCCCGGCGACAGCAGCAGTGATTCAGATAGCTCCTCCAGTGACTCATCGTCAGACAGCAGCGACTCCTCCAGCTCCTCTTCGGATGACAGCGACAGCAGCAGTGACAGCGACGATGACAGCTCTTCCTCGTCCTCCTCTTCCTCCTCCTCCTCTTCGTCCTCAGACAGCTCAGACTCAGGAAGCAGCAGCGATTCAGATCAAGGACCACCAAAGAAGAAGAAAAAGAAGAAGTAAATAAACATGTTGGAATGAGTGGGTTTTCTTGTTGTTGTTTCCTTTTTCGTCTAATCCATCATAGTAGTTTGGATCTGGATGGATAGGACTATTTTAGGGTTATAAATCCTACAGTTGCATACTACTCATATTTTTTAGGAAAAAATGGAGAGCAGAAAGGAAAGATTATTTTGGGATTTCCATTGTGTCACGCATTGTTTTCAAAACATATGTCCCCTTTTACTTCTGTTAATGTTTTTAGGTGTACTGAGGATCTGCATTTGAAATGTCTGAGGAAACTAATGTGCATATTCATGTTAAATTTGTGACTTTTGTACTAAAGTATATTTTTAGTCAAAGTAAATCTGTACAGCTCACAACCTTAATAAAGTAACACCATGTCTAGTATTGACACTGACCTACATTGACGTACGACCTACCTTTATAAAGGATACTGAACAAAAGTCGATTGTTAAATAGTGAAATCAGAAGGTCTTGTTGCTATGAAATTCCAGTTGCTTCTTTCACTGTAAAATAAACTTAGCTTGTTTTTGTTTTTAAGACTCTTGCATATCTGCTATTGTTAAAGGTTGTATTTTGCTAAAGAGACACGTTATGACTTTACATCTATGAATTTGAGAATAAAATGCTGATAAACTGCCTTTTTGTTAACTAGTTTATATTGTCACGATACGGCATTTTCATAAAAACAGCATCTCAAAGTGCAAAACAATACCTGCAGACATGCTGCTGTCTGCTAGGATAATATAAATTTAAGATTTATTTTGGTATAGACCTTTTTTACAGCAGCCATTTTGACATGAAGTTGCATGGTCAGCACAGGTGTTACCAGTGATGCTAATCAAGGTTCCTTAATTAGTATTATTGGACACACCTGTGTTGACCCTACTGTTTCATATCAAAATGGCTGCTCTGAGAAAGGTCTGTTGTGACTTTATGTTTCCTCTCGGACAATCAAACCCTGGATGATGATGATGTATTTAGATACAGAACTATAGTCCATAATGCCACAACCTAGACATAAATGTGTGTGTTGCGTCTGTGCAGTTTAAGTAACTTGAAGGTTTTTTTTTATGCACCAGGGGTCTAAAGTTTCAGAAATCCATATTTCTGAATGTGCTTGAGGAAACTACTAATCTTTTGGGGAGATAGTTTATTGATTTTTGTCAGGGCAGTTCTTCTTTGCTCTCAAGTATCTAAAGTAGACTAATCAATCAGATGTGAAGATGAAAGTTTGGATCAAAAAGTTTACTTCAACTTTTTTTTTTTTTTTTTTTTTTAAGTGTCCCTTGAAGCCATAAAAGAGTTGCTTTAAAAAAAAAAAAAAAACTTCTGGGTGACTAAATACGAATTGCTGCACACAAAATGTCTGACACTGATGGCAGAAACCAAGCCCCACAAAGTTAGCATTAATGAATGGGAGAACAATTTGCAGTGAGTAATTTGAATTTATTCCTTAGCCAACGACACGTGACACCAGATTTTAATAGTGCAGTTGTATATTTAAACTAGATATCAATCAACAGCAGGGAACAATGAAACGCTTCATTTACATCCGTCCTGAACGTCAAGTATGAGCAACCTGTGCGTCACAGAAATGTTGCATTCAAACCATGTGGGAATTGCCAGAGTCATTAATAAATGGCCGCGCTGTTGCTGTTAAACTGCCCAGTCAAATTTTAAATGGTTCGCTACATTGGAGTCAACTTCCGTATCGGTCACCGGCCGCTAGCAATATGTCCGCTGTCAAAATAACAATTTGTCTCAAGTTGTATATACTACCTGAAAGCTACAGACACCAGTATTTCCATATGGTCTACAGTCCATGGTGCTCCAACATACTTTCTCGTCACGTTTACAAACAAATTAACTCCCATGTTTACTTGGTTAGATGGTTGGTTTGAGATATTTCCCACAGCACGTGAACGCAGCACCGCTTGCTGCCATCCATGCATCCAGTCCTGTCTGTGGTACCTGCTGGCTACTTAACTTAGCTAGCAGCCTTACCTATCAGTCACTTCTGTTCAGGAATAACAAAATGAACGAGAGGCAAAATGATTTTATTTTGTTTCCCGCTCGATGCGCAGTTGCGGTTTAAGAAAAAGATGGAGACCATCCATTTGGTTTTAGTGTTTTAGCTGTTAAGCGTTTTGCTGAGTCCATTTTGCGTATAACTGGAAGTGGAAAAGACAAAGAGAAAAGAGCTTTCCAATAGCTAGAATGGTTTGGGCCTAAAAAGAAGACAAGAGGTAAGGATGCTGAATGTAATACAACATGTTATTTGATTATTAGCTGTACTTGGTGGTTATCTGAAATTTAGAGTGGATGTTAATTTAAATTTCCGCAGAAATTTTCAATGGTTTCATAGCTAGCTAGCTGGCTAGCCGCTAGCCTAGCCTCTAAACGCTACTAGCAGATTTGGCTAGCTAACGTTATGCTAAAGCAAAGATGCAGGTAGTCCTGTAGGTAGCGTGTTAGCCTCTTGCTAAATAATGGGTAGCTACTTTTGAGTTCTGGTCACGGCGAACATTTATTACTGAAATTATGAAAACGCTAAACGTTAGCGTTATTTCCCTAAACGGAAAGTAACAGAAACATCGTTGAGATAGGGATCATGTAATGTTGGGTAACAGGTCATGACGTCTGATGTTTGTGTTTGTCTGTTTAGCTATCGTTGACATAACTAACACGCCTAAGTTAGCTAACTATTACTAATTTATGTTATCGACAAGGACCTTCCGTGAATTGTTTGATACACACGTAAAGTGCAAAGGATGAATAGAAGATGCGCACAGTTTATCAGGTAAATAAGAACTATGCAGTTGAGCTGCGTGAATTAAACTCTGCGTGAACTCTTAAAACAACAATTACAGCACTTGCTGGCAGTTTCTCTACCGTAAATAGCCAAATGTAACGAAACACGGGCCTGTAAGAGTCGTCATTTTTCCACACAGTGACCAGCAAAAACTTTTAGTTTGTTGTCCTGTACGTTAGCCTCCCTACATCGTATCCGGCATTTGTTATATCAAACTACACACTCTCAGTGTCACTCCTATCCGACTGAAGTCGAAATGTTACTGACTCAGAGTTACTATTGCACGGAGAGGCAACAGAATAGTCTGTGTTTAGCTTTGGTCTCGCAAAAGGACAGCTGATATGCTTTTCTAGGAAGCCATTTTACGTGCCACAGTTGGGGGAAGGGCCCAGAAAATACATCATAAGTCCAAGAGTAACTCTCAATAGTTCGGCACATCACCGATACGTGTATATATCTATATATATCTCGCAGGGTACGCTTGGCACATGGAGACGAGCTATCAACTTGTGTTTATGGTGGCTGACACGCCGTCCTGGGGGAGGCTTAAGGTCATGAACTCCTTTATGGCAGGTAGCTGTGAACTGGCACAACATCTCCAGGCAGGTGATAGATGGAGGTTTGAGGCTGCTTTGGAGTTGACGTACACTGTGCGTAGAAGTGATGTCCCAGGCTGTTTTATTTTGCACGACAGGACGAAGGTGACATATCCCCGCTCTCACACAGACGGTGACACTCGCTGCAGTACTTACCAGAAGAAGACATAAATAAGAGTGATTTTTCTCGGTGGATGTGAGCTCAGTCTGAACTTCTCAGCTGGAGTTGTTTGACAATAGAAACCAAATGTGTCGACTTCAAGCATAATACCTTTGTCAGACTTGTCTGAAGGGTGTATCATGATAGAAGCGCGTCGGGAACTTGACTTGAAATACTGGAGGGAGGCTGATGTTGATGTGGCGAGAGCTCAGAAATCCAAATCGATATCATAATAACCTAAACATTTAATAATGTTGCTCTCGTTCAGCTGGCAAGATTAGATTTGCGACGCTCTCGCACACAAGTGGTGATTAATGTAACCATGATGACGAAGGTCCTCCAACTTTGACAAAGTACCCTCAATGTGTCCCTAAACCTAACTTAGTTTGATCTCATGCCTAAGCCTAACTAAACTAACACTTGACATGCTTCCCCATCCTTGCTTCTTGGCCTAGATGTCAGATAAATAGATGTGCAATCAGCAGAACCCACCCGTGTATACAGTCCTAAAGTGACAGATTATGCTTGGCTGTTTGTCGCGATGCACGTCCACGCTACAGAACACACGGAGCAAAACAACACGCCTTCCAGCTTCTCGTGGCAATAACAAACAACCTGCACAGTAATGAAACAACACGTGCAAGTCTCGCAACAGTTCGCAAATCTATGGTTAACATCTAGACGCGGCCGCTGACGTTCCCTTTTGATATTGAACGATGAAAGAAGTTTCAGGTACAGCACGTTATTTTAAACTGTCAGCAATAGCTGGCGAAGTTGTGTACTGCTTCTTTGTTGTTTTTAAATTAACACGTTGAATGTTGAGATGAGATAGAAGCGCGTGACCGCAAGATGACTGGGTGTCGTCGTTGCAAATAGACGAGACGCGAGTAAAAAAATTTTTTAGTTGTCTCCCAATGTCAGTGTCGTTAAGCTGCGGGGATATTAATAAAACAGTTATTTTAAGTCCGTATTCAAGCAAATCCAGTAAACTGTGGTCAGCGTGTTTTGGCAGATAAGTCTGTCTTCTTGTGCTCCCTGTGACGCAGCTCGCTGTGTAATCCTCTTCATTTCCTGTTTAGGTTTTGCTCTGTGGTTTTAGTGTAACAGTTTCCTCTGTTACCAAGCAAAGGGCACATGTTCTGTGGAGATGTTATGGTCACTTGTTTTGTCCATTCCAGACAGAGGAGTGGGTGCATGTTTTCTTTGGCTCTGACGCACCTATTGTACATGTCAGTAGTAAAACAGTGTAGTTTTGCAGGCTGGATAGTTGGAAAATACCTAGTTTCAGGCTCTTGAACCTTGCACTTATTGTTGTAGCGCTCGCCTGTCAAAACAGAGTAGTCCTTGACTGAATAAATCAAATTCTTGACAGTCTGTATCTCCCTTTTGATGACTGAAATGAATTCAATAAAGCAAAGTCAAAAAGGAATCCGAGCAATCATCTGGTTTGTTTATTGTGCCGGTTCTTCTGCGTTTTAGTCATTATTCTTTAAACCCTACCCAGAGTAAAAGCTAATTGTGTCTTCAGCTCGGGCTCGTGAGTTTCTAATCAGATCTCATTTCCTTTACAAAGAGAAGCTTGTCGAAAGTAAGTTGTTTGAAGGCTCTTCCAGAGTCTGCCAGTTTAATTAGCCCGAATCTAATCAGACATCAGCAGCTCTGTTTTTATCCCTCTGTACTGTTGCTCACACAGCAGAAAAATATGCTACTCACTGTGTCCTGACCTCACGCATCTGTTCTTCAGCTTTTGTTCTCGAGGATGCGAGTTAAGCTCTCATGTGGGGTATATAGTCCGGTGAAGGTGAAGCTCATTAAGGTCATTTCATTTCACAGATCTGGCATGCATCCGTGCTGTGAGATACTGCTTTATTAAGTCGGGCTGGAAATAATATCAGTCAGCCTACTGCAGCAGTAATACTTTGTCTGCAGTGAGATTCATTGCTCTAACATTTTTTAGAAGAGTCAGTGCTTTGCAGGAAAAAAACAGTAGAACATTCAAGTAAGTGCGATGAAGTCAGATGAGTATAACAAGTAATTTATACAATACATAGATAAAACTTTGGTATAAGTCATTCAGATGGAACTATTGTTGCTAATTTAAGCTTCCTTACGCACACCACAGACAGGAACCTGCGTGAGAAAGACCCCAATTATATGAATCGTACAATTAAATTTTTCATCAGCTCATGTCTTCATTCACATCAGACCACAGCGTGTATCAAAGCGCCCGTTCTGGGGGTTGCGAGGGTTTATTTCAAGGTTCAGGGTAGTAAGCTATAGGTTAGCACATTTCTATTTGTAGGCAGGCAGATATCCCAGTGTCAAATTACTAATAACTGCCCTCTGAGTAATAGGATTGTGACTGATGTATGAAAAACTTTTACACAATGCAAAAATTCCTGTGACTCCTCACGGGTTGGGTTAGTTTTAGGCATTTTTCATGTTGTCACATGTGATAAATAGGAATGACATGCAAGTTACATGATGCCCCAAGCTTAATTCGCTGAGGTCATGTTTCAGCCGGGTCATTGGCGTTTCTAGAAGGTAAAATTACCCTGACTAAGGAACAGTTAATTCATGTTTTGGGCGAGTAATAGGTTAGGGTTGAAGTGTATGACCAAGAAAAGATAGGTGTCACATGATGAAGTGTTTCTTTTGTTAGGGATGTACATTTTAGCTACATTAATGATCAACACCGAGTTATGTATTAAAAACATACAACATATACATAGGAAAGCTTTATTTAAACAGTTGAAATGGGCTATTTTGAAGTTAATTAGGTGACACTCACACATTCACAAGATTGCAGCAACTTCCCCCACTGCTAATGACCAAACAAAATTCAGACCATGATATTTTGTGCTCAAAGGCTTTATTAGAGGAGATATATATATATATATATATATATATATATATATATATACACACACACACACACACACACACACACACACACACCCCCAACGTCTTTGGAAAATGTTGCGAAACATCTCACTTAAGTAATCACTTTTAGCAATGGTCAGCCTGTTTTTATTAAGAATGCACCAACCTTTGCTCCATATATCTGCGTGTAAGGTTTTATCCTCGATTTCTGGATGATTCCACTGTAGGATCTAACAGAACGACATAGTTTGTGTACTGAACACACTGAGTTTAATCTGTAGTTACATCAGACACTACAGTATGTCCAATCAATGTTGACTCAAAGCCAAAGGGAGTGATTGTAACTTGTTAAAATTCTTATCATGGTTCAGATGCGGGTGAAGTGGGATGTGCAAAAAAAAAAGAAAAAAAAAAGAAGCTTGGTTTGCACATTAAAGTGCTTGAATGACGCAGGTTCTCTTTGGAAACATTGCCAAGATAATTGAGGGTTGTGTGTCATGTTCTGCTAACAATGTGGGAGAAAAAAAAGTTCCCTGAACTTTGTTATTTGTCAGAGCTGTGAGTGAAATCATTGTCGTACTGAGCTTAGCTGACATGTCTTCATTCAAACTCGAGCTCCCTCTGAACTTTCCAGGTCCAAGCTGTTTAAGTATGTATGTTATTTACTTTAACACAGATAATTGTGAATCATAGTGTAGTTTTCAAAGTAAGCGCGTAGATCTCAGCATTGGAGATTTGTGTTCATAGAGAACTCACAGAGGTAACAGGTTCCACGGCTGACTCTCCCAGTGAAATGTTATTAATTAGCCTTTAAATGCAGAGCAGAGTCACAACACGGGGCCCTGATTGGTAAACCCTACCGGCTCCCTCTGCTTGGGATAATGCACGCCTGCTGAGTGGAGGCATTCCAGGCAGTGAGTCAGTTCAAATGCTTGAAACCTGCCTGAATGAAAGGATACAAGCAGTTGTTTAGAGAACATGTCAATCAAGATTTAGAGTCTTGTTTTTGATATGTTAATTGGCGCTAATCTGAAACCACAGAGAAATATTGAAGGGTTTTTTTTTTTACTCAAGCAGGAACTAAAGAATTTTAAATACTCAAGACTTAATCCTAATTTTGTCATTGTTTTCCTCACATCAGCTAAATACTTTGGCATAAGAGGCACACAGGAAATCAGGCTTATTCGTTACCCAATTATAGTGTGAATGAGATGTTTCTGCCACCCTGATATCTTTTCACTTGCACAAGATCTATTGTATATAACCATCTGTGTTTCCTGTGGAAAGTGTGTTTATTCAAAGTCATTGCATTTTCAATCTTTTTTTTTTTTTTTTTTTTTGTGGCAATTACCGATACAGTCCTTGTCCTAGCAGCATGTGGTTTTGGCGCCACTCGTCCCCAAACAGCTGCTTATATGAGGCAGGTTTGCAGCATTTGAATGGACACTCCCTCTGGAATGCCTGCTGTCAGCAAGTTTGCTTGAAAAGCACCAGGGGAGGTGGCACTGGCTGCCCATCTGTACCCATTACTGAGAACTTGTTGTTCACATGCATTTAAAAAAAATACCGTTTGTAAACTGTGTTTTTATGAAAAGCAGGAAACGCTTTACGACAGGGTACGCGTTTTCGGTTTTTAGTAACTTAATTGACTAAACATGAAGCTGTGTTCATTTTTTAACATTCAAAATTCACATGAAAAGCTGTTAATGCTAAAAATGAGACAATTTGTGACCAACGTAGTTGATACACATTCAAATTCAGTGGTATCGCAGAGCAGGTGTTACATTTTCTACTTTGTTATTGATTCAATAAACCAAGTATAGTAGTCTGCTTCTAATTCTAGAACTTAATGACTTATGTAATTGATGTACTGGAAATAACTCCTAGCTGGTGTTCACTTAAGCAGAGAGGGACGGAGAGAAGAAAGAGTCTGTTTTGGATTCAGCGTATTTTCTCATTAAAACATGGAGCCCTTCTTAATCCAGTGTAGATGTCAGGTTTCCGTCGTCGATGGCACCTAAAGACGAGCTACGCATCTCAAAATGTCACAAAAAAAGTGATGGTGAACTGAGTCAAAGGGAGTTTCCCAAGTTTGGACTTTTATCATTTCGATGTCTGGACTTTCATCTTCGTTGTCTCTTATTTGCTAGTGTAGTGACAGCAAATATCCAACTTTATTATGCATGTTCCCCACAGTGGAACCAGATTCACAAATTACAACAGCAACGCCCGATATCTTTGGATAGCACCAGTATGGACAGGAAAAACCTTTCAGTGTGAGAAAAATGGGAGAGATCTCAGGAAGAATAGCAGAGGAGGGAACCCTTCTTCCAGGACTTTGCAAGACAGACATGCAAAAGATTTTACATGAGTAGCAGTACTAAACTTAGAGTGTGGAAAAACAGAATCACAAATCAAAGAAAAAAATAAAAAAGCTACAAGTTTCAGCCACAGTCTAAAATATGTTTAGCTATAAAACTTTGGGACCTAAACTCTTTGGTGGTTAATATCAAGTAGCCAAGCGTGCTTTAGAAAGTGATCAGATCAACACTGAACATGACAGGAAACACGTACAGAGATAACAGAAGTGAAATGGCATGAGGTTGTCAGTTCTTGTACAAAATTAAAAAAAAAAAAAAAAAAAAAAAACCTTGCAACATCTGATGATAACACATTTGTCAGTATGTGTCATCATACGCGGCTGACGAAAACATATCCCGTTTGTTACAACCTGCGTGCCGGAAACTGCGCACTGTCTCTTTAACTTGCTGCATGGCTGCTTTGCCCTGTGCTCCGGGCAGAATGGGAGGGAGGGAGGTTGTTGATGGAAAGACGGGCTCTGATTGGCCCGGGCCCCGACCGAGGGCGGTGACATCACACGGAGGAGAGGTCCTGTGGTGTAAAATAACATCTCCTTTTATGGGACGAGGCGGAGCGTTCCATTCTCAGAAAAGAGGTGAGAGTTCTCTCTGCTCCCTCAATGCTGTAGATGTTAATTGGCCCGTGAGGCTGTTTTGTTAATTAATAAAGCTGTTTTAGATGAGCTAATTGATTTCGACAGAGTTAATCATGTTTTCATGTATTCACCTTTTAATTTACTTCTTGATTTTGAGTTTGAAGGTGTATGAAACTGCGTTTTGCCCTCTTTTCTTGCTGGGTCTCTTGGATTTAATAAGGTGTAATTACTCTGATTAATTTTTTTAGACATACAGAGATGTATTAGTGCTTTGGCAGTCTTAACAAATGCCTTATCATCACTATTCCTTGTTGTCGTGTTGAGCACAAGTGCCTCCTTCAGATAATTCATAATTTAGTGCCATTTAAAAGATTCCTCTACTCCTTGCTGGGCAGTTTTTCCTCATAGCTGAAGATTAAAATTGGCCCACAGCGCTGTTAGCAATTAAGGCAAGAGGCACCACCAGGCAGGACTGTCTGGCACTTTTTGTGCACAGGAGATGCCAAATCTCGTCTCTTTTATCCCATCTGTCTCCCCTCACATTCACGCTTATCATTTACACACCTCACACACTCACCCCTCATACTTATCCAACCCCCGGGCCTCTTATCGCCTCGCTTGTTGTCTGTCCACACACGCTTTAACCTCAGACACCGAAGCTGCAGCTCTCCCAGAGTTCAAACCAGCATGTAGCCACCCCCGCTGTTTGCCGATGTGGTATCTCCCGAGAGCGAACAGTCGCCTCCCCTCCCTAAGTCAGATTTGTCTCCACTCCAAGGAAATACACTGTACCTTCGAGTCGAGTAAAGAAAACTCTAGTTACACTCTTCCAGCTGGACGCCCACAGAGACATTTAGGGAGAAAAAAGGCCAGGTTGTCTTCACTGGAAGACTTAGAAATGTAGGCTGACAAGTCATGACGAGAATACTTCTGAATCCCTGGGAGATCTTCTGAACCTTCCTCCCTCCTCCTTCCAATGTTTCAGTGGTTGGGGCCATGGCCTCTCAGTCAGGGTAAGAAAGCTAGTTGGCTGCTTTACTTGTTTCTCTTGGTGTCTGGAAAGAATAAAGCACTTAGCCTCATATTTTACTCTGTCGTACAAGCCACACTTATGTTTTTGGATCGCCCCTACATAACGTCTGTGTCACAGAAGCCCAGTCCTGTGTTCATGCTGCTCAGACGACCATCAGTTCTTCCCTTTTCTTGGAATTGTGTTGAAGACGTGGCCTGGCTCTATGTTGTGAGTTAGAAAGAGACAGATGAGCTGATTAATTTGGGTACAGAGTGAACTGTCTTTTTAACTCTGCAGACTTTGACCTTTTCAGTTTGGCACACTGTTGAATGATTACAGTAAACACAGCAGGCCGTATTACTCCGGTGATAATAAATGCCATATAAACTCATGTTGTGTTAGAAGTCATTTGCTCAGGCTTGTTTTTTTTTTGGTTGTTTTGAGTAAAGCTTGGGCCTCAGATGGAACAAAAATTCAAAGCAAGACGTTTGGAGTGAGTAAAATACATGCTTGTCCTGAGTGCTTCCCCAAAATGTGCTGATATTAGCATGTGGCCTCTTGTGTGGTTTTTCCAAAAGCCACAGATTGTTGAGTCAGTTCTGATTTACGCATCCCACAATCCCATTTTCTTTTTACTACTCTCACAAAGAAGTAAACAGTGTGCTCAATTGGGGTCTCCCTTAACTGTTAAAGGAAATCCCCCAATACTCAGAAAAGTTGACATTCAGCTCGAAAGTTTAGCTGTAGATGCTGCATGAGACATTAGCCTCATTCTGGGGTGTTATATGTAACTGGGGACACCCCTTCCACCAATGCTGTACTTGTGGCTTATCTCATGGCGGACCCCTGCTCTCCTTTTGTGATGCTAAAGCCCACACTTGAACGCAGTCACTGTTTTGTAAACAGCGCGCATGTGTGTTGACGCGTGGATGACGAGCGATGTGGACAGACGTGCGCCCGATTCAGAGTTTATCAGCGATCAGCAAGTTGACACGAAAAAGCCTGTTTGCTTGACGAGTTCATCGAAGGTGTTGTTGAACCGGGTTGGCTCCTCCTTATAACCCAGTTTGAATTTTGATGCTGGTCAAAGGCCAATTTTTAAAAACAGGTGGAGCTCAGAGGCGTGATCCATGTTCACACATCACATCATGGCACAACAGTCTGTCTTCCATTCGGGCACTCTGTGTACTTAATTCAAAACCAAAAGCACACTTTGATTTCCTTTCTTTCATAGAGAGGAGAAGAGTCTTCGAAAAAACAACATAGGAGATGAAGCCTTTCATGTTAACCGAGATAGATTCGTCGAAAGAGAAAGAGAAACTCGTTGTGTTATTCTGATATTGTAAAGACACAAGTAGAACAGGTATGAGCATAAATACGCATATTTGCTTCAGCATCATGGAAACCAGTAGTGGACAGCGGAGCTCGTCTGCTAGAATGACTGTTAAACTGCTCACAAAGAAACCAACAGATCAGGTCAATTAGTGAGGCAGAATCGACACGAGCAGTGTTTACAAAAGGTTCTCCGCCCGGGGCATTCGATCACTTAGCACTGTGCTAAGTGTCCATTCACACATGCAGCCCCTCTCTAAAAGTGACACCCACAGGCTCGTTTACATGTAAGAGCACTGAATACTGATCACACTCTTGGTGCGTAATCTTCTTCTGTGCATCTATTTTAGTAAACAGTGGATATGCAGAGACCCTGAAACTGTGTTTTTCTTAACTTTTATAGCACAAGACTTTCAAATGATAGTTGGTACTTGTCAGCGGGGTGGCAGAGAAGGCAAAATAACTAACATCAAGCAGAATTTACTAGAATGTGGCGTGGAGTAAATCTTCCACTCTGTTGACACTCGTTGTCTGTAAGGCCACCAGTGTTGTTGTTGTTGTGTATTTTTACCCTCGACGGTCTTTGTTGTTTAGGTTCGGACAATGTATGCTCTAAGCTCGGTTTAGCTGCGCTGTAAGTCAAACAAAGTCCCGAGGTGACAACAGTCGGTGTTGACGGATGTTTGCATGATGGCTAGCCTCAACATTGTTTTTCCTCTGCTCTTTACACCTGTGCTGATAAAACTGGTGTTAACTGTGTGTGTGGAACGGCTCACAGGGGCTGCGGCCTCGGCCACTTTCTGAACTCTGACATAATGTAGCCCGGCCATAGCGTGTAAATCATGTAGTCTGCTGTGAGCGATGACTCACGGTCGGGTGTTGTTGATGATGTAAAACAGGCAGAGGTTTCATAAAGAGGCTGGTTGGGAAATTACAAAGACTTGGTGATAAGCTTCCAGATAACCTGTCAGAAGTTGTTAAAAAAAAAAAGTGTTTCGCTCAGGTGCTGGCGGGGTTTAGTCTCACACGTCGCCTGATTTCATGTTTCGTTTGACTTCCCTGTGTTTTGTTTTTTTCCCCCCATTTTGAAATCAGTTTCCCATCTGCTCCTTTTCATCTTTCCCGTCACACGTAGTAAGGATTATAACCCCCTCTGTTGTGTTGTGTTTTAAGGAGGTTGTGTGGTTGCTGCCCAATCGCTCTCTGTCAACAGCCTTAAACTCATTGTTATCATTAGCACAGCCCAAAGCTGTCATCTTAAAACCAGGAGGCGACACGCCTGGCTGATAATTTGCTTGTTTCGAGCTGAAAAGCTCCCTGGTTGTACTTTCTGTTAACCAAGGTGTGCAACAGACAGCAGCACATGTTGTCAGGCCGGCTGTCGCTAATGAACATGGAGATGAGCGTTTCATCTCGTAGCTTACACAGTTCTTACAGAGTCATTCAGTTGGTGCCAGTTGTCTCCGTGTTTTGAATATATACATCCACGTACAAGGTCTGTGTCCTTAAATAGCTCTCTGCTTTTATGTTTGCAGTATACACATCATGAACAGAAGGGACAGTAAGGGCAGAAACATGCGTTTATAGCTTCTAGCCACGGTTTTATAGCACTAGGTTATTATTTAATCCTAATTACAGCCTGTTTTATGCTATTTCTAAGAAGAACTCGTCTGATTCATGTGGTGTTAGTGATGTCCAGTCTCCTCCAAAAAACAAAGTTTTCCATTTGACTTGATGCATTCGGTGAACAACGATAAACATCTCAATATATGAACATCTCAACATTAGCCAGGGTGCAAATTCACACTGACCATCTGTGCGAGGAGATTATTTGCCGTAGAAGTAGGCTATTGCACATTGTCTAGACTAGCCTAAGCCTATTAGGGACTACTTTCTCCGCAGGTCGTCTCTGTGTGTGCTCCCCTCTGTTTATGATGTGTGGGGTTTCTCTAATGACGCTACGATTTGTGGTTTAGCACAAAAACAGGCTCAAAGTAGAGAGTAGACTCTATGATCTGTGGCGGTATCCGTTTACCAACCAAGAACACTGAAGAGCTAAATGTTGTTGAGTTATTACGTCACTGTAACCATGAGAACCTTTTTATTTTTTAGGTGAATTCTTACAGATGCGACAGGTGTTTCCCTCATGATCATCTCACTTTCATAATATTCCTCCTTTTTTATTTTTTTTTTTTTATAGCCATCCTTGTAAAGCCATGAGATAAGAAGTTTGTTTATTGTCTCTCCTCAGCGTGTTTTTATGTTTGACTTTTGTTGTTCTGTTTGTGTTATTAGCAACATGAACCGTGAGGACCGGAATGTGCTCCGAATGAAAGAAAGAGAAAGGAGAAATCAAGAAATCCAGCAGGGAGGAGGAGAGGCCTTTCCAGCGAATTCCCCTCTCTTTCCTGAACCCTACAAAGTGGTAAATTTTGTTTACCTCACATTCAGTTTATTTATTTATTTATTTTTGACTTGTTCAAAGGGATTTGTAACAGCGGCAGGAAGCGAGGCACGCATATGCCATCAGGAGGACTCACGCCTATACACCTCTGTCATCACATTTTTCTTTAAAGCATCACACATATGCTCTCTTTTTCGTTTGCTTTGCTAAACTGCTAAGAGGAATGTATAGCTTCAGGCTTCAGTGGCAAAGAAGGAACACACCACACTTTATGCAATATTTGCCAAATTAGTCTGCAAACTTTTTAGCTCTGAGTCGATTAGTTCTCAAGAAAATCCTATATTTGATTTAGACTTGAGAGTACATTTTCTTTATTAATGTAAAAGAATTGCGTGTTTTTTGTTTTTTTCTCTCGTCACGATGACCTTCACAATCCTGCAGCCTCGGTTTTGTTTACAGTTTGTGTGATGAAAGCTAAATAGGGCAAACTCGAGATATGTTTTAATACCCATGCGGGCGCTGGTTTTTATGTGACATGTCTGAACAAGTTGCACCTCGTGTGATCTCGCGCAAATTTACATGATGTAATTGGCTGGTCTGTGCGCAGCACAGTGTGGCGCGGTTAATCATAGGTTCCCAACCTAAATGAAGTAATGCTTAGTTGTCAGATTAACCGTGCGCACAGCACAAAAGAGTCAGTTGAGCTGACAGCACCTGTCTTTGGTTAGCTGTTTTGTAGTGCAGCTGAAGAAGGTAAACATAAGCCTCCTCCCCTCTTTCCTCCAGTTTCTTCCTCCTCCTTCTCCTCCTCCTCCTCCTCCCGCTCACAGACACATAGATGTAGGCCAGCCAGCTCCTGCCCGGTCAGTGTAATTGTAAAGAGGATTTGAGTTCTCCGTACTGGTCTAATCTTTGCCACTAACCAGATTTGAGCAGAGGTAAGTGGCTCCTCTCCTTAGCTAGAGTTAGCCATCAAAGAGGCAGCGAGGAATGTGTCCTGACAGGTTGGGAATAGAAAAGGCTACCAGAGGTGAGTGATGAGTGCTGGCCTGTGTGTTTTGGACCATAACAAAGTGAAAGCTGACTTTGAAGAAGAAAAAGTCCTTGACCTTTTGCATAGAAACAGACGTGCAGCAAATATTTTTATTGTTCTTCTGTCTTACAAACGTGAAGCTGCTCTCAGGTTAAAGCTGGGTGGCATGCTGTGCTGTAGTACAAATGTGGATAAAGCCAACTGTTTAAGTCTCTGGCTTTTCTACACTTTGTATCTCTTGCTTGTCTGAGGCTTATGTAAGCTTCACTTCGACCCCCCCCCCCCCCCCCCCCCCCCCCCCCCCCTGTCATGCTCCAGTAAGTGGAAGTTAACTGTGTTCTGCATTAAGGCCATGTGTGCGCGCAGCTGCGGCTGTGGCCTCCCAGATGTAGACCAGCAAAGCAGTAACTTTTTTTATGGTGCAGAGTTCACCGAGTTGTAACTCGGCTGCGCAGAAAGAAGAACACATGATTATCTGTTGAAAATTAGAGCCCCGTAGTGTTATTTTTTTATAGAAGAATGAGCTCTGATATTTCTGTATTTTGTGCTACACTACATACACACTGAATTTGAATTTTTTTTTTTTTTTTTTTAAACAAGGATCCCTTGAATGTGTTTTAACCAAATTGTGCTAGCCACAGAAACCAAAGCCAAAGACATAACGGTGGAAACCACTTAAGCACATTTATGTTGCATTTTGACTGACTACCAATATATCTCGGAATTTATTAGCGCCCTGAAACGCTGAAGTCATGACCCTACTCTGACTCTGATTGGCTTACCGTGATATTCTTACCCTAACCCTGACCAATCCCACTCTTCATACCCAAACATCCCAAACCATCGCATCTTTAAGAACCTCAAAGATGAGGCAAATTCGATCAGAGATTAAAAAAACTGGTGTACATGAAAAGATACTAGAGAACAGATGGCGACCATTGTTTTGTTGCTTGTAATTTGCTGTTGTGGAAATGCAACATTTGGAGTGGATAGATCGATCCTGGCTAGCGGAGAAGCGCTGCCCCAAGACAAGGGACTGTTTGTGGGACAGGACTTTAGCAATGTTCCTGAGCTCTAAATGGAAAGTTGTTAACAGGTTCCTGCAGACAAAAAGATGACAAAGATATAATCTTCTTCACAGATGTGTCATACAATATGTACAGGACTATATATATATATCATGTCACAGCTTCTTTGTTTTTACTCTGCTAGCACACTACAACAGAGCGTTGCAATTAAAGTCTCTGTAAACCACGAGCATGTTGAACAAACTGTGTAACGATTCACCTGTTTCTAATTAACCTCAGGCACTTTTTATTCCTCCGTGTTTTTAGCATCATCAGCCAACATATGCGCCAGTATCAGTGTGTGTGAAGCGCTTGTATTATTGTATTGTATTGTTCCACTGGAGATCTAATGCAGTCATAATAAAGCACGTCACTTACGCTCACACTACAAAATGAAACCAAACCCACATAAAAACACACTTCACCTACTACACATGTGTGAGCTTGGCTGTGCTAGCAGGAGGTGGTGGAATGCTTGTTATGACCAAGCCGGTTACATTTCCTGCTACAGACAAACGGCGTGCGGTTCCTCACCCTCTGTGTGAATCTGTCAAACAAAATGGGGTTGTGAGGCCCGCGTGTGAAACTGGATACTCTGTACAACAGACTTCTGTCACTCGCTGATTGCGAGCAGGTCTCGCTGGAACCCGCGGCCTCAGAAGTGATTGATTAACCTCTGTGTTGTAACCCCGGCTAGTCTTATCTGTGTTCACAGATGGGTGTGGCCTTATCTGGATCCCACTTTGAACAATCTATCTGTGATTGGTAGATAATGGCTCTCCTTTACATATAAAACTGGTGGCATGGGAGGGGGGGGGGGGGTAGATATCTTTTGTTTCTCTTTTGCATGATTTTAAGTCTTTTTGGGAGTGATACATTTTCTCTCCATTTTCAATGTTTTTGATGGAAAGCAATTAACTCAAGTGTTGAACTTGTGCCCATAATGTCTGTTTTCTCTGCCCCCTCTTCTCTCTGCTTCATTTCTCTCTCATTTCTTTTATCCTCTGCCTCCTCTTTCTCTATCACACTGTCCTCTCCCCCACCTCTTCCTCCTCCTTCCATCTCTGCTTCTCTCTTCAGTCCAGCAAGGAAGATAAACTGTCCAGCCGTATTCAGAGCATGCTGGGCAATTACGACGAGATGAAAGAGCCGATCAGTGACACACTTCCAAAGCTCGGCGGTAAACCTTCTAACAGCTCATCTTCCTCTGAGGAGAAATCGGGCCCACCTTTGTTTGGCGGGGACCAGCGCGGCGTCGGTAGCGGTGGCAGCAGCCAGAGCAATAAGTGGACTCCTGTCGGCCCCGCACCAGGTGGATCTTCATCCCAGTCCCAGAAACGCTCAGGACTCGGCAGCCAAAGGGGCAACGGAGGCAGTAGCGGCAGCAGCAGTAGCCAAAGACACGGAGGGGAGGTGCGGGAAAAGAAGTCAAGTAAACACAGCGGAGGGTCAGAGCACTCGAAGTCGCACACATCGAGTCCGGCAAAGGGCTCTTTGAGCTCCTCCAGCAGCAACAGCCACTTGCGGAGCTCCTTGTCTGCCGAGCAGCATCACAGCAAGGAACGCTACCGCTCCAAGTCCCCGCGAGACAGAGAGGCCAACTGGGACTCGCCCTCACGGGTTCATACCTCCTTCCCCAGCGGACAGCACTCGAGTCAGGCCTTTCCCCCGTCTCTCATGTCCAAACCTGGCTCCATGCAGCAGAAGCCCACAGCGTATGTGCGGCCTATGGACGGCCAGGAAACGGCAGAACCCAAGAGCTCACAGGCAGAAAGCTATAGCGGACAGTCGCACAGCAGCACCATGGGAGAGATGAAGTCCAACAGCAAGGCCTCACTTTCTAAACTCAAGATCCCCTCACAGCCTGTAGAGGTGAAGCATGTCTACATCTTTCTATTTTTAAATTCATTCTGAGCCCTGCAGCTTATGTGCACCACTCACACAAAGGGCGTACTGCGTGGTTATGTGTCTCTTAACATATAAATCTATAGCAGCGGAGGATGTAGAATATAGAGCAGTGTTTACGTTAGTGGCATATATTCCTAATTATGTAATAACTGGAATAAATTACCTCACAGCATGTTAGACTTGGTCTCATAGGTCTCATAAAATGCCTATAGAATGACTCATGCTACTGAAAATGGACGCCCACCTGCTCCATCACATTTGCTTACGAACACATGCTGAACTTGATGTTTCTGTCTTCAGGGATCCGGTGACGCCAACTCCGTCGACGAGATTCTGAAGGTATGTATTTAATTATGTTACGCCAAAAAGCTCAGTCTCTCAGGCCTCAACAGTTCATCCTGAGTATTGAACGAAAATGTCTGGAATCACTGAAGGAGCATTTCACTTTACCTCACACCTTACAACTCATTTGCACTTTTTTTTTTTTTTTTTTTTTTTTTTTTTTTTTTTTTTCCGTCTGTGTTTTTTCTGTCTTTCAGGAAATGACTCAGTCGTGGCCCTCTCCGCTGACAGCCATCCACACCCCCTGCAAAACTGAGCCTTCCAAGTTTCCATTCCCTACCAAGGTCAGCATCGCACCAGCATTTACCGTTTTGATTCGGGCTTATGATGAATTAATAAGGCTTTATTATTATGGTTTACATAACACGCACTACCAATTCAGAGAAACCTTGTTTGGTCAATTTCTAGTTAGAAAGCAACATATCTTAACACTGATCTACTGATTACAGTTTTGGTGTTTATTTCACTGTTGCTTACATGTTAACATAAACAGCCACAAAGTTTTATTGATTCATAAATTGGTTTATTAACTTTTCAGATGAATAGACTGATATATTGTAGGACGAACAGATAAATGGGTTCACAAAAATAATTCAGAATGTCTTTTTTTGTTTTTTATAGGACCCGTTCCCAAGTGGACACAGTGAGTTTCACACACATTTCAAACCTGATCACACACGAAAAGAATGATTTATGTATTTATTTCTAAAATGTATGTGTACACACAGTAGAGTTATTGCTCATGAGTCTTGTTTGTGTGTGTTTTTTGTAGAGCGAGGCAGTTCTTCCAAGAGCTCCAGCAGCCACCAGCCCAAAGCTTGTGACGAGCAGCCAACGTAAGCCCTTCATGCTCTCTTCTCCACATAAGCCGTCATGTTTGTAGTTTTTCCCAGTACTGTTTCAGACAACACAGAGAGGAGGATATGAAAACACATATTAAGCTGACTGCTGAGTGACCAGACCTTGCATAGTCAGCAAATACACAGTTGTAATGATTAAAATACAAAGATTTAATTTAGTTTCACTCTTGTATCTCAGGGTGCTGGAAGATGACCTAAAGCTGAGCAGCAGTGAGGACAGTGATGGAGAACAGGACTCTGCCAAGAACGCCTCAAGGAACACATCAGCAAGGTAAAGCACGACAGACATGTAACGTGGATAAACCGTAGACAACCTAAAAGAAATGTTGAAGAAAAACAACTTTGTTCTGTAAAACTATGTTTGGGACTGTTTCTTTCTGTTTGTTTGTCCAGAAGTACATTTTAAAAGGTGTCTCCATAAGAGCAGGAAGTCCTGTAGTGTGAAAAATTAACAATTTGCACATGTTGACAACTTTAAAAATTGGGCTGGGTTCAGTTCCTGGGAGCGCAGCGTCTGGTTCATTCCGGTCCTTGTTGCTGCAGTAGCTGGTTGGTCAGGGCAACCGTGCAGAGTAGCGTGAGACCTTGGGTGGGGGTAGCATCAACTTTTGCACACATCACGTCCATACCTTTCCCAAGGTCAGCAGTGAGAGTTATCAGAGACATGGACTGCAGTGTGAGGCGAGTTCCAGATTCTGGAAAAACACAGCTCAGTATGGATCTGTTTGGAAAATCTGAGCTATGTTTAGTGGTTAAGAATAATCCTCAGATAGAAGAGTGTTGCTGTCCTTTGTCTAGAGATTATGAACACATTAAACATTAAATCTTCACAGGGAGCAAAGAGAACATGATGCAGCTGTTTGTATGCGTGCTTCAATATGTAAAACATGACTGAAAATGTATTTTCCGATCACAAAGTAATGCTGTTCGACTTTCTTCTGTAACAACAGCAATAACAGTGAAGGAGCGGAACAATCTCGGGATGACTCGAGCAGCCGCAGCGGCTCAGAGAGCAGCTCGGGCTCCGACAGCGAGAGCGAAAGCAGCACGACGGACAGCGAAGCAAATGAGCACCCACGGCCCGCCTCTCCTGAAGTAATGACCGTAACATAACAGTAACTTTGTGCTACGTGTGTACTCAGTGATGATTTGTTACTTTTATTAATTGTTGTCGCTTCTGTGTCCCTTCAGCCCGAACAACCTATGGCCAACAAGTGGCAGCTGGATAACTGGTTCAAGAAAGCCAAGCAGTTCTCACCAGCCTCTCCAGTGGATAATAATGTTCCAACCAAGTGCAAGAAAGAGGGCAGAGACAATGGCTCAGGACGTGGCTACGGTAGCCAGGGAGGGGGCTCAAAAGACTCAACGGCACCCACCCCAAGCAGGGACCTACGGGCGGCGCAAAAGGGTGCAGAGGGTGGCCGTGGCCGGCAAAAATCCCCCGCCCAGAGCGAAGGTGGCACGAACCCGCGAAGGAGCATGGGTAAAAAACAACCCAAAAAGTCAGAGAAACCCCCAGTGGTTGAGGAACCCAAGGGAGGTCTGAGAGTGGAGAGTGAGCCGGCTCCCGAGATACCAACCCATCGGCCCAAAGCTGCTACGAAAGGTTCCCGCAAACCAAGCATCAAAAAAGAACCTAAATCCTCACCGAGGCCCACCGCGCCTGCCGTCACCAACCCCGGGGATAAACGACCAAAGACCAAAGCGCCCACAAAGACTTCTCAGAAGTCTCGCGAGTTTGTCGACACGGACTCTTCGTCGACAGACTCCGAGGGGAACGACAGCATCCCGTCCTCGTCGCAGACACCCAAGTATACAGAGAGCATCAGGACGCCCGTGTGCGTGTTCTCTCCAATAGAGAAAGAACTGTTGTCTCCACTCAGTGACCCCGAGGAACGTTACCCTGCACGGCAGCCTCAGCAGCAGGTTTTACTAGTGAAGATAGGTTAGTTGAAACTGCTCTTACGCTGTATGCCGTGCACTTGTTTGTACTCTTATCTAACTGCACACTCCTAAAGCCTTTCTTTACTTTGGACCAAATGAAACCCTTCCCTTTCCTTCTCATTTGTTATAGATCTCAGCTTGCTGTCCAGGATCCCAGGGCGGCCCTACAAGGAGCCTGCGGAGATAAAAGTGGAGAGGGATGACTCTCTAGACAGGGACAGCAAAGACTTCAGCAAACAGAGCTCTGAGAAGAGCTCTAATAAAGCCAAGAGGAAACACAAGGTATGGGCCAATTCCTGTTTTGATTCTAGTACTGTTGAATACGTTTTCTTTGAATCTGAAGGAGAGTCTGTTCACTTCATACGGATTTTTAGGATTATCTAGACACCCACTACAAAAAAGGTTATATTTATTATTTTTTTGTAACTGTCATAAAAGTTCTGGGGAAGTTTTTATCGTTCTATTTTAGTCAACTTTCCAACAGGATACCGTATCTCTTAAAATAACCTGCAAACAGATTTCCATTAAAACAAGAAAATGCCTCTGAGCCAAAGAACAATTGATTCAATTTTGGTGGAGATCCAGATCTGGAATTTGTGCCATTAGGTGACTGTGCAATTTTTTTCCAGTCATAGCTATAAAAAGACTGACAATCCTAAGTGATATCTTTGTGTGTAATGAGGAGTTTGAGAACTGTTAACCATTGGCAGAAGGTTGTACTGCACTGTACGAGTTCAAGTGCTCGATTGCAAATGTTCTTCAAATCACTTCACACACAGGTACGCACACCAGTAAGTCCGTTCAAGTGTCTTTGCTTTTAATCTTCAGTACTCTTTTTGTCTTTAGAACGACGAAGAAGGCACCAAGCCAGACAGCAAGCGATGCAAGCTCGAAGAGAAGTCCCTTTCTCATCATAAAAACAGCAGTAAAGAGTGAGTCTTCCACCTTTCTCTCTTTTTTTTTTTTTCTTCCTCCTGATCATCACTCACAGTAAACCTTCTGGACACCAGGAACACTTGGCACATTGTGCGACAGCAGTGCTTCGTTTTGTTACAGAACGAAATGAAGCTTGCCAGATGGCTCTTTCTCTTTTCTTACAATTCACAAGACAAATCTTATAAATGTTCCTGAGCATCATAAAATTTGAAGTGTAAAAGCTCAGTGACGTGTTTATTACATTACAGCCTCTTCAAGTCTCGCCTCTCAACCTTTTATTATCATGACATTAGTGTTAATACACCTGAAGTATTAATATTTAATCCACTGCTACCACGCTGGTCCGTTAAAGTAACAAATATGTATTCTGATTATTCATGACACCAGGTCTAAGAGGTCTTTGGAGAAGAAAGAGGAGCCAGTGCCCTCTCCGTCCATGTCAGGTCTTCAGCGGACGCCAAAGGCAGAGCATCCGAGTCGAAAGAGAACAGTCAGCCAGTCCTCCACCTCTCTGTCCAGCGGGACAGGAAGCGGAAAGGAGGGAAGCCACAGCACCAAGGGCAACTCCACCTCCAAACACCGAAAAGGAGAGGACAAGGGACGCAGCACGCGCGATGGCAAGGTGGGTGTTAGTAACCTTATCGGCGGGCATTCGCTGCCCGTGTGAATGCCTGGCAAGCACTGTGGATACTGTGAGGGATGAGTGCAATCTTTCATCATGTTTGCCAACTGTGCAGTGTTTCCCCCGGGGAATTTAAATAATGAAGCAAGCATGAAAGCAAAGTTTAAAAAAAAAAAAAGTTGTTGCTGTGGAAAGAAGGGGAGTGGTCAAGCACACAACGTGAAGGGTGTTAGTATGTGTGTATACTTCATCTTTTAAATACGATTCACGGCACTAATGAATCATGCGTTTATTTGGGTTTATTGTATATGAGCACATTTCTACCTCCAGTCACCTTTTCCTTCATTTGATCTTCCACTTCAAACACCAGACCCCCTTTTTCCTCCTGAAACTTTATTCCCTCTCGCTCGCTGTCTCTGCAGGAGAAATCCTCAAAGGGCTGTGATAACCAGCTGGCTGTTCCTCCGCTCTCAACGGACGGCTCCAAGTCTCAGAGATCCAAGCTGGTGTTTGAGGACAGGTAAGAGGAGCTCTTTCCACTGTGGATAACCCCTCAGCAGGATATGCAGAAAGAAACTGCTGTGGGGATCTAGGGTTGCCTTTGATGCATAAAGCTGGAGGGAGGTTGTGGAGGTCATGAATAGATGGTGGCTGCATGCAGGAGAGATGACGTAAATTTCCATTTTAAAAGGCTGTCTGTTGGGAGTCTCTGTCCTTTTCATGCAGCGGTAAAGTAACAACGTAGGCGGGCTTCTTATTTCTGGGGCTTTTGTTTCAGGGTTTGATTTTTAAAGGAATTTTAAATGAATGTCTTCATGTGTTTCAGGGGAAATAAAGTCTCGGAAGTAATTGTGTTCATAATTTTCTTTCAGGGTCCATTCAGCAGATCACTACTTACAAGAGGCCAAGAAACTTAAACACAATGCAGATGCACTGGTAAGAGCGAGGGCCTGATGGCTATTTACATATGAAATTGAGACGGCGGTGTCGGTTGCTACATGCAAAGAGAGCGAGGAGAGTAAAACAACATCCTGCTGGGATTTTGCATGTCGCTCAATGCCAGAAATTGGAACACACATTTTTAATGAATTTCCTTTATGGATAAAATCTTTTGTGATTTTTTTTTTTTTTGTATCGACTGTGAAATTGACCTTAAAGTTTCCAAACCACATTTCTGTCTGCGATCTTTGAGCACGACGTCCAGACAAGCTAAAACATAAGCGCCTTTTGTTAGCGCTGAAAGATGAACCGATGACTATATTTATCTGCAGGTCTGGTAACAGGTACTTACCTGGTGCTTGGAGACACCTGTCTATGCTGCGTGTTATTCCCCTTAAACTCTTTGAAATATGATGTTGTCACTGCTGATAACAAACTGTTGCTGAGAATGAAACATTTCTTTTTGTTCTCTTACATGATATAATATTTAAAATGTTATATGATATCTATTATGGACATTATTTTCAAATTTCTTTTCAGTATACCTGGATAATAGTTAATCAACAATATAGTTAATTTATTGTTATTAACCAGTCAAACCATGTCAGTTATGTAACTTGCTGATGTTACGTGGACAGCATTTAGTACATACAAAATGAGGCTGATGCATGTTCACTAACTGAGTTTTTCTTTGTCCTCGTTTCCTCTTTTACAGTTGGACCGTTTCGAGAAGGCAGTTTACTACCTGGACGCTGTGGTGTCTTTTATTGAATGTGGTAATGCTCTGGAGAAGAGCGCCCAAGAGGCCAAGTCTCCCTTCCCCATGTATGCTGAAACAGTGGAGCTGATCAAGTAAGGACAAACACAAACACAATCAACACCTTCACAGAATTGCAGTTTAAAGTGGAACTCCATCGTTGTTGTGTGTTGCCTTGAGGGTAACATCTGTGGGTGTGGAGTTGCTAAGAAGTGAGCTAACCAGACCTCTGATGTCACTCTAGCCGCTACTAGCATAACACACCCAGCTTTTGTAAATGAGCTGACTTTAATGTTGTTTCCTAGAAACTAAACATTTGTTCTGTCTTCACGTTCAGATACACTATGAAGTTAAAAAGCTACATGGCCCCAGATGCTACTTCAGCAGACAAGAGGCTAGCTGTGCTTTGGTAAGTACGCTCACTGACATCTGTTGATTATCATGTCCAAGGCATGTGATACTGTCCTGAGCTAAGAATTTGAGTACACCGAGTTCACGGCTGTTTGATTAAGGAGAGTTGTGTATTTACACATCTCTGCTTTTAGATCAATATTAACCTATTTCTCTTTGCAGCCTACGCTGTCAGTCTCTCCTGTACCTGCGGCTATTCAAGCTGAGGAAAGACAGTGCACTAAAATACTCTAAAACACTCACCGAACACTTAAAGGTACCTTCTTTTTTTTTTTTGTTTCCTACCTTGGCTAACCTTCAAAACCAAAATATAAACGTATGTTTGTTTTTTTTCTGTGAATGTGTGACCTTTCTGTCCTGTGTACATAATGTTCTTCCCCTTGTTTTGTTTGGCAGAACTCACTGAGTAACACCCAGGCTCCCTCTCCTGGAATGGGAAAGTAAGTCATGTCCTCCTTTTTGCTGTTTTGAGATTAAAAGTACTTGTAAAGGAGACATATGTGTTTCCTACACAACTGTTGATAGTTGAGGAAAAAGTATAGTAAATTATAGTATAGTTTTTCTTTTAAATATCAGCCTCTACGTAGATACTTGGTGACTTTCTGAGCAGCAATTACATTACACAATACTCCCATCAGTGATGATTTTCAGTTAGCACTCAGCATATTTAGCTGTCATGTGGTCACAGGTGTTTGTTTGACTTCTAAAAATAGCCTAACCATTTACCAAACTGCTTCTAAATCAGTCCCCAGCACTCATTACCGTCTGTGTCTGCTTGTTTCTGTTTACCAAACGCAGCAAGGCGGCAGGCATGCCCTCTCCGGTGTCTCCCAAACTGTCACCGGGCACGGCCGGCGGTTACTCGACAGTCAGCAGCAGCAGCAGCGCCAGCTCGTCCGTGACCATCCCTCAGCGTATCCACCAGATGGCCGCCAGCTACGTCCAGGTCACCTCCAACTTCCTGTACGCCACCGAGGTCTGGGACCAGGCTGAACAACTATCCAAGGAGCAGAAGGGTAAACAACTTCAAAAAATAGGTGTTGTTTTATTTCTTATTATTGTCTTAGAGAGTTAGCTAGTACCTCCAACCTTTATTATTTTAGTCCTTGAAGACACAGCTGAAGCAATGAATTACACCTACACTTAATATTATAGCATTATTGGCTTTTTATGATTTGAAAATTGTTTTTTTTTTTTTTTGTTAGTAGCCTTTAGCTCAAAGTCAAGTTTTCAAGTTTATCTTTTAGTCATAAAAAATCCATCAGCTGTCCAAACAAAACCTCTCTGCTCTCTCTCGGTCTGCCTCAAAGCCACCCCGAGCCAAAAGAAACCGAATTTGCTACGTTTAGTCCGATAAACTCATAGAATAACAAGAAAGGAAATATTCTTACACCTTCTGAATTCAAGTTTCACTTTTTTCTTTACCTTAATTGTCTTGTTGTCATCCGAAAGGACTGTCTGACCGCAAAGTAAAGCGGTGAAAATGTGGCGTACACTTCAACTGTACATTGCTTCCTTGCCATTACTCATGAGAGGTCTAATATGTTATGAATGTTTATTTTCACTCAGAAAATACTAAATGAAATGCTCAACTTCGACATCATATGCATTTTTACCATTTGAAGCCACATTTCCAGAGGCTTTAAATAGTTTGGTACTCGAGCTGTTCTAGCTAGTGCTGAAGCGTTTGGTTTAATTGACGATTTTAATCGTTTAAACATTATTTATTTAAACAATAATTGGTATAGTAAGCTTGTTTCAGCTTCTTAAGTGTCAGAATTTCTGTAATAGTTGTGAACAGATAAATTGATAATGAAACTAATTGTAGTTCTTAAACTGACTGTGTCCTTTGGTTCCCCAGAGTTCTTCTTGGAGTTGGACAAGGTGATGGGTCCTCTGATCTTCAACACCAGCAGCATGACAGAACTGGTGCGTTACACACGGCAGGGCCTCCACTGGCTGCGCCTGGACGCAAAGCTTATTCCTTAGCAAGGACTCGCTCCCTGCACGCTGCTCTCACACACACACACACACACACACACATGCACACATCAGCCTCTTGTGTTCACCGACATGTGCTCAAAGACACACAAGCATGCCCTCGCAGACACACATACAATAATGTACTGTATGCACACACACATGCAACCACAGTCCACCTCTGGTCCTCCATGTACACACACACACACACACCCAATGAACTTCTCAGACATATCTCCAACACTGTGTCCATTTCCTACACCAGCTTGCCAAAAACACTGAGCAATTTAGAGCATCTCACACCGTCGACAGCACCACACAGGGAGAAGCATCGAAAACTGCAGCACAGGAACAAAACGAGCTTATCGCCACGCTTCATATATCGGCATTCTTACAAAATCTTCGAAGGCCATGTTTTTATCTATTCGGCATGGAAGCGCTGGGTGAATTATTTGTTACGGAAACGCTTAAAAATGGGGGTTTGGTTTTTAGGCTACTTTGGCTTTTAATTTTTTATTTGACTTTTGTTTTCACCAAAGTACCTCCCATGAACACCAAAGGTGCTTTAAAATGAAGGTTTCTCTTTATCATTTTTGTGCCTTGTATGTGAGCTACAGGAAAACAAACAGCCACCCGTCATATCTGAATTCATCGTTTTTATTTTCCCTCTTTTACGTTGCGATAACTAATGAATTTATTAAAACATTTAGCAGTTAACAGAAGCTGGCAACAATTATGTTTTTCATTCTTAAGTTCTGTGAAAGCGTGTGATATTTTAGAGCGAAGATGGTGTCGGTCACAAATTGATTTCTCTTGTCCTTCAAAGTCTCCTGGCACTAAAGGTTCATCCCACAAGGTTTTCTGGACTGTAGGAAGGGCTACTGTGCACAGCATACATGTGACACACATATTTATTAATAATCTTTATCGATCAGCGTATTCGTTTTTACCAGTGCAATTATATTTTCTGCAATCAAAAATTTTCTTGCAGCCCTGCAAAGTTTGTTGAAACCACTTTGGTCCAGTTTTATGTAAGGAGCAGCACGGCCTCTAGGGGCCGCTATTGGGGGGCTTTTTAGACTCTTTAGCCTTAATCAAATTGAACATGTCAATGTTCTCTCTAAGAGATTTGCCGTCTTTGAAGCTCCAGAATCTCTTCCGATGAAATGTTTTTACACTCGTAGCGTCATTGTTCATTGAGAAATTTCCTCAAAGGGTGAGTCACTTCCAGACAGTGTTATTCATTTTTTGATCCTCTGTTTGCTCAGAGTGTATTTTTCTAAGGAACAGCAGGGAGTGTCTTTTAAGTATTTGAAATCATTTCCACGTATACAAATGCAGTTATTCACATTGCAGTTTATAAGACATGAGTGACCACTAATTTGGCACAAGAAAAGCTAATTCACCATGGAAAGGAAAGATGTTCTTCAGAGTCAACGATGATGCAGATTAGCAGTGTTGCATTTATAGAACAGAGTTTTAAATCTATGATTATATATTTCAAAAATATAACGGCCAATATAGATTTTATTTATATACATGCTGTTTTTGTTTTTTTTTTGTTTTTCGTCTTCTGGCCAAGCAGAAGTCAAACTTTTCAAATGCATACTTGTAAAACAGGGTTGAATAAGGGTTATAAGATGCAAAGTATTTGTATATGTCCTATTTAAATTTAAAAATCTTAATCATGCTTGTATTACAAGAGTGTAGATGAGAAAAGCATCAGCTGTCATTACCGTGGTTACCGGTAAAGATGTCAGCTGTCCAGGTATGAACATTTCTGTTGGTTATTTGAAATCACTGGTCGTTGTCATCACGGGGTTGGATTTGAATAATGGTGGTGGTTTTGAATGAAGACGTTAACATTACACCCAAGATTTCAGTTGACATTTTGGTGTTTGGTAATGATCAATGACATGAAGGACTGTCCTTTTGGTTCTGCTTTTTTTTTTTTTCTTTTTGCCCACTCCCTATCAAAACATGCTGGAAATATTAAAGCCTGGGTCAAATAGTATTCATGTATTGTCGCTTGGTTTTGTGTTAAATAATGGCAGATGAGTTTGGATAAGAGAAAAGTGCCAGAAAGTTTCATAGTCTGTTACTTTCTGGTACTTTTCTTCTACATTCAAACATAAATTTGGTGTATTTTCAGACACCTCCGATTTTTTTTTTTTTTTTTTTTGGTTTTGTTTTATCATCTCAAGAGAAACCCGAAGAATTAATATTTGGCCCAGGTTTGACCGTTTTTTTTGTTGTGTTTTGTCTTTTCTTTCCTTCACTGGCTCCCTGGCCTTTATCGTAGGAGGGGATACTGTTATTTCCTCTTGCACTTGAAAAAGAGAAAGTCAGAGGAGGTATTATTTTAATCTATGCAGGATTTTTACAAAAAAATGAGATCTGTTTCTGTGGAGAAAAAGTTTCCTTTTTCTTTTTTTCTTTTTTTTAGGCTTGGGATTTTTTTTTTTTCTGCCTCAGCGAGAAACCTGTTGAACTCAAGTGTCCAATGCCTTTAGCTTTTGCAATTTTTGTGTACTGGTTTAGTATATATGTGTATATAGATCTGTTTTTATAACCAAACACAGATGGCTTGAGCCATTTTGTACTTAAAGCTGGAGGCCACTTTTTTCTCATAGGAATTCCTCTGTGGGTTTTGCCAGCCCAGTCAATGTCTTCATACACTGGTACACTTTGTAAGTACAGGTCCGCGCCTCGTGTTCCCTACACTATCTTGTAGTCAAATGTACAAAATTTAGCATTAGAATAATTTTTAACAGTTTGCTACTCACACTTATTTATTTTTCTGCCCCTTTGCGTAACGTTTTTTTTCTTTTTTTTTCTTTGCCATTTTAAGGAGTACCATTTTATGAAATAGGAAGATGTAAATGTATCGGGGTTGTTCATGATGAGATTTCCTTGTAAGTAGTAATTAATATTAATTTTAACTTGAAAGAATCCAGGGTAAGATGAGTTTTTTTTGACATTCAGTAGGAAGATGTTAACACTTGCATGTTTCTATTTAAATACAAATGTATAAATTGTAAATATAACATTTCTTTAAGGGTGAATTTCTACTACAGGTTGACATTTTTATTGAAATTTAAAAATGCTGTAAATACATTTGTGAGATACTTTATGCACATTTTTTTTCCTCTGTGGGCTTTGTGTTCTCTTTCTTCTTCTTCTTCTTCTTCCAAGCTGTTACAGATGACCTCGCGGTCTCTTAACACTGTATATCAAATTGATTTCTCAGTCCTTTTCTTACTGTGCTCGTATTCTGTCTCCTGCTTCATTGTTCTCTCAGTATCATGGTCGCCACATAATCATTAACGTCTTTAGATCCAAGTGCGAATATTTTGTCTTCTCTGTATTTGATATGGAGGTGTGTACTTTTCATGAAATGTATATTGTTGATCTCATAGGATGTATGGATGGATGGATGGTGTGTACAGTCTGTTATGTAAAACCACGTCTGTTTTTGTCCTCATGAGAGAAATGTATTTACTATTTGTCCCTTTTGAACAATTGGTCCAACATGTCTTTTGAAACAGAGGTATTTCTCTACAGGTCAAAACAGTTGTAGCAGTTTATACAGTATGTTGTATAACACCTTTTTTCTAAAAGTCGTCTCTGAAGTGAGACCAGCAGCATACACTATGTACAATAGACTAAATTGGATTAGTTTTAAGAGAACTGATGATAGAGATACTATATATGATGGATGCAATATGATTAAAGGTACTCATTGAGTTTGATCTTCAAACTTAGGTTATGTAATTTAAAAGCATTCTTGTGAAGTGAGTATTAATTGTGACTAATGAGAGTCTGTCCTGAATATTCTTTGTATTTTGCCGTATTGAGAATAAAATATATATGGATATGTTTAATGGAGTGTTACTCATTTTGTTTCAGCAGCAAACAGAACAGATCATGAGACAGCTTAAACACCTAGAGAACCTGTAGAAAACGTTTTTCCAAGGTGATATCATTAAGAAAAACTTGAAGGGCTAAGTAAGTTAAAGGTCAATGACTGCCTAATTGAATAAATTTTTACAATGTACTGAACAGTAAACAAAGCTGCACTGTGAAGTTTTCGTTTTAAGCAAACAGTCATGTTTACATTTAGTTTTACTGCCTGTTTTTGTACTCTTGAGGTCTATTAACATGTATGTGCATTTACATCCTCACGTTGTGCGCCAGGAGGTTGCATACTGCTGAAATAAATGTACATGACAGGCAAAATCATCTTAGTATTTTGTGAACTAAGACTTCAGTTGGAGAAATAAACATTTTAAATTGGTTGATTGCCTATAAGCAGTAAATGTCCAAAGCGCTGTCTAGATTACATAATCATTTAAAAGGTGAATAATGAAACAAGCATGAACAGTGGCCACAGGATGGAATATGGACATTGTATACAGGACAGTGGTTAAAGAAGTATTCAGTTCCCTAATAAAAGGTAGGAATACCACAATATATAAATGCTTTATTACATAGCCTATGTAGCCTAAAAGTTCTACATTAAAAATGTTACTTAGTAAGTACATAAGTACTAACTATAATATCTACTCACAGTATCAAATGTATAATGCTCCTGCCTGTGTTATCTAAGTATTATTGGATTATTATTAGTACTGCGTTAATGTGTAAGCAGCATTATGTGTTGCACCCGGTTGAGTTCATTTTACTTTACATACTGTTGGGTAGACTAAACCATGCAATGTATTTTATAAACTCAAATAGAATTAGTTTGATAGTTGCATCTGCAAAGCTGTTAGATAAATGTAATAGAGTAAAAGTTTTATAAGTATAAAATGAAAATACTCGAGTAAATGCTTAATACGACAAATAGAGCTGCTGCCACAAGGCCTGGCCTGTGCCATAGTGCATAAATTGCCACCAAGTGACCATGAGTTGCTATTGTTATTGATGTCATCCTATCAGTTTCAGCCTTGTTATCACTGGGCCGTCATTAATGCTATCACTTACACTGAAATAATGGCAGAATAAACGGGTTAGGAACGATAGAAGTGTTTCATAGTGTTAATTTTAATATTTTGAAGGCTTCCTGAATGGAAACCAGGAAGGAAAGAAGGTTTTGAGCTTTTACTGTCATACTCGAGTTAAAAAAAAAAACATTCACAGATCTAGTAGAATGCTTTAAGTTTGGATTGATGGTTTAAAGATGGAGAAAACTGCACACTACGTTTCACAATGGGGAATAGTTATTGCACTCATTCTGGAGAGAACTTGTGGTCAGAACATTTTTTTGTTACATCCTAGTAAATCAGCTTTTTGCCAAATATTAATGCTGCTTTTTGTATATTGGCATGTATATGTAACTACATGACATATATGTAACTGTAGCATGTTGTGTATTTTAAATAAATGTACTGTACATATAATCTAGGCAGAGATTTAGGCTGTCTGTGTTGTACCAAGTATTTACTAGTCTTTTCATTTTATACTTCTACATCTAAGAGAGGATTATTATACTTTTTATTTATTACATTTATCTAGCAGCTTTGCAGATGCAGCTATCAAACAAATTATATCTTGAGTTTATTAAAACTCAAGATACAAAAACTTGCTTGATGTAAACATGATTGTTTGATCAAAAGAAAACTTCACCGAGCTGCTTTATGTTTACTGAAAGTAAAAGTTTTACTTGACAATCATATCACCTTGGAAAAACATTTAACAGGTTCTCTTGCTGTTTTGTTAAGCTGTCCCATGTCTACATTATATTTAATATAAAATAGTTGCATATAAATTCTAAAGGTGACATATGTACAAAGTACTTTTTCGGATCTGTCTGCTATGGAGTAGCTGGATGAAAAAAAAAAACAACCTTGGTGGTGGCCTGTAAGATGTTCATAATTTGTTCTTCTACTGTATCCTGAACCATCTGATCAATGTAACCTTAGTTGTTAATCTTTCTGTGTGTGAAACAAAGGTATTCAGAGTAGTTTATATAGCTTTGCATTGCAGAGCCTCTTAGAAATGATTAGCTCCTTTCAAATCCACCTTTCAATCCACTGCTCCAAGAACATTAACTCTTATGTGGACTGTAAAATGTTTGTTTTTTTCATTGCCACATTTTATTTTGAGTTTTTTTTTTTCTCTGACAGTTATCATATTTTAAAGATTATCATTTTCCTTGACTGTGTGAATGTCTTATTTGTTAAACTCTGCACTTCACACTACATGTCTCTGTCGGTGAGTTCAGTATAGCAGTAAAGGTGTCAGTGTCCAGTTTTAGCTGTAGCCTCTTCTCAGTGAACTAAACAACATCAAAACAATACAGAGAAATTCCTGTTTTCACTGCTCCGCCATTAACACGGACTGACCAATAGGATGTCGTGTATCCCCACAGTGCCCGCCTCCTGCTGCGTCTAATTGGTTTACATGGTCCTCTATTACCTTTCATCCGCTTCTCTCTCTCTCTCTCTCCTCAGGGAATAAGGTAAGCTAACTGCGAGCGAAGGAAAAAGAAAAGCTCATTACCAGGGGATGCGAGGCACGACATCCAGCTACAAAAAAAAGTGAATGTTACCCCTCAGTATATGTATTTTTAAGTGATATTATTTCGAGGAGAGGAAACATAACCGAGAGAAACAAGGACTACAAGTTGAGAACCGCGAAGTGACCGGGAATCAGCAGGTACGTGAAGGGGACTTGGGTAGCAGCAGGTGCATTTAGTATCGCTGTGGCTGCTCGGTTTCGGTTGTCAGCTGCCAACCTGTTGCTTACTGTTTATTGGGAAAATGGTCATGAGATACTTTAATGACACTAAACGAAACATTTTATGCTCAACCTGTCTTTATAGGTGTAGTTCTTTTTAGAAGTTGGAATACGTGTCGCTTATGAAACAGACGCTTGCCTTTCATAAGCTACAGCTGCTCACTTCTGTTTGGAGGAAACATGACAGCAAATAGTCTTTATTAATGGTCGTAGTTATTGTATTTTTCAACACACCACCTGTTGAATTGCTACTGAATTTTCTAGACTCTTATATTTTATTGGAAATGTTCTAATAGCTTTTGTGTCTTTAAATATATTTGACCCTTGAGCTGTGGAAAAGCTGACAGGTGAACTGATGGTGAACATGATGGTTAAGTTGTTAGCCCTGTAATGGAGAGTGTGCACTAGAGACAAACAGCAACCCAAACTTCTATTATCAGCACATTTAACCATCTTTGCCATAACTTTCTGTGCCGTACATTACTTATGCAGTGTCTGTTGCGTTTAGTATTGTAAGAACAACATGGTATTGTCCTTTCTTAACCTTATCTCCCGGCCTCAAATTGATACCTGACCCTGAATTATGCACAGGAGGGCCTTTCTACCTAATGACTGGACTATGTTTTATTTAAAGTGGGAACAAAAGGCGCCACGGCTGTGGCAGGGCTGCTTTGGAGGTGGTGGTGGTGGTGATGGGGGAAACCAGACACTGCTGTTTTGTGCTTTGGCTGAAACTGAAGCACTCATGCGGTGCGTTGGTCAGATGGTGGGAGCAGGAGGAGCACACTGGCCTCTCTGTGCGCTCCTGCTTGTTGGCTGCCGTGACCCGGCTCGACTGCGCCCGCCGCACCCACGTGGTCTGACCTGGAGGCCGCAAAGAGACCCTCGCAGAGTAGACGTGGGTGGAAACGCGGGAACTGGTGCACCGAGGGAGGCAGAGGCAGAACCCTAAAAGCAAGCATCCACCGCAAACACCTGTTGTTGCACAGCCCGGCTTGGATGGTCGAGCGCTGGTGGATGCTTGGGTCGGTCAGAGAAAGTTCTGACTCAGCGACCAACTGCATGATGACTTGACACGAAGCCAAAGCACGTGGAAAGCAGTACACACGTTTGGTAATTGCTGCATACAGGTGGTTGTTTGTATGATGGCTTGAGTCGCTGGTGTGTGTGTTTGCAGGAAGATTAAAGAAGAAAGGAAGCCGGAAACAAATAGAGGGACAAGGCCATAAAATAAGCCGGGGTCACAAAGCCATGGGCCAGTGCACATAAACTTTGCTCGGGTGCTGAAACATGATCTATTTCTGTGCCTCTCTCATTCCCGCTTCCTCTAAGGTAACAAGAAAATGTGTGTGCACAATATGGACCTTCAAATTTAGTGCAGTTGCGCTGTTTTTAGACATAAACGTGTCAAACATACGCATACAGACTCACAATAGCGCTAGTTTGGAGCTGTGTTGTCGTTTGACACAGCGTGCATGGTCGTTCCTTTTTAAACAGTGGAAAATTACCCTCTGTGTGTTCGGGTGTGTGTATTTGACTGATGTTTACATTCTTTCGGTGACCTTTTACACTGCCCACCTCGACAAGAATGAACTAACCGGCGCGGCTACGCAAACCAGAAATAAAATGTGCTGTAATGTTCAAGTAACCCGACGCTGCTGCCTAACCAACAGAGCGGGGTAACGGCCAAGGATGCATCAGCAAGGTGTCGTAGTTATAAATCAGTTAATAGGTCGTTGGTTTCTGTTATTCTTAGGCCACCTGTACTGTTTACATTTTCCTGTAATGGAAGTGTGATTGTTGTAACTCCACCTCTCTCTTTGCACCTCCATGATGTGAGGCTTTCACTGGCACTGTTAGTTTGAGGAAAATGAATGCTTTAAGGAAATAGCTGTTTGGTGAATGACTCATTGTAAAGGATGGGGAATTCAGTGGTGTTATTTTAAACTGTCAAATGATTGACTCAGTCTGGCTAAGTTCAGGTACAAGAGATAATTTGTAATGATATTATGTGGAAGGAATAACAGGGATACATTTAAGATTCTACTTATTATATTAAGATAGACCCTTTATTATCAAGTGATTTATGGGCAATAAAGTCAGATTATTCAGGTTGACATTGGAAAAATTTCAGGATATTGTGTATATTTATATATTAAACTGTAGTTAACATGGGGGATAGTGAGGAGAAGGTGTGGTGTTCTGGTTTGTCAAAGTCATCCTGATCTCATGCTTTAAAAAAGTCCTTGGAAGTGTTGATAAGATTATATCTTAACGTTTTTGAGTGCATGACTGTAACATACAGGTATTACTGCACACTCAGGTTGTATGACATCATTGAGGTAATAACCGGGAAGGTCTCTTTAAACACTGATAAGAAGACCAGGCGAGGAAGAGAAAAGCCTGCTCAAGATGCCATATTGGTGTTAAAATTTCTCCACAGAGATTAATAAGTAATAGGAAGTAATAGAAAGAGAATCTGAGGTTGTTGAAACTAGCAGGTATGCTGTGAATGGAATCTAACAAATTATGTATTTTTATTTAGAGGTTACTACAGTATTTGCATTGTGGGAAAGGTTTTCTCTGTAGTCTATCAATAAGAACAGGGAGAAAGATAAGTAGTTATGACTGTGGCTCTGAGTTAAAGCATCTATAATTAATATTTCCATAGCTCAAGACTATAAGTGTAAAATGGGACAACCACAGAGAATGGCAGCTTGACTCTGAGCTGTAGTTTCCCTCAGCTCTACAGAGCGTTTTGGGGTTTTTCAGCTCGTTGTTTTGGTTTGCTGCTGTGCTGTTTTAATGCAATATCACCATTCTCATCAAAAGTTTTTAGTTTTCTTTAATGAAAAAACGAAAAACTTTGAGGGGAGTCCTCCGCGGAGAGATATCCAAGACAGAAAGCACGTGGGTTTATTCCAGAACACACGTGTTTGTGGAACATAGGAAAAATAATCACTAATACCATCCACCGCTCTCAGACATTCACAACCTCTCCAGCTCTTTCCTTACCTTTTGTCTTCTCTTAGGTTGTTACGTTAGAGCTCTTTTGTGCTGGCAGGGCCCGGGGCCTTTTTTTTTTTTTTTTTTTTAACCTGGGTTTGACCACTCACTGGTCTGCAATGGTGAGTTATTGTCAGGTCCTCCTCCTTTTGTTAGAGGAACAGAGAGGCCTCTTGAGGTCCTATAGAACAGATGGATGGGAAGGAGACAAATGGCTGACAGAGGTTATCGCTGGCTGAAACGAGACATCCCGAGGGCAGGCTGGAAAGTGTGTATGGTTATGTGTGTCTGTCTGCTTATTCTGGTTATCTGACAGGACCACACCTACACTATTGTATGGCCCTATAGGACTGTCAATGGGATATGACAGTGTCATATGTCATTTGGGTATGTGTGGAGCATGTGTGTGAGGAACCTATTTATGTTTCCTACTCCCTTCCCTACTTAAATAACCTATACTGTAGATAGACAGAAAATACACACTGCAGAGACAATAAACACAACTTATGGCTCCAGGTAAGATATAAAAATGCCTAAAACAGGCATGCAACTAATGATTATCACCATTAATTAATCTGCATATTATTTTCTAGATTAAAATGTCTCTCGAAGTTCAGATGATGCCTTAAATGTCTTGTTTTGTCAGTCCAATACCCAAAATATTCAGAATAAAAAGTAGGAAATCTTCACATTTGAGAGGATAAGAAAACAACATTTTCTAACATTTTTGCACAAAAAAAAATCAATAACAATCAATATATTATCAAAATAGTTGGCAACCATCGAATTGTTGCAGCTCCGCATTCATTGTTACCTGACCTTGTATCCTCGAGGGCTGACAAATGTGTTGAATGTTGGTTGCAAGCCAACATTTGGTAATAGCACTAGTAATCATCTTCCCTGCCTTTGTTGGAACATATCTGTGTGTTTTGCCTCTGTCACCTGTTGATTAATGTGAAACCGTTGGCAGAACCGTGCATACCGTGTTACAAGCGCGGAAGAAACCAAGTGGGGATCCACTCATGAAAAAGCTCAAAAACTCCACAGGATACCTTTTAATCACCACGATCATCAGTGCAACAGGAACAGCATCGATTCATTCATTGATGCACTGATTCTTTTGGGCGTCAGCACAGAAAATAACAAAAGTTTTTCAGCAACAACAGGTTTAGTTAGCACGTTAGTATGAGTAGCAGGAGCCACAATAGCCACCTGCAGAAAATCCTTCTGGAAAAATCCAAATTGAACCCAAATCCATGCCACATATGCAAAATGATCACTACACTGATCATAGATTGTAACTTAAAGTTTTAATAATAAAGGTCATGGATCCATAAAAAAAAAAAGACTTTTGCAGCTGATGTTTCGGTTTGGACTACAGAGCGACCCCTCATCCTTTGTATGTAATAAAGAAAGGCAGGCAGACACTGTGTGTGTGTGTGTGTGTGTGTGTGTGTACTGTACCTCCGTAATACACCGTGCTAACAGGTCTGCTGGAGGGCCTTCTCAGGTTTCATAGACCCTGATGAAAAGGTGTGGGTGAGGGGTTGTCACTGGGACTCGAGCTGGCCGCAGACACTGTAATATGGCCGTGATATTGACTAATAAAAGAGGCATTTACAGCTGTCTGACATGGCTGGAAGTGGAGGTTCAGTGTCTTCTTTTTGTGGGTGTCCAGTCGGAGCTGGAATGACTTCATCACCTGGGTTGTGACTCAGTTATGGGGGATTATTTATTTTTAGTCTACATAGCTGAAATATCATTTAATAAGCTTATTTTCTGCAACTTACCTCTAAATTCCACCGGGCATGGCTGTGTGACGCCGTGGCCGTGATGCTCTTTAGGTCTGTTCTCCACGAGTGTTTTGCCTCTTAGACTTGGTTAACTTGCTCAGATATGTTATGTTTTTTTCTCATGTGCTTCTGCCATGAGTAAATATGCGACCGAGTTTGTTTCCCTTTTTCCTGTTTTCACGGAGTCTGCACAGAAATTAATTTTGATAATGAATTAATCCCTGGCTCCCACACAACCTTGAAATCCTTGAAAGTTGAGGGAAAAATCAAGGCCTTAAAAGTTTTTTTAAATGAAACCTCTTCAATAGATTTTCTTTACATAACACCAATAAATTGGCTACATTCTGCTGTATGCATGTGTGTCTCCCACAGTTGCACCATTGTGTCACGTGCCACCTGCCTCAAACGTATAACCGCAATCAACTTTTATCTGTGTTTCAAACTATACCATATTGGGTCCTTGAATTTGAAGGAATTGGGCCTGAAAAGTCCTTGAGGTCCTTGAAAACGTGACGTTTCAGAAGGTGTAGGAACCCTGTTGATCTTTTCAGTTATCTTTTTTCAGCTAAAAAATTTCTTCTTGACATTCAATAAACTAATGATTCATCAATTTATTAAGAACAGAATCTGCTGATGTGTCAGTCGTGAAAGTAACATCACTTCCACCACCTTTGTTTCACATTTTGTCTGACAGTGATGGTTCTTTTCAACATCCAGACTGATTGATTTCCATATGACCTTTGAGACTAATAATCTACCAGCGGACTCTACAGTAAGCCACAGTCCAAGCAAAATAATAGTGGAAGCAAAGTACTGACTTGCATGCATGGGTATATTTTTCATTTGAAATGGCTCTAGCATCGTAGGAAAGAGTAATGTTCCCCCCAGGAGTCATACCAATGCTTCCTCAGGCAGCACCACATCTGACTACCACCCAATTTTTTTCTCCCGGGTTACAAAGTCCAGAGTGTGTTTTTCTGTTTTCCGGTGAAGTTTAATCTCTGTGTGATTTATTTTACAGCCATAACGCCCCACGCACCGACATCCCCTTTACCACCACCCCTCCTCTCCCGTCCCTGCTCTGAGGTAGGAAACCTGCGCTGCCAGCAGGAAAAAGGAGCCCATTGTGATCAGCTCACCCCAAAATTAACCACGGTGGCAGACTGGGCGCTGGGAAACACAATGGAGATTAGAAATCACTTGACTCCTGAGCGTGATGATCAGTACTATTAGGTTACTGTATAGATTTCAAAAGCAGGACAATTAAAAGTTAACACAGAGCTTCCCATCTCTGCAGAGGCGTCGATACAATGACAGATCTTCTGCGGTGCACCGGTTACAGCCTGAGGTGTAGGTGGGACTGATGTGTAATTATCAGCTCATTAGGCACACATTTGTTCTTTCGGTACAGCTCTGTCATGTGTTCTGTTGTCAGATATGCTGATGGAGACGGAGGTTGTATGAGGGCAAGACGACGATCCACGTGGTAATAGTGCTGCAACCTTTTCATTGTTACATTATTCTCATTATAAAGCAGCAAAAAACTAACTTTTTACCCAGGGTTACTCAGGTCAAGTGACTCATCAGGGAAAACTTGTTAGCTCTGTTACATAACAGCTCAAAGAATGACAAAACTATCAACCTGGAACACATTTATTAAATGACAAAAGCTGCCTTTAATGCCAGAATGTTTTTCCCCCTTCTGCGACAAGAATGAAGGAAGTGCATCTTACCATAACTGCTATTTACCGGTAGGATTTTAAAAATGTGGCTGCACTAGTCTGTACAGTATGTGGGCATGGAAAAGCCATCAAGGACTTGAAAGGTGAGATCTTTGCAGTTTTGTTTTTTTCTGAGCTAAGCTGTCTACTAAATCAAATTTATTCCAGGTTCATTTTACACAGAAATCCCCCTGTAGACCTGCTGTGGAGACTGAGAGAGCGAGAAACAGGAGAGAGGAAATAAATTCCTTGTTAGTCAGATGTTTGGCTCAGAGAGAGCCCACTCGCACAAACTTTCGCCTTCTTTTTATGCGCCCCAAATGGAGACTTTTTACAGTTATGATGGGTAATACAAAGATTCTGCTGTAATACATGTTCATTTAATCATAAAATCTGGTCATCCTGACGAATTTAGATTTTGCTGTTAATGCCGACCTATTCTTATTTGCATAGCTTTTGGATGATGTTTGTTTTTGTCTGTCAGGAAGTCCGAAACTGAAGACAGTGTCCACCTGAAACTTTGGATGTTTTTAACTGAATTCAAGCAATAAATTGATCTCGATCCAGCAAAATCCACTTCAGGGAGGCTGTTTCACGAGGTTTGCACATAAATTTCAAAGCTCAGGCCGTCAGAAACGATAGGTTTGGCGAAATCGAATACCTCGAGAAATGCGACCAAGCCATCTGTTATTTTTGTGTGCTTTGGGCTTTTTCCATATCAAATTGTGCCTCACAAGGTCTGTTCTGCTCGGCACCGATGAGTTAACATTTCGTAGGTCAGTATCTGTCTTCAGGGCAAGTTTTGCTAGAAGTACGAACAAAAGCACTTGTTTAGACAAATAGAGAGCCGAGGGAATCTCTAAACAGCAAAACTAAATACATGCCAAGTCAATATTTGTCTCAGGTATGTCATTATTTAAGAAGCTGGAACGTCAGCCACAAATGCTGAGACTCATCTTTCTCTTTAGGGAAGTTTCCCGTCACCTGCTTTAACCTTTGTGTCTGAGGAATGAGTGGCATACACAAGTGTAAAGAGAGGAGCAAGAGGCCAATAAATTATTGGAGTTTTAATTATGGATTATCACTTCCGCTTGGATTAATCTGCTCGCTGTATCAGCATGAAACCACCAGCACACTCTCCTCAAAAAGATCAGAAATCTACCATCTCAAGAATGTTTGGCTCCAATCTGTTGTTGACTTCAGCAGCAACCATATTGGGGTCAGTGGCTGCGAACAGTTTGCCATCACACAGCGTCTCTGTCTGCCCGGCAGGTTCTTTTGCAATTCAAATCTCCCGTGCAACACTGAGCAAATGTTTCCCCTGTTGTCCTGCCACCACTGCTCTACACGGCAGCTTATCGTGTATCTGGACTGTCCTTTTCATGCTTCCTAAAGCATCCTGGCAGGTATAAAAGGGGAGTTTAAGAGGCATGTCTGTTCACTTTCATCACGCCATATTAGTGGATAGTGACCCATTTTCTCACACCTTTCCCCATTTATCCTCACATTTCTCTTTTGTTTTCCGCGGTTTCTCCTTCCTCGCCAGACATGATGTCACTGACATGCCCATGTAACAGCAGGAGCTGCGTATGTGAACAATCCCTGCCATCAGTAAGCCTTTTCCTCTGATGTCAGTGGCTTTGTAGAATTTGTGTGTAATGTTATTCTACCAGTCACCCACTAAAGTGACCACAAGGATGCACGCATGACTGACATTTGCTCTGATTATTGGATGTGATTGGGTGTGTGTTGGGTGTTTTCAGTTTTTCTTGTTGATCAGTTAATGTTGGGTGGAGCGCATGCTAGGAATCACGTGAGGTCACCAGACATACCAGTCAGAATAATTGCAGTGCAATTAAAGTGCAGTAGACAAAAAGTCAATCAGACGTGGTGTGACAACATTGAGCAAAGAGTCCCGAGAACAGCTCTAATCAGGCAAAATAATTACACAAGTACGTTTACAACTCCCCCTTAATTAATGCGTTGAATTGCTTTCTTACCGAGTTATCAAGCAAACATGATGTAACAAAACTTTCGACTGATCTAAGCAGCTTCCTCCATGACTTAAAGAAGTGAAGCCAATGCAGAAGTGCGAAAAATCTGCAGTTCCTCAAATGGCCATGAGACTGGCTGCAGAACGAGTCAGTCTCCATAGGCCCCCATGTTAAAATGTCCGACTTCACAGCAGAAATAAACATGTTAACAGCCTGGTACAAAAAGCGGTTTTGGTCTCTATAGCTAATTTCCTCGTCCATGACAACTGTACTGAGGCTGAATTTTTTATATAACTCACCTGTTCAAATTATATTAAGGCTTAAAGTTATGCATAATTAACAGCGTGGCCGTTTGGTTGACAGGTGGGTGCTGTTACAGGTGGCTTGTTTGAGCACCTAGGCGCCATTCGACCCACCATAGTTCCAGAGACGATTCACGGCTTTGCTCATTTTTCGATTAGCCAGAAGGTGACAGAGGCAGGACTGCCAATATGGCAGCTTCGAAACGGCTCTTCAGAAACCTGTGGGTGACGTCACAGATACGACGTCCACATTGATGTCTGCCTACGATCTAGGCTCCTTTGTTTTCAGCCTTTGTGCTAGAGTGGTATTGATCCTCTGATGTAACTCTCTGCAAGAAAGTGAATATATGTAGCCATCGCGGACGTATAACACCAAAGTGTTTTTTTTTAAAATTTGGACTGATTAGACTTCGCCTCGGGACTGTGTCAGCCTGTACATGCTCTCTTCAGTTTATATCTCCCTTATTCACTCAATAAGTTTTTGCCAGTTACGGTGGGAAAAATTCCACCTTAAGCATTCAAATGTTGCTAAGAGCACAGGTGTAAATCGTAACATTGCATAAAGTCTTCCAGTAGGCCATGTCAGTGAGTGCACTTGCACATTACCAGAGCCCTAAATGGCTTACTGAAATGGAATGCAGCAATCATTAATGTTATTAATTCCACCTGTGCTTTTCCGTCTCTGACAAGCCAAAATGGATGCCGTGAAAAAAGTCTATTTATTGCATGCTGAGGCAAAACACAGGCAGGACATGAAATGGCGTGGGCAGGGTTTTAAGTTTAAACTGAAGGAGCTAGCACGGTAACAGGCTCCTAACAGCAGTCCACAAAGTTGTAAACCATACACCTCCTTATCAAACATGTTATTGTCATTAAGCAATTTATATTTTTTGAATAAAACGTCTGACTTCGCTTTATGACTTGCAGTGAATACGTGGACTTAGGAACAGCAAAGGTTCTACTCAAGTGTCCCAGTATGCCGTAACAGTGTGTCAGTGAGCCAGCGATAACAATACCAGAACCTGAAACCAAAGCAACTAAATGGAATCCAGCCATCGCTTTTCCTGCTGTGACGTCAAAATGTTTTCGGTAAAAAAAGGCCTTTTGACATCAATGAGGAACAGAATCCAGTGTGACCGCAACATTATCAGTGTTGGAGCCCCATTACCCGGTATACTTTCTGGCATAGATCCACCTACCTTCTCCTGAGCAGGACTCTAATCAGTGAAAACTGAACACACCTGCAGGGGTATGCAGGGCCCTTACAAAAAGCAAACAAAGGTATTTTGGCCAGGTTGACTTTAACTGCTTAATGTCTGAATCTTAGTGGTAGCAGTAGGAGATTATATACCGTAGGAGACTGGTATGTGTTTTCTTCTTTCAAAAGTAGTTCCTGTATAGCTTCTTGTGGTCTAAAAATGTCCATTCATTGGCTGTAATTGCCTCATATTAGATGGGTCTCAGGAAGCAATATGGCCAGACGTGGAATGCTGTTGTCTTGGAGCTCAGCGGGTCATATAGTACTGTAACCTGACTTTGGCCACTGCAGGAGGTCGAATGATTACAGGAGGGGGAAACACCCAGCTCTAATTATGTAGTCTGAGTTTCTCAAAGTGAATAGGATAGTGTGTTGATGTAAAGACTGAGGATTTGTGGCTGCAGAAGCACAGGGATAAAGTTCTGTGGGCTTTCCCATGAAAGATGTAGGTGTGCAGTATCTGAATAACCTATAGCCTAACTTCCATCTATTGTAGCTAAATGGTTGAAATGATCATCTGACGACTGTCTGATGATTGTCTGACTGTCAGACTTATTTGCAATTCATGCATTCATGAGTGCGTAGGCGTCTCCCTTGGTACATTATTAACCTGGCACATATTCACCTCATTACACGGTTAAATATCCAATGTTGTTATGTAATGAGTACCGAAACTAAAACTGGTTGTGATATAATAATGCTAATGACACGAAATTATCAGACTGCCTTACCAAATATGACTCCCAGGTTTTTTCCATCTTTACGTGATAAGTAAATGCTTGAAAGACAAAACTAAATATTGCAGTGTTCAAATGTTTGGATGGAAACCGGTGGTTAAATTAAAATCAAAAAGTCTTATAGGCGTTTCTGATACCTTTTTAGCTTTTGCTTGTAGATAGAGCTGCAACAATTAGTTAAATGACAGGAAATTTATATGCAACTAATTTTCATAATTGATTAAGTCATTTTTCAGTCAAAATGGCAAAGAAATCGGGGTGTCGATTAGCTCAGTTGGTAGAGCATCCGCCCCATGTACAAGGGCTCAGTCCTTGCTGTAGCGGCCCAGGGTTCGAATCTGACCTGCGGCCTTTTGCTGCATGTCATTCCCCATCTCTCTTTTTCCCCACATCCCTGTCACTCTTCAGCTGTCTCTATCAAATAAAACTTGAAAAAGGCCAAAAAAATATCAAAAAAAAAAAAAAAAAAGGCAAAGAAATCAAGAGTTAAATGTTCTAAAATGGGAGTCTTTTCTGATCTTCTTTGTCATGATTGTAAAATCAATTGCTTTGGATTTTGGACTGATTTTGGGAACTTGTGATTTATTTATTTTTTTGTACTACACGATTAATCAAGAAGATAATTGGCAAATTATTCGATAAAGAAAGTAGTCGTTAATTGCAACCTCACTTGTATAAAATCTTATCTTTATTTTTTAAAGGTCCGACATGTAGAATTTTGTGGCAACTAGTGGTGACGTTTCAGATTGTAACCGCCTGAATACCCCTCACCTCTCCCACTAGGTTCAAGCATGAAGGAGAAACTACAGTGGCCGTCAAACTTGTGAAAAATGCAAAAGGTCCTATGTGGAGCCAGTGTTTACTTTGTCCCTTCTGGACTGCTGTAGAAACATGGTGGTTCAACATGGCGGACTCCATGGAAGAGGACCTGCTCCATCTGTAGATATAGAAGGGTCATTCTAAGGTAACATAAACATAACAGTTATTATTTTCAGGTGATTATACACCAATGAAAACAGTTATGAAGATTCTATTTCATTTCTGTCAACAGATCCTCTTAAATGTTACACACTGGACCTTTAAACTAAAATCACTCTGCAACAAGTGACCACATAGCTTAATGGAATGTAACCCTACAGGTGTATGTTCCTGCCATCCTTCTGTATACACAGTTGTTTGTTCTACCAGGAAGTGTCCTGCAGACTATCCTCTTATCAGGTATATTCACCTGCCATCTGCACAGGGCAATAGATAATGTAATAATTGGACAGATGGTCTGTTACGTAAATTATATTTGAATGCAGCAGTGTACACGGTATTAAAGTTCTGAGCACAATGGCAATATTTTCAATATTTTCCAAAGTAAGAGCAGAATCCAGTCCAGATGGCAACTAGAGGACTAGTGATGCCATTACATAATAACAACTTTGACTGTGGCCTGTGGTGGATGTTTTAGATAAACACAGAATTAATCAATAGCTGAAAATTTGAATCTCTGAATAAGATTTGCGTATTAAGTTTTAAGCTGTCAAACGGAGGCCTGTGAATATAATAACCTGTTTGTTTTACCTGCTGTACCTGCCCTAACTGCTTATCAAGCACATTCCTTTCCCTGTGCCTATGCCAAACAACTAAACCAGCCAAAAAATTATCAGTTAGAAGGCATTGAGGGTCAGAGTGCCATGCCACCATAAAGGTGTCAGGTGTTTGATCTGCTGATAGATAATCACTATGCATACCCAGTACAGATTGTTTTATTGAATGGCTTTTATATTGTTAGTTAGTCTCACAGTCTGTCACTTTCTCAATGCCACTGCCAGCTGATATTTGATTAAGAAACAAAGTAATGGACAAACTTGATAATTGGGCTGTGAAAATGTAATGATAGAGGAAGATGTTGGGATATAAAGATAAAAAAGCTGCTAAAAATGCATAATTAAACAACCTTTTCCTTTGCAGGCAGACTGAAGGAAAGTGGGTCCACCACAGAAATAACTAATTACACCTTAAATGAGTATGAATATCAAAGATTGATTAAACACAATAAACAAGAATATTCCTTTAAAGGACCACTGCGTAACTGCTGATTGCAATCCCCTTGCTTCACTATCTCCTTTCTCACATGAAGGAGAAGCTATGGTGGCCAGAATCACTCAGACTCAATCAAACAGAAATCACTCTGCTCGTGAGAAAGGGTTTCATTGGATGCAATATTAGTATACACCTCTGTGTGCAAGATGGGTCATCAACAAGTTTTTAGTGTTTAACAGGAAATGATGACTTAAAATATAGGCAGATACTTGTGTACAGATGACATATAGAGGTAGATATGAGATAAAAACACTTCCACTTAAACCTTCAAATTGTCTTTTAATGATATTGTTTTTCAGGACCATTAAAAAAAGCTACATACTGTATAAATGAAATAAGTTAATTTCTATAAACACCAGGCACTGTATTTATGCAGCAAACAGTGAGATCCTTAAATGGAGCACTTTATGCAAATGTATACTGACCTGCACAAGGATTTGATTGTTCCCTACTCTCCTGTTTGCAGTAAGACTTCTTTACTTAGCTTTATTTCTGTCAGCCTCACATCTTATGAAACACAAACTGATCCTCATTTAAATAAATAAATCACTTTGTTCATTAATGACTTTGTCCTCGTGGACTTTCATATGACCACAGTTTGATCCCATATTAGTATCTGGAGCATTGTTTCTGCCTGCTGCTCCTTGGTTCCAAAAAATTACAGTTTGCCCTACTTAATACAAATCTTCAATCACGATATAGAAGTCACTGTAGATTAACTAATGCTAACATTACGAGAACAATACGTCGGCAGTCCTATGCCACTGGTGAAGTCGTGCACTGTCATGGATGACGCAGTACCAGCTCGGGGGGCCACCACGGGACAATTTCTGCATGTGTTATGTGTCTGCGGTCAGCTGGCCGGACCACAGCTCATTACATAACAGGACAGAGATGGTTACTGCAGCAAGAGATGACACAGAAGAGACACGCACTTTTAGACTCAAAATATACACCAGTACCACAAGTTACTGATTACATTTTTTTTATACCTTTTTTTTTTTTTGCTGGTCACATGTCCAAAGCACCAAATCTCTGTCTGATCTGTGATAATAAAAATGGAAATTGATAATCTTCGTTGTAGTTCTCATAGCAGGTTTAGTCCAGACAGTATACATGCACAGTTAGACAATATTATCTGTCCTGCTTAAACCGCAGACGGTTTGTCTTCAGGGGCTGTTAAGAGATGCGGCCTGAGCCTGAGGAGACTCTGGGGACTGAAGAACAATGGATGTTTTTTCGACATTTTTCTGTAATGATGGAGTCATTGAGACTTTTCCCACCTTTGAACAGGAAGTGGGTCATTTGTTATTGTGTTTTTTTTCCTGTGGTGTTTGTCTTCAGGTTCCTGCCTGGCAGTCTCTTCTTTCTCACTTTCTGTGGTGGTTTTTTTTTTTTTTTTGTTTTCTCCTTTCATACATTCTTTCACCCTGGCCCTCTTTTGTCACTGTGGCTCCCTTGTTGTTGGTGGTATCACACATTTTGCTCTGAATACGGTAATCTCCCGCTTTACAGAGATGTTGCGAGATGCCGTTGAGCCGGTGAAACATTGATCCCTGAGCCTTGAGGACGTGTGCGCCTTGTACCGGGGTCATATCTCATCTCCTACATCAGAAGTTACCGCCTTTCATCAAGACAAGTTTGTTGGCTCAGGCACAAATAGATGGTATTTCTTTGAGAAGGTGCCAGCAAAGTACAAGACACGTTGCTTGCTGCGTAACTTTTATTTCACATATTAAAAAAAAGCACATGACATGGCTCTGTGACAGCATTTAATTTGGCCCAGTTGTTTCCATGATTATCCTTTTATAATCACTTCACGCCTGACTTTGACCCAGATCAGTATGTTCTCACATTTTAACACACATACCGAGTGCTGAAAACGATATGCTGCAGTTATGATGATTTGCACAGCCCATTTACCAACCAAACACACCTACACACAAACAAAACTCCCAGCGCCTGCAGCCCTGTACTATTCTAGTGCGGAGGAATTCCTGCAGTATCCAGTTTAACTCACCGTGACTAGATCATATTGCAGCCCCCCGGGGGGTCCTTAATACAAAAGTAATTGTCTTCTCAGGAGCCACTTGAAACAAAAAGAAGTTTATCATTTGCAGAGGCCTGTTGCAGTGCAGAGTTTATTATTTAAACTTGCTGCTGCCTGGCATGAGGCAGTTCCTGGTTAATGGTTGATCTAGGAGGATACAAAATGTTCAGCTGTTTTTTTTAATTGCAGTGCGTGTAATTAATGTACTCTGACTGACCTTGTTGCATTTTGTGTGTGTGTTTCATTAAGTGTTTAGCTAAAAACCACATACAGGTGACATACAGGGCAGGACACGCATGTGTTCAGTATTCATTAGACGCGTCAGTTCCTTTTATACTTTCAGTGACAACGCCAACATTAAATCAAGTCGACTAAACGTTAATATTGTTAAGTATTAAGGCCAGGTCAGCGCAGGAATGCAGAGCTTATTAGAGTGTGACAGCTTCTCCTGGTCAGCTGTAGATTTTAGACACCGGTGCGAGCACTGCCCAGCAACACGCAGCCACAGGTTCTCTCCCCTGCACATATCACGCTGAATTTTATCGGTGATAATGCCACATGGCAACATGGCTTTCCCTTTCCCGCTTTGCTCTGTCAGTGCTCGATGACTGACCACTTCCACCTTTTCAAACACAGCTTCCTCTCTGTTTCTGTTTGATCTGGGACAATAGGAATGATGTCTTGTATGTCCTGTGGGAGACTTGAGTCATAGTCCAGCATCCTTCATCCGTTTTATGCTCAGAGATTTGAAAAGACACCAGATAAATGTTCAGGATAGGTTTCTAGTGGCTCGTCTGAAGTCTACGCGGGAATTAAGGGCACCTCATTGGTATTTGATGGAGGGTCAAGCAGCATGCATACTGTAAGTAAAGAATATAATGGTCCATGTTGAAGACCTTCATGGACCAAAAGGTCCGTGGAACAATTTTAATCCTATACAGGATTATAGGAAGTTGTGTAAATAGTTAATACATGCAATAGTGGTGACTTGACTAAGATCTAAATGCATAGTTTCATCTTTTTTGTTGCTCTTTGAGTCATTGCTCTGCCCTTGGAGTGTTGGGTCTGTTTGCTCTGGTTGCACTTTTTTCGAACCAAGTGACTGTTCCGTCCTATCCTATAGTCCTCTGTGTGTGTTTCAGTTTAAATATTTCCTAAAACACAAGGAGTTGTGGGTTATAATGTCTCCATACAGCCACATGCTTACAGTCACCTACAAGCTTGTGCCTCTTCAATATCACTTTGCTCCCATGGTGCTGGTTTTGACAGTGCCACCCTGGAGTACTGTAAGTCTTCCAAAAGTAAATGGGAGTGAACTCCGGTTGTCTGAAAGTTAAATAATATATACAATAAGAGTAGATCTGATTTACTGTTTGTGTGAGAAGCTTTTAAAGATGTGTTTTTTAGAGATCTGAGAAAGGGAAAAAGAAAAACGCATAGATCTTTTTCACAGCAGACATTTTGACTTGGCAGGAAACGCACAGGTGCAATTAATAATGTTAACGATGGCTCTGTTTCAGTGCCTGAGGGAAAGACTTCGATAGACATCTAAATTTAACGTGTCCGCTTCTTAACTCGAACAAGACTAATCTGCCATGAACTTAGGGTAAATAAAGACACGGCTGACTCAGCTCTGTTTGCTAAAGCAGAAAATGTTTTGAATTCAGCAGTTAAAAGTACATTTTACTCGCAAAATTAAACAAAGATCGTCACAGTAAAAAAACTAACATGTCACTCGGGTTAAGGATTGTTTCATTGGGTTTAATTTCCAACGCATAACTGCGGCCTCTAAAAACGCTCTACCCTTTTATTGTTCGCTCCACAACGTTGTGAGCAAACCACAAATTACAAGCCACATTTTTTTCTCTTTTCGTTACCATGGAAACATGGCTTTTTAGTTGTGGCTGACTTTTTAGCATTAAAGGTCCAGTGTAGGATATAGTGGCACCTAGCGGTGAAGTTGCAGATTGCGACCAAGCGAATACTCTCCCACGCTTCACCCTCTCTTTCCAAACATGTAGGAAAAACTCTGGCTGCCAACCTGACAATAAATGCAAGAGGCCAAATCAAGATCAGGATTTGTTTGAGGACCCGACTCTCACTGTAGATATAAAGGGCTTATTATAATACAACAAAAACACAACCAGTCTTATTTTCAGGTGATTATACACTAATGAAAACCTACTAATACATATTGTATTCCATTGCTGCCAGTAAATACTCCTTAATCTAACACAATGGATCTTTAACAATCTTTTATGATGTCTGGACCTAACACTACAGACGAGGCAAAATATGTTTGTGAAACTGACCCCAAACTCCTACACATACAATAAATTAAATGCAGCCATAATTAATTACAGTAATCCTACCTGTGGTTTTCCTGCTGTGTTAAGTCAAAAGGTTGTTTCTGAGTGTTTTGAGGACACGATCAGTTCATTTAGCTCTTCAGTCAGCGTTTTGGAGGTCCATCAACCCATCATTATCTTTATCAAGAGACTTAGCGAGGCTAACAAGCTTATTGTTTTTGGCTTGGCTAGGGTTGGCCGGCTACCATGGCATCCGCCACCATAGTCCTTGAATTTTCTGCTTGTCTCTTTCGTCTTTCATTCTTGCAGTTCTGTTGCATCTTTTTTTTATCACCACGTACTCCCCGTCTTTATCTCGTATACTCTATCTGTCCATCTAATTTCTGCCTTTTGCTTCTCGCTCAGACGCGTGGTGTGGTCCAGTCTTGTGGCTGCATGGTGAAGGTCACGCTGGAACACCTAATCACCAATGAAAAAAAAAAAAAAAAATCTGAAAGAATTTAACACCCCCCTCCGTCCTATCCTTCATTCCTCCCTCTCTCCATCAGCCCTCACCCCGTGTTTCTCTCTCTCATTCACTGGTTTTTTAAATCCAATCTTCTTTACTAAAATGTGTCCTTGCCTGACGCCATCCGTGACCACGTCCGACTTTTTTATGGTCTTTAAATTCTTATGGTTCTTAAGGCTTTCCTCCATCCACCATATAGTACTTAGCTCAGTTGCCAGGCAGAAAGTGATCAAGAGCTTATCCTTGTTTAGGCGTCTCTATTTAATGTTGTCCCCTGTTGTGGAGTACGTGTAATCACTTGTGGAAAGAGACTTAATTAACCACCCACATTTTAAAGTTTGGTCTACAAGTTCTACCACAGCAATTAGGTATCAGCCTGGTGGATGCTTTTGACATTTTGCTCCCATTTCAATATTGTTTAGATGTTTTTGTATTTGTACAGATGCTAAATAAGGCCTAAACATTTCTTTCATATGCCAGACTGAATAGAGCACATAGCTAAAGGTGAAATGTAGTCTAATAAAAATATGAAATATAAATATCTGGCTGTAGTTTGAGCTTCAGCTCAGATTTTCTTTAATTTTGCAGAGCTACGTTTGCATATATTCATCATATAGTCTGCTTAAAACACACCTCTTACTCTTATTCATGTGTCTACCACACAGAAAAGTTTAGTTGCCATCAGCATTACCACACTGTCAGACACCATGCTAACAGCAACAACAACCGAGCTGAGCCCTAACAGTGCCAGCCACAATAGAACACAATAGAGAAAGCAACTAGGGTCTTTTGTCTGATTAGACGCAGCAGGTTTGAAAGCTGATGGTGTCACCAAGAGCGAGTTTGACCCATGCAAGACAGATGTCAAAATAAAAGTCTCATTTTAACTGCTCATAAATCACATACAGTTTGTTTTATCTTCAAAAGAGGCCGCTTATCGCTGGCATGGTATTGCTACATAAATTAAAAGTGAATTACAGTAATGATGACCTTGTTGGTGACTGATTAGCTGTTTAACGTCTTTATATGCGCCATTAACGGGCTGTAAATAGAAGATTAACGGGACAACTAATAGGTGTTTATAATAGGAGGAAAAGGTGAAATGAGGGTGATGATAGGGGATAGTTAATCTTTGTGACTGTTTTTTTTTTTTTTTTCTTCAGGGTGGGTGGAGGCTGGGAGGTCACCCGTCCGCCCATCCGCCCCACACCACCACAGTGCCCCCTCCCCTCCTCCATCCTCCCTCCTGCCTTGGCTAGTCTCCATGTGCAGGGCTCAGGGCCTTGGGAATGAATGGCGCCCGGGCTCTGCTCCGTCTTTGAAGCCAGCCAGGAATGCGAGGCCTCTTTTTTTCTTCTCCCCTCTCCCTCTCTCTCTCTCTCTCTCTCTCTCCCTCCCTCTCTCTGTTGTTCAGGCGGCCGGCAGCACTAGCAGCTATCTGCGGCAGTGAAATATTCCCTCCGCTGCGCTCATTGTGCATCAGAGAGCCGGACGTCATCGGCTGGCCAATCAGTGGCTCCCGCTAGGCAGCCTCGGGGTCTCGGTGGGGGGAGAAGGGACTCGCTAGAAGTCTTCCCTCTAATATCTCGCTCTCCTGGTTACTTGGTCTGGTCCCTCTTTAGAGGAAGAAAGATGTTCTGAATGAGAAACAAAGACGGAAATCCTTCAGCAAATCTGTATTTAAGTTGAAACTTAAGGAACTTATTTCTTTTTCAGATGGAAATCAGGAAGGTCAGCGACTTACACTCAAAGTTTGGGTGAGTTTTCTTTATGTTTGTCTTGCCAACAGCGCTCTCTTAAGTTTAGAAACTTTCTTACAAACCAGTCTGCAAGTAGTTGCTCTCCAAGTAGTTCCCAGTCTCTCTTACGACTGTTGATCCAGGCTTCCAACTTCAGCTTTCCTGCTGTCATTGTTCACTTCTCTTGTCTCTTGTTGTTGTGGTTTGCGTGTGAGGGTATTTGTCTGGGCCGGTCACCCTCTGCCTCACCCTCCCCTCCCCTTCCTCCCTCTCTCCTCTCTGTACATTTTGTCACTGCCTGTCCCCTCCATCACTTCCACTTGAGCGCTCCCCTGTTTGGGAGCCTCTCTCTCAGTTCGCAGAGGGAAGAGAGGAGGGCTCAAAACCACACACACAGACACACACACACAGACACACCACAGATCAGAAGGCCCTTCATAAACACATGGAATCCCCCTTAATACTGTAGTTTGAAAGGCTCTTGGGAGGTGGGTTTTGTGTGTATGCAAAACGACCACCAAGGATCATCTTTGATTCAGGTTTTTCAGCTCGGCCAGCAAACTTGGCAATACTGTGAAAATGTTGCCCATTGAATTGATCATAAAGGAGTTGCAGTTGTGATCATTTGCTGCAGGAGTTTTAGATTTGCTGTTGCTACTTTTGACTGGTTAAAAAAACAAAACAAAAATCAGCTGTTTCATAAAGTGGCCAGCGGCTTTCATAGTGTTGCATCAGAGTTGATTAACTGGTCGGCTTCTCTTTGTTTTATTGACAACATTGACCTTTGTGCATGCGTGACAGGTATGCAGCTCCAGCTTGATGACAAAGTGGTGGAAAGGCATGACCCTGTCATTAAAGTCCACACTTAAACCTAAACCTATCATTAACTTGCAAGGGCTGGTTTCTGAAGTGAAGATGATTTTTGGGATTGCTGATGATGACAGGTTTCCCTGTGTTACAGGACTTTTATCCCTTTGAGTTATTAAATTCTGTGCACTTTTATATTTATTTTTTATCTAAGTTGTTTTACAGTTACAAACTTATGGAAAATGAACCCACCATAAACTGTCTGGTCAAGATTGAAGTTCATTTGAGTTTGGTCATGAAAAGACTATCCAAGTCAGCCTCTATAACACGAGCGCTACAGCCGATTCAGTTGGGAAGACTCAAATATGATTAATTAGGTGATATTTAAGCTTTTCTGTGGGTTAATTTTATCCTTATTTTGAAATAAATTGGAGATACATCAAAGGGTATATAATCCGCAAAACACTACGTCTTCTATCGCAACATAATAACCTGTAAAAGTTGCTTCAATGTCCCAAGAATAATGAAGGAAAAAGGGTAGACGGGTTTTTAGTGATGTATAACGAGGCATTACAGATCTGTCACATGACTAATCCTCCCTGATTTCTGTAGCTCCATATGGAATTCCTGACATTTTTTTGTGCGTGCACTGCAACGTGCACCGCCAAACCTCAAGGCCCTTAATTAGAGGCCTCGTTGATGCAGAGCGGCAGACAGGCACCTTCAACAGGTGGTCAGCTGTACTGACCTATAAAACCAGGCTGCAGTGAACTGTGTGAGCCGGGAAAACCCCAAAATGACCGTGTGTCTTATGCAAAAAAAAATGCTGTCAGCATCGATTTATCTTTAAAGACGAAGAGGAAGAAGAAGTTACTGCTGTGTCAGGGAATATAATTTGAATTCCTCAAGTTAAACTCACTGCTGCCAAGTTACTATTTTGACTAAACTAATTAATCAGTGAAGTATTAATTAAAGGATTTCCCCTTCTGTACTGTCTCCGCTCAGCTGGGTAAACAAACAGTTCTCAACTGGAGAAACGAAACATGTTTTATAGTCATCGGGTATATGATTTGTCTTTACAACTTCTAACAGATGGAGCAGTATTTCTCACAAAAGGAATTTGACCCAAAAATGCCAGGCAAAGATTTATCAGTAGTGATTTACTTCTTACTTACTTCTGGCATCTTACCAGTATTGGAGTAGAAAGCGCCCTGCTAAATGGAGATCTTACTTTTGCATGCGGGCACCGTAGATGAGGCATTAAGGTGTTTTTCATTGACGCAGTAGTGTGAGTTGTGGGTGCCAGCAACCAAGGGGTTATGCCAAGTTGAAAATCTGATACAAACATGTTTGGTTTAATTACAAAGCAGTGAAAACAGCTATGCGATGAGGTGTTTGTGAAGACTACACAAAGTAATGTGATATAGTCAGTCACTCTTATTTGAACACACATTTTGTTTTACCGTTTCACTCTTGAGCAGTCATTTGCCACAGATGTATAACTGGAGCTCCAGGCTGATAACTGGTCTGTGTTTATGTTTTCTCCCTTAGGAGCTACTGAGCAGACCTTTTCAAGTGGCTTTGTATAAACAAAAAGGAGGCAGGAAAATGACCTAATTAGCAACAAGCGTGACAGACAACCTGGTGCAAATGTGTTGGTGGTAATTCCCCCGGTTTCGCCCACAAGGAAGACACATGCATCAGCGCACTGCCCTTCCCTTCCTGCCACTGGCCCCAGTCCTCCATGGATTCTTACGGCTTCCACTTTGAGAGAATGAACAACGTGGACCTGCATCCTCTGAGCCTGCCTGTCAGCCGGCTCTCCCCAGCCAAGTCCAACAGCAGCATCGCCGACCAACTTGCCCATCACCAACACGGCAAAGGAGACTCCGCCTATAGTTCCTTTTCTGGTGGGTCAACTGCCCCAGACTACCCCTCTCCCTTTCTCACGGATGACCTACAGTCCAGTTCCCTCCACTATGCTGATCTCAAGTATGTAAAGTCCATTTACCATCCGACCCAGGTTCTGCAGTCTGACTCAAAGACCATGGACCAGCTCTATCGCTCTGTGGAAGCTTTCTCCCAGCAGTACCGCAGCAATGACAACATCAATGCAAACCACCACAATGGCAATGAGAGTTTCCACACCAACAACAAAGCACTCTCTAGACAAGAGGTCCCTTCAGGGGCTCCGTCCCAAGGTGCTTACCCTCCAGTCCGTCCTCCTCCAGTTCCAGCACGCTTGGATAGTTTCATAGCTACAAAAAACTTGGAGAACACCAGGGTCCACCGCCCCAGTGCTGAGTTTCAACCCCAGAAGCCACAGCCTCAACAACAGCCCAGACCCCACAATCGACAGTCCCATGGTCTGAATGGCTCAAGGCCTGAGACTGTTAACCCAGGTACAGGAAGCCTCAATTCTGACCCAGTGTACTCAGTTTGGAGGGGCTCTCAACAGCAACAGCCACAGGCCCAGAAACCACCAAGCCACCGCCCCCACCTCCAGCCTCATGATCAGACCAGGGTGCCGTTGAACCCAGAATACCTTTTCATTACGGATAACAAAGCTGCCTCTGAGCAGCAGAAGTCAACAAACATCCTAAGCCGATCACCTCCCCGAGGTACGAGCCAGTCTGAGCACCAGAAACGCAGACAGTTCTCAAGCAGCGATGCATGTAACGGAGACCATCACAACAAGTTCGGTGGTAGCAGTAGCCATTTTGAGAGTCAGCGCAAAAGGTCATACTCGGCTCACGATTGGCTTGGTTCGGAGCCAGCCCGAGCCTCCAGCCCCTGGAATTCTGGTCAGAGTTTTATCAACAGCAGCATCCAGCACAAGGGTCAGTTTTACTTTGTCACGGGAGTGTGTAAGCTGTCTGAATCTGGTACGAGGACACACTCTGCATCTGTATGTGGGTCGGAGGCCGGGAGTGAGAGCTCCACTGTGTTGGAGACACACCAGCTCAGAGAGAAAGAAAGATGCCACAGCACAATGGATAATTTGTTTCGACCTCTCCAAGAGAGCGCTCGCTCTTCTAGTGGTGTGATTCCAGATGAGAGAGAGGTTTTCACTTCTGTGTCTCAGGGCAAGGACCTGTCCTTTAGGAACCAGGATCAGGAGAATCGCAGACTCTCCCTCATCTCGATGCAGTCCTCTCGAAGCTTTGAAACCTTAGAAGAAATCGACATGGCGCAGAGTCGAGATATCGGCCGCCACACTGCAAACAACCCAATATTCTACTGTGGACCTGACAGAAACTGTTCACCACATCCAACCACACAAACGAAGGATGTCACTTCACCGATCAGCAACGAACCACCGCACAAGAGAGAGGAGCAAGCAAAGAGAGGGAAACGACAGCCCCTGGGAGATGTAGCCAGCGAGAGGATAAACAAAGAAACAACCCCGCTTCTGTACCACCTCACTGGAGCCAGCAGGGCAGCATTACAACCTAAAAAGAGTTCTGATTTCAGTATGAAAGGCAAAGAAGCAATCGTAAACAAAACAGGCCATGGAGATGTGGCTGTTAACAATAACGAGAGAGCTCCAAAAAGTGACACAAGCAAGAACGACAGAGGGGAAGTTATCTCAGCCTGTAACACACTAGATGACTCGTTTAAAAAGTACTACAAAGAAAAGCTGAAGGACGCCCAGTCTAAAGTCTTAAGGGAGACGTCATTTAAAAGGAGGGACCTGCAGCTGTCATGGCCACACCGCACCAGGCAAAAACCTGAGCTGAGACCTCCAGTGATTCACACTTTCTCCTCATCACAGGATTCTGAGACTTCCACAGACACACTCACTCCCTCTGTGATCTCTGAGGAAACAGAGAGGGGGAGCATGATAGAAGAGGTCAGGGAGAGTCAGAAGGAGATGGACAATGACACTGAAAAGGAAAACGGGAGACCGGAAAATGTGGCCCAGCCCCAGGTAGCGCGCATTGGAGGCAGGAAGCGATTGACTCATGAGCAGAAGAAGATGTGCTACTCCGAACCGGAGAAACTCAACCAGCTCGGTGGTGCCCCCGTTCACTCTGCTTGCCGCTCTTTTGGCAACGAGGGTGACATCCTGTTTGCAGTTGAACGTGAGGTTGAGGAACATGTACAACAAGGAGAGCAGGGACTGGTTGCTGCGCGGAGGAAGATGTTCGAGACAAGAGGTCGAGCCCTTTCAGCCTCTAGTGCTTCAAAGACGAACTTAAAACATCTGCAACACAAGGCCCTGGTGGAGTACATGGAGCGAAAGACGGGCCAGAAAGTGGCTGAGCCACAGCAACCAGCGCCTCAGTTACCACCTCCGTCCAGACAGAGGCATTCTCTGGGGGAGAAACCATTCGACTGGGGTTCCAGGCCTCTATCAGCAAATAATGAAGGCAAAAACACCAAGAAGAAACTCCACAGACCACACTCTGCAGGACGCATCCTTGATTCCTCCACCAGCTCCATCAGGTACAAAAAAAAGCAGAGCCAGAGCGCAAGAATTTTGTTGTATAGATCAAATCAAACATTTGAAATATTCTATTTAAATCTTCACAGGTATGCCCAGTTCTTCTCAGTTCAGTCTTGTTCAGGCCAGTATGCTGGCCAGTCGAATAAACCCAGATGGAGGGAGAGTCAAGGTCCATCTCAGGGGAAGTGTGCCTCAGTGGAGAGTCTCCTGGACCAGCCAGAACCACCTAGTTTCTTCAGGAACCGATCGACTTCCACACCACATGCGTTTGAGGTGAGTTCAACTGTGATACTTTAAAAAATCACATATCTGTGATAACTAGTTAGCGCTTAATAGGTGAAAATGCATTGGTAGATACAGTAAATGACTTGCCACAATTTTGGAGTTTATTAATTAACCCACGTCTGGTTGTTAGTGTAGTGCTTCACACTCTTTTTATATACTATTAAATTCAAAAGACTACTTTTAAGTGTACTATTTTTAAGTATACTGATCCAGATTGAATTCATGTGTTTTTTTTCTGCAGGGTCTGCAGGCAGAAGACTATGAGAAGGATCCATTACCAGTTGACACTATGGAAACCTGGAGGTATGTACCAGCGCTGCAGATAAATTGGGACATTTTCATTGGTTTTAGGTCAGGAGAGTATTAGGTCAGTGATGTGTACGCTGTGGCACAGACTATAAATCTCCACTTGATTCATTGTGGCACTGAGAAGTCAACACCCACCTGCTCCAGCAAACCAGCATTCCTTTTCAAAGATTTATGCAAGGACTGGAAAAGAATAATAATAGACAGAACCATTTTCAAGGAGTTGGCCTGTTTCTCCAAACAGCAGTGTGATTTGTAGGAATATCAAATTATTACTGCCAGTCCTAAAATAACATTTACCAGAGCCCTTTTATGATGCATATGAAAATGTTGCTTTCATTTAAAGGCCAGTATTTTCTCTTCTGTAGTGTTTATAAGTTTGTATGACTGACAGTATGTTACACATTTAAACACTGCATGTCATTGTCAGTCCCCAGAAAAAAGCCGCTGAGGTCTCCTTAGTAAAGCCAGCCCCTGAGGGCCAGCAGCGTGTCCGTGTGGTTGCACAAAGGGGGAAGTCCATGGAAGAGCTCGGGGCATCAAAGTTAACTCGACCATCAGCCCTGAGTAAAAGTTCTGAGCAGCTGGATCAGCTGTGGAGGTGTTCGAGTGGACCAGGAGGACCAGGTGGACTGGACAGAGACAAGAGGAGTGTTTCATTCCTCGCTGACGCCACAGAAGCCCAGGGCCAGGAGAGAGGGAGGAAGAAACAATACGTAACAGAGCAAGCGGTAAAAGAACCAGAGACTGCCGGTCTGAAGAACACTCAGGGACAGACGCAAAACCAAACCCAGAGAAAGTCTTTGTTGAAGCAGAACTCAGAACCAGAGGAGGAAGCTACAACAAGGAACTCCAGTAGATCCACCTCCCCAGCCCCCTCCTCCTCTTCCCAGGCCAGGGTTCACTCTGGATCTCCAGGAAGTCACGGCCCTGTCACAGATGTATTCAGGTCCAGTAGACCGCCCAGTGAGACTTTATCTAACCCACCTTCCCCAAGAGGTCTTGAAACCAGTGAGAAGGAGATCAAATCCACCTCGTCCACCCCCACCCAGACAAAGCTTCTTTGTGAAAACAAGCCTAGCTCCAGGTGAGATTAGACTCCATAGCAATGCAGTATTTGTTTCCTCTGTGAACTGATTTGACTAATTGAACATGCCTCACCACTCCCTGCTATCATACATCATCCAGACAAACTCCAACAGGTGTTTGTGATTCTGCAAATCTGATTTTGGCCAGGTTTGATTCTTAACCGTAATTTTTTGACTTCCAGCAGAGTCAGGACTTCCTCTTCTGGGACTGCATCAGAAAGAGAGCAGTCAGTGGATGAACCCAGCAGCGACGGCCAAACGCCTGATTCAAACCATGAAGTGTCTCTGAGCTGCGGCGTCACCACAGATCCATCGCTGTGGATTCTCCCTCCGGAAGAAGAGAGCAAAGAGGAAGTACAGACCTCGCCGCTGAAGGACAACGTTTTTGACGATAGCTCGGCCGCTTCAACGCAGGCATGCGAAACCTCTACGTCTCCCTGCACCTCCGTCTCTGACGCAAACATCAGTCAGCAGGTGGAGGAAGAGAAAAATCCAGAAGTGGGAGAGGAGAAGACGGGAGAAAACCAGGAGATGCTGGAGAGGGGAACACCGGAGGGAGAGACGGAGAGCCTGGAGAAGCCCACGGAGCGACCGCAGTGGGAGGAGCTTGTAGAAGCAGTGGTTAAGGCCGACCAATCGCTGGCCAGAGTGCTGTACCCGCTGGCGAATCGTAAGACGGCACTTATGCTGATGGAGCAGCTGCTGTCAGAGGACACGCTGCTGATGGAGGAGCACTACAAGAAGAAACAGGAGCAGAAAGGAGCTGTGGAAAGGTAAATGTTAATGTCCTGGAACATTACACTTAGAGGTTATGCTCTGGTAGTCACTAGTTTCCACTAGCCTAGAGTGGACACTGGGCTATTGAGAGCATTTTACTGCGAGTTAGAAAGGACAGCACTCTCCTGAGAAAACTTCTGAAATGATTTAAAGTGACAGAAAAGAAATTGGCAAAGTAATGGAAGATATCTAGACTTGCTTTGTAAATTTTCCAAATCCTGACTCTCAGGACTCTTTATCTTCTAGATACACACCGCTGTGTAGATGGAAAAATAATCTCACTCACATCTTTAAAACTGTTTTGGAGCTGACATGGTGTTTCAAGAGCAGACGAGGCCATCTTAATTAGGATTCCGAGCTTAATGTTTCTCTTAAGAAACTTGATGCTGGTTTTTCATAGCCAAAGAACTGAGCTCCACCAGTGCTGTGTTACCGTTGGTTGCATCATGCCTGCTATCTGCTTACTGCTTTACCTGCACTCAGATTACTGCTAGTGTAAGCACACTTGAGAGACACAGAGAGCGAGAATCATCAACAGGTTGCAAGAAAGCTAGCTTGACCTGAACACCTTTTTTTTTTTTATCGTCTAGCGCTGAAGCCGTCGAAGGGGCTGAACCGTCCGCTCCTGACAGCCTCAAACCTCAGTGTGCAGACGTGCAGAGCAAAGCTGACGTCACTGAGAAGAAGGTAATTATTAATTTACGCAAAGTAGTGAGAGGTGGAAGTGATCTTTTAACAGTCAAAACACAAGACCCAAAAACAAAATGAGATCGAGTGAAGGCAAAAATGATCAGAAAGCAGAAGAAACTTTGCCGTCTAACTCCATTTTTTTCTTTTAAACAGTAACTCTGATGATTTCACATTGATATCATCCCGACTGTTTGGCCTTAAGTGGACTAATTTCAGACTGATCTAGTCGTGTCTCTCTTATCACATGATGTACAGTCTACCTCTTATCAGTGTCTCTCACTTGCCTAACGCTTGGCTCAGCACATAGCCTCCCCCTCTCCTTGACTACCTTCCATATTTACTCTTGATACAGTACGCCTTTATTTATGATTCAATGACAGCAAATACAAAATAAATATTTCTAGTGTTCCCCTTGGCCCCGTTTCACCGTGTGTGTCTACGTTATTGCCTAAAATCCCTAACACATTACATTCTCTGCTTGATTTAACAGCGTCTCTTAGTGTCTTATATCGAGGCGCGTCTGCGTTCACTGGAAGAGATGCGGGGCCCCCTCCAGACGGAGATCCAGGAGAACGTGGCCCACGGGGAGACTCTGGAGGTGCTGGTGCGTGAGCGCTGTCTGCCCGTGGAGCTGGAGAGGTACAACCTGTTCATAGGAGACCTGGAGAGGGTCGTAAACCTGCTGCTGTGCCTGTCTGCTCGCCTGGCCAGGGTACAGAACGCCCTAAGCACCGTGGACCAACACACGGATCCCGAGGAGAAGGTGAGGAACCAAGGCCTTCATGTTGTTTTCTTTTCCATTAGAGAGCACTGACATTGTGAATGAATATAAGGCACACAGAATCAGTTAAAAAAGACGTGACTAATATCTACTAATGTACTACAATGCACCGTCACGTGCTCCTCGTTTTAAAATCCAATTTACACTCCTGCCTTTCCCCCCTGAAGATGTTTACACATACATTAATAAATGCATGTTAAAAGCATACCGCTGGTGGTGCTCCTGGGGGAAATGTGTCATGTAACCTCGCAGATCCCATGATTTACCGCAGTTCATTTGGAGCTTGTGGCCAAAAAGACGACCATGAGAAGTGTTAAAAGTGTGCGGCTGCTCCCATGCCCTCAGCTGTACTCTCGTTCTGTTTACTCTAGAACAGCAAACACGCCACTCGAAGCCAAAAGTTGAAGGGCGTCTTTAATGGAGTCAAGGTTTCTCACCGCGTGGAATTCGTAAAATCTTGTTGGGGTTTATCTGTGTTTAATTGCCAATTTTTGAGCTTATCTGTGTTTGAGCCCGACGCTTTATCAGACATTTATCAGAGTATTCTTGATGTACTGCAGTTTGACATGGCTGCACCTGCTAGGTTGATATATTGAGCCATAATTACCCGAATGTCATCATGCTGCTTCTGAGGGTAGTTACAATACACTTTATTTCAAGTATAATTATATTCAGAGCATGAATTTGGTCTCTTGTGATGACTAGTGTCACATGACTTGACTTGAGCTCTGTGCTTTGCTTTGTCTTCCCTTTGAATATCCTGTTTCATTATGCATCCCGGTATTTTCAGCATCAGTTTATGTTTGCATGGATGCATTAGATTTTTAGATTTATCCTGAAAGGGCTCCTTGTTAGTTTGTCCATCAGGCAAAAGCCCGGCTGATCGTGCTGCATACTGAGGTCTTGTTAGAGGCTCATTTGTTTTCTTGCTGTTATCAGCAACACTGGTATTTACACTGACTCACCGAAACTCCAGCTCGGTTTCGGTGACATTTGTATTTACCCTGCCCTCTGTTGACATAAGGAAATACTGCACCTCCTGTCCTGTGGCTGTTTGAAACATGACCGTGCAACTTTCACAGCTCTCTGTTACACTGACCAACATATTAGCTTTCAGTTAAAACAAAAAATATAACCCAAAATGTGGCACTTAAAGCTTCACACTTCCTATCAGCAGTCATCTCAAATTCTGTATTTGCATGATTCTGCTTACAGCAAGTTCTTCATTTCGTATTATCAGCATGGGTCTAATGCTCTGCGAGGCGTGAATTCAAAACCAGACTAAGGTTAAAATTTCAATAACTGACCCAACATATTTCTTTGTCCTCACCAACATCAACTTTTTGACGATATCAGGTGTAATTTATCTTTTTATTCCCCTGTCTCTGCTCTCAGCAATCTCTGGACAGTCGCCACCGTCTGCTCTGCAAACAGAGGGAGGACGCCAAAGATCTGAAGGATAATCTGGACCGAAGAGAGAACCTGGTCTCCACCTTTCTTTCGCGTCAGCTGTCCGCCGAGCAGCTGCAGGACTACCGGCGCTTCGTCCAGACGAAGGCGTCGCTGCTCATCCGGCAGAAGGACCTTGAAGAGAAGCAGAGGCTGGGAGAGGAGCAGCTGGAGGCCCTCTCCAGCGGCCTGAATCTGTGAAGCCTTCAAAGAAGATGTTCAAAAAGACACATGGAGAGATTTGGCTGTACTTTTCTGGCTCGGTTTGCCACTTAGACACAAAAGGAGTGGATTATAAGTGGTTCAGCTGAGATCTCCAACCCCTTTGCACCCTGTTATGGCTTTCTTCTGTCTTTTTAAAGAGTTGACAGGGCTTTTGGGAATCCCATCATGCCATCTGCTCTCCTCTCATAACTATAGGCCGTGCATGAGATGACAAATTGAGACTTTCTGTCATCTGCAGAGGGTGCCCAATCTGCGCCCACTGTCGGCCTGCACAATCTACAGCTTGCATCTGAAGACGTTTCCCCAACATGTTGTACATGTGTCCGTTGACTCTGAGCAGACGTCTTGAACTGTTTTTGTGTGCCTTGATTATTAATATTGCTGTGGAACGTTTTCTATTGTTTTCTATTAGAGCTGCTGGGTGGAAACTTTACCTGTTAGCAATTCAGCCTTCACGTGTTCACACTGTCCTTCACTTTTCATCATGATGGTAGTGCTTACAGCCCTGTATCTGCACATGTGGAAACCTATTATAAGCTTTAAGATTGTATTTTGACCAGTCAGAAGGCTTCAGTGAACGAGAGTAGCGTTAGAGGGGGCGGTGTGCTGCATCATGTCAGTAAAATGTACAATAGATGTAATAGATTTAATCTTCTTTTTAAATGTTCTTTTTTTTATGTGTTTCAAATTAAGGCACTAAAAACCAAAAAGGGTGAATGAAAAAAAAGCACTTTGTAATGATACATAAATGCACATTTCTTCAAATCAGATTTGTTTTCAGAACGATCTCAAGTTGAAAGCCTTACTCCATCCGTTTAAACAAGATTTCTCTTTTACTTCTTTTGTTTGTTCTGTCATTCATTTTAAAAAAGAATGATGAGTTAATGTTTTTGTTTTTTTTCAAAAGGTACATGAGGACACCCAGCAACATTACAGATTGTGTACTTTTCCAGGTAATTTCATACTTAAAGGTGCAGTGTGTGAGATTTAGTGGCATCTAGTGGTTAGGTTGCAGATTGCAACCAACAAAATACCCCTCACCTCACCGTCCAATTCAAGGTGTGTATGCAAAACTATGGTAGTTGTGAAACTGGCAAAAAAAAAAAAAAGTGAAAGGCCCTATCTGGAGACAGTATTTGATTTGTCCATTTTAGGCTATTGTAGAAACATGGCGGACTCCGTGGAAGAGGACCCCCTCCCTCTGTAGATATAAAATACTCATTCTAGGGTAAAGAAAGCTTAACACTCTTATTTTCAGGCAACTATACAGTAACGAAAACATAGTTATGCATATTATATTGCGTTTTAATAGATGTCCCTAAATCTTACACACTGGACCTTTAATGTCGTTAAACGTTGATGATTTCATGATGGAACGGCTCCTACGGAGGTGCTGAACCTCTTCTAAGATTATATGTAAGCAATTATGTCCCTTAGTATTTTCTCCCCTCGTCACAGAAGTGACACGTGATACTTGAAATACTTTTTTTGTTTTAAAGAGTAAAGTCCACAACCTTCACTTCAGGTGTCTTAAACTCATTTTCTATTCTCTACCTCCTCAGTGTAGCCAGTTTTGGACTCATGTAGCAAGTTTATTTAAATTTACACAGCTTTAGGTCTTCTTAGTAGCCCTGAACGGACGTTCTTGAATCAAACGACTTTTCCCTCCTTTAATTTTTATAATTTTAAAAATCTCTTTCTTCATTAATACTTATCAGTAATTTTTAAACTTAGTCGTATTAACTTCTTTTTACTGAATCTTCACCCAGACACACTGGAGCGTTGTTTCCAGAGTGATGTGAGCTGTCGCTCTACATCAGAATATGTGCAGCGTGTTTGTGCGTGTGAATGTCTTAATTATGTATGTGTAGAGGTTAGTTGTTGAACAGAAAGACAGAACTCCTCTTGGCGTTTGCTGTGTACGTTTTCAACAAAACACCTACGAAGTCGTGAAGTGATCAAAATGTTGTCGTCCCTCAGGAAATTCTACCTGTTGGCTGTACTGAAAAAAAAACAAAACTGATCCAGTGTATGGGTTAACTGTTGTGTATATGATATTTATGTAATAACGGTCACAAAGAGGCAGAGCATCATTAGCAACCACTACACACACTGAAAATGTCTCTAAAAAAAAAAAGCTTCTTTTTCTCAGAAGCTGGAAACACTTCCACGCTGAAAGATATTTTCATGTTTTTCGCTAAACAGTTTCACCACCCCTTAACTATTTCTCCGGAGATTTACGACTCTGCCTGCTTCAGTTTGCTAAACAAATGTGTGTTTGTGTTGGCCTTTGTGCTGACGCAGGTCTGAAGGGGTTAGAAAGACTCTAATGTTGTTCCCTGCAGCCTGCTGGAATTCCTAAAGTATGCAGAAGACCAACGTTTTGGAGAAAAGATAGACCGGGGGTGGTGAAAGTGTGCTCCCACAAAGGAACAGCACGTGGATAAATACTCATTTTAGTTCTTGCTATGTGTGTGTGTTTGTGTGTAATAGCAAACATTTGACAAGTTCCTGAGTCGTTCCTTGCTTCTGTCATTCAATCAAAGCAGTGTTTTGATGAGGTTGCAAGAAAGGGGATTTTGAAGTCGGATTATATTTGTTCAGTTGAGGATTTAGTTTCACATGGTGGAGGTGTCTGACATAGATACGAACAGAAAGCCAAGAAGGAAAGGCACATTTCAGTGAACCCCGGTTGGTGGTGTGACAGGAGAGACATAAATCCACTTTTTTCTGCTATATATCACACCTGTTTCCCGTTAATAGTGTGAGTTGTTTTTGTGCCTGTTTGGAGTTGTAAATTCCATGATGTTTGTAATATTGTGAATAAATTAAGCTCTCCCTCTCTGTCTGGTGTAACACATTTCTCTCCCCCCCCCCACCAGTTGGTACAGGAGCACCACATCAAACGCAAAACACGACAGGCTATACATAGATAAGCTGTGAACTGTCATATGGTGGCTTTTCTAGACTAAAAATGTGAACTTCCTTCATCAGTTGAGGCTTTCCTGGGTTGGTTGTTCCTCTCAGAGATCGTCTCTGCCCTCTGCAGGCAAATCAGCACATTGCTTCTGAACGTCCAATAATTTACTGTCACTGATATCAGAGCAAGAATTTACATTTTCTGTTTCAACACTGTATAGAAGCTTCATTACCAATATGAAAAAAGTTATAACAGAGATTAAATCCATGCTTTAGTGTTGGGAGAATTATTTAGAAAAATGGATTATCAGCCCAAAAAATGGAAAAAGGAAACATATTTTAGAACTTTCTTAAACTTGTGAGCTTTAAAACTGAATGTTGCCCGTTGTCTTTATGCTAAGCTAACTGTTTTCTGGCTCCAACATCATACTGAATGGATAGATGTAGTGTCAGGTAAATGGAAGTTTAAAGGAACAGTTTGACTTTTTGGAAATACACATACGCTTTCTTGCTGAGATGCAGATCCACTGCTGTGTGCACCAAATATGAAGCTTGTGTCGGGAGGCAGTTAGCTTAGCTTAGCAAGAGCAACCTAGCCTGACTACCATATGTACAAAAACCAAAACAAGTTTTCCTCAGGATACTCAGGAAACTTGGCTGGTTGCCATCACAGTAAAGTGTTAATTAAGCTAGCTAGCTTTGAGCTGCTGGATTTCGTTAGCTCCAGACAGAGCCAGGCTAGCTGTTTCACCCTGCCTCCAGACTTTTTGCTAAGCTAACAAGCTGCTGACTGTGGTCTCATATTTACTATCATATTTTGGGGCTGAAATCAAGACTCAGTGATGTGCTGAGGGAAAATATAATTTCGGCTGTCTGCTTCCTCGTCTCTTGTCTTTTTCATGCCTCTCTGCTCTCGTTTGTTCAGCCTCACAGTGGAATGCCGTCCAGTTTGTCTGTCGGCGATAACAAATGCTTATTAAAAGACAAAGAATAGACTGAGGGGGGGAAAAAAAAGGATTTCATGTTGGCAAGTGGCAGAGGAAATCCCAGGAGAACAATGAGACACAGCAGACAACACTTAGTGTACTTTACAAAGTAAAAAAAAAACTCTTTTAATCAAATTCCCACTGGAGACAGCAGGCACATACAACACAACTCAGGGAATTCTAAACAAGTAAGATCTTTGTCAGACACTAATTGCATGGTAATTAGGTTTAGCGTCATTACAAAGACAGTGTAAGTGATGGAGCATTTGCTGGTGTATGCTGTAGACAACAAACAGGAGGGAGCAGGATGGCCTGATCACTGCTGCAGCAGTCCTGTCACAGTGCTGGGTAATGAGGAGCTTTGCTACTGATAATCACTGACTGTGTCCTTCTGTCTCAGGGACGGTGGATAAAATAAGCTCAACACCACAAAGAGGCACAAAGTGTGATTCGTTTTGCTTCATGACACCAAATGGTTGTTAAATTGACCAAAAATATACTGCGTCCACAGGTGAGAAGGGTGGTTGAACATGTCGATGACTCAGTGATTACTGCGCCAGGTGCTCAGATTAGTGGCTTCAAAGTTCAACTTTTCAACCTGAACTATGAACTCTCCGCCCGCAGGAATGTCAGCACACCTTCAGACTCCTCCAACCTCTGGCAGTCATTACACTCAGCTCAGTTATGAAGAACAAAGGCTTGTTCTCAAACTAAAACACTGACAGTGAAGCTGTATATCACCATGATTTATCTGTTATGGCAGATGTTGTAGCGGCACTCTAATTAAACTTACGCCCTGTTCATAACTACCTGACACACACAATAGGGATAATCATTTAAAAATCCATTCCAGACTTTCCTTATTATATTTCTTTACTGCGTCCAATTTCATGACAGGTCATTAGAAGAAATCATCAAAATAATAATTTGTGCAAACCTATGTTCATGTGGAGCTTTCTTCACTGAAATATGGCGAGTAGGCCTCAGTTGTGTTGTGTTGTTTTACTGGATTGTGTCCAATACTTGAGTAAGTGGGGCAAGTTAAATCAAATCCTATCAACATCAGCAGATGTTAAAGGAATATTTCAACATATTGAGAAATACCCACATTTGCTTACTTGCCTAGAGTTAGATGAGAAGACTGATACCACTCTTGTGTTTGTAGGATGAAGCTACAGTCAGCAGCCGGTTAGCTTAGCATAGCTTAGCATAAGGTCTTTAAACAAAGGGAACCAGCTAGCCTGGCAATGTCATGGTTCTAGACTTGCTGATAGGAAGATTTTGTAACACTTGGATGAAGCCAGGCTAGCAGTTTCCCCCTGCTTCTAGTCTTTAAGCTAAGCTAGGCTAACTACCCCTGGTTCAAGCTCTATACTTAATGCACAGACATGAGAGTGGTATCAATCTTCTCATCTTATTCTCATCAAATAGGTGAATAAGCAAACTAATCCTTAAAACCTGCATGTATCGGGATGTTGTTTAGCTCAGTTGGTAGAGCAACCGCCCCATGTACAAAGGCTTATTCCTTGCCGCAGCGGCCCAGGGTTCAAATCTGACCTGTGGCTCTTTGCCGCATGTCATTCCCCGTCTCTCTACCCACATTCCTGTCACTCTTCAGATGTCTCTATGAAATAAAGCTAAAAAAAAGGCCAAAAAATATCTTTAAAAAAATGAATAAATAAAACCCTGCGTGTATCTGATACTGCATATTATTGTGGTACTAAAAATGTGTTGTTTGGTTAAGCTTCATTGCCAGTTCTGGTTCAGAGGAGCTATAATTCTACAGTAGTCTAATAATTATCAGCCTATTTTGTTTTCATTTTAACAAACACTTAATTGCTGCTTCTTTTATCTAAAGGACTTGAGTTATTTTTTTTCCTAATTCTGGGTCTTGTTCCCGATTTTGTGATGGCCTTCTTCCTCACAGCAGCAGCAGAAAAGAACATTTGCTTAATAAAACCCTGAGGCTCAGAGATGAAACATTGTCCTGATGTTAAGACAGCAGATGCTGCTGGAGAAGTGACATCATGAGAAATAAAAGAAACAAAGAGAGATGGCTGGAGGCCGAAACAAGACAAACAGTCAGAGAATTACCCAATACCAACACTTCTTCTCTACCTATGATTCTTTTCCCCCCTGAACAAGTTGCAGCTCAAATCCTTCAGGACTGAGGAAAAGGAACCAGGACAGACAGGAAACAAGACAGCAAAGTCGGTTCTTCTGCTGGTTCTTGACTTCAAGACGCCGGGGGCCGGTGATGATATTAACACACTACTTTCGGTTGCTTGCAAGCACACACATGCAAACACATCACTCATTCCTAGTCAGCCACGTATCTGGCTGAATCTCAGCCGTCTCGACAAGCTTCAAGATGGATGCGAGCCACATTGCACAGAAGTTTTGGCACTCAGAGGGACTGTAATGATTTATGGCACACCTGCACACTCCTGAACGACACACCTGGTGTCTTTTCGTGTGTAATCTATTGTAATTCTATGAAATCTGGTGTTTGTTTTCTTCCAGGGTATTTCAGTGCGATGTTTACTTCTTAATGCTTCACAGTGTTTAATAATTAATCTGTTATAAAGTGGAGCAATGATGAAGAGGCAAGTGCTGTAAATCCTCCTCAGAGGCACAAACGCTTCCATTATTTTGTTGCTTCTGGAGGTTTGATTCACTGTAAGTCGACACATCATTAGTATTTAGTTTGGGTATGTTTGCATCTGGAAATCAAGATGAGAGGTGAAAAACACAGAGGAAAAAAAAGTTAAGTCAGGTCTTGATCTCTCTGCTAAATGAGTAACACTAGTAAGTAAGTGATGTCATAGATTGATTTCCTGCTAGTGTTGTTTCATTTTGATCAAAAACAGACTTTTGTTTAACAGAACAGACGTCTACAAATCAAGTTTTGGATGCATGCAGACCTGCAGACGCTGTAAAGGAAGTAGTGCATAGTCTGATTTATTCCTTTTGTTGAAATGAATAGTCATTTTTGTGTCTGCCTTACTGGTATAGGTGCCTATTTCTTCTTTTTTTGTTGTTAAAAATGACTCTTAATTGAGAAAAAAATGAATTCATAATAATTGGTCATTAAACATAATTGGAAATTCACCATTTTGGTTTTAATTTCTGTGTCTGAGCCTCTCCTGAAGGTGAAGAAGGTGCAAAAATGCAGACTGAAGAGACGACTCCTTCAGCAGACCACAGACGGTGAGTAATAAGACGACTCACGGGATCTACTGGAATATTTTCTGAATCATGTTTTATTTACACCTGCAAACACTCCTTAACTTACAACTCATACAGGTAGCATCTCAAACTAAAACTCTATGTCTGTAATTCAACTTTAACTTCAATCAACCAGCTCCCTGATACTATTAATTTAAGTCTTGATCGACCTCACAATCAAACTCATCATATCTGATGTGAATTTCATCTTTTGTGTCCTCAGAAATGTTAAACAAAATACAAAAACAAAGAAGGAGTCACTGATTTTTTTAGAGTGCTATTGTTGAAGGAGGCTTGAAAATCAGAGGAATGCCACACCTCAATGTAAATAAGACAACAAAGAGTTTACATAAAAACATCTGATATGATTCTGTGTCTGAAGTTGAGGCTGCTGCCACCGTTGCTGTCCTCTCGTTCCTCGCTGGGGTCGTCGCTCTGGGAGTAAAACCCAGGCCTCTGCTTCTGCTTCTTCTTGAGGCCCGTCACATGGGGCTGGAAAATACGGCTTATTGTATGCAGGCCCTTGGAGAGATCCGGGAAGAGGTCAAGCTCTTCTTTCTCAGGCAGGGCCCTGTCCTGAGGGCCCTGCTGGGTTTTGGGTTCACCCAGCATCTCTCTCAACGTCCCAGAAATGCCTTTGTGCAGATAGTGGTAGGCCTTCTTCCCGCAGTTGTCCCTGATGCTCGGGTCTGCTCCGTACTCCCCCACCAACATTGCCATGATGTATTCCTGGTCGTGCAATGCAGCGATGTGCAAAGGAGTGTATCCGCCGTGTGTTTTTGCATTAACGTCAATGTCAACTCCTCCTCGCTTGGATAGGTCGATAATCTTCCCAAGCATGTCACTGTTGCCACATTTGGCTGCCCAGTGCAGGGCGGTGAACCCTGACATGAAGTCCCTCTTCTCTGCCAGCTGGTTGTCTCTCAGCAGCAGGCCGTAAACCTGGCTCCAGTGTCCAGCGGCACACTTTACCAGCCACTCATGCTCTGACTGCTCCAGGGGAACCAAGGAGGGCACCCTTGTATCTTTGGGCTCCTCTGACACCTTGGTGCTTTTCACTGACCTTCTCAGCTGGGGGGAGCTCATGCTACTGTCTGTCTCCACTGCAGGGGGCCTTCTCTTGTTCCTGAAGGAGTCTTGGCTTTCAGGGGACTCATCTGAGTCCGCTTTCAGTTTGCAGATCTCAACCCTGGTGGTGCTGGGTGGCATCCTCAGAGGTAAGGCATACGGTTTGCTCTGGATACTGGTCGGCTTGTTTACTGGACTCCCTTTTGAGTAATCTCCATTGGTGTCCTGCCCTTGGATCTCAAATTGCAGCATTCTTTTCACTCTAATGATCTTACTTTGGCTCCTTTGCAGTGCCATGTGTAGAGGAGACAATAATTCTGTAGGATTTTCACTGCTTTCACTACTTAACTGTTCTTGATCGGGTTCAGAAACAGCTGATCTCTCCCCTCCTGCATCATCGCGGCTTTCAGTGTCCTCACCCCGCGCAGGTGGGCGCTGCTGCTCACCTGTCAGCGGGATCTCTTTATTGTCAGTCTTTTTCGCAGTGTGGACACCGTCCTGCAAACAATGCTGATACATTTTCTTGACGACAACATATCGGACACCGTCGATTTCCTTCACGAAGGCGACGTTGTTGACAAAAGTCTTGAAAAGCTCCCTGTTCCGTTCTTTCTCAGCAGGATCGTCGGAATCTACCGACTCTCTAAACTTATCCACCAAGTCGGATTTCTTCACTTTGCCCCCCTCTGCTATCAGCAGAGACAGGACGGACTCCTGTGTCAAAGCCATGATGAAAACCGTCGGTTTGAGGCGGATTAAAGCTGAAATGTGCAACTCCAACAGCCGCGCTGGATCTTGTTACACCTTTGTCCCGCTGAGTGTACAGTACCCTTCACCTGCCGCTCACTTCTCTCCTCCCTACCTGGAGGAGTCTCTCTTTCCGGGAAAAGTGCGGACGTGGATACGATTTGAATAATATATGCACATGTTTGCCTACTGGCAAAGTGATTTAAAGGTTAAAAGGTTTAAAAAAATACCCGTTTACCCAAAAACAAATAAGAAATCATGTTGTTTATAGTTTATATTTCTGTCACGCACACAAGTGAAGACACACAAAGTTATTAAATGTTTAATGTAAACTGCCTGGGTGCCAGTATAAAGCTGCAAACAATAAAAGACCCCAGGGCACCAGGCCACAAACAGCACAATATATACACTATATACACAGATACACTGGTTTTCTAATTGGAGTAACAATATCAGATGGCTTGCTCTGATTGGCTAAGTCACATTCTAGTAAAATCAATCTGTGACCTCATTAATTCATTTAAATATTAATACCCCATGTCAAAAAACACACACAGTTGGCTACACTGAGGTGATGATCACATATTTTACACACACACATATTTCTGCTCTCCCGCAGTCGCTCTAACGATGCTGCTCGCTCCTGTCCTGGCTTGCAGTGAGCGTGCAGCATGACATTCCTCGACTGAATGGGAGCGCCTGTGTAGTGGCCATATTGGAACGTATGTGTCCCGCGCAAAGATGCAATGCGAACGTCGAAATGGTACGCGGCCTGCTTTTGACGTATGTAGAAACGTTGACCGTTTACAACGCCTGGAAACGCTTCGAGGCGACTTTAAACTGTTTTAAATGTAAAATATATAGACATGTATTTGACAAGCACTCTTGATAATTCATGAAAACAGGAGCGAATTAAAAAGTCGCGAGTTTTCATTAAATGTATCACGTCCGCATTACTACGCATGCGCAAATATTAGCGCCTTTCGAACTTATATTAGCGCTATTTGGTAACTTACATTTCTATTATCCTGTGTTTCACAGTTTAGCTAAACCAAACTAGTTCATTTTAACCCTCGTAGGCTTCCAGCTAAAAGTTAAACGGATAACATAAAGCATTTAGCCTGTCTGAACGAAGCAGAGACGACGTGGAAGTGAATGCTCTTGTCGCCTAGCTAGCATCCTCCCTGGCCAGCAACTAGCTCCTCTCTGTCTTGTGTCCCTCTCTTTCTATCTCTGTCAGCAGCGCGGCTCAGTAGTTTAGCAGGCTAGTACGGAGATACGAGGGCTGCTCCCTTTCGCCTCTGCTCAGTCTGCCCAGCACACCAACACACCATACATTCCCCACCATGGCTGCCACGGACGTTGACGTATTTTCGGTAAGTAAAAAGCCACGGCTCTCCTTGTTTGTCCACCTCCTTCCTACCGTATGGAAGCTGAAAACGTTGCAAGTGCAGCCACGGGAATACTTGCTTGTGATTAGTAAAAGTGTATGTGTGTGTTAGCTGGGTATGAAGCTAAGCCTCCCCCGCTTTTGAAGCCTGTAATGTGGGCTTCAGCCGAGATGGTGGAAGTGTTTTCTGTGATGGTGACTGGGTTTGTTTTCAGTTAAGACAAATAAAGATGCGTCTGCCGTTGTGGACTATTTTAACGTCGTGACTGGCAACGTTTATTTTCGTGTCAACATTTGTAACGTTACCCATGGATGCGTTGCAGACCGTATGGGTGTTAACGTGTGGCACCATTCACGGTTGACGTTAATAGAAGTGGCTGTAGACCCAAAACACTCAGGAAGGGCACCGTTTAATATCACTGTTTCTGAATACAAATGCAGTTGTAGTTAAATGCTATGAAGTATGTGTGCACCACAGACATACTTGAAGTCCCTGCATTACTTTGCAGTTCTGTTGTGTAAAACTGCATCTACTAGATAGCAGTAACTCGAGTGCTAACAATGTGTGAGCATATGGTTACAACTTCCTTTTCTGGAGTGCAAAATTAAAACTTATGTTTCACTCTCTTGACTCATAATGTGATGTTTTTCACAGAAGGCCATGCCAGTTTGACCAGCCAGATGCTGAACATTTCTCTCTGAAGCACCTTTCACACAGTATCAGCTTAGGCGTACTATCAGACCAGAGTGGAATGTATCCTGCATTATTTTCATACTTGACAAGCCCTGTCATTCAGGTGTGACTTTGAAGATACACCACTGTGATGCAACACAGGCTTAAGAAAATGCCAATAACACAGTCAGCTCTAAGGAATTCACACCAAAAAAACCCCAAAAACACGTGTGTCATCGAAAACCAATATTATGGTGACGAAATGAATGCACAGGAGGCGATTTGAAAAGGGTGATTAACTTTTTGGCAGATGTTCGAAGAGATTCTCGCGGTTGTGAATTGGACGGTAAGCAGCACTGAGTTGCAGGGATAAAGAGATTAAAAACACACTCCGGGCCACACCTTACACTTACTGGTGCAACACATGACTACAAAGAAAAGGAGAGGATCCCCCCCCCCCAAAAAAGAGAGAGAGGATGCATAGGATATTGCACACTTGGCATTTCTTAAAGTTAGGAAAGTGTCCAGGAGGACGGGTCGCAGGTTTCACACCATATTGCAGACTGTTGCAATTTGTAAAATGTCTCTTTCAGAATACAAAATCAGAGAATTGATTAATGAGCCAAACGCTGAGATTGCAGTGAAACAGGCTAGAGGAATGACAGCAGTAACACAGTTGCCTGACTGTCCGACTTCCTGTCCAACTTTCGGAACTAAGTGAGAGCGTATTGAACAAACTGACACGCTCGCCTGGCAGTTTGTGCAAAGGGCACGCTGTTAATTATGTGCTATTGATAGGGATGTGTGGTCGGTTGCATTGCAGGCCCACGTCAATCTAGTGTTCTAGGACAGTCACGTGAGGCGATCAATGCAGCCATCTATTGTTTTAAATCATTGATTGCACAGCGTGCAACATATATAAAAAGGATGTAGTTCATTTAAGTGTTTATGTAATGAAATGCCCTTAACATACTGTACATGCACATTGCTTACTGACCCTGAAGTGTATAGTCTCTCCCGTGAGGCCTGCATGCATAACATGAAATTAGCTTCATAAAGTGCTTAAAGGCAAGAGGCGAGGAATTATGTGGCAAGTCGTGTGTGTTTTTAAAGCTGCAGCTCTGCTTGTTTGTGCAGGCTGATGTTAACTTAAATACATTATCTACATATGTGCTCCAGTTTCAGATTTTCAGTCTATATTTGTTCGTTGTAGCACTAAAAACACCTTCTTCTTTCAAACCCTTTTCCGTTGTTGAGGTGCACGTCGTCCGGGTCAGATTGCAGATCGAGTACGCTGACTGTTGTGTGTCATCCGTGATGCTAGCTGTATATAGAACATACAGAACAGCCTGGAGGCGAGCTTGTCAAATCCTGTGTTGCAGATGGATAATGACAGCCGAGCTGCGGCCTCCGTGCTGATGAGTCAATATCCATAGAATAAGAATTTAAATAAAGGATTACTCAAACATTGGTTTTGAGCTGAGCTTGTGATACTCTAATGTTGGCAAAAGCTGAATGAAGAGTTTGAGCGTGTAATGTTTGTTTTTCTGTTGTAAATGCCATCAGTGTTTTTCCTGTTTGAAAGAAGGAAGGAAAGTTTGATTGTTGTAGCACGCAGTGTTTAGTTGAAAGTTTGTCTCTGCAGCTTAAAGTGCCTCACATGGGATGTCGACGTGTTTTTTATCACAATGTGAACAGTTAAAAAAAAGCTGAATGGAGTCACATTCTTTCAATTCTGATTTGGATTCTGAAGCATGCAACTTTCACGAGGCGCGCATGTGAATGTTTAAATCAAGTCAAGTTTTTGCTCATTGAAGATCTCACCTGACATGCTCTCCACTGGAATCCACATTTCTACAGAGAGCAGTCTATGATTAAATCAACTGTGCGTCCTTGATGTTGTCTTTACCACCAGCATTCAGTAACGTGCATAGCTAGTCTAGATCTTGAAACAAGAATGCTTTTTTATCACACGTGCACACGTGTGAAAGCTTTGGCATCAGCAGCTCACCTGATCCAGACAAGTTTTAGTCTAATCCAAACAAACACAAAGATTCTGGCTTGTCGCCAATAACACAACTGACAGATGTAGACTTTTTTTTAGGATCAAGACGTTTTTTCGTGAAAGTAAAGTGGAAACTGTATTTTTGAAAAGAGTGAGCTGCACATCTGCCTCGTAAAATGGTTCCTGTCTGCTCTTGCATCTGTCTATTTTTTTTTTTTTTTGTCTTTCCTGTTGGACATAGATGAGGCTGGGCAAAGTGGCCATACAGTTGTTGTGCAGACTAGAGAGGGCACAAAAACAAGTTTTTATCTCTCTCTTGTGGATTCCTGATGACATACACGCACTGTGTCACCCAAATCTCAACTGTCAACATTTTTACCATTACAACATGGCTGCTAGCACGAGTAGCAGCAGGAGAGCGGCTATAGCAGCACACAAGGGCCAAAATCTGTAGGTGTGGTTAGGCAATAATGCAACAACATCTCTCTGACTGTCTGAGATTCTCAGGCAGTTCATGCCATAATTGTGATGCCCTGACAAAAAAAAACCCAAAAAAACCCGCTGTCCCCTTTTGTCCTCAAACCAGTAGGACGTCCCTGGAAATGTGTCCCTATGTGACATCTTTCTTTTTCTGCCAGACTAAAAGTCCAAAGCACAAAGATATTCAATTTTTAATCCTATGAAACAAAGAAAAGCAGCAAAACCTCACGTTTGAGAAGTTAGAACCAGATAATGTTTGGCATTTGCGCTTGTTAAATAACTTAAATGATTAATTTAAAGTATCATTTCTAATTTCTAATTAATTTAATTCTTTCAGCCTTACTCACAAGTCAATATAACAACAATACAGCTTCAGAAAGCATGCAGTATCTGTTGTGAATTCTTTCAAACATGTCTCAGGCTGTGTAGAGTATATATGTCTGAAAAACAATGAATATAAATAATACATGTTGGAAGTGGAGAATGCCCAGTGAAGTGATCAAAGTGTGTGTGTGGGGGGGGGCACCATTATAAAAATCTGGAATACCAGCACACAGTTTATCTGACCTCTTTTTAAAATTTAATGTGAAAACAAGACATTTAAGGCAGACCAGTTCTACACAGAAAGTGCACCTCAAGTTATTGTAAATATTTGAAGCCATTTTGACGGCCTTTCCTCTGTGTATCCCCGTCCCACAAGTGTGTGTGTGTGTTTCTCAGTCTGTCAGGTTGCTGCTGTCTGTCAGGTGGAGGCTCACTCAGGCAGACGCGAGCTGCAAACACAAGTCAGACACGAGTCAGGTGGGAATGGAGGCCAGGAGGCAATGGAAAGACAGCGAGAGGAGAGGGGAGCGGTAGTCTGCAGTCGGAGAGAATTTCAGGTCACATTAGGACTGTTGACCAAAAATGTTTCTGTGGTGTGACGGCTGCTGAAACCAGATCTTGGTTGGCCTTTGTCCCAGCTGATGTCTTCCTTGCCTGCTGCCAGGGTACTCATGTTTGTAGTTTGAAATGCTTCTGCATGTCGCGTTGAGTTGCAGTTTAAAGACCGGACTGGTGCTGAAACTGGAGGTTTTCACGCTGTGAGACGAAAGGGACAGTCCCATGATGCTGTTCTGAAAATGGGAAGTTAGTTGTTGCTGTTAAGCCCATTGATTTGGCCCGCTTATCAACACGGTCAGCAGTTGGAGCTGCAGCGGTGGCTGTCACACAGCCTATGGAGGCAAATAACGCACTTAAACCACTTATTCTTGGAGACATAACGCACAAACATGGTACGCATATTTTCTAGATTCAGCATGACTTGGACCTCCTCAGGACATCATTATGTCTAAGGCGAATAAATATCCATCAGTCCATGTAGGAATCAGATGTAGGAAAAAGATGCTCCTTATCTCCGGAGGTTGCCTGAGGATCCTCACATTTTAAAGTGTTCTTCAGCGTCGAAGTAATCTAGAGATAGTTGTTTGTATATTCATGGGTAAACAGGAAGTGCTTATAGCAAAATACGGCATACTTTTAATGGGACCAATTTGCAAAAATGTCAACAAATCTAGGCTAAAAAAAGTTGTAGTTCACAGCATAACTCACTGAATTGTTTAGCAATATTATGCTTCCTGGGTTTAGGGGTTACAGTTGTTGTGATTGTGTCAGAGTACGGAAACTCCAGGTTCATATTAATTGTTGAACTCTTGATTAAGCTAAACATGCTCTGGTAAGTTGTAATTTTTTTAATTGTCATTTTTCACCCTTTCTGTCATTTTATCTATTATCTTTTAGCCGTTGACTGAACAGACTCTTGTGCTTTGGGTGTGAACTTGTGGTTTTTCCTATTAAGACATTTCAAAACGTCTTCTCTGAAAAAAGCCAGTAGCTGACAGAAAAAAAGCGGTTCACATTAGCCTCTACAAACACACCGCATTGTGAACCAGCGTATACGGTGTGTGCCTCATTTCACTTGGAGCCACCTGTGTGCAGCCATTTCCTGTTGGCCTGGTGGTGATACGGTGGCCTGAGAACTGTGTTGTGTCCTCACCCTGGGACAGTTAACCAGAAGCTTGTCATTCCTGTCATACTTAACACTGCTTCTCTTCTCTTCTCTTCTCTTCTCTGGATGAGCTTGAATGGGTTAACAGACATGCCTGAGATGCCTCAGAGTTTGACTTATAGCTCATGTCTGCTGGTTATACGTCCTCAGTGACAGCAGCTTATGTCATCAATACATTTTTTAGAATTTTTTTTTAGCTTTGTGATGTGTTGTCCATGTAGTCTAGTTTGTTTTACATTGAACTCATTTTTTACATTGAACTATGTAAAAAATGAGGTACACACACATTATGCACTATGTATCATTCATCCAAAGTACAAACAAGGAAATGACCAAAAAAGGACATGTTTTCACATGACTGTAGCTCTCACATACATAAATACATAGACATACATGCAAGCTAATCTAGTCAGTGTTTAATTTACTACTATCTATATCTATTTATCTCTCTCTCTCTCTCTCTCTCTCTCTTTTTATATATATATATATATATATATATATATATATATATATATATATATATATATATATATATATATATATATATTAGTCTGGACAGTGTTTCCTCGCTGAGCTTCATGGAGGGATTTTAGTACTAAAAACTGCTGAAGCTTCACATTATCTTCAGATAAGTTCAAATTTCTTTGGGAACTGATCTCTTCAGAGCCAGTTTGAACAGGATGAATAATAACAGCAGGCTATATTAATAGATATTTCATATAGCACCATCAGAGAAGTCATTTTTCAGCACGATTGACTATGTTTATTTTTTACACTGTGAATTTGCTGTTAAACTATTAACTTAAAATTTGAACACAGGACTTTTACAGTACATGTACTGAAGTATTTTTACATTGTTGCTGCTTTTACTTCAGTAAAGGATCTCAGTACTTCTTTCACAGCTGAGTTCAGTCCACACTCACACATTCAGTGAGCTAAGTCACAGTGTAGAGCGTTTGTGTCCACGTCTGCACTTCTATTCTGTCTGATCCTTTTAAGATAACGCTGCTGGTCAGGTCTGCGTGCTCTTTTCGCAGCCCTCAGTCACACAGACCCATCTTCCTCTTATGATTCACACACACATTATGCACTACTGGCAGCTTGTCTGGTTCAGTTTAGGAGGTCAACCTAGAATTATCTCATGTGTCATGATCTTTGTTATTCTTCTCAATTTAAGAGTTTCACCAGTGTGGTTAGGTAAGTTTAGGGCAATTTCCACAGAAACACGGTTTACAAAATTAAAGAACAAGTTCGCCCCTTTACTTTACTTCACTTCTCTGCTGCCTAGATATGTACTGACTAGGCTTAGTGAGTTTCCACAAGTAAGCGTGTGTTTAAGTAAGTGTAAATTTCCAGACTTGTGGCTCAAGACAAAAACATTCCCCACTCACACAAAAAAATGTTGTCAAGGTGCCCTTGAGCAAAACGCCTAATCACCAACTGTGTGCAGTTTGCCACATGTGAAACTGTGGTGTTAATGGAACATGAGCACTATCTTTCCCCGGATAAATGAAGGCTAGTAAAAATCGTCAGCTTTTCATACTTCAAATCCAGAGAGTCATCGCACCAGTTTTTCTTCCAGGCCCGATACCAGCGGTTACACCCTCCCCCTGCAGCCCGATATCTCCACAAGCTTCATTCAGCGACCGAGTTTACAGTGATTAACAAACAAAAAAAAAGTCGGCTTCCTCTTCCTCATCACATTAAACCTGCTACTGAGTACCACAAAGAATGCGTTCAGCTGGCAGATACTTTTGTTCACAGCAACTTACGATAATAGCATTCAGACTCAAAAGGAACAACAATTGGAAGTGCAACCCTCCCAAATAAATGTCTAGACCTTTTGAAATACCATCTTCCTCATTGTGATGAAAGGTTTCTGTCATGCACACAACCTCACTTAAAGGATAGGCTTACATTTTCTTAAACAATAGCCAGGTGCTCACATGAACATTAAAACAGATTTTGTTGGCTGTAGTCATTCCTCCTGTTCATGCTGGCCATTCCTCCCTAACACGCTTCCAATAAAACTGATGGGAGACCAAATTCACAGTCCTCGCTCTGTGTAAAAATACATTCCACAGTTTATCTGAAGTTAATATGAGGCTTTAGCAGTCTGAGTGAGTCAAATCAAGTGGGTACGTTCCAAAGTTACAGTCTTTTTAGGACAAAATTCCCCCTTTGTGTTTCCCTGGACAGTGTTTCCTTTCCGAGCTTTGGGGAGGGATTTTTGGACTAAAAACTGCTGAAGCCTCACATTATCTTCAGATAAAGTTAAGTTAAAGTTACTCTGGGAACTGATGACAGCAAGCAAACGTTGTTGCAGTGTTCATATGGGCTCCTGACTTTTTGTTCTAAGGTCAAATTTATGGAACTTATTCTTGAATTTATGATTAACGCACTACAGTTCCATAAGGAAACCACAGCAGTGTAAAAATAGGATATTATTACCGCTTGTATTGAATTTTTTTTTTTTTTCGTCGAACACGGGTGTTAATGTAATGCGCTGCAGCTCAGCTAATGTCAGATTCAGTGGCGTTTCCTGACAAATTAAACCCTGTTTCTCTCTTTTTTTCCCCCACCCTCATATATTTAAAGACACACACATACACACTGTGCTCATCCTTTATCGTGCAGTTCACTCAGGTTTTTTAGGGCTGAGCTCCGCTCTGCTCTGCTCTCAGGCTGCCTTGTGTTCGGTGACATCAGCCTTCAAGTATGCAGTCCTTCGTGGCTGAGCCAGACGAGCTCGGGTGGCCCCATTCATCTCAAGGTGCTGTCTGTTTCCCCCCTCCTCCTCTACAGCTCCAGCACGCTCTCTCTTCTCACTGACTGTCTGTCCATCAGACGAGGCGGGTTAGATAAGAAAGGATCAAAGGTGAAAACGCTTACAACCCAATAGTTTTGTCTGCCTGTCTTTGGTTTGATGTCGGCTGTATCGGTAATCTTTGTGCCTTTTAGTTCCGGGATGCTCTCTCCTAAATGCACATTGATTACAGAGTAGTTTTGCACAGTCGAAACAATAATTTACTGTAGCCGTGGTGATTGGAGATCAGGTTTGGGTGGTGTGGCTTGTTGCACCCAGTTTGACTGTACTGGAAAATACGATTTTATGGGGGACAGATTAAGATAAATGGTTTTATATCATGTACTCACGCTGCTGTGAATACAAAGTAGAAGCTTATGTTTATGTTCTTCTTAATTATTCCAGATAACTGCTAAATTCACAACTTTATATGTAACAGAGGATATTTTCTTTTTCCATACTCCATATTAAATCCCTGAATGAGTTTATTTCTCTGGTTGCTTCTTTTTCTCTGTTTAAAAATGTCTTGAGTTCCTTGTGCTTGTGAAGGATTACTCTTGAAGCTCATCCTCACTGCAGGTCCTGATTACCTAACTCCTAATGAAAGGCAAAAGGGCTCTGCAGAATGTACGGACAGACTTTGATGTACATTTGCATAGGAATGTGAAGGCTTCAGCAACCAGCTCTTCCTCCCTCTGACTAATGTCTTCCCCATGTGTGTTTTCCTCACATTGCAACCAGGCTTCTAATGTTTTGTTTTGTTTTTGTTTGCGTCCCTCAGAATGAAGAGAAGCGTAACCTCAGTTTGGGCGGACATGTTGGATTTGACAGCCTCCCCGACCAACTGGTCAGTAAATCAGTCACACAGGGATTTTGCTTCAACATCCTCTGTGTAGGTGAGTACAGAGCGACGCCGTGCGTGCCACGTTGTGTTCAGTTTTCTATGCAATTAGCGGCTCACGGAAATGCCATGCCGTAACTACTGAACATTTTCCCCCTCCATCTTTACTTGATTTGTATTCCCTCAAACATGTTTACCTACAACAAAATCGTCTGTTGTTATTCCTGACATGAAAGAATTGCAATTGTGTTGTTGCAATAAAAACCTCATGTCTGGAAGCTGATGAATTACCCTCTGGTGACACGAGTAATATAACTCCCTCTCTCTGTCTCGTCTCTCTCCGCTTCCTCACCATCCGCAGGGGAGACTGGTATCGGCAAGTCGACGTTAATGAACACGCTCTTCAACACCATGTTTGAGAACGAAGAGGCGAGCCATTATCAGAACGGCGTGTATCTGCGGCCGCGAACATACGACCTGCAGGAGAGCAACGTCCACCTCAAACTGACGATCGTTGACACCGTTGGCTTTGGTGATCAGATCAACAAAGAGGACAGGTGAGGATGGAGAAATGATAATCGATGATGTTAAGAAGCTGACATGATTAGGTTCGCTCTCCTCCTCCCATGTGGTATACTGACAATCAGACACAGACAGAAAGAAAGATACGTTGTCTGCTATTATGTTGAAGCTACAAACACACAACACACAGTTACTAGCACAGGCTGCAACAGTAAACTGTAAACTCACCTGGTGAGTACCATGTTGGTTTCAATAGGCTATATCATTAAAAACAAATCTCCTCTACACACGAGTCACCTGCTGCTGTGAAAAAAAAAAAATGTAGGTGGTCCAAAACGTGAGTTATGATTTTTCAGACTTTATAACCGCTGCCCCTGTATGATACAGAGAGACAGTCAATATCTGTTCTATGACTTCTGTACCAGCCACTGTGTACAAGATGTGCAACCCCTGTTTTATTTTTGCGGTGGTATCAAAGGAGATATCGAGTATAGTTTTCTTAATGCTAATTCAAATCAAAGTCACATTCAAAGTTCTGGTGCCAAAAAATGCCACTGTGAGTCATGTATTATTACACCGTAAAAGACAGTTAGATTGTTAGTATTTATGCAGCAATGTGTAAGCAGCACTTTACTTTTGTTGCACATCGAGGTGTTTGTAGTTTTACTCTTTTACATTAAAACAGTGTAGTCCAGTGGTTCCCAGCCGAGGGGCTGTGAGATGATTAATGGGAGAGGAAAGAAGAAAAAAAAAAGTTCTTCTCCACTAATTTATATTCATTATTTGGACCTTTCTCTAATCTTTTCTCTTTTTTTGTGAAATATTGGAGAGTTTTACCTCTTTCAGCTTTGAACAGTTATTTAAATGAAACCATGTGGGAGTTTAGAGGGGAAATGTCTTGTTGGTGGAACTGCTTCTAGTCGTCTGAAAAATAACCGGGGGGCCCAATTAGACCAGATCCTAATCTGAAAAGTAAGAAGTACCTGCAGAGCTCAGATGAAGTGCAGTGAAGGAACAATATTTCATTGAAAAGCTTGTAAATCAATGGATTTAAGTAACACTTCTCAACCAAATTTCATCCAGTTTTAAGTCATACTCTGTTGATGTTTCTTAACCCGCTAATCACCAAAACCACACAGTCCATTTAGACAACACAGACTGTGATAAATCTCACCAACGGTGCCGTTTACTGCATCAGGACCGTTTTGATATGTTCTGATAAACGGTACTCACTGTCCTATGAGTCAAATTCCATTCATCTGGTACTTGGAGCACATGCATGAAACACATGCTTCAGAGTGTTTTCCATTTGACTCCTGACTGTTGCAGATTTTCCTGTCAATCCTTATCCAAACCCTCCTTTCTATTTGCAATGACAACGGCATATTTTTGCCCAAATTAGGTCAATGTTGCCGAGGGATACAAATGAGAGAAACAGACACAAACTAATATCAGTCCAGGTTTCCTGCACATTTTAGTTCTCTCCGTAGGGTGGAAATAATATGAGGGACAGCAAATAAAGAGGAAATAGTTGATTTATTTTTTTTTTTTCTTTTTTTTTTTTCTTGTTGTTGTGACCAAGCCAGCAAGCAGCACTCTCACGCCCTTTGGTAGCAGCTTTCTCTGTAAACTGTATAAACCAACATGCTGAAGGACGGACCCTGCAGCAGGCTGTAAATGCACAGTGAGAGAGCTTCAAAAGGTCAGAGTGGGTGCATTCCACAGAGGAGATTGAAGATGGATGTGAAGGGAGAGGACAGATGACCATAAACATGTTAGTAGCTGAGGATATAGAATAGATTTTATTTTTTTTTTATGTTTTACTTGTGTCTCACTCTGAGCTGCATAATAGAAAGTGGAAGACTATATTGGTAATCTTTTCTGTATTGGTAATCTTTTCAAATTCTCAACAGCAATGTTGAGAATTTGAAAAGATTACCAATATAGTTGGCTGTTGACAAGAGGACACATCATCAAAACAAACTCCGATCAAGCCAGGAACACAAGTTTAACCTGATGAACTCAGAACAAAGAAGTAGCTGTCAGATGGAAAGATCTGTCTCCTCAAATTTCTGAAACTGTGACTGTGATGTAATGTTGAGGTTTCTAAAGAGCCGCTGTGAAGCTCTGGCCGCCATCATCTTGGCAGTCTTGCCCTCTGCCTCCCAGCTAATCTAAAAATGGGCAAAGACGTGGATTGTCTGTGGACCTGGGGGGGGGCTGAATGAAGCCTGGGTGTTTAAACATACCATCTGTAACGACACCCACTTGTCAATCAAAGCGGTCATGCTATTAACTATGCATAACTTTAAGCATTTCTATAATTTGAACAGGTGAGTTCTATAAAAATTCAGGCCTAGTACAGTTGTCATGAACGGAGAAATTAGCTATAGAGACCAAAACTGTTTTTTGTACCAGGCTGTAAACACGTTTATTTCTGCTGTGAAGCTGGACATTTTAACATGGGGGCTTATGGAGACTGGCTCGTTCTGTAGCCAGCCTCAAGTGGACGTTTGAGGAACTGCAGTTTTTGGCACTTCTGCATTAGCTTCACTTCACATCCACAGGGGTTGCCAATGTCAGTTTTGAAGCATAAATCAGAGGCGAGGCTGGTGGAAGTGTGGAATGCAAACAAATGTCTCAAACACAGATTATCACAACTAAATAATCCCAACAGCAGAGATATGCAGTCTGAAAATGCCAAGCGGCGTCATGAGAGCTGAGGTTATGACTGTGAGACTTGTGTCTGTGGTGACTAATGAACCACAATCTCACTTGAAAGAGACTTGCATCTCAGGCCCCTGTGATGCAGTTTCTTGTTCTTGTCTCTTCCAAATGAACTGGACTAAATGAGTTTAAGATGCAGACTCAAAGAAACTCCTCCAAACAAGCTTACTGAGAATGTGGCATAAATTATCTTCAAACTGTCTCACGACCTGACATTGCCAGACCTATCTCATTTGGACTGGTGGATAATGTTTTCCAGCAGCAGTCCAGGTACGTCTCTGTAAAGTGAATCTTTAGTAGTAGTGTCTAAATCTTTTTTGTGTTGTGGTATGACAGCCAAAAAAAAATTAAATTTGACATACCTTTCTGGTCTTGTTGGCTCATGAGCAAATACTACAAAACTCTGATGCATTCATACCAAACATTCCTCATTTCTTTGATTTACTGGTGGCACTGTAGGCTGCAGAGGCCATTACAGCTCTGCAAGAGAGGACAGCCTCTCTGTTTCGTTTCAACCAGACTCTCAGAAGCCGAGCACAAGTTTCGTGCAGTACTCAGCTGTACAGCTCTAAGCTGAGAACTTGGCGTAGAATCAGATCACCGAGTTACTGAAAACATAACTGTCTCGGTTCATTTCCCCAGTGACAAGTCCATATTTCCTTTTTTATTCATTACCAATGCATGAATAAGAAGACAAATATTTACGCCTTTACCCACAGACATAAATCCTTACAGTTTCTCTTCGGTGTCTGTCTGCAGTTACAAGCCCATCGTTGACTACATCGACACTCAGTTTGAAAACTATCTCCAGGAAGAGCTGAAGATCAAACGCTCGCTGTTTAACTACCATGACACCAGGATCCACATCTGCCTCTATTTCATCGCACCAACAGGACACTCCCTGAAGTCCCTGGACCTCGTTACTATGAAAAAGCTGGACAGCAAGGTACACACAAACACCACATCCATATATATCTCCTGTGGTCTTCTCTTTTGCACAAAAAGCACACACTCCCGGTCCTTTCCCATTGTCTGCGAATAACTATCAGTGTTGCTGTAATCCAATCCGGGATCCCTTTCACTGTGAGCTGTGTGTGCATTTCGCTGAGATGTGGAGATCCCTGATCTTTTTCGCTGGGGTGTGGTCTCCATGTCCTCAAAGAATAAAGCTAAAAGAAAATGTTGCAGTGGCTGCGGACGCTTCCATTTCATCGTATGGGATTTCAGGGAAACTTCAGATGGCATTCTTTGGAGTGAAACTATTTGGCTGTTACAGCGGAAAAGGTTTAGGTTTAGACTTGAACAGCCCAGTTTTTGGAAAGACCTGCACAATATGAGTGTTTTAACTCCTAAAAACCAACATATTGCATATAAAAATGTTTGATTTACCATGTTGGATGTTTAACCCATTTTCTGAATTGCCATCTATTATATAGAAAAGCTTGTTTACTGGTCAGCTGTACACTAGTCAATAGTCACATCCATAACCACATTGATTTGTGGCTTTTTCATTGCTCTTGTGCGAGTATTCCTATGCAGATTATTGGCCTGTGGATCTGTGTTTTGCCATTTGTCTGATGAGTGTAGCTCAGTAAAGGAAAAATCACTGGCTCGGCCTCAATTAGACAAAGAAAATCTAATCACAACAGGACGTAGAGTGTGAAAGAAGGGGGAGGTTGATGAGTTCTAGTGGTGAAGGATAGAGTCAGGGAGGACAAGTGAAGCCGTGTTGTATTTAAGATTTTACTATTTATGTTTTAATTTTAGAGAAGTCTATGGTGATACATGGTAAGTGCTGAGGTTTTCCTTAAATTTTTCTATTGAAGGTTGAATTTCCGTAGCTCGCTTTCCTTCTGCTTGATCCCAAACACACTTAAATAAATTCAACCTGTTGACATTTTGATCAAATGTTCTTTTGAAAGCTGCTCAGTGATAAACACAGCTGAAACCATTCAGCGGTTTGGGTTAAAAAGTGTGGGGAGAGAGGAATTTCAGAAAGGAACCTCAAAACATTTCAGAGCACATGTTCACAAAGCCCAGAGGAGAAGGAACGACGAAGAGAGAGGCTGTTAAAATGTAAAAAATGAAGATTTGCGTCTTCAACTCTTTGTGATTGTTTGACCTGAGGGCATACTCACGACCTGAATTGCTATGAGCTTGTAAACCAAGAAAGCTTGGATGATTTTAGGGATGTGTATGAACTTGTTTACATCCTGTAATGACACCTCAAGGTTCACTGATGTTTTTGGTGCAATGCCGTGACCCCTCAGGGACATATAAATACTGATAGCACTGCTGTAGGAATGACAAAGTGGCAGATTTAGCCCTGCTTGTGTCTGGTGATGCAACGATAATGGATCTAGAACAAAGCAGATGGTCAGCTTGTGACCAAAACCTGCTGGTTTACCTCTGCCAGCTATCGACGCTTGACTGTGCATCTCTGCCAAACCTTCTGACATTATTCAAAATAATGATTGGATATAGCGGTCACTCTCAAAGGTCAGTTATTAGATTTATGAGGACTTCAGAAAATCTGATTTTGCCATTGTTATTTATTGCACTGTGAATTTTAACCAGGTTTTGTAATACTTTAATTGTGCTAACGCCTTTTGCTCCGGACCAACTGTATTTCTAAAGTCATGGTCAAGAGCTTCGACAGGAGTACTTCTGTTTTTCTTATTTATTTCTATGAGGAAGTTAGATTACTGGTCTGTCCTGAGAGGAAACCAACAAACAACTGAGATGACTTCACACAGAAAGGACCAAGATCCAAATTCAGCACCTTTCTTGCTGTGAGGCGACAGCGCTCACCACTGAGCCTCTGTGCTGTCTTTACCAGCCAACAGAGTGATCAAAACCTGGCAGCCCACGTTTGCCAACTGTCTCCTGATACCGTCCAAACCACCACGGCATACACAGCCAACTCTCTGTACCCCCAGCTTTGAAGCAAGACATGAAAGCTTACCTGAGCTAAATATCTCATCTCTATTCCGGTATATAAACCACAGCAAACTGGTTAACACGAGCTAAATGCGTTTGCTGTTGTGTAGCAGCTTACCTGCTGCACTATCCCTTTAATATGAGTGAAAGCAAAGCAGCTTACCTCACCTAAATCCATTCATATGAACCAAACTCTCCTTCTTGTGACACTTTGCGTACTCACAGGCCTCATTTTCTATTGCACACTGACAGAAAGTGTAAAATAACAGCAATGTTAGTGCTTCTATTCAGCATGATTTACAGCATAGTGAGTGCAACAGTGGGTGGCCACGGTGAACACCACTCCGACCTCAGTGGCTCCTTCCCAGCAATCTTTCCACTATGTGAAATATGACTACTGTTTTATCTGAAAGCAAGCCAGTGTTGAGTGACCATGGTGTGGATGTGACACTGTTTTGTTTTACAGGCTTCATGGGGTTGTTTATGCAGTGGTCTCTTTCTAGATAGAATAAATGTGTAGCGGGAAATATTTGCAGCAGCTACTCACCACATACTTTCTTTCTTTGCACATGATGCAGTTTTATTTTTATAAATTCTGAGCTCCAAACGGCTACAGGTTTACCACAGAAAGTGCCTACATGCCTAAACAAGAGCCTGACCAAGTCACACATAAATTAGAGCTTCAACAAATGGTTATTTTTATTGTTGAGTCATCACACTGGTTATTTTTCAATCAACTTATATACTCTCTAGTTTGTTTAATACTAAAAACCCTTCATATGTTCACAGACCCAAAAGTGACTTCATATTTTGTTTTATCCAACCAACAATCCAAAACTTAAAGTATAAAATTCATTCCAGCTCTAAAATAAATGATACAAGTGATGATTCATGTCCAAAAACTGTTGCATTGTGGTTACCAATTCATCGCCATGAGAGGCATCACAAGTTGTGTCCACGTCAAGGGGAGCATTTCTGTGTGACTATTTACTTTTATCTGGAAACTAAAGATAAATGAGCAGAGCTATCCTGTATGCCAGATCGCCCTGTCACAGGAAGAACCAGGGAAGCAGACCAGAAACAACTTTCCCCTCAGTGTGTGGAGTTTGCTTTCAAGGCCAGACAATGGTGTTTTTCTTGTCCCAATCACCCGTCCTTACAAAGGACGGTTGAAGACTCACCAGAGAGAGTGTGGTTTGTGGTAGATGAAGGCAGGAAGAGAGATAAGAGCGTGAAGGAGGTGTTTTTAAATGAAGATGTTTTTCTTGAATAGGAGAAAATCATTAACCAGTGAATCATCTAATATTAGGATGTAGAGATCATTTGACAAACAAAGATTGATATTTCCTACTAACCCTTAAAATGTCTCACAGTTTGCTCTCTACTGAGTCAAATGTATATGATGACACTAATTCATGCTTAAACTTTTCACCTGTGAGCTGACGAGGAGGAGCAGTGAGGTAGAAGAGCCGGTGTATTTTTTTAATGACATTTGTATTTTTCTCTGAATCATAACTCAGTCAAAACTAAATGGAGACATGATGCACATACTTTTAGATGCCGTGTAACTTGAACTCTCTGAGGTTGTGAATAAACGTCCATAAATCCATGTAGAAATCTGAGAAAAATCTGCTTTGTACAGAACTTGTCTGAGAATCATCACGTTTTGAAGCTTTCTTTAGTATCAAAGCAATTCAGTGACGGTTGTCTGCACACCCGTGGTATATTGCAAACTCAAGCTAATTTGGCATACTTTTAATGCTACCAGTTTGCCAAAATGTTACCAAATATAGACTTAAAACAGGGAGCTCAAGTTGTAGCAACATTATACTTCCTGTTAACATCCCCCAAAGGCCAAAAATTATGGGAACTTTAATTTTAAAAATTTAGAGCTGAGAAGCTGATCATACCTCAAACCAAAGTTTGACAAAGAATAATAATGGGATCTATTAATATTCAATATTTTTGGACATTATGGAGGCTTAGAATGTTGGTTCTTATATCCCTTGACACTCTCCCTACATTCATACACAGATATTTGGCCTGTGTAAGATTAAAACAAAAAGTGACAGAAACATCATCACATTTTAAAAATGATTATTTTACATCTGCTTACGTCTGCTTTTATGTGGTCACTGCTAACCATCTGCTGCTCCTAGTTGTTGAGAACAAACACTGAGAACTATTTGGGAATACTCTTTGGCCAGCTGGGAAAACCCGGCTGTGGGAAGTGAACAAATATCACCGCCCCCCTCCCTCCTCACTGACCATGACAGGACACCCCCATCTGCTGCCACACAGGGCTCTTGTCAGCGCTGGATGGCGATTAATGAACTTGATTAGTTAAATAAGGGACTGCCCTGCTGTAAATTAATGATCCAATAAAGTATGATGAGCCTGTAATTTAACTACTAACAAGCCCTGGCTTTTAGTCTGAGGCACACTATGGAATTGATGAGTGAATCTGTGGGGATCCTCCTCGTCCTCCCGGTTAGTGATTTGGGTCATGCAGCCGTACAGAGGAATGCAGAAAAACTGTTTATTTCTGCACATCTGCTGCTGATTGGAGACGGAGCCTAGTTTGTTTTCATAATCACTGTTTGTTTTATGTATCTGTCGGGGGTTCTGACGGAGCATATTCACCGTACAGTTTAGCTGCATATGGTCTTGTATGATTCCTCAGCCATATTTAGGAATGTACTTAGTGTGGTTTATGTTTTTAATCAAGTCTTTAGTGTGTTAATGACCTGCTGACAAAGGGAAGTTAATTGCTCTAATCTGAAACTCATTGAAAACATTGTGTTCATTCTCTTTGCACTCACTCTCATAATATTCAAGCTTGACAGGTACATTTTGTCCTGTCATGAAGATGCATGTCAGACAAGCTTAAATCAAACCATTGCATAATAAGTATATGTTTTAACACAAAGCAACTTTCAGTACATTAATTCATTTACACATTTTGGCATACTGATTTAATAACTTTGTTTAATCCCTGCCCCTCTCCTTTTCTTATCCTTTCTTCAGGTCAACATCATTCCCATCATCGCCAAAGCGGACACAATCTCCAAGAGCGAGCTCCACAAGTTCAAAATAAAGATCATGAGCGAGCTGGTGAGCAACGGGGTGCAGATATATCAGTTCCCAACAGACGACGAAGCCGTCAGTGAGATCAACGCCTCCATGAATGTAAGTCATGCTGCAACACTCAAAAAGTCTTTTACCCTTTTGTATTATTTAATGTAGATATACTATATGACATGCGCTGAAACTGCCTGTTGGGCTGAAGACAAGAAAATTCCAGATGGTTTTGTTGAAAGAAAAAATGATAAAAAAAAAAGATAGCATTGCTCTTAAGACATCTGTGCGCCTGCTGACTTGTAACGTCATGTCTTTAGCAGCTCGTGTGGTAACAGCAGTATATGTTGACACCGTTTTATTGCTTTTAACACGCTCTGAAGAATCTCCAAAGAGAGGCACTCCCAATTCCCACAAATCTGTGAATGTATACAGAGAAAGACACTGCAAATATTTGCAAATACCAGCTGATTCCAGTCATGTGCTTATGCATACCATATACACAAACTGTATACGTGCACTGGCTCTGTGTGATTGCACCAGTTCAACATTCCTCAGTTCTTTCTGTAATTAGAAAAACTTCATAAAGTCGATGGCGACCATCATCCAAAAAAAAAAAATACTGGCAAGATTATACATACAGCAACATAACTGAACATAAGCTAGTGACTTTTGCTCAGGTAGCAAGCACAAATACAAAATAATTTTCTTAAAGTTTAGCATTTAAACTTCTGATTTTATGATGGAAATGATCGTCTTCAAATGCACAAACAGTAAATTCTCTTGTGAATAAATAAGACTGCGTTTGGTTCTCCGAGACGCAGTCCTCGTACAGTATCCCCATCTATTCATAGTTGGTTACATCAGCGCCCACACTCACCAGCTTGTTCCTCTGAGCTGCAACCAGCCAGCTGGTTTCAAATCTCCACCTAATTTTTGAGGTTGCGTATCGGGCATGTTTTCCACATGATGCCTCACTGTCAGTCCTAACGAGGCGTAGTAGCTTTTAAAGCAACAAGAAAAAGTGTATGCGTGTGTGTTGTTTAATCACTTCTACAAAGTAGGCCCTTCAGCCCTCCAACCGAGCCGCATATTAAACTTAAAAGAGAGCTCTGGTTGGAGCGCGTATGACAATATGGTTACACTTCCGTGGTGTGGTCTGGTTGTGAAAGATAAGAGAGGTGACAGCCACAAATTAAACACTTTATTTTCATGTATCCTTTTTTGTTGTGTTGTTTGCACATACTATGTTCGTGTCTAGTAAAATGTAACTTGTGACATGGTTACTGTGCCGTAAAGTACGAGGAAAAACTCATGAGGCAGACGAAGCAGGGACTCGGCTCCTGGTTGTAGCTCCGGTTACACTTTTTTTTTTCTCCAATTACAGTCTTTGAACACTCTAAACTCTTTTTTTTCCCCGTGCAGGCTCATCTGCCATTTGCTGTTGTTGGCAGCGTGGAAGAGGTCAAAGTTGGCAACAAAACCGTGAGGGCCCGACAGTACCCCTGGGGTGTCGTGCAAGGTGAGAACCGTTCACAAGCAAGTTAATCAGAGCGTGTGTCTGGGGTGGGCATTTGTGTTTCTTAAGCAAACACAGCAGTAAGTACGTGAAGGGGCCAGTGGATGTTTAAATCCTTTAGACTGCCACAGAATGAACTGTGATGATGGTACTGTGATAGTAGACATCAAGTATCAAGCTGAAGTCTATGCACATTTTCATCAACATTTATCTAAAGTAAATGGAAAAATTATTATTCATTCATTTCCTGCTGTCAGTAGTGACTGTTGAGAATATTGCTGATCTCTGGTTATGACTTCCTCTAGCTCTAATTAAGCAACAGAAAGGCCTTGAACAGAAGCTGCAGGATGGCGTATTTGGCAGCTAAACGGCGTTCGAGATTTGTCGTGATAAACAGTCGTAATCCATTTTTGGCCTCTGTAGATCTGAGGATGCTGCATAAGTTTGTATATCCACCAGCTGCTTGCTGGTTGTTAGGTTGCTAGGTTACAGGTATTAAATAGGAAAATAAGGTGGAGTGATAGATGTGGAAATGTGGGAGGAGTGCTCTATCATGGGACACTACACTGACCTGTGGTACAGTCTTTATTATGCCATAATACGATTTTATGGCATTGTGAATGTGTCTGAAAGAGGTCAAGGGTGTATCATTTTTGAGGAAGTGCATTGTTCAGTCTTCCTCCACCCCCCCCGCAGCCTCGCTCTGTTCTCTGTGAAACTGTTTTGATCAATAATTAATTATTTCAGTTGTTTAATAAGCCATAATGACAAACGTTTGTTTGGTTTTACTCAAATGTGAAAATGTGTTGATTTTCTTTGTCATATATGATAGTAAATGAAATAACCTTGTTTTTGCAGAGCTATTATATTATCATATGACTGAATAATCAATATTGATGATTCAATAATTGTTGGTTGCAGCTCTAATAGAAGCTCTGGCAGCAACCTGACCCAGTAAATAATGACTTAACTCACACAAATGCAGGAGAATGGTGCAACATTCTGATCATGTTAATATATTTTTTGTTTCGTTTTCCTGACACTTCTCATAGATGCAAATTTAAATCCTAAAACACAGGATCTTTTTGATACCACACGCTGCTGCACATAATAAGCATTAGCACATCATGTAACTCAGCGAGGCGTCCATCAGTATCCATTGTAAAAGATGCTTTCCTGCTCGTGACAGGGTGCATCCCACAGTTTGCCTGTTTATTTTTACCCTCCCTCTTAACGCGGAGCGCCCTCCACAGCTGCGAGTGTGACTTCACGCGGAGTGGCACTGCGAAATGAAGGGCGAGTGGGTAGAGATTTTTTGGGGAAATTGCCAGTGTGCTTTTCAGCGAGCTTGTGATGTGTACGGTGCTATATGTCTGTCTTTTGCGTGCATGTGTGCATATATTCCTGACTGTACATCTGCGTGCATGCGTTGTCCATGGAGACATCACTTATAGTGTCGGGCATCTTGGGATCTTTGTTTCCCACAGCTCGTTCCCCCATGCCTTGTCAATTAGAGCAAACATTTTAATTCAATAACGTCACACAGAGTTGTGCTGTGAGAATATCACCGCTCTGACTCTGAGTTTTACTCCCCCCCTCCTTCCCTTCAGCTTTTTCTCTTCCTTTCCTCAATTTACTGCTCTTGTGTCCTCACCCTCTCTTCCTTTCCTCTCTCCATTATCCACTGACCACTCTCATTCCCCAACCCTCGGAGGACATGCGATGGTTATTTATAAAGCCTGCTGTGTGTCTCATGGGGACGAATTCCTTTGGACTCCATCAGTCATCATGAAGCTATAGTCCTGTGCAGTAACAGACAGAATCGTGCTTCTAAAAGTTACCACTTATCTCTTCCTCATTGTGGAATGTCAAGAACAGATGGGTGTCAAAGGAGAAGCTATGTTTGATTCTAATGAAAAAACAAGTTGTTAGCTCCTTCAGATAACCTCTAAACCTACATTTGTACTTGTTTCTGATGGTGTAAAAGACAAGACTATCTTTACACTGTGGGGTCTTTTTCTGCTTCCGATTATCTCGTCAACCGTCTCTACTTGACAACAAGAATCTAGACCGACGGATGTAACACAAGCAAACTACTTAGCTTTTAGTCCTGCCTGCTTTCAAACTGACGGCTCACCATCCATACAACACACTTTGTCACAGTATCTGAGGGCAGAGGGGCAGAGGGGGGGGGGACAGAAGTCTCAGTGTTTTACTACTCTTGGCCGTCTGAAAGGAAGGCCTGTGTCGGTGTGGAAACAGTTTGTAGATGCCAGATGTCATATAGATGGGTTATGGTAACCTCTAGAAGAGGCATGGGAAATTTCCATTGAGTTGAAGGAAGACAGAGGGAGGACTGTCTACTGATAAAAAGAGTAATTGAATGCCCAGTGTGTGTGTGTGTGTGTGTGTGTGTGTGTGTGTGTGTGTGTGTGTGTGTGTGTGTGTGTGTGTGTGTGTGTGTGTGTGTGTGTGTGTGTGCGTATATGTGTGTTTGTGTTGATCTTCCCTCGGGATCTCTGTTATCTCTCCAGACATCTGTGACATGTGTGTTTGTTTAACTGTGCACACATATTGTAGTGGGTGTTTGTAACATGGATGTTACAGATGCAGTTGTTATTTTTTCAGCATATTTTCAGGTCAGGGCTGGCCAGTTATGATTAAAAAAGATGGTAAAGAGTAAAAATATTTGTCTGTTTCCATTCATTTATACTGTAGATGTAACCTCTTCCTGTACCTTGTCTGTACTCATGCTGGTGTTTATGTGTCTATCTGCAGAGCCCTGTGCTCCAATATCTCGAGGGCTCAGCGCTGCAGTCAGTCAGAGGATTGGCCCTCATTCAGCCCTCAGCAGGAGGGCAGTACAGAGAGACCATTAGATGCCAAATGAACAAGCAATTTCAGTAGCCTGGATGCAGCCCCGGAGAACGGCTCAGTTTGGTTTTTAACTCGTAAATTTTCAGTAATGATGTGTGGCCAACCAGCAAATTTCACTGAAAATAAGAGTCAGTGATTTAGACAGTTCCATCACGGCTTCCATTTCACATCTTTTTAAACTTTATTTTGCTTTTCTGTGCTATTCTAATAAACCTAAGTCTTATTTCTTTGAGTGGGATGTTCAGACACTACATCGCAGTTCACTATCATGCACTGCAGGCTGCTTCCCCAGCATGTTCCACCAGGAGAAGCTAAACACCATGCTAATTTGGCTTTTCAATATAATTACTGCCGTCTTTAAATCCTCACAACTCACAGCTTGTGGTGGTATTTAAACGCAGCATACATCTCCCTCTCTGCCACTGCCACCGCCACCCGGGCTTCATGGCATGTGCGTCAGCCCCCAGAAAGGCCATGTGCCTTCGCTCTGCACGTGCCCTCGCCCACCACACGCACACACACACACACACACACACACACACACACACACACACACACACACACACACACACACACACACACACACACACACACACACACCAGAGCTGTAGAATCTTCACTAACAGGTTGATCACATTAATCTCTGACAACACATGTCCGTTTTAACGAGTCACTGTAGTTTCCCCCTAATTAGCTGGTTGATGTATGAGGTTATACACTGGACCACAGCTGCTCCCGGTTGTACTGCAGTTGTTTTAAGCATTTGGGGAGGAGGAGGAGGAGGAGGAGGAGGAGGGGGAGCTTTATATATCAAATAATTAGCAGTTTTCCAAGTTTCCACATCAACTTGAGTATCAAGTCTCTAAATGGAGGGAAAATTAATGTTAAGAAGGGGAAACTTCTTTTGAAAGGGAATAGAGGGCCAGCAGAAAAGATTCTGGATGCAGGCGATGTGTGAACATTAAATTCACTTCCCTCAAAAGGTAAAAAGTCTTCTTGCCTGCCATTGGGACGTTAGTTATAAAATGTGATTGCGGTCTGTTGGAAGACGTTACGAACACAAGCTTGTGTAGTAGGATTGCGCAACAGTGAATTAGGAATCATTGCTATGCACTTTCTTCTTTTCCCAACTGGTTTTCCATCATACTTTGTCCGGTATGCAACAGGTGAAATGGATATATGGTCTTAAATTTAACGTGACTCCTGAAGAATTCCTGTGGCTGCCCATTAGCACCATGTGTATTGCCATATTATTACCCACTTGGCTTTTCCAGGCCGCACTGTCAACGACCCGATGATTGATTCACAGTACCCATGGATTCAGTCCACATTCTGGCACCCCTGCGCACTTGATCTTCCCGAATTGACTTTAGTTCTCTCCTCTAACAATACCAAACAAATGACATTGTAATTTCCAGAACAGCCCATATTGTTGCGATGGAGTAAATGAGGTGACCTATGAGTAAAAAGGCTTCAGCAGAATGGAAATTGCGCTCGTGGCAGATCCCCCTCCCTCCACTGCTGTCAGTCTGTCAGGCAGGAAACACTTCCTGCGCTTTTCCCAGTATGAATTCATTTAAGCGTGAGAGTCACTCAGTCATGAAGCTAAAGTGAAGTAAAGTAAAGAAAAAAATCAACATGAAAAGTGCGGAATAACTTCAATTTATCAACTCCTGCTTGTTTTGCGAACTGTGATAGATTTGGTTTAAATTAGTGGATTGCCAAATGTGATTTTTTTTTTTTTTTTTTTTTTTTTTTTCCCCAGTGTATTTTGTGCAGACTGCTTCACATTCCTGTAGAGATGTGGTATGATTTCCTGCTTTAGAGAGAGTAATGGAGAGGAAGGGAGGGTAACAGGGTGACAGATGGGGTGTTAAAATAAGTTGGAAGCGGTGAAAAAGACAGTTAGGCACAGAATGATAGCGAGAAGCAAAGACTCAGAGCTCTGACGCTCGCTCATTAACACAATCAAAACCAAATTCTCAACAGTATTCGTCGAGTTTATCATGCAGTAGAAAAACTAAGACGCCCTAATTCTGGTGTGCGTTTTCCCTTCAGTCGAGAACGAGAGTCACTGCGACTTTGTAAAACTCAGAGAGATGCTGATCCGGGTCAACATGGAGGATCTGAGGGAGCAGACCCACGCCCGCCACTACGAGCTGTACCGACGCTGTAAGCTAGAGGAGATGGGATTCAAAGATACAGATCCCGACAGCCAACCTTTCAGGTAGAGACACAGGTAGAGGCACACAAAATCCAAAACCACAGGGATACTCAAGTGTCGACAGCAGGGAGAGACTCTTATTGTTTCAACACAATACCTAATCTTTTCCTGTGTATTTTCGCTCTCTCCTCTGCCCCGTCTTTTCTTCTCTCCAGTCTACAGGAGACCTACGAGGCTAAGAGGAAAGAATTCTTGGGGGACCTTCAGCGCAACGAAGAAGAAATGCGCCAAATGTTTGTGAATAAAGTAAAAGAGACGGAAGCAGAGCTGAAAGAAAAGGAGAGAGAGGTCAGTCTCAAGTGAAGTTATGGTATAGTAGATATGATTATGTGACCATTTTTTTGAAGCTGTTAACTTTGGACAGAAGGTCAGAATTTGTAACAGCCTGTTGTACTTTTTATAACATTAGACACTAAAGAGGCCCGTGCTGTCTGGTGCATGCAGATCATTCTGTATTAATCTACAATGTAAATGTGTAGTGCGGTAACACTGCTTTTGTCATTGTTTTTCCGTACACACAAACAAAATATCCCGTTTATGCCATTGTCAGGTCTATTCCCCAGCGAGAGTCAGCTTAAATGTTAGCAAGCATAACTGAAGTGGACAAAATCATAGAACCACCTGTCAGTATAACACAATATAACCAAACAGCAGCTCAAACTGCAGCCTTCAGAATGGTCATACAAATGATCACATTATTAAATCAACACCTCTCAAAAACAGTTCCAGCAAAAACACAACAGACAAAACCAAAACAACGATCCAAAATGGGCTAAAAGGAGCTGTAGAGCTGAAGAAAACTGCAGAGTTTGGTGAGAACTCTGTATGGGTTAGTTGCTATGAGTGACCGATGAGTCTGGGTATCTTTTCTTCTACCTGTCAGCCTCAAGCTGAAACCTGCGAGGAAAGCCTATGTGGAAGTGCCAAACACTGCAGTTCTTCAAATTACCACTTGAGGCAGGCTACAGGACAGGTCGATCTCCATAAGGCCCCATGGTATAAAAGCCAAACTAAACAGAAGAAATAAACATGTTTATGACAACTGTACTGAGTCTGATTTTATTATAGAACTCACCTGTTCAGTTTATATTAAGACTTAAGACTTAATATATAAGAAAGGTTATGCATAATTAACAGCCTAGCCGCTGTGACTGACAGGCTGGTGCCATTACAGGCAGCTTGTTTGACCATCCAGACATCATTCAGCCCGCCTCACGCCCTCAGACGATGCACGACATTGTCCATTTTTTAGATTAGCTCAGAGGCAGGACAGCCGAAATCGCGACAGCCAGAGCCACCACAGTCTGAGCTTCAACGCGGCTCCTGTGGGTGACGCCACGCATACGACGTCCATTCTTCATACTGTCTATGGTCTGTCCTCAAATCTCATGTCTCTCGCCTGTCCCCTTCCTGTCTGTCCATCACCACCCCCCACGCCCATCCTCCTCCCCCCTCTCAGCTGCATGACAAGTTCGAGCAGCTGAAGCGGATGCACCAGGAGGAGAAAAAGAAGGTGGACGAGAAGCGGAAAGACCTCGATGAGGAGATGAATGCCTTCAATAGGAAGAAGGTGGCAGCCGAGACGCTCTCCTTATCTCAGCCCCTCAAGAAAGACAAGGACAAGAAAAAGTAAGCTTCTTTCTGTCACTCACTCACTCGCCTCATTCTTTCCATAGCAGGAGTCTGCTTTTTCCAACCCTGCTCCTTTTTTTTTTTTTTTTTTTGAACTAATCCTGTTGTCTTTCCATTCTGTCTTAAATCCTGCAACTATTTTTCTACACCAGCTTCTCTTGCTTCTCTCATCCCGTCTCCCTTTGCCGTCTAGCTGCTGTTACAAGTCTTTAAGCAGGAGGTTGGCATTCTGCTGTGTCACATCAATGAGCCTTCAACTGAATGCGCTGTGCAGTTGTCAGCCTATCTCCAACACACACACACACGCGCATTTCAGCTATTATAAAAGCCTGGCATGTGTTAAGGAAACTTCCTCCCCTTTTTGTCCTGCCCAAGCTTAACATTTCCTGTCCTTTCACTCTTTCCTTTTGCCTCGCTCTAATTATTCAGGATATTCAAGGAGGAGCCACTGAGCTCACTCGCCAGGGCGATCGAAAGCTTGGCTTATAAATAGGTGATGCAGAATACAACTCACACAGGGCAAAGCTGCTTTTCAGTAGGGGTATGCTGGTGGAACACAGGTAGAACTACACTTCACTGTACTGCAGATTATTTTTTAAAGCATACGTTTCTTTGTTTTTATCCTCCAGACAGCTCTTGGCTTCTGTTCATTTCAGTACATTAGAACACTTGCAGGCTCCATTCCTCACCGTGAATATCATGTCACTTTTACTTCTTTGTCAAAACACTCTGCGTTGCCAGTAATCCAATTTAAAATTCCTTGAATGCACCTTCAAGGAACCTTCAGCTTCTTCTGGTTTTGATTTACCAACAATGTGCACTATGTGGCCACAAGTATGTGGACAGACCTGTTCATCTGATCGCCACGAATAGTTTCTGGAAATAGTTTTTTCAAGTTTGGCATGCAAGAACTTGATTGGCTTCCACAGAGCTCTGACCTCAACCCCGCCCAACATCAATTATCCACAATCATTTCCATAAACATGATGATGTGGAGCGCATTAGAGAAGTTTGACTTTCACAACAAGCTTTCTTATGCCCGCTTTGTTTTATACTCAAGGTGCTTTTTGTCTTTTTCTAACCTGTTAATGTACTTACTGAGTAAGTTGTGACATAACAAACGTTTAACTCACGACTGATCAGCTGCCTCCGCTCCAACAGTTTCCTCATTGCTCCCATGACTCTATAATAAATCCACAATCACTCCACACAGAGCTGATGTAACCCTCCTCACGTTAATACATGGAGCAAACAGAAACATCACACTCCCGTCGTGTTTTCTGCATGTTCTTCACCTGTTGTAGATGGAAACATGCCTACTAATGCTTCTGTGGCTACATCAGTGTAAATCCATGAATCCAGGCTCCACACTCACAGCATATGGGTGTAATATTTAATGTATGCAGTGTTTTTGCTGTAGCCATCTTTTTAATCTTGGATGTTGGAGGCCCCTTGGCCTCACCAACAATTTAATCAGGCTGTACTGACAATAATGAAGCTAATGGATGTCTGGCAGGTAGGGAACGATCTGAACTTGGACAAATGATCTGCAGTGACGTGAGCTGTGCATGACTTGTAGTTAACGTGGGCCAAGTCGGAGCTCAGGGTTTAATGTGAGGACGTGTGGCTCCATCTTGTGGCCGCTCACACACTTTTCTTTGAGCGCTGCTGGAGGAAACTGATCTTCCATTTTGTGGTTTGGTGAAGGCACAGATCCCTCAGGGGTGATGTTTTGCAAAAAGAAAACACAGAGCTCCCCCCCCTGCAGCTGAAAGACGAACTACACACTGAATGTAGTTGTGATGGCTCACACTGTTTTCCTCTCACTAACACAAGCAGCACCTCTTTGTTTCAACGCTACTTTATCAGCCTGTACATTTCAAATCTTAATTAATAATTCATTATTTCATGAAGCAGTTGTTTCTTCATTCAATTTATTTTCTTTATTGTTTGTCATTGTTTTTCAGTTAATTTATGGGCGCTCCCACACACGACCATGGATTTGTCCTCCATCACCATAGCAACGACAACACCTGTTTATTTTGTTTGTTCTGTTCGTTTTGTTTTGACATTCCATCTTGACATTGTGCACATGGACCAAAGACACTGAGGATGATGATGATGCTCATGTTGAAGCCACAGGGGAGGAAAAAAATAGAGTGATGGTGAGAGATGATGAGGAAAAATGTTCACTTGCCAACAGCGGCCATCTCATTTATTCAGGATCTTTCATGCTATGGTTTGTCTGTTTCTTTGGACACTTTTTATATATATATGCATTCTGTTTTTCTATGTTGTGACTTATTTTCTGTTGAGTTTATTTTTTGTGTTTTGCCATCAACTGTTCACACAGAAACAAGATGTTCAGCCCTTCAAAACTTGTGGGTACTGCAGTGTAACACAGTGGGCGAGTCATTTGGAACCATTCAGTGTTTGAAATGTTGTCCAGGTGTGTGTGACTGTTAACCTTTTTGTAATCAAAACAATTTAGATTAAGTACATTTCACAGTAGAATGAATCCCTGTATCCAATGAGCCCAAATAATACACTTAGATAGCACTATGTCAAGCAATAAACTGAGTACCTGTATACAGTACAACACTGCATATACGTAGGTACTGACAACTTAAAACTTAGTCTTAAGTCTTAATAAAATCTTATGCAATATACTGGTGCTGTTTCATATTAACTCAATAAATGTATGTGAATATTTTCTAGAGCTTACCCAGCTTAATATGCAAAAATGTACTAGTTTTTGAATATGATATTATTGTAAGAAGCACATATGACGGTGTACATTGTCCATAAGTGATGTAACTTTATTGTAAACCATGAGTTATCGCCTTGATTTGAGTGTTGTGACAGTGGTCACACGCACACGCAAACATGAAGCCAGTATGTATACATGTACACACACACACACACACACACACACACACACAGAGAGAGGATTCAGGAAAACATGCAAGCCTCAGACACGGAGAGAAGAGAGCAGCTGTATTTACTGTCTGTCGTTGGAAATAAATGCAAACCCCCCCCCCTCTCCTCCCGATTTTGATGTGTCTCTCTGCCGTGATTTGTTTGACGATATTCATCCAGGAGGGAGATGAAAGACAGGTGAAGACACTTATTCCTTCACACACACACAAAAAAACAACACACAGACGCTGTCGGCTTCAACTGTAACCCAAACAGCTGTCAGCTTGAGGCGCTCTGTTTCCTGTTTAGCAATCCCCAACTAAAGGGCTGAGAGATGTTTGCTCAGTCAGCACACAATCCTCCCTGCTTTCACCACCGTGCTGCTGACCTCAAGCTGTGTGTGTGTGTGTGTGTGTGTGTGTGTGTGTGTGTGTGTGTGTGTGTGTGTGTGTGTGTGTGTGTGTGTGTGTGTGTGTGTGTGTGTGTGTAGGATTGCACGTTTACAGTGTGTTTGCCAGAGGTGGAGAGTAAGAAGTGTGTGTGTGTGTATGGAAAAAGAGAAATATGTGGGATTAATTGACTTTGTATGTCTGTGGAGGAAGAGTGTGTGTGAAAAGGAGATGACGTTGGCCAACAGTGAGCTTGTGAGTGGCGTGTGTGTATACAGTATGCATGTTAACACAAACTGCAGCTGGCAGTTTGGGTTAAAAACCACATGAGTGTATTTCAGCACTTAGTAACAGCTTCCACACTTCCTCATTCAAGTAGAGAGAACACAGATCAAATAGTTAGGAACATAAACTGGATAATGTAGGGTGAGTTGACTTTATTTTCAATTAATCTAGATTTTCTCGGTCGGTAAAACATCAGAAAACCACGAAAAAACACCCGTCACAAGCTGTAAGCTTCTTTATGTATTGTCACATTCTCTATTATGTTTATTTAACGACACAGAAAATGTGCGATTCACTGAAAACAGAAAGAGGAAGTCATGGCACGGTATTGAAATCTTCCCATAGTAAATGGTTTTCTGTTTACAACGAAGGCTTTGCCAGCACTATTATTATTCTGTCCACCACCTGCAGGGCTCACTGGATCGCTTCCAGCAGTACAATCTGTTCAGAGCTCTCTGTTCTCTCGATCCTTTAGTACACCACCAAAGTCTGCTAGCAAAGCTGAGTGATAACCGCTCTCTTACAGTCTGTGTTATACATAAGACAACACAGTGGTTCAAATTTAGTTTAATCATATAAACTTGAGGTATTGTGCTGTTAAACATTAATATGAGAGGTTTACTTTATGATTGGGGGAACGACATGATGAAGGCTGAGACGTTAACCGCTGTGAAGTACACTAAGGTCATATGGGGCAGATTTCACTAATTAAACTGCTGACTAGATAGACATTACTGGAGTCATTATGAAGTAATTATGGTAATTATGGAGGCCAATTCCTGCCAGCGAAAAGAGGAAAATATGAAATGTTCTGAAAGACAAAAATAGAAATACTGCTAAGTCAAAAGTACGAATCAAGTCTTGATTTACTAAAGTTACTATAAGTCAAAATTATGTGAAAATATTGATTTGGTGTCATAAGTTTAACTTACTTGACGTACATAATGTTACAACTGCTGCTAAAAACACAAAAGATATCTTGTTGATGTATAACAGTCTCTAATAATTCCATTTGGGATTGCAAAATGTCTGACCTGATAATCTAAGTCATAATTGTGATATATAAGCAATAATTGTGATATAGAACCAATGCAGCACTCAATCCAACTGGACTGCTGACAGTTCAGTCGGAGATTCAGGTGTGTTATGATAGTAACAGCTAATGCAGCCTCAAGCAGAGATGAGGAGCGGGCTACAGAGGTCTGATAAACTCCACACCCTCAGAATAATTTTGATTTTCAAACTTGTAATCTTCAGCCCCAGTTGATGCTGACTCAAGTGACATCACTTGAGGTAATTTATCAGATTTCAAACAGCTCCCTCTGGAGCCCAGAAGACTTTATACAACTGTCTTTCATATATGCAGTAGTAGTACTTCCCAGGAGCTGTGAACAGACTTTGATGTGTGAAAATGGGTGACTTCCAACTGCAACATTTACTGTATAGTGCATTATATTTATTGCCATTTTATGTGAGTGTAAATTTATCCATAAAATAGAGCCCTCAAAAACAACGCAGTGTATGTTGAATACATCCATTCTGGTATCATTACATGTTGCGGGACCCAACACACGTCGATATAATTTTATGTTTATGGAAACACACATAAACAAAATTTCAGCAGCTTGCTGAACCCCTGAAACCTTTATTCTCTCTGACGCTGCACTAAATATGGCGACCGTCCAATCCCAGCAAAGCTGTTCAACCTTTTGAGCGTAACAAACCAGAAAATGACACTTGAGACTTTTGAAGTCATAGCTTTATTTCTGTGGTTGACCAGACAACAAGATATAGCTGCCTCAGTAAATGGAGGAATATAAAACAAAATAAAAAAATCTTTACATTGGTCACTGGTGTTGCATCCAGCTTGACTGGATGATTTGAAGCAGATTTCAGAAAACAGACAGTAACCAGTTCACATTAAAAGTAACATTTCAGCAGCCTAGAGCGAGAGAACGACGATCAAAGTCTGCTCCATGTCTACAGGCGTCGCCAACATTAAATAGAGTTTAAACATAATATTTTGTCACTGTTTCAGTTTACATGTCATATTGTGATGAAACCGACACATGACAAGGAGGTATTTACAAAATAAAACGGGATGCTTTTATCCCAACACTTCATTAGGAATTATATTTGGGGTATGATCATTGGTGCTCTCATACAGTATGTAATAAAAATCATAATAAAATACTAAATGAGAAATTGATGCTGGATCACTAATCATGTCATCTCATTATTTATCATTCTGCTCTAGTGTTGAACTAATCTCCCAAAGGTGCTCTTGTCTGATATGTAACAATGGCTACACAAAGCAAAAGCATTAATGAAATAAAAGATTTGCAGCATTTAGTCGAGAAATTAAAGCTTTTTTTTGTAAAATGTAGCTTATGCAAATAACTAAATAAACACAGCACAAAAAGGTTTAGTACAAGTAAGTAGAAGATTAAAATAATAAAAAAAGTTGTGAAAAAATAGAATTATTTGCATTAAAAAAAGTCTTAATCTCAAAGTGCTATGTGGCTCTGGGGGGAACCTGAGCACCAAGATACCTCACAAACAAAATCAGGATTAACTCTCAAACATAAAAAAAAGAGCCATTCTTGGCCTCAACCACACTCATAAAAAACACACTCAACTGCCTTATTCTTCCTTTACCTCCAACCTGTTCGACAAAACAACTGGTGGAGGATGTAAAGGACAGGTAGGTTAAAAATGGAGAAACAAAGAAGTAGAGAACTCAAATGGACCAAAAACTCTGAGCCAAAGAGAAACATTCAGATCTCATTTCGGCTCGATGATTTTTCTCCTCGGCTGCCAGGCTGTCAACACAGAGAACAAGTTGTGGCATCAGAGTAAGAGCTGAACTCCAACACTGACACATACACACCTCCAGATTCACATTGTGGCGTGGACAAGTGCACAGAAGAGACTAAAACGATATCTAAATCTGACCTCAGGCAGGTAGTTTCTGCCTTTTCTTAAATCTTTCATATGAATCCTTAAATGTTATGGCAGGTGAGTAACTCAGTTACTTCAGTGCCCCTTGAAACTTGAATGAATGAGGCCTTACAAGGTGCTGAATTACAATACTTCTAACATTCTTGCTGTGAAATGGGACCACTGTGCACTTGTAAGAGGTGGGCGGTGTGAAGAAATGTCCGACTAGTTGACAGCGGGGTGCAGCGGTGGGCAGGGCGAGACGTTTTTCTGCGGACCCGCGACATCGTTCCCCTCCGCCCCTGAAGCCGTCTCCTCACTGTACAAACACCTAAAACCGTCGTAATACTCGTCGCAGTCGCCCTGCTCGCAGCTGCCACGCCCCCTCCTGGCCTGCCTGAGGCGCTGCGTGGGGCTCCAGGCTCGCTCTTCGTCCTGGATCTGGGCGCTGTCGAAGATGTAGACGGCGTTGGCCGGCAGGGAGAACTCCAGGCTGTGTAGGTACTCGTCCACGATCTCCTTGCAGTGGATGAACTCGCCACTATCAACCTGGGAGAGACATCGAAATGGGTCAAATGTTGGAGGCTAGAACTAGATCCAGTTTCACCAAAGTGGCATGATGGTTTTCAACTTTCTAGCATTTTAAGTTGCACACTTTTGTGGCAAAGTTCACCAAAATATCCTTCCCTTAGTTTCCTCTGTGTGACCGTTATCCTGACAGTGTTGCATTGGTAGAAGCAGCTGCTTCAACGGATTATTTGAAGACCTGAACGTGCCAAAATGTGTCTTCATCCAAAACACCGTCAAGTATGATGAAAAATTAATGCCGATTCTGCCAAAGGTGCAAAAGTTTGTAAAATATCTGAGAATTCAGTAGACAAATCTGTATTTTGAAGGTAAGAATTATTTTAACCAAAATATGTTCGTGGTGGGGGAGAAAAAAAAAAAAAAAAAAACAACTTAGTGCTCTCTGGTGGACAAATTATGTAATATGCTGCTCTAAATGACCTAAAACTTATCTATGGCATGGATTCCAATATACCAAACAATAATCATGGAGAAAAGGCCTTCCCAGCAAGCCTGTGCATTTCTCTTACTTGTGCTCTCTTCAGCAGATCAGTGAAGATGGAGAACCAGTCGGGCGTGACCAACTCCAGCTCCAAAGTGATGATGGCCAAGGCCAACGTGGAGCCCTTGAACTGCCAAAGCTGGTGGCAGGCCATACAGTGCTGCACCTGCCTGGTCCACAGCGCCGCCTGGAAACCCGGAGGCCTCTTCTGATGCCCCGGCCCAGCGGGATGCACACCGGGGTCTGTTGCAGAGTCCCAGCCGACGCCGGAGCCGAGCCCGATGGACGGAATGAGGTGAGGGTGGCCGGAGACGAGCAGGGCGTGGAACTGCACCGGAGAAGAGCCAGAGAAACGAAGAAGAAAGAGACCAAAACGTTAGCGTAATGATGTCATTGTTGTCTCATTGTCCATCCATCCCTAACTTCACAAGTCAACATCAAATATACCAGAGCATTTAACGTCCAACCATACATATCTGACAAAAAGGTCAACACATCTTTCATCCCTTTGACCCAAACGCCATTCTCATCCATGCAGGACACTTTCACTTTGCAGTCTGTGATTCTCTGCTCTTCTCAAGTGTTCATTTCTGTATCAGAAGCTACTGTAAAAACCTGAAGCTCTGTGCAGGAGGACACTTTGAGCAACAAGTAGAGAATCTGACCAACAGGTTTTTACTAATGAAGATCCACCTGTTTGCCTGAGGGATCATAGTAACCTAGTTCGTATTGTATCGTACGTGCAGTGCTCTTCTGTGTTCCTATTTGTAGGCAGGAACTTGTAAATCACAATAAGTGGGCCTGGTGAAGAAAATCACAGACTAGATTTTGTTGTTAGTCTTTCATTCATGCTGTGTTTAGCTCATTTGCTTCAGTTTGTCTCTAACTCTGTAGCAAAAATAAGTTTTTCAAGAAAGTTGAATTTATTGGGAGGTAGATTCAGCAATGTGATGCCAAAGTCAAAAGTAATCCCGAAAACAGTTCCTCTTGATTTTTCTAAAAGCTCCTTCCTTCTCCTTAAGTTTTCCTTCTTTGCTCCATTTTTGGAAATGTCGGAAATTCAGGGTGATGTAGCAAACAAAGGAAATTGTGTATTTAGACTCGACAGTCCTGAAAAAGGCTGAAAGATTTTAGCATCACATAACTGATCCTCCCTTTCAAAAAAAGAGCTTTACCTGGATGTTGAAGTATATTTATAGGCATCTCTGTAAATCCTCTTATTTAATCAAAGTGTCATGGTGGAGCGTCTGTGATAAAATTTATTTTTAGTCTATGGAGAACAACACTTTATTTAGGAAAGGGAATTCTTCAGGGCATGGAGAATGTAATGTGAGATAATTACAGTATAGTTAAAAATTATTTATTTGAATAATATACAGAGAAAATGTCTTTATTTTATTATAGTTTTTATTAATACATTATGTCTCTTTATTTTAAAAGTCTTGGATTTTTGTAATACCTAAAAGGGAAGTGCGAGAGCAAGAGTAGATTCATCAATATCAGTCAGATCCACAAACTGTAACAATAGAGGAAAGTGCGATTTTTAGTTTTGAGGACACTGAATCAGTCCGATTCAGTCCAAATGTGCCAAGATTTGCTTTTTGGTGACAGTTTATGGTTTGTGGCTGTTGTTTATTTGAGGGAATGTAGGTTGTCCTTTGGTCTGGGATGAGACTATTGACTCACAGGATGCACGAGAAGACCTCATAAAATCAACTGGGGGAATTTCTAGAGCGAGTAGATCAATATAAACACAAAGAACACAAAATCACTCAGATTAATTTTAGAGAAGATGTGTGTATTAGGATTTATATCACTAAAACTGAAGAAGTTGTCTCAGTGGAAATCGTTTGAATAGTGTGGATCAATACAACGTGGTAAACTATTTCTGTCAAGAAAATGATGGGCTGTATTCATAAAGCACCTAAATGCTGGTCTACGACCTGTTTTACCTCCCAGTCCAGAGTTATATGTAGTGTTCAGCCAAATTTCACATTGTTTTGCTTTAAAGCAATGTCTGCCTTCCCCGAAAATCTCATTTCTTCTGAAAATTTCACATTATGTTAATCAGATCCGTCGTATTGTTTTGCAAAGCTCTTTCCAAAAGAATGATTCCAAGCCAACTGTAGAGGATTTAATGGCATCTAGCAGTAGAGCTGCTGATTTACAATGTGAAAGCCCCGCATCTAGTGTTTAGTTTGTTCATAGTGGGCTACTAGGCAGGGCGGATTCTTGGGAAGAGTACCCGCTGTGTCTGTAGATATAAAAGGCTCACTCTAATGGAACAAAAATATAACAATTCTTATTTTCAGGTGATCATGCGCTAATGAAGACAGTTATATTTAAATATTATATTCCATTTTTGCCTGATTCTGTAAATAGAGCCCCCTAAATCTTACACGCTGGACCTTTAACATGACCAAAAGTCTACAGCCATGCTATTATGTAGAAAGTCAAGGTATCAAAAATCCCGAGGGGGCCATGAATGTATGCACCAAATTTCATGGCAATCCATCCAAAAGTTGTTGTGATATTGGCATTGGACCAAAGTGGCAGACTGACATTGCGATCCATGAAGCCGTGCTGCTAGTGTGGCTAAAAACTACTAACAAGAGAAGGTAGTGAAGTTGTGTGTCAAGTTTACAGTTTAAATAAACTGTAAACTGATATTCAATGCAATTAACTAAACAAATGTTTTGCAATGTAATGAAGCCCTATGTAAAGCCCATCAAAAACTGTTTCCATGGCAGTAAAGTTATTAATCTTTCATCATTCCATCCTGGATGACTTCTTGATAAGAGCATTATGAATACAGCCCTGGGCCCAACAGCATGAAGGGAATGTTGTGTGTGTGTGTGTGTGTGTGTGTGTGTGTGTGTGTGTGTGTGTGTGTGTGTGTGTGTGTGTGTGTGTGTGTGTGTGTGTGTGTGTGTGTGTTGACGGTTTAGTCAGTGGTTAAGGCTTTAGGCAATTATGTGTGAGGGGTTTAACGATTAAACTACTGTAAACAGGTCCATGCTGTGAAACAATATTGTGCCATAAACAGAGTAATGCGGCATGGGATTTTTAACTAAGACAAACCTTGCATTGACATTACAAAGTCTTAACAATTCACAGCATGTTATGGACACGCCAACAACCTAAATCGTCTGTTTCTAGAGGGTTTAGGGTATCCACAGTGGGGCTGCGGGTAAGAGTTAGTCAGAAGTGCCTTGGCCTGATATGCAACACGCCTGTTATTTTGCTGGCAGCTTGCAAATGCAGTCTTACATGGTTCGAGGAATCTCATACAGCTCCATTCAGAAACGCTCTGTTGCTTTTTGTCCACGTATACAGATATCTGGTGACTGGTCTGGGTTATACTGCAAGTTTCGTCTAATATGCCGTCCAATAATGTCACTTTTGCCCTGAAGCTGCAGATGGCTGACAATGAAAATCTTAAAATAGAGTTGAAATGAACCTTTACTTAGCATTTAAACGACAACGTGGCACTAAAGCAGTGATTTATGTTTAGGGTTAGCAGTTATTTAAAACAGGAGTAAAGTGTGCAAAGACAATAAAATGTCTTTTCAGGGATACAGTTTTATGGTCAGCCATTGTAACCAATATTTAATTGTATCATTTAGAATTATGTAATATAAACAATTTTATTCTGATGTATTGGAAGACTAAGTAGCCAAGCCAACATATCCCCCAATTTTGATCTTTGAGTTTATTTGCATGATTTTATTTTCCCTTCTTGTCTACAGACACGCCAAGCAGGACTGAAGGAGTTTAAAATGATGGGCACAATGAGTCAAATCAAATAAATGCACAATCTATATTAGGACCAACTCTTTAGTGTGGGAGGGTGAGGGTTAGTAAACACCATCTTGAAGCAAACATAATGCAAGCATGATGGTTTAATGTGTGCTTTTGTACTGCTGTGTTTTTTTAGGCAAGACCGGGACCTGAATTCACAAAGCATTTCAGCTAGCTGGCTCGCTCTGAGATGCTCTGACTGCTCAGGTCCAGTTTAAAAAGAATACCCAGTTATGTTTGCCTGTCTATCCTGCTGAATTCTGACTTACTATGTGAATGAAATCGACCGGTGTCGCGGTGTACAAGTCCCAGTGCAGCTTGTCTAGAATGATCCTCTCCATGCGAAGAATCTCCGCTGTTGAAAAGTTGCATCCGCTCTGCACAACCAGGTCTTTAACAGAGCCTATTACCTGTTTAAACAGACACCACCAAAAGGGAAGTAAATAAACGTATCGTTTTGAAGTAGCATTGTCGTGGTGTTGTGTTTTTTTTTTTTTTAAAACATTGTACTTTTGTATCCTTAAAAATGACGCTCTTACCTCATCTTCCTCATTGATTTTGGCAGCCAGGACCAATGAGGTAAAAGCAATGCATTTCAGGTATTTTGGTTGGGCCTAAAAAAAAAAAAAAAAAAAAAAAAAAGAAAATATTTCATTTAGTCCTTAAAAAGCAGAAAAATCTGAATGTAAAAACAAACACTAGGAATCAAATGCTTTGGGAGAAATTGGGAAACTACCACATTTAGGTCAGCATTGATCAATTCTAGTGCTGATGAGGGATACCAGTACTTTAATGGGGTTTAAAAGGGGCACTTATACTTTATTTCTTTTAGGTCACACTGAGTGCACACATCTGCATCACTGTCATCGCTCTCCCTGCAACAAACGACAAACTAGTAGCTCAGTTCATACCTATCAGCACGGGATGCATGAATTTCCTTCGGGATCAATAAAGTATCTATCTATCTATCTATCTATCTATCTATCTATCTATCTATCTATCTATCTATCTATCTATCTATCTATCTATCTATCTATCTAGCGTACAGTCTGATGTCAGATACAGATTATACAAGTATTTCCGACCAAGCAATCTGATTGACATTTAGAACGGGCTCTAATCAGCATGACAGGAAAGTGTGCTCATCACGAAAAATATTACTCCGCCATTTCCATGGTAACATTATGAAAATAAAGTAGACGTCCTCCATCAGCTGTGTGGTGAGTTGCTGGCAGTGCTAACTAGTAGCTCAAAAATACATGTAAACAGATGTAGTAGTAGCAACATTAGTTGGCTGGAACTAGAGATTGTCTTTCTTGCAGGTTGTTACAAAGGGTCGGACTACTTGCTGGAGCAGTAAAACGGGTTCCATTACATACAGGCGTCTACAGACGTGACTGATTGTTTTCCAGGTATTTGTCAGAATCTGTATCCCCACGGAAACTGAGATAACACAAGCAAAAAAAGTTCATTTTGAGAGTCAAAAGACAAATACATTTCGATTGTTTTATTTTGTTGGTAATTGTTGTATAATCTCAATATATTACATTGGATGGTGTGGTTTATTATTAACCGCATCACTGTGCAGGTTTTTAGTAATGGGGATTTTAGAGAGATACTGAACGCTGGTTGGAAACCATTAACACATGGTTTAGCAGTCTACCTTGACAGTGGACAGCAGTCGGTTGAGGACACAGACTCCCAGTGCAAAGGTCTCTGGACTGAACTGGAACAGCCTGCTCATCTCTCCGAGCCAAAGGATCATTTCTTTGTGTTGGGATGAAGAGATGTCAGCGCCCTGAGTGGTCAAAGGAGACAACCATTGGTTAATTAATCAAAGACTAGACATCGGGCAATTTTACAAGCAAATGTTTAACTGTGTTTTCGATTAGGCAAATATGACTCTTCCACGCTGTGGCTACGCATTTTTTACATTTGATCTATGAAATATTTATATTTGGTCTATGAAATGTCAAACTATAAAGACAAAGTCCCAAAAGGTTTCAGCCCAAACTTATGTCTTCTATAGGAAATGTTACTCACATTATATGACTTGATGCTGTTGTTTGTTTCCAGTCAACCCACATTTGATAAAAATAGGGCAGACAAGTGTATATCAACACCGCTCAGTATAACAATACAAGTCAACCACATCCTCTACCACTCTAAACAGTTGCAACAGAAAGCGAACATTATAATATCCATGACAGCAAGATTTATTGCAGAACTGAAATATTTTTATATGAGTATACTTCATAAACTGTAGACTTGACACAGGGTGTATAGCACCTACACGATGAAATACAGTCACATAATTGCTGTGGACTATACGCTGCCACCCTGCTCCAGTATGGGATATTGACAACTCATAACCTGAACTTTATTTCTTTATCACGGAAAGTGAGCTTTAAAGAGCTGAAGAGGAGCTGATCATTTCCATAAACAAATGAGACCGTGGCCCGCTTCTTTAGTGTTACAAATCCTGTTCAATCAGAGTTCTTACACCTGACTTTGTTGTGTTTATTAACATTAAAATACTACATGAAGCAGCTTTTAAACAAGCTGGAAATGTAAAATCATCATCTATAAATGCACACACAGACAACTTTGTCGTCTCACCTGGATGCATCCATTCTTGAAGACGGGTACCTTCCATAGGCGAGCCTCCCTCACCAGAGCGGCCTCCAGCAGGACGACCAGGCGACTGCTCTCCACAGCTCCTGGGTTCTTCATTGCGACCGTGGCACAGGCCAGGCTGCACCCAGGGCACACGCACCTGATGGAGGAGAAGGACACAGGTAGGGTTACACATTTTACCTTCATTTACATATGATGATTGTTATGATTTGACGAGGATGAAGATACAACACTGGGTTCACTTTTAGAGAGGTAAACAGGAAAAAGAGGCAAGACAACACAAAGGGTTCAATAAAATAAACAGAAAACAGCAACTTGAGCCTCTCCTTTACATTTAGGACAGGTTTAAACAAGTTCCTCTGTCTATATTTTGACAATTTTGGGCGCCAGTTAGAATAATGTGGTGAAGAGTTATCAAAGTATGCAGCAGGAAACAGACCATCGCTCGGTTTGATAAACACCAACGCCATTTTGCAGTTTGCAGGCAGACCGCGCAGGATTAAGCAACTAGATTTAAATGCAAAATGTTTAAACAGTGTGTACGTGACTAAATCTGCACGCACACACACTCAAACACTCAAGCACACACACTCAGGGTCCAGGCGGGATAATAGGCTGCAGCTGCTGCAGCCTCTTGCACAGTTGCTGCAGCAGTAAGGGGGGGAAAAAAAGAGAAAAACATTTGTCTTCCTCTTTTGTTTCTGTTGTTGTTTTTCGTTGCTCAAAGCAGTCTTACCTCTATGATTTCAAAAACAGGAGTTCCCCACGACGGCAGGTGCATTTATACGGTTTTTCCAATTAGTCCATATTCAGCAAAATCAGCAAACAAACAAACAACAGTCGGATGCTGTTGGAGAATACAGTCTCGGAGGGAAAGGTGTTTTGGAGTGAGTGTAGGGAAAGCAGCCGCATTATATAAAAAAGAGCAAATAAAACCAAAAAAAAAGAGGCAAAGAAGCGCGAATTAATCCAAATGACTGCGGTGGTGGTACGAAAATAAGCGCAAAAAAAAAAAAAAAAAAGAGGCAGGAAGCAAAGACTGTGAGGATTGAGGGCAGGCTGTGTTTTGAACGCTCTGGACTCCGCCCACCGTGACGTCACGCCGTCTATTAAACAGAAATGTGTTAGTGGGTCAGACATACGGGACCCCTCACACAAAATGGTCGAGCTTTCACTGGAAATGGAAGATTTCTGCTGTGTGTCCCAATAACATGTTTGTTCAGGTGCTGAGAGGCAGACTGCAGCTCTGTCTCTGCTGACAAGCTGATTATTTCTCTCTCTCATGCAGGCTGATGTTTCTTATAAATTCATAACATCTTGGAGGGATTTGAATCAGGCTAATTCACTCATCATTGCAGAGATATCTGGATCTTAATAAGTGATCACTTATGGGGTCGTATCTTGTGCTTGTTTGACACAGTTTTACTTTCTTCGCATTCCCTTTGTCCCTTCAGCCTGCTGGTTTTATCCATCGGCACATCCCACCAAACCTCACTCTGAGGGCAGGTACAGTCCTGCTGCAGCCTCATCTCTGTTGTTGTCTTTGATATTACTTTCAGGGGTTTTCCACTGATGGCATTTGTCAAGTAGTAGGATGGAAAGCACATTAATAGTCATGGTTTTGGGCTTCTTGCTTCATGTTTCCTGTTTTATTTTGTAATTCTCCCCTTTCTATGTGTTTGTGCTTTACTTCCTGTTGTTGCTGTTCCAGCTGGTTGGTTTCAGAAGAAGCTCAGAGTGTGGTGGCTCTGGCTGTCACCATCACTTGGCAGTCCAGTCTCTTCTGCTGCACAGCTAATCTAAAAATGGGCAAAGACATGGACCTGAGGCTGTCAATCGAAGTGGCTACACTGGTAATTATGCATAACTTTAAGTCTTGATATAATTTGAACAGGTGCATTAGTTGCAACCTGTATGAGGCTGACTTGAGGCAGAACTGGACACACTGGGCAACCATCCCTCAGTGACCCCAGGAGCACCAGCTATAGTGCATAGAAATTAGTTTGCTATTTGATAAATTACTATTTTGTTTGGTTATATAATAGTGGTTAAAGTTGGATTTGGCAGGTGGCAGAACGCTACCTCAAACAATATGTGAGAATTTGCTGCTTTTATATCATCTTAAATTCAGTGTTGAATGTTGATGTCTAAGGAGCCCAGAAATGGACATAATGTAAGAAAAGGATAACATACAAGTCAAAAATATAGTTGAATTAGTTATATTCCGGAGCGTTCCTGTCCATGTTAACCCCCAGTAATACTGAACGCACCACCAAAGAACAATATAACCATAACGGGTCATAGGGGTCTCATTTTTACCATCTTAAAGATGGGTCCCATGTCAGATTTTGATACTTGGAGAAACATGGGTTGTAGATACAGGATGGGAGTTAGTCAGCAGTTCAAAGTACAGTTTTGCCTCTGAGCGCCCTGGTGGGTGAATCCAGGCATGCCTGAGGCTGACAAAGTAACCGTAGTGAAAGTTAAGTGTGACCACATGGAGACAAGCCCAACGACTTGAGTCTGAGATGGTTTCAAATGGACACTAGCTTTAAACCTTTATGATTAACAGTATAGCCGTAGCTTTGATTCTGCATGAAGTGTTCAGCAATCATAGCTGTTTGTATCAACGATACATTAGCAACGACTGTTCGTCTGCTAATGTTAACGTGTTGCGTCTGTATCTTGAGTATTTCGGCCGTAAGACAACAGAAATGTTTTGTTGGAACTAGCAAATGTTTCACTGTTTTGCTTTAATAAATAAATACATACTCACATGATCGACTAATCAACTAATCATTTCGGCTCTATCTGACAGAGAGAGGCTAATCAACTGACTGTCCAACACTGCTATCAAAGAACCAGAACCAGATGCACTTGAACCACCTCCAGGTATGTCTCAGGATAATGTTGTAATGACTGTTTATGACATATTTACTGTATTAAAGGTCCAGTGTTTAGGATTTAGTGACAGCAGTGAGGTTACAGATTGCAACCAAATGAATTCCCCTTTCAACTGTGAAAGAGAAACTATGGTGGCCTGTGTGGCCCTCATGAGGACAGCCCACAAAAATACTTTCTGTTTGTTTTCTTTCGCTTTCATTCTTACATAACTGATAAGACAACTATTATCGGACATGGGTATTTTCAAGGCGCCACAGGCCTGACCTAAACCAGAGGTTATCTATGGGGACCTGCTGCACGCAGTTGTTTTGAATGTGGGTGTCAAAGTGTCACAGCTTTTAATTCAATTCAGTGCCTTCTCAGCTGATAGTGAAACTAAACTTCAAACTTTCAGCAGTCTTCGGAATAACAAAACAAATGCCAGGGCTGAGACAACAGCAGGGAGTGTTGCAATCCTTACTCAATATTGCTCAATGGCATATTTTTATACAGTAGCTTATTTTCCTCTTTCCTCACCAAAATCTCTTAGCACACTTACTTATGGGAATGAAGGGAGAAAACACACTGAATTTTGTGGCCTTTGACTTCATGGTTGTTTTTTTTTATGGTTTTCATGTACCACACCACACATTATATGTGACTTATGAAAGCAAGTATTGACTAAATGCCAGTCCTGCCTTCTCTCTTGACAAGTGTAATTAAATCACTTGCTTTGACAGTGAGAATTCAGACAGAAATGAGCTTTTTGACTCTTCTTCTTTCGCTGTTGCCACTGAAAATCAGAGAGCATTCATCAATGTCACGGCTGGCAGAAGGATTTGATTAATTGAAGCCAATAAACATTTCCTCACACCAGGGAAGGATGATTATATTATTGTTCTTTTTTATGGCAGTTTGAGCTCCCATTTAGGTGCGCGGGGTTTCTGGACGCGAGGGTTTACGTTGCATTTGCTCTTCACTTGTCCTTAAACCATGGAACACAAGCACACATCCTTGAGTCAATCACTACTGTATCTGCCTTTTGAAATGTCCTTGAGATAGGCTAACAATCTTGAGAACTGGGCCATCTTGGTTCAGCTAACCCTTACCTCTGACATCTTTCTGATTCTACATGAACACAAAGTTTTTACAATTTCACATGGGACGTTTCTGTTTGTAGTTTTCATCCTTGCTTTTCTCACAGGTTTAAAGAGGGCGGGGCTCAGCTGTAAAAAGGTGACAGATGTCGGGTTGTTAAGTTATGGTGCTATAGGCCACTGTCAATCAAATCTAATCAATATGCACCCACACAGTCCTGATGAGATTTGCTTTTAGCTATAACAGAGTAGACTTTTTGAGTGTTAAATGAAGAATGTTTTTTTCCCCCAGTATGAATTTTATTGAGATATACTCAAGATTGTAACCAGGTTTTCAGTCAGTCACTGCTCAGCTGATAGTGTGTTAGCACTATGTAGCACATTTATGGACGGTTAGTACTTTAAAAGTAACACAAACTTGAAGATGTAGAATTGATAGATTAGACTCAAAGTATGGTGACTCCCTACCTTCAAGGTCTGACTGTCAAACATTGTAATAAATCTCTGAAAATCTTATGTTAAAAGTCATTGCAAGGTCCCATCAATCAAAATTAGTCAATTGCCTGGTTATAATCCAAATGGAGATACTGCAGAGCAGGTCTGAGAGAGGAGGTGTGTTTAAAGGTAAACCTCATAGCCATTTCTTTCTTTTAAATCCAGAGGAACAGAATTGAACACTGTCCAAATACTCATTGTGTGCAGCGTGCCTGTAACTTATTAGCATGGTGGTATAATAGCCTCTTAAGTAATTATTAATGTTGCTCTAATTAGCTAGCTCACTTGTTGTTATAGTTGAAATATGAATTCATTATTTATGCCTGTTACAGGCCAATAAACTGTGCAAGAGACCTGCCATAGTTGTTCTAGTTTCCCGTCCCCTCGATGGACGTCAGTAGGCAATAGATTGCTTCATGCTACTTTATACTAACCTTTATAGATCCGACCTGATGTACAGATTGCAGATTGTGCAACAGTGCATTGATGTTTCCTTTTTTTGACTGGAAATCAAACAGCACACGTTATGACAGGAGGAGAAAACGCAGCTTCACAGTCCCCTGGCCTGGCTGTTTCCGTGCTGTCAGGAAAGCTCTGAAACCGACTCTCGGAAAACTTCTCTGTCCCTGAATACAGTCAACAAACTTTATCTACCAACAGACGTCAGCTGAGGGCAGAAAGTGTTTGCTTTTCACTCTCAGTCACCTCGTACAGCTGACTGACAAAAAACAAAGTTGACCAGTGTGTCTGTGCCGAGGTCACGACTGGAATGCTGATAAGGAAAGACGGGCCACAGCGAGCGGCGTCTCTGCATGTTGACAGAGGGTAACAAGCAGTGGAAACACAGTGGTTGTACTCTATCAAGGCAGGTTGTGTTTGACTTACAAATTTTGTTTGTTCTGTGTGCTTAAGACGAGAATGTTGAGGTTGTCTTTTAATTCATATCTCACAAGGTTATGCTCGACACATAACTCTGTCCTTCCCTTTATCCTCTTGTCTCTGCTCATTCATCTCCGCTCTCTGCAGTCTAAACTGTATCATGCAGAATGTCATGCTTGCTAACTAACTGCTGATCAGACATTTTACGTGTTTGCACAGTAGTGTGTGTGTTTACATTCCATCACTCTCAGTCACCAGTGGGGATATGACTGGACGGAACAAACTGTTGATATTCATGGGTTTGAGTGTTTGGCTGCTCCCTGTTGGTACACAGTAGCTCTCTATTACTCAGGTCAGGTTGTTTTTCTGGGTGGTTTTGTATAATTTGAGAGAGAGGGCGTGGCAGTAATACTGCTATTTCCCATCAGAGCCATGCTTAAAATGAGCACACTGATGGCATTAAGTGCTTAGAGGAACAAAAACATCAGCCAATATTTAGCAAATTCAACAAACTTGATGAATCACTGCAGATTACCTGTCAGTTAAAGAATAAGGCTGACAATATTCTTTATTCTTCTCAATATTTTTCTATATTTTTCTCAACAAATCCCATTAAAAACCAACAAGGCCTTGGTCTAATTTTCAATATTTTCCAACTTCCCTGCCTCAAACCCATTTGTTCCCATTTCCAAACATCTTTACTCGTACCGACATAAATAGTGGATTTGTTGGGAACTATTTCCAACCACAGATTTAGTGCACAAGTAGATATTTTACATTTATGGTACTGACTCAAAAAGCAAACAAACTACATTGCCCATGTTAGTAGTGTTACAGTCTGGCTCATTGATGGGCTTTTAATCTTTCTTGGACAACAATGGTTGTCAATGGCACAGAGGAATACGCCACATCAGACTTATGCACAGACAAGACTTGTTAGTAGATCAACTCATTGCTATTACTGGTCTTTCTATGGGATTTGGTGACAGTGAGAATGTAGAGTTTAACAGTTTAACTTATCTTGGGACCATGATGGATTGATGTGTTTTGTAGATCTACTAATAAATGTAAACAAATCAGGTGACGAAAGTTTTATAATTCACAATACACCATAAAATGATATTAAATGTGTAGTATATTTAGTTTAGTTTTACTCATTTTGCTCAGGATGTAGTTGAAAGTGAATAGGGAAATGTGCAGCTTTTATTTTATTTTCAAAATATAAGTTTGTTAATTCATCTTGTTTGGCCTATCAAATATCAAATACCTGCTTGACACAGCTTAAAATGGCTTTCATTCTCTTTTTGTGTTGCCCTGGTAACACATCTTCTATGTTTAACAGTTAAATAATTATTATATAAGTATTGAACATGAATGACATTGGTTAAAAGGTTATCAGTTATGAAAAATCAGTCAGCTGAAGCCAGAATTATGATGTGTGGTGGCCTCAGATATAAAACATGCTGCATACATATTTTCTTAAGCACATTATTTTATGAAATAGTGATGAAAAATCTAGTTAAAAAAATCTACACATGCAAAGTTTAAAAGATGAAACATTAAGCTTGAATTACCCCAAAGGAATACATACATATGTAATCATATAGAGTGCTAGAGTAAATTCACAAGGGAACCAAACCGGACTGCTTGTACAAGAGATAAAAACACTCACAGAGCCTCAGGCGTACACTGGATTCAACTTCTTGGATCCTAAGTATGAAACAGAAAAGGAGACTCTACATGTTTAGCTTGATGTCTCAGTGATGGTTTGAGCAGAGTCGGCTCTGATCAGTTTAACAAGAATTTACAATGTGTCTGCGACCCCCTGTGTGTCGCCTCTACCCCCGTAGCTGAAGAATGCTCAGCACCACACCGTAAATCAATGTCAACTCTGAACCAACTTTGTCCTGTCAGGAAGGCTTTGTGCACTTGGCTGAGCACATTATGTTCCTAGAGTCACATCTGATCTCTGACTTTGATCACTGCCTGTCGGGCCAAACTGAAATGGTTTTTCTTTTCTTTTTATCTTTTGAGGCCCCTCTCGAGCGTTGTCGCCTCAGCATTGGCTTAGCTAAACTTTATGTACATGCGTGCCTACAGTCCACAGAGGGATGTTCATTTCTCAGGAACTCACTGTTTGAACATAATGTTCTGACTCACTACTCGTGATACTGATCCCTACAGATAACTACAGAGTATAAAACGTTCATCCCATATTCTTAGATCACATCATATAGTAGTTTATATGGTCAGTGCAGATTGATAAGATTTTTTTAAAATGTTGTATTTTTAGCAACTCTAACAGTGTAGCTCACTCTGGTGCAGACTGAAAACTATTGGATGGATTGCCATCAAATGTTTAGCAATATTCATGGTCTTCAGAGGATGAATTTTACTGACTTTAAATGTAATAATAAAGTTTGTTTAGTATAGCATTGGTATTACTCTGCCAACCTGATATCCTCTAGTAAACGTAACCCTAAAGTTCTCTTCGACACCATCAACAACACTGTCACTTCTGCATCTCCTGATGTTCCTATTTTCTCAAATAAGGATTGCAGTAACTTCCTCTATTACTTTGTGGACAAAATTAGAGATGTCAGGGCTAGCATCATCCCTTCCTCATCCAATGTGCTCGTCAATTTTGGACACTTTACCTCCTGTCACCCTGCTAGATCTCATTGATGTGGCGCACAGCACAAAAACTTCTTCATGCTCAAATGTACGTAGGTCTATTGGTCCATCTCAATCAAAAATAGTTTTCTGCAAGCTGATTGTGTCCCACCATTCAGTTGTTCGGCCTCATCTGAAAAAAAATTCTAATCTCGACCCATCTAATGTCATCATTAGGTCAAACACTTAGTGCTAACCAGCGAATATTAGCATGCTAGCAAGCTTAACTAAGATGATACACATGATAAACATTGTACCTGCTAAATATCAGCAGGTTAGCATGCTTATTTTAGCATTAAGCTCAAAGCAACATCAGCAGTAGATACAGATACAGCATCTGTATCTATGGGTACAAACTTATAGACCTATTAGCAGGAGAGAAGCTGGAGCTTTACAAATGTTTTCAGCTCTTCAAAATCTTCATTTGAGTCTCATACACATGACTCCTGCACTTTTCTATCTCACCAGCAATGAACATATGATGATCTTAGAGCTGAAACATAATCTTATTACATATTTTATTGCAGTACATGGTGGAAGGATAGGAAAGGTATTTTAGTATCATGGATTGCTAAAGAAAATGCACCTTTTGAGTAGTGATTTGGTGATTTAGGATATATATAACCCTTGTTTTTTTCATTTTAATGACTATATGTTCACAACTGAGAGAATGAAGAATCAGTCAAATGCATAAGAACCTACAAAGGTGTTGAATTAAATCTTAATTAAAAAGTAGAAAGTCCATGATGCTTTTAACCACACTGTGATCCTTCCTGTTCAGTTCAAAGCATCTATACAACTACAGTAAAACCATTTAAACACATTAGCAGATGGTTCCTGGCCAACAGACCTGACTGTGTATTCTGCACTTAGCCATTAATCTATCGTAGTGCAGATACAGGAAGAGTGACTGGAGGTATGCCATCAAAATATGACTGGAATCATCATAGTCTTAACCTCCTGCAAGCTGACATGATCATTAACATAAAGATTGTTGGAGCTAGCATCAAGCACCACCACTGGAGGGAGACAGAGGCCAGATCATAGATGTTCAGACGGGTGCTGACCATTCACCAACCTCCCTTAACCCCAGTCATGTCTTGCTTTTGATTTCCTTCATCGTCCCTGTGATGTGAAGATAAAATAGTGAACTTCACTTCCATTTGTGCACACTTTTTTTTTTTTTTAGAAATAATTCCCTTCTATCTTTGTTCTTCCCCTGAAGCACCCCACTGTGGCTGGCTCTCAGATGTCAGATTTCACCTCTGTCTGGCTTGAAAAGCTTTTGTGGAGAATTTCCAGAGGGGGAGACTTCAAATCGTTTGGGTTAGAGAAGAAAGAAGCAGTGGGAGCAGGTAGAGCCCATAGATTGACCATCATCATAAAGTAGGTCTGAATAATACAAAAACGCAGTGCTCCTTTCTCCCTGTGTTCATGTCATTATTAAAGGTTGTACGCTGAAGGTGGAAAACATCGACATAATAACATTGAGGCTGGCTCAATCAATTTCATGGTCTGTTTAATGGAAAAGTGTCAGGTTGTCCTATTACTTTGTACAGTCAGTGTGTCTGATGTGGCGTAATAGATAGAGATAAAACAGTGGAAGGTTACATCACCAATCCACATGTCTTATTAAATCCAGCAACAGGGACTTGAAATGAATTTGAATCTCAGCATAAAATAAGCACATCAGTAAGAAAAGTACATCAAAGGGCGAAAAAAAAAAAAAAAAAAGAGGAGAGCAGCAACGAGTCTGTATAGTCAAATATGTGGCTGTTCCATGATGTTATTAAAATTTCACTTTTCAATTAAATCAAATCAGAAACGGCACAGGTGCTTCCATGCGTCGGTGATAAATGGCTTGTTTACTGATGGGAATTAATGTTTTTTTAATTCCTGCAAAAAAAATACAAAAGGTCTGTACAAAGTGTCGAGTTGGTGGCTATAAAACCAAACATTTGTTCTGTCTGATATCAAAACATTACATAAAACTAAGTGGTTTACATTTTCATGTCATTCTACATATAACATAGCGGTTGTCTTCACTCTCTGAGTGTTCAGCTTCTGCACAGAGCTGAGCGAGTGTCGCATTTTCTTAGATACTATGTATGTATTGCTTTGGATTTGTCCAGGTCCTGGTCAAGCACTTGGCAACAGGCAGAGGAGCACAAAGTGTGACGCTGTGGTTGTCTTTTCTATCAGTAGGGGGCAGTGTGGCAACACAGGCGCTGTGCTGCTTTCAATAATCCCTGCACAAAAGCTCTCTTGAGTACAAAGGGAGGAAAATATTTTATAATAAAATCATCTTGGAAGCAGAGCAGCAGTCGCCTAGGAATTTCTGGAAACTCAATATCTTTCAATGTCTGAGTTGGAGTTTCTATCTCTGGTTCTTGTGTCGCCTTTTGCCTTTTGCTCATATTACAGTAAAACTATCTCAATAGTGTGAAAACCTTTTCATTTTAGTGTGGATATTGAGTTTAGTTTGGGCTGGCTGTCTCCCTCTTGGTATTTGATTCTGTAATTTGGATCGTAGATGGATGCACACCTTTGTGTAGTGTTACTTTGTCCATGTGCTCCCCAAGTGCTTCAAACACGTCTTCCTTGCTGTTTGATTTAAGAGCAAAGAGTTGATCATTTATACTGTGAAATCGGTTTACTTTGGTTCAGTTTGGTTCAGTGGATGAGCCACACTTGGAGCCTTTTATAAGATACCTCTTAACTTTGAAATTAAATTCTAATCAGCAGTCTCATCCAAGTGCTTAAAATGGAATAAGCAAATTTCCATTTAAATCACTTCTCTGTTGTATAGCACCTTGGGTGAAGAATTAAATTTAGGCCTAATCAGTATTGAGTGTGGGTTTACTTCGGGCATTAAACAAATTAAGATTTATGGCATCAGATTGCTTGACTGAAGCCACCCACTGTATAATATTCATTATTGCACAGCTAATTGTCCACCATTGTACATATCATTATGTTAGTAATACCTGCGAGGGCATTCTTTGCTGTTATCCTGAGTTCCCTGAAGATTAGGGAGAAAATTCTGCTCATTATGGAAATTATTAGTTTTATAATCCACGCTGAACAATGAAGTCGTGTGGTCAAAATGACCTGTTAATGCACCATATCTGCACTGTTGAGCCCCAAAAATGAGTAGTTGCATAATGTACTTACCCTTCATGTAAGCAGTGGCACATTCATGTTAAAATATCAAAGCACCTTTTGATCTAATGTCACCAAGGTGAAGGAGGAGTTGCAGCTGCTGATTTTTCATGCAGCAGCACAGCCCTCTCCAACTGTTTCTCATCTTCTTGCTTCGCCTTGCGTCTTATATAAGAAGTCGACTGCACTCATTCACAGCCCTGGAAATGTGAGGAACGACTTCTTGATTGGCTTCAGAGTTTCTGAATCTCATCATATTTCAGCTATGCTATTGGATGTATTGCCGTCGAAGTTGGTGCAGATATCTATGGTGCCCAGAGGCTCAGTCCGAATGACTGTGGTGATCCTTTGACTTTTCCTCTAGCACCACCATGATATTCACATGTAGCCTTGAACCAAATATCTTGACAACATCAGGATGGATTCTCGTGAGATGTGGTGCAAATATTCATGTGTCACTCAGGATAACTTCGAATAACTTGAATGATCCCTAAACATCTCATTAGAGTCATTATCAGGTCAAAGTTTTACTTATCCAGTACAATGGTTTATGACCAAATACCTGCATAACTGATGACCTTCAAATCAGCCTCAGCTATACTTTGGGTTTGCAGCTGATTAACAAATGTTAGCATGTGAACACGGTAAAGTAAGATGGTGCTCAATGACATTTAGTATTGTCACTGGGAGCATGTTAGCATGCTGATTTTAGCATTTAGCTTAAAGCACTACTGTGCATAAGTACAGCCTCACAGGGCTGATGGCTATCCATAAGCAGTGTCCTAAATCCAGACTACACAGTACACACGAATGCCAAGTTAAAGTATACTCCAAGTGGACAGTATGCAAAAAGACTGTTGACAGACAATATTCTCTCACAGTGAAATGCACAAGGGAAAGGCAGGAGCAAATCACAGATGAAAAACTGAGTGTGCATGGTGATGAAAGAGTCCTGAACTCCTAGTTTGATTGCCTTTACACAACACATCACTTAATTTCCTTATATGAAGTATCAAACAGTTTGGTATGTTGATTTCTTGTATAGTACAGTATACTATAAAGATTAGCATATACAGCGTAAGTCTTGTTTTCTTTTTAAATCACAAACTGCTTGTTATTTCTTACTTCAGTGTGTGTACAGGAGTTTAGAACAGTGAGCCCTGTCTTGCATTGTTATGGCCTTTGTTGTGAGTAGTTGAAGCAAGGTGATTTTTACTCCTCAGATAGTTTTATATGAAGGGCTTTTAGAAGCACGAAGATGTGAGAGTATCCAGTATTTCACAAGAAGAAAGCAGCACATTTGAGAAATTGTCGAAAAAAAAGGTCATGTTCATGTTGTGACCCCTCAAATTCATCTTTAGACCCCTTGGGAAGTCCTAAACCCCAGGATGGAAAACACTGATTTCGAGGGTAGAGGTGAATTTCTTCCTGCGGCCACCAACGTGCACATGATATGCTATCCAGAGAACTTTTACTCAAGGTGGGTGTGGGAAGGAACATTCAGTACAAGTCAAACTGCGCAATGCACAAATAGCCTCCCACGTGCATTTTAAAGAATAGATTGAACAGCATCTCAAAGTCTTGTTGCTACAGTTTAATAACCATGACAACCCCGTTGGTCATGTCATTACTTCTAGGAAAAAAAAAAAAGTCACAGAGGGAGTTACACTGGAGAGAATGGCTATTGTGTAGGTGGAGAAGGAAGAGGAGAAGGAGGAGGAGGAGGAGGCAAGATATACCAACCATCACCTTCCTGAGGAAGAAAAACACATGAAAGATAAAGAATGAAAATTACAGGAAAATCCAGGCTATTCTCCTCAGAGGCATTAAGCTGTGAGAGACATATGAACGGCTGGTTTGTTAGGCTCACTTTATAATTAGACTTTGGGCTGCCACCATCATTTCTCATCTCTGTGGAAAGGAGAGCACCAGTCCTCATCACAGCAACCTGCCTGGAAGGTGCTCATTAATGAAGTGATGGACACACACACACACACACACACACACACACACACACACACACACACACACTCACTCACTTATACACTCAGGAGCCCTTTCTACTTTATTTACTCCAGCAGCTCAAATAATTGTTTTTCATCCAATTTTAAAATGAGGACCGTTTTTTTAACAGCTGTGAGGTAACGCCTGCCTCTGAGCAGGACACACACACACACACACACACACACACACACACACACACACACACACACACACCCACACACACACACACACACACACACACACAGACACCCAAGAACACACACATACACCACATGCTGTAAAGTGAAAAGCTTGTCATCTTAATTATCACGTTGAAGTCACTTTTAAGGATGCTATCATCCGTTTCATTTGCCTCTCTTCATCATCTCTGAAACACAGCATCGGCAGTGTAAATGATGACATAGAAATACCAATCATGTTTTATTATTTTAATGTTTATTTGTAGGTACTGAAGACAGTTTCTTTCAGAACAGATTGGTACTGTTTTATAAGGCCAGCTTCCTCCCTTTCTCTTGTTTGAGGAGTTTAAGTGTTTTTGGTTACTCTTTTTGTTTGAGTAGGTGATTATAAGTTGGTTTGATTTAGTTATTTTGTTCGTTGTTCTGCTGGAGGACACCCTGAAGTCAAAATGTTCCAAAAGTTCTGAGTAATAAATACTTTAATGGAAGAAATATCTTGCTGCTGCTGCTATGCAAAACACAATCTTTTCACTTTGTCAATGGGCACCTTGACTGCTTTTGTAGACTTCTACTCAACATTTACCAGTGCTGCAACAAAGATTAGATAAAGTTAGACACATAAATGCATAGTCTGCATACATACAGAGACTAGCTACCAGACACAATGTTACAAATCACTTTTATATATAAACTAAAGATGAGCTGACCAAAGACAGAACCTTGTAAAACTATTCCTCTCTGATATAAATGACTGTAGACAGCTAAGACTCAAGCCATTACAGAGTGATGACATTTGCAAAGTTTAGAAATGACAATATAATTATTATAATATTGTAGTTTGTGAAACTAAACTGGCAGTAAATCTAGTACTGCAAGATGAGTTTGTCAGAATACAAACAAAACATTTTTCTTTGAAGTAGTTAGACGAACTTTAGATGGTTGTATACGTGAAAAGAGTTTGTCTGAGACCAGCTGATTCTCAGCCCAATCATACTGTATGTAACTCACGTATTTATACATGTCATATGATGTTATTAATTTTTGTTCTTGCTCTTCTTAGATCTTTATACAATGTAATAACAGTTTCTCAGTCTAGTTTAAAGTGCACAATCCCATTGTTTTATAGGATTTAAACTCAACCCCCTTTAGCCACGGTGGGGATATTCTCCTAATCTATTGCTTGACATTATTATTTCATATCCCAAGATGAATTAACCATCACGTTTGTAGGTGCTATGCTTATAGGTTTCTGTATAAATGTGTTGTCTTTTTTGTAGTTATGTTGTGGTGTATGATATATCTTTGTACCTATGTATTTATGTGAGGCTATGTACAGATTGTGACAACACATTTCCTTGAAAGAGCAATAAAGAATATATCTGATGTCAGAATTAAAGGTACAGCATATTAGAAGCATTCATAATGTGAATATAATATACTACTTTCTCATACCTGTCACTATAACTGCTAATAGAATATTGTACCTTGACATTTTGAATATTGCCCAGCTATTTATATGACTGGAGTGCCTCACGTTGGAAGTAAAAGTAATATTAATAGTCCTCATTGAAACCACGGGGCAGCAAGAGCTAGAACCTTGGTTGGATGTCTAAGTTTAAAACAAGGTATACCAATAAGGCTTTTGAAAAATACACACACCGTGATGTGATACGGTGCTGGCTCATCCATGCTAATGTAATTCACTGCTGTTTGTCTCAGCTGTGGTGCCAAACTCTTCTCAAGTGACTGCTTCGGGGTATGAGTTCTTCTTAAATCCCATTTTATGCATCTCTTGTCGTTTCTTTTCTCATCCCACTTACAGCACAAAAGTTTATACGTGAGGATGGAAGGAGCATCTGACAAATGGGACATTTTATGACGTGTTGCACAGCTGTATCACCTACCAATGGATGTGTTTTCTGTGTTGGTTTGCCAGATAATGTGGCATATAGCGTGCAAGGTAAGAAAGGGCATTTACTGACCACTTTTATTTATCTATGTTCCTTTATACTTAAACTACTTCCACCAGTGTTGTGGTCCTCGAGATTGGTCTCAGTCACTTCACTCGGAAGTTTCAGTTTCATCTCAAATTGACTGTCTCTGTCTCAGACAAAGAGGCCTCTTGATTTTATTTCAAGACTGGTCAAGACCACAACTGCAGGGATATCACTAAATCGCCAGTGCATTATCTGATTTATTTGTTAACATTGTTACTGTGATTGGAAGTAAAACTTCCTGCTTCTAATGAAACCATAACTTGATTCATTTCTACTTTGAAAGTTTTGTTACTGTGAATGGCTGTCACCCCTCCCCACTGCTCCTTCACAGGAGAAAGTGAGTGCGTAGGAGTTGTGTAAAATCTCAAACAGACCAGATTACAAAATCCTTAACCACTGCATCCGCAAAAATCTTAGCTACATATCAGCTAGTTGGCTAAGTAGGTTATATACTGTCTGGTGTTGGTCTTGACTTGGTTTTGCCCTGCCTTGGTCTTGGTCTTGACTTAAACTCATGCCCTCAAAGTCTTGATTTTGTCTCTCTACACTTCAGTCTTGTTCACGAGATCTCGGTTTAGGCGGTTCACTACAGCACTGACTTCCACTACATTTCATATAGGAAAAATTGTACTCCACTTTAACTCCACTACATTTATTTGACAGAGATTCTCTAGTTCTGGTCCAGATTTTAGATACAGAATATATGATCAGCAAATTAAATAATACATTTTTATAGTTTGGACTGCCTAACAGTATAAAAAATAATCCCTACCTCAACCACCCATGACAACAAATACTTCTTAAATGTTAATGCATGAATAATAACATCCCAGTAATATAATAATAATAAAACACTTGATTAGACATAATTAGTACCTTGGATACTATAGTATACCTAGTCTACTATTATGCTGCTGATTAAACCTTTACTTAAGTAAAAGTTTTTATTCAGCTTTACTTAAGTCAATTCTGGAATACAGTGTGGAGGATTTGGTGGCATCTATTGGTAGTTGCAAACCCTTCGCCTCGCCCTCTTCTTCTTAGCTTGAAGTGTGCTTTGTACTGTTAAAAACAAAATCTTGCTTTGTAATTTCCTTGTATGATGCATCAATTGTGAAAATACCGTACGATATAAAATACTCTGTCCATACTGTCATCCATACTCATCCATTTGACATGCAGCTTCCCATAAATCCACACATGAACAGCACAGCTATTTAATGTAAATAAAGATCAATCAAATGTCTTATAGAATTATTTCACACGCCCAAGTGATTATAAGCTATCACACCAGCTTCAAACATTTCATTAATAAGCTTTCCAAACAGACATGTTGTTTTATTAAAGCCATTAAAAAGGTTATTGATTTTACTGAATCTATATCATCATTTTACTGTCCTGCCAGATGAGCTCCAGTATCCAATTACAGAACAGATTTCCAGCTCATAGGCCAGCTGATGCCTTTGACGTAAGTCATAAAACATACATGGTCCACACCACATCTTTCAATCTCCACAAACACAGTTTATAGCGCCGGCTCTCTGTCAAAAGTTCTCCAAGCTGAAACAGAGATTATTCAAATGATGTCACTTGAGTAATTTTCTCAGACTTTTACAAGCTCCTACATAGCCACATGAGACATTATGCAACCGTTTTCATAGGTTGTAACACTCTCTGTGACTAATATATGGATTTCACATGTCCATTTAAGTGTGATGCACTTGTGTATCCCCGTTGCAGGCTTCTGTGAAAGCCGTCTTTGTGTTCTCTCCTATCCCTTAACAGCATTTTACCAGTGGTAATTTCTTTAAAGATGGCGGACCTCAATCGATGTCTGTGTCATGTGATACAAAGGAATGAGGATGAAAAGGACACTTGTTGCTAGAGAGAGACATGGGACTGAGTGTGAGCAGGGCTAACAGGGAGCTAATGGGACATGTGTTTGATGTGGTCACGTGGTTTGGGGAATTACTTGAGGTAATTGGTAAACAGGGAAGGCAGCAGACAGATTGTATTACCTAAAGGACTTACACACATACTAGATACACACAGCTGCACACGCAACATACACACATACACACATGCGCGCGCACACACACACACACACACACACATACACACGCACACGCACACAGATGTAGGACAACTAAGACTAGAGCAAGTAAATTGACAATCTGTGTGTGTGTGAGAGCTGACAAGCCTAGCTTGATCAATTCAGAATAAAACCATGAATATTGGTGGATGGAGACAAGGTTTGGAGGTCCAGGTGCCTTGGAGTTGTTTGATATCCTCCCTAATTCACAGTCTTCACTCCAAACTCTTTTACTCTTTGGGACTTGAGTAATGGGATTTGAAAGACCGTGAGACATTTACCTGGCAGAGAGGGTGTCAAATGTGCCTTTGTATGTCTTTGAGTTGCACAGAGGGAACTGTTGGATTCACTGTTTTTGGAACTGGAGCCATACTACAGTAGGGACCAAAAACCAGGACTCTCTGCTGCTTTTGATTTTGACAATTTAAAAAAAAAAAAAAATCTGTCTCTTGTAACACTGAAGTGTGATACTGAATGGATCACTCCTTTCAGCAGTGTCTACTCATGACCCCTCCTTCCATGCTATGGAGCAAGTCAACCCAAAAATCATTTTTCATTCACAAACTGTTTGACTTATAGGCTGTTCAGAGGCCTGAACGGATTCATGAATCCAGCTATTCTAAAGAAAAGAAAGAAGACTAGACTAGACTTTGTTTTACTGGATGTTTTTTACAGGAAGCCATTGTGAAACTGTAACGATAGCAGTAGACACTTATCGCAGAAATTGTTTTTTGGTAATCGCCACCAAATTGTAAGTGAAAGTAATTTATACATGTTTAATAATGTTAAATTTTATATGTGCATGGGCATTTACCATTGACCTTGTAAATGAAATGCATGTAGTCTCTGTGATGTCACCCATAGATTCCTAAAGTGCTGTGGTCGGACGTGGTGCCTCTGCTGGTTCCCAGTTAATTAAAAAATGGGTATAGCTGTGGAGATGAGATGAATGGCGCCTATGCCTGGAACCAGCTGCCTGTGACAGCACTCATCTGTCAATCAAAGTGGCCATGCTCTTAATTATGCATAACTTCAAGCCTTCATACAATTTGAAAGGGTACGTTACAGAAAAATTCACCCCCCCCCAAAACAGTTGTCATGAACGGGGAAATAAACCACACCACGGCTTGTGAAGTTGGACATTTCTATATCTGGGCTTATGGAGATTATGTGAAGTTTAGAAATACAGTTCTAGATGTGTTGACAGACTTGATGTTGATTTGACTGATTCGGGAGCAACACACCTGCAAAATCCAGCATCACTCAGTGTTTACCGTGGGGAGATAAGGTTGGCTGACTTAGAACAACCTTGAGCAAAGCTAAATCACTGGTGATAGCTTACTTTTGTTGGCTCTGGCACGCAAGTGTGTCAAGATTCAAGCGGGGTAACCAGAAACACAAGGAATAGGACCTAAATGCAGACTCAGAGGTAGAAGTGGATGCTAAAATCCCCATGAAGCAGAAAGCAGTGCTATTTGCTTCCTCATATTTACGCGTTTTCTGTAAAAACAGTCAGATAGAGAGGGACATGTCATGGATATTGATTGGTGGTTACAGTAGCCAATAGCGCTGAAGCGTTACCCCTCCCCAAACACTATGCATTGCAGGTTGCGCTATGATCTAGTATCAGCATTTACTTTCCACGGAACACAGCTGGACCCCGGACTGAACACCGAAGGCCAGTTGGGCAGGGAGTACTGTAGCCTACCAAGGTGGTTTTCTCGCTGGGTTTAGCTCATGGCATCCTGGGGCTGAGTTGGTTCGATTAGCTGATAGAGCTAATGACAGTTAACAGTTCACTACTTAACGATCTTTCCATCAGAGCTGAACCCAGTTCTGTGGTCTGCTAAGAGCAGTTAGCAGCAGTTAATTATCGATTAGCTACTTTAGCAAGTCATTAGGCTAAAGATATCTGTCTACCAGGAAACAGTAAATCAGAGAGTTGAAGCTGAGCAGCCGGAGCACATGAGAGGGAAAACTAGCAAATATATTCTGCATAAAATATGATCCAGTTTCACCCAACTCACTGAATAAAGTTATAAAGTTGTGCTTTTGTACAATAACCAGTGAGGCCCAGCCATAGCAGCCCTCAGCAGAATTACTCCTTGACTGTATCAAACAAGAATCACTCTGCTCCAGTGGCGTCATTAATAGTAAATTAATAACAATATCAAACTTTAAAATACCTTTAAGAATGCCCCCCCAAAAATACCCCTCCCCCCAAACTTTTTTTTGTTATCACTGGGACTGATGTACACGTGACAGGGACTTTGAGCTTGACTTTGTGCAGCATACAGCATACATATTGAGTCTGTAAATCACTTGGAACTGTGTTCTCCTTTGAGAAAAAAAAGGGAATACAGGGATACATTCATTCATTCAATCCATCATAGGCAAAGCAGACGGCCAGACAGCAGCCTCTTACACAACACAAGAGCCACAGACTTTGAACAATGACCACATTAGTTTTACAGCTTAAGTTTCAGACTTCCATCAAACTTCCAAACTTGAGCGCTTGACTCTTGTCATGTACCTTCGCTTTTTGAATGATTTAAAAGTGAAGTGGACAAGCTGCACCTCATGAAACATCATTTAAACATACCTGCAAGTCTAAGTTTGATTGTCCTTACTCTTGAATACCACTAACAACTTGTCCTCCCATGGCATGTAGGCTACAGTGAAAGTTTGTTTGCTTTATGTCAATGCTTTGTGTCAAACACAGTCACCAACACATCCGTCCAGCTGCATTTCTGATATCTCTCAAAAGACCTTGTTTTCCTCCTGGAGATTTAAAAATATGTATTGAATACAAAAATAGAAGATAAAATGTATGTCTTTTCATAAAGTAAACCAATATACCACCATCCCTTACTGATTGTATATCTAAAATCTGTAGCAATTACAAAGAAGGAGATGTAATAAAAGATAAACAGCTATAATGAAAAAGTGCCATGAAGCTTGAAATGAAGAAAGACTTTATGCTTTGAGACAACGGGGCAAGGGAAATGTATTAATATAGCACCGCTCAACAACAATTAAAGTGATTTACATAAGGCAACAACAGAGAAATCTAGAAAACAGGAAACAAGGCCACCGTGGTTCAGAGTATACAGGTCATCTCCACACAGCCGGTGCACAGGCTGTGCCATAATGTGTACATTAGAATTAAGACTCCAACATTACTGTTTAATGGCTCTGAACGAAATTAAACATTTAAAAGGCTCCGCCATCAAAGTGATGTAAAGGGAAATAAATATTAATGAATGAACCAACACTTGGTTCAAAGGGTTGGAAGCTGCGAAAATTAAAAGGGAGCGAGGGTCTGCATAAGGAAGGATGCTCACAGGGGAGAACTCAGTAATGAAGGGGTTTCTCCCCTGAGATCACGCATACATATAACCAAACGCATGAATTCATGTTACTGTGAGGCATGTTGCTTTAAAGCACATCTGTGCACCAAACTGCATAAACAGCACGTATGTTCACAATCTGTTGCGATCACGTGAGTCATTATGTCTTTAATACATAACAGTATCTTGTCTTATGTTTCTTTTGCACAAATGTTCTACATTAGCCATCAGACATTGTACAGCCTTGCTGCAGGCAAGTGCAGTCCTGTTGATTTGGCCATTTGTATGACTATACTGTAGTACATTCCTGCTAAATATGTTTTCAAGCTGACCAGGACCCACCAGAGAACAGATATTATATTTTATTTTATTCAGACAGTCTCGTCTTGAAATCCTTGTTTGCCACAATAAATAGTGACACGTAACTTCATTGTTCTTGCAGAGGTAATTTCTGTGCTCAAGGTCGGCCATACAAATGAGCTGTACAGAGGAGTTTTTGTGCTGTTTACGCATTATTTATCCATAAAGTTCTACTTCCAGGACCAGGTTCCAGGACATTTTAATTTGATCTATCCTGCAGGCTCAAGCTGAACATGGAAAACTGGCTTTATAGATTATGCTCCCCACAAATACAATGACAAAAAGTTTAATGATTGAGAAAATCTCTCAGAATTTATACTGATACACCTCCAAATGCTACTTGGAATTGTTTTTCTTGACGTATAACTACTGTTCTGTATATGTAAACTGTGTTTGTTGTGAATTCTGCATTTTTGTCCATGTCTCTTTTCCAAAAAAATTCAAACTTCAAACTTTTGCTCTGTGAAACTGTAATCCATATTTTTCTCAAATCCTATACTTACCATATTCCTATATCTATGACTTGCCAATCCCTTAAGATGCTACATTTCAGGATAACCTGACATGTTACGTCAATAAATAAATAAATAAATATATGTGGATAAGTGTTATACTGTTTAACTGTGGCTGTGGTTTGAACCTGTCTGTTTGCGTGTTCTCCTGTGTCTGCAGGGTTCTCTCTGGGTACTTCAGCTTCTTCCAACAGTCCAATGCAATTGTCCGTAGGTATGAATGTGAGTGTGAATGGCTGGTTCTCTCTGTGTGCCCTCTGATGAACTAGTGACCTGTCCAGGGTATATTCCTGCCTCATGGCTCCAGCCCTCTGGGACCCTGATAAGGATAAGCGGTTATGAAAATGAATGAATGAGTTTAACCATAATTTACTTCCACAAATCACACTATCAGACCAATCTCAGCACGAGAGGTGGTTCTAAGAAACTTTTATAAACCTAATATTTGACAGCTAGGCTCTATAGATGCAGTTTTATTTTGCAATATACCACCTTTCAGATTACAATAAGCTATATAGGACATATACAGTATTACATTGTCAGTGTATATTTTGCTGTGGTCCAAGGTGTGGAGGCTATTAAACATGTGGTAGAAGCGGTGAGGTCAAGAAAAAGGGGCAACACCAGCGTTACTTTTCGTCTTGAAGATTCCCTTCTCCAACATTAGCGGCAGCTTTAAGGATGCCGCAGGCAAGGTGGACAGCTCATCAACGAATGACAAGTGTGGGGGCGTGAACTTGACCAAATGAGGTGTATAGGTGATGACTAATGATACATTTTCCACATCCATGTTCCATGCTGGCAAAAATAGCGACCTTCTCCGGTGAGTAAGAAAAGAGTAAGAGAAGATTTCAATGACAGGGTGTCAAAAAGTCTAAGTTTGACGTGAACATTATTATTTTAACTTTCTAGGTTAGCGAATATAAACCCCCATTAATTTCTGTCTATATTTGAATCTGTTCTACTCAGTGCAAAAGTGCATTTATCAGAAAGTTTACATTGCATTATATAAGCTGATCACACAGGTCAAACACAGGTCAACAGACTATATAGATCCCTACATTTTAGCAGCTACACATGAACGTGTTTGCTCCGAATGCAATGCACAACAGGTGCCTTTAATGATGTTTGTTTGGTGCATGTCCACTGAAAAATTAAAGGATTTTTGGAAAGCGAGCAATGAAAGTGCTGAAATAAATGTGTTGTTGGTGGACATTATGCTATGCTCCACATCAAAACAGAACACCCCATATATCTTTGAAGTTTTTATCTGATTTAAACTTGCAAATCCATTTTTGGAAATGTTTAATTCATCCTTTGCCTCAAAGTTTCAGGCCCACATGAGTTTAAAGATATGCAAATGAACTCACAGTGACTTCCCTGCTCACTGACTCACACTGCCCTCCTGCTGGATTTGTCCTCACAGTAACCCCATGTGAGGTGAGAGGGAAAATAATCGTCCCAGGTTGTATTCTCCAATGACCCGCTTCTTTGCCCCCATCTTAGCATGAACAGAAAGTTCCTGTTTCTTATTTCTGGTAGACATGTGAAAAAAAAGTCTGTCTCCTTAGGCATAGATACCATATTCTTTATAATTCATGCTTTTTGGTGTTGATTATTTAAAAGCAATGTGGAGATTTATGGAATAAGTTTCAGGATTTGTGTTCTTTGGAGTTAAAGACCCCAGGAAGTTGAAAGCAGGGTGCTATTTGTTTATGCATATTTTCTTCTTTCCTGTAAAAACTGGCATATAGTGAGTGATAGTGATTGGTGTTTGCAGTAGCCAATAGGGCTGAGTGTGTGTTGTAGTCCCACTGTTATGCCTTGTAGGTAGTGCGATGAGCTAGTGTCAGCATCTACCTTTCAGTGAACATGGCTGGACAAACAAGTGGTCCCCTGCTTGACAGGAAATACAGTTTCTTACCAAAGTGGTTTTCTTGCCGGGTTTAGCTCCTGGCAACCTGGGCTGAACCAGTTTGGTTAGCTACAAGGCTGACTGACCTAACGCTAGTTAGTGGTTTGCTACATAGCAATCTTTCCTTCAGGAAAGTCTGTAAATTATCTCGGGTAGTGGTGGTCTTGGTGTGCTCAAACCAGGTTCTGTTGCCTGCGAACTTTTTTTTTTTTTTTAAATTTATTTTTTTATTTGATAGAGACAGCTGAAGAGTGACAGGAATGTGGGGAGAGAGATGGGGAATGACATGCAGCAAAGGCCCACAGGTTGGATTCGAACCCTTGGCCGCTGCGGCAAGAACTGAGCCTTTGTACATGGGGTGGATGCTCTACCGACTGAGCTAAACGACATCCCAGGATGACTTTTTGATGTTTGTCAAGAAATGACAAACTCCAAAATATCTTTAAGAATACCCGAGATTTGTCACAAAAGGTGATTAGGATGCTCAGAAGGGTTTGAGTTTTTGCTGATTAATTGGGTTTTTTTTTTGTTTAGACGTTTTTAATTTATTACCTGAAGAGAAACAGGCACCAACATTGCCTGATGAAGTCAGAACAATGTAATAATTCATTCTTTGGGGGTTATCTTTTCAGTGTGTGGATGCCCTTTTGTCTGGAGATGTTTTCTGCCCGATATCACTTGATATCATGGTGGGATGTGTGTACACTATCAAGAAAAAGGAAATAATATTCAATAAATGAATCACTATTTATAAGACTGTTCCTGCCAGGTTTCTCTCAAGCTTGTTATTGGCCGTTCCAACATGAGATGTAAAGTTATCTGGGGAAAATTATATCATATATTATAAATTACATCTATAGACTACTGTTTTCCCAAATGTGTTTTGAAGGAAATTGCTGCCTGGATTATGTTCACACTGTACTTATTGCTTCTCCAGTCAAGAAAGTGCTACATTTTTTGTATCTCACGGAGGTTGTAGGCAGATGAGGGTGGATAGTTGGTGTACAAAAAGCACACAAAAAAGTTCTGTGTGCGGTTAGGTTGAGGAAAGAGAAACACTTTGGTTAAGGTTACGGTAATATCAACAGTTTTGATGAAATGGGCCTAGCAATACATTTATTAACAAAGCTTCACAGCTCCAGAAGACAGCTGTTTTCCACAAAAAAGCTCTAAAAAAAAAACAGCTGGACGCTACCTGCACAGAACCAAACAACAGACAGACACAGTTAGCGTCAAGCTGGTGAACAGAGTGGACTAAATGCAGATATTTCCCCGAGGATACCGTAACAGAATTTAAATTTAAACAATCTTTCAGAGGCAGGATTGGAAATATGATGTCATGGTAGTTTTCAAAATTGTGGCATGAAACAAGTAGGATGTATCCTGTTGTAGAAAAACAATTATAAGGTCAAAGTTCACACACTGTAGTAGTTATATTAAAACCTCCAGAGGCAAAAAAATAACATAACCAGTGAACATACTGTTATCTTCATGAGGCAGAATACATTATTCAACAACAGTGGCTAAACTGCATTTCATGTCAGTGGAACCTCATCCGTCCTATGTACACTTGTTTGATGATTTATTCACTCGATGCTGGCCTTTTAGTTGTCGACACATCTGCAATCGTCCATGCGTGGCATCCAGCTTGTGTGGAGTTTGTGGGGGGAGAATCAGAGGTGGTGAAGTGTACGTTTTCATCATGACCTCGTGAACAGGCATTTGCTTTTGCTGTTAAAGCCACAAATGTTGTCAGTGGACTCCAGGTTGAGGTTAAAAGCCGTTTCATCTGCCAAATCTAAATATTTAATATCCTCGGGAACATGATTAAAGCTTCAGCTATTTCTTTGGAGGCTTCTTGTGATCAAATAGATCTGTTCATGGAGTGAAAATCTGCTTTTTTCTTTGGTTAGTCATTTTTTTGTGGCTAATTTGGATAAGATATTGCACAAGATGCTAGTTTTAGCAAATAGAGCTTTAAAACAAGTTATTGCAGTGCAGATTACCAATATTACATTTGGCACGATAAAATAAATTAGGTTGCTTAATTACAGGCACAATCACCATGTTATGCTGGTTGGCAAAGTCATCCTCATGAACACTGTTCTCTCTCCATCTCATTTTTCTATTCACTGTCCTTCTGTCTTCCTCCCCAAACTCGCTGTTGTCATTGCTAAGAATTTGCAAAATATCTGCCAAATATCCAACCCACAGGCTCCAGCCAGCTTTCAATGTGCCTGCGTTTTAAATAGTCCATGATTTATACTACCCCCTCCCTCTGTCTCCATGGTCCCTGAGAAGTAGCTGTAAAGATGCTGTGTTCTTCTAAAAAGCAACCAGGGAGTATTTGTGTTGAAGGCATTTCTTGCTGCCTTTTAATGAAGCCTTATATCATGACAGAGACAAATCATGCTCATGCTAATTTGAGAACAGAATCTAAATTCAAGGTTGTATATCTTTCATTCTTTCATGCATTCATGTTTTCTAATGTCTGAACTTGGAAGTGAAAAAGGAATTTAGTCCCATTTCTCAATCAGTATTTGGCTGGTGTGTTTTTGTTTGTCTACTGTGGGCAGAAGCTTTGTTGTATGTATTTGTATTCATGAGTGTTTGCAATCACTGCAATTTTTTTCCAATTATCTGATAGAACAATTGAAAACAGAAAAACAATGAGGAATGACTCACCTGGGATGAATGCTCAATGAGTGAAAAAGCAATCATAAAATTGCTTGTTTGAAATCATTACCTGCCACCACCAGCACCATCATTAAAGTCAACATAAGAGGAGGGAAGGTCTGCCATTTTTCAGAATGTTGCATAACAGAGGAGCACATTGGATAATGAGAAAAGTGAACAGACAAAATGTGTGGAGCATGAACAGGCTGCTCACGTGGAGGGAAAAGTGTTGTGTAGGTTTGAAGCTGTTACTGCTTTGAGGATGGATGGGATGGTGCAAAACTGTTGCACTGCTTCATTCACCTTGGCACACTTTAAGTGTTTTCTGCTTTGAATCCTTGCACCCTGAGAAGGAGTGAACGCTCTCGCCAATCTCTGATTACTATTTGGCTTGAGCAAAACACTAAAGACCTGTTCAGAAGGGGGAAAAAAAGTTGCTCCAGGGCTGACAGTCCAAAATTAATGAGGCTTGAGGAAAAAATGTCCTTGGAACATTATGAATGTCTGTGAATTTAAAAGCCACAGGACAAAAATGTCCCAAACATTTAAGGGCAGACTTTGTTACTGAGTCCTGATTTATGGAAGTCGTAAGATGTCAGTCATGTCATCTCGTTCTGCTCTTGGAGAAATATAGGCCAGACAACAGAACACTTCACAGGAACAGTAGTTAGTAGCTGTGAAATAGTAGTAGCTCTACATTCATCCATATACACAGCAATTTATTTCACTTTGCCATTTAATTCCATTTCAATTTGGAAGTTTAATAGGATTCTAGATTTGATGTAGCTAGCAGCAAATTATGCATTTGACATACATTCTGAGTGAGGTTGATCTCATCTTTTCAGTGACTACTTAATGTATATCATTGTTTCTTGGTTGAGTACACTGATACAGCTTAGTTTGGTAGAGATATTGGAGATCACAGAGGGAGAATCCATCTTGCCAGGCTTCAAGCGATGCTCTTGTGTCCAAACACAATGGTTGTGGACCAACTAATGCCCTGGGAGGAACTACTGGCAGCTACATGAGCTGTGTGACAACATTCTACTTAAAAAGAACAACGGTGGCCGGAATAAGGTTAGCGTAGATGCTGCTATGAAATAAACCCCCCTACACTTTTATGTCTGTGTGCATAGACACACACAAGAATTCTTCTAGTTATGTGTCACAATCACATATTTTATTGTGGGTATTTAATTTTAAGGACCACTGTATTTGTAATTACTTTAACAGACTCACCAAATGCAGCCACGAGGTTCAAAGACTTCTTGAGGCAGAGAAAGAGAAGGGGCGTATTCGTGATGAAACCATCTCCCTGCTCAAAGTAGACAAAGCCTGCAAGGAGAACTGAGAAAAAGAAGATGAACTCATCCATCAACTACTCAACAAGAAGGATGAAGATGTTACCAAGTTTGGCAAGTCCAGTGAGTAGCTTTCCACAATCATACAAGTTTTCTTTTTCACACTCCAAAAAGGTTTTTTTTTTTTTTTTTTTTTTTTTTTGCTGCACACAGAGAAGAAGAAGAAGTCATATGTCATTTGCAGATGTCAAATACAGCCTTGGAAAACCAACTTTGAAGAAGGTGCAACTATTGATGGCTTTTGATGAGGGTGAGGAAGACTCCAGTTCTATTCTCTCTAATTCATCTGAAGGTAACAAAGGCACAATTTATTATGAGCAGTTGCATTGTATCCCACGGTTCTTCATGTGTATGGAAAAAGATAGGTAGTCATTAAGCTCCATCAACCTTTAGTTTTATATCATGAGCGTCCACAAGACACGTAAAGTTATAATTCATTATTAGTCACATGTAGAATGTTTATGACTATTTATAACAAACAAATGTGTACAACTGTCCATATTTATGACAGTATTGCACTTTGGAACTGGGGGTGCAAAATCCCAAAAATACCAATTTCTACACAATGTTACTTGAAATTCAGAACACTCACAAACACTCTTCCTGTCATGTAATTGTTCTATTTTCCATTCCCCATTTTCCCCCTCTTCTCTCTCATATCTTGCAGATACACCCCTGAGGGTCTCCCAAGTGCCAGAGCTGTGGTAGATCCTCTCTGAAGCCCTACCCACGTCGCATCCATCATCCTGCTCCGAGATTGTGTTTCATATTCAATAAACAATTGTATACACATCCTAGTTGATGGTGTGTTCCTTGTCCCTCATATTACAAGACAAAGGTATGTGAGCTGGGGGTGCATCAGCCAGTAGCAGATATGATAAAAGTTATAGTGGTGAACAGCACTGGATGGAGTTGGAGGTACACGATGACAGTTCCTGATAATAACCCTTGTCAGTGTGCAGTCTCTGTCCAGTAGTGTGAAAGGAGTTGTTCAGACTGATGGCAACTTAGAGGTGCTCATTGGTGGTATCAGTCTGGTGCTACAGGTGTTCCTGTGTTCATTCAAAGAGGCTAAAAGTAGACCACCACTATGTCAAAACCTGGAGCTCCAGTACTGTCTCCTCAAGTCCAACACTAACTTCTTTTTCCCAGTGATGTTCAGCTGTAGGTGGTTCAGTCCACAGCACTTGACAAACCTGTCCAAAATACCTCTATATTCAGCATCTGGGTCCCAGAGGGCCACAAGAGCAGTCATCCAAGGACTGAGTGTTTTCTGAGGCATGAGGTGTGGAGGGTGAACTGTAAAGGAGACAGGACCGTTCCCTGAGGAGCTCTGATGTACATATCTGCAGCCTGACATACTGTGTCTGACCAGTCTGACCATCTGTGAAGAATCCACCAAGATCCAATCCAAGTAGAAAGACCAACAAGTTTCTACCAACATTAAGATGTGTTTAATTTTAACATGAAGTGTCTAATTTTTGGTCTTTTTAAATTAGACATAATTACCATGATTTATATGACTTGTTCAACATTTTACCAAATGAATTTTGATTCTTTCTGATTCTTTCTGATGATCATGCAGCAACAGAACTAGCTTTGTATGCTGTTTGGCACCCAGTTTAACACAGTGTAGGTTTTCCACCTATTCCTTTTTTTATTCCTCAACAACAGAGCTTGCTAAATCTGATAAAAACATACTCAATTCAGTCTGGATCTTCTCCTCAGATATGAATCTTTGCCTGTAGGGTAGTTCCTGTCTTTTGTTTTTGTATTTAAACCCTCATATTTTAAAGCAACAGTAAAAATAGATAGCATATTGCTTCATTGACACAGTAATCCCGCCAACATCCCACATGCGTCATCACTGTTTATATTTGTTACATCACAGCTCACTTGTGTCACTCTCCTTGGAGCTTTGAAGCCACTAAAACTGCGCCGTTCCCCTAAATCAATGCAATATAGCTTCATATGTGCAATAAATGTGGAGCTTGATGTAATTGCCCGAGGAGCGAAGTTACACGACAAATGAAAAATATGCTAATTACGACACACTCTGCATAAAGGTAATTTCTTTCTAAATGAAAATGACTGGCAGTCACGAGCATGTGAACACCCACACACATGCTAGCTCTACTCCAGAAGTTAGAAAATATATATTTACACACACATACACAGAAGAATTCATTCAGTTCACCTTCCTCTTTTCTGTTGATCATACTGATACTGTGCTTTAGAGTATAAGCAGTTCCTAGCGGGAAGTTCTGCTCTTTGTGACCTTTGGAAAGTCAAAGCTTGATCAGCAGCCTTTTGAATTCACATGTAGGAAGTACAACACATAATATCCATACTACTTGTTTAGCAAACCCTCAGCCCTTGAGCTGTATTTGTAATTTGTGCATTCATCCAAACACGCTTTACATGCATGTTTACACACACTTACTGAGTAGAAAGTCTGTCCTTCGACAGCCGGCCTGGGATCAAGCTTTGTTACACCAGCAGCCACCCTGCTGATGTACTTTAGAGAATGAATCACAGTCTGTATAAAAATCCATCCTTATCAGTTGCTGGGGGCGTTTTGTAACCTTTTCAACCTTGCTAAAGAAGCAACAAAAAAAAAAAAAAAAAAAAACGGGGGAAATAGATAATCAGAGCAGTATCAAACAGACACACCTCTGTGCTTAAATGATTTAAGAGAGGCTCTGTGAAGAGGAGCCCCTCTGGATTTTATTTTACTGATCCGAAAACAAAACAAAAAAACAGCAAGCAGTCCTTTCTGGTGGCGCAACAATTACAACAATGATAACACTGGTATTTATGTCTATCTACAATGTTTGAATAAATCAGTTGTTATGGCAGAGATCAGACTTTTCAGCCCAAATAAAACAAACCTGCCATTTCAATCATACCATATTCTGCAAAAACAGGGAAAGCTGCCAACTGTCTGCCTCTATTAATTTTATCTGACTGCCTTGTCTCTTGGTAGTGTGATTTATTCAATTTTATTTTCATAAAGAAGCCACGTAAACAGATTTCTCATAACATCTCTGGATAATGTAATTATCTGTATTGAATAAATAACACCCACCTGACACTATTGATCTTTTATGATCTTTAAATGTATTGGTGAAAGCAGTGTGGCGTACTGTACTGACAGACTGAGGCGGTGTTGAAGAAAAGCCTTCAGTTCTTAACAAGATACCCAACTAAAGTGGCCTATCTGAACATGTTACATGTGGTGTTAGTGTGTGTGTGTTCAGTCCACTGAATGGAGCAGGCAGACAACTCAAATGTACGTCATGTCATGTGATATACTCTAGTGGCTGTGACCTAAATCTAACGCACCTTAGCAGGTGGGAATATTTAACATGTCAATGTCCGGCCCACTCTTTTCCTCTGCAAGCGTGCTGCCCCACAGCTCATTAGCTAGCTAGCAAATGTTTGGTGTTTGTTTTTATCAGCTGGAAACACACACGTCCCTTAAGAGGGATGTTATTCTTCACTGCATGGACACAGGAGTCACTACATCACTTCACCTCAACTACTGTAAGTGTTGTTTTGGCTTTCTGGTTTATGAGTTGCTGTCTAGTACTGTTGTATTTGACTGCATTAGTTTCAGCTAAGTGTGCACAGCTAATAAACTAGCAGCTGAGTGTACATTGCTAACAATGGGCTTTTGTCACTGTGTTAAGTCATGTATGTTTGAGTGTACAACGCTGATGAGGCTGGGAAAGCTCCTTGGCCTGCATCTCTTGTTAATGTAATTAGTACACCTGTGGTTTTTCTGCTATGACATGTCTGACATTTAAATTTTAAATTTCAAGTAATGATTGTTGTTTGGCACGTGTGTTACGATGCTTCATACTTATGACATTGTTAGCAAATGAGAATATAAATGTGTTGTGGGCTGAATTAGTTTGGAATAATTTCTCTCCAGCTTGGTGGTTGTTGTTGTTGTTGTTTGTTTGGACAGTTTCCTGGTGGTTCAATAAGTCTGTAGACAAGTGTAAAGCTGTATATTAGTGTAAAGGACATAAACCTAACATGCTATATTGCACACAGATCATTCACTCAAATATTGGGCCTCATTGGAAGCTCTGACTAGTTATTCATTATCTAAACATGACAGAAGAATATCTAAAATCAAAAACAACTGTTTTTTTTTCTTGATATGACAGCTATGTTTACTGTTCATATCATAAATGAGTCATTGCCACTTTTTATTTGGATGGTCATCTTTTGAAACTGTCCACTTCGATTTGTAATTTAATATGCTTAAATTCAGATTATTGTCTGAGCACCACTGTGGTGTGGTGGTTAGAATTCTCACGTCACAGCAAGAAGGTACATGGTTTGAACCCCAGCTGGGCCCTATGTTGGTTTTCTTTGGGTTCCTCTGGGGTAAATAGGTTGTTTGTCTCCATGTGTTAGTCCTGTGATGAACTGACCCAATGCCAACTGGCTGTACCCCCCGCGACCCTGAGCGGTTATATTGGATGATTATTATCTTGCATATCTGTTGTTACATTGTGTGTTTTCAATCAATCTTGTATGTTGTAACTTACACTACACATTTTAATCAGCCTTTCCGCGTGGGCTGAAACTATAACTTTTATGCTCACACTGTATGAACCTTTTTCACAGCAGCACTTTTAACAGGAAACTGTGTCGACGCAGGTGTTACCAATGATACTGATTGAGGTTCTGTTCCATTAAGTGTAGCAGAGCTTTTCCAGTGAGCCAACATGCACAGTAGCAGCACCCAGACTGTGTTTGACCTGAATGGACCCTTAAACAACATCAATGACAACATTCACTCTACTATTTCATGTTAAAATGAATAACAGCACAGATCTCAAATCTTGCAGCTTTAGGCACAGCATGTAAAACACTGCACTAATAATATTTTTAAAAAATCATGTTGTGGTTCATAAATGGTCTGACAGCAGTCCGCCGACCAAATAATCCATCCTGTGGTCTGTGAGCCAGATCGTTTACCGAGCAGGCAATTACTGAGGTGTTGTGACACCACTCAAACTTCATCTGGAACGACAACCACTCTGGCGGAAATTTGGCCAGATTCTAAAATGAGTCGGGGGAGACTGATTCAGGTTTAAAATCAGCTAAAAATTGGCCTGGCTTTAGCCTGCTTCTGCATATCAGGTGGATTGCTGGCTTTAGATGTAGCCATCTCATTTCATAGATATTTCCCAGAATGACTGGAGGTGCTTTGATTGGGAGTGACAACATGGCGGTTGGTGTTTAGAGTCTGATGCTGTATCACTCTGCTGACACCGTATGTGATGAGATCAGAGCCTCGATGCCAACTCTTTTTCATGATTTCCACTCACCTGTTACCGCTGACATTGGAGTAGGATTGTAATGAAAAGTTGTGATTACTTGCATAATTCACCATGTAGGTGGTCACATCGATTTTTAAGAAACCTCTTGAGATAATATATATAAGACGAATGATCACTTTGTGCTCAGCTGTTCCAAGTCTTCCACAAAATCTGAAAGTCTCTCCGTTTTCTAGACAATTAAAGAAAAAGGTTTCCATACCCAACTTCAGAGCGCATTTAACCAAATTAGAGGACAAATTACATTCGTAATGAAAAGTAATTGAGCATCCTGTAATTAAAACCAAGACAAACGGGCTTGTCAGCTCCACTTTCATTCAGCATTTGGCCATATTCAGTTTTTAATTCCTCCATTTGTCAAATGAAATCAGATTCAGTTGATCAAATGAGTCTTAATCGCTGAATTAGTTTGATTAGCATGTTGACTTTCTGCCTTTCTGCCTTTCTGCCTGACTCCTGAGTGTTTATTATTTCATTTTTTTTGTGTGTGTTTTACCCCGTCTTGTTCATATGTGACTTCCTGATTTTTGGACTGACTTCAGTGTAAATGACTGACTGAATCAGTTGTCTGTGTGCCAGATTTGGCAGCACGTGTTATTTTGTTTCGATAGCCATGCTCACATATGCTCATTCATCCCTCTCTGACCTGCATATCATAAAGCAAAGGAACAATTGCTCATAATACTCAGCTTAATGTCACTGATAACCAGTTGTGGCAGTTGAATGGCCTGAAAGTTGACATTATACCGCCGCATCTCACTCTCAGTGGATCTATATCGTTGTGCTGTGTGTGTTTGTCGCCTCTTGAATAATGTGAGAAAAAAAACGAATGGCATCAACTGCTCTCTTCCCTTAAGATTGTGATGAATTCCCTGCACTCCTATTAGGCTGTGCTGGTTTGAATGGCCGTTGCTCTGGAAGGACAATGGACCCTAATAGGCTTTGCTAAATGTCCAGAAGCCAGTCAATAGGGGAGAAAGATGAGGTGGTGAGAAAAAACTGCCATAAAACAAACAAGAGTGGTAGAGAGAGCAAGAGATTGAATGAGCCAGTGACAGAGCGAGGTGCGGGAGTGATGGAGAGAGCGAGAGAGGGAGTTGTTTCCTGTACTAAGCGGCTTGAAATGGCTGTGGAAAAGCGTTAACGAGTCTGACCTGCTGGGGAACCAGAGGGTAGGCGGCTGTCAGGTCAGGCCTGGAAGGCTGGCTTCCTGTGTGTGTGTGTGTGTGTGTGTGTATTTATTTGTTTGACTCCAGTACCCAGCAGTCAAAATAATAAAGAGTCCACCTGTCGATTAAGTCTCCAAACAGGAGCTCCACTGTGCCAGTCACAACTGGACCCTAACGACCTTAGTAATTGCTGCAGGCAACCTTGTCGATGGTAAAGTGTGTGTGTGTGTGTGTGTGTGTTTGTGTGTGTGTGTGTGTGTGTGTGTGTGTGTGTGTGTGTGTCTCTGTGTGTGTCTGTGTCTATTAATAGGACACACACTCAGATGTCAATTTTACAGTACTTACAACTGGACATTAATTGCAACACTGATTTTGTGTGACAGCCATACACACCTGCCAACACAAACTAACAACCAGCAAATATACAGTGTTACAAAACCAGTGGTGTCTGCTCCAGGTTGCAATTAACCTTCAGCAGAACGAATGCGATTTGGAAGTGTAGTATTGAACATGGGGTGCAGAGATTTCTCTCTTCCTTCCACTATTGAGCGCATTCTGGTTTTTCATCTCGTTCTTCTGGGCAGATTCAGGCTCGCTGATGAAACAAATCACAATTTTTCCATTTCCTTTGAAAGCAGAGCATCAAATGGCTACCAACTCTCCCTGAGGAATCAAACATTTTATAGAATTTACAGATGAAATAAACTTTTCCTTGTATATAAGACCCCTTAGCTTTCAGTCATTCTGATTATTAAACTTGAATTACCACGAATACCATACAGTCGCCCTCAGGCTGTAAGCACCTATATATAGACCATTTTCCTTCCTGCTGTATACTGTACATGTGTGCGTATTAGACTATTTGTTAACGCGTCTCTTGGCAATCCAGTGACACAAAAGTGCTTGATTAAAAGATGAGTGCTGGGTGGAGATGCTACATGAAATGCAGAGACTATGTGGCAAACAAAATCATTACCTAAAGATGAGAATTCATTTGGTCTCTAAAATTTAAAGGATGTCATTTATACAGTCCTTCAGTGACATTCTCAGTAAAAAGAAACGAAGCGTAACCAGAGAAAATAATGAGTATTATACAATGAGATCATCATCTATTCTCCATCCACATTCAGAACCATGTTACTCTTGCTGTAATACAAGTGGCCACAACCTTAGAGTCAAAGTACTAGGAGCAGTCCTGGTCTGATCAAAAGCATATCTTTTTTTCTTGAACTATTTTGTTTGGGCCTTTTTAAGTCTTTGGATTTGGACTGGGGAGGGAGAGAGGGGATGATTTGTAACATCAGGCCAGACAAGTAAAGAATCTTAGGGAATGGTAATTTGGAAATCAATTCAATTTCTGACACATACAATGAAAACATGTTGTTCTTCATTACATTTGATAAAGTTATCAGGAATATTGGGATCAAAAGTGTTTTAACAGGTGAAAGGTTTTGAACAGCCATATTTACCGTAGCAGTTTGCATCTGGTATTGATGTTTTTTTTGGCCATAAGTCATATCATCTTCCAGTCCTCTAGAGACATATTTTAATGATTTCAAGATGATTCTTCAATGCAGGTAAATGAAACAAATAAAAGAATCTTCTTTAGAACTGAGACTATATTTACACTCAAGTGACAAAGCCCTCTAGCAACTGTCTGGAGAAAAGTATGACGTTAATATGGCGCCACAAAGTCTGCAGAGGGAGGCCAGACGTTGGACATTAACACAGCTGACCACTGTTGGTATCCTGTTTTTTACCCGTTTTTAATCAGTTTCGATTATTCCTGAACATTAACCAAGTGATATTGCTGTAACCATGACAGAAGACAGAAGTTTCCTAACCATAATGTCATTTTAATCAGTCAAACAATATCATCCTGTTAATAGTGGCGTTACATCAGAAAACACACACGTGCCATTCTAGAGGGCTTTATTTGAAGGAACCTATTAGTAATATGCCATGATCCCCCAATGACATCCCTTATGTAAATGGTTTACTGTGAGTTCTTTAACAGGAGACAGTGAATAAAGAAGTTTAATTTGAGATATGGAAAGCTCCTAATCTTAAAGTACCTTCATCATATGGGGTTTCCATCATATCCAGCGCCCCGAGTGTTTGAATCCCCTATTGATTATGGATTTCTTACTTCTGAACAAAAAGCCTACATTTTTAGAACGTTTTAAATCCCCATTGTGTAACCTTACTGCCATAAAATAACATGAACGTTGACACAGGAACCTGAGAAGAAAAAAGGACAGAGTATATCTAGGACTGACTTTTAGCCGATGGCGAGAGATTTGCTTCAATTTCTGTGCAATGTTGCTTTAAATGTGACACTAGAATATAATCACTCGAATATGCGAGTGGATGAACTGCTACCTTTAAAAAATTCAGTCCTGAACCTGGAGATTCTCACCACTGGCCTCACACCAGCCTAATCACTGCTGGAAGTGATACATGCATATGTTATTTTTCCCTGTTTGTGCAAATTTGTGTGCCTCCGTTTGACTGATTGACGTGGACTGATTGTTCATTCATGCGAACACACAGCTGAGCATTTACACACAAAATGCGTTTGTATGTGTGTTTAGTCACCTCGTGAATATATACACAGTGACAAACGTATGCACGCCCTTTTTATTTACGATTTGACATTAATTGTGATGCTGATTTGGTCTGACAACAGTAGACATGCACACAAACAACAAACGCACACACACAGACACATGCGCACACACACACATAAACATGTACCAACAGCTGCATGAACATGCCACTTACAAGCCATTTGTGTCTGCCCTAGAAAACAATTAACCTTGAGCAGAACGAATGGAATTTGGAAGCCGAGTACTGAACAATGAATGCAGAGTAGGGAGTTCCTGCTGTTGCTCATTAGTGACGTGCAAGACATGATGTACAGATATGGAACTGTGCCACATGTTTGCATAAACATGAAGGTTTGAATTGTTCAAGAAAATTGGCTGGGCTTCTATACTTACCCAATGTTTATGTATGAGTCATATGCTGATGGATCGCCTCCGTCAGTGTGTTTTGTTACAGATGAATATAAATCGTCACATGGCTGTACCTGCACTTCTTTATTTGCATTTTAAAACACAATAGATACAAATTCTGACGTGCGTCTAGTTCGATGTTGGTCTTCAGTTGATTCAACAGATTACTGAATAATTTTGACCGGGAAGCGGGGAGTGATGGCGTCTGATTAATGAAAGCTGGGTGGCCTGGATGGAGGATGTACAAATTGTACATGGAGACGAGATGCAGGGCGGGGCCGTTGTCTGTCTTGTCATCCCTGATGAAAAGGACAAGAAGATAGAAGGACAGAGGGGAGATAGGAGGGAAATGAGGGGCTCAGTGGATGAAGGGGAGGATGACCTGTATGACATAGAGAAAGCAGAGTTAAGCTGGTCTAAACCACTGACAGTATAAGGAATGTGTGACATCACCCATAGGGAAAAAGGCATGAAGGTTACGCTCATTGTCAGGTTGAAGTTCCCCTCCATGTTTCTCACAGACTTACCAGACCACATGTGTGAGTGAGGTTTCTAATTGTGCTGACCAGCAATCTGTTCAAGCTGTTTTCCACGCTGTTGATTCTGGGATATGTGTGCCCTTGAACTTGAAAAGAATTAAGTGTTTTAAAACATAGGAAAATTGGTTAGGCAGTGAGTAATCTTTAAATCTCACATTTAAATTATGTCAAGCAAGTGCATTCATCAGGGAACACCCTGGTCTTTGCGATCAAGTTTAAATCAAATCACAGCAGAGCTAAGGATTTCAGCATTAATTGCAAATGTATGTTTTAGAGGGAGTTAAAGCGATGTTTTCCCAGCCCTTCCTAACAGACCCTGTCACTTTCAAATAGCAGATAAACCTGTATGCAGCTGACTGCCTACTCTTGTTCTTTTTCTGCAAACACTTGGATTAGACGTCAGTGAATGTGTAGGTGAAGTTAAGCACCTGGATCACATTAACATTCAGCAGCAGTTGTGGCTTGATTTCTCTGAACTCATTACCATTTGTTCATTGTTCCTGTAATTGCATCTCAATGAAAAGAAAAACTGCATGCCCAACAATTGTGAGGGACAACACAGCATGTAATTATCTCAGCATTATGGACGTTAACATCATATTAAATCACCTGAACTGCTGCATCATTGATAGTTGTGTGAAATTGATCTTTTGTTGGCTCTTAAAGCAATCATGTGAGCATGTGTTACGCTAAACCCTGACACTGGAAATAACATTAATTAATCGCTTTCAGATTTCAATAAACAGCAGTAATTACTGAGTTATGGTAAATGATTATGTTTCTAAGAATGGCAATCAGTAAATCCAAATTACTATCATGCTTACAAAGAGGGAAGATCCATGTGCTTTGTCGCTAAGAAATAATATTTTTGTCTTATAACTGTTTTTTTTTTTTTTTTTTTTAACCGTAGTCCAATTCTTAGACACCAATATTTGTCTGGGCCTTTCTCCTCTAGGGTGTTAGTGTGTAGTCAGTGTATCAGTGGGGAGAGATTTAAAAACTGTCTTTGTGTACGGTGGTTGAATGAGTAATGTGAAATGAGAGCTCCACCATAACCCCTATGTATGTCATCATTTAGGGTACTACTAAAGAGCTGACTGCAAATCTTGTAGTAAATGCAACTTTATTCTCTGACCAGTCCTCCTGTTTGTATGCTATGTCCGCCCAAAGCCAATATTTTAACATCATGTTTTGGAAATAAAAATTACATGCAGCAAAGGTCCCTGGTTGGAATTGTGCATGCACTGTAAGCACTGTGTTTTTTTATGAAATTAGACCACATTTTGGGTACAGTTTGTAGTCAACACTTGAATGTGAATGCCACTTTGTTGCCACTATATTGGTTTTATTGTCAGTGGCGTAGTCTGCCATTCCTGTCCTTCACACATAAAGAACTCACAGGAAATGATGCAGGTATCTGATCTGCCATCACTGTTTTCACTTTGCTATACTAATGCATTACTGCTAATGCAAACACACATTGCCTTCTGCTGATGGTGAAAAAGCATTAAATTGTTAAAGCACAAAGTGGCTTTTATTGTGAAGCACTCACAAAAAATGCAATGTATTTATCAGAGATAAGTGCTGTCTACAAAACAAGACAATGGTCATTTTCTGCATTTTTTTGACAGCAGATCAGTTTTAAATATTTCAGATTAATGGAACTAGAACGAGCAATGGCAGTGAGCTGTTAGATGAAGAGTTGTAGGTACACAACCTACTGTGCTGTTGTGTGAAAAAACTACATGAAAGATCAGATCATGGTTGTAATTATTATTAACTAACTGATCTTTTACTTACTACAAAATTATTGCTGCAAAATTATGTGTTTATTTGGTTGCACTGCACATAGTATCTTGGGGTTGAGTTCGAGCTGAAAAATATGCGAGCATTCAGGTCCTATAGCTGCCTGTCTGAGCCAAGGCCTGAATTAATCTTCGGTTAGTTAGGCTGCTTTCCGTCTGAAGCAGAAAACATTTGCTATTTTTACTGTATAACACAGCGTAGGGATTGAACATATACATTGTAAGATAGTACATTTTCTGAAAACGAATCTGAGAGGCCATTTATAGATAAAATAATGAGACAGTAATGTTGTTTTTGGTTAATATAACAAATTGGAAATTAAGGTATCTTGTCACTTTGATGCAGTCATCCTGTAAATCAAATTTTGCCATTCAGCGGTCCTGCCCATTGATTTCCTCACACATCGAAGCATGCATTACCTCATTCGTGCAATGTCCTAAAACTCTTGAGTCATAATGCTCAATCTGCACAGTTAGACTAAGCACTTCTCTCAGCTGAGGCTGGCATTTTCAGAGTGTGAAACATGGATTCCGGGAGAGGCAAAAAATGTTTCACAATCTATGCCAAACCCAGTCAGCCAGCCAGCCAGCCAGCCAGCCTAGACACAGGTGGCAGACAGTGACAACACACAACCCAACCTCTAAATGGCTGACACCAGTGCAACAGCTGTGCCAGGAGACAGACACAACACAGCCAACGCCGTAACCGTTGCCTCAGAGAGGCTTGAGTGGTGGAAGGGAACAAACATAAGTCTCAAGCCTCTTTTCTCCTCATTGACTCATCCCTCTGCACCAAACATGCTGCAGAAAGTTACAAATTAATTGTCTAGGTGGTCACTGGTTAAACTGTGTGAATGACGTTGTGTTAAAGGACAGAGGATGTGTCACATCGGGTAAATAGTGCTGTTCTATACCATCCGCCAGTCAAGATTTTAATAATTGACCCCTCCATCCATCTGCCATTCCACATGTCACACCCCAACCCACAACCCGATACTCACTTTTTAATGAAATGCCCTAGGGCCAAACCACAAGAGCTGTGCCTCTGCTGTATTTAAGGTCTCCAGAGTGGATTCGACATTGTTTTCACGGCACGATCGCAGATTTTTTTAACATGTCCAGAACTGACATCTGACTGTGCAGGAGAAAATTAAGTTTTTAGTTTTCACAAATTGAATATCATTCTCGTCACCGTGCATTGCTTGCTGAGAAGCGCCAGGTAACCAGACAGACATTTTTTCGTGCACTGCATGACGATGCTCTAACTTTGTGAGAGAGCCTTTGCCTCAGTACTGCAAGTCTAGGGGGGGAAGTGAAGTCCAGAGGTGAATTTAAAAAGGGCACTGTGTGTGTGTGTGTGTGTGTGTGTGTGTGTGTGTGTGTGTGTGTGTGTGTGTGTGTGTGTGTGTGTGTGTGTGTGTGTGTGTGTGTGTGTGTGTGTGTGTGTGTGTGTGTGTGTGTGTGTGTGTGTGTGTGCTATATATTGTGAATGGATGATCACAGTATAAGAATTTGGTCTCAACTGGTATTCTGCTGTTCATATCTATTATTTTATTACATCGACAAGATATATTTAAATGATGAATTAAACAAAAGATTGTGTGTGAAACATGAATTTTTGTACTTCGGTCTGTTCCTACATTGTGAGGAAGCTTCGGTGGGGAATCCACCCGGGCATGACGGACCCCCTATGAGTGAAAGAGGATGAGAGGGTTAGGAGAGTATTTATAGGAATGTCGGAAGTGGCACTGTTGAGGAGGTCCTGCTCCTGAAACTCTGCTAAAAAGCTTCAATTCTTGAATATATGTAGCCTAATATGTAAAATTGCTAAAATTCACTTTAATTGTACTGTGCCTCCTTTATTAGGTCCCCTTTTCCCAGGTTCAAGGCGGAAATGTCCATAGAAAGTTTTCAAGCCTATCATGGAGCATGACCCACTGCCCATCTATCCATTTATATGCACAGCATGTTTTAAACAGGTATAAATGCGCCACATAGAGGTTTATGTACTGCATTCTACATTCACATCTCCCTCTTCTGTCTTTCAGTGTCTGTTTCAAACAGCACCTGCTGCTGAGAAGAGCTGTCAGTAACAAATGGTTGACATGTTTGTAAGTGGCCAGTAGAACAACAGTGGCATACCAATAACTACATTTGTGCCGACACTCGTCTATTAAGCTGCTTTTCCCTGCGTGTCTTGTTTCTGTCGTACTATACCAGACTTTATCCTGCATCTCTCTGCTCGGCTCTCTGAGTTTGAGAAGCGTGCTCCCCGTCTCATCTTTCTCTTCCCACCACTCACCACTGCATCAGAGGCAAGTAGTGCTCCTTCATATGTGCCATGCCTGTGGGGAGTCTCGTCAGTCACCCAGACCTAGGACACCTCCTGACAAGGTCACAGAGGTCTGCCACTCTGAGATTAAAACAGCTCCATCCATCCAGAGAGTTCTTCCTGCAGGCAGCCATTATCATAGCAGATCGCCATGCCAAAAAGCTCAAATGGATATGTAGTGCACAATCTGTGACCTTCCAACAGACTGCTGTCATTTTCAGGTCTCTCTGTCTTGTGAAATGGTGAGGATTGGTGGTTAAAACACTCCCCTCCTTTCTTTTTCAGTGGAATAATGGTGTTTCCATTTGGCAAAAGGTTTGCAATTTCATGTTTGTCTCAAACTTTAGTGTGTGAAAAAACAAGGGGGTCACCTCAAAAATGGGTTCCTTGTATGCCGATTCTCACATTGTTTTTATGACGTTTTTAGTGCTTCTGTGTGTTTATTGTTCATGGAGGTGTTTGTGTGGCATCAGCTTGAGCCAGGCCAACAGCAGGGATGGGCGGGCAGCCTATTTAAGGTCTCAGCGCCCAAAGGTTTCACACAAACACAGCTGTCAAAACTGGCACACAACCCTCATTAGTGCTTATTAGTGCACACATGTTTGCGTGTGTGAGTTTTGTTTGAACCGTAGTTCACGGTACGATTAAGAGAGCAGTCTGGCTACATCAGACTTTCTCAACCTTTTTTTTTTTTTTTAGTCACAGCACAAATATGTATAAATAAATGCAAAATCTCAAGTCAGCTTAGTCTAAAATACGCAAACAAACACACATGCAGGTAATATGACTGTCTCTGCAATCAGGTGTGGCTTCTTATCCTTTGCTACGATCTCGGCCGCTAGATAACAAGCCTCCAGTACTTTCTCTGACCCTTTGGCACATTTCATCATCACTTACTCTTGTCGGTTGAGTGTTCAAATGAATAAAATCCTCTGCACCCTTGCTGGCAAGTAGAGGATGAGTTCATCACTCAGTACGTTTACATGCACAGCTTAATCGAGCTATGCTCAAAATTCGATTTTGGCATCTAATCGGACTTCTGTCCTGGTCCCAGTTTACATGCAACTGAGAAAATCGAATAACTGATGGGAACGTGTCCTCCTCCTCAACACTAGGTCGCGATATGTGTCATTTCAGGGAGTTAATACGGCCCCCTTTCTGGTTGACCTATTACGTCACATAATAATAGACAACTGGAGTCAGGTGGCAGACCGGCATTTTCGAACAACAGCAATATAGATAATCGTACAGCTTTGTTCATCTCGTATGTAATGTACACGTTACTTATTGTGCAGATAAGGTGCATGCTATCCCTCGTGGTTCTTCTCCTGTGATTGCATTCTTCTTCTGCGACCGGCTTTCTTGAATGTTTTTGTTCTGGGGTCATACGCCAGTGCGGGGGGTGTGGAGCATGCGCACACGCGTTGTCTAGTTTAACTCCGATTAAGGCATATACACGCTGGAGAAAATCGAATTCCAATTGCATTATCTGGGTGTCTTAATCAGAGTTGGAGAACTCCAATATTAGTCGGATTAACACGTTTACATGCACTTCAGTTGTCCAGTTATAGTTGGATTAAGGCAGTAATTCGTTTTTTTCAAGTGTCATGTAAACGCACTGAGTCATCAGGTTCAACCATTGCTTGATTCGACAATTTCATACCATATTCCAGGCACAGAGGAAAAGGGGATGATGGATCACTGGTAAAGATGAAACCATATGACATGTAGCTGTCATCGTACTGTCTTTTCTTCATCTCGCTGCTGGTCTCAACTGCCCTTGCTGCTGGGCTACCACCAGATGACAAAGTTGATGGTTTAGATTCAGACAAACATTCACACATGTTGTGACATGAGGACAGGAGCATGTGAGGCAAATTTTGATCATGACATGGCTAATAATTTTCATAATAAGGTGTGTGTAGTGTTTTTGGGCAATTTGTTTTTAATGCATTTTGTTATGTCTGCAGTATCACAATATTTTTCATTGGTGGCACCCTTGACGAAGCCAGAAGGTTGAGAAATGCTAGGGGACCTTGGATTACTCAAGGTTTTATCGATGCATCCATTATTTCTTCTTTCTTGATGTTAAAATTGTTTTTCTTTTATCTGTAGACAAAGAAAAATATTCCAGACACTACAGCAGCACTCTACTGCAATTCATCATCTCCTCAAACACTGATAGACATTAAATGCTACTTATCACCACCTCCCTTTCACTGCTGTTCAACTTTGTTTGTTTTTAAGAGGACAAAGACTGATCAGAAGTGATTGCAGCTCTTGATAACAGCAAATATAAAGCCGATCAGTCCAATTGGAAAACAACATGAAGTTGATGATTGAATGAATTCCTGTAAAATCTGTAAAAGCAGTTTAAAGGGCCTTAAACAGAACACATTTGTTTGTTTGTGAGCACACAAAATACTGTTATTATACTAATGTATCTTAATGGGGTTATGATTTATGATATTTAAATGTGTCATAAAGCACCATTTGAAGTGATTCATTTGGATAAAATCATTTTTTTGATAAGCGTACTGTGTAGTGAGAAAGCTTCAAGTGGTTTAACTCTGTATACCCAGTTATATCTTGCTGTCTAGCTATAGTCTTTGCACAGTAGATTTTTTTTTTATGGCGGACATATTGGCTTGTCTTGTAAGGCACATCTAAAGGTCCATTTCCTAATCGAAACAATGTGATGATGACACATTGTTTCAGTTTTTTGGTGTGGTTTGTATTCACAAAGGCAACCTCGCTGAGAAGTTTAATTATGCAGCATGCCGCCTGCAGCTTTTCCCTTAAAGCTCACTGTGGCTGTTAACTGATTCATTGTCAAAAAATGCCCAAAATGACCGCCGCAAAGCAAAAATGGTTCAGGAATACTTTGAGGAACACAAAAGCAAGTGCAAGGTGTTGACTTGGCTTCCGAATTTACCAGATGTAAAGTCCAATGGAGCATCTGTGGGATGTGCTAGACAACCATGTATGATCCATGGAGGCCCCACCTTACAACTTGCAGGCCCAAAAGATCTGCTGCCAATGTCTTGGTGCCAGATACCACAACACACCATCAGAGGTCTAATGAAGTCGATGAACTCGATGGGTCAGGGCTGTTTTGGTGGCAAAAGGGTGACCTGCACAATATTAGGCAGGTGGCTGATTGGTGCACAATAGTACTCTTCCTGTGATTAGTTTGAAATTAAATACCCAAGTTGACTTGACAGAGGTCCGAGATCACCCCTTCAAAGTGCACCAGAGAGTGCTTGTTTGGCCCACTAAAGTTCAAGCCCTGCCTCCACACCAACCCAAATGAACTACACCAAGTGGGTAAATGCTGCAGGGTTTGGTTGAATCAGACCAAACAAGGCTGGTGTGAACCTGCCCTCAGGGTGGGGGAAAGAAATAGGTTCACATAATACTTGCAATTCTCACATTTTACAAAATCTGATCAGATTTTTAAAAAGCTAATAGTTATGATTTTGAAAAAAGTACTTAGTATTTAATGTGGTCATGCCTTTGGGTGCATTTTGGATTTAATAACTGAATTAACTTCAATTTACTTTTCAAGTAAAAACCAAATTCATGCTTCTTTTGGTGGCTCAGAAATTGACTTTTAACTAGACTTTAACTTTCAGTTGTGTTTTAGTCCAATTTATTTTAATATGAAACACAAGTTAATGGTTGGCATACAATGCATGGGCTAAAAGCCTGCAAATAGCTCTCAGCAAACGACCACAAATTTGAAACCAATGTTCTTTTTCTTTTAAATCACTGGGTAAAACCACTGCAGCCATATCCAATAATTTTAGGAAATATTCTTGGAATTTTTAGTCAAAATGAGTACTGTGGTGAGGTAACATCAACTTTAACAAGCACCTTATGAACAAAAACATCAGTTTTGACCCATCTTGTCCAATGACCCAGATAAGAATTGATTTGTGACACCAAAGGGATGTGCATATTATATCAGCTGTGTTTCCTCGCATGTAAACTGTCATTAAATATCCATCATTTACTGCTTTATTTTCGCAAATCTCTTCTAACAGCTCTCTGCCCAATGCCCCTTCTTCCTTTCTTCACCATAGCTTTACAGGTCCACATTTTGACAGCATTAGATCTGAATTGATGAGAGAGGGAGTTTGTGTGTTTGTCTACCCTAGAGCAACTCAAGGCCTAGTGGGGCCAGGGACATGGGTATGGGGGGATTGGGGTATCTAACGCAAGTGAGACGATAGTGTGTATTTGTACATGAACACTGTCAGGAGGCTTGGCAAGGCTCAGGCAGCATGTGCCCGGAGGGTAAGGAGTACTGGGATGTATTTGTTTGTAGATGAATGCGCGCACAGACGAACACACACTCACACACGCTGCAACTAATTGGCAGAAGACAGCTGCTGCCAACCAGAAGACTCATGTGAAAGTACTCATCGTGCTTTGGCCCACAGGCAGCCACGCCACACTTAACAATTTACCCTCATCGTAATGAGCACAAATGTTCAGCAAATTCATTTCCCGTCTAAAGCGTTTTATTTACAAGCCATAGAGCAGCACAAGGGCTAACAACCTTTGATTGTCATAATCTTAACTGGAAGATTCATTAGACTGGTATCAAGACAGACTTCCTGAACAGAGAGGAGATTATAGTTTACCATTATGAGTTGTTATTTTCACTAAATTGTCATATTTTTCTCTGTTCTAGCATGTGTGTTATATCACTTTATATACATTGTTAGTGAAGACACTCCCCATTTCCTCTAAGTGGACCTCAATAGTCAGAAAATCTAATTTTATTGGCAATGTATGTTGACATCATCATTAGGTATACTTTACAGATGTTTATTTGTGTATATGCACGCATTCATGGTATAATTTTATCCATAAATAGATATCAGCATATGACTTTAGACTCCATAGGAAAGGGACCAAAATTTTGGGATTGGAAGCGTTCTGGTTTCCTTCTGTGTCTGAGTTGTATTGGCCAATCATGTTTTAACTGGCTTTGGTTGTATGGAGATTGAAAGCATTGGCCAAAATGCAATCTTGACAGCCAACGTCTGACAAAAGTTTTTATCAGCTTTTTTAACATTTACCTGCATTAATGTGCACATATCTGTAGTGATTAGCTGAAATGTGTCTTTGATGTCAATTTTGTGTATCAAGTTGCGAGGATGAACCGTCATCAAAACGGTCAACTATGGATTCCATAATTGACAATGTAATGATTACTTCCAAAAGGAAATTGGATTAAATGTTAAGTTATTTCAGTGAATATTCAGTGCACCATAACCTCTCACAATCTATTAGTGTTTATTCAAATACATGATTACTTTTGATACTTTCAAAGAGAATGAAAGCTAAGGTAGAAATTTAGACTGAAATGACAACAGCTCAGTCTGTGTTGCCAGTATACGAAGGACAGAGGCATGTTATTGTGGACAGTAGTAAAAAAAAACAAACAGTATAAAGGTTTTTCACTTAGGGGTGTTCAGTTTGGCTTCAAATTGCCACCAAAGTTATCCATGCAGGTTTCTTCTTTTTTTGTGTGATGCAATGTTACCACATGTCTAAAAGTTGAATTCGCATTATTGCAAGAGACCGGCAGTAATATGTTAAAGACGACTACAGTTATTTCAATTTCATGAAGACGGAATTCTCCAACTTTGATATGCTTAATTTATCAGCATTACAGTGAGTGACCTTGACCAAGGTTAGTCAGCCTGTGAGTTAGTTAACAGTGAGTTAGAGTGAATCCTTCCTCTATTAGAAAGCAGTGACTGCAGTAACGGCCTAAAAACTCCAAAATGTGTCTATGATAGTGCATCTATCTGTCTATCATAGCTGTGTGCTGCACCAGGGTTGTAATATATGCCCAGAAAAAGGGAAAAAACTTGTTGTGGAAAATAAAAACCCACATAAATATATTACAAAAGTCAGTTTCTGTGATCTGTGAATGAGATTCTTAAGTATCCATGTTCTGTGAATGTGAATTAATATAATGTGTTCTATGTGAAATGCTTCCCAACACTAATTTTAATAAAGTAAATTATATTTATTGAATTTAACCAATTCTAAATTTCCAACCTTCAGACCTCACACTTTAATGCATTTTTTAAACCTTAGCATACACAGAAAATGTTCTTGAAACATTCAAACAAACATTCTATAATGTATTGGGAGAGCTGTGCTGAGTTGTGTGGAAGGATCCCAGAGCAGAGAGGGATGTGAGGAGACAGATGGCTTGGTTGTTTACAGAACTCCGCAAGAAGTGTCATAACTTAGTATCTCATTACAATGATCCTTTCACTGATTTGAGATAAACTCTCACTGATGCAAGACACATAAGCTGTCTCAGACACTGTTGCCCTCTCCCGCCCCCCTCCCAGCAGTTTCTCCTCCGCCCAGTAGATGGAAGCAAAGCCACACAAACCCAAAATTAGAGAAAAAAAAAGAAAAAGAAAAGAAAAAGTTGGGTGTGAGTTTCTCCAGATGGTGACTGGCAAGCAGGAGCTCCTCTGCCCTTCTTTCCCCAAGCAGGCAGACAGGTCCTTTCAACTCTCTTCAATCAAGTTTCCATAAAGGCAGAAAGAGACCCTAGTGCTCCGTACAGCGGGGGCTTTGCGAGTGCTTCGCGCCAAAGTGACAGTGATACAGCGGTCTGAGATCCAAGCAACCTGCATCTCTACAGGGAGTGCGGGAGTGGAAAGAAAATAACACTGTAAAGTGTGGAAAGTGAGAAGGAGGGTGTTGGCATCAAGAAACTATGAATTTGATTACCAAATGCAGTTTACAAGAGGCCCCAAGGTCTGGAAAACACAAATGAAATAAAGGCAGATGGTTGACTCAGGGATTTCTGTACGTCTCTATCTACCAGCACTTGATCCAACTTTGAACCTGCAGTTTTTTAGCCTTGAGTGGATGTAATACTGGCTGCATCTCCCTCTCTAATTAATGCTCAGATATGTGAACCCAGGATTAGATCAGGCCAGGGAAATCAATAGCTGACAGGACAGAAAAAAAGTAGGAGGAGAGCAATAAGCAAGCTGTCACATTTTAATCAGGGTGGGTGAGGTTCACAAGAAATAGCAACGGTACCCCTTTTGAGGTCGAGTGTGTTTCTGTGTCCGTTCCATGCATGTACAGGCAATGTGTGAGCAAGAGTCGAGGGTAGCTTATAATATCTGTGGGAGAGGTTGGACCCCGAAGTTCCCACAGAAGGACCAACTGATCCCTGAAAGTCTTGGAGGCATGCACAGCTATACAAGAGTGCAGCATCAGCGGCAGCAGTCGTGGGAATGGAAGCTCCCTTGCAGCATGTTTTCACGAACTGACCTCAAATGGAAAACATCACACGATTCCCCTTACATTTCACCAATGTGCTGAATCCTGCAAATGAGAACGTGTGAATGAGAGAATCCAGAACTGCAGTTTGCCAAAAAAAAAAAAAATACTTTTGCGCTTAACAAAAACCTACTCTTGAACTTTAATGAGAAAAACTTTGAGGCAGCAGAGATTCATATTAGTGTTTATCTTGGGGGCAGAAGCTTGTGTTCCAGTGATCTTGCATTGATAGTTCTGGTATATAGCAGAACTGAGCTGTATTAAAGTGCTCTGGTTAGGCTTCAACAATAGCTGTAATAGACTGAACAGTGGGAAAGTGAATTAAGTTGAACTATATTGTTTTTTTCATTATTATTTGCAGTTATATTGTGATGCACTGCATAGTAAATTCTCAGTCAGCACACCACCTCCCTAGGTGTTTATACATTTAGCATAAGTTCTTCAAACATTTTCACAGTAAAGGTACTGGTTATAGACAGCAAGTCACAAAAGTGTTTAAAGACTTTATTAGGTACATCGAGCTACACAATACAGCCCTGCAATGAATCCTACTGTTTTTTATTTTAAGTTTTTAGAGCCTTGGTTGGAAATGTGAAAATGTCTGCGTGGGTTCTCTCTGTGCAGTGGTTGGCACTGTCACAGCAAGAAGTTTCCTGGTTTGACTTTCTGTGTGGAGTTTGCATGTATCCACGTAGGTTCTCTCCACTTACAGTACTACAGCTTCCTCCCACAGTGTAAAGACATGCACTTAATAGATTAATTGGTTGTTCTAAATTGCCCGTAGACATGGGTGATTGTTTGTCTCTATGTGTCAGCCCTGTGATGAACCGCTGACTTGTCCAGGGTGCCCAGTGCCAGCTGGGATAGACTCCAGCCCCCTGTGACCCTGAAAAGCATAAGCCTAAAAAAAAAGCCGATCAAATTGAACCCCAGTTGGGCAATCATGTATTTGTTGTTGTGGATGATCTTAACCACGTCTGATCACTACTCTGTCTCTGACCAATGGAACCTCCTGTAGCTCATGTACTGTACCCGATGCCCCAGACCATGACCTCTAGGAAAGCTTGCGCTTCAGCCAACTCTGCCCCTGCTCCATCATGTCCTTTATCTCAGTCCCTGTCCTGACTGAGCTCCTGCACTTCAGCAGTCCACTTGCTTGCAGACAGCAACCTGGCATACCTTCAGATACTCCGAACAACTGTCCCATTATTGATTCTGTTATTACCCATGACGGGAACACGTAATTTCTCGTCAGCAGTCAAAGCTATTAAAGCGAAACCTGATCCACACACAGTGAACTTTCAGCTATAGGAAAACTATATAGCCTTTTCCACAGACTGTACATCTCACTTAGATGGTCCTTTTTAAAAGCTAATAACATTTTATCAAGTTATTCAATTTCAGTGATTTTATTCTGAGCCACAATGTCTTATTAGATAAGACCAATTGGTTTTATATTAGTTTTTCCCTTTTAAAACGGCTATACTAACTCTTCCTATCTCTTTGGACAGATTTAAGTTGTCATTAATAATTTTAATATTAGACTTTTTCCTACAGATAACAATGACCTAAATGTGCATAGACAAAATAAAAAAACCTTTACCTAAGTTAGTGTGTCTTATAGTGTATCTTTATAAATATACATTTCATTGTGTATTTTATTGCCATATTCGTGAACCAACCACTGCAGTTGCTACTTGAATCTTAGCCAACAAATGCCCCAAAGTACATGGCTAAAATAAACTTAAAAATATAAAGAATGTTCCAATTAGTTTTTGGTGGCATTTGTTCCTGTGTGTGGCTCGGTGTCCTGTGCTCTTCTTTGCTGTGTATTCATTACTGCCAGCTCCATTCCTAAGGGGAAGCACTGCTTTTTACAATTAGCTTGCTAAGCGGTGTTCTTCCATTTACCATGGTTTAATGCAAGCCAACACACGCTGCAGGACCCCTCGGGACATAGTTCCCTAAGGCAGAACGCTCTGCTGGAAAGACAACGGTGCACTTTTACATCAAAGATTTACATTGATTTTGGAAAGGTTTGCAAAGCAAATGATGGCGTATTTAAATGCAAGGAAGTAGCTTAGTGAGACGGAAAGTTGAGGTCAGGTAGCTAAGAGTGAACGAAAATGCCCTTTGTCATAGTGTTTACTGGAATAGCACAAGAGCTTTTTAGTTTTAAAAAATGTAGCTGAATATGATTAAAACATAAAACTCCCTCAAGCATTGCTCAGGCCTTCTGATGTTGGAACAGGCAACAAAATTAGTCTCAAGTTAATGTATTTACACTAAGTGAGTACAGCTGTATACATGAGTCATGTCTGAGGTGCAATGTTCACTGCGACAGTGACTCATTTTAGCAGATGTACTGTTGCTGTAGAGTATGATGCGACTACAAGCTTTACAGACTCCTGTAGCTGCAGCTCAAACACTACTGCAGATAATCTATCCACTGTGTGAATGCACACACACTGCCCCAGTCAACTTACACTATTATAAAATGAGATGCAGTACATGTGTGTAAATAAGAGAGTCTAAGCACGTGCTACAGTTTTATTTTTGGAGTGGATAAGATGCTGTGTGAACTGTCAGTCCACTGTTAGTGCTGCTGTGCAACCTACAGCTCAGGAAGAGGGGAAGGAGAAACAAATGCTGGAAAAAGGAGTCAGGATGTAATAAATAAAAGAAATCATCAGTCCGCATGGGTATTGTTTTTCTGCAGAACTAGGCAAGAATAACACACAACTGAAATTAAATTTGCTTTAAAAGTTACCAAACCAGTGAGACTGAACCATGTGCCTCTCAGAGCAAGATTCTGCAGGCAGCAGTTCATTTTGACGCTTGGAAAATTAGATGGAAATGAAAGGTAGAGATGGAGGGAATGGAAACAGAATGGAAATGGAACAAGAGTGTGGAAATAAATAAAAATTAATGGAGTGCAGTCCTCTTGCTGTAAATGTTGGTGCTTGATCAAGGCGAGACTCACTGACTCACTGAAACTCATGTCACTCATTACTGTGGATGATCATAGGGAAGTGGAGCTAAGCAAAATTACAGTGATAGCAATGACACTACTGATATACAACCATTTGTTATACTGGTACATTAGTTTAAACAAATTTAATAGTAATTTGTTGTCCCCAGAAGATAGATACTGCAATGTCGTAGGAAGTTGTCTCATGCATGAATTCCTAAACAAGAAGCATTGGACAGGAAACTAGTGTTTGATGGTGGTTGAACAATGAGATCACATTTAGTCCATGTTTGAGACACAGCCCAGCCATAAATAGGAGAACTTTAGGAGAATTGAGAGGAAGAGAAAAATAAATCTCTGTGAATAAATACAGCCACAGGGAGGTGTTTAATAGATATTTTCATGTCAAATTTGGATAAACGACAGTGGAGTTATTTTAATTTTTTTATGATCCGCTCCTAAAATGCAAAATAAAATACTACAATGTTGGCTTAAAAATCAGAAGCAGAAAGATGTTTGAACGTTGAAGTTATTAAAAGTACATAGAAAAAGTTTGGTTTGAGTTAAAAGGCCCAGAGGAAAAGGAGCAGTGGGGAGAGGAAATGAAAAAGTAAGTGAGGAAATGGATGGCAGGACATTAAAAAGGAGTAAGAGGACAAATATAGGTAAGGAGTACCAAAGGAACACAAGGAGGCCAACAGTGTGTCTCCAGATTTTTGCCATGAGATATTTATTTGAAGGATGTTGTGATGAGTGACGCCTCTTGTGAGTAAGTGAAGAATGATGCATTCAAATGAAGTGAATGATCCACAAAGATTATGTCTGTACTCCATTCTGTCTTCTATCACTGCCAATTCTTCCTCCTGCTTAATGCTAAATTTTATCTCTCCACTTTCCTCCCAGCATCTCTTCTCTTTATCTACTACGCAAGGAGCTTTTTTGCCTTTCACTTTCTTACCACATAGGGTTGGATTGGTTTGGTTTTGTGTGTCCAGTCCAGTGTACAGGTTTAAATCGGCCTGATTTCGTGCAAACCAACTGAACCGGCATTTGTCATTACAAGCCGCTCTCAGCAATGTCAACCCTCAGCGGGTGGTTGCTACAATACTTTCAGCTGTATACTGTCCACTCTAAGCTCTGTCTGGAGCACATGTAGTGTTAGGGTACATATCACAGCTGAGCAGATGGTAGTGCAGAGTTAGCGGTGTCTTCACTGAGGTTTGTGAAATACATTGCTGGAAATTTAAACAATGAGCCACTTTACCACTTTCAGCATAACTCCAATATAACCCTGTCCCTGACAACAGTCCTGTCACTCATGGTTCTCACATTTGTTTGGTATGTTAGTGAGGTAGCTAGCTAGTACAGTAAGTAGGGTAGCGAGAGTACAAAGCCTTGTTTTATTTCACTCCTGTTTGCCGTGTTAAAGTTACTGCAACTAATCACTTCCTGTTCTTGGTTCTAATTTAAAGCCCTCTAGCATTTCTGTGGACAAAATGACATTTCTTAACAAAGCTTTCATGAATATTGAATGTGTTGTGGAAAACTCGCAACTACACTCTCAATCATGGCTCTCACCTTGTGATAAAATTCAGTATTACTTTCTTTGGCTTAATATCAAACCGATTTGAAATTTTTTACATCAGCCTAACCCTATTACCGCCTCACCTTGCCTTCACCCTGTGGCTCCTCAGTCTCAGGCTCTCTTCGATCGCCTCTTCTTTCTCCTTACTTACTACACACTTACTTTAATTGTACACTCATCACATAGATTGTCAAAGAAGAAATGGGCAGACAGAAAGACTTAAGCTCCGCTGTCTGTGGGATACTGTCACAGCTTTCAATCTCTTTCTCAGGATGGATCAATAAACTTCACACCCAGGACTCAAGTTGACCCAGCCAAGCAAGAGAAACAATTCAAGAAGGCTGAGGGATGTCAACATTTTTACTTTGTGATTTTGACAACATGCACATGGCTTTTCTTGTGTTGATAAAAGTGGTCGGTGTGAACACCAGTTCGAAAGAGCATCTTAAACATGCACATCAATGGCAAAGTTTGAGGGTTTCCGGGCCAACATGGTAAAAGCCATTCCGGGAAGAGTTTTATCACATCCAATGAGTGAGGTTACTAATTTCACAGTGGTACTACAGGCCATATATAGTAGCCTCCATAGACCTCTGAGCTGTGGAAAGTTGCAATGATTAGAAAATCAACCAACCCCACCGGTCGTACAGCGTATTAGAGCAAAAGACAGACCATTCTAGAAGTTAAATAGTTCACCATTTTCTGTGGCTACATGCATATATTGAGTAAGCTTTTTTGGCCTGCTGTGCCACTGAGCAAAACTCTCCATATACTGTAGTGCAGTTTACTGCGTCCATTAATTTTATGGTCTATGAAACAAAACTAATAAAACACTCATTAAGAGTATTAGAAATGAGTCACCTTACCCTTCTGAATCCCTGCTAAGTCAGCACTCTCTTCATCAACTGAAGACACACCTCTTTTTACATCTCCTGCCAACTTGAAATCAATCAATCAACTGGAGGAATCCTTAGCCTGGATTAGGCAACATATCCTGTTGTCTTTGCTGCGAGTGAGTAAATGCACAATGTCTACAACCATCATTTGTAGTCATCAATCAAAAGAGATTCATCATTTTTCCCCATCCAGTCCAGACATATTGTTAGAAGCCTGACGTTAGGAGGATTTGTATTTTTTTTTATTATTTATTTTTTTTGTAAATCCAAATAATAGACTGCTATATCTTTTATTTTATTCAATCAAATGACCAACTAACATACCAAAATATATAGATAAATGAATAGATTATAACCAACCAAATATTGCTACAAATCAGCTAATCAACCATGAAAAAAACCTCAAAACAAATCATGCTGATACAGATTTCTTTTTTAATGAAAAGCACCTGAAGTATTCTGAAGATGCTTCCCATCCAGTACAGGTATAATGGAGGAGATTAGATATCAGAATATGTCTGATAAATAATTAAAAACAGAGACAAGATAAGCAACCAACCATCCAAACAATGAATCACGAAAGCCTTACAAGATAATAATAATCAACCAATCAAATACACAAATAACCAACCAATCACCAAAGATGGATTTTAACCAATAAATCCCGGAATAACAATGCAGTTACAGACTTTATTTTCAAGGAAAGGCACCAGTGGGATTCTTTAAATGGGTTACTCCCTTAATCATGCTGTCTGTGATTTGACCTGATAAATGTTGTGAGGAACCTGTGGGAGACATAATTCTTCATTGATTTCTGTGGAAAATTTCTATCTTTGCCCCCATCTGTGGTGGTCAGATTAGTATTAGCTAGGAAACAGAGGTCTTCAGGGTCTTTCCCAAGGACTCTTCTGCAGGGAGAGTTTGTTCAAGATTGTGGTGGAGTTTAGTCAGGTACAACAAAATGCTGGCGGATGAAATGTTTATGCTGTAAACAAGTGCCAGACATGAGGTGATTAGTTACATTTGCTAGAGACCGCTCAGTGCCAAATTGCTTGGAGAGAAAGCGAATGTCCCTGAGAATAGGGCCAAGAAAAAGTCACCTCACCCTGCTGCTGATTCAGCATTACCACTGCAGTTTGAGATGTCCTCACACCTTTGGCCAACCATCAATCAATACATATTTCCATCATAGTTTGAACAGCCCTACACTTTAATCACCCAGCTCTGATTTCTGTAAAGAGCCTCTTTTAGTGGTGCATTGATCAGCTGTTTTGGACTCAGTCTTGCTTGATTCAGTTCAAGAGCCAATTTCAGCCTCTGCCCCAATACAGGCCTAGTGTTATGAGGCAAGGACAAGAAAAATGAAGAATTTCAGTCCCAACAGAAGACATTTACTGTCTCCTGACAAATATTCTTGTAAACTGTGTACTGCTGTGAAAGTAGAACTCGATTAGATACTTTGAGTCTTTTGGCTTGTGTAAAAGTTCAGTAAATAGTTTTCAAAAGCATTTTGAACTACTATTTTCTGCACTGTGGAAACTGATACAATATTCAAGAGATTCTTCAAGTGAAATTGGAATATGTGCACAAGTGGAGTTTTCCTTACATGTTCATTAAAATGGCTCGAAATGACAAACTCAGAAGAAAACAATAGTGTAGATCAAATTTCCTTCAAATTTACGCCCGCTGTATTATTTCCTTATAATGTACCTAAATTTTGCACCAAAGAAACAACTTTTTTTCTGGTGTCATTCTTTTCACCTCTCTTTTAATTTGTTTCACCTTTTTGCATGCATAAATTTTATTTTAGCTCTCAAACATCTTTAATCTATCTTCTGTGAAGTTAAGCCCTGTGGAAATACTGTGCTTTTCCAATTTCTTCATGCAACTCGATATTCTCATGTTTATCTATTCATAATGAAGGGGGAAAAGATATCATTAATATATCAATAATCCTGAGTTAAAATAATTTAAGCATATTTTGTGTTTCTTCAGAGATGAAACATGCGCTATTATTTTTGACATGCTGAATTACAATGGTTTTTGAAGGCCCTGGCAAACTATCTCATCTTGTTGATCATGACATTATATCAGAAAATGCTTATGTATTGTTATAGAGGAATTGTTTATTGTTCTGAGTTTTATTTCAGCAGCATTATTACCATGCTGCATATAAAATTGGTATATAAAATACTTTTTGAAGTAAATTGCTACATTTAGCAGTTCCTGCTCATCAAGCTAGTGCTTTATGAATAATAGAAATATATACAGGATATGTTCTGTCCTCTACTGACGTACAATATTTCCATCCAGTTCTGGCAACACATTGGTAATTCTGAGTTTGACTTTTGACCCTTTGAGATTGCTGTAGTTGATCAGTGTTGAAGCTGCAGAGTAGCAGACTGAGTTAGCAATGTAAAGTCGGCAGCTATTAATGTGTTCCACAGAGCAAATGAAACATTATGCTCGTTAAGTCTGAGCACGTTTTATGTTCAGCATGTAAAGTAAAATGGATCATTTGTTACCACGATTGTGATACTGTGCGTTTATGACAATTCCCATTTCTGTTAGCACTGAGCTAATGGACTGAGTGCTATTATGACTTCAGAAAGATCCCCCACCCTACTGGTTATGAGGCTACTAACAAGTCATGTTACTGTCAGGCAGCTACATTTTCAAATGTTAGCCAACAGCCTTACCTTTGTCCATGACTTTTCCATGGATACTGCATATATTGTATGTTGTCAAATCCAAAATGCTTCCCCATTTTCAGATGGTTTGGTGTCAAAGTTATCTGTTGTGTTTATTACTGAGGAAAACAGCAATAGTTTTACTGAGAGTACAACAGGGCAAGCAGTAGATAAAAGTAACAATGTATTTTATGAACGCCCCCCACTGGATCATAAGACACGGCCTGTTGTGCTTATAGACTTATAGAATTTTCAGTATGAACACATCATTGCAGTTTGAATGTCTCATTTTTTTAAAATGGCAAGTTCAAGTTTCGATATCAATAAAAAGTTAGAGCTCTCGGGTGGACTACTTTTTGATGCAGACGTGTTGTAGACCCAGCATATGCTGTGTATTCTCAATATTTTTCCACATGACACAGATGTTGAATGAACATACGTTCTCCTCCAAGAGTAATCCTTTTCTTTGGTAGCATGTTCATCTACGCAGTCTAGAAATGTCTCTCACCAAAAGTCAGATGGCCTTTTTAATTAATTGGACTCATAAACACTATAATTGGTTAGATGTCACTGCCATGTGAGGCTAGCAGACCCTAACGACGTTCCCAGTAGTGACAATGAAATATCCATTAAGGGTACATCAGTGCTGCTCACTCTACATCCCTCAGTTACTGCTGAGTCTAATGGCCATTAGGCTCCAGTGCAGGACGGACTCGGACAACTGCTGCTGCCGATGACAGTTTAATCAAATGCTGAATGCAGCTCGGGGGGTTTCTTTTCTCTGCGTGAAAATGTGTTCATGTCATAATGAAGTGTAGTGTATGTGTATTGTAAGTTTCATGGTTAAGAATGGTGTACGTGCGTTTATTACACACTACACATGAAGTGCTGGGGACGTCTTGCTGACCTAGAGTTGCAGTTCTTATAGATTCCTCTCATTACTAAACTTCATAGGAGGAAAAAAATGTCATTAATCTGTTCAATCCCATTGTTCCTATCCCATTCCCAAGAGACATCTCTGCAGAGTTTAATTCTTGCTATGTGTGAGCATAATAACAGTATGGCTATATTAACCTGTTAGAAGGTGCAGAGCTCTAATAGGAGAACAAGCTGCTGAAATACTACCTTGCTAAGTAGTAATTACTTATTTGTCTTCATCTTATTGCCCCGTGCCAACAACTGCTGTTTAGTGTGGCAAGTCTCAAGCTTTTGTGTAGGTTATGGAGGACAAGTGTGTGTATATGTGTGCTTCAACGTGTGCGTATTTGTGTGCATTGTGTTAAGAATTACAAATTATCAGTCACTACGGGTGTTGACATGTTGTGATATGGTTGATTTATTGGCTGTAGCTTTGATGAATGCTTAAAGGCACGAAGTCGTTAAGATGGTGCAAGTGTGATAGGAAGAAAGGATAGAAAACGGTGACAACGTTATTATAGATAGATGGCCTGTTTCCAACCTTCCTTTGACTTCTGATGACTTACATGGCGCTCTTACAGCTTGGGATCCCGGACGCCATGAATCTGACTCAAAAAGTAGAAAGCCTCACATTAGGGCATACCACAGGGAACTTGTAGTGTATAAATGGCACCATATTGAATAAAATCTCTATTCAAGGGTTTTTGTACCCAGATATGCTTGTGTTTCTAATAGGGATGGACATTTTAAGTAATACCCAAAAGTGAGTATTCCTCACAAAAAACCTGCAAGAATTGAGTCTGAAATGAACACCCAAGCGAAAATGTGCAAGGGTTATCTTACCTTTCTCCACTGCAAAGGCTGTTGAGATTAGCGGACATAAGGAAAACCCATATCCGCAAACATTAAGATGTAGCGATCTTTCTGTCTTTGCTTTTTTAGATGAGCCTTCCCCACTTTCCTCATACATTTTCTCTTCTCTTATAACTGTTGTTATTTTATTCCACTTTAACAAACATCATCAGTTTACAGAAGCCTCCTCTTTCCACAAAGCTTAATGGGATCACATCTTCAACCATTGTTGTTGAAAACCAGAACATCTCTGCCTTAGTAGCATTACGAGGGCGCTTTCTAATACTGCAAATTAGGTGTTGAGCGGGTGCCTTTTTATATGTTGTGTGCGTTAATTTCGCGTAATCATCTGCAGTCATCCTTAGTTTATAACTGTACAAGTGATGCAATGGTATCCACATTGCACTGCATTTCATATGCTCATTGAAGGGAAATTGGCAAACTCAGGTACGGGGCAAATGTTGACTGACTTGATTGACACTCGCCACAGTGGATATTGGACCTCTCAGTCAGGTGAACCCTCTTCGGTCCTTATTGTATTCCCTGTAATAGAGGTGTACATATTCTTATGCTCTTTGAGTATTTTTCAGAAACTCTGTTTGGCAAAGCATCAAGGAGAGCTTCAGCTTTTATCTGCCTCTGTCAGTCTGATGCATTTGACATGGACATGTTTGCTGATGGAAAGAAAGTTGGAAGTAAACTCAGGAAATAATTACTTGCCTGTATCCACTTTCTCAGTGAAATGAAGTGTGGGTTTATGTACTTTTTATTTGTCTGCAGGTGCTTTGACCTAGATCTTGCCCGTCTTACTGGTGGTTGCTTGTAATGTTAATGATACAGAAATGTTCCTTTTCTCTGGACAAGCATGTCAGCTACTGTAATTGCCTAAAATGCAAATGTTGATAAGTTCATGTAAACAAGTCAGGTGTCTCACCAGTGTATCCAATTAAAGTGATATGCTCTACCATGAGCTATATTCGGTGGTATAGTGGTGCCTGGAGAAGTAGCTATGCTCTTACTTTATGCCCCATTTTTTTTATACTGCCTGTCCAGCAGGATAAACGCCCTGTTATAAACCGTGACATGTAAGACTTCACTTGCATATTTGGCTCACACAGAAATGGGCCAGTATTATTTGCACATTGTTATTTAACTTCTGGTGCTTGACTTCAGGGAGTTGCAATCAATACTGGCCCACAGATCACTATATATTTCTGCATTTTGAGTTCCTTATTCCTTACTCCATTCACTCTAGAAAATTGGATAGCTATGTCATGCCTTCGCCAGTCTAGGAAAATAATTAATTTTGCAGATGTGTTATGCACATTAAAAGGGATTTAGTAGTGTGTATACCCAACGCTGACTGAAAAATAAGTTGAAATACTCATGGATATATATAGAGAACCATATACAGCATTGGAAAGCTTCTTATGAAAGCTGCACAGTGACGCATGAAGCCAAAAAAGTTTGTTTTCTGCGCATAAAACTACCCATTTCTTCTGCATATGCTTCTGCACTGTGTAGCCCATAGAGCAAGTGTAATTAAAGACTTTTGCCGGCCAAGCCCACGACTTCCTGTTTAGCTCTCTGCTCACTTCAATGGGGATAAAATTATTTAATCATGCAGTTCTTCTAGACTATCCAGATGTTATTGGACCAAATTCTGATTTGGTCATTTTGTAGGGGTTGTGACACTCAAAAAAATGTATTCACCATTTCACAGCCGCATCTTTTGCAATGTAATATTTTACCTGATACCTGCACATTACACATTGGTGGTAAACTGTTCTCTCCTTGCCTTCAAACTGAAAGATAAAACACATGTTTTAGTTCATGGACAACTAAATACGTATCTCTTTTCTCTGTATCATGGCCATTGTTCATTTCCTTACAAAGGTAGTATTTTTCTTACAGAAGGATAATCACACAGAGCATTGTGTCAGATTTAGGACCTGGGTGTTAGCATCTTTCCCTCCTATTTCTAGTCTCAGCCTCCCCTGCCCCTTCTCCCTCATGCCCCTACACTCTCACCTCTGCCCACCTGTTTCCTCCCTGCTCACTGCTTACTCTGCCCTCTCCCAAAGGATAATGAGTTTAATTAAAACACTTCAACTCCACAGATCACGGCAGAGAGGAGAATGAGAGATGGCTCAGATAAAATGCTTACGCAAATTCCTCTCTCTACTTGTCTCTCTCACACACATCTTTGCTTTTCTGTGGGGTTAAACTACTCAGCCTCTTGTGTGACTCATAACCATGAGGTTAATCACGGCAGCAGGAGACGTGTCAGTCCTTTTGTCAGTCTGTCACGGAGTCACTGAACTCCCAGGAGCTCTTAATGGCTGACTCTGGACTCTGGTACTGAAGAATTTGCCCCCAGTCCTTCTGTCTCTGCCCTGTCATGATGGTACCTAAAATGTTGTCATAGTTTGTTGAAGGAGTTTAATTTGCTTACCTAACCCTTTGGTTTCACTCTTGTGATTTCTGAATTTACCTTTTTTTTTCTTTGCAGGAGAAAATATGATAATTATAATTAAATTTGTTCAATTTCTGCTAATTTGTCACAGTGTTTTGGTCATGTTTGGGCAAATTTTAAATGTAAATGTGCCAGCATTTAAGGGCTCAGTAGTTGAATTAAGCATGCTAAGCAATATGCCATCATTGTAACTGTTTTGAGTAGGGGATTTCATATTTTTATCATTAACTGTCCAAGCTGTAATTTCAGCAAACTGTAACCTTCAGTGTTTTCTACTGATGTGAAATGTAAAAGAAGGGAATGGGAGTAGTAGCGGGCTCAAGAAAGCAAAAGAATCCGTGGCATGTATGTTGTTTGTCCTTTGCTTTTATATTGTAAGGGGTAAAGAACTTTTGCAGCCTTGCAAGACTTTAGATTTTTAGTTTTGTTATAAATACTTTTTTGTATATTGTTCTCTATAAACTTATGTTTTTCAATTGCAACCAGGTTTTTTATGTATTTATGCATATTTATTTCTGTATTCTGCTTTTGGTATTTTAAAAAACAAATTCTTTAAGCTCCTGTCATGGATTATGGCCAGATATGAGGTTTGGGATTCTGGGAGATAATGTAATATTTATATTTGCTTTGATAAAACTTTTTATTTTATTTTTTTAGCACTTTTGAATCGTTTGGTTTTTAGACATATTGCTGAGAAAACGGTTGTTTGACTGTTTAAACTCAAACCTGAATAAATGGGATCATAACATGAATCATAACAAATGTGGATGCTTCTATACAGGATGTGAGGGGTCACTGTACGGTATTACTGAGTGTTAAATGATCATATGCTGAGGCTTTCGCCATCACCATGTCTCACTTCAACAGCTTAGGGAGATTTTGGAGTGGCAGGACTTTTCACCACCTTCATCAAAGGACCAAACATCTTTTTGAAGAATGGTCCATCTAATGTTAGGGAACTCATTAACGTTGTTCTGGAGGCTTGTAACTAAGACACTTTGATGGATTTTCCTTTAATTTGTCACCCATCTCTGTGTGTGTATACACTGTTGTATGTATTCACAGATCTCATATCTGGACCGAAATAGAACATAGCAGTTGGTACTTGGTTTCTCATTCATTTCACCCCTTCAGTTTATCAGCTTGTCCACAGGGAAATCGGCCACTATAAACCTCTTGCCTACTGTTAATCTACTTATGTCACATTGTGCACAGTGGAAAGATGTACCAAACTTTGGTAACTGTCACATTTTCCATGTGTTTTCCTCTACCTTGAGGCTCACCGCTGTAACACACCATTTTGACAAGATCCGCACTCTGTTTTTGTCTACTGCAAGCTCCATGTCTAACAGTGTAAAGATGTTTGGCTAAAGAGCATCCCTTCTTGGCGGTATACAACACGTGTCACAATACAAATACATGCACGCATATGCCCCCTGCCTTTTGTACAAGAAGTGATAAAAGCCCAAACAGACACGTGCAAATGTACCGACATGATGTGCTTGTTAGCAGGTACATATCCAATCTCTATGCATATTCACGCATACATCAGCACACACAGACGCACTCACACAGACAGACACACTCAGTGTCACGTGAATCGGCATGTGAGTTCAGAGACACGGGAAGAGAAATGCAAATGCTCCTCTCTTCAAGTCACTGACATGGCATCCGTGGGGAGATGAATATGTGCGTGTGTGAGAGAAAGAGGGAGATAGCGAAAGGGAGGGATTTAGAGAGGGAGATGGTGCTGATTCACTATGTATTCACTGTGTCTCCCCATGCTCTGATGCACTTCTCTGTGAAAGAACATGCTTGTCAGGCTGCGAAAATAGATGACACAGTCTCAGGAGGATGTGGCGTCGCCAGCAAGCCCTTCTTTGTTTACTCATGTTTCTCATTTCTCCTTCCCCTCTATCTGTCTTTTCCAGCATATCGTGCCTCTACCTCGGTCGTCCACGAAAAAGAACGGCAGCTATGCCGCATATTCTCCTTTTTGTCAATCCCCCTCTTTCCCCTCCTCATCTCTCCAAGTCCCATGCTGCGTTTCTTGCATAGTCAGGTTGCAAGTCGTGTGAGAGCTGGATTTGTGGGAGCACATGCGCGCTGGCGAGACACTGTGACTGACCTGATTGCTCAGAGGGAGAGACAGTTGCATTTGCGTTTCCCACATTGTTCTGCTCGAAATACATTCCGTTTATATCATACACTATTCATATATCAGGGTTTGGTTGGTTTGACATTGTGAAGGAAGGACATTAAATCACACACAACTACAAATATGTCTAGGAAAAGACAATAAAGACAGGAAGTGAGTTCTGTAAGTGATGTAAAAGTGCATGAATTCACCGCTTCACCACTCATTAGACCTGTCAATAAAAGGAATGACAAAGAAAGCGCATTTTTATTGATTGTGTCTCATTGCCAAGGTTCTCTAACAGCACCAGAACACCTATCATTATTATGGCTATTCATCACAGCTAATTCATCAAGTGGACCTGTAAACCATCATTGTGGTGATATCATAATTAAACTTCAGAAGGATGATCAATGGTTCATTTATAAAGCTCGTCCTGAAACTGACTTTGCAAAGTACTTCACCATTCAGGATGAATAGGATATGACAAGATCATTAAAAGGGAAATAATGGCTCAAATGTAAACACAAAGAATGATAAAATTCATCGCTCAAAAGTTTATAAATGTGCCTCTGATTGACTAGTCAGTTCAGCTTCTGGGAATAGATTAAAATGTATTGCAGTCCAGACATTAAGCTGTTAAGTTTTAATATAGCTGCTATATCAGTTGTACTCCAAAAGTAACTTTAATTGTTTTCATTCCTCACAATAACACCACCGATTTTTCTCCTGCCACCACTGCTCATCACCTCTCTCTTCATTTCGATACTTCTCTATTAGACCAATTTTCCAGTCTCTTGTGCAGTCCCACATCCATAATTTACCACTAATAATTTGTGTGGCTCCCTCTACTCCATTTGTCCCTGAGCTAGCCTGTGCCTTTTCTTATTGCAAAGAAGAGACGGTCCTATCCTAGATATATCCTTTTTTTTTTTTTTTTTTTTTTTTTTTTTTTCTCTTCATACTGAACCAGTAGCAAAAATCAAACGAAGGTGGTGGCATTCAGGCCAAACTTATCAGGGTTATACTGTATGTGAGTCCAGAGGCGGCACTGTCTCAAGGCACTTACCTTCCATTACCCTGCCATTTTCTCTCCAAATCTGTCATTTTTTTTAATCCACATCGCCTTCTTGCTCTCTCTTCCTCACTCCTTAAAGCCATCTTCTCTTCTCTTTATTTCTTTTCCCTCTTTCTGTCTCTTCCTGTTATTGACTTCAGGAGATGTGTGTCAGTATGTGCTTACACTTTCATTTATTGTGGCTGAAGTTTGTACATGCAGACAGAAAGTGTTCGTATGTGTGAATGTATGAAGCTACAGATTCAATGTGATGGTTGCATGTGCATTGTGTGTACATTCAAGTCAAACTCAATCCTATCTGAAGTTACCTAAAGGTCCTATAGATACATTATGAATCAAAAAGCATGAGTGTTTCTTTTCGCATGCAGTGACATTTCCAGTCACTGCTCACTGTACCAGAAAACTACAGTGAGGTAGAATAAGGATGACTGCAGACTGAGGTTGCATGGACGTGTCAGTTCAGGCATTCTAGACTGAATCCACACCTGCTTGTGTCAACTCTTTCCATTGATTTTGCAGTTTCAATAGGATACACAGATGCAACCTTTTCTCTCCTGATTCCAGTACCTCAACTGTGTGTACCTGCTAACACTGAGAAACCGATCTAATACAAGTCCCTGCTTTTATCCCATATTTAAAACTCAATGTGGCTGCATGAATGTAACTGACAGCGTGACTTGAGTCATGAATCAACTTGTTATCTTAAAATAACACTGAGAGAAACTGTATTTGATGGGGATCGTGTGAATCATGTCATGGATGATACAAAGATGCAACCTCTGCAGTAGTGGAATGAAGCCAATGCGGAAGTGCCAAATTCTGCAGTTCCTTGAACGGCCACTTGAGGCTGGCTACAGAACAAGTCAATCTCCTTACGCCCCAATATTAATTAGCAATCAATGTCATTCAGCCAGTCTCATGTCCACTGACGATCGACATCTTTGCCCAATTTTTAGATTAGCCGAGTGGTGGCAGAGACTACCAAGGACTACCAAGATGGCGGCGGCTAGAGCCACACTCTTTGTCTCGTCTCTTCAGAACGTGGGTGACGTCATGGATACAACGTCCGTATTTATACTGTCTATGGATGATACCTGATCTGCTCAATATAGTTAGGATTGATGTGATACTGATACGTTGAATCAAAATGTCTGTACCTAAATAGTTTGGTCTGCATGTGCTCTTTTTGCATACTTACTTTGTTGTGTTGATGAGCGGGACACAGAGGTGACATTAATTCATTTTACTGAGCCATATCTGTTGACCATGAACTTGACGGTGTTAGCAATATAACGCAGTCACAATCTGTGTTCATGTCCATTATACAGCTGTACACTGAGGACAAGCTGGTCTTGTTAAATACTGCTGCTTGTTCATTGGACCTACGCATCAAAATATCACTCCATAGGTACTCTAGTGTCATTTCTGGATGAGTAGTAGTAGTGATAGTAATAGTTGATGGATAAACAAAAACACTGACTTTTAAGGAGACCGCTGTTCGAATCAGGTGCAAAACCAAAAGTAAAAGATACCTTTTAAGTGAACTTGTGTATCGTACTGAAGTTACATGAGGTACATTATGTAGCTTAGAATCTTTTCCTAAACCTAATCGAGCAGATTTGTGCTTAAACCTAACCAAAGTACGTCCGTTTCATAACAATAACCACTCACATACAAAATACGTTCACTCTGCATCCTTCAGCACATTCTGAAAGTGTTTGATCATCCACCTTTATATGTGCGTTATGCGTGTGTTTGTGTGTTGCTCCCTAGAGCAGGGGTTTGTAGGTTCAGTGAGTCTACCTGCTCACCTGTGGTACCATATATCTCAGCTCCTTAATCTGATTTGACTGTATTTCTCCAGCCTCTGTCTCTGCCAACAGCCCTCAGTGTGATTCTGTTGTCTGGCATAAAGTAATGAAAACACATAAAGCTCTCATTACCTTCCAGTGGCTGTGGGGCTGAGCGGTAGTAGACCTGTACGCTCACAGACACAAAAAGAGAGAAGACAAACAGGTGAGGAGCATGCTTTCACATACTGTACAGTCGTACACACACAGAGACACACAATCACAGATACATGTGTGTTAGCCTGAGGCGTGCTGCAGTTTAAATTACTGAGCTGTCATCCGGCTTTGATTGATGGTTCCTCCGCTCATGGCTGCTATATGATAAGCTCTTATTGGCTGTGTAATTTTTATGTGGCTGTGTCTGGATGGGTGGGCAAAAGGGTTTGGTTTAGCACTTAGCAGTTTGACATTCACATAGATTACAGCTGTTGTACACTTGCAATGATGTGTGATTTTCAAAATATTTTGTGTTTCTAGCTTTCTAGCCTGCACAAGAAATATGTAATGTGACGTTATATTACGTCAGAAAATGGTAAAGGGTTGGTCATTTGCAAATTTCCATTTGAATTAATGTTTCAATCCATGATCAATGAAATTAAAAGCAATGCAGTTTTCTCCCTGTATAATCCTTGTGCAGCCTACTTGAAAACAATTTTCTTTGTCCAGTACATTTCTGATATCAGTGAGGAGCCTGGTGAAGACAGTTTGGCTGGCTGCTGTCTTTTCAGCGCCTCGGGAGCTGCTGTTGACAGACAGACAGCTGGTTCTAACGCCAGTGAAGGCCGACTGGAGGTCAGAGTCGGTGTGGAAGGAACAAACTACAACTGAAATAATAATAAAATGCTGTCAGACAAGTCAAATATATAACTAAATACATTAATAAATAATACTGCAAGTTAAATATTTAAATTTAACTGAAACTGATTTAAAATTAAAATGTAAAAATGACAAAAAGCTTTTAATGTCTTTTCCTCTACCACCAACGTGCTGATCAAACAAGTTAACATGTTCCTCTAAATATTTCATCAGACTTTGTTCGTAGCTAGCTCAAAACATTGATAGCTAAACAATTCGAGCACCATCGCTAAAGCTAACCTTTCTGAAAAAACAACACCAACCACTGCAGGTAATTTTAATCATCCAAATATAATATAAGTTATTGCATTTATAGTTTATTGTATGCCTACATACCTCTCTATTCAAATTTTGCTCTTATTTTTTCTTATACACACACATTTAACAGGGGCACCTGGGACCTGGCCAGCAGAGCTACAGTGTTTTACTTCTGGCCATTGTGTAGCACTCTTGGAACAGTTTGAGGTTAATTAACTTCAGTAATGGTACTTTTACAGTAGTCATTGAGCAACATGGAACTTTTCCAGTTTCTTTCTCATGAATTTAAACCATCTTTCCTTTTACATGCCTGCTTTTTGTTAGGGTGTCTTCCATTTAATCTTTAGTTTATATTAGGTCTACTGGAAACCCCAATTATGACATTGATGTTGGCCTTTTGGAAATTATTAAACATGCAGACCGCCTTACAGAAACACACACACACACACACACACCTCATTCCGATTCATCCATTCTTCTGACGAACGACATCTCTGTGTGGCCTTACTCAGTAATGTCACTAATATGATTCTGTAAAGAGTCCACAGAGGGAGCAGATAAAGGGTGTGGTTGAACTTCAATCACTCAGAAAAGAAGGCAGGAAACCTCAGGAGGAGAAATTGAATTTACTGGAAAGAGATATAACAAATAACAAGTAACAAGAGTGGGAGAGTAGAAAGGAAAAGAGAGAGAGACGCCCAAAAGGAGAGAAAATAAAATAAGTACTGTAGAGACTGTATAGCCTGCCTACTCAATTGGGGGCCCATGAGCCACAAGCAACCCCTGAGTGGCCCATATACAAATTTGGTACATATATACATCTTTCCCAGGGGATGAACCTTAACTCGTTCAATCATCTACCAGATGAAAAAAAATCTTGTGCATTCATTCAGTCAATCTGTAGTTGGTTCGCATATACCCGCAGTATAGCATTCCTGTCATCCACAGCTGTACTTTGTGTTTAGTGCAAATTAGCTAATGTTAGTATGCTAACATGCTGAACTAAGATTGTGAACATTAAACTTGATGAACATAAGCATGTTAGCAAACTGATATTAGCATTTTGCTCAAAACACCTATGGGTTTGTTTTGTGCAACCTCAAAGAAGATTCAGTCTTAGGAAAGCCTCATCTCAAGCCAAAAACAGTTTTTTTGCCTACTGAGATACTAACATGCCAAACAGACACAACTTTAACAGTGTTTGTGGTACTGAAATTTGCCATAGTATGTTGTATTATAATGCACACTAGACAGCATTTCTAAAGATAAATCATTAGGGAATGTTTCGGCAGGTCAGATAGGATATCTCATTGTGAACGAATAGCCTTGAAGATGGGACACCTACTGTACGTATCTATAACTCCCCACGGAGATGTTCATTTCGCTTATTTCTGCTCTTTAGACTTTTCATCTCAGACTTTCCTGACCATTAGTTCTAATCAGCATTCCCCCTTGGTGTCTACCATCATCAAATCCTCCTTTAACTTACAGCTGACTGTATACCAGCTGCCTTCAATCAGCTACAATTACTCTACCCCTGCCCCATGTGGTGTCAAAAAGGAAAGTAAATGTCCTTTTTCTCTCCAGTCTCTGAAATATGCTTCTTCTGGCTTTTTTTTCCTCTCTGTCTGTCTTTACATGTGACCCTCTTTCCTCGCCATCCTACTTGCCTTTGAAATGTTGTCCACCACCAGATGCTCCTTGCCACCTGTGCTGACCTGGGGACCTGGAGATCTGCCAATGGTTTGCCCTCTGAGTTACCACTTTGTTTCACAGTGCACGCTCTCAATTGTGTGTTCTGATGACCACATCGCACAGCATCTCCTGCTGCCGCCAAGGGTGTGATGCTCTACGTTTTCTCTCTTCTGACACCGAGATTGAAGCTCACGTCTTCTAAATATCTGCTGGAGATCTGCCCAACATCGCAACTTCAATCTAGACAAGACCGAGCTGTTTTTTTTTTTTTTCCTCAGTAAAATCCTGCTCTAAAGACCTTTCTATCACTGTAGACAAGACTCTTGCCCAGTCTGCCAAAATAGACAGCACTACAACAGACTGTCAAGTGAAGGTCAAACTATAGTTACAAGATGAACTGTCTCCATTTCACCTTCTGAGACAGTCTGGTACTTTTTCAAATTGTCTGCTTATTAGAGCATGGAAAGTTATTGTGGAATGCTCTCATCCAGCATGTAACTCATTGTAGGCAAAAATCAATTAATTCTAACGGGACAAAGTTCAACTTTGATGAAGCCACCACCAATGACAGCATTGGAATGGTTTACAGACAGATAAGACAGGAGTTGATGGTACATTGTGTCTTTTCATTAAACTGTTTAAACCTATTGTCCCGTCAGCGATCGAGCAAAGCTAACGAGCTAACTCGGTTAGTGAGTTAATGTTTGGCTCGAAAGCTACAGCAGATCACTATCTAGTCCTGTTAGTCGTCACTATCACTAAGCTCCCAAGCCTAACTATTTCACATAGACATGTGAATGTCACTCTGAAGTGTGACTGCTCCTTAAAACTAAAATCTATTCTAGTTTACAATTGTGGAGAAAAATATCAAATCTACGCATTGCAGAACCTGGAACCAGTGAGTGCTTTGCCTGATGAACAGTTGAAAGGATTCATAAATAATTTTCTGTTAATAAAGTAATTGATTAATTGACTAATCTTTTCAAAATTAATCTCAGTGATAGCCAATATAAATGTACATCGAAAGGAAGCAGTGTTTCTCTCGCATCAAAGCTGTTTTTAAAAGGTTAAGCACAGCTAAGTCTCTAAATGAATAAACATACTATTACATATACAGTATGTATATCTATATATGTACATAAATATATGTGCCTCAACTGCCTGTGTAATTGTGTTTGGCCCCCTGAGTATTTATTGGTACGCGTGAGTGAACAAGATCTAACAACTCCTATATCAAACTGTCATGGCTGAACAGCAGAGAAACACCCCCTCTCTTTCTGTTCTGTCTCTTTCCCTCACTTATTCCCATATGGATGACACACATGGTCCAACAGCTGATGTACTATACAGCATTTTGTAGTTTGCTGTTCACTATGCGCTTCAGGTTGTAGACTGAGGCAATAAACGTGCCACTGGGAAAAAAAAAACTGTGAGGAGAAAATGCACTTCCACTGTTGAACAGGAAGTTAAATATGTGTGGGGTGAGAACACTGTAATGTTAGGAAAACAGTGGTGTATTTGTGTGTGTGTATATAAGGAGAGATTATTGATTTGTCACTACTGTAGCAACATGTTTGGCTAAGACCTTTTATTAACTCTTAAATGTCTAGAGGAAGACTCTCAACTCCTACAAGAAGTAGAGTTGGAAACAAATTAAGAGCTTATCTTCGAATCACTTTAAAGTGAGATCCTCTAATTGAAAATACTTTTTTGGGAGATATGGGGAAGATACTATCAGCTGTTTGATCTATCCACTGATTCTGGAGATGAAGAATACCAATGCACCGTCTTTATTACATCCACACAGTTACCATGAATGAAAAACCACTGGCTTTTATATCTACACAGTATTCTCGTTTGTAATTGTGAGTAAGAATGACTAAAACAGGGCTAAATTTACACAGACTAAAACACAGACTTAACAGACTAAATGAGATGTGTAGCAGCTGGTTTATTAAATTAATAGAGATAATTTACCAGACATCCAGCTTTTTACAAGTCTTTGACTTGTAAAAAGCTGGATGTCTGGTTACTGTCTATAAAGACTCCTAATTTTACACATCTTCAAATTTCTCCAGCTACAGCAATGGTGATAATAGACCAGCTAAACATCTTAGTAATTGTCGCTTATGAGGTGGTTTAAGCTAATTTACTGTTGCACTACATAATTTTACAGATGCGAGATACGTCAAAATCAGATGGTCATAAAAATCTACGATCTTTGTATAATGGTAATAAAATGTGACTTGTCATGCCCATGTATTAGGCAGGAGTGGTAGTTAAAGGTCCATTGTGTCATATTTGGGCAGTTCTATTTACAAATATGGCAGAAATTGAATATCATACTCATTACTGTTTTTTATTAGTGTATAATGACCTGAAGATAAGAATCTGCATGTTTTTTGTTATCTTAGAATAAGACCTTTATTACAGGTGCTGCAGGTCTTCTTCAATGGAGTTCGCCGTGTTGAACCGCCATGTTTCTACAGTAGCCCAGAACAGACAAACTAAAAAGTTTCATGGCCGCTGTAGTTTCTCCTTGGAGAAAATTAGGAGGAGAGGGTGAGTTGACAGGGTTGCAATCATCAGCTGCACAACTATGCGATGCCACTAAATCCGACACACTAGCCTTTTAGAACAAGTTATCTTCTATACCCCTCAGAGAGGCACATAAGTGCTTTATGATGTTCAAAATAACAGTTTTTTGATGTGTGGTTAAGCTATTGTTAGGTTTGGCTAGGTTTAGGCATAAAAATCAATTGTTTATGGAAGGAATATGATTTGTACCACTTGATTAAGGTTAGGGGACTATTGTTGTCATGGTTAAAACAATTGGTTAAAGTTGGGGAACTATTGGGGTCATGATTTACAACAAACCCAACCAAGCAAACAGTGATCTCCCATGTTCCTTCAATATGAACATACATTACGTTGTTTTTCTTGGGAGGACAGCCTCTGCAGTTCACTTACTAATGACAAATCAGCAAAGACGTGAGCCAGAGCTACAGTGCCAGTAAAGCCTGTTGAAGCTGCAGGTGGTTCAGGAATTTTTCAGCAGCGGGCACAAACTTCTAAGTGAACGCATTGTTACTCAAAAGCCCTCAGTGTTTCATGTAAAACTTGTGAGAATTTAAATCTCCACCAACTGTCAGGGCTTCTCTCTGATCATGCTCCCTTCCTTTTGGATGGTCCTCAGGGTCTTTCGTAATCCTCCTGTGAAACTATCTATCGCTGCTTTCCTCTTTCCCTCTTTCCTTCCCTCTGTCTTTCTATTTTGTTCTGTACTTCTACCCCCCGCTTGTTTTTCTCTCTTTTGATCAGTGTGACTCTGTTTTACTGGAACCTCAAGCAAAATTATTTAACCTTTTTGAATACTTTTATATAATGCTCTTTTTCTTCGTGTCTTTCCTTGAATAATTTTCTCTGGCTCTCCAATACTCCCTCCCTTTGCTCTTCCCCTAAGGCTGTGATTTAAACCACCAGTCAAATTATTTGTCCTTTCTTTACCTCTGCCTCCATCTTTCTTGTCCTTTCAGTACTTTATCTCCCTCCTATTTCTATTCTTTCTTTGGTCGATTTGCTTCTCTCTCTCGCTGTCTCTCACTCTTTTCAACTTTTCGTCTGCTGCATTTCCCTTCGGGTCTCTTTTTATCCTCCAGCTAAAATATACTTTCCTTTTTATTCATTTTTTTTCTGGCTGGCATCCCTCTCTCTCTCTTCCCTAGTTTCTCTCTTTTCTTCTGAAACATTTCTATCTCTTTGCTTTTTCTAGTCATCTTTCTCTTTACCTAAATTTTGTGTTCTACAGTATGTGCGTTTCTGTGCATGTGTGTATGCAGCTGGCATCTTACACTGCCAAGCCCCTGTCTACTTGACAAGAAATCCATTATCTTGACCTACTGCATCTGTTGTAAGGTAGTAAATACAGAACAATTATTTTCAGGTAATTATACACTTATGAACACATTGTAAATCTTACACACCAGACTTTTAAATCCTTATTCTGATGGCCCCATTATCTTCATGATGTTCCTAGACTTGGAGGAAATTGAGTTATGTAACCCTATTGACTTTCTAGGATTTGGAGTGATTTTACTCTGGACTAACTTAAGTCTTTTTTGGTGGGAAAACTAATGCAGAAAAAGAAAAATGAAAAAACGTTTGCCGGTAAAGCAACAATGTTTGTTTTTATTCAACCAGAAGACACCAGTAACCACTTACTTATTCCCATAGTTATTAAATTATGTTCAGGGAGCATACGTAAGCAAGCATTTAATTTAATCCTCAAATTGTGTGTGTCCTCAAATTTCTCCAAATGATGAAAAGACATCAAAACTTCTAGCCAAGAAATGGAAGAGGGTAGATCTGAGGGAGTTTGTACCTGCAGGCTGAAAGTTAGACAAAATGTGTCTCCCTTTTAGTAAGACCAACAGACTCCTCAGGAACACCCAAACGTGCAATTAAAGGATTGCTTCAGGATGATATTAACATGAGTTGTCAAAAAAGAAGTTAACTTAAACCAAGATATTTTTTGGCCTTTTTCAAGCTTTATTTTTGATAGACAGCTGAAGAGCAACTGGAATGCGCGGAGAGAGAGAGAGAGAGAGAGAGAGAGAGAGAGAGAGACGGGGAACGACATGTAGCAAAGGGCCACAGGTCAGACTTGAACCCTTGGCCGCTGCTGTGCCTTTGTACATGGGGCGGATGCTCTACCAACTGAGCTAATCGACACCCCAGGGAGCCCACTTTTAAACCCTCTGCAAAAATTCTGTGATGTATGTAAAAGATTGTACTTTTTTACTGCAGGATCCAGCAAAACCCGTTGAAAATATAGTTGTCAAATGCAGATAAATATTAATATCTAAATTTTTCAATGAAATTCAGTCCAGTTTGAATAGACTGCTACACCTAACACTAAAATCCCACTGACTGGGCTGCTTGAACAATAAACTTTCAAAAAACAAACTAGCAACTGATGCTGGTAAAGGTTACAGAGCAGTTCAACATCAAGACAGTGGTAGTCTGACAAAATGTAAATGTTCAGTGTGTTCGGTTTAACTTCGGCACATACTGAATAATCCAAACTATTGGCTTGAAGCTAAGAAGAAAAATGGAGAAATTCATGGTTGTTAACGCCCAAAAGGTTAATGTTGCAAAATGATTAAAATCAGCCAATGTTTTCGTCACATAGTCAGGCCTAATTTACTGACAAATTAATCTGAAAAACAGTAATTACATTCACAATCAAACCTCACAGGGTGCATCCGACGACCGGTGCTGTCAGCTCACAGGAACAGGATTTGCATAATGCAGATCCTGACATCACAGTCATTCACAATGCATGACTTGTGAATGAACCATGATGACATGAACAGTGATGATTAAAATTATGGACTATTGTTAATCTTGACTAGATGTAGCGAATCATTTCTCCTGCCACAACAAGTAGCACCCGGCCTCCTGCTGATGTTGTCTAATTGGTGATGTGCTGAGTCTGTCCTCACATCTGTTAACAAAGATGGATTTGACAACTTGCAAACCTGAAAGTAACAAATTGTTTGCAAGCTAACAAGCTCCTGTCTGTGTTTCCCTGCTTGATCCATGAGTCACGAGTGTTCAGACAGAACTTGGCTTAGAACGGGGGTGAAAGAGATGAAAGAATAGACATCCATGGGTGTAGTTTAAAAGGATGGGAATGTCTGTGCCTTATTCAGTCTGTTTCATCGCTGGAGTTTTATCTCTTTATGATGCATGGCTGAGTGAAAATAGAATATCTCCAAAGTCTCAGGTGATTTCACCACTGCTGCTCCATCACAGATGATTTTTCCAGCCGTCAAACTGATGATGGTTTTTATCATTGAATAGTTTTCATCATTATGTCTGTTTCTCTGTAGTAATGGACAAAAAATGTTTTAAAGTATAAGTAAAATGCACATGGAGCGTTTCTCTTTTTTTTTTACCATCCCACTTTGACAGTTTGGGGCATCAAACTTCCCTTTTTTGCATTTCAAATATAAATATGCAATTTCTGCATGGTGGAAGACATCTAGGGAGAATACTGTGACTGAGCCTTTTCCTTTGTCATTTTCAGTTATCTAAACCAGCATCTTGCTTCACTGGCCAACTCAGTCAAATGTAGATGTGAGATATATTGTAGTATTGTTTTTTTTTCTTCTTATGAACAAGACATATTTCATTTGGCAAAATACATTCTTTCTTTTTTTCAACCTCCTACATTGTTACCATTCATTAGCAAGCCCTCTGACAAAATCAAGTTGGTGAAAAGTTCTGTTTACAGATTTTAAGACTCATAGCCGCAAGGTGCCTCTCCTTATGCTAACCTCCAACCGTCTCATCAATACCCCAATCATCACTGCCAAACAGTTCTGTCAATATTACCTGCCCATAGCCCTTAGTCTTTATGGCTTTGAGGCAGGGTTATAGAGGTCAGGATGAAAAAAAGTTCTCCATTTATACATGAACAGAATATCCGGCCATCCTGCCATAGCCATTACAGTAATTGCGTTTTTTAATGGAGTTGCTTTGCTACCCTGTCATGTTTTATCACAGCACTTAAAAATATGGCACATCTGAGGTTAGGTTGAGGTGAAAGGCTACGACATCATAGGCAGGCCGGTTAGTCAGTGCAAGTCGAGGAAGCTTGTTCAGGTTGTCGATAAGTCTATACACGTCTTCACAACTTGACAGCATCAAAAAACCTATATGTTTATATGTTATAACATGGATTGATTAATGGTCTTTTTCACATGCTTGATATGTACTGAAAAATCCCAATGGCTGCAATTATAAATCTAGAAACAACTCAGGCATGTTAATTTTTTGTGTCTCTGTCTTGAAATTGCAAGGTTGGAAAATATCTGTCAAGACAATTATCATTTTGTGTGAAGTGTCTTCACAGACAATTTATGAAGCTTGGGTCAATTAGTGGTGAGACCTCGAGGGCTCTCATTTCTTTTTTTTCTCCCTTTGGAAAATGTTTGAATCCTCTGTCTTCCCCGTCTGCTTCCCCCCCTTTAAAAGGTAGCTAACTTTGGCAACTCTGATGAAAGAGTGATAAATGTGCTAATTTATGGCCTCTGCTCTCTTTGGATATTATGAAGGAACACATTTTCTGATGAAACCACTTTGAAACTGAAGTAATGTTCTCGTAAGAGCATTCACAATGAGAGTTTGTGAAAACAGATGAGGCAGTCATCCCCCTCCACCCCGCCCAGAAACTTTAGTTTAGATGTTGAGTACAGTAATCAAAGGACAAGGTAACTGTCTTGAGCTGTGGATGGAGGGTGGGATGGATGGATAGATGGAGAGATAAAGACAGAGAGGAAGAGAGAGAATTAAAACTGAGCACCTGACCTCAACTGTGTGCAAGGAAATCCACCTTTTCAGGTTCAAAGAGCTAATGAATATAAATGAAAGGCATCGACAAAAATGAATCGGCTGTAGATTAAAGATCAGACCCATCTGTAATTGTGATTATGCATGCATTCGCCCCATCGAACAGATGAAAGATATCAATCGATGGCAAGCATCAGCACTTTCTGGATTTTAAAGGCCAATAACCTGTCCTCTTTTCCTCTCTCTCCTTGCAGGCTTAGACGCTCCCCTTGGTGTGTGTGTGTGTGTGTGTGTGTGTGTGTGTGTGTGTGTGTGTGTGTGTGTGTGTGTGTGTGTGTGTGTGTGTGTGTGTGTGTGTGTGTGTGTGTGTGTGTGTGTGTGAATGCACGAACATACTTGTGCAGAATATCAGGGCTAAAGAATTTGTGGCCATCTTTGCTGTTCACTTTTTGACTATTCTATAGTGCCAGCCATGTTGTGCGGGTATATTGAACATCCTTGTGGAACAATCAGTTCATTTTTATGCATTTAAAGTCTAATAAAGTAATACTGTATATTTATACTTTATATTTATATGCATACCAGGAGTCGTACATAAACGTTGACTGTTGTTGAATCTCAAATGGAATGGGTCTAAAAACCAGAGCTAATTTTGTGTAAAATTATTTTAATTACTGCTATTATTATTTTAAAATTTGGAGGCACTCTTGCAGTGTTTTTTAACCATTCATTGTACCTCTGCTTACTATCTTTCCATCACATTTTAGATCAGAACTAATCACGGATGTAGGCACATGCTACGTATATGAACGTGAGACCGAACAGAATATTACAGAAACTGCAAAACTTATTTCAATTTACATTCCAGTGATCTCACTGTTTATCTTTATTTACCATTTTGAATTATTTAAATCGTATAGTACGTTTTATACATTTCAGAGTTGCCTCCACTTACCACTAGAGGGAGGTCACACACCAATATCTTTTTTTTTTAAATTATGATTTGAATTGTTCTAGTTGCAGCATTTCACACTAATCCATTGCCATGTCAATTTTAAAGGACCAGTGTGTACGATTTAGTGGCATCTAGCTGTGAGATTGCAGGTTGCAACCAACTGAAACCTCTCAACTTAACCATAATGAAGCAAAAAGCATAGTGGCTTCATTTTCAGTTTGTCCATTTTGAGCTACTGTAGACACATGACAGACACCATGGAAGAAGACCTACTGCATCTGTTGATATGAAAGGCTCATTGTAAGGTAGTAAATACAGAACAATTATTTTCAGGTAATTATACACTTATGAACACATTGCAAATCTTACACACCGGACTTTTAAATCCTTATTCTGATAGCCTCTGTTTTTTTAGATTGTCGTATGGCAAAATTGCAAGTAGGATAAAGTTCAATAGTAATGAATTACAGATGGTGAAACAAACAAAAGATGATACAGGACATATACTTAAATATTTATCCTGTTTTTAAAATGGAAGAGAGAAAAAAAGAAACCAAAAGAAAAAAGACATTGACATAATAAAAGTATATCAAAGATACTGAAAAGCATCTATCAAAGATGTTCTGGTTTAAAGACGCTGCACATAAATCTCTTGCTGAGCATGAGTCATACATGTAAATCTGTGTGTGTGTATGTGTGTGTGAGTCTGGGTGAATATCAGCCTCTGTCAGTCTGCCAGCAGGACTTTAGAAGGTGCTGATCAGCAGGACCAGTGATGGGTTAAATACCCCATGTCTTGGTACTTTGATCTAACTGCTGACAGTCGGAGATGGTTGGGTGGTGTGGAGGATGTCAACTTGGGAGATGAAGGGAAAGAACGGGAAGGGGGAGGTAGATATGGAGGCTGATGAGAGGGAAAGCGGTGAGAAGAGACACGGTGCTTGAGGGAGGGAGAAAGTGTTGCAATGCAGATGGAGAGATGAGAGGGAGCAACACATAAGAGAGACATTAAAGCAGTAAGAAATTGTAATGGTGTCTTTAATCCTGTTACACTAGGAAAGGTTTTCAGGTAAGACGACAGAAGGGCTGTAATACGCCTAATCATACACCAGACAACAAAAGTGTTTGATGAATGAAAATTAGGCTTTTGCTACGTTTAGATGCATACCATTAGTCAGAAAAAAAGGGCTACATTTGGCCTGAGGATGGCACTAGACAAAAGGTCATGTCACTTTGGCTCAACTTTCATTGGTGTAAGCTAAAATGTTAGCATGTTTTATGACACAGCCTGTGTAGGGAAAAGGAACTAATATAAAACCACTTGTACTTGGTAAAACAAAGTTGTTTAATTCTAAATGCCAAGAATTAGAATTAATAATACAACAGAAAGAGGTGAGGCAAACTACAAGGTAAGCAGCGAAAAAACACGTTAATACAATTATTTATGATATGATACCAAGAGGCATTGGCAAGCTTGAGGAGACTCAACCATGCCAACTGCGAAGCTGTTCAAACTTAAATAAGGTAGTTCCTCAAATTGGATCCTGTGGATTCAAGGGTTGGTGCAGCTCTAATCGGGTTCCTCCAGTTCTCCAGGAAGTGATGACGAAGACGGCCACGCTTCATCAGCTCGAAGCAACATGGTAGCACTTAAGCTTGTTGGCATGCTGTGTAAGCTTTAAGCTTTAGTTTCGGAGCTATCCTGTAATGAAATCAAGTGTCTGACAGGTGGAAATTTGACATGTCAGATTAAAATTCTGTCTGCCAGTACCAACATGCGGTAATTGCCATTTTTAGAGCCAAGCCACTAGCATACTTTAAGTCATATCAGCTTAAATCATGAAGTGGAGCAGCAACAGAAAAGAGTGTCCCCACCTCTTGTGACTGAGAAGCCATATTAAACTTATTTTCTCAAATTAAATTCTGCTGGCGGGTTCGGTCGCTGACAGGAAATCATCTCTGTTCAGAGGAAGTGATCAATCAAAACCTGACAGTAAAATAAAAACACCGTCCTATAAATGGTAACGCACGAGCACGCTGTCTGGAAAAAGCTGCCTCCGTCAACGTTAGGTACTCGACCTCTGTCACTTTGATATCCTTTGGAGCGGGATGGTAAACATGAGTGTGATGTGAATGTTACATAATTTCTGGGAATAGAAATTCATTTATGAAAGACCACCAATTGTATTCTCTAATATCCAAAGTTGCATGTGCTGTCATGCAAGTTTCATCTTATTTTTAATTTGAGATAAGGATTCTTATTTCTTTTAACAAACCTCTTCGGTGCCTTGGGCTTATTAACCCCTTTTAAAGTTCTATAGCTTGTGACATTATTATTAAACATTGACATGTTTTCCTAGTTCCTGACAAGTTTTGGAATAACATTTCTGATTTACATTTGGCAGCTCAGATAACTTTATATAATCCCAATTTCGTAGTATAATGTGTTTTCATGTTTATATTTCCCCTCTGCTTTGTTCTAGGACTTTTGCTTCTGGAAAAGTTTTCTCAAAGGATCATTAAAGATTCATCTTATCTTCATAGAGAAAAAGTCAGTCAGACAGAGAACAATACAGACAAAGACGCAGAGGAAAATAGGACAAGACAGTAAAGGGAAAGAAATGCAGAGACTGAGAAGCAGGCAGGCAGACAGATAAAACAGCCCAACCGACCAATCTAAGAAACAGATGCTTTCTCCTTGTTCTCCACGTCCTATCTGGCTGTGTGCTCTCCAGTCCCAGTCTTCAAAGCCACAGCAGGAGGTGACACTCTCAGCCCTACTCCCTGGCTTCTGTATAAAACCTCCCCAGTCTATTTACCTTCTGCAGGGATTACACTCAACACTCGTCTTTCACATGCGGCTCGTTTGGGCAAATCCCTCCTGTGTCTGTCTGGCTCAATCACTGTGTGCTTGCACGTTTGTGTGTGTGTGTGTGTGTGTGTATGGGACTGAGCGAGAGTGTGTCATCAAGAGAACAATTGTGTTTGTCTGTCTGTGTATATTCGTCATGGTGGTTTCATTTCTACCTGTGAGGCTACTTTCGTCCGCAAGTGTGTTATTTGGCATAGATGGCATTTTATTCCTGTTAGCGACTCTATACTCTGTGACTGTCTTGGCAGCCACATTAAAAAGAACAGAAAAGGTAGACTGTTTTCATTATGGAGCTCGGGGTCCAGGTTGGATTGCAGGAAGGTTATTTCTTTTCTTTCATAAATCTCTTGATTTGCCACTACTTAGTTAGTTGGGTAAGTCGGTAGGAGTAAAATTTGACAAAACATTTAGTTTTTTCTGAATACTTGCTCCAAATTTCAGGCCAGAAAGATAAATCAGTTTCCTTTTAGTATAAAAATTAATTAAGCAGAGCTGCTGAATTAACTGAGTGAACAACAATGTAGTCATCACAGAAATCATGACTTGTGCATGCTTCCAGCAGAGCTGTGTGACAGATGCTGGGAGATTTTTGCAATCTACACTCTTATGTAATGTACACTGTTACTTATCTTCTATTACACTCCATTATCTACTTTTACATGACAGATGCATCAACTTATTTGTAATTTTCCCGCATTAAACAATGTTTCTGTGGAGTAAATAGGTCTGCCTGGCTGAGAAGAGAACCCTTTTATGAAAGCCAAAATGCTTGGCTTTGAAATACTGCTGTAAAAGCGTATTTGCCTCAGGCAACTTACAACCTTCGCATCAAGCAGTTTGATTGAAAATGTTTGATGCGCCTTATTTATATCACACTTACTTGAATGTGGAAAGTTTTGCAATATCAACCTGTGTTTGTGTTTAAAAGTCACCCTTGCTTATCTAACTTACCTTGGTGCCAAACATGGCACCACTGGGATTGAAGACCAGCTGTGGTTTGCTGAATGCCAGGCTTTGTCATTGGCAAAATGGCAGCATTGTTTAGAGTGGAGGTACGCTGTTTTCACAGTGAGGGGGTGGTTTCCACCAGTACTATGCGCCTCCCTAGAGGAAGAAGATGATTTATGTAGACTATTGACAATACCTTTTTTGGCCCACACTATTGTTGGTAAGGCAGGACTTCTTCAAATGATGAAAATCCACTGTTGAGACCATCAGTATTCAGTATCCAGTTCTACTGGCCCTGCTTGGTTGTACCAACCATCTGCTGCAGGGTGCTTGAAATGCAGCAATGGCAGCAAAGCCAGTTTTCATCACTCCTAGGTATGACACGAACGGGGACTTTTTGGAGATGTCATGACGTAAGCTTTTTAAAGTTTGATTACTTTTGGTTGAAGGCTATAAGATCTCTTGGCCTCTCCACAGATACCAATGGGATATTTTGAGCATGTAGTGACCAACTCAAACATTAACTTCTTCTGGTGTTTCTGTCTTCTTCCTGCCCTAAAGGCATTAAAGAGAATTTACAGACAGTTTCTGAGTACAAGGGAGCACTTCCAGGATGTATATTTAACTGTAAAAGAGGTATGGCTAGCTTGGGATTGCCTTTCATTGCCTGAATCCTAAGAAGGACATCCTTGTGCATCTGGGATTGTCTGGAGGAGCTGTGCAGACTATCTGAGAGTATCTGCTCAATTCACGTTTGATATATATAAAGGCAAGGATCTTCAGAAATGGTGTTAAGAAAAGATGTTGATTCATTGAGCTGATCCAAAAGTTCTGTGCTCCAGCTTCTGTGCGTCTGCTATCACCCCGTTGCATGAAGGGTCTAGAGTGAGGTTGGTTTTTGGCCTGAAGGGTTTCCTGCAGGGTCTAAACAAGAGACATGCAGTAAGTCCAGTGCTTCCTTGGTCCCTCAGTGGCAGTCATGTTTGCTTCTGGCATCTCTTTGACGTCTCTTTCAACAGAGTTTGCTTGCTTTGACTTTAGCAATGTTTGATCTGCATCCCCTTGTCGGTTCATCCTAGTGTTATTATAAGAGGGTATTTGTGACAAGTGCCACACTCAAAATCCATCCTTCATGCCAGAGAACAATAAAAGGTCATGATCTTGGGTGAATGAGCATGAATTATTCTACCCATATCCCCAGTGGGCAGGTAGCATTGTTTTTGCCCATGTGTGGGTTGGCCTTAAGTCTATGATAAGGCACACATAGCAGCTCTTTGCTATGGGGACGGTGTTGTTGGCCATTTTTGAGATGGGACTACTATTGGCTTTTGATGGCATATCGCTGTAGCAGCCACATGCACTCTACAAGAAATGATTGGACTTAAACTGTGTTTTTATCGAGACTGTGATCAGCACTTTTCCTGTTAATCAGGGTGTGCTGACTCAATAAATCAGGTTTGATGTTTTTAAGGGTAAGGTTATGGGTCAAAGGACATTGTAAAATAGTGTTTTTACTCCAGTTCTGTGGTCACATGTTCTGTAAAGAGTTACCCTGCTTTCTGAGGCATTTGTAGAGGAGTTCCCATTGTTTTCACTAGATAAGTTTTTATCAACCCTGGGGTTGGGACCTCAAATGCATTGCTTATTGTACAGATGGGGTTGAACTACAATAATAATTTCTTAAATTCTTTTGAAAAGATCATATAAAATAATGCCACGCTCAATTTCACAGTTAATTGCTGCAATTAGGGCAATTATAGCTACTAAAACTGGGGTCATGGTCTAGTAAAAGGTTTATAAACCCTCCTAAAGCGCTGTGAGAGGACTTCTTCTGAGAATACAGATATGTAGCTATCGACTTTAGCTTTGCTCTGTTCAGCAAAATTGATTTCACTATTCCACATATTTTTCTATTTTTGCTGCAGCTCTTTGCCCCGTCTCGCTCTGGCGGCCACAAAGATTTAAAGTTTTGTTTGACATTGTATATGTGTGACTGCTGCAGGGCCGTTTTCATTCTGTTCAATCTCAGCAAGCTGATCCAAATCTGACAGAGATGCTGCTAGTTTCACACAAACACACACATGCACAAATTTTTTTTTTTTTTTTTTTTTTTTTGCTCTCTGTGGTGAGATCTTGTTGTGTGCTCAGATCTGCTTTTGAAACCTACAACTTACCACTGAACCCTGTCTCTGTGAAGAGCAACAGCAATCCACTCTGACAAAAGAGCATGAATGACAGCAACAAATAAGGCTGTTATATTGTTTGTTGTTGGAGTACCGTTTTCTTCAACAAAGCCTCACATCTACCACCCATTTCCTCCACTTTTTGCATGCAGAAATAAATACTGAATCCAGAAATGACTAAAAGTTTTAAAATGAGATCTTTTATATATGTATTTTTATGACCATATATGTTTTCTGTGTTTATTTTTTTTTCAGGTCAGGCACACTGCAACCTTGTACACCTTGTGCTACATAGTGGTGAAAAATAGAAAGTGAGAGATGGTGGTAAGAGATGACATCAAATCAGTCTCCTGTCCTCTTTTCTTAGTGGAGCTGACACATTGCCAGCATTTTTTTTTTTTTTTTTTTTTTTTTTTGTATGTGTTTGGATGTGTCTTTCTTTGTGTGGACATCTATTTGTGTGCAACGTGCAAGGTGGCCAAGGATAAAGTGTTTCACTGTGGCCAAATGCACACTATCCTCTCGCATTATTGTCTCTTAGTCAGGTGTGACAGGGGCAGAAACAGATAGAGAACGAGACAAAGTACGAAGGCCTGAGTGCACAAAAAGACATGTCCAACCTCATAATCTAATTTGATATCCAATTTGTTGAGTTACCCACACCCCTCTCCTCCCTCCTCTTTCTCCTTCGCCTTCCTTGATCCTTTCATCCACGCATCTCTCTCTCTCTGCTTTTCCTTTCTTGAACACCATGCTCTTGCCAACTTTTTGCAAGTGTATAGCGGAGGCAATTTTAGCTTAAAGTACACTGCTTACCTTGCAGCTTGCATAAGCAGCTGTGTGTGTGTGTGTGTGTGTGTGTGTATGTGTGCTTGCTGTCTTCTTAGCTTTGCCTGGCAGTGACAGTATATGTGTGTTGCAAACAGGATTACAAACACACTGTTGGCTGTGAGAGGGAGACAACTCGATTCATGGCTTCAGGATAATGTCTGCTACACTCTTTTATAGGATGCATCACTAATTAAAATAAATGTTTTGTCAATAGTGTTTGTTGTGTGCCATCCAAAACTTGGTGGATGTTTTTTTTAAATGACATACCACTGACTTTTTAAGGCTCCTGCATACATACATATAAGCTTATGCAGTATAGCAGGGAATCTTTTTCTCTTTGCTGTGCTCACATTTTCACATAAAGCTTGACTTGCTACAATAAGGCTGTTCATCAAAATGTAAGTTCATCTCTTTTAGCTCTCCCTAAAAGGAATCTGATTAGAAACATGTTTTGGATTACTTTTGACTAATTTAATTAATCTGCGTTAAGGTCTGATAATTTGCACATCTTTGTAAAATGTCCATTGGTTTCCTTCCGCTTATTTGAGGTCGAATCGTGGTGGCAGCAGGTTTAGCAGGGCGTTCCAGACGTCCCTTTCACCAGCAACACATTCCAGCTCCTCCTGGGGGATCCCGAGACATCCGAGGCCAGATGGGCTATATAGTCCCTCCAGCCAGTTCTGGGTCTGCCCTGGGGTCTCCTGTCAGTTGGATGTGCCCGTAACACCTCCAAAGGAAGGCACCCAGGAGACGTCCTAATCAGATGCCTGAACCACTTCAGCTGACACCTTTCGATGCGAAGGAGTGGCGGCTCTACTCAAGCTCCCTCCGGATGTCCAAGCTCCTCACCGTATCTCAAAGGCTGAGCCAAGCCTCCCTACAGAGGAAACTCATTTCAGATGCTTGTCTCTGCAATCTCATTCTTTCGGTCACTACCCAAATTTGTGTGTTCACCTTAGTTGAACTTGATGTGAATCATTTGCATAGATTGAAGGTTTTGTGTTGTGTGTGACACAATACTAATGAGCATATAGGCTGAAGTTAGTGTGAATGCTTTTATTTCCTTGAACCAATTAAGCATCACGTTTAAGATACAGTAGGAAGTACCATCCAGCCAAGATTCCTATTATTATAGTTTTTAGTCAGCTGGAGAAGTAACAGAGCTTGGTTTGGTGAAATGAACTGGGTTATACCTTCAGGGACAGAGAGGGTCCTTCACCAGAGGTCACAGAGCACGTATACTTAAAGGTGAGGTCAGCTGCTAAAGGGTACTCTGGGGATGAGTCTTGACATTGAAATGTCTTGTCACTAGCCACCTTATTTAATCCTACCTTTTTAAGACTCTGCTCTTTTCTCTCAGAATGATGAGTTTTTTTTTTCACCAGGTTTAGCCTTAGTTACTCTTCCCGTCAGAGTTTTACAAGGGTAGAGTGAAAATCCTGCATCAAAGTGTTTCTCAGCAGCTTTGTTGGCAAACCCAGAGTTTTGAAATTTGGCTGAATCAGCAATGCCTGATACTTAATTTGTTTAAGAGAGTTGTACTTGGGCTTCCAGCTTAGACTCCTCTCCCTTCAGTTTTGGTTTGGATGTGTAATGCCCAGATTTCTTCTTTCATATCCCGTCGGCCTGGACAGCTCAGTAGTCAGAGGAAGACGAGCAATGCCATAAGGCCGACGTCCATATAGTGACTTCCAGAAAACAGAAATGTGGGGTATTTTAAGGACAATACCATTTTTTGCAACTGGATTGAGTGTCACGCTTATAGCTTGTTATGAGTTTATAATTCATATTACAGTCCAGATCTTTTTTTTTTTTTTTTTTTTTTTTTTTTTTGCCATCACTGAGAAAATTTGTAATGTGCTGTGGAATACGGATGGGAAACGTTACCAGCAACAATGCAGTGGCTACTTTTAGTACTCATTAATGTTGCCCTCAACTCTCAGGTGACTTGCCTTATTGTCATGACACGTATATGCTAATGCAGACTGCCGAGCAAGTCATGCTTCAGTATGCACTGGAGGTCAAATCAAATCCATAAAATAAAGTTCATGACCATACATTATAAGGTCACCGGGATTTACAGCCTTGCACAAATATCTCTGTGTGGATTAGACCTTTTTAATCTGAGGCTAAAGGGCACTTTGTAAGAATATAGTGCTGACTTTATGTTTACTATTGCATTAGCATATACAGTAAGAACACACATAAGAATACATATGCATATGCACACACACACTAAAGGTTAACCTTTAAACTCAGCAGTTTCTGTTTTATGCTGCTTGCACTGAGGTTAGAGGAGAGACTCTTAGGAAATAAAAACATTCAAATGCTGATTTTGATATCATAACCCCAGCCACGCTCAGGGGTCTACATTTAATTGTGGTTGGCTAAAGAGATTGTGCATTCATTAGTGCGGAATCACATTGCTTTAATAAAGTTTCCAGTACCAGTAGTTATTAAATGCATTGCACTTCCTCAGTGGCTGGTGATGGATTTATATGTAACCTTTACAATTTCTGTTCAACCCAGTGACTTGTCATAAACTGTGACGTGAAATTGACTGACCTTCCGCGTAGCTGAAAACACCTCTATATATAGTTGAAATGAAATGTCCAGAATTTCCAGAGGCCTGACTACAGAGTTGCAAAAGTCAGTTAAAGTCAGTCTTGCAGTCATGCTGTTTCACAAAATCTGGATTTAAAGGCTGAAAATGGAAAATATATGATTTCCTGCCGGCTCCCTTATCTGGAATGCCATGGCAACGATGTAACATGTCACTATAGCTCCTTCTCATTACATCTGGCTCTCGCATAGGCCCAGTCAAAAATAAATTAGCTCAGCCTGGGTGCTATTTTCAGAAGAGACAGAGAAAAGCAAAAGTAGGATGTTCAGTCCTAACTCCAGGCTTACTGTTGAGGTGAATCAAAATTATTAAGTGAGTCATGTATGCATCCTTTACCACGGCAGGCTTTGCTAATTAAATAATTTGCACCGTTCATGCTTTGCCTCAAGATTAGCAAATTAAAACCCCTTTTCCTGTTTCTGTGATTCAATTAAAGTCGGCCTACTTTCTAGAGAGCCTATCATTTCATTTTTTTTTTTTTTTAACCAGCAACCATGGATGAAATTACTCGAGAGACAGCAACTAGTTTCAGTGTAGAAGTTTAAGACACTTTTATTCTAAAAAGTTCAAACTTTCTTAAAGTTGTGAGTGGCCTGCAGGCCAAGAGTGTCAGTTATCAAGTTTCTCTTACTTGCTGTCACTCTCTGAAATACAGTTGCTAAATGAAGCAACAAGAGGATCACAATGTGGGCCATCAAGCAAGTCTAACTTTGCAAGGCTCATAAGAGACAATTTTGGTAGAAGACTTTGGTACTGAATGTGTCCAGGCAGACTGACACATAATAAGTCTCAGCTCCTCTTCCCTTCGTTGACACAGTGCGTCTTAATTTTCCCCTAATGCATGTTCCATTTAGGCTTTTGGTTAATAATGAACAGTGAATTACAGAGACTCTGCATCGCTTTGTTTGAAACAACAGAGCTTCCCTGTAGCTCACTCTTAGTGAGAATAATTTATAACATGACAAAAGTATGATAGAAGCATCATTTGTCTATGAGCAGTTAACTGTCTCCAACAGGACGTATTCTGGGATTCTGAGGACAGCGGGATAGAAGAATATTTTAGCAGGCTTCACATGTTTGATAACAATTGTCTGACTGTTCAACCCCCCCAAATATTAAATTAATTATCATATGAAAAGAGAAAAGCAGCACATCCTGACTTATGAGAAGCTGCAACCAGAGAATGTGCGGCAATTTTGTCTGATTAAAAACCTGAAGAAGAGAATGAACTGAGTGTAAAAATAGTTGCCAATTAACTTTTTAAAGCTCGACTGATCGACTCTGATTCAAATTTGACTTTCTACAATATTTTCACATGATGGTTCGATTGTGGTTATGCCACAAAGTTAAGATTTTAGTTAGGTTAATAGAAAAAGGTACATTTTAATTGGGAGGAGAATTTTAAAGGATTTTATTAGGAGGAGAACTGTAATATCTAATGCTATACACACCCATAAACCACCTTGACCTTTACAAACTTACTTTCTGTTTTGCTGCGCAAAGGTAAATAATTGGCAGGCAATGTTGGCACAGGTGAGGTGTGGAATTATCCATTATGGACACAATTCTTAGGGATACTGGGCAGGCTGGACCGGGCTAGAAGACATATAGTGTGTACAATAGCAAATTTAACTAACTAATTTATTGTGCACATTACATATAGTATCATTGACAGATGAGTAGAGATGGAGGTTAAACTACGGAAAGAGGTTTGCCCCATGTCTTGTTCTCACTACTTTGCACCTCTGAATTTACATTCTTGTGTTGTTATGTTGGAAGTAAAAATGTTACTTTTACAAGAACAGCAGATCTTTCCCATCCCAGCAAGGTCACCTCTCATCCCTGTGATGGACTGATGCCCTTTGTTGGTTTCTTTTCTTGAAGCTACCAGAATACAGAGAGACTGATCAAAAGCAGAAAGGAGAATCAGCTACTCTGTAAAAGAAGCAACACGGAACATTTAAAGATTTTTAGTGCCCTCTTGAGTGATCTGTCAGAGCTCATTTTTCGAGACTTGTTTGTTTGTTTTGGTTGACTTAGTTTTCTCCTGAAAGGCATCATTTATCCACTTCATTTTCAAATGTTTACTCTAATTTGAAATAGATGGATAGCAGGTAAATACAATTATGCACATTTTGACAAAACACCTTTATGTCAGTTTTTATCAAGTGTTAAAAAATGACCTGTTTGGGAAAAAGCCTGCCATGAAATTCTCTTTGAATTGAATTTTGAATTGAAGAAAATGATAACTGAACAACAATCCCCAAGGTCTGTTTGGTTAAATATTAAAAGATGAAAGTTTTCATGCTCGTCATTTAATATTATGTTGACTGTTTGCAGGCTTAAGCAATGTGCTGCCATTTCAGCCTCTTTAATTTTCCACTAATATCTTGACCCATTAGATTTTTTTTATTTCCTCAAAGATGTGGCTTAACTGTATGGGGATCATGAATATCTATAGCAAATGCCATGAGAAAGTGGCCATTAGTTTTCAAAACAGTGTCATGGACTTGAGGGTTGTTCAAATGAAAGTTTTGTCCTCCTTATTTTTTCTAAAAAGTCCTACATAGGTTCAAACTATACAAATATCTATGTCCATAACTATGTAAGTGTAGTGTCTCGTTCTGTGTTGCTGCTGGTAAAATTTTTGCTGCTCCAGATCAGTAAATTGTTTGTTATATTTTTCATTACAGCGGTTAACTACCTACTATACATTTAAACTTACACTGGTTCTACTCAAGCGCTCCCAGCTCTTTCCATTTTCTTCACAGCAGAAATAAACATGCTTACAGCCTGGTACGAAAAACAGTTTTGGTCTCTAGATTTTGTACCGAGGCTGAATTTCTATATAACCCACCCGTTTAAATTATATTAAGGCTTAAAGTTGGCCGCTTTGATTGACTGATGGGTGTCATTGCACGTGGCTTGTTTGAGCACGCAGGCGTCACTCAGTCCGCCTCAATTCCACAGATGATCCACGTCTCTGTCCATTTTCAGATTAGCCAGGAGGCAGTAGAGGCAGGACTGCCAAGATGGCGGTGGCCAGAGCCACCACACTTTGAACTTTGAACACAGATCTTCAGACACCTGTGGATGATGTCACAGATACAATGTCCATATTTTATACTGTCTATGGACAGTACTTAGCAGTTAGTGATTGCTTCTTTCTCCCTCTGCGGTTACGTTCTTAAGCACAAATAAACACAGCGACACCTTGAGCAAAACATCCCAAACACAGCCTGTTGGATGCATTTTGCTTTTTATGGATGCTTTATGTAGAGGAGTTTTTGTTTGTTGAACCAGTTGAGTTCCAAACATTTATTGATCAGTTCCTGTTGAAACACAGTTTCAGAAGGGCTCTTTTGTTGTGTAGACTATTGACTTTTACATTAAGGACTAATAAAAAGTACAGCGATCTGTAAGCAGTCAACCCCCTTTTGTTTTTAAATATACTGTGAGTGGAAATCAAACACATTAAAACCCACTTGTATATCAGAGATCACCCAACTGACGGTTACTTTTGCCTTGCATCTGGGTTGAAAACCAGCTATTCCTCCTTTATATCAATCTTTCACTTTGTGAATACATGAGCAGTTTGCTGTGGCTGAATCTCTAAAGTGTCAAGAGCCCAGGCAAACTTTGCCTGTGGCACTTCTCACAGTCCCCGACTCCATCAAGTTGATAGCTTTAAAGTTATTTTATCTTTTTTTAGATTTGATTTATTCCAAACAAGCAATGCATCACAGATGCCCTTCTCGTAGATTGTCATTGGATTGAAAGGAAAAGCATGAATATGAAAACAAGGCCACACTCCAGCTCCAAAACAAATAGGGGAAATCTCTTTAAGTTTAAAGGGTGAAAATAGAACAAAAATGACTTCTGTATGTCCTTTAGAACAACTGTCTCTGTTGGCTGTAACAGCAGCTCCTGACACGACAGGCTTGGTTTCAACAGAGCGTAGTGTATTTATTAAGGTTCTTAACTGTACTTCAGGATCAATGAACACGGTCGTAAATCTCATAGATAGCGTCATTGTGGTGGGTTTTGGTGGAATTATGGCACTGCAATCCTCTGAGGGGTGTATAGCTACTCTGAATGAGGGTCACTGATTTATAAGTTGCTCAATGGCTTCAGTGACACGGCTGATGACAAGTGTAGATTTGGGGGTCTGTTTTGCCAGGACGTTGCCAGGTTGAATTTGAGTTTGAATTCTCAGGACAAACCTTGCAACCTTGCAAAATATAAAACATGATCTATTTGATCTATTTTATTTAAGCTGCATCACTGACCCCTTTCAGCGATGTATCGTGGTACCAGGGTCCAGAGTTTTTTTTTACTGTGACAACAAGCAGTCTTTATTAGACCTGCAATTGTCAGTGATCAATGATTGTAATTGAGCAACAGGAAATTAACTGCCAACTGGTTGATTATGTTTTAGTCATTTTCAAGCAAAAATGCCAAACATTCTCAGGTTCCAGCTTCTCAAATGTGAAGATTTTCTCCTTTCTTTGTCAGATATAATAGTAAAGTGACTGTATTTGTGATTTGGACTGCTGGTTGACTAAAACAAGCTATTTGAATACATTTTCTTGTGCTGCTAGAAATTGTAACCAACATTTTTCACTATTTTCTGACATTTTATTGACAAAAGAATTATGCCTTGGGAAAATAATTGGCAGAAATGTGGAGAACTGTAGTGCAACAAAGGCTTGTGTCAGTGTCCTTAATACCTAAACAACAAAATAGTAATCTGTCATCTCCAGCTCTTAGGGTTATGTTTATGCACCTAAAACTAAATGGCTAATGAACGGTGGTGAAAAGAACTCAAAGGTGACTCTCTTTGCTAATGAACTGGCACTCAAAGGATAGGCAGGTCAAATCCTCGATTCTGAATATTTAGGGGTCTATGATAAGAAACCAAATATTTTGTTTTGTTTTGAACCATTGCTTGCACAAACAAACAACTAAAATCTGTTGGTTTGGCGCAAGGAAATTGTAATGGATCATTTCCCAAAAAATCTGCCATTTTAGAGACCAAACGATTAATTGGCTTTGAGAAAACTGAGAAAATTGCCTGATTAATTTAAAATTAAACAGCAACTAAACCTTGTTGCTCAAACAAATAAACAGTTTTTGACTGGTCTCACTGTGATGGTACTGTCGGATCTCTCAGTTCTTCTGTGGAACTGCGGTATAATACTGTGACCAACGCTGGGCAGCTCCCAGGTGTAAGCATATAAATTAGTGTAACCATTCCTTCACATGCAGCTACTCCCTCAGGTTTCTTCTGCAAATAGGAATCTGACCTTAGCAGTATTTCCTTGTTAAAAGGGTAAAAGAAACTCTCTGTACTTGGATCCTTGAGAAAAAAAGAAAAGTCAGACTCAAGAGACAAATGAAGGTAGGGGCATACTTGCTGCATTTGTGAATTCACATTTAGTGACTGCAGAACATACAGTTAAGATGTAATTTTGAAGAAGTGAGTTGTAAGCAATATAGTAAGAAGAGTTTCCCTCAAATCCCTTTTGGGAGTGGGAGTTTCTTCCCTCAAGCAGAGCCTTTTCTCTTTACTCTATATACTGTATTTTGTATTAATGGGTGCTAGTCCTTTCTCTGTCAGAGTTTTTGTTTGCACCTTTGTTTCTTTTGTTTCCAGCTTTCAAATGGGAGTTGGTGCACTACAATTGTTTTGTACCATATTCAGCATTTGTACCATTGTGACTGTGCAGAACATTTATACTGAAGCAGCGGTCTATACTTCATTGAGTCTACTGTCTCACATAAAGTAATAAGCTGGCATAAGATCTCAGGGTTTTAAGTCTATATTCACAAATGTTTATACTTTTTCTGCTGCTTCTGGATAAAGATGATCTTCCCTTGTGAATAGAAATGTTGAATTGAAGTGAACTGAGCTGAATCATGTTTAATCATATTGTGCCTCATAATGAGATTATACACTTTGAATTCCACTCTTAACTCATGAATTTATCTTTGAAGATTCTGCAATTAGTATTTTTTTAAACTACTCTTTGGCTGTGATTACTGTTCTTATCCATAGCCCACTATCTTCTGCTTCAACAACCCAAACAACCTTAAGTTGTTGAAGCTGTAGTTGTTGTAATCACATCTTAAGTTTGTGAACTTTGCCATGCTCCTCTTCCCTCTCCTCATTATATGACACAAACCATCATTATAAAAAAAAAAAAAGAAATATGATACAGAGTTGAACTTTAAGATATCAGACTCCCTCTTCAGCACTTTCACCTGTCCTTTAGATGACTGCTTCATCGGTTCTGTCGTGCTGGCACCGAATCAAGGACTACAGGCCTGGCTTTATGCCGCACTGTACTTGGTTAGTTACTTTTTAGCTGCCAGAGGTCATGGCTGTCGGGCTCACTGTGAATGTTTGAAACTTCAGATTGGCTTAAAAGAGCTCTGTGTGCATTTGATTGCACTCTAAGACTTCAATCACTTACTAAATTACTTATTTGTTGTTATTCACAGTTCTGTAATTTAAGATTAGAATACTACACAATTTTTAGGCCTGGGAATGTCTCACTGTTAGTGTATTAGCTAGTCCTAAACTCTGGTTCATACTGAAACCTCTCAACAACTATTGGATGGATTTTCCTGATATTTCCTTGACACATTCATGGTCCCCAGAGGATGAAACTTACAGACTTAAGCGATGACCTGACTTTTGCTGTAGTGTCACTAGCAGGTTGCATTTTTGCTCCTTACAAAAATCAACATTAAGTGCAGATATTAAGGATGCTCAGAGGATGAATCTTGTTGACTTTGGTGATCTCTTGACTTTTCATCTAGTTCCGCCATCTGGTCAAAGTTTTCACTTATCCTGTGAGATATTTTCACATCACTGATTAGCACATAATTTTGTACATTCATCGATAGCCCTTAGACAATGAATCCTACTAACACTGGTAATATACTGACTTTTACGCTGGTGCTACCATGTACTATTGGATATACTGACACTGAAATATGTTACAGACATCTAGTACCATCATCAGGTTAAAACATCTTCTATCCAATATTTTGGTTTTAGACCAAATACCTGCAAAACTAATGACAGTTTAATTTTCTTGTTGAGTGCTTATTAGCAATTGTTAGCATGCTGACACGTTAAAGTAAGACGGTGAATGTGCTAATTGTTACTATAAGCATGTTAGCCCCCTGGAGCTGCTGTCATATCTGTAGAATTATAGCCTTGTGTCATAATACAGAAAGTTAATAGCACTTGACCTTTCATGGTTCATTGTCTTTGCTACTGTGAGAGGGTAAAAACTAGCATCAGCTATCTCATTTCTTATCAGAGCTGCATCGTTTACAACACAGAGCTTTACCACACGGACAGTAATTGGGTAGTTGGGTCTACAGTGCTGCTGGCATGATATTCATTACTCGCCATTTCCTTTTCTGTGTGACAGCCTACTATATGTATCTGTGTGTGTGTGTCTCATTAGGCCGTGTTCCAGTGACACTGTCGAGGCAAGGGGTCACTTCCTAACCCTCCAGGGGTCATGCAGATGTACAAAGAGAACAGATGACACAGCACTCAGGTCCATGTTGTCTGGAGAGTTAAGGTAATTAGGGTTAGTATCAGTGTTTAACAGCCAAACACTGTAACACTATTTGAAGTGTACAGTGAATCACAGGCAAAAAAAAGAAAGAATGTAGCTCCATCAGCCGTGATACATACGAATGTTCCTGTTTCTGCTGTGTGATGACTTGCAATTTTTTTCTCTATCTCATATTACAATTAACTTAATGCACTGGCTTTTTAAACATAGATCTATATAACTTTCAAAAGAAGAAATAATAACTTTCTTCCTCAGTATGCTCAGAGTTTTTGTAGTTATAGCCATATTTGGGCTGCTTGGACCAATAGGTGGCTAGTGTTAGCTATTTTTTTGTCTCAGTAACAGTGAAACTTCAACCGGCATGCACAATAGCAGGACTCCCCTAAGTGGAATGCAGCTATGAGCTTCATGCTTCACAGACTTTATGACTCTTCTCAACTTGCACTATTGTCTCAGTAGGTATTCACATTAAATATTATGGCTTTGTATTATTATTCAGGCAAAACAAGCACTTGGTTGATTTAAAAAATACAACACAAAACTGATTTATTAATTGATAATGAAAACCATCATTTGCAGGCTGTAAGATGGCAGATCAATGTGAGCTGTCTAGACAGCTGTATTGGTAAAACTTGACAGAATTAGATAATGTTACATTGTCTGTTATTTGGTTTTTAACTCAAAGCAAGCTTACCTAATGTGGTGCTTTTTGTGAGGTGGCGGCCCTCAGTTTCTGTGCAATTCACTTGTACACTGCTATTGTAAATATAGGCAGCTGTATACTTGTTATGATTACATTACTTATGATCGAAAATTAGTGCATCAACACAAGACATAGCAACCAGCTAATTTTACATTACTAATCCAACAACAGGAAGCCCAGCTCTGTGTCTGTCTTACAGCCTTTTATTTCACAAAGCTTTCGGCAAAAACTTAAAGTCAGTCTGAGATTTAGTCTTGTTTGATAGCTTCTTGCTCGGTCACTTCCTCTTTTTCCTCTTCTTAGATTCCTCGGTCATTGTCCTCTTCAGTCTCTTCACCTCTGCCATGCCCTGCCTTTGCTGAGCCCTGCTACATTGTTGCTTGCCCGGCTCTCGTTCTGGTGCCCATTCCAGTGTTGCTCCCCATCTGCATCAGTGTACCATCAAAAACATTTATTATCTGTTAATTTATGGTTGAAAGATTACCTAATGTTGCTTTAAAGAGGTACTGCAGACTTTAATATTGACATTCTTAACAAATTTATGAAGATGATGGTGAACACACCATCTATTGTTGGCTTAAATCGGTGGTTAGTAACTGTCGGACTGGTAGTGAAAGCTAACTAAAGCTAGTTAGGTGCTGCGATGAAGCATCATGGTGGTAAAGTTTTTAATACAACTGCTTCACATCAAGAGGGCCATAGCTTGGCTCATCTAGACTTCCTCGCAGTGTTCATGGGTAATTTAGCACCATCAATCCGCTAACATCCAGAATATGTATGAGTCTCTGCTCACTGGCATGTTAAGTCTTTGATAAACTGCTGATGTGTCAAAGATGTATTTATTTCTCCAACAGTCATGTCTGTTTAATTGTTTCTCATGACCAGCCATTCACAGTTGTTTTACACATAACAGAGACTAATGTCTTCGAGCCTGTGTATTTGCAAGTCCAATCAACGTGCTTGAATTGCCTCTTCAGAAAACAAAGTGTTGCCAAACCCATCGAATTGTAAAATTCAAATGTTCTTGTGATTTACAAGCAAACACAAGTAGAAATGGAAATTAGTAATTCATGGGCCTGATCTGGGATACTTAATACCCACTGCCAGTAGCAAGATTTATTTGGATCGACTAATTGGTAGTCTTACTCACTGTTACATGATGCACATAGCATTGCATCTTTCTGATCACGAGTCATTTGACATTCTCATCTTTTCTCACACCATCAGTCACAGCTACTAGGATTACAGCAGCAGACAAATAAACATTTTGTGGAAGCTTATGCCAGGGAGGTGAAGTACAACAAAGATCAGGAAACTGTATGAATCAGCTTCTGCTTTTTAAACAAAATCACACGTTTACTGCGCCTCTTGATGCTGTATACGTTGTTTGTTTTTCTTGACTCAAACTGAAGCATACTATGACTACAGTCTTCATGGTTACAGTAGCATTTCAGTGAAAATTGCTGTGGAATTATACTTTGAAGGAAGCAGCTGTTAATTAAACAAACACAGACACAGACCACTGCTTGCTACATTAATCCAGGGCTGCTGAAATTCTTGGTCCCAAAAAATAGCTCTGACAAAGAGATGTGTCACTGGCCCACTTTGGGCCCACTGATTTATTCAGGCCCCCCCACTCCCCTGAAGGGCTATGTTAGTATTTGCTGCCCACTTAAAAGTTGGTGTGTTGTTCATTCGTTTATGTTATATTCTTAAAAATGCCACAAAATGAATGAAATATTGAAGTTGACAAGTCAATTCTTGATAATTGTAGTTGTGTTTCACTTTGCTGCAGTACATCACAACAAATTCCACTAAAATCACATGACTGAGAATGTGTGGCAATGCTGACGGCTACAGAGTGTGAGCTGAAGGAGTGTGCTAACTCTGCATGCAGCTCAGAAACCACCCTGAATACTGAATATCAATGACTTGTAGGTGACCGAGGTTCTGTGTAAAGTATACAGCAATGTCTCGCTAGGAGGGGCGAATGGTAATTTTCATGCAGTAGTAATGGAAATGCTGATGTTTGTGATTGCACTGCAGCACTGGAAAACACTGCTTTGCAAAAAAATAAAAAAATATATATCCTAGCCATCTCTACATTGAAAGATCTGTGGCTCTTCTAAAATGTGTTTTTATTCACATCTAACAACACAACTTCTTCTGAAATAGTGCACATCACAAGGTAGGACACCGCTTTACAGATTTTGATATTCAAAGTTATTGCGGTGCCTTATTATCTGCACCTCCAACGTCGCTCCTCTTGTCAGCACCCATCCTGCTCTAGTGTCGTTGATGTGAACATTTTGGCGCCCAAAAGGATTTAGCCAATATTTGAGGAAAAAGTGACAAGTGCTTTTAAAGAGTGATTGGTAGGCAGTAAAATCGTCACTGTTAATTAAACTCAGAGTGTCAAAAAGTAAATGCTGTGCCAGCGGTTATGTAAGTCGACATCCATCAGAGTTAATTTAACTCTTTTCTTTTTTTTTTTCTTTTTTTAAGATAGTTCTGAAAAGTCACCCCAGAGTCACATCCGCTTACTGATGAAATAAACAACAAAACCAATGACTGCCACCGCTAAATCATCACATATTAATGCCAGAAAATTGGATGTACTTTGTAGTGCAAATTTTTATGACAAAATAAGCAGACTTTCTCAAGACCAAACTTTAAGCTAATGACAAAACTTGAGTCCTTTAGTCATGGCTCCTCATCCTAAAAAGTAAAGAATGAGAAATTTAAGATTTTCACTTGTATGGTCCTTATTGGACACACATTAATATGTTTAAAAGACCAATCCTCTTCATATCACAGCATTTTGGTAATTCTGTGCTACCCCTGAACATTTTTACCCTTATACTGACGTACAGCCACCACAGCTTATCACCCATAGAGGAAGTAAAAGGACACCTTAATTCAAAAACATCTTTCCAAAAATACCATATAACCCAAAGTGAAAAGGCCAATACATTTCCAAAAGATTCAGAAAACAAAGTTTTGTTTTTCTTACTTTGTGATTAGTTGAGCCATTTAGGGTTCAAACTATTTAAAATGTTTAAAAATAAAAGCATTACTAAGGAGATTTGATGCAAATTCTTTTACAGCTTCCTGAACGTTTTAGTGTTTTTTTCATATTCCTTCATCCTTTAGGGGGCAGTGTTGGTTCATATCTCATGTTGAAGACTTTTTTTGAAAGTGCTTACAACTACTTTATGGAGGAGGGAATGACTGAGCTGAAGGAGAGGAGGCAGGGAAGTGTAGGAGTTTGGATAAAGAAGACATGTTGGGAAGAAGAAAGAAAGTGAGAGAAGTGGGAACGAGTGCAGATGCAAACAAATAGGTGGGCGGAGAACAGAGGAGGAGTGCTAAGTTTGAAAGGCTGCACAATTATCACCATTAGGGCATGATGGTGATAATCACAAGAGTGATGCAGTAATGAGAAAGTTTAAATTATGATGTGTTCACTCGACGCCTCTCCTCAACATAATAATAATCATAGCACTGTACAAAACAAGCTTAAATTTCGTCTTTATTCCATGTATGAAAAGCAGAAATGACCGTGGATTCAGGATAAACAGGATAAGTGGAGTAGAAAAGCAGGGAGTTGAGCGAATGATCATTTTTGGTTTGGTACATAAAAATAGCTCTCTGTTTATGGAGCCTAAATATAAAGCAAAGTGTGGCAGTCACACTTAACCGAGCTGAATGCATTTCCTTCGCACCCTTCAACCCTCGTATTCCCAATCCCCTCCCTTCCTCATCCCTCATTTCATTCATTCCCCTCTCCACCTCGTCTCTTTCCCGTGTCACAGTCTTTTCCTCTTCCCCGCTCTCTGCTGTCTCTCCAGGTAGATGAGGTCCTTGATCAAGTGGAAGCATTTATGTCAGAGTCATGCTGTGGAGTTGATGTGGAATCAAGCTACTCTGAAAAATTAAATCACTCGACGCAAACTCAGTGTCAGAGGCATCTTTAAAATGCTTTGTTTTCATAATGACATCAAGGGGAGACACTGAAAATGATTCATAATATGTTGATGAATATGTAGAGTAAGGAAAGCAAAGAGGAAAGCAAGTGACCACAGTTAAGTGTGTAAGTAAGTAAATTCTTATTTCACAACAGACCACAGAGCTGTAGCTAATTTTCTATTTTGTAGCCCGAGGCAGACTGATGTCCAAATACATTGTCTAGACAAGATGTTTGACTGTTGCAAGTCTTCACACGCAAACCTCTCCCGATATTGAGTCACAAGGAGGGAGGGACCGGCTGAAATTTTAACTTTGTCACAATGTGACTCAACCTTTCTAGTATCTAGCATCATGGCTGTATCAGTGCATAAGAGGCATGGCTAATATTGCTAAAACCAACCATCACAAATTTTCCTGTATGATTTAGCAGGTATAAATCTCATCTCATAATGTTTGCAATAATAATGATTAATAAAAGTAATGATATTAAAGGACATGAAAACATATTTTCATACCATGAGTGATGGATGGACCCAAAAGTTTCTATCAAGTTAGAACAGTTGTGTTTGTGTCACACAAGACATTTCTGTCTTTGCTATTTTTCCTCTGCTCTTCTCACGTTGTTTGAAGTGGAGTGGGGTTCAGCTGGAAAATGGTGAGGTCTGATTTTGCAGTATTTGGAACAAAATGTTACGTGTAAGTTGTGTGGTTGTTTGCTAATGTTGCCAGACCAATATTAATGATGTGTGATTAAAGAAGACCCACAGTCTTGATGGAGCAGATTAGAAGTTTTAGCAGAGTTTGTGTTGTGGCTCTGGGGATGGCAATGTAGGCCAGTCGGTCTGTCGGTCTACCACTTTGGCTCAGACTGAAATATCTCAACAACTACTTTGGTGAACTTTTGTGCAGACATTCCCCAGAGAATGAATCCCACAAACTTTTGAGATTTTTTTTTTTTATGTCTGACATTTGATTGTGGCTTTATTTGAGAATAGACTGTAGAGTCAGGAAATGAAATGCAATAAAAGTGCCCAGCCACACTCAAACCAGGGATATTTTACATAGTCAGCACCATCAGGTTGCCTTTACAGTTTTAGCTTTGAGTGAGATATCTTGACAATTGTTGGTTGGATTGTCATAAAATTTGGAACAGGTATCCATGGTGCCCAGAGGACGAATCCGAATGAGTTCGGTGATTTTTCATCTGGCAGGTCTTAGTCTCCCCTCAGCTCTCCTCTAGTGCTACCATGTGGTTGACATTTGTAGTTTTAAGTACAATATTCCAACTATTCAGCTATTTGATGGTTTGACATGAAATTTGGTTCATTTGACACATGAATGTTCCCCACAGGATAACATTTTAGAAGTTTGGTGATTCCTTGACCTTTCATCCTTAATATCCATATTAATAATATCTCTCCACAACTATATTTGTTGCAGTTGTATTGATGAATATTGATGCTATAGCAGAGTTTTGAAACCATGTCTTGAGGGGCTTTAAATCTTCTCACAGCCTTAGTGTGCATGTACCAGTGTCTGTTACAGTCACTGATGATTCACGTTTGCACAATTTCAGTGTCACAAATGTGTGACTGGGTCGTATATCATATGAATCAATATGATTTTACATTGCATTAACTCCATAATATCACCATTTGGATTAATAAAACAGTTTGTACCCTAGTCAAAAGAAAGTGTAGGATGGACCACAGGTTATGTGTGAAGACTGAGATATTTATGCGGCTCATGACCTTTTTGCTTTGAAAGCTCCCAGGTGCCATTAGAACATGCAGGAGAATGGAGACATTTTGGCTCCATCTCGCTGCAGTAATGACTCACCTTGCCGGTACAACAATACAAACAAACAATTCAACATGACTGGAAGATAGGATGGCCTATAGATCATATGGCGGTTTTAAACATCTGTCTATATGCATCATTATGGAAATGAACCAAAATCCAATTTGCGTTAAATGTATGCAGCACCTATGCTGCAACAATTCTGAAAAATCCAATATAATGACATCCCACAGATCTGAATGTTTTTCACCAGTGAAGAAACTTTAAATAGGGCCTCCTGAAAGCACCCTGTGCAGCATTCAGGCGACTGTAATGAAGCCAATCACTTTTAATTTAGCTTCTCTGCGTCAGCTCTGTGATGGTATAATTGGGTTACATAATTAACACAAGCAGGAAAACAAACCACAGCACTTCTATCAGTGTCTTGCAGGAGGATGAGGAGCTAAGAGCTGTTGCTGGGGGTCTGATTAGGTTGGTTCTGTGACCACAGGGGGAGAAAGTGTATCTGCGCACTGACAGCTCTCAGGCTACGCTGAGCCGGAACTAACAGGTGAAATGTTGAAAGGTACTGTAGAGAGGGAACAAAAAAAAAAAAGAGAGGCGAGGAGGTGCAGAGTGCAGAAATAAGAGAGGACGGAGGAAAGGAAAGACGAGCAGATGAGATAAATGAAGATGGGGGGAGAAAAATGAGGGGAAACTGAGATGAGATGGGATTAGAAGTGAAGGAGAGTGAAGAAAAATAGAGGAGAGAAGATTAGAGGAAAGGAGAGGAGAGGAAATTACTTCAACCTAGGTGTAATTGGCATGAAATGTTACTTGCAAAAATAAATGTTTGAGCTTGAAAGGTCACCGTCGGGTTCTAGACTGCAAGTGGTATTAATAAGCCTCTCACAATCTTTCTCTTTCTTTCTATCCTCTCATTTTTTATTAGTTGCATATTGACTCTCAGATTTATCTGAACAACAAGGGATGATATACATTTTTTAAAAATATATTTTAAAGTTTTATATCAGCCATCAACCATAAAGTACATTCACAAAAAAATATAATCTTTGGGTCATAAGAGCATGACATTCCAAATCAAACAACTCTGAAATCAGTGTGTACTCATTAGTGAGAAGATGAGCACTCATTAATAATGCAATTGCCATATGCAATACGTAGTAGAGGACTAGAGGAGGAAGAAGAAAGGGTTGATGAAATAGAATGCAAGGTCTTCATTAAGCGCAGTGACAGCAACCTGCTTTCAATCTGTAGGGAGCTGGTGCTCAGGGACGGCCTGTGCTCTGAGGCTACGACATGTAGGAGAAGACCGTGGAATTTGCTTTGAAGCTCGTCGACTGGCGGACTTTCAGCGGCGTTGGACAAACTTTCAGCAGATTATCTCGGGGAAGAGAGAGAGACAGAAAAGGGAGAGAAAGGAACAGAGGGAAAGAGAGCAATCAGTCGTCACACTGACTATGCAGCAGGAAGTAGCCAATCAGAGCCCAATCAAAATCTCTGCTCTCGGGATATCAAAAAATAACATACATTTAATTCACAAGACTGTAGAGATCCATTTCATCGTTTCTTTAGCAGTGGTTTTGCTGGGAAGGCAAAAAAGTTAGTTAAAAAATCATGACCTCCAGGACATTTGAACTTTTCAGTCACTTCCAAACCAGAACAGAGAGTGCCTCTGAGGTAGATATCTTACACATATTATAGTGCAGCCGTTTGTGCTGTAATTCATCTGCTCAAGTACTGTTTGTCAGTAAAGCTCTGTGGCTGAAGTGCTTTAGCTTGTAAAAAAACTTAAAAAAAATGCCAGCTGGTAAATATTAAACTTTAAGATCTGAATCAGAATCATGATAGGTAAATTATGCTGCATGTGTTCGGCCTCATAAGTCTTAAACACCTGACAGTAATTGTCTCTGAATCAATAAATCTTTCCAGCACATAGAATACAACATCAATTAAACTGGCTTACACATTAATCTTTGTTTGTTTTACTAACTAGGTTTGCAGACATACGTAATACAGATATTACTGTACGTGATCAAATCATGGAGCCTACTTAAAATGATTTAGTTAGCTCAGAGTAATCTATAATGAGTCAAGAACACATCTAAAGTAAATTATTAAGTACTCTATATGAGCTTTTTTTAGTTACTTAAACAAAATTTGTATGTATGTAGCTACTACACTAAATAAGCAGTTGATGAAATGCTTACTGTAATAACTTCACGTCAGGGTCTTGATTTTCATTACACCATGGTTATTTGGCATCAAATTTACCCAAGTGAGCAGTCCAGTATTTTAACTCCTAAAGCGGAGAGAACATTTCTAAGTCCAAATCTGTTTGGTCTTACAGCTTTCTACTCAGATGCTTGTTTACTTTGTCTCTCTGCCAAACTGGACAGGAAACATTCAGTTGATGTGGGTGAAATGTTGGTTTTCTTAAAAGCGCATTTTGAATTTCTATTCCTCTGTGTACTTTTAGGACTTCTCATCCATTTTGGCTTAAAAGTTGCGATTAAAAGTTCACTCTTTACTTTGGGAACCGTAGTTGACAAAACAACATCACCACTGCTCTTTTTTGGAAATATTTTCCAATGTGAGCACAGCCTTTCGGTTGGTGAGTCAGCAGTAACAGCAAGGTGGACTGCATGTCTGTAACTGTGTCGCTGTACCTATTTTTGAGTGCTTGTGTTTTGTAATAATTTTATGTCTATGTATATGTTTATGTTTAACTAAACGTGTCTAAAGTGCCTCTGTGTGTTGCTCATGAGTCCAAAGACCACGACTGTTTGCGTGCTGTGGTTAAAGGGAGTCTATTAAAACCAGCGTCAGGTTTACACCTGCCAAGGATGACTTTAGACTGATAATCTTCTTACAGACACCAGCGTGAAAAGGGAGGGTGGGTGCTCGACAGGGAGGAACAATATTTCAGACCGATCAGAAAGAGCAGAGGGAGAGGGAGAGGGAGAGAGGAGGACAGATTTAGATACCACAAGAGAGACAGGAAGGAGAAAAAGTGCAAGACATGACGGGGACAAAAGACACCTGGGAAAGCAATGACACCTGAGCAGGTTCCAGTCTGGACATGCCTCAAATATATATTTTTATTTTTGCACCTCTGTTTTTAATAGCAAGCACAAACTAATTTCAGTTTTCTCAGACTGGCAAGACAGAAGTGACACACACACACACACACACACACACACACACACATGATGAAACATTGCATGTGTAAGGCTGTGTTAGTGTTTGCTTAGCTCACTGATCTAACATAACGATAATGATAATGTATGTCCATGCATGTGTTTGTGCATTAGTGTATGGCCTGTCTGCATGCCTTCCTCTCGGCTGCTGTCAGGCATCATTATTGATGGGCAGGGAAAGGGAGTTAGTTACTGATGGGCTGCCCGCTGTTGTCTCGGCCTGTATGTTAAGGATTGGAGCAGCAAGCCATTAAGCTAGCCCTGGAGGGAGAGAGAAAGAGAGAAAGGGAGGTAGAGAGAGACTTTGAGCTTGTGCTTCAGCTCAACTTCCCGCTAACACCATGACTGATTTACACGAACTTTTATGTAGCCATTAGTGCTGTGGTGTAGCCTGTGTTGGATTTAACGTGTGACTTGATGTGTGTGTAGGTGTGTGTTGCTCTATCCTGCGGACTCAAAATGTTCACTTAACATCATTCATCTTGATGAGGATCACCAGTTGGATTCTGGCAGTTATGTCGTCTATCTATTTTCTTGTGACAGCGGACAGTTGTGAGTCTTTACTTCAATGATAAACTGCCCTTGAACGTGGGAATACATTATAGCTGTTACTGCTAACGCTCCAGGCACGTTTAGGTGACATGAAAAGCAGTCAGTTTGAAATACTAATAGAAAAAGATTCATCTTCAGTCGGTCAATATTACAGGCTACGAATTCAGGATTCTAAATCGTAGCTTTGAAAACCATATTGCTCCACAACAGTGGGACTTGCCCAGAATTTTCCAAACACACATCCTCTCACTTACTTTGCTGATATAATATTGATTCTAGCCCTCATCTGCATTAAAGTTACAAAAGCCAGTGAAATCAAATATTACTTCGAAATATATTTGGCAAAATGAATTAGCAGTCCATAAATGCAATTTGTAGAGACAAGACAGATTTCTCGCTTTCAATGTTGCTTAGTCTTTTTGGGTGATACCAAGGTTTTGAGTAGGTCACTTTAACCTGGTGCTGTTTAAGAGTGTTTTCCGTAAAGGCCAGAACAATTCAGTTATTGCTAGTTTACACTGGATAGAGTTTCCGTCTGAACACTTCTTGTTGTCATTTTTGCAACTAATCCTCCGAAGTAAACAAAGTCACAACCATTTTCTGATCTGACAATGGATAAGCTTTGGTTAGGTTTAGGCACAGCAAAGTTAGTTTTGGGGAAAGATCATGGTTTGGTTCAAGTTAGTGGACTTCTGTTGTCATGGTTCCCATAATAACCACTTAGTCAAAGTTAGGAAACTGCTGTGATCATGATTAATGAAAGGACGACAGGTAGAAAACAGGAAATGACACATGCATGCGTCACACTACTTCCAGCCATTACAATGGCTGCTACGTGGTTTTTTTAAGGCACATGGTCTTTTTTGTTTTATCATGAAAATCCTGAATGTACTCACACAGAAAAACCCCTTTACATACAAACACATGTAGAAACACAAATGTATTGTCTGTGGATACAGAGAAACATATGCACACTAATATGTATTTTACACATCTGAGGGTTTGAGTACGTTTGTCTTCTTACATGTTACATGTGGATGTACAGTAATTACATGTTGGTTGTTTTGTGTCTGCCTGTCTCATGTACATGCTTTGGTGTTTGAGAGTGAGATAAAGACAGACATTTGCAGTCATGATAGGGGAGGAGGAAATGCCCCAGAATATCGTCCGTCACCCGTTCTTCTTTTCCGTCAGCCCCATCTCCTCCTCTATCCCCCCCAACAATGCCACACTCGCTAGGGAGTAGAATAATGAATACAATCACTGCAGCAGACTCAAAATCCTGTTTGAGGGGATGATTTTCTTCATGCTTCAGTAGAAAGATGTCTTGAGAGTCGCTACAAAAAAGGAAGTGTGAAGTCTTCCAAGTCAGTGTTAATGTGGGCATTTGGGTCTGAGAGCCTATGGCACTACGTAGAACGGGCTCCCTGGAGAGAGTGGCACTGACAGATGTACCCAGAGCAGTGTGAAGAAACACAGAGACTTCGGCATCAGAGCAATGTATAAGACAAGATTGAGTGTCTTTGGCCACAGGGGATACAATACGGATAGTTTACAGCAGTGTATTGCATCCAAACATTTTCGCGACTATAAGTATGTACAGATGATCATGTTGTTGAATCCGGTGAATTTGTTTATGTACACTAACCCTAACAGTAAAGCCAGGATCTTGTTTTTACAGGATCAATATTGAGTGCAAACATTATGTGTTGGCACACAGCACAGCACAGCTCACACTTTCCTCACTCTTCACACACCCTTCAGTTTCTCTCCAATTTTCTGAGAAGTGGTTTTTAAAAGTTGGACATAAAAAGTTTTTTTCCGCATTGGTGAAAGCTCAGCATCCTGGAAATGCTTGACCCAAGTTACAGTTAAGACTGTAATGCTGAAAAAAAGCTGAAATGTTATAACCTGAAGTTTGTGTGTGTGTGTGTGTGTGGTTGTTGGTGCGTGCAGGTGTATCCTGGGTCCCCTGGTGTAATGCTTCAAGGCTGAAACGTCAATTACTTGTGATAAAAAGAAGGCAGGAGGGGGGAATCCAAGACAAAATGCAGAGCTAAGGTGAAACGCGGTCAGGTGGAATGTGTCATGGTGCTGCCCCGAGGCCTGGTTGTGTACAAGATGTTTCTCCAATAACTCTCTCCATCAGCACAACTAGTTGAAGGAGTTTGGCCTGGAGTGCTGTCCCACCCCCTCCAGTGGGATGGGAGTACTTTGTGCCCCTGTATGTGTGTAACTCTGCAGTCAGAATGAGTTTGGGCTTTGGGAGACACACGGAGTGGTAATGTGTTTGTGTGTGTGTCTGCAGTGTCGGGACAGTGTGTATTGGCCTGCAGATGTGTGTGTGCGTGTGTGAGAAGTTATACGGGGACACTGTGACATGTCATTTTGTGTCTAAACCTGCCCCAGTGTCTGCAGCATAGGCTGGATTTAAGTAACTGTGTAAATGAAGCATTTAGAGTCTTGAATTTCATTTGTCTTGTTTTATTTGATTAAATAATCATAAAAAATCACTGCCTTTAGAATAATAATGATAATAATGGCAATAATTAATAATAATTTCATCTTATTAAGCACATTTGATCCTGGATTCAATAAAATGCTGTTGCCCCCAGGCCTGGGATTTTATCATTTTAGGGACAGGGCCACTTATCTTTTGGTGTTATCAATTATTCAGCACAAAAGCCAAATACCAGCAAGCATCAAGGTCGAAGCAAATCAAATTTATGATTTCAAATTCACAGAAATAATGATTTAAAAAGGAAGTATCACAGTAGCATAGTGCTTGTTTCATGGTGGAAAGCTACACTCTCTTGCTTTTAAGTTAAACGATAAATGTTAACTTAACAGTTAAGTATCATTTTAATGTTGTAATGAAGCCAGCTTCCACTGTTAGCTTACCTAATATAAAAACATAACATTGATTTGACAGCTAGCTAGCTAGCAAGCGTTGGCTAATGATATGTTTGTTAACATTAATTTCAGCAACAACATTATACGTGGAGTGTCTTGACATATTCGTTCATAAACTTTCTTACCTCGGCTCAGTCAGCCATCTCTTGTCATACGTTCACTCACTAACAGCTTTGTGGCATTGGTACATCAGGATGAATTCAATTAAGTCTCCTCGTTGGCCGGTGCTACATTTCTGTCAGACTATCATCATAAATAGTCTGGGTTTCCAACATTTTATACCAGGTTTCAAAGTCAAACCCACCACTGGCCATGTGCACAGCATTTCTTTCTGTTTCCCAAAAAGAATTCAGAATCTTAAGACACTGGTGTTTGAAAACTGTACTGGCAGGAGAGAAGCAGAAGAAGAAATGGAGAAATCAGCTTGGACTGTGAGGGCAGGGCTATGAGGCCACTGTGACCTGCAGGGCATATCATTTTTTTAGGGGCACAAGGACAAACTGTGGGGGCATGGATGTCATGGCTCCCTGTGAAATTCCTGCCCCGTTTGAACCCAAACCCCAGTCTGCAGTATCATTGTGAGCATGCATGTCTGTTTTGTGTGTTGCATGTGCGTCTTTGCATGCAGAGACGATCTGTATATGTATTCATGCATCTGTCTCTGCAGTGATGCAGGGCTGCAAACTTTCTGTCAGCTGCTTTATCAGCAAACCTTTTCTTCACCTCCTGTCTGCTTCACTAAGTGTGATATTTTCTTCACACAAGTGACTCCGGATATAATTATAGATAGCCATTGGCATATATAGCCAACAAAATCCTCCTGAGAGCGTGCATCGGGAGGGTGCTGGAAATTAGACAACTGTATTAATTTGTCGAAACAAAAAGCACAAAACATTGCTGCTTGGAGTCACCTTGATTCTTGTTTATCTGGACAAAACACTGAGAGGATTCTTTGATTGAGGGGAATTTTGTCTGCACATTCATTGAGATGAACAGGGATTATAAACACAGTGGGATTTATCATGAAGGCATAAATACTGTACTGTCCAAAATGTTGTTTTTTGGAAAGTCAGTGACCGAAAACTGCAAATGAATTGTTTACCTCTGTCATTTTTCACACAAACACTACGACTAAGTCACGACATCCCAACAGAGTTTTTACTGAATACTGTTGATGAATGTTTTTATTGAAATCCATTATTTATTTATTTATTTATTTTTGTAATATATATTACCTGAGCTGTGTATACGGTAATAAAACACAGAAGCCATTAAAACAATGCAAGTAGTGCTTGTTGTGTGCAGGAAGAAAAATATGATAAGCCTTATTAAGCCATTACACCTTCAGTGAGGTGAATAAACAAGTAAATGTATAGGTAATTAATTACAGTAAGTAAAGAAGCCATCATATAAAATAAATAAAAAAAGAAGTAATCACAGTGACATAAACATAGATAATTGTGTGAAAAACACAGCACTATAAAGTAAAAATTCGCCTAATGCCCATGTGCATGAAATGAAACACAATGAGAGAGTTGACCGAGGACAAAAGTGTGTGTGTGTATTTGTGAGATGAGACGCGACACAGCAAGATATTTCTTAATCAATGCAGGAAAAACCTCAAAAAGTTTGTCCCATCAGGCAGGTGACGAGTCCCTGTGTGAAAGTCAAAGTTTCACCTCAGGTTCACTGCTTCATGCTTTTAAAATTCTGAGAAGATGTACAAAAGCTGCAGCTTATCGTGTCCATGGATTTTCACTTCAGTGAATATATCCATTATGATAGCTATTTTCAGTGCTGTGAGATTGAATGTATGCGCTGGTAGACACGCTTCACAACTCGTATTGCGCATGGATAGTCTGTTCTGCCGTGCACGATGGCAACTATTAGAATCTTAACCCGCGTGAGGCTGATGACCTACATAAGAATAGTGGATACATGTTTCAGAGAGTTCACATGGAGATGAGCATGTTGTAAATTTTCTATGAGACAAGCAGCCCTTGTTGGCTGCTGTTCTCTTTGCGCAGAACCTCTTTCTTGAAAAGATTTATGGATTACTGTCCAGTGTCTGTCAGTTTAGAGAATTTTAAGCCATTCAGGGCATTTTAAACATCAAATTATCCTTGTCAAATCACGAGGCAAAACAATGGAGACCATGACTAAGCTTTTATGTTTTGCTATACTGACAAAGATAAACATATTGGGAATGCTTTTTTTTTTTAGTGGACTTCTCATTAACTCTTTCTATCATCAGGCAATTGTGAATAATCCTAAGCTTTAACTTTTTTCAGTGATGTAAATGAATTGAGAGCTGAAACACATTAGTTGATTAATGAATTAGCGTATCAGAAGATTAATCTGCAACTATTTTAATATCACTTCATAGTTTGGGTATTTTGTTTGTGCAGAAATGGTGAAAAAACTCACTGGTCCCAGCTTCTCACATGAATAGTTTTGGGTTGTGATAGAAAAGTGAAAATGTTTGCCTTTTGGACTGTTGATCAGAGAACAAAACATTTTAAGACCTCACCTCGGTCTCTTGGAAACTCCGATGGTCATTCATATATTTTATATTTTCTAACATTATATGAACCAAATCAATTGAGAAATTATAGGTTGATTACATGATAATGAAAAAAGAAACCCTAAAGAGATTGATTCCATACATAATTCTGTTTTTGCTTAGTGTTTCAAAATGTGATATACAGTCATGTTAAAAGGACATCCATCTTAAAAGTGCAAGTCATAGAGTATGTGTGTGTGTTTGTGGCACAATGTGTGCATTCTACATGGTGACATTTGGATTAGTCATTATTCACACTGACTTCATGTGAGCCCTGCAGGACCAAGCCACTGTGGCATTACCATACAAAATTTATGAATGGTTCATATCATTCAGACACCAGATTGGAGTATGATTCATTTACGGCTAAACAACACACGCACATATTCACATATTGTTCATGTTTTATTTGAGGCCCTGTATCCTTCTGATGGATATCAAAACAAAACAGATATATAAATAAGTAAGGTGGCTTGAGAACAACAATTATAGTGATAATATGTCATTCAGAGCTCACATTTTACACAAGATGGGTCAATCTCACCAAGTCAATACATTGATTTTCTTTTGAATAAATCTGGTCAATAACCACATGAATCAGCACTGCAGCCCAGAGGCAACAAGTATACCTAACAGAGATTTTCCAATATTTGTGAGGATTTTTTTTGACAGCTACATATCTGAAATATTATTGAATTATTTTTTTTCTTCTTTTAGCCCACCAAAAAATTTGGTTTCATCAAAAGTAGTCTTATTGTAGAGCTCCACTCAACTTTGCTAGCATATGCCCACTCTCAAGAGAGTCAGATTGACTTGTAAAGTCTGAAATACGATTGAAAAACATAGAAATTTATATTTTTGTGATTTAGTGCCCCTAGTCTCAGAATGCAGTACCACCATTGTAAATATGGACATGTGGGCTTTTGATTATATCACTTATAATCAAAAACTAATAAGCAGACAACGCTGCTGTGCAACAACACAAGACATAGCAGTCAGCTAATATTGGTCCATTAGTCCAAGACTAGTCCAACACCATGAAACCCAGTTTAGTCTCTGTCTTTCAACCTTTTATTTCACAAAGTTCTCGCTACCAACTAAAAGTCAGTTCCAGATTTACTCTTGTCTGTCGACTTCTTACTCAGTCACTCTCATTTTCACTTCTTAGCTGCTTCCTTTTCAGTCGCTTTGCCTCTGCCATTATGCCCACAGAGGCTGCTGAGCCATTGTCTGCTTGCCCAACTCCGGTTTTAGAAAGACGCATGACGCTGGCACCACTCTTTGTTAGCATTTCCCTGTGCCTGGGCCTGAAAACCTCCTCTAACATCAGCTAACAGCAACTAAATTTTGGAGCAGTTTACTTTACTGTCGACCAGGATACTCTGTAAATCACAGAGTTGAGGCAGAGCGGCCAGAGGAAATAGAGGGAAAACCAGAAAATATTTTCTCCATAAAATATGATCCAGTGCCACTGAAAGAAGTGAAAAAAAAAATCATGCACAAAATTATATAGTGCAAGAACAGTCATATGAGATACAGAGTTGGAATGACAGAGGGACCATTCATGTGATTACACATCAGAGTACCATCAAATGATTTAAAATCTGTTATTTTATGGCAGAAAAGTTAAACAATGTTTAGTGGAAGAGGAACATACAGTCATAGTGTCATAATCATAGAAGTTTTTCCAGCCTGTGTAAACATTTGTGTGATATCCTCTTTGGCTCTCGTGAAAAGGGTTGGTTTCTGATAGCCAGTTCTCTTTTGGATCCAGTTCCCAGATGGCAAAATACCCAGATTCATGAAGCTTCTAAATCTCTGAGCAAACATTTAATCTGCAAGTAGCTTGTGGAAAGAGTTTAAGTTACAACATGACAGCTGCTTTTCAGTGGATCAGATACATATTTAATCAAGATTTAACCCTCTAGACCCCATAGCACCCCAATGCCCATTCTGTACTGCGACTGTCATTTGAAAATCATTCCCAGTGTATCAGAACACAGAAAACAAAGTACTGAGCTTTGTATTGTAGATAGTTTAAGTTTTCATCGATAACCGGACCCAGAAATATGAATCATGTATATCTATCATGTCTATTTCTTATTTTTTATTTTTGTGGGTTTCCACAAAAAATGGCTCTGCCGAAAAAGCGGATTTACAATTTCATGGAAGCTGTAAGATTGTGTTGAGAGGGAGATGCTGACCCGCTGTGGATAGTGGAAAGGGACACTTGTGAGTTCAAGTGTTTTGCTCACATCACATAATCACCTTCAGTAAACAGTGAGACTTACCCGTCTCTCAGTGCCGAGACTGAGGCTGACCAGTTCATGGTGACTTTTCCACATATAAACAGGAAGATTATTACTGTTTTTGAGATGGAGCGGTTTGTTTGAGTAGGACTGCAGAAGCAACTCTGGGGTCTAGAGGGTTAATATCTTCTCACATTGGAGATACAAGTTGTATTAAGCTGCCACTAAACTATTTCTGCTTTTACAGACCACAAAGGATGATTGGAGATCTTTGACTCTTCAATATTTATAACTTGCAAATGTTGAAAGCTGAACTTAATTAGATTTGATAAGGAACACAAATGGGTTTGGATTCAATAAAATGCTATTAAATGAGGGACTTTCTGACGTCTGGAAGAAAACACCCCTAGCAATGTCATCTGTGCTGTTGGTTGCATTACGAGAAATATAAGACCCAATGTTTTTGGAATTTGACCTATATTAGGCATTAAAAGTCAATCTCGAACCCCTGCTGCTCTTATAAGCCCCAGATTTATAGAAGTAGAATATAAACTGCTAGAGTACCCATTTAATTAACATCTAAAACTGGAAAATCTACTGGGCAGTTCTCCTTCACCATAATGTTTCCTCTTTAACTCTTAACAGCTTCTATGAATCTTCAAGGAGGTTGCTGCACAAGGAAAGTTAAATGCTTAAAAAATTGCCCTTGTGGTGTTCAATCAACGTGGAAAGTTTGAATTAAGTTTACTTATTAAACTTGTGGAAGTGGGTCTATTAGTTATCATTTTGCAAAGCACTCTGTATGACAGATGGAGTCTCATTGACCATTATGTAGAACATACTCAAACAGGCAGTCAGCAGTAACAATGAATTGATTCTTTTAAGCACACAACAATTAAAGCCAAAACACCTACTAAATACAAATTAACTACAGTCACAGGGATCAAAAATTCTCATCTCAAAGACTCAAGTTCAAACTGAAATCTATAGCTTTTCCCTCAGCTAATTACAGAGAGAACAAAGCCCAATGTTCTGCCATAATCCTCGGCCGTAATGACCGGATCTATTTAGTGATTTCGGTCTCCTCAAACAGCCTCGACTCTGAGCACAAAGAGAGTCCACTTTATCGATGGAGCCATTTTGGCGTTATCTGCTCCTTCAGAAGACGAGAGAGTGAGAGAGAAGGAGGAAGACAGAGGTTGAAGGAGTCGAAGAGTCGTGATGACTAGTGTAATTTCATATAATGAAGCTTTTTATCTGGATATTGTGAAATTGTCCATCACTCTATTCAATTTCCTCCAAATGTCAGCGGCAAACTGAGCATTGACATTATCAGTATAAGTGGTGTGATGGAATGTAATGCACAAATATGGATACAGTGGTGCTGTGTACACTGGTTACTCTTGCTGTTATTGCTGCTGTGATTGTGATCAAATATCACTTCCACAGTTTGGTGAGAGAAAATGCAAAGTAATATTATATTAGGCATGATAACATCACAGTAAAAATATGAATATGAATATATGCCAAATAATCAATATAATAATGCAATATCACATAAAAAATAATCCTATTTAAATAAACGGTCTGCTGTTAGATTAGATGGTGGTGGTCGGTATGGAAAAACTTGTCTATCCTAGTATATCTAATTTATATGATGCCAAGGCTGCATTCAGATATAATCTAGCATTACAGCGAAAACACAGATTTTTCCATTCATTTGAGTGTAGGTAGTGCACTGCATTGCACCCCTACGGCCTGCACCACCGTAGCCAAAATGCACTGCCCTGTTCAAATGGAAATTGAATGGAAAAACCTGTATTTGTAATCATTTGGCAACCAAGTACATCATCATACATCAAGTACCCCCTAACCCTAACGCTCATTAATTTTAGCATTCTCATATTGCCTTCCCATGACATTAGACAAATTGTTTCACACATTGCTTGTAAACATCGTAAATAGATTAAATATTTTAGTATTTATGTATTTATAACTTTAAATATTTTACCAGCAACTTTAAAACAGTGCATTAAGAACAAGGAAGTCGTGTTGATGAATGTGAGGAGCAGTGAAATGAAGATATCTCCATCTCCAATTTTCTTAGCTTTAAATTGCTATGATTTGTAAAACGACAACACAATATTCTGGCCCTGCACTCTTAAATCAACTGTTCCCTTGCACCAAATGTGAGGTCATGTTGTTTTGTATGTTTGCCCTTGATTCTTGATGAATATCTTTTGCCTGGAGACAGTCTTTAGGGGCCCCACATGCTGAGGATTTTAACAAACCATCCAGAACTAATCTTCCACAAAACTTTTACCACTGACTCTATACATGTCTTGTGAAATTTAGGGCATTTGACTCACAAAACACAGCTGCTCATCTGAAAGAGCAATCCCCATGATGCTCCATTTATTATTCATCTGTGTGGGGGGAGAAAGAAAAAAATAAGAGGATGAGAGGACAGAAAATGAGGTCTGAAACTTTTAAAAGATGAGGCAAAGTGCTGACTGGAACCAAGATGAATACAGATCTGAATACAAACAGGTGGGAGGTAGAGTTGTATAGTATGTGCCAAAGCCCTTTGTAAGCACAAAGCAAGAAGTGTGGTACTCGGTTTAATTAGCTCGAGAGCCAAGCAAGTGGTTCAAATTAGGATGAAACTATAGCAGAATAATAATCAAAAATAGGCAAGTCAGAGTGGAATGAGTAATGAGTGGCATCAGCCATTATGCCTCATACAGCTGGAGCTTTATAGAGAATGGCTAGATAAGGTCCCTAAAATTGTCCTGATTCAGTGGAATAGAGGTTCCGTATATTTTGCTCCTCCTTTCAGAAAGAAATAAGAGAAATGATTGATCCCTTCAAATCTTGCCTGATCTTTATCCTTAATCTAATCTTGAACTTTATACCCAAGCCTAACCATTTACTTTAATTTTAAATAGGCTCAGAAGAGCTTCTCCCCTTGATTCAAGAACATTTCGAGATTTGTCCTGCAGAATAAGTTGTTCTGCCTCTTCAGAAAAATGACTCTCATTCTGGTCTCATTTCAGTTTGGTCCCAGAGAAATCAGTTTGGCACCTCTTTAATATCTGGCAGCATCCAGCCAACTAGTTGGTTAGATGGACACCCATGGGCCGAGTTGAATATAGAATGCCTGATATATTTTGTGTTTCTCAATATTAAGCTCACTTTATCCAAAACCCCACTGCTTCCTGTTGCAAAGAGGATATCTGCTCTATTTCTTCATCTTTATTTTCATGCTGGATTGCACAAACTGCAGTTAAGAGCCTCTTGCCTGCAGCTCCTCATCTCACAGCTCACTGTGGCGGTTCCTTCTTTTTCCATTCCTCATTGCAATATTTAAAACGTATCTGCTGTCAAAATGTGCAGAAAATGTCAATTTTCAGTGAGCAATTGCACCATTGAAATAGTATGGCTTACCTTGAGAAGTTCATTGCAGGTCGAAGCATTTAATCTGAAGCAGCAGCATTGCAAAATGTTAGCAGTAAATGAATACAGCTTTGGTGGGGCGGTAGAAGGCCATTAATGAACAGGGAGGCTTCTATCAGTTAGATAATATGAACAATACATGTAAGCATACAGTTTTTTCCTTGAGAATTGAGACGAGCTTTAGCACCATAGTTACGACAAAAACATGAGAGTGGTATCGACCTTTTCCTTTAAGAACATTCATGCATCATTTCTTATGAAGGCATGTGTGAGCAGTAACAATCCACATTTATCCACCAAACCATCCTTATGTCGTTTTCATCTACTGTATAAAATGGTTTGTTATTATGAAAATGATTCTACGTTAAGCCTACTTTACCCTTTTCTCTTTCTTGTGCGGCCAATGATATATAAAAATATGCTTCAAGACCTTTCTCTGTCTTTCTGTGTCTGTATCTCTGTAAAAGGCCGGGTTCATATCTCCCATTGTGCAGGTGGGTAGACTGATTGGATTTCTCTGTTATAGGGAGCTGTCAGTGGATTCAGTTTCTGATAGTGAAAAGAGGAATGGAGAGATGCATGAGGATGGTACTCCTGAGAGGAAGGGAGGAGGGATGAACACTGGGTGGCTGGGTGGGAAAAGGACATATTGTCACAAAGAGAGGAAGAGAGAAAAAAAGTGAAAGTGAGAGGGTGAAAAGTAATGAATCTTATTATATGACATCTATGTTTTTTTTTTCTTGGGGGGAGGAGAAGGTCAAGAGTCATGTTGCTGGAGATAGAGCTCATTATTGAGCTCTAAAAGTCTCAGGCTTTAGCAACAGAATCACACATCACAATTTTCTCATCAAATTTCAAGGTCAACAAGTCCTCACACCGGAATGACAAAAAGGGTAATTTGTCACTACCTTTAGAAAATGACACACGAGCGTTTATTGCCATGCTGCTGCTGTGTTTAGGTATGGTTAAGCCTACTTAAACTGCTTGGTGAGGGTTAAGGGAAGATTGTAGCCACTGTTAAAAGAAACTGCCCATCCTCCAAGCTCACACCATTTCCTGCTTCATCGCTGAACTTAAACATACTGGAGGTCAAGTTTGTAATTCAAGATGGGAAAAAAAAATTGATGAAGTGTGACTTGTGTCCTAGTGTCATTATGTTCACTCAGCTAAAACTAATGCAATCGAATAAAAGAGGCCAACAATAAATCCTGCCTTCATGAAGCTTATTATTTTCAGCTTTGTTGAAACTGTATATTTAATTTATCCTTATTGATATAAATAAGGTAGGAAAATACAATTCCTCTTAGTACCAAGTCAACAGCATGACAAACTATACTCTCTAAACAGTTGAACAAAAACAGAAATGTACAACCTTCATAAAGGTAGGAGTTAATGGTTGACTGTTGGATTAGACTGCATTAACTTTTTATGGGTACGTGCTGTAGCAAACTAAGTAAGTGGTTCAATAAATAGTGCATTTTTTTCTTCTTTAATCAAACCTCAGCATCGGGATACCACTTACAGTGAAAAGTGAAAATCTTCACCCACATCAGTGATTTTCAGAAATATGACATTTATCAGACATATGTGGGACACAGTGAAGATCATTCTTGAAATAACCAGTTAGGTCATGAAGATAAGATGTGTACATTAAGATAACGGAGGCGGCAATGAAGGAGCTGAAGCAATAAAGTGATTAGTCTACCATCAGAAAGTGAATCAGCAACAATTTTGCTGATTACTCATTTAATTTTTCAAACAAAAATGGTTACATCTTCTCAAATGTGATGATTTGTAGCTTTTTTGGCCATGTATGATATTAAACTGGGTTTTGTACTGTCAGTGGGGCATTTTTTACTATTTTTAATTTATTTGAGAAAACAATGAGCAGAGAAATTGATAAGTAAAAGAATCGTTAGTTGTAATGTAGACAACCTGGCAGATTCTTCAATTTGGCTTGTAATTGACAAGAACCACCACTGTGACACCTCAGTGATTCCTCTGCACTCGCTGCTGCTCCTTCAACTTTAGAAAATCCTTAAAGGGAATAAAAAAACTCCATTATAGGTTTTCTGGGAGCTGCTTGACCTTGAACATGTGGCAAGGGCAGCAGTGTTGTAGAGAATTTTAATTTGAGCAATCTGATCAAACTTTGAAGTCTTGACTGAATGTTGAGTTCCTGTCAAAGCTACTGCTTCTGTCAGTCTGTCCGCTCGTCTGCTTTCCTGGTGTCCACAGTTTGACAGCATATATACCAGTGAATGTGTTATTTCTTGCTTTTTGATTGGCAGTTCCCTGAGTAATCATGGTGTAATGGAGACAATTTTGTGTGCCTACTCTAAAATACATGTATTCACCATAAGCAGTGGGCACTGAGTCACTTAGACTACACAGCAATACTTTGACAAGTTGCATGCATTTTAATGCTGAAATATCATCATCCCTAAAAGCTTTTTGAAGGAATAATTATTAGACCTTCCAAAGCAAATCTGGCCAAACTTTTCTCCCTGTTTGTGGCACATGAGAACTTAAGTGAGACAACAATATTCCTCTTGCCCCCATTTATCTCCCTTTTTCTCTTTGGATATTTGTTCCCCATCTCTCATTCTTTTTATCCCTCTCTCACGCCTGCACCCTCAAATCTCTTCTTTCATTTGCATCAGGTCGAGAGGGCTCAGCGGGGTTCCAGCTGGCACATATTTGATGGGAGATACAGTAGCACGTTCCCCGTACTTTTAACAGTGATGACAGGCCGTGTTATCTTCATGCCGCCTTGCCCCTGAGATTCTAACCACTGGGCTCCCTGAGAAAGTGATTAGGATTATTTAAATGTCAATTTATTTTCTTTCCCCATTATCGCAAATGTGCTCCCTCTTCTGTCAGTAGGGAAAAGTCTCTTGTAAGAAGCCAATGTAATTTAGCTTGACGAATCAAGTTTTATTTTAGGGCTCTGCAGGAATCCATGGCTGAGGATTTTAAGTCCTCTTTTTCCCACCTATTTCTCAGTAGTCACATCTGTATTAACCTAACCTCTAACACAGCACCAACTTAATATTTACAGGAAAAATAACTATGAAATAATAAAAATCAAATAAAAAATGAACCACAGTTGTGTCTCTTACAGTAAAAAGAACCTAATATGAATGGGTTCTTAAGCAAACAAAAAAACAGTTGTGAAAAAAAAGCAAATAATGAGTTCACTTATTATTCGAAAACCAATCTACATGGGGATAGATTTAAATTTCATTAAAAATGTTGTCAAGTTGTTGTGAAAATTTGGAAATGATTCACGAAAATGATGATGAATAATGAATGAAAACCTTTCAGACATCCACCTAATATCCCAAAAACAATCAACTCCTATTTATGGTTCCGGCACACAAGCAGCTTTTGCTAAAGCGGCATTATACCACCACAATTGTGTTTTGTTTACTAGTTTCCTCCCTGAGGTACACTGTTCACTGTTTGGATCTGCCACAAAAAAACAGCCCTTCTTCAGACTTTACTGTGGGTGACAACTCATAAGTTTGTATTCTATTTTCTCTTTTTAATTCTGCTTCAAACAAGTGTTAAGACATACAAAAAATAATTTGGAACTGTTTTTTTTTAAAAGTTTGAGTACTGAGTTACCTCAAACTCATCAAAATCTTTTCCTTCTATTCCTAAATCAGAATCTATGAATACACAAATATTTTTCACTTCAAAATTTTATCTACTCCACAAGATGTCTTCCATTTCACTGAAAAACTTCAATTCTGTCCACTGGAGGCTTCCAGTTTCTACATCACAGTTGTGTAAATTGCATATTGGATCATATTTGGCTTCCAAACTAGTTGTGATGTTACAAAATCATTCTTGTACGTCCGCATCTTAAATTTGAAATTTAAAGTGAGCACACAGCCTCGGCAGACGAATGCGAAAACTTAGAAGTATGAGAGTTTAGAATTGGAAGAGTAAAGGAGATAGGAAGAGAGAGAAATAGAGCGAACGAGTGAAAGATGGTTTATATTGTCCATGTAGTCAGTGTGGGGAAGTTTTTAAGGAGAAAATGTACGTAGGTGCCTCTGGGTTTCCAGGGTTTTCTGAGTGATGGAGGAACACTTTCTTTTGGACAGACACGGTGGTTTGCTATCTGTGAGCCTCTAGAGTTCTCTGCCTCTGTGACTACAGAGGTGCTGGGAGGACATTATTAGAAGAAAGAGTGATAGAGAGAAGCACACGACAAAAAAAGAACCCACAATATTACCTAGAAGACTTCAAACTTTAAAATAGAACCATATTCTGAGATACAAAAATGTGATCTTTGTTCCATTTATCTTGAATCAAAATACAATTATGTGTAAATGCAGTGAGGAGTCATTGGATTTAGTCTTTCTGAGATTGCAGTTTGGTGTCTGATTTCTTTTAATGTCTTGTGCAGGAAAACTTCTTCCATTTGAATTGTGTACAGTTTTCACATTATACCAGATGAATAGTTCTATATGATCCATGTCAGTGCTGTACTCCAGAGACCCAAATCACCTTTTGTAATAGTTTTTCATCAAATGCTGTAGATGTGTATTTTCAAGATGCATTAAGGTTAAATTAACACTAGTCAACATTTACATTCCTGTTTTAATTGCCAGTTGCTTCTATTCTCTTCACCATCTGCTTCTTCAACAACTTCAGGGACTTTACGGATGCTGCTCACCTCAGCTGCGGGCCACATGCATTTTCATGGTAGACAGCACAACAAGCTGAATGCCAGGCCGCTGGGCTCGATGAACTATATGAACTTAGGTTATGAAGGCAGAACTGACAATAAGGGACTGGATTTAAGGAAAGCATCCTGTCTGCATCCCAAGTTTCAGATCCTTTTCCTGCTGCACTCCAAGTATACTTTAGGTTATAGGTAGAAGTAAACAGAGTATAAAAAATAAAGTTGATGTGATGGAATCTGGCTTGTAAACAGCAATAAAGCTCTAGTGTAGCATTAAACAGCTTTTTCCCAGAAATTTGTCTGTGGTATCTTGCAGAAGCTGATCAGTGTTAAAATATATACATTGAAATTCCTTTAAAACAATCATCTAAATATGTAAAAATGTTCCCATTTAAACCAAATTTCTGATGGCTTTTCACCTGCAAATCACCAAGACCAGATTACTGGGCTGTGCTATTATCGGCTGCTACAACTTAATGCAAAATGCATAAGCCTCTGCTCCATGAAACCATGATGATTTGAATTCATCTCAGAATCCTCATGCTTTGTCTAAAACTCTGCAGTCTGCATGCTCATGTTTCTTAGCCACAACGAAGAAGAATCTCTCTGAGATTCTCTCTGATTTATGTGTAATTAATCTGCAGCAATTTTGCTCATCAATTGATCTTTTGAGTCATTTCCTAAGCAGCTTCTCGCATGTGAGTATTAGCTGATTTCTCCTATGATGGCTAAGGTATCATTTAAAAAAAATGATACCTAGCCAATGCCAGTAACCTAAAAATGACACTTAGATTACTGCATTTGATACTTGGAGCTGAAGAACCCATTGGCCTTGAGAACATAGTGCAGCTATCCACCCTGAAGTTTTTGATGAGGTACTTTAAGTTACTCATATTCTCAGTTTACCTTCCACATTCTACACATTTATGTTTATCAGAAGCCACAGGCATGTATTATAGCCTTACTTTTTAATGTTTTGTGCTGTCTCAGCAGGCTGTGATTGCCAAATCTGTCAAATACGTCATGCTCATGGCGTGCTAGGTTAAGCACCCCCAGGGCTCTGAGAAATCGTGAGCTTTTTTGAGTATTCCCTGATATTTTATAGACCAAACTATTGATTTTTAACAGATTAGTTGATAATGAAAATACTCATTTTATCTGATTACATGCAAGAAGACATTTTGTTGATGGATGTGCACTTTTACACCCATCAGACTTGTGTTTTGCAACTGAATGCCATTCACATACCTTCAACTGTCAGATGAGATGATTGCTGACTGTGATCAATCCAACCATCTGCGCCTTCACACACATTTTGTAAAAACTGCTTTCAGCTCGAGTATGCCACAGCGGTAATGTTGGCGTTGAGAGTGCAACACATAAATCAGCTGGTGGATTTTTCTATAGCCAAGCACAAAGTGGCACAAAAATGACTACCAAATGAGACAGTTGCAGCTCATCAAATCTCCTACATCAAGAGACTGCCATTAGAGAGAAACCCCTCATCTAATAGTCTCTAATTTTTGACCTGTCTCTTTTCTGCTGCCTAATTGTTCATGTATGATTGATGGGTTTCGCAGAAAAGACCACCATCTCTTTGTCACATGGAACCAAAGATATATCACACAGTCTTTGTCTGTGGTGAGAAGTCGTATCTGGAGGAGCGATATTAAACCATAGAGGTCTAAAAGCTAATAATATGCACACCCTTAGGCCTGGGTTCGTTAAAAGAGATAAGGAGATTAATCTTTGTCCCAGATCAGTGCAATTTCACAACAGCTTGCTGGATAGTTGCTGGCGTGAGACAACAAAGCATGGAGGCAAAAAAATGAGAGAATAAAACTACAACTACAATGAGGTCACCCTTGAATGCCAGTCATTTCAGAGGTCGTTTGGAGAAAAACAAAACAGAAGTGGAGAGAGTTAAAGAATGGAGAAATAAAAAGCGCAGCATTGGCAAGTTTTGCTGTCTTTGATGGTGCTGAAAAGGAAATGTTCTGGATAGACAATCCATGCCTCTGGTGAAATTCTTTCATTGTGTTTCATTTTTAAACCAGACACTCCTGCAATCTTCCTCCTCTTATTTCTTCATTTCTTCCTTTTCTCCTGCCTTATTCACATTCTTCTCCTTTCCTTCAATGCCTCATTCCACTTTCTTTCTTTCAGGCCCTCTCCCTCATTTGCCCCCTCTTAGCTGTCTCTGTTTTTCATTTTAAACCATGCCAGTCTCTCAGTTTTCTCTTGTTTCTCTTCAGTCGTTTGCAAATTCAGGCGTCTATCTTTTATGCTTTCTTCTTCACCAACTATTCACCCTCCCTCTCCTCTAACCTTTTCTTGTTTTCTCCACGCCAGCCAAAGTCATCTACTGGGTGGATGGGTTGCTGTTTTCATGCATGCAAATCACATTAAAATCTCTTCCAATATCTGACCAAGCACCTGGCCCACACTAAGCTGCAGGGACCAATCCGTTACCTTAGCGGGCCCTCAAGCTCAATTCTTATTCAGTGGCTCAGTATGACCATAGCTCCAAGCAATCTCACTGACAGCCAACTTCTTAAAGGTGTGTAAGATGGAAGGGAATGGGGGATGGGTTGGTGTATATTTGTGCAGAGAAGAAAGGAGGGAATGCATGTACAGTATGTGCAAACAAATGAGTTGTATAATCAATATCCTCAAGTAGTGGTCAAGCTGTACAAGGCCCCTTAGCAGGCTTTTATCGAGTGTCGGCTGAGCATGCTCGCCCTTGAAAACTAAGACAATGACCTGATTGCGATGCAGTGACAGAAACTGGTTCGTTGACTGTGAAATTTTCAGAGCTGGAATGGAGAATAAGCAGATCTTGGATGGATTATGTCAAGATAATGGAATCATTCAGATTGAAAATGGAAGAGGACAGTTCAGCCATAATCACGTCTCACGTCTGTCTCACTTATTCTCTCTCTCTGCATCCCTCTATCCGAACCTCTCATTCCCTTTCACCCACTCTGTGATATGAACGCAAACACACACACACACACACACACACACACACACACACACACACACATGCAAGCGCCCTTCTCTCTTTACCATTCAGCGCTATTATTATTTTCTGCGAATTCCTGATGTGGCAATGCGGAACGGAACCTGCATAGAAAGCAGTCTCCAATTAGGATAGTTCTTTTCATGTTGAAGCACTGCGCCGCATATAAAAAGGGAGAGAATGCATGAATAAGAAGGAGGTGAGCTGAGTCGGGACTCAGTGACAACATGCACAGTTTTGCATTCGCACGCAAGTAAAGACGCACACAAATACACAGAGACACATGCATGCACATCCCTGAAAACTCAATTCCGTCTTAAATGCCCACGGCCTCCATCATTTCTATTCACCTCCAAGGCTGATAGAATATGAAACCTGTGTGTGCATTTGCAATGTAAAAGCAATAAAACAATAAAGGAGCTTGTCTAGATATATCTATAGTGCGTGAGAGTGCAAATTAAAAAGTTTATCTTGGACGGTAGCTTCTATAAAGCAGATACTTAGAGCCTGAGGTGGACTGAAATAATTTCTCTCTCAGGTACAGTAAAGTCAATGCACTTTTTTTGTGCGGATTTTGATTGTGAGAGCTGATGCAAGTCAGTTTTCGCTGGTGGGAACTGATGGAAGCCGTGCTGAAGCTTCAATATGTTCCTGGAAATTACAGATCATGCTGATTGGCGGTGTAGTACTCAAACCTCCCTCTCTTCTTGTCTGTTTCTCTGTCTGTAAACTTTAATTTAGAACACAGCATCCCCCATACAATAAAGTGGAACAGAAACCAGCAGGTACTAAGATTGATGTTTATCTGGCGGCGTCTTTTTTTTATTTTTTATTACTGTTATTACTATCACATCTTCTTTGCCTGGCACTAGCCTTATGTTTAGTTTCTCTGAGTCAGACAGAACCATCCGTTAAACCTCTACGGGGCTTTTCTACATGGTCGAAATATACCAGCCAGCCAGGCAAAACAAGGGGGATTTGGCTGTATTCACAGCAACGGGGGGAGGAGAGAGAGAAACTGCAAAGGGAGCCAGCTGGGAAAAGACAATAATTCAAAACCTGCCAGAATTATTCTTAGAGGCCTCTTCCCTCCCTAATTCCCCTGGGTGGAGGTGCACTTAGTCACTAAAGCTTTCTGGCCGTGTATCATGGAGGCTTTGGATGGCATGGCCTTCCACTGTAACAGAGGGAGATTTAGACGTCTGCACTGGGGCCTCCTCTGCCACTTTGACACTCTAAATACACCCATTCTGGCTCCCTGTTTGTCATGTCTCAAACCATAAGAGTTCAAGTTGTGGTCTGGGGTAATGGGTTTCCCTGTGTCTGCTGTTTGTCTGTTATAACAAACCCTCAACAAAGAGAGCAAAAAGACACTCCTTTGGAAAAAGTGAAATTTATTGACGTATTCTGCTGCGCAAACAAAAGTGTGCATGTAGCAAAAGACAAACATCAGTGCACCACGAGCGGAAGAGCACTGAGCTGAAAAAGCGCTGACAACCTATCTGGCACAGTTACTCTGATGTTTGGTTTTTGCTATATATGTGGTTTTGTTTATGTACTGTAAAATCCCTTATAAAAGGTTGTATTTAAGTGTTGAAGCTTTCTAGTGGCCACAGTGATTCTCAGAGGAGAGTGCACGCAGGGAGGAGGTTGAGGTGGACGGATGGGGAAACGAAACATTTGACTTTAACTTGAAAGACTACTGTTCATTTCTTGTTTTTAACCAACAGTCAAAATTTGTTTAAAAGCATGGCTGTGATTGTTCCAAAACCGTAACCATGTGTGTTTGATTGTAAGCATGACAACAAAGTTCTCCTGAACTCAACAATTTAGGGAAGTCATATTTATGCTTAAATCGAACCAAACCATAGTGTCATTGTATTGTAAAACAGTGATTTTTAACATTTTGGAAAGTACAGATGGGGGCGTTGGATGAGAACCAGTCTGTTCATGCCCTCTATAGGGTGACACAAACATTTTGTCAGGAAATGTGAAGTTGTATTGATTGTAGCTTAACCCAAAAAGAATATAAGAATAGCTAATTAACATTGTCTACCATTGAAATAATTTTGATGCTGTCATTCCCATTCTATGCCCTGTACATCTGTCCTTGTACTATGTAACACATGCTCTGGGTACAATCACCCATAAGAAATATGTTCTGCTTTATGGTTCACACACTAACTATTCCAATGATTTTCATTAGACTGGATCATATTTTAAGGAGAAAGACAAACGCCAAGCTGGGCTTCTTGCTGTTGGACTAGTAAGTAATATTAGCTGGCTGCTATGTCTTGTGTTGTTGCAGTTGCTTGATGTTTGGCTGTTGGCAAGGTTGTTAACTTGTTTTTGATCAGTGGCTTGGTGAATATGACATACTCTAACACTGTTGTTGTACAGATGGAATTAATGCTGCAGAAATGTCTTCCTTCAACACAACATCTCAATATGCAGAAAGAGAATAAGAAGCCTGGCACTAAAGCATTATAAAGTTTAGTTTTAAAACATAAAATTATAAAAATGAAGGCCTGTTTCAAATATAAGCCTTTTTCATTAAACAGTGTTCTGCTTCCTTGTTAAAAGCTTCTGGTAGGCTTTTGCTTGTTTCTTCCTTTGTCAGCCTGGAAACTAATTTTCTCCCCACTATATGATTTATCCTCAGAGTTTTAAAAAATCTCTGCTCTCCTGATGGGGAAGTTGACACCAATCACATGGATGATGATGGAAGTCGGATAATCCAAACAATCAGACACCCATCAGGAGTGTGGAGATGTTTTCAAGGTCATTTTCAGGTGGTGGAACTCTGTTGAATATTTCAGGACAATGAGTTATTGATTGTATTGAACCTGTGTCATGCATGAACAATTGGAAGAAATTGAGCTCATTCACATTATTCAATGATTTATTGAAGACAATGAGCCTTTAATGAGTTATCGATATTGAATGGAATTGATATTGAACAAGACTCATGCATGAGAAATTCATTTAAGGGTCCCATTGCAGGGTCACTTGACTGCCTCTTGGTGCTTTTTGTAATAGTAATTGAGTGAGATAAGGATGAAAGCATCCAGTCATGACATGTGAATGAAGCGTGACTATATAGCAACAGCACTATATTTTCACTGCAGCATAAGATATCATGGTTAAGAGACTGGCAGACTTGATATGTAGGACAGGGAGTCGGGCACAGAAGAGGATCTTTCACCGAGATAACCTTTGCAACTGGGTCACAGCAAAGGAAAAAAATACAGAAGAAAATAAAACTGAGATAAATCTGGGTGGGGTATGAGATTCCTTTGGAAAGAGTCTGAGGATAAGGTGTGAAGGAAAGTGCTGGGGCGTCTCACTACATTTGACACGTCTCCCGTCCTCTGCCATCAGATAAGTCACTCTGTTCAGAAGAAGTATTTCTGAAATCTCTGGGCTTATGATAACTCCTGTTGGATCCGCTTAGGTAGACCTGAAAGATTAATGTGGACCATTAAAATGTGATGATAGAAATAGTACAAGTTGACTAAGCCCATTTCAACACTGCAGATCATTCAAAATAGTCCGTCTTTAAAAGTAATTTGGTTTTTCTCTGTTTGGTAAAGTTCATTTGTTTTTCACTCTAATGTTTTACCAGAATTTTGATGTCTTTTTTGGAAGTCTGAGTTTGTGCCATCAAGTTCTTCTTTGTCAGATGAAAAAGACACTGCGCATATTTAAGACCTTCCCTCAAAAGGTTGGCCACAAGACATTTTAAATGTTTTCATAAGCTGTGTGCATGTTCAATCACTGTTTTGTTTGGTTATTAATAAATTACAGATTGCAGAATAGCTGGTTTCTCTCAAGTAAAGCACTTTAATCTCTTTAGTTTCTTGTAGGGCATGTATTTAACAATTGATTGAATTGTTTCATTATTTAAGAAGAAGTCAAAAACAAAACAAAACAAAACATCCATCATCAAGTTCCAAAGTGATGTCTTTGGAATTTGGGCATGTTTTAATAATTAATACTTTGTCAAACCAACAGTCCCAAACCCAAAGACATTCAATTCAAAATGACATCAGGCTGAAAACGGGTGGCGCAGTGCTGCAGTGGTTAGCACTGTCGTGTCACAGCAAGAATCTATGTCTTTATGGAGTTTGCATGTTCTCCCTGTGTCTGTGTGGGGTTCTTTCTGGGTACTCTGGCACCTCCCACAGTCCAAAGACTTGTAGGCTAATTGGCGACTCTAAATTGCCTAAAGGTGTGAATGTCAGCGTGAATGGTTGTTTGACTCTATGTGCCCTGTGATGAACTGGCTGACTGTGATGACTTGTCCAGGGTGTACCCTGCCTCTGGCCTAACGTCAGCTGGTGTAGTGTTCAGGCCCCTGTGACTAATAAGGATAAGTTACTATGGAAAATGGATGGATAACATATTTAAGATATTTTTGCTTGATCAGTTACTTATTCAAATACTTGCAGATCAATTTTTATAATTATTATTATTGTTATTGTTGTTGTTATTATCTAAAATATCAAAATGAACAGGGATTATACAAATGTTGCACTTCATGTGTGCACTATTGTCTAAATACAAGTGTAGCATGCAGAACATACTCCAATCAAGAAGGCATTCTTACCAAATGTGCTTAATTAAGCTCTCTATATTCTTACATAACAGGTTGAATAGTCGAGCCAAATCAACAATCAACCCCTTCGGGTGACAGGATGTCACTAATAGTTATTCATTTTTCCTACCTCTTCAGGACATTGTTTTATTGAATAACACTCATACACACATACAAATGCAGATGATGCAACTACACAGCATACATAGACACACACACTGCTTCACAGTGCAGGGAGGAGGGGAGTTAGTTTTCTGTATGTCAAGATAACAGTAACAACTCTCTTTAAACTTTGCCAGCCTCGCTGATGTGAAATAATGGCTGATCTCTACGTAGCTCTGTAAGAAACACACCCAGGGAGGGCTGTCAGGGAGACTGTGTTAATGTGTGTGTGTTTGTGCGTGTGTATGTTCTCATTGGCCTGCTTGAGAGGAGGAGGTTGTTTCAGTGTGCGCGTGTGTCCCCGAATACGTGTAAATCACTGGTGGTATTAGAAAGCATCCCGCAGTGTTTCTGTCTGGCTAATAAAATAACTAGAGGCTGCTTCCGAGCCTCCCACAGCGAGACGCCACCTCGTTCCTTAATCTGTTGCCCCCCCACCAGTTCACCATGACCTGACTCTCCATCAAAACTCACTGACCCATGAGGTGGACATTTGTGTACATGCCTCTACGTTTTGTTTGAGTGCATGAGTGTGTTTTCCTTTTCGTTGGTGGCCATTTTTGTGTGTTTGAGTTCTGTTTTTCCCCCCATTTTCCAGTTTTCAGTCCTGAACAGCAGAGATCAGGCAAGGTTTCACTCTGTGACGGAAATTAAATGATTTTCGCCTCACAGCTGGTTACCCGACCAGTTACATGGTGGGAAAAAAAGCATAGAAATCTTCAATGGCAACACCTGGTTACTGGTGGCAATGGCGAGTTTGTTTCTGTTTAAAGAAGAGAAACCTTGTGTATGTGCTTACAGTGCAGACAAACTGTGGGCTGCAAGGATTTATAGTGTCATGTTGTTTAGCTGAAGAAGAAAGTCAAAAATGTACCTTTTTCCCATCATGCCTGGAGCAACCATGATCTCCTGCTGTGCTTCCGCTGTGTGCACATCACACAGTAAAGGAAGCTGTTCATCTTGATGGTGAGTTGGCGAGTTTGCTGGTTCTTAGCCTGTTGCCTGAAGCTCCTTTTTGTTCCATTATCTTCTTTGTACTATACACACTAAAAATGACTGTTTTGTTTTGCAGACATAATTTTAGCAATCAATGGAAGCCAGTGCTATCCTCTGTGACATACATGCATTGCCCAATGCATTCTCTGTAGTCCTTTCACAATAAAAGCCACCCAGTAGGTGGGAAATGGGCAGTGAAATAAGCTAAATTTCCAACAATCTAACTTTAAAGTTGCTCTAATCATTATGTCTATAGAGTATATAATAGCTACATGCACTGTAATAATAGTGTCACTCGTAGTGATGACCCAAAACTGAATCACAGTGTGTGGATAAAATTAATCTGATGGACACAAACACAACTGCAAGTGATGATACTGTTGCTCAGTAATCTTGTCCATACTATTCATTTGCTAACATGTGGCCAAAAACTGGCCTGGTTGTGTCCACGTTTTCCACAATTTTTGCACATGTTGCACAGATAATGAACATTAATAATCAGTAAAAACCACTTCCTGTAAAGACAAAAGTTTTTACATCACACATTTTGACTTTGAGGAAAAGTACAGGTGTTATTAAGTCATGATAGTGTGACAGTGAGTCAGCATGCACAATACCAGCACGCTGAATCTGAAGCAGCTAAATGGAATTCAGTCATCACTCATTTCATTATTTAAAATAAAAAAGGCCTGTCATTCTATTTCCTGACAATAAAAAAAGTGTCTTACAAGGTCATTTTTCATTCCACCGTGTTTACTGAACTGGCCAATCTCTTCCATTTTGGCATTGCTTTAAATATTTTAGAATCTGATTTACTTACTGCATTTGTGCATTTTTTTAAGATGGTTTGAGAGGATGTGAGACCTGGGAACCTGCTCCTGTTTTATTTGAAAATGCAGGATTTCTGATGTTAAATAAAGAACCAGCCAGAAAATGTGAGAAGATAGCATCCCACTACTTCTTGATTTAGCAAAACTCAATCTAACTGTGAATAAATTCTGCAGACACAATTTGGTGGAGATACAAATATAGCTCATGGGAACAAAAGCAGGTGCAGGAGATATATAGAGAAGACAAGAGAAGATTGTATCAGTGTTCCCTTGTCTCTCTACAGTGCAGAACAGCTTGTTCCACGCCTCTGTTATCTCTCACCATCCTTAATATCAGCTTTGGTCATTCTTTAAACTGTAAATCATGTTACATGCTACATGAATCTGGAGATAGAGAGATATCACTTGCTCTGGTGTAGGAACTAAATAGGAAGCTTTGTCTGTCAGCTATGCATTTCCTATAGAACTGTTTCTGTTGTCTGTATATTTGAATTAAGTGAATATTTCCATCACTTATGCTTTACTTGTTGCACAGTAACCAGACAAACGTGCACTGGGGATTTCAGTCAGTTTAGATGCTAGTGTGGTCAACATCACAATTACTAAAATACTGTCTGCTGATGGTTGTAAGCTGACTGCAGTTTCTAGCTCCAGTTTGGGTCTTTTCCCCTGCTGCTTGCCAGGTCTGCTGTCAATCAAACATGTACACTGACATATCCCTTCAGAGGCTGAGGAAAACGTATTTCAAATATTCTCCGAAGTTCTTTTTTCTGTTATTCTTTTTAACTGCAAAGAGGCATGACTTTTTAAGCCGGACTTTATATAACCCTTTAGTGAAAGATGTATGGCATACTTCATTTAGGTAACTATCTACATTGTAAGCCGTGGCGTGGCGGAAAATCCTTCCGCCAAGGGATCCCTAGCTTCTTGACAGACGCTAGTAACTGTCAACTTAAATAAATATCATAAATGAGAACAACTTTTACATGTGGAGCTTAACTTATGAGACAGGAGGAACATGCAGAATGATCCATTAATTTTGTCATCTATTATATGCATATGCTACCCATTTAATCATTTTGATAGACAATGTTCTGGGAAGTATTGGATGTTTGGACGTTTTAGCTTTTTATGCAAAATCCAATATTATAACATGAAAAACTGCTCGGCCAGAGTTATTACAGATAAATAAACTCAATCTTGTTAAAGGGAAATACACAGTGAGGATTTGCTTTAAAAGCATGGCTTGAATAACTGGAACATTGTTATAATTTGGCAGAGGTGAAGTGCAAATGCAAACTGTTTTAGAACGAAAGGCAAAAAACATAAAAATAAATGATACGCCGTGCATTGCATGAGGGAACCACAGATGAAATACATATCTGCTAACACTGGACACAATATCAAATCCTAAAAGATTTTCTGTGTTTAGTGTAGAATTACAGCACAGTATACCCAAATGCATCGGTCTCATACTTATTTTATGCTCTGGGCAAACCAAGGTTCGTGAATATTTCAGTGTCCTATTACACTCCAAAGTTGTATTTGTCAGGTTCTATAAGTCAGACAGTTTTAGGTTCAAACTTTCTGAGTCGGAGAGTTTCATGCTGCAATATCCTGTTACTCTTCTATGTCCCTCGAGCTCTCATTTCCCTGTTTTATACTTGATTCACGCCATTTTATGTCTGGGCCTTAAAGGCAACACGAACCAAAGTTTGACAAAGAGGAAAAGTGACTGACAACCACAGATTTCTCTTCTTCACTCATGCATCTACCTACTTTTCTTTGTTCTTCTGTTTTCTTTCTTTTGTTCCCTCTATTTCTTTCCCACAGTATCTTTTGCGAATTGTCCCCTCGTCCCTTGTCTTTTATCTTCACCTTTTCCTTTTTCCTCTCTTTAGTGCTTACTCCCACTCAATCTCTCATGTTCTCTCTCCTCCTCCATCTATCTCTTGCTATCTGACTGTCCTTCACGGACAATTTACCAAGAGTGGCATCCATTCACCTTTCAGCCCTCGAGCTTTCAACACCATTTTTAACACAAAACCCCAAAGGTGGAAAAGCTAAGAAAGAGAGCAGAGAGAGAGAATGGTAGAATAAAAGACTTGGTAGAAAAAAAAAAGAGCTTGATCTCAAAAGCATTAAATCCGTTTTTTGCAGTATGGCTTGGAGAGATGGAGGTGCGAGGGTTATTTGTGTGCACCTCGTGGTTAGAGTTGTAAAATTTCTGCTCTAAAACTGAAGCACAGATCCTTGGTCCTAACGGCCCTGTCATTCAAACCCTGCCTAATAGACGGACTGGAATGCAGCAAGTTTTCTTGCAATCTTCTTGTGAGCAGACACAAAAACTGCAGGAACTTTTCTGCTGGAAAGCCTTGAGAAATAATAATAATAATAATAAAAAAACATAGTATTACATGTGAGCTTTGGAAAAAGTAATCTTCTTTGGGCCAGACCACTTTTATTGGAAGGAAATAAAAAAAAAAAAAAAAATCATAAAAATCCAGTCTTCTTTGCTGTAAGTGTAAAGTAAGATATTCTCTCCATTATTGTTTAGATGAATAGCATTTAATAACATTTAGATTATAAGTAAATAGTATAAAATGCTTATCACAAGTTCAGAGTCCGATCTTTTGTCCAACCAACAGTTGAAAATCGTCATGTATTCACTGTACAATAAAACAAAAGCAGCAAATCGTCACATTTTGTAAGTTTTAAGTTTGGTAAATAACCAAACAATTGGATGTACAATTGGTATCTACCTATCTATCAGAATTCAAACTTGAATTCTTGTAGGTTTCCCAAGGTCATGTGTTGACAGAAAGGAGTTAATTTTACTGTAGTTAAACAAATTATAGAAGACAACCAGAAAGACCCCAAAGTCAGAGGAATGTTCTGTTTGTAGCTCAGAAATGCATGACTGCATATCAGGTTCAATTATATACAAACCAGTATGGAAATGTTACTTGATCTACTTAATGCATCAGCATGTTTGGCCTGACAACTACTTGGCAGAATAAGAAATCACAACTCATGCCAACCTGAGGCTTCAAACAAATATTCATGAAAGTACCTGTAGCCCAAGGAGACCCACATTAGCCTTTGTTCCCACATTGTGTCCTTAAGCCAACGATCTAATTACAAAACTTCTTTGTCATATGAGCAGCCCAATGTTTCTCCATGACAAGCATGGTACAATACAGGGAAGTGCCATCTGTAATTAAGTCCCTAGTCAAGAAATTAGGGTGACTCACATGTTAATAAGTTGCTTTTAGTTGTGCTATTTTCCAGATACAGTTAGATTTAAACTGATGTTTGGAGGCTGCAGGGAAAAAGCTGTACAATCAGATAAAACCAGAGGAATTCAGAGATCTAACTAGGTGAGACAAGAAAAGTCAAGAAAAGACAGGGTGAGGCAAAAGAGTGAGGGAGAACACAGGAGATAACGTGAGACAAAGCGAGGAAAGTAAAATGAGGCACGACAAGGTAATGTTGAGGTGTAAATGTATTGTCTTGGTCCGCGTTCTGATTTTATCCACCAATAATAATCAACGAGTTTATATGATTTCAAAGGATCAATACAAATATAATAAATAAATAATATTTAAGACAACAGATTTACAAAGTACAATGCTATAATCTATAGTACCAAAAGAAATGTCTCTCTCCTTCCAACCTTGTTGATTACATTGATTTGCTATTTGGTTTTGGCCAATTGTAGTTATAATGTCTTGAGGACAGATTCAATTGAATGTGTAAAATATCCCTCTATACATTCAGCAGAGCAGTAAGAGTTCTGTAATCACATTGTATTATCACAGCTTTATTAGTTACCAGGTCATTACCTAATGGAGTCTCCTCATTACTTTTCTCTTATCTTTTCTCCTTTCTCTCCACTTTTCTCTCCACTGCTTGATTCTAAATGAAGTGGACATTATTTTGTTAGACAAGATACTCACTCTCTTTTCTTTCTCGAAGAGACACAAATATCGACCACAAACTTGTACACACCGGCATGCATCATTGGTCACTGAGTTTTGACAAAGAGTTCGAGTCATGGCGATTCTCTCCTGTTTCTATAGGAGAACTGGCATCTTGTGTCAGCAAATACCTTTCTTATTCCTGAATTGGTCCTGTTGAAATCTATAACAGAATATTATAACAGAAATTGATGCTGTGTTAGAAAGGTATGCTTGTACCCACAACCTTATGAGCCATGCTGTAGGGGAAAATAACTACCAGTGTTGTATGCATCCCATGGCAAACTGATAGCAAATGAAGGGCCAGCAAATATAATTATGTTGAGACCAAACAAGTGAAAAGGGAGTCATGGACCTGTGGGTGGAACATGCAGGTAGGTGTGTGGGAAATCTTGAACCAATGGAGCTTTACTGGAGTAAATAGGAATAAGCACCATATAGCTACATTCATAAAAGATCACAAACCACAAGAGAGGAGTAAGCATCCATTGTGTTGCCTTGAGAAAAGAGATTGTCAGTTCATTAAGGCTACATTTTATTAGATGTGCTTGGGGTGGATGGGATGAATGTAATCACCCAGAATGGCTTTGTGTTCTAGGTCTTTGAGGTCTGAAGGTTGTGGGAATGATCCTCAGTAAACGGGTCATAATACATAAAAAATGTATGTAAAGTCAAAGGAAAGTGAACTTTCTGTTTAGACTTAAAGCTGAAAAGTGAATGCCCATGAACACCATTCAATAAAACTGATGAAGCCGCTTGAATGAGAGACCACGTCTTCAAAACCAAACATTAAGTTCCCTTGACTTTGACTTACCACCTATTAACAGCATGATGGGAATGCAGACATCAATGCTAAAGGCTTCAGAGTGCAAACTTCTCAAGGAAAGGCTAAATCTTTTAAGATCAGTTTTGACTTTCAGTCTATAGAATATCTGAGAACCATTTAGACCCTGCAGGTGAAAACACAACCAATCACCGAACAGTAGGGAGTATTTTAAATAATGCTGTGACTTGCAACTACTCAAAACTCTTGCAAAGCTGTAAACACCTAATTAAACTAGTTCTTGTAGTACTTGTAGATGTAAAAATTAGACTGATGTCAAGCGTTGATCTTTTTTTATACCAATGCAACAACATCAACGCAGTTAGTACCTGTAATTAAATATCAAACTAAAGATGACTTAATCTTTGTCTTCTTTTAACAATTTATGGCTGTAGAATAATGTCACTGTCCACGTTTAGATAGTTTAGTTTAGTTTATAATTAAGGCATGATTTACGAGACTTATATATAGACTAAAGAAATAAACTCACTCTTTTTCTTGTAATGATAATTTTGATTCCAACTCCTGCTGTGTTATTATCTTTATATTACAATGCAATGCACATCATTACAATAGCTTTCACATGTTTCCAAAAGGACCAGTGTGTGGGATTTAGTGGCATCTAGTGTAGTTGCCCTAACCTCACCCCTGCCTTCCCAGCATGAAGGAGGAACTACAATGGTTACAAAACATGTAAAAACTGTTAAAGACCCAATCTAGAGCCAGTGTTTAGTTTGTCCATTCTGGGCTACTGTAGAAACTTTCCAGTTCAACATGGCGGACTGCATGAGCACCTGCGGCATCTGTAGATATTGTAGATATAAAAGACTCACATAAAATATAACATACTGGACTTTTAAGTGAAATCCTTCTTTCTTCCTTTTCTTTCCACTTTCCAAATTGGTGCTCTGAGGAAAACTGAAAGCAATGCAGTCTTTGCCACAGTGGCTCAAACCACTTGGAAACACTGGGGGGAGTTAAAAACTTGTCTGTTTCCTCCATGTCCAAAACATACTTAGCAATCATTGTCTGCTGTTAGTTGAGTCATTTTGTCACCTTATGATTGAGTTAGTGGGGTGCCAGCATGTCAGCAGGAGATGCCATATTGTATTATAGATTTTGAAACATGGTGTGACTTTACACAAGTGTCCTTGTTTGTTATGAGTTTGAGGTTATGGCAAGTGGAGAACGTCATTTGTCCAGCTGAGTGGTCATCCTCTGCAGTGGATGCACACTGACTGACACATGCTCTTCCTCCCTCCTCTCCCTTGCATTTAAAAAAAATCTCTACCTAATGAAGTGTCAACACTAATGATGTTCTTTTTTGTGGCGTTAATTCTCCTGACTTGGCATGTCACTCCTCACTGCTCCTCTAGAGAGGTTACCTTCGGTTTACCACTGCTGTAAATGTGCCTCAACAGGGCATGCGCATGCATGCATGTGTGTGTGCGTGCACGTGGACATGTGTCTGCATGATTGTGTGTCGCCTTCTCTTGCTTCTTTTTTTTTTTTTTTGCTAATTAAGCAAAAAAGTTTTGCAGTGTTTGCTTGTTTGCTTGTCCGATGGCCCATGCATCAGAGCTGTCCTGCCCTGGTAAGTCCTCCCTGTGGACGGATGGCTTATTTTAGAATATAGGTCAAAATAAATATTCAAATATGATTAATGTTAAGGAGGATTGCTATTTTATCAGCATTTTTAGGACAGGGTGAGTAAGTGTCTTGTGAATAGACAGCTGATGTTTATATAACAACTTGCAAGGTGTCCAAATTGTACACCTAAACACTTTTCATATTTTCCAGGTCTAATGCTCAAATTTTAGATGGCAACCTTAGCGATGCCTCCTCCTTTTTGGGAGAACCTTGTATGATGCAAGTCTATTAAACATAGAGAAATGGGAGAAATTACATGAAAAACCAGCATGAAATAGTAACCTAAAAGTGAGGCCACCAAGAGCCTCCAGAACAGCCTCTCTACTGGAAGATAAACACACTTACATTTTGTTTGTCCCTATTAAGAAACGGTATTTCACAAAAGCCAGGAACTGTCTGACCTAGGGTCATGAAGCCAGGTAGGATGAAGTGACCCGTTCAGATTGACCACAGACTTGGTTTAACCTTGTTTGAAAGGGTCATGGAAGTCGAAGGCAAATCTTTAACACCATGAGCCAAAAACTATGGTTGTGTGGGAGGACACTTACTGCCTGTCTTTTTTTATTTTATTTTAAAGGACAGAGATGTTTTTTCCCTTTGTGTAGCACAGTTTCAATAGTCTATAGTCTCTCAAAATAAACTAAGGTGAATATAGCCAGAAAACAACAATTTTGTAAAAACACATGTGTACTTATAAGGAAATAACATAGTGGGATAATATTGTCCCGTGGTATAATGATGGTCTAAGTGGACCAAACATCTGCAGGTAGACATTTTCAGAGAAAACAATTTAAGCACTACAAACTGTGGCTTTCCTCTCAACATGTTTCCTTCCTCTCTCTCCATCGCTCTGCTGTATATGCCTCTCTTTCTCTCTCTCTTTGAGACGGCTTGTTCCAGCCCTCCTCTAATGAAGGTGCTAACAACCTAAATGTCACTAATGTCTCTCTGCACCCCAGACAAGTGATCTGGGCCATTATTGACTGTGTGGCATACACACAGCAATCCCAATGATGTAAGGAATATGTAATTGAATATGAAATAGTATGTGGAGAGATTGAGAGTGCCTCAGTCCTCAAAAGACATCCACACTTGTGAGGGCATGCACTCCCATAGGACCACACACACGCACACACGCACACACACACACACACACACACACACACTGTGGTAATGGAGACAATGTATTTCTAATGGCACCATCCAGACTGACTAGGTAATTGTGATGTATTAGCATGCCGTGGCTGAGATTAGATTACAGACGACAGGGTATTGCAGTGTGTGTTTGTATGCATGTGTGTGCCACTTTCCTGCCTTCTGCACTTCTGATTGGCCCCTAGTGAAAGCAAAGGTATTGACTCTTTTTGGTTTTATACTAAATCATGATTAATTTTGCGACCGCATGCTCAGTCACACCTCGGTTATGGAAGTCTGAAAGGGTCTCAGGCCTGTGGACGAACTGGGAAGTGCTCTGCACAACTCAGTCTGTTTAGGATCTCTGCCTGCAGGTAGAAGTAAAAGTGAGAGAACGGTACAAGTCACTCTGAGAAGGTTCTTGCAGTATGTCTTCTTTGTGGTTTTGTGCAAAACATTGTAACAAATTAAGGCTTTAATCTAAAGTAAATTGCTCCTTGTTTCCCTAACATAAATGAATTTAGGATTTAATAGGAAACAAAACACATAAGTCAGGGGTTAAATCTAGATTATCAATACCAAATGTAGGTAATGTAGGTAAAGAAGGTATTAGCTTTATTTATCACTAACAGTTTCAATTGTTCTGTCCATTTGTTTTGTTTTGATGATGGATAGTAATGATGGCATCTGGACCATGACGGAGCATCAAAAATCAATAAATAAGCTCAGGAGCATTGTATGTATTCTCTGTATCCCAAACAAAATTTGATGGTGAAGCCACTGTTGAACAAATTTTCAAGATAATTCCAATTTTTGGCTCCTTCAGTATAGCGGCATCTGATGCGCTTGCTTTTATGGTATCAATACTGCCTGTCTTCAGCAACATGTTATTGCTTCTAGTTCTTCACACTGCACAGTGCAAGGGCTTGTCTTATTCTGCCTGAAGCCAGTGAGGAGAGATGGAAGAGAAGTTGACATTAGATTCTGAAAATAATTGCAGCTCTGATCTCAAAGGTGAGAGCATTTTTCAATGCTATCTAATATTTGTCAGTGGATCGACATAAAATAGACAGGGCATCTGATCTTCTGCTCTTGTTTCTTATCCTTCCTTTTTTTCTCAGCTTTTTCCCCTCCTGGGCTCAGTGAGAGGTAGTTTCTCCTATTAGGTACCCATCTACCATTCATAATTGGGCTGCCATTAGAGCTGAGGGAAGCAGGTTGTGCTGGCAGTGGGAACAGCTTGCTAAAGTAGGTTATTATTGAATAAATGAATTTCATTTTCAGTGACCTGAAGTGAAGGCAAGCAGACAGCAACAATGTATGGGGTTTGTAGATTCTCACAAGCCCTGTCTGCAACACAAAATATGATAAATGAAACATAATACAGTGTACGGACAGCATAATAAGACGTGCTGTTTGATTTTTGGCTCACATTACAAGGTTTGCCATTTCACTTGTGCGAAGCAGTCTGTGTATTGAGATATTCCATCCGCTAACAGTAGACACAAAAGTCCATTCATTCTGACACACGTGCATGCACAAACTAACCAAAAGCAAGGTCAGTAATTGATGGGGATAGTCAAAAAATGTCTTAATGACTATTTATCTGCATCATGTTATGAGAAAGTACAATAGGCGTGATATAAAACCCAGAGATGTGCACATAATTCACAAACAGGGTGCTGAATTATCCAACACTGTACTAAAAATGCCAGAACAGCATTTCCTTCTTGTTTATCCCCGGAGGGAGTGGATAGCCTTTTCGCAAGTCTTCCGTGCTAGTAAGCCACTACACTGGCTACTATTCATCATTTGACCATGCAACCAGCACTTACTGAATGGTAACACAGGCTTGCATAGCCAGTCCAGTGTCCTTACTTTGGAAGAAAGAAATAAAGAGCGAGCCAGTGGCTCATTTGTCCATCTTTAATCACAAATCAGGTAAGTATATAAATTGAAGGTGATAATGAAAATATAGTGCATGCATTGCCTTGTGAGACACAAACAGTACTACTAAAAGAAAGTTGTGGTACGTGTAGAAAGGGAGTTGGACAATTTTTCGAGTCCCAGATTTTACATTTAATCTGAAACAGACCATTGTAAAATTTGCACAAACCCAACATTCATTATTTAATATTCACTTCATGTCATCTGTAAGAGACCTAAAGGCAGTTAGAACCAATATTAATAGTATTGAAGATAATCAGACCTGATCTAAAATGTGGTTGACCCAAACAAAACCTTGTGGATAGAAAACAACAAAATTGACAGCAGCATTATCAACCAATTACTGAGCAGCTGCGGTTAAAATGAGGAGCCATATGTCATATTTCCTGCACTTCTCAGTTGACACTCTACATCTTGTGTCAAAATATGCCAGTGACATGCATTATGATGCAGCATGTGAGCAAGTGATTTCAGTCTGCTTGGATCCATTCAGGTACAATATTAGTACCCGGGTCTGGTCTTGGATACTTGGAAACCAAGCAAGCCTGTAAGGATCTCTAGTCAGGGTGCACACTTTAATTATTAATTGATAAATTATTTGACAGAAAATTAATCTGCATCGACTTTGATGATCGTGAAATGTATAAGTCATGTCAAGTTGACTTTTCTAAAGGTTCAATAGAGAAAGATAGAGAATAGAGATGTATGTAAGGTGTATGCCTCAAAATGTCACCTGGGGAAATACTGTGAAATATGAACATTTTTCACTATTTACATATATAATGAAATATCAATTTAACCATACATTACTTCATAATCATTAAAACAATCACTACAGTTATGTAGTTGTTATTTTTGATAAGTAATATTATTAATTCAAGCTGGCTTATCATTAACAAAGAGAAGCAATAATATATCTTTTCCAGTTCTCTCATACACACCTTATCTTTCCCCTGATTCTGTGTCAGATTGAAGCAGTGACACATCACATTACTTATTCATAAAAAGATTAAAATTCTTAACAGCATAATGAAGTCACAGGAGGGGGGCTTTGCTGCCTAGTGCTGGTTAATTAGTTTTTTCCCCCATCTTTTTATATCCTTAAAAACTTTCATTGTTATGTGATTAAGTATTATCTTGCTATGTACACCTTGCTGTGCAAATCATATCTACGAATCACCTTGGATGGTAAAATCATTGAGCCACATCGTCTGTGCTAAAGAAGTATAACAGTAATGTATGCCTGCCACATTCTGCACATTAAACACATAATGCATCACATTTAAAAAGACATTTAAAAAAAGGTGTCTATCATTATTATTACATAATATTAATCCATCAAAGACTAGATTTACTGTTATCTTTTAGAAATATGAAATTATTTTGGGACATCAATCTCTTGGAAGAAGGTTTCTATTAAAAAGTGACAAAACAATGGAAAGAATCAGAAATACAGAACCCTTAATTCCCCAATGAAATTAGATCATTCAGTTATGCTCATTACCCCGTGACTGGCTCCTACATGTCGTCTTAACTTAATGAGTGGTCATTTAATTATTATGGGTAGACATTTGTAATTCTACAGAAAATACAGAAGATTTGCTAATTAGACTAATTGGTGCCTCTTTATATCTGTTGTTGGTTTGGTTGTTGTCACCAGCTGTTAAATTATTCTCTTTTGTACAGCTCTTGCCAAGCAACCAATGATGGGTAACAAAAGCGTTATTCTTTGACAGATTCTACAATCTAGTACTCGCTATTTCTCATACAAGGGAGTTGGATGACTTATAGAACTGGAAACTCAAGAACAAACTGCTTCTCAAGTTTCCAGTAGACTCCTTTCACCTCTCAACCATGCATCCTGGCTCTTTATGAATCATACTATGCTTTTAAATCACTGTAGTCAATATAAAAATGATCAATCAGAGATAATGTGCTGCATTCTGACAGTAAGCACTGCCAGACGTCTGTAATTCATTCTAGCATAAGGAGACGCCCAGCAGGGCTTTCTCAGCTTGATGGCTCCCTCCTTCTTTTCCTGCCCATCTGTTTTCACGGCTAAATCCTCCCCTGCCAGGCTCCGTCACCATGAGGAATTCATAAAGAGCTGACCCACACATATGGCCACTTCATTCGATGGCCATCGTAACTGAACTGAGCATGAATAAGTTGTAGATTTTTGCTCAGTGCATCATGCTGAGGTAATTAGGTCTAACGTGATGACTGCACTTGCTCTCGGCATCGACATGAACTATGACTTGTAGGGAGATATAGAATATGTCTTACAGTTGTAGGCCATTACCATTACTTTTTTCTCGCCACGCTAACCTAAATGCAGCGGAACGTGTGGAACATCTGGATCGGGTGTGTCCATTTGTCAAATTAGGTCATGTAACAAACAATTTAAAAAAAACAAAAAAAAAACAACAAAAAACTTGTGAAATGATTGCAATCTGTTTCATTGTTTATGAAAAGATAGCCCAGTTGCCATAATATTGGCATCAAAATTTGATTCTAAAGTAAATTTAAAACATATAGATTTAAATTTAATACAATAGCAATATCTTAGATATCTTGATATTGGTCTGATTTTGACAAAACCTGAAAGTTAAACACATTTTCTCTTACATTGTTTGGATGACAGTATAGCTTAAATTAAAATAATATTAACTTCTCATGATGCAGACGGTTGTAGCGAATATTCAACAGTGTTAAATTGTGTGTCTTTGAAAACTGGTTCAAATATGATCTTGAATCCATGTGTGTTGGCCTGGAGGTTGCTCCTTTGACCCTGATTCCTCTCCACGTTTTTTTTTTTTTTTTTTTTTTTGTCTTCAGAAAAGGCCTGAAGTGTGATTCTTTGAAATACAGTAAAAGTCCTTAAAGGTCTACAAATTTATAAGGACATCAGAGGACTCAGCAGGCTTCCTTTGCCTGGGTTATGTTGCTACTTATTTGATGGCTGATGGCTGTTAACGTCTTTTGATGACCTCTGATGTTCCTGCAGGTCCTGCAACATTAGAAACTGGTCAACTTAAGTCTAACTTAGTCTGTGAGGCTGTTTTTGGACAATGTACTGTATTCTAAATTACCAGGTTGAATTTGTTAAGGTCCTTTGGTTGCTCATTCTTTACCAAACCCCAAACCCCTTTCAGTGAAGACTTCTGGGAAAAGGTTGGTAGAAACAAAATGAATTTCACTGAAAAAACCTCTAACTCTAATTTGAGTAAACATGATGCAAAACTTGACACATACATACTATAGAAACAAATAACATTCACTGCTCTAACGAGGATTGGTCTAATGCAGATAGTGTAATTAAAGTTTCAAAGGCAGCAATTGTGTAACACTGAACTGAGGTTACTGAAAGGTGAGACAGATGATACATCTTGCTCCACACTTTCCTAAAACGTCTCTATCATTTGAGGGGAGGACGTGTTCACCCTCTGGTGGACTCAGGGGTGTGAAAGAAACACTTTGATCCTTTTGGATGCCCCTAGATGAAACATGATAAAGTGCCCTCTGGGGTGCCCTTTCAGTGAACAAAATGCCAGTGGAGCAAATGCGATGCAGTGCCATATAGGCTGTCCTACAAATTAGCTGCCCTCTACGTGCATCTCTAAATGTTTAGATAGTTAATAGAATAACAAGTTCTAGACCAGATTACATCTCTAAACCTTTCACCATATGAAGACAAAGAAAAGTCATGATAGATGACTTTCTGTGTCCTGATGCCTCACAACATACAGCTGGTGGTTGAAGTCTATGAAGGTTCTCAGTCATCCAGGTCATCGTTCTTCAAAAAAGGTTAGGTCTGGGGCAACTGGATCACCAAAGCTGGTGCTTATTCACCTTTCTATGAATCTGTGTTTGTCTGCTTACCTCTACCAAACTATTTCTCAATCCTGTCACTGTCATTATCTACCATGTTATAGCCCCTTTCTGTATGGTCTCTGATTACCTAGTGCTCTCGTGCAACTCTGCACCAAACATAGCAAGGGCCGCTGGAAGCACCAGATAGTTGAGACATCATATGATGAGTTCTCCTCACACTGACAATGCTGTCACAGCAGAAAAGAAAGCCAGAATTGACCTTGTGGGTGTCACAGTGGCTCAATCACACTGTCTTAGCATCGTTCTTCTGCTTCTTCCTGCAGCCTGACAAGGAACAGGAGCGGAAGCTCTGCCCTCTCCATGCACCCCAAATCCTTCGCATTTTTGTCAGTTGCTCCTCCAAAAAATGTGTGTGTGTCTTTCATTCCAGGAAATTGTTTAAGTGATTAAGAGGATATCGTGTCAAGACATCGCCGTGTGAACGTATGCCTCTCTGCTCTGTCTGCTCATCTGTTTTTCACTGCCATATAATCTGTCAGGTCTGTGTGGCACTAGTCAACTATACTTAGGTTTTGGATGCAACAGAGGATGGTAGGCTGTGATTGATTGATCTGTCCTCAATATGACAGCCATTATGTTTAGTCTGACAGCCCAGTATTAAAAGGTTACAATGGATGTAGCAGCTACTGATGCAGCATGGTTCTGTTACTCATTTTGATGTTGTCTCTGCTCTTCTCTTCTCTTCTCTTCTCTTCTCTTCTCTTCTCTTCTCTTCTCTTCTCTTCTCTTCTCTTCTCTTCTCTTCTCTTCTCTTCTCTTCTGTAATTAAACCTGTACCAGATGTTACAGCATTTTCCTGAGTTGCTGTTTCGTGTGAGGAATCAATGTAACTCAGTGTAGAAGCCTGTTGCCGGGGGGATTTTATGTCACATTGAGGAGAAGATTCATAAGTATTTGTACCACTGACACTAATAGAGAAAGAGACAAGAGGTGTTGCAGGTCTCGCAATGACGTTCAGCATGTCATAGGAGGAAATGGGAGTGAGAAATGAAAATGAGAATCTTTTCTAGTACTTTCTCCCTTCTCTTTCCATTTGGTAGTACCTCAGACAGAAGCAGCTTAACGGACCCTACAGTGACTATGTTTAATTTACATGGGAGTCAGCCAGTGCTTATTGCTGTCCCGAATCTTTCAGCTATGAGAGAAATGCTAACTTAGCTTAATCTGTCTTTCTAAGAGGAGGATGCATGTGCATTCAGCCTGCCATGAAGTATGTTTATGTGTGTGTGCGTGTACGTACTTTTGTGGGTTTGTGAGAAAATATATAAAGCAAGGGCCTAATGGAGGAGAAAGCATTTCTGCCAAAGTATTTTAGATAATTAGAAGCACTCTGTAACATCATATTTTTATGACAAGAAACTGGCAGATTTAAAAAGCAAACGTTAGGATGTAAGGAGCCAAAGTCTGGCTGAGGGTATTAAACAAATTGCTTGCTGCCAAACTATTTGTAAAAAATTATAATTATACTTTCTGGGTTCAGTGATGCACAGTATACAGAATGTAACTGTGCAAATGATCTACTGGTGTGAGCCACTGTGCTTAAAGTATCATTTTAGATCACTTTTATAAGACAGGACAGGACAAAAGTCAATGAAGACAAATGTTCCATTTGTCAACAGGCCAAAACAGCACTAGCTTAAAACTGCTTTGTAATTACAGTATTCAGGCACCTTTCAGCATTGATTAAAAGGTAAGATACTTTTCCAGTTAAGCATTTTAGCACTGATAGTGAAGAGACAGCTGCTTTTCTTTAAAGCTCGTCTCTCTGCTGAAAAATGACACTGGCACAAAGCGCCACCATAGCATAAACACAATCTGTTGAAAAACCAATTAAGAGTGTTCTCAGTGGTCTTTCTAATTGTCAATGGTGTTTCTGGGGATAGCCACCAGATTTGCTCTGTGATGAATTTGTGTTTTAGGGTAATGGTCTGTGTTCTGTGATTTTCACGCAGCCTTGGGATGGTGCCACCTTGGCAATGCTACATACATGGTTGATTAATCTACCTCTTGTGCCTTGTGTTCCAGCTGTCATGGTGGTTAATGTGTTTTGGTTATCGTACCTACAGTAAGTCACAGAATTTGAAATTGATGAGGCTGTCCATGAGACGGAAACTAAGAAGGAGAGACAGAGAAATACAGATTGGAAATTTAGCATACAGTGCAGTATATGGGAAGTGAGGACCTGCCCTATAAAAACACAAGGCTACATTACGGTGCATTTATCAAGCATGTCATCTTCAAAAGGAAACACATGACATTGCAGTTGCTAAGATCTTTATTCACAGCATTGAATAGTAAGATTGCTGCAAGAGTGAATCATTTACATTACTGTGCATGTGTGCAATTTATTCTGCTCAAAGGCAGATGCAGCACCAGCTGTTTGGAGGACCTATGAAGTCTTCAGATGAAATGGAAAACATTGGAGAGTAGGAGGAGGTTTTGACAGAACAGGTGGTAGTAAGAGAGAAGCTAGGTGACTAGATGAAAAGATGAGCGACTTCCTCAGTTCCTCAACACAGTAACATTTCAGATCTAAGAGAAGAAGCAAAGCAGTTTGTAGCAAGCCGTCTTTAATTTAACACACAACATTCAGCGTGTTTCAGTGTCGCTGTCAATGAGGCTATCGATGCAGCATTACAGCTATTTAACAGCTACACGAACATTTCTGATGGGAATTCATGACTTTCCTTTTAAACTTCTAAACTTTAAACTGGTATTAACTCCCACAATGCATCTTTTATTCAGTCATAATTAAGCCTTTTACTACCCCAACATTGTCAAGTGTTTTTTCTAAAGCAGACAAAGTGTTCTTGCTCGCTGTAGTACTCAGAATTTGAAGGGTCACTGACGTGTATCTTCTGTCATAATGGGTGTTTATTTAAATATCCTTAATATCATCCGATTATTAAGCTAAAAGCTATCATGTTTCTTGGAGCACCAAAGAAATAAGCATTCATTTTTAGAATAAAGGCTCTGTCTGGCCAGTGTGAGTATTGCAAGTTCAGTTGCACTTTTTTTATTTTCTTTTTGTTCTAGTGGCTCAGTTTCCATTTTACTACAAAACTGTCCCCTGGTCCAAATAAAAAGAACATCTGTCCACAGAGAATCTTTTTAACAGTGTCATTAAGTCCTACAGTTCCCTCGCCTCTCTAAATGGGTGCTAGCTGGCTGCTTCTGGCTGGCACTGGCAACAGCAGGGACTCTAGAAATAATTGGGATGCCATTAAATTGCCCTCACCAGTTGCTGTTAATAAAGCTCTGTTCAACAAAATACCCCAAAGACATCGTCTATTGGATAATTTATACCTCTGCTCTCACATAAACAAGTTACCTTTAAATAAGTAATGGGGCCCTAATTAGCTTCACAATGTCACTCTTTTTAGCAGGGACTCTGGCTTTGAGGCTGACACACAAAAGGGAAAAACGAGTGAGAAGTGGACTGACAGTGAAGTCATCAGAGTTAATGAGCATACCATCATATCATATTTATTTGATTCAGGGGATCATGAAGAGTCTAAACTTTATCATTTCTTAACGAGAGTATTCCGGTTTAGTGAAAGAGAATTTCTCTGAAATGAGTCTCTGAAATTACTGCAATCCTCAGTATCCTAATTTTAGCACTGGCTGTGAAGCCAGAATATTATGCGTGTCTGTACAAATTGCTAGGGTAAACGGCATTGCAGAGTGATTATATAACTCTATGAACACATTGGGGAAAATAAGGAGATGAAATAATCAGAGGGATCAAGCTTCAATTATAAGAGTTCATCTTATCTAACATCTGCACGTCTCAGTTTTAGACAAAAAGCGTCAGTTTTCCTATCAGTGATGACAATACTGCTTATACTGTATACATCATTGGAGATATTCTTTGTTGCTTGGTACCCCATTTCATTAGACCCCCTGACACACTGTGCTCTTTCTATCACATTTGAGTCATAAATGGACAAATGCCAAATTGAGGATGAATTGTTGCCAGGAAATGGTATCCCACCAGGATTGTTTAAACTGTGGCATTTTTCACTCGACTGAAGATTGATTAAAAACTCATCTTTTAACTCACAACTTGGTTGTTTTGAATGATTTTCTTGATGGTTTCGGGATGCGATGGGCCAGCAGTTTTCAAATTTTGAGATTGTTGGCCTCCGCTCAGGCAAAGCTTGGGAAAAGGTGGCCCTCCCCACCAACCCTTAGTTTACTTAGTTTCTCTCAGTTCCTGGATGCCTACACTCAAAAAAAATTTTGGCCACAAAATTTCCATCCATTTGAATTACATAGTTTTAATATAAATAAACTAGCACACTTAATGTGAAGCAAGTAATAAGATTTATGTAATAGTACTAATAAACTCAGAATGACTACATTCATTTTCACTGTTGGGTTTGGGCAAACAAATTGGCTTTATTAAAACTGAATGCATAAACCTGGTTACTAGTACACTACTGTGCAGTGGAATCACATTGAGTTTATTAGTACTATTACATAAATTGTATTACTTACTTCACATTAAGTTTATTAGTTGATTTATATTAAACCTATGTAATTCAAATGGATGGAAATTTCTGTCATGCATTTTGGCCCAAAATTTTCTTTGAGTGTATGGGATCGTGATTATGTTTGACATAACTTCAGATTACACCAAATATATTAAAAAAAGGTGTGTCCTGATGCATTTATTAGTTCCTGTCTCTGGGAAAGAAAAACTCCCCAAAACTCCTCTGAATCTCTAAAATGTATCTTCCACATTTAGACAATTCTATGTAATCTCCTTTGGATAACTAATGTAATATATTTTTACTTTATTCACAGACCATGTGTTGTATACAAACTGATAAAATTAATTAATACCAATGTAGCACTATAGCATGATTGGGGGACTGCCCATTATTCTGACAGCCCATTATTGCAAACCCCAACATTCTGAAAATGTCTCATTGAACCAAAACCCCATTTGTCCGACAGGCCATTATCTCGAAAAAAATAAAGGTCCACCACCCCAAAAGCCCTTTGTCTGCAAAATACACACTCTCCCTGGGGTTTTTCGCCTTCAGTATCTATCAGCAATAGTAACAAGTTACTTTTAGTAACGATAGCCAGGTGACTGTCACCATATTCAGGTGACCTCGGCCATCAGGTGAACAATGATAAACATGTAGTTAATGTTACATGGTTGGAGTTTGGTGGTGTTATGGAATTTTCTATCCTTAGGTTACACGAGGTCAAGTGTGGGCCTTGAGGTCCTCAGCAGTATTAGTTGTTTGGCTTTGATTGGGAACAGGAGGTGCCAGTCTATCTCAACACTGTGGTCAGGGTCGAAGAGACCTATTACTGCCTTCATAGACATAATAGATAGCTGGCTGTTGACGTTCCAATCTGCGTAAACAGATATCTGTGTCTCCAGACTAGAATATGTTGACAATAACACCTCCATGGGTAAAGACATTCTCTTTGGGTAATTCTGGGCGTATAGTATTTGTGGTGTTATCTGTAGGGGTTTAAAGTCTATCCACCAGGATGAGGGGGGCAGAATGTGAGACCGACTCAGGCACTTCTGATGAACTTTGAGAGTGTCTCTAATTCTCCTTGGCCAAGTGTCAATAAATATTACAGCATAAGACATCAGAGGCTCCTGAACACTTTCTTCCCTCCTGACCTCACCATTGACCTTTGACTTCAGCAATTTCTCCACAACAGGTTGGAGTTAGGAAAAGATCCTAATTATCATAGACTCTGAGAAGCTATAATCCAGCGCATTTAGTATTCATCCTTGATAAATTACTTTGTCAAGACAAGACATTGTCAGAATTCATGAGAAAATTAGGTGTACCATCATTAACAGTAAACCCTTGGCCTCCAGCTGCATCCTGTTTCCAACTAAAACACACCTCAAATAAACATATGCTCTATACCATACTGCACAGCAAGTAGGTCATCACACACTGAGAACTGGTGTCAGTGCACCTGTAAATCCATTAATTCTATTTATCTCAGAGCCTTCATAATTATGCAGAATTTGCACTTCCTTGCATATGAATCATATATGGTTTCATTATTGTGCTTACTTCCAGTGATATCCAACATACAGTATGTACCTTAGCTAGCTCAGCCCCTCTACGTTTTGCTTCACACACAACCAACCTCATTCCAACACAGACACATTTAAATGAACACTTCCCTCATACATGCTGAACACCCACATACACCACTCAGTCCAGCGTACAAACACACAAACACACTGCTTACACACTGGGGACTCATTAATTTGATGGCAGGCAAGTGAACCCCCTTTGGGACAACACAACACATGGACATGTCACATAATCCCACTGACACCAATAGCCAGAGGTTTCAGCCAGCAAACAAGGTAACAAGCCACTGTGAGAACAAGAATCCTGTAAATGAGAGAGGGCAGAGAAGATGTGTTAGAACAAAAACATATAGCAATGAGGATGAGAGTCAGCCGAGGGGAGAAAGTGAGAAAGAAACAGTGATATAAATGAAAGAGAGGTTAGATTTTTTTGAAGATAAAGGGAAAGATAAAGAGTGACTGCTAGGGCATATTATACCTTGAATATAATAGAATGTATTTCTCTTTGAAATGAAGAGCACAGTGTATGGATCCATTCATGAGATGCCATGGATGTCACAGAGGCCCACAGGGCTTCACACTTTTGCCATGTAAGGTTATAATATCACAGAGTTGGTGGATTGTACACCTTTTTTTTGTTAGGGGCACCAGGGTATTGCAGTCTTGGAATTCAGGGAAGAGTAAAGGGCACAGGCCTGGAAATGGCTAGGCCAGTGACATTTGCAGGGAGGTGGCCATGCATGTGAAGAATGAGGGTAGTGAAAGAAGTAACAAGTTATGGGACTTCAGCCACATCAGTGCCAAATTTTCAAATAAAACATGTTATGTATTATTATCTGTATACCAGACAAGATTTTGGGACTCAACAAGTGTCTACGATGTTACTGACTGAGTCTAGTTCCCGGTCACTGTGCTGAAACAACAGCCATAAAGTAGATGAAAATTATGGTACAAAATGCTTGTCATTAATACTCCGAAGAGCTCCACTGAGATCTAATTTGTGTTAATTATAGTAATGGGGATGGGATCATTCATATAAATGTTCTTAAAATGAGCCTGATTACAGTGTGCTGTGACAGAACTGCCACTCAACAATGGTTATTATGCCAGAATATCACCTACAGAGATGTACAAAATGTTAAAAATGTAACATTCGGTCACCTTTAGTGGTGCTAACAAGTGAGGAGCTTTCCCACGGACTAATACATTCACGTACACGGTATATGCCGCATAACCCACAAAGGTATTTTAAAATGCTCCCACTGGTTTTCCTGAACATGTGTTATCAGAATATATGTCTTATATTACCTACTGTATGTGCATGGCACAGGCATGCTCATTATCCAACAAATGGATATACGGTGTGCTGCATATACTATATGCAGTATGCTCTTATGAATAAATTCAGTAGGACTCTCAATGCCCTCGTTTTGTTCATCTGTGCAAAAAGTCCACAGAGCTTAAAAACTGCCAATGAAACGACCATCACAAAATCACGTGTGCTGCTGTTTAAGGAACATAAGTAGAAATATAACCATTTATTAGTGCAGTTATCAGTGCACATACTGTACACTCCATACACTATTTCCACTACACACATTTCACACAGGTGAAGTGACCTATTTACAACAATGAACACAATTTATGCTGCAGATAAAACATAAATGAGAAATGTGTGATCATATACAGATTACATATGTCCATATATATTTGTGACACAGAAACATAAGCGGGCGGCACAGTGGTGCTGTGGTTAGCACTGTTACTGTAGCCTCACAGCAAGAAAGTTCTTGGTTCAAACCTCATCTGGGGCCTTTGCATGCTCTCCCAGTCTCTGTCTCTCTGTGTGGCTTCTCTCGCAGTCCATTTGCTCATAGGTGTGAATGGTTGTTTGTCTATGTGTCAGCCATGGCGACTTGTTCAGGGGTGTGCTCCACTGCGACCCTGATGAGGATAAGTGGTTACAGAAAATGGATGGAAACATATGAGCAAAGAGGACATTTATTAGGTACACCTGTATGATCTATTTCAATACAACAGCTCTCACATAACCTCTACCTTTATAAAGTTTAAAATGTTCAATTTTATGTTCATATTATATGTTGCCAGATATTACATGCCCTCTTGTATGTGCATTTTTTACCTGTATTCCATACGCATATATGGCATTCCTGTATGGGATGAATTGCCTTTACACACATTAATGCTAAAGGCTTTCATACAGTCTGGGTATCAGAACAGATTGACCCATTAGGCCATGATTAATTCAATTTTTCATCAAGCTGACATTACATTAAATGGTGGTGAATACTACCGGCAGAAGAATACATCCATTCACAGCTTCACAACCGTGCACAAAAGTAACTGGTAAAAGGGAAGTGAGAGCTTTTCAAGTACATGATACATGACAGGTGCAGTTCCTTGCTTGAATGTCTCTGAGCAATTACAATTTAGACTCCTCCACTCGTCGTTTAAAAGTCAGAGTAAAGGTTTAGTTCTTTGAAATGTATATTGGTTTAAATAACACAACTAAACCCCTAGACTCCCTGAAAATCAATTTCATGTTGTAAACAGGTGGCTCTTCTAAATCCTGACGTTGTCTGTCAGGGTAGCAGTCAGCGAGTTTCTTTCTTACTTTGGCGCACTCTTAATTGCTTCTTAAGCTCTGTCGAAATTCTTACCCCATGTTCGATTGTCATCAGTCCTTGTAATTGGTCCAGAAGAAAACAAAGAAATGCACAAGTCCCTCTAGAGATTTCCCCAACATTATTGACTTCACGGTTTAGGTTGGATGCTGTGCTTGGATTGGCACTGCAAATGTATTCAGAGAGGTAAATAGCTTCATTTAACTCTTCCATTTAACACCACTGAAACTGGTGCAGTGAATCTTGATAGGTAGAGTAGCACAATTGGATATTTTCTTGGTTTACTCCATTGGAAAAAGTTGTCTTTTTCACCCTTGGGAATCCATCCAGCATCACCAGCAGAAATCCTCACCAAAACATCAGTTTCTTGACCCACCATAGCCATTTCTCCTATTCACCGGAAAGAGCACCAAGGAATTCTTATTGAGCTCTGTCCTAAGCAAAATCACATTAGAGGTGTGTTGCACACAGTTATATGTGCGGTTTGAAATGCCAGGGAAACAGCTGCAGAAGCATCAGGCAGGTGTGACAGAGAAAGCAATGCAGGATGGCGGCGAACATCTGCTTAAGTGCTCTCCAGCTCACAAAAAGAGATGTGAAGCAAGGCTAGGAAGGGAGTCAGTGGCTTGTATAATGTCGATCCAGCAGAGCATGATAAAACAAACCTTTGGCACAGGTTTTACATATGGCGCGAGCCCCTTAACACAGTTTCTTTCAATGTTGAATACACCTTTCAAACATCCCATTTCTGTTACATATATCAACATAGCCTGGTGTACTTCCTGTTTCTCCAGCAAAATAAATAATGAAAGAGAGATAGAAACACACAAAACTGATGGAATTGAACAAGTGAACCAGATTAATATTTACTTACACCACATCCTTCTCCATCATCAAGTCACTCATCTGCCCTTGATGCATGAGAAGAATCGGCGCTAACCAGGGATACAAATCATTGCCAATGGCTGACATCCCAGCAAAGTCAAACTATTATTGGAACAGCAAAACCATGGGGAAATGGCTACCGTCTTGTGCCAATGGTATTGTTCTTACTGTTGTTTCTCCATCCTATAAATTTTGTTGCTTTCTGCTGCAGAGTGAATCTTGTGCTTTGGCCAAAGGTTTTCTCTTTCACCGAGCTGAAGACGATAAACAACTTGGAAAGGATTTTTTAATAGGCTTTTCTTTTGCTGAAATAATAGCTGCTGAAAGCTTTAAGTCCACAGTATGTTTTGTAGTATGTGCTATTAAAAAAAAAAATCCAGAACGGCTCCAACAAAAACCTTACTGCACACATACTTCAATACTATAAACACCATCACTTGCTCGCTGGAGAGTTAGCTGTACTCAAAAACATCTCAATTGGGCATTTACTGTGGACGAATATGTAATATTTTTTTTGCTGTTGTTTCTTGTTTTGTTCAGGTTTTGTCTTTTCTTTATCCCTTTCAGAAAGACAAAGAAGACCCAAGAGTAATTCAAAGAATGTAAAAAAAATCAAGTTGAAGGTTAAAGGTAAGTCAAGAGGTTAGTCAGTAATTGTGACATCTTTCTCCCTCCCTACAGCTTCATTCATTTAATTAAATACCCCTCTGTGCAGTCCAATAATGCAATTGTTTACGTCAGGTGATAGCATGAGGCTTAGGGGACATTAAAATGCTGCCTACTTTCAATCAAATGTAATAGGTCATTACTGTGAAGCTCAAACACTGCACTGAGGTGATTTACTGCCAACATGGATTAAAGGAGTGAGAGAGATTTATTCAGACTTTATTGGACATAAATAAAGCTGGCCCTGTTCTCAACTGTGACACTTTCCCATTATGACCTCCATCAGTGTTGACTTTGTGGCTGAAGAGGAATATTCATAGGTGACGCGTGCACATACTTGTTCCTGCATTGACCCCCAAACAATGTCTGCATAGATATATGTAATTCATGAAAGTGGAGTAGCAAGAGTGGCGTTTTTACTCCAACAGTCATCCAGAGGTATTCATGCAAGTCAACAATCATGCCAGCGAGCAGCAATGAAGCCAGTGATTTACCGTGTGCAATCTGGAGTGTTCTATCCTGCTGTAGGTGATATCATTACATCCCATGACTGCATCCATCATCTGGCGGATTGAAAAACATTGGTCTTACTTGATTTAAAGCCAAATTGAAAGCCTTTTATTGTACACATAATTCTAGGAACAAAATAACAATAAGTCAAATTAATTTTAGGTCTCTGTTATGTATTTATATTTTGTTCTATGACATAGAGAATGAATTAAATGTTTGTTGTTCCAGCTCATTGAGTTTCCTCTGAGTATTTTTTATGTTTACTTGAATATATATAGCTTTTAGCTTGCTGAGAAGGAAAAAAAGTTGAAGCATCAAACTCTACCTACCAGTGTTTTGCTGCCACTCACAGTCACATGCCTCTGATTCAGCACAAACCTGGGAAACAATGTGCGGACAGAGAAAAACAACCCGTCAAACATACATAAATGCCATGTCTGATAGCAAACTGCAAAGAAATACCATGCTGCACTGAGAGTAACAGAGGAGTTCCTGGCACGTCTTTGATTATATAATCTTCAGATAGTTGACATGACATTACCTGACAGAAATGTGCACTGATTCACTTTCTTTTATTGAGTTTTTTGGAATTTAAAGTTGTACTACTTTTGAATGGAAACGCGTTATACCTTGAGAGATTTAGAGCTTCACTGAAAATCTTCGTAAATCTTTCAGTGTCATAACACCATCCTGCCTGTCACATTAAAGAATATTTCTGATTGATTTAACAAAATTCTGATCTTGAGTGTGATCTCCCAGGAACTTGGCATACAGGTGAGATGTACAGGTGATTAAACCTAAAGCAGGAAACTGCTACTGTCCAGGGGAAACTTGACAATTGCCGAACTCCTTCACTTCCATGTCCTCTTGCCAAGTTTAAAGAGTGTCATGTGAACCGTTGTGAAGAATCCTTGAGTTAAGGGGCTCATAATTTTTGCACATGAAAATATTTGCACTCTTGATTTCCCCTGTGTGTGTGTGTGTGTGTGTGTGTGTGTGTGTGTGTGTGTGTTTCTTTTTTTTTCTCAGTGTTCATCATTCTTATAAAAGATATTTCCATTTCTCTTCAATGATCATGATCCATATTCCATATTCAATAATACCAGTCTCTACTCTACATATCCACGTAGCAGTTGCTGCTATTTTTTCAGCAAAAATGTGCAATATGTCCATGCAGGACTGAGAACAAACTTGCCAATATATCACTCATGGGAAAATGGCAAAGTAATAACAACATGGACACACTGACTCATTTATTCCACCCAAAGCCCCTGCACTATATATCAAAACTGAATTAAAACACAGCTGACAAGCACCTCACTGAAAACTGTTATTGGATCTTACAGGATCTGATATTTATCGATCGGTATTGATCATGAAACCAGCCGATCTAAATCAGCCATAAATATTAACACGCACAGAAAGTCTGAGCTGTCTCTGGTGATTTTGGCTGTCCTCCTGCACAAAAACATTCTTCGCTTTATTAAAATTCAAAGCTGATTAATTTTTCACATAACAGAGCCATCTTCTTGTGTATCTATAGTTTCTCAGTATATTCTTCCAACTTGCTAAATGAGCCCTCTGCTTTCCAAATTCGACCTGCCAGTTAGTATTTCAAAACTCACTGGGTCAGAAAAATGAGTTGGTGTGCAAGAAGCTAAGTGTAGCTTACATGGCAGTTGATTAATTCCCTCCATTTCACTGCATTTGATAGTGTTTTTGTGAAAAAACAAACAAAAAAAAATGGGCACCAGCCCATTCAGCCTAGTTCAACATCCAGACTGGTCTCAGAGACTAGCTGACACAGTAAAAACCTGCTAGAAGGGTCACATATGCAGCCGCACCAGTTAGGTTCCAAATACTTCTTCGATATAGATGCATGGCATTGAAAAGCTTATAGCCTGTAGTAAAAAAAAGTCCTGATACTTTTGTTTGGTCAGGTGTAGTACTCATGCTTAGGGGCCTGGCCCACTGGGGCCCTGCCTGCCCACTGAAGAGTGCACTATGATTCCATGGTTTTATCCTCTGAGCTAATTATTGAAGTATCTGCAGGTTGGGTGTGGTGAAGTGGAATAGCAAAGGAAAGGAGTTAGGCCTTCATAGTGAGAGATCCAGACCAGGATAATTAATCTTGTGGAAGCGCTGGCAGATTGATTAGCCAAAATAGATTGCAGGTGATATGGAACCTAGTTGTTGCAATGAACCATAATGTCGGCATTATTTCATTTAGTTCCGCTTAATGTACCAAGGCTATGGCACCTTCACATTACCTGGCATGGAAAATTAATTGAAGGCACTCCCAGACTCATACATCATGGTTTGAATATGTTATTCTGGACTGGAAGTCACATTTTTTTAAACTTCAGAGGCAGAAGGAAGCACTTTAAAGGTTCAGACTTGACCCTTACCTCGTGGTAAAACATTACTCCTCATTTTCAGAAGGTTAAGCTTCATCTTTGTGCATGAATGATATATTATTGCTAATTGTTATTTTCTTTTAGTGTCATTTTCAAAGGACTACAGCAGTGTCTCTGCAAGTTTTGTCTCTGCGACTTCAAATTATGTGTCCTTCACAATTTTGAATGCGCTACAGTTTTAGATTTATAGATGCATTTCTTTTTCCTACTAAGTTCCAGGCAGTCGCTGGTCTCCATTCATTACTGTGTAATATGAAAGTCAATTAGCAGCTTTATGAAACTTACTTGAACTGTGTAATCAGTTAAAGCAAATACAAGTCAGTGTTAATTGTTATTACATTATCATTACAGGATACTGCAGTTTAAGTGCAGATTGATTTGAACAGCATGCACTGCATGACCTCACAACAATGTTTCCTGTAATGCAACAAAGATTGATGTTTACTGCGATACATAACTCAAGTCTACAAATAGATTGTCATAATGTACAGAAATAAATATAAAACACTGGATGCTTAGAATATGATAAAAGTACATTTAGTTTCCATCCTCCACAGTTTTACACCACATACCATTTTTCATGTTTTAATAAATGTACTAAAAATGCAAAATGTTATGGTCTACTACAGCAAGAGCCCAACCCAACAGACGTGGGGTGTCAGGAACGGAATAGGCTGTCAGGCGTCACTATTGCTTGTTTTATCCGGTTTACCAAGTACTGACAAAACATCAAGACATCATCTGCAACATTGTTCTTGACGACAGGATCAGAGCCATCGTCTGTGCACAACTGTAAACATGGTTAAGTGAAAGACGAATCATGTTTCATTTCATGATATCACTCAGGTCAGAACCAAATCGAGCATACCTGTGGGTGCAACCTCACCCTCTGCCCCCCTTTTGCTGCACAACCACACACTTATCCTGTTTCTGTCAATTCCTAAGAAAGAAGAAAGCTCATCTTCTCTGCTGCATGATGAATCATTCAGTTTCATTTTCATCCATAAAACCATGATTGCATGCATAACATTAGTTGCCAGCGCTGACAGTAGGAACAGTGAAATCAGTCCAAGGCAAATACAACAAGCTATGTTTGGTCATGGTCTCAGTCAAGTCAAGGTGAGAATTTATGGCTATGATCATCTCAAACGACTGATCCCAGCACAAAGTAATCTTTTGGTTTCTATGGAATGAAAGAAGTCTAATTCATGTGCTCAGCTGTACAAACTGATGGACATAAGCTTTGACAGAGTGAACTGGCTTTCTGAAATCAGCGCCTAACTGTGTTAATTAAATGAGATGAATGCAGGGAAGTGAAAAATGATGAAAACCAACTGCAACCAATTAAAATGATCATACATCAGATGCACTGGTTGCATAGAGTATCAATGTGGTTTAGTTTTCCATATAACTGATTCACAGAAGGTCTCATCAAGTTTCCTGGGACCTGCATGTATTCTCCTGAAGCATTTTAGAGACATTCTTTGTCTTCATTCCCTTAAATTATGTTTTTTAACGATACACTATATCTGTCCCTTGTGCCTGATCTCCCACAACGTCCCCCTGAGTTTACCCGCACTTGATGATCCCATCTTTTACAGCCTCTAGACTAAGGAAGGCCATTATGATCTTACGGTATATATTTAGTCTCCCCTCTTTAGATCCATATTCTATTTGCATTGCCATGGCCCAGTGGCTCTTTTATGAGGCCATACCTCCAATCTAATCTGAGATGCACAACCCCTGCAGACGATGCATATCCTTGTGGTATATTCTGCTTGTCAGGGGGACAGTCACAATGTCAGTGCAAGACTGAGGGCAATGATTGTGAGAAGCAGCTCTGTCCTTTTGTGCAACAAACAAAATAAACCCACCTATATCTCTTGTAATAACTGATGCTATTTATTGGGTCCGAAGTACAAAAAAACGATTGTTTTCGTCTTTCTTGATTTTCATCGTTAGCCAGAAGACTGATGAAGGCTGGCCAAAAGCCACCGTGACTGAGGGATTAGATTAAACATTTGATCCATTAAATCACTGTTTAATGGAGAAAAATGTGTGCCTGACTTTTTAATTGGATCTGGTCGTTTTAAGGTTTAACCTTATTTCCATTGTGTGCAAATGATTTCAACCTGTTTGCTCAGTTGTACTATTGTACCTCTCATATGTTCAGGCATATAGCTGTAAGTTTTATGGTATACTGCAATTCTTTTTTATTCAGGTCATCAAAATTTAATTGTATTTTGTGCTTATAGACTTTTAGATCAGATTTGATTGCATCTTGCTCAGGTTTTAGCAGCTATTTCACTTGGGTGTTGCCATAGCAGCATTGGAATTGACTGAAGCTTTGGAAAGCCTCACAAAATATTCAACCCACATCCCAAATGAACCCGTCGGTTGGGGACCCAGTGGTCAAACCTTTCTGAGGACATATCGAGCAGATTATTGATTTTTAACACTTCACTTCATCTTCATCAAATAGCACTGAGACCTGAATGCTCCAAAACAGACAGCTTTGCCCATCCCCCCCATAGTCTCTCCCTCTCTCCCTCCGTCTGATTCTTCCCAACCTCCCTCCATCCTCAGTCCTCCATCCAACCCTCTCCTCCTCCATCCCACCCTCTCATTGTCTGAATCCTGTGGCCAATACTCTGGGGATGGTATTGACATGAACAATAGTTTCGACTTTATCCTGCTGTTGACACAAGCGCATTCTCCTCTTTGTTCTACACACTGCAGCATGTAGAGGTCAACAAACAAACTAACAAACGAACCAAAACAACAGTGCAGATACCAAACTAATAAGATCCACTTAGATAATAATTGCGGTATATGTGAATGAGTTTTGGTCGAATGTAGAACTCCATTCTCCAACCTTCATTATGGATTCTTTACATGCTACCATAAATAGTGAATACATACATGATCTAAATGACAGTATTACATTGGAAAAACAAAAACTTTTCTCTTGAGACGTTGCCTTGCTATGTCTTGATATATTTTTGCACTGACTACAGCTAAGAAATAGCAGCTTTAAAAGCAAGTCTCCCAAAGCATGAATTGTTCATAGAAAACCCCCAAAACTAAATATCAAAGATAAAAAAAAAAAAATAAAAAAACAACTCGCAAAGCTGAAGGAGCTCTAAACAGCATACTGGGATCAGCTTCTCTTTAGTCATCACAAAATAATGTTTAGTTACACAGAAAAGTCATGACAAAGGAACCCGCCCGATATGCTATTTTGTATGTTTCACAGGCAAGGACATAGAGTCTGGGAAATGTAAGATGGTACAACAGATAGCAGCGTACTGGATTTATGTGATTTAATCAGCAGCATTTTGACAACAACTGACCGACGTGTCTGACAAAAGTTAACTGTGGTTAGAACTCTGTTAAATTAATCTCAAAGGTAAGATCAGGCCAATGTTTCCTGCCAGGGCCAAGAGGCTCTTTTCCTTGCAGTAATTGAAAAATAAATTCTGAAGGGTAGGATGGCCATTATCAGAAAAGTCAAGTTTCCAAAAAGCACTTTTATAGCGAGTTGAGACGAAACTGGCAACATCAAGGGTATGAGTCACTTGTTCTTTAATGTGACACAATCTTCACCGTTAAATTGACTCTCAACTTAAATTACATGGATGCTATAGTGATAAAAGACTTGCAAGCCAGAGAGACCCAGGTATTTTCCTCAACAGTACGAAAACACTTTTCTGGACATTCATTAAGTGGAAAGATACACAACTCCAGTGGGCTGCACATGATATTCTGTTTCAGTTATATGACTAAGTGGACAGTTGGTTGCAAACACCATTAGAACTCATTTAGCTGATAGCATTTCAGACCTCTGTTGCTTTCAAAATCATTTGATACATCTTTACTACTAACAAATCCAAAGCTACAGTGCAACCGACATCAGGATCTAAAGGGTGCAGTCTTTTTTGAAATACCTCCCTAAATGCACCGTTATGCAAACATATATTTATGTTGCACTTTTCTCCTTGATCCACCTATTCTCCTTTTTCACGTTAATACCTAATGTTTTATTGTTTTACCCTTTAAGCTTATACGCACTGCATTGTATTTCTTTATTACCCCATTGTGCCTCGTGTTTGACCTTTTTTCGCTTCTGTCTCTCTCTCTGGGACAGTATTTGAGTCTTATCTGCAGTTTAAAGGAGCTGCATCTTTTTGGCTTGTTTTGAATTGTGTTTTTTTTTGGTCAGATTTTTCCAGTTTGAAAGTTCTTGATGAATTTTTAAATTATAAATGAGCGAGTTACCCCACCCTGTGATATGAAGCTGGCTCTGGAAATTGTCTCATTTGAGCCCCTGGAGTTAAGTCTGGTGGTCCTGCATCAATCAATGTGAATCAATGCGAAAACACCTGGGCTTACTACTGTCAAATAATTTCTCATAACCAAAATCAGAACCCAAATACCAACTATATATCTTTAACACTGCATAAAGAGTCGTAATGCACCATTAGGTGGCACACTGGTTTTATGTAGATCTCTAAAAATGATTTGTATCTATATCTTAAAAGTTTGAATATTCTAATTAAAATGTTTCAGATATTTTAGACAATGGCTGTGATAGATTTGATATGGCTAAGGGTTGTAACATCCACTCGTCACCTTGGTGAATATGTAAAAAAAAAAAAAAAAAAGAGATTGAACTGCTAGAAAGTGCACCGGAAATGTAATTACGAGGTCAGTGATTCTCTATCGTTCGGGGGAAATTCATCATATCCTGAGCATTTTAACCGCCTGTCATGGGGTGCTGTCACTATGGTAAGTTCTTTGTGAGTCTACTACACCAAAGGGCATTATCAGCAGCAGAATAAGTGCACGCCCTGGTCCATAGCATCTTAATGTGGTATGCTTCACTGGCACATTCATTCCATACTCTGAGGCAGCTTTGCCCGCAAGGCCACAATCATTTCCCTCAGCACTGGAGGACACGACGTGACTCTTATTTTGCAATCTGTGCTTAAAGAAGCATGAAACATCTCATCAACAGAAGATTGCTGGCAGTGGCTCGAATGGTGTGTCATTTTCCATCCTCACTTCCATTGGCTGCTACAAAACCTTGAAAAGATGTTTTTACTCTGGTGTCGCTTTTTAGCAAATGGCTAAGAGGCCTGAAAAAGCTTAATTCCTGAGTGTCACGGAAGGATTTTGTTTCTGTCCCCTTTTTGTGATAGTTATAAATAAAGGTTTGTGCTACTTCACCATCTCCCCCAGATCTAATGAAGATGAGTGAACGGTCGCTTTTTCCATAAATCCCATATTGCATGTCAATGAAATCCATTTATGATATTTCTGTCTCCCCCTCTCGCAACATCGAGCAAAGTTGATGGGATGATCACGGGGCATGTAGCGCATCAAATGCATTTTTGAGCTGCTTTACCCTTTGCATTTCTAGGGCACATCAGTCTGTCAGTCGTCTTAATGTAGGTTTATTGTATAATATGCAGTGCTTATACAAAGCATAGTTTGGTATTAGCATAGTCTCTTCAAGCATTTCATTTTAATGATGATAAACTGCAGTAAAGAGCTGGAGAAGGGCTGGAAAGCATGAGATACAGGAAGAGACAACAAGTAGGAGTTAATTCAAAGTGAAATTTACTGTAAAGTCAGTACCCAGTTTTACTTGTGTACTTTTTTAAGAAAACATTACAATAGAACTGTTACTGGATGCAAATTTCAGAATCCAGGTGTTCCATTTTTTTTGTATAATAGCATGAATAGCATGAACTGCTATTATGTTCATGTTCAAATTGTAAGACAGTAAGACATGTTGCTTATAACAGAAGTATAGATGGGAGTAGGTAATATTACAATAATGTCAAAAGAAGATAAGCATAGAGCGTCTCTTTTAAAATAAATCCAAAGTAGTTCCAACAAGGCTACTTGAGATGGCCATATTAAGAGATTTTAAGCCCCACAAGTGATACAAACCATCCAAACAGCCAGCTTGATCAGCAGAATGTGGAGGTCAATGAAGGTTTCAAGAAACAACCTTTAAAAACTTAATTACTTGATGTAAACACACCTTAATGAATAAATAATGGAGGGCAATTCTTTTCTCTGTTGCTGTGAATGATCACCAAAACCTCAGCACACAACTCAGGGGGAAACTGAACATAGAGGTCAACTTTTTTATTATATTGTGTAGAGCTATATAATAAGCATATACTGAGGGGATTCTGCTCTGAGCAAAGGGGGAAGCAGGGGATGATGATTTTTTTTTTTTCTGATTTTGTTTTCACTACTCTATATCCCCAGGCAGGCTGCACTGGTAGGATGTAGAAGCAGAAGGGTGGCGTGAAGGATGAGTTTGTTCTTGGTGACAAAAACACGTTGTCAGGCTCCTGGGGTATTGGAACACAACCTAAGTTAGAAGGAGTGTGTTAGGATGAAGAATTGCTAGAAGCTGTTGCAAGACTTGTTTTTTGGGTGCTCTCCAGGTGTTCTCGGGGCTGCCCAATGAGGATGGAGGGTGTAGGTGAGATATGTTTGAGCGTGGATGAAGTGAGTGTTTGACTGACTCACTTAATGACTGAGAGTGTGTTCATGCCAAGCATGTTTGAGCATTTTGTTCGCTTGGGCAATGAAGAGCAATAACATTTTGTTTTTCCATTTGCATAAAACAACTCATGCAACATTTTAGGTTTTTTGAATTTTGTTTGACAATTTATTTCCTTCTTAATACAATGAATTTTAAAAAGGCTTTATAAACAGTGTCTTGACCCAAAGAGGAGTATGAAATAAGATAAAAATGTAAGAATCACCAAACCATAATTTAACTCAGACAAATGTGGGCCTGTGTCCTCTTTCAAGCAGACAGCTTATATTAGGGGTATAAACCATGGACAGTATAAAGAATAGACGTCATATCCATGACATCGCCTATAGGTTTTTGAAGAGCCATTGTGAAGTTCTCAATATGATTGCTGCCACCATGTTGGCAGTCCTACCTTTGCCGCCTCACAGCTAATCTAATCTAATTGTTGGTGAGGTGGGTTGAAAGAAGCCTGGGTTCTCAGAAAAGCCATCTGTAGTGGCAGACACCTGTCAATTTCAGTGTCCATGCTGTTAATTATGCATAACGTCAAGCCATTTCAACATGTGTGCTTTTGGAGATTGGAGATAGCCAACCTCAAGTGGCTGTTCAAGGAACTGCAGTTTTTGGCACTTCTGCAACGGCTTCACTTCATAGCCATAGAGGCTGCCGCTTGGTATGAATGCAAATCATGCCAAGCTGCTTGTTGATCCCAAAGCTGATCAACAAGCTTGATCTTATGATTTAGATTTTATGACATTAAATGATGTTAATACTTCATGCACAAATGATATATTGCAATTAGAAATGTTGTGGACATCCAAAGAGAGCAAAGCTGGTGTCAGAATTTAGTGGAACCACAGTCTGGCCTTTATATCCAAACTTAATTCATGGTTTACATACTGTAATTACATGAACTTGGTTTGGATATGAATTGGAAAGTTACCCAAAGAGAACATCAACAGCTTGGACTTCACACAACAACACTTTGCTTGTTTTTGAGCCTTGAGATCAAAGTTTTGAAAACTTTTTTCATTAAATTTCAAACCAAAGACAGTGAACTGTCAGTGCTGCAGCATCATGAGTGACTTACTGAATGAGTATACCATGGATAACTAAGATCTTATGTCACCTGCCATGATTCTGTGCCTTGTCTCTATCCAAAGGGTCTCATTCAGGATACTTTGGGACAGAAAAAAGTAAAAGACAGGGTGACAAAGGAAGAAAGATTAATAGAAGGGAGGGATGGAGGGAAGAGGGGGATAGATATAGCAGGTATATTACTCTCCCTCGTCTTTTGGATCCTATAGTCAAGGGTGCCTTCTGCACTTTTCAACTGCGCCTCCTTATTTATTATTAAAGCAGCCAGATGAATCTTTCATGCACAGGAAATTAAAGAACACAGTGGAGGAGTATGTGGATGAAGGCAGCGACAAAAGAAAGCAACAGGATAAGAATGAAGCAGAGAAGGCACAAAAAGAGAGAGAGGTGAGAAAAAAGAAGGGAGAGAGAAACAGAGAGGTAATTGAGAAAAAAACTACAAGAGACAGTGATGAGGTGAGAGAAGCAGACTGAAGGGTGACAAAAACCTTGTCTGAGTGAATGTGTGAAAGAGAGAATGACAAGAGGGATATATATATAGAGAAAAAAAAGATAAGGTGTAGATGAAAGGAAGCACCCTGCTGCTATGACCCGGTTCACACTCCTAACAAATGGGAAAACCATTCTTCTGTGTACTGTTTGTTTCACACAGTCAGGATCCATATATATAAATCATAATGCACACTGTGACATATTTGAAGTGATACTGGGGGTTTGGGTTGCATGTGAGGCCTTTTGGAATAATATAGATATTTTATATTTGTGCATTTTCAGTGGTCACATAAAAACAAACTGTTATGGCAAAAAAAAGTTAAAGAGCTAGATATTTAGTATTGCACTTCTCTAACATTGCCGGACACAGGATGGACGTTATTTAAATTAGTGCAACAGAACCAGAAATAGCACCTGTGTTATTCTTCTTATTTGTCAAAGCCTAGTGCTGACATTACCCACAGTGCAACTCCAACCAATTTACTCAACTGGGTTTTTGGACGTCAGTATCTGCTAATGTACGTGTGTGAGTTGTGTAACTGTATCTCAGTCTGTGTGTGTAAATCAGATTTCTAAATGAATCTCTAAATGTGTATTGATATTTGTGAATGAGCATTGTGAGTGTGTATTCAAGATCAGTGTGTGCATAATCAGATTTGTAAAAATAATAATAATAAAAGTAAATAAAATTAGAATTTGTAAATGTGTGGACTAATCTATAAATGCATACAAATATCTGTGAATGTATAGATGGATGTGTAAATGTCCATTTTTAAGGTGCAGGTGGGGAGAAGGACAGGGGAGCTCATTTACATATCTGATTATGCACACATGGATTCCTGTACACATTCACAAATCTCAGGATGTGTTTCGAGATTCTTTTACACATTTACAAATGTGACACACATGGTTTAAGATCCGGTTGCACAATTCTCCACTCACATTTGTAAATAGTTTTGCCATAATAATGATGCCATATCAATGTAGCCTCGAGCCTGTACTGTCAGCCTTTTCCTTTACTCTGGTGAGTCTCTTTACAGCCAACCGAAGCCTGCAGGTATCTGCGGGCTCTAACTGAAGCAATGTTGCTTATTGTCACAATTATTCACAGGTGATCTGCTGGTTCAATTTTGTGTAACAAGCACCAGACTTGCAAAATAACCAAGAAACCTTCATGCTTATGTGCACATGGAACTAATTTAGATTAGTTATACACCAAAGTTTCTACTGCATATCAACGTGTGTGTGCATGTCGGACACACTAAAAACAGTTTACACAGCCCCGATGAAAAGTTCTACATCAATTAAACTCGTAAGTCCCTCAGGAATATCTGTTCCTGCCAGTCCTGCTCCAGTGTCCAAAACACTGTGTAACCAGAGGGAACGACTGCACGTCATCTTTAATGAATACCACCACCGAAGTGTCTCACGGAGCTCTGCATTTTTCATTACAATACAGGTAGACATGTGACATCACCAACATGATGTGGTAGAGATCGCTCAAGTTAGATTTCACTGTGCCCTTCCCAGAAACAGAATTATCAGGTTAAGCAGATAACTGTTCCCACATTGTCAACAATCATCGTTGTATGTAAACTAGACTGCATTTTTAATTTAATTTTCGCACTCCCATCTGTCCTCCAATCCTTTCATTCACCTCAACTGACATCACTTAAGGTAATTTATCAATTTTCTGTGGAGCCACAAAAGGCTTTATACTTTTTTCACTTAGACTTTAGTACTCTTTAAGACCTGTAAACAGACATTGATGTAGAATCAATGGATTCCCTCTTTGTCACATTTTAATTTAGTTGAACACACACAAATTAAGTCCCTCTATAAATTTTGCTCCTACTATAATTACTACTATTACCACAGCACTACATTACTACTACTTCTTTGATGACTGTACATGCATACAGAAACCATAGAATCACCATAGAAACTGCAAAGAATTCTGTCTTACTGGACACTCATCTACTTAGGGATGAGCGGTTACAGTAAACTCAGAGTTTATGTATTCACTTTGTTCACAAGTCCTTCTTTACTTGTATTTGTGCAGCGTGAACCCAAACAAACAAAAATAGAAAAATGCAGCAGCGTCAGTAAAACATGATTTATTTTTGGGTATTTTTTTCTTGAGAAGTTGAGTAGTGTTTTTGTCCAAAACACCAAATCATATTTCTTTTTTTTTTTTTTTTTTTTTTGAAGAAGAACAAATTCGACTGTTGGATGGATCAAGATAGATGCTCATGATGTTGTGAACATCTATTGGGGAAAAAAAGAGCCATAAATAAATATGGTATTTCAAGGCAGAGGGGCAGGGAGTGTAGAAAAAAGTTTGAAAGAGTGAATCAAAAAGATCAGAGGATGGAGAGAGAGACTGTAAAAACAATGAAAGAGGGGGAAACAGTAGGTGATGCCCATGGCTACCCCCATATCTTACCTTCATATGCTAATGCATGAATTGTCTTTATTTTTCTTCATCATGCAATATGATCACAGCCGGTCACTATATGTGGCAGCCCGCACGCCACATGAAAAAGCATGCTGAGCTCCGTGGAGAGAAGGCAGCTCCCACAGTCACGAGCCCATACATCATAGGTTCCATAAAGTAACACTGTCCCCAAGTATTACTCCCTTAGAGGGGGGCTCTCTTTGGAAAAAAGGCAAACTTCAAAAGCAACAAGCTAGTACATCTATAACCCTTTCAGCTTGAGGCCTATATAACAACTCTGTCTACAAGTATTTCTTGAGCGGGTGGTCTCAGTGGACGCAAGCTGAGGTCCTTGGAATAGATACTGTTTGTACTGTTGCCCAGAAACTCTAATCTCTATGTGTACTTAGTGAGAACTGTTGAGATAAATCAAACTTTTTGGTTCTTTTAGATTTTCATCTCACATCCCTAAATAAATGTTACACCAGTAACAGTAGAGAGCCGGGCATTTTTACAGATTGTTTTGCCGTGTTCATCGTAATTAAGAAGTGCAACCTTGTTTATGTGTTTTTAATATTTTTCAGATCATATTGGTGTAATGTGGCACAGAAGATATTAGTCCCTGACTGCACAGACAATATTTGTTATTTTCTGAAATTCTGAACATAGGTTTTCTTTCCAACCACACCAGACTCACTGATTTTGGCTAATTAGTACCTCCAACTTCAGGGCCAGAGCCAAAAAGTGAAGCAATCAGTGTGAAGTTTGGTTATGGAACCAAACCTGTAATTCTGTTATCCATGGTACAGTGCATGGTTGCTTTTATCCCAAGAGCAAGATGAATGAAGAACCTCTGTCTATATGTGTGACCTCTCACAGGAGACTCTGTTGGTGGAGTGACAAAGTATGCGCTTGCAGCACAGCCACTACCACCCCTGTGGCCCATAAAGTCACATTGTCCTAGTAGCACTGCCTGTGAGAACCCATAGATCTTGATCTACTGAGCCGTGGGGGTACAGCAGATGTTTGGGGAGCAGGCTGGAGTTATGGCCTGGGGGACTGCTGGCAAAATTGTTGCTAAAGTGTGTCATTTGTCTATAGACATGAGTTGTTTTTTTGCTGTGTTGCTTTTTTTGTTTTGTGGTCCCACCATTTAGCTAGTATGAACATTCATAGGAAAAACGCAATAATTAGCACTCAGGACTCAATTGAAATTTTTAATGGTGTCCTTGATGTTTGACTTTTTGTCTTGCCTGTGGCTCCCACGTTGAGTCAGTTTCTTTAAATACAGATTAGAGTGCAGTGGGAAATTGGGTGGGGTTGTGAGGCCACGCTGCTGCTTTGCACACAAATGCTAAGACCAAGTGGAATAGATGCTGCTTATTTGAAATTTTACTCTTCTGAGATGGCAGCAGCAGAGAATAGAAAAAAAGAGAATCTCCCTGCTTCACTGAACATTTGCTAATTATGCGTCCCTCTAGAGATGAGATTTTATTACTAGATATCCACCAGCTCTTTATCAGTCCTGGGACTCTAGTTTTCCAGCGGTAGCTCAAAATATTATCAGCACACATAAACAGTTGTTGACAGACAGCAGCATTATCTGTAAAGCGAGCATTAAACACATGAAGAAGGTGGGGGCTAATAAAAAGTTGTGTGGGTCGTCATGAACAACTGTTTTCATAATCATTTATTAAACAAACTATTATTTTGTTTCAGATGAGAAAACCAACAAGCTTTCAGCCAAAACTAATAACATTTTCCTGAGCAAGTTCCTGGACTGTGATTTGATTGGAAATATCAACAAAACTAAGATAGCATCTCTCCTACACCTTCAAACCGGCTCTGTTGTGGGATTTCATTAATTCAGTTGTATCCTCAGTCAAAACTGGTCAATCTAAAGCTTCCAGTTGCAGCAGAGGTATTTGCTTTGTCGGGACCCAAATAAGACATGCAGAGTTATTTAATAAGTTCAGTAGAAGCAAAGTTTCATTTTTACTGCACATCTATACACAAATATAATAAAACTGGATTCTGCCTGATGGACAGTCAAAACAATATTTTGACCTCACATTTAATATACAGGGATTTATTTACTTAGAAGAAATTCCATATGGAATTATTTGACATGAATGAATGAATAATAATTATGTAATCACTGTTTTCTTTAAACTTGTATTTAAATCTTTGGTAAACATGAACAGAATGATTGTTAAACATTCATAGACTAATAATCCATTGATCCATTTGATCCAGTCCATTTGATTTCAACCAAATTATCATTAAGCTAAGTGTCATTAAGTATCCCACCTGTATGTGACATTTGGCTGAATCATAATTGATTCGGGCATGTTCTGTATTTGGGAGAAGGGTAAACAGATGAAAATCAAAGAAGCCAGACGCTGAGATGAAGCATCTGCCAATCTGACATTTGGTTGACTCACTGTCTAACCACTCGCAAAGGTCTCTTTGTTTGCATGTCTCTTTTCCAGCATTGGCACGTTTGTCATGCGTGTGTGCGTGTGTGTGTGTGTGTGTGTGTGTGTGTGTGTGTGTGTGTGTGTGTGTGTGTGTGTGTGTGTGTGTGTGTGTGTGTGTGTGTGTGTGTGTGTGTGTGTGTGTGTGTGCGCAGACCTCTGTGCTCGGTGTAGCCCTGAGCTCAGATGCACAAATCTTGGCCTCCCGAAATTTAGTTAAATTAAGTCATGTATTAGAATGCAAATATATGCTCTGTGGAAGAAAAGTAGGGGAAACGTCCTCAAGCCATAAAAGTCTTACATTAAGAAGACACAACTATAGGCATTTTCCCTGCACTTTGGCTAGCATAAATTTGGAAGCTGCATAAGAGCTCATAGCTGGATCTGCCAATAAGAAATACTCTTAAAACAAAGAGACAATGCAGAATGTCCCAAACATCTTTCTGAAAACCTTTCATCAGACAAAACAAGCAATTTGAAAATGTCACCTTGATCTCTGCCATCTGTGACTGCAGCATGAGGCTGATCTAAAACAATAAGCTTAAAGATGCTAAAATGCTCCATAGAGATGAGGGGAAATGCATGCCACTAACAGGAACTCCTTCCACGTAACATGTAATTTAATTGTTAATATAAATGTATTGATTAGTGCAGACTTAATTATACCTTTGGCCGCTATAGACTAAGCCTTCCATTATATGGTTTGGTAACTTATGAGGGACATTTTAATTTTACAGACTGAACAACTAATCAATTAATTAAAAAAAAAAAAAAAGAAAAAAAAGCATAATCACTACCTGCCAGCCTAGTGCACTCACATGTGAAAAAGCACTAATAGATACTTAACCTATAGCTGCTGACATACATACTACTGTACAGCAACTCCTGCTGTGTTGTTATATTATATTGCATGTGCTCTATTGTTGCGTTTGGCTTTGGGCTTGCATATTATATGCATCTGTGGGCTGACTGTTCATGCTACACTGCTTTTAATTTTAATTTTGCACAGGTTGCTATGAATTAAAACTCATGAGATAATAGCTGAACCCACTTGAATACTGAATGCTTCTCATCAGTCTAGAAAGCTTTTCCCCCAGTAACACATTATCCGAGTTACTTCACTCAGAATACAGAAGCTGTGAAAGTTTGTGCTCGCTTTATGTAAATTGAACCCTCAATTGCTTTACTTCTTCTTTCATCTTGAATTTTCCTTCATTTCAACCCCGACCTCTCTTCTTCTTGGTCTCATTTTGGTTGGTTTAATCCTCCTTCCTCTTCTGTCTCCGTCAGTCTCACCCTCCGCCTCTCCTATCGTTCCTCCTCTATCTTTCCCACCTCACTTTCACTATGTCTAATGACATCTCGGCTTTCTCCAAACAGAGTCCACTCCGTAAAGGACTGAACCATAATGAGCTCATTTGAAAGAGTGGAACAGAGGGCAGCCATTGCAGACAGCCATTTAAGAGCAGTCTGCTGAGGGGTCTACACTGCAGGCCCCTTGTCAACCCGTCAACTACTGTAGCCAGCCTGCCATCTCTTTCTCTCTCTCTTGCTTTAAAACCTCTCCTACCTCATTTTCCCACTAGTTTCCCCCATTTTCTAAAATCCCTTCAACAAGGCTGATTTGCTACCTTTCCGCTCTTCTACCCTCCCGCTCTGTCAGTCACTTCTCTCTTTCTTTCACTCTCCTTCTCTCTTTCCTAACCTATGCTTATCATTAGCAGCTCTGTCTCAATCACCAGCGTTGTGGGCCTGATGATGACATATGAATCCAGGTCTCCTAATTGTGGAGCTCAGTCTCATGTGGTCATACAAAAAACCATTTGCCATAACGAATGGACCTCTCGTCATGCCAATGAGGAATAATGGTCCTTTTATTGCGGGATTCATCTCAATGGCCCCGTTGTCTATTGGCTAGCAGATAGGTCTCTCATCCATCAGCAGAAAGGAAGGGACTTGGAGAGGGGGAGACCTGAGATGATAACCTCCCTGATCCCCTGCAATTACTCAGGGCTCAACACTGCCCTTCAAGCCATCACATTGATCTTTGATAGTTATGACTGTATGTTCGTCTCCTTCCAGCTCTGTGACTTTCTATTGCTCAGATACATTGGCTGATATTGTCCTGAAGTGGTATTACCTCACCCACCTTCTGTTTTGTATTCCCATCCTCTACTGTCTTCATCTGTACTCCTTCCCACTCCCTCCCCCGTTCCCCATCTTCATCAGAACTAATTGGGGTTTGATTGCTTGATTTGTTTTTTATTTTTTTTAGTGCCGCTCCATTATTGGTTTAATGAAGACTGCTGATTATGGAAGATGGAATAATGTGGAAGGGATTTAGGAAGGAAGCGACTTATTTCACCGATGTCATCAAAGCCCCTTTTCAACACTTTGACTCGGCATGGCAGGAAAAGAACAGGTGTAACGAACGAGATTAATCATGATTCCCATTTAAGTTTCCTAGTAAGCCATGCCAGTATCATGCACAGTATCAGAGCCCTGAAAATCTGATGTCATTAATGTTATTAAGGCTGCATTAAATATCAATGTAGGCCTTAAAATTATGAATTGTGAATACAGACATTGAGAAACATCAGTTTTCATTTAGAGTTGTTTCCTGGAAAAGTCCAATATTTGGTAGCTGGCTAGCTGCTAAATGCTCCACTATGTTCACCAGCTGGTTACTAACTTTGTCTGGCATTTGGTGCTGGGCAGGTAGTGTTCTCCTGCTGCTGCCAGAAACAAAGTTGATATTGCTGCATTCATGTGGATTCAGGCAGATGGTAGATGGCAAACTGGATATCAGTTTAGTGAATGAGAGCATGACAGTAAAATTAGGCAAGGCCAGCAGAGATACCTTCAACGGTAATAGTAGATGGCGTTGCTGTCCAGAGTTAAAGTATTTGAATCTTTTTCCATCCTCCATGAAAGAATTTGCAACCAGATGTTATGTAGCTGCAGCCGAATGTGTGTGAGATTTTGGTGGTTTGCCTTAAAAGAAACCCTTTCCACATAACATGGCATTTGATCCATTGTTAATGTAAACATATTGATTAGTGCAGCTTTAATTCTGCCATTTTTTTTTTTTTGCACACTGATTTAGATCATGATGACCATGTCATGAAGTCAAATTGCTGTTTAAGACCAGCACTTTAGACTAAACCATTGCCAATTAGGGTGAAACTGGACGTGATGTGTGGGATGTGTTGGACTTTAAAGTTCCTTGTATTTATCTTAATATTTGCTTAACTCCAAATCGAGCTTTATGCAAGCCTCTCTTGTCATACTATTGCACAGCAAAACATTAAATGCTCCTTGCCCTTTATTAATGGAGTGTTTAGCTATGTTTATGATCTAATTAAGAGTTTAAGAGATCTAACTAAAGTTTGTTGTCTGAAATTAGCAAAAAGTTGCTGGGGTTGATGAGACGCATCTAGATGAAACTCATATTTAAAACATGTGAAGAATATTAGCTAAACTATTTACACTGGGGGGAGGATTGTCATTTGTAATGCATATGAAATCATTAAGCCTTGTCACAATGCCATCCACTGAGATAAGAGAAACACAAGTTGAATCCTAATTTGATTTACAAAAAACATGGTCTACATTTCATGTTTTTGATCAAACTGATTTTAATCAAATACGATTTAATAATGTAGCCAATAGATTCCTAGATGTCAGTTGGCACTTGTGGGTTCCGTACGCCAACATTTTTCCTGCACTGATCGTTCCTCCTCCATTGACCCTCCTCCTCTCCATCTTCTCCTGTAGATCCTTTTCTGTCTTGCCAAGTTTCCCAGCACATCACTCAACTCCCCTGAGACTTCACCTCTTTCATTGAATTACCTGTGTGCTTCTTCTTTCTTTACTTTATCTCGCCTCTCTTTTGGAGTTTCTCTGCTCTCACTTCTCCTGGCCAAACCCTCGTACCTACTTTGCCAACCTTGTCTTGCGCTCCCACTCCCTCTCTCACTCTGTCGGGATTGCCTGTGGTTTTATTACTCTGGCAGCTGCAGTATGATATCGACCTCCCTCCACCTCCAAGTAAGCCTCCGCTAATAGAGAGACAGAGCAGCGGAATGACCAGGACCAGGTAGACAGACCTCGGTTTCAGTGTAACAGCAGGGGGCACTCTTCAGCCTTCACTGCCATTTGTTGCTGTCACTGACAGCTTGTGTGTGAATAAAGAGGGCAGAAGAAGAACAACAACAACTGCAGTCCTCCTGTTACTGTTAGTGTGCTTTATATGTGTGTGTGTGTGTGTATGTTAGTGTGTGCTCATGCATGGCAAGTCTCTGTCCTTTGCTGTACATGAGAAAAGGGCAAAAGCTTATTGGGGAAAAGCAGAAGATGAGGTTGATCTCTCATTAATATGTATGCCCTGCTGTGGGTGAGTGTGTGTATGTGCATGTGTGACTGTGTGTATGTGTTCTGTGTGTTCTCAAGCACGTGTCTGGCTTGGTGATGACATCTAAGGTCATGTTAAAAACTGCGGTGAAGTCGAGTGTGTGTAAATTGAAAGAGGAAATATTCCCTTAAGGGCCATTTAAAACATTTGGGGGATGTTAATGTTGAAAATCAGTTTGAACAGTTTAAGACTTATCTCCACATCCAAGTAAATCTTAAACCAGCAGCAGATGATGATAGTTTAAGTTGGCTTTTGATTTTGACTTACCCAGAATCCTCATTCATTTTTTTCTCCGTAACAATCACGAGCGCACCCCCAGTTTGAGAGTGTAATACAACTGTCATAAATATGGACAGTTGTACGTGTGTATTTGTTATGATTACATTACTTATAATTACAAACTAGTGAGTTGACAACTTTGCTAACAGCTATCAAGCAGGTGCAACAACACAAGACACAGCAGCCATCTAATGTTACTTACTAGTCCAACAGCAACAAGCCCAGCTCGGTGTCTGTCTTTCAGCCTTTAATTTTACGAACCCGTCGCAGGCAAATTAAAGCCGGTCCAACATTTACTTTTTCTGGTGGTTTCACGCATGGTCACTCTCTGTTTTTGGCTTCCTCTGACAGCGTCCTCTCTTCAGCCTCTTCACCTCTGGTATGCTCTGTCTCTGCTGAGTCCAGCTATGTTGCCTGCTCACCTGGCCCATTCTGGCGTCACTCTCCATCTGTATCCCCCCCACCCCGCCCTGTGCACTGAGCTCACAGTCCTGGTAGCTCGGCAAACAAACTGAGCTAAGCTGGAGGACATCAGAGGGCAACCAGAAAAAAAACATTTTCTCCATAAAATATGATCTAGTTTCACCAAAATCAGTGAAATAGTTGGTGGTGTGTGACTTAGTTCCGTGAACAGTTTCACACATCTTTGCGGGAAATCATATCTAGAGCAGAATGACGGCTGCACCATTTACCCAATTACAAGTCAGTGTAGCATCATCATGATTTAAAATCTGTTATTTTTTAGAAGAAAAGTTAGGTACTGTTGCTTTAACTAATGAACTGACCCATCATCTTCATCCCATTTGAACTCAAATGAACATTTAGCATTCTGATGGTCTGGAGTGACTGACAGATTACATTGAACCACCAGACAGTTTGGCAGATCACATTTCTTGTTGATGTAATATTCTAGAGGAAGGCCAGACTCCTTCTCACTGGATTGAAATTTGAGACACATCAGACTGACTTCTTGAACTATCATATCTTATCATATCTTAGTGATTATTTATTTTGTGGTTGCTTTATCCTGGAAATGGATTAAGAGGCACATTTGACTTCAAACAGCCAAAACTCTTGGCCAACAGACAAGATGACAGCTAACCCTACCTCCAAACCTTTATGAAGCTGACACAAATTAACACAATTTAATACATTTTATTTAATTTAAATCCTGTCTGAATCAAATGTATGTCTGAAGAAAAAATATGTATTGACTGGGGCATATATGTGGATTGAAGCACATTTTCAGAAATGAGAAAGTTTGTAAACCCCTGCAGCTGGTCAACACTTTCTGATGTGACAAGTTCCCGATGGTCAGAAATAATAGACAAAAGAAAAAAAATCCCAAATGTCATGCCGGGATACAGTAGTTTGACATTAAAGACCTGCTTCCCCTCTGCTCTCCCTGGCATGAAACTCAATACGAAATAAAACAAAACTCAAATGTGCGCCTTCTAGCTATGGCACCAAAAATAATAGTATCACAAAGGCACTTGTCTCTCTTTTTTTTTTTTTTTTTTTTTTTTTTTTTTAACATGAAGATACGGCCTTATCATTGTACAATCCGACTTTTGTGATTACACTTTGAATTTCACATCCGCCTCCTTTGTTGCTTAGCCTGCGTGTCTTCACTCCATTAATTTGGGAAACAAATTAGGCTAATCATTATCAGGTTCATCACTTTTTATGACCTCATCATTACACTGGAAGAGCCTCTAATTGTGGCGGGATCAAGGTGTTTCCCGCTATTACTGTTTAATGGCTGTTAGGAAATGCTTTTGAATTTCTAATGTGGGTCAATTACGTCCTGTATGAGCCTGTGCTGACACAAGAGTACATAAATCCTCCTGTGTGTTATGTAGTACCTTTTCTGTATCGCTTTTGCAAATATTCATACCTATATATATACCATATGTACTTTATATATGGTGATGTCAGTGAGGTAGGGGCAGAACTAGCTCTGTCAGGAAACTCAGTTCCTGATTGTTACACATTCATGCACAGTAGGATTTGTGTGACTGTGTGCATGTTCATATATGTATGGTATGAGTACATAGTGTACACACTCATGTAGTTGAGCATATGTGTATTTAGGAACCTTTATGCTTCAGTGACCAGTGCACCTTCCTTCTTGAGCTGCAACATGGTTCTTCACAGAGTGACTCCATGCCACTTCCGTGCCTCTCGTGGTGCCTGAAGGAGGAGCTTAGCATGAGGGAAGCGGTCATCCCACGGTCAGATCTGTCTTGCTTAAATTGTTTGCATCATCAGACACTTAAAGTGTGACTACTGTACTCATAAAAAAGCCAATCCGGATTAGATGTAGCAGAGTAGATGCACTGTTCTTGTTCTTGATACACTGCAACAAAAGTGAGAGATTTTGTAAATTTTATGATTTATCTTTTCACAGCAATATTAAATGACCAATTTTCACAGTACATTAGGCTAATATGATCCCCTACTATTGCAGCCAAGTGGGACTGAAAAGCAGAGGCTTGGGCAGCCAGTGCAATTCTGGAAAATTTACTGACATATTTATGCAAGAAAAATGGCTGCCTCATAGTCATTTGTCAGCTCACTTAATGGATGCTACATTGTTTCCTGATTGATATTTGCTATTGAGCTGTAGTAAAAAAAAAAAAGAAAAAGAAAAAAGAAAAGAAGGAATATTAGATGTCTTATCAAGCCACAGCTTCATCTGCTTTTAGCTGAGGCACTTTACTCATTTTACCATCAAAGGTCTTTCTTGTTTTTCTTTTTGGCTTTTTTGTCAGTAAGCAACTGAACATAACTTATCTGCATTTGAAAATGACTACACATGCATAACAAGGCGCAGGATTCATTGATCATAGTTAGCCTGCTCAATACTGTTGTCTGAGCAGACAAGCCAGTTACAAATATCCCCACTATAGGTGACACGGGGCCGGGTGGTTAGACACACAATTCTATACTAGAAAGGTCATCCACTTAATAATTAGAATAAGCAGTGGGATCATCAACAGGCATGTATTGACAAAATATCCTCCTCAAAAACATCCTCAGTCAATGTTTTTCTTTGATCGTGTAATAAATGGGTTAAATAAGTGATGAACTATTGAGAAATCTTCTTTTCCAGGCAGATTTGACCAACTTTTAACTAGTAAACAGCCCAGTGCAACCACAGTACTGCTGACCACTGAGCAGCTGTACAGGGATCAGTGGGAACAGGTTCTTTTGTTCAAGGTCAACTCAACAATAAAGGTTGAGTGTTGAGTTATTATTTACTTCCCAGACTCAAATATCCCCTTCTGTGTCTCTAAGATTTTTACTACCACTGGTCTTATTGGTGCGCTTCTCTACTGTATCAGATCAAAATCTGCAATGAATAATATGAATAGAAATTCATCTATCATTTCTGTGGGCCTCTGTGCTCACCTAAAGAAGTTTCCAATGTACACTGTAATTCCCATAGAGATGTTGAAGGCTTTGGTCCCAGAGAGATGACATTCTGGTTACTGAGGCATGTTTTGTTAAAATGCAGAGTTCTCACCTACCTTTCGCAACCTTCACTAGCCCCGAGGTAGCTGTCAACCTCTACCCATCTTTGCTCGTGAACTCAGTTCAGCAGACAGTGCGGTTAAATGCCAGGCTCTGCTGTAGGCCATGGCATGTGTGCATGTGTGTGTGAGTGCACTTGGGCCACTGTGCTCAGCAGGTAGGGCAGGAAAATGCATTATTGATCGTGTTTGAGCTATGCAAAGCAAGGAACTTCTTTGATCTCTCATAGATGCCGTGTCGCCTGCAATTTCTCCCTCAGATTCTGTCGTGCATGTAGCACCGGGAGGCAAGAGTCGCAAATTTCTCCTTGATCACTTCTCCCTTTTATCTTTTTTTTCTTTTTTCCATTTATGAGATACTGCCCAAGGAACAATTGTTGGTATTTGTCTCATTCTGTCACTGGGAAAGAGAAAGAGGGAGTGTGAGGAGAGGAAAAAGCTATTATAAGTCCTCCAGTAATTGTAGAACGATTGAAAATTGAACTAGGGAATTTGCTGCCAATTAACTGTATATTCATAAGGTACTCTTATCACCCGAATTGAATTTACACGCAGAACGATGCAGCATGTGTCAGAACAGGGGGCATAATTGCAAAGCACGGCCAAGTGAGTTATGCAAATGGTGCTCATTTCCCCACAAATTTGAAGTGACTTAGCCTCTACCCATATTCATACAATGCCTTAATAACTTAAACATAAGGTAGCACCACCGTAATTGCTGTGTTAGATTAAAGTTTCCAGTGCTTAGGTTAAAGAAATGAATGTCCCCGAAGGTAAACGCAGACAGAGAAGTGAACTGAGAATAAACAAAAAAATCACTCAAAACTACTTGGTTGGATGTTTCTAACCTTATTTTGAAGGACCTGTTATAGAAAAAGATTAGGCCTAAAATGGCACACATGCTCTTTCAATGACTTAATACCACATCAACCTTACGGAACATAACCGCAGTTACAGACACACACTTGTCTGTGAAGTGAGATTAGGAAGGTAGATAGCACCAGCAACACCTGCGGCCCTTTTTGGCTCTTGTGTATGTGTGAATGTGGAAGCACATCTGTGTGTTTTACCCACAGGTATGCGGCAGTGAAGAGATCAAGCTTATCCTTTGTGACAGTCACTTTTAAGTCCTTTTCGAAACTGGGTGGTTCAATTTGCCAGCGTCGCCATCCCACCTCAACCCCACTCCAATCACATTCACCCCCACTCTGGCACACTCATTCACACGATCACGCACACACACTCCTCTGATGAGGCTGTTGGACAAACTGTTGACCTTCACTTTGCAATCTCTGAGGTCGATCAGTAGGCTATTCTTCCATGTAATGTTTACATCTCTGTGGGCTATTTGGCCACAATGGGGAGATTGCCTTTGGTCAACAACCTGTGTCCACAATGGTCATTTTCCCTGGCTTGGCCCCAGAAGGGAGGCCATCAAAGCACCCCAGCGCCGTGCCACTTTTTCAACTTATTGAAAGGAGAGAGACATTGGGTCAAGGGAACCAATCAAAGTCAAATTCTGTCTGATAAACATTGTTTTGCTTTTGGTTTTCAAGTCTCTTATGTAGCATGTACATGGCATTATTTGTGTGTCTGTTTGTGAACTCATCCTTGTTAAAACTGAGACCAAGGAAAACAAGACATCAAAACACCTTTGGAATGAGCCCTATCCCATTTCGTGGCCACCGTAGTTTCTCCTTCATGCCAGGAAGGAGAAGATGAGGCAAGGGGTTGCAATCCACATCTACACTGCTAGATGCCACTAAATCCTACACACTGGTCCTTTAAAGCATTTGGAGTAAGATGTAGAAAAAGATGGAATACTATTGCTGAATCCGACATTCAATTCCAAGTAGCTGTAATAAAAATGTGTAGTAATTAGGGAACTACTTAGCTTAATTTGTAACAATTAACATAACTGGTTATTTCTAATCATTGTGCATGTTTAGCAATACTGTAGCACTGTGTTTCTCACCATGGGCACATTTTTATAGCTTATTAGTTCTCCAGGTTTCAATTATTTTATTATTTTATTAATTGAGATCTTGCAGACTAATATCTGACAATGCTGGATGTTTTGAAATTTTATTCAAACGTCTGCTGCAGCAGTGTGAGAAGTAGTGACTTGCTGGTTGACGACATTAGAGAGAAGATGAGCTTTTGGAAGTTTTGTAAATAGTTTTTTCTCAACTGGGGTGGGAGGGATCAACTTTTAGCTGTTTAGCTGAAGGTAATGTGATCAGACAGCTGGCTATTCACTGCCTTTAAACATTCATGTATTCATAAAAGGGAAATCAAAGATTCACTTTGAAAGTTCTTAGCAGTAGAAACAAAAGGGTACATGTTGGGATCTGTGATCAGAGTATGCTTCAATAAAGGATTCACTAATCATTTGAATCTGTAATACTTAAATACTCAGAAGTTTAACAACTTTAGAAAATTATGCATGAGCATCCAGTTCTATTTGTAGCAAGAAACTGTCCTCATTACAACTTGGTTTATGTCTGCTTGACGACTGTGAATATTTTCGAGTGGCTTAATTCAAAAATCTAAAATAATTTGTTAATTAAGCCATGATTAGATGCAAATCTTAATTCACTTCCATTCTGCTGTCTATCAAATGAAATCATCTAAAATCCCCTGAAATCTGTTTGTTCTGCTCTTATCAATGCAACCCCAAAATACTGTATTACATAACAGTCCTCAGCAGAGCCAGTAATGCTGTCATTTGAGGCTACAATGTACCTCTGTTAGTGTGAACACATTTGTATAAACAGTCACAGAGGGCTGGGAACTGATGAGTCATGTGAAGAAAGAATAGATCTGCCTGATTTTATAGTTGTAGTGTGTATGTGGTATCTGGAAATGCATGTGTGCTAATATATCTTTATAAATTAGGATTTTAGATGCTGTTGTCACTAGTACGTGCAACATTACATGTTTTTGCACCAAAAAAAAAAAAAAAAAAAAAAGACTAACAGAGAGCAGAGTTAAAAGCAACAGCCTGTTCTGTGGCCTCATGGATGCAAAATTAAAATATACGCATGGCGGTGTGCGTGTGCGTGTGCGTGTGCGCATGCGCATGCGTGCGTGCGTGCGTGCGTGTGTGTGTGTGTGCGTGAGTGCGTGTGTGTGAGAGAGAGAGAGAGAGAGAGAGAGAGAGAGAGATGACAGTCTGCCTGTAGATCCACAGGGACTGGACTGAGAGCAGGTGTACTGCTCCATCCTGCAGTCGTGCCAGGATACACAGCCGTGCCGTGCCAGCGATGTCCACCTTTCACTACCCCTACCTCTCCCTCTCTCTTGGTCTCTCCTAATATTTTACTCTTTCTCTCCTTTACTTCCTAATGTACCTCCCATCTCTCTCTTATTCTTTTCCCCTTTCCTTCCAAATGCCACATGCTTCTTTTCCCCCTCCTTTTTAATGAACTAAATCCCACAGTACCTTTCATATCCTTCTGCATTTGCATTTCCTGCCTGCGCCCAAACCTCACCAAATGTCCTGGGGACTTTCTGTGGGCTCTTCCACGCCCATGAGGAACCCTAGTACCATCTTTATTATAGTTCCATTATTTATCATTAATAAGACTGTGATGCTTTATTAATCCCTAGAGGAAAAGTCTTTTTATACTTTCCTCTATCAGTAGGTTTTCAGAGCAGGAATACTGGATTATGACCTGAAATTAAACCCAGCTCATTTACTTTCGTTATAGATAATGGGCATTAGTTGGACTATTAAAATTGTGTTTTTGTGTACACACCGTTAACTTATAACAGTTTCCATTTCACCTGGTGTACATAACAAACCCTTAATCAGGTGGGTTTGGCTTTTTAAAACTTGATTTATGTAAACAAATGTCAGCCGATGCACTGACCTGAATGCATTAAGCAAATTGAGGGGTATCAAGGCATGAGCTCCTATGAAAACACACATTTTAATGTGCTTCCAAAATATTAGTTCAGCTGTGTTTATTCTAATTCTTTTTACTATTTACATTTCATTTTGTTTTTCATCTCTAAATTATACATATTTATAATGTACTTGTAACACCATTCTCAGATGTGAGTGGCTTAGCTCCACACACTTTTTATTTTCCCTTTATTAAATGCCAGAGCTGAATTCTTTTTTCTCCTATCGCCAAATTATGCAACAAAAGTGATCATTTTTAGAAACACTATCAGTATGAACGCATGAAAACACTAAGCCTCGATGAGACACACCCGACTTTCATGTTTTCTTTCTGACTTCGTCCTGCCATCCAAGCCCCGCCCTTTTAATACCACCTTTCTAAGCTCCCTGTTGTCTCCCAAGCTTCCCCACATATATTAAAACCCTCCAACAGTCACAGCCACCTGGTTTATAGCCTCACTCCATCTTCACCACATGTCATTGAATCCACACACACACATATGACACACACAACAACCCATGCGCGCTAATTTAGCCACACAAGCTAGACCCCAGAATCTAATCAAACCTTCCCTCCACATTCAACCTCTGATCTGCTCATCTGCACCCTGCTTTCACTCCAGCAGCCAATCACACACACACACACGCACGCACGCACGCACGCACGCACACACACACACACACACACACACACACACACAGACACACACACACACACATACACACACACACACAAGTCTCCACAGATGCCATTTATCAACATCTCTGCTACTTCCACCACATCAAGCTTTCACTTGCAGTACTTCCACCATTTTTTACCCATGTTATTCTCCACTTTCTGCACCTCCTGTCAACTTGTTCCTCTATCCTTATACTTAACTCATTCATCTGAATGTTGTTGTGCACATTTACAGTATATAGAGCATTCTTAAATTAACGCTCTGGTGTTTTTCTGCCATTGAAATACATGCTACACAATTCAACTCTTACTGTTTATCACCCTAGAGAAGATGGGATGTAAATTATTTTTGGTTATGGTTTCCAAGGAACCTTAAGATATATATGCATAATTAGCTTTTTATGCAGCATACATTTCCAGTCTAAAAAAACATCTTTGTTGAATATGTATATCATTATGTTCCCTCTCATTAAATACACTTGTGTTTACTCAGAGACTGTTCGTGGCCTCCACTTTGTTTTTACTGCACTGGAACAGAATACATCTTGGCAGAGCCCATTTTGAGCTCAGGTATTTGGGGCTCATGAGAAAGCCACTAATTACACTTGTCATAAGCAGCATTATGGAGTTCACGATGCAATCACGCTGTCCTTCCAAACAGACTCTTAAAATCCCATGATTAGACAAAGGACATGTTTTGAGATAATTTCCCAAAGGGGAAAACTTCATTTTCGAAGTCACCAAATTGTCAAATCTTGTGCACATGATTTAATGAGTAAACTTTTATTTTCGGCCCAATTTTCACGATATCACGACAAAACATGACAGCAAAATATTCTGAACTGATTCTCCACTGGATACTGTCTTATGAAACCACCCAAAGTTAACCTCTGTCATGTTGGTTTTACTGAAAAAAAAGAAAGAAACAAACACTATCCATCACATTATCCATCATACACTTGTTAGTGTTCTGCTGCTAACTGGATGACTACCTTTGCTGCTGTTGTTTGTGCTGCACATTTGGTGGGCTTTGAAAGAAGTAAAAGAGAGGGAGTCAGCCAACTGGAGGATTAATCAAGTGGCTGACATCTGTGAAGCTCGACTACAGAAGCAGTGGCCACGAGAGGCAGAAATCAAAGCTTGCCAGTCTTTACGCCTGTCCCTGTCTCTGCCTCAATGCTGCCCACACATGTGGGTAATTGGTCAAATGCAGGAGATGATGTGAATTTGTGGAAATTGTCCTTTAATGTTTGTTCGGATGACCTGTTTGTCTCCTTTGAACACGGTCTGTAAAGTGCAAAATGTGAAACGTGGCTTGTGCCTAAGGCATTGTACAATGTGTGTGTTCATGTGGGCGTGTACTATGTGTACATTTGCATCTGAGCAAGTGAGCATGTGTACAGATTGGTTGAACTGTGCATGTGAATTCCCTTCCTGTCTCTGGCATACAGATGCTCTTTTGATCTGTGTTTGTGTGTCCATTTTTTCATACTTGCTCGTGCGTTTCGTTTCACAGATGAATAAATGTATTGACACAATCCCGTGGGCGCTGCTTATTACTTTTAGCTCATCGTGCAGTGTAAACAGTTTGCCAGCTTGATTTGCTTTTCACATGGCACATGAGGTTAAAATGATCGTTTGTTGCTTCATTTTTTAAACTTTTATTTATTTATTATTTTTATTTTCAGAACAGGATATCTCAGAGAGCTTATTATAGTTATAAATTCTAAATTTCACTATAGCGCCCTGGAGTGCCTGTCATTTTGAAATCATTCCCAGTATATCAGAACACAGAAAATAGTCCCAAGCGTTGTATTGTAGATAGTTTAAGTTGTCATCAATAACCTGAACCTGAACCATCTGTAAATGGTAACTCAAGTGTTACTCAGCTCTCACTGCCGGTGACGAATGCTGTTTTCTGGGGTCAGTTCACCGAAGAGTGGGCAGAGACTTGCCAGAAACACTACCACATTACTGTTGTTTGTTATAACACTGTAGGTTGCTCGAAATTTCATCACATAATCACCATAGATAAGCAGTGGGACTTAGCCTGCACTTGCTGCCGAGATGGAACCAGTTTTGGGGGACACCAAAATGTTGGCAGGGAGGACTGACCGGCATATAAAGTCAGCTGTTTTTTTTTTTTTTTTTTTTTTAAGTGTTCAATCAAACTAAGTTTAAAAAGCTACAAATGCCACATATTTAATATCAAATTAAAAAGGAGGTTTACTTTTGTAAAGTGAAAACAACTTGTGATTGCCAATTTCTTTCTGTTTTGGGGATAGAGCTGTTTGTTGATTGAGCAGAAGAAGAAAAAAAAAAATGCTAATTTGAATTCTCCGTGAACTGCAGCAGCATTACAAGTATATCATTCATTCCGTGTCAGCAAAAGATAGATGTGGGAGTGTTATAAACATTATCAAACTTTCTCAGAGCATGTATAATACCACTCACGTGCCAAATAATAGCGTTATGGAATAGCTTAACTTGAAATAATGTTATATGGCCTCTCTGATACATAAATTAGCTGAAAAATAAATGAAAGTGAATGTTAAAGCAAAAAACTTCACAATCAAGAGTTAAATATTTAAATATAAAAGTTCTTTTCAACTAAATGTGACTGCATCAATTGTATCTTATTTGATATCTTGTAGTAAACAGTAGCATAACAAACACAACACGACTTTAGAGCATTATCAGCTGAACTCAGATAATGTGCAGTTTCATAAGCTAACTGTGTTATAAAAAGCAACAGTTAACCTAAGCATGGACACGAGTATCCACATTTAAACTCCTAATGGGCATTAACAGGCTGTTTGTGTTTCAAAACATTGAGTGATTAATTGCGATCCTCCAGGGTGAGGGTTACTGAATCCCATTTAGAGCGGCTTCATCAGCGCGGGGTCACCAGGTGTTCAGATGATGATGGGGATGAAGGGAGGAGGCAGTGTTGAGAGTAATAACATCATCATAACTGATTAAAATATTATATGTGTTAGAACTGCAATTGATAGTGGGAACTGATCTGTGTCTCCATATGCTAACGTATTTTGTTGTTCTTCAGCGCATTATAGACCCATCAGGATGTAAATGAGTGAGAAAGCATGAGCTGCATTTATTGCCAGGCTCAGGCAGAATACCAATAGGCATGAAAAGGTATTGCAATGCAAAACACTGTTTTCTGAGTTCCTTGTCTGAGTGGCTTCACACACAATGAGGAAATGAGAAGTCTCTGCAGAGTGAGTCCAATATATTTGCTGTTCTATTCTTTTATGGAGATATTAATTACATGATGCTGGTTTTGTTATCTTAACTACAGAACAAATATGATTAAATCAACAGAAAAATAAATTTAGTGTCAAAATCAAGTAAAACAACAAGCGCTATTGTTCATCGCTTTACTGCACCATTTTTAGTGCACTGGTGCGGAGAATACAAATGAAGTTTTAACGATTTTTCCTTTGAGCTTCTACTTTCAAGGGTTACAATGCCCTAACACTCCATAGTAAACAACTAACCTTTAATTTCCCTAAATAGTCCAAACCCAACGTACAACCACTGTGCTTGTATGGCTGATAAGGCATTGTGTGTAATTAAAATCTCCTCCACTCCCATTTATCATTCACTTGCACATTAGCGTTGTAATGTAATAATTTCAGACTGCCTGGGACTTGGGAATGAGACTCAACTGACTCTACCTTAAACAAACTTTTGTAGCACTTCAGCCAGCCCTTTAGCAACACTGAATGTGCTGCTTCAAAAATGTTGTTCTCTACAAGGCCAGAGCAGCCATCCTTATGTGCGACCAATATGCACAGTTCTTGTATCATTAATTCATCCCCATTGTACCTGTAAACAATCCGCAGTGACATCTCAATCTTTATTAAATATTATGGATCAATGATGTAGTTTATAGCACTCCTATTGAAACAGATAAAATTACAACAACTCTCTAGTGAAATAGATAAAGACACTGAGATTTGTAAATAATCCAAATTAAGTTTAGAAAAGCGCCTCTGATGGGACTTTTATGGACTGCAATCAGTGAAATTGGCTATGAACCTAAATGAACAAGGTTTTATTATTAGATTCTCTTGCTCGCTTTATTTACTTATTAATTCACCGTTTCTCATTGTATCACTATCAGATCACTCTGGAAGAAAATGTGTATGCCTCGTCCGTGTGAGGAACGCAAATTACATCTGCCCCCAAATGATGGGGATATGTTTTGGCAGAATGTTGTTTATCCCTCCAGTAGAATTCAGAAACTTGTTGAATCTGTGCAGAGGAGCATTGAATCAATTTGTGTGGCTTCGAGGTGGACTATGTTAGCTTTAATTTATCACCTATCTGTGTGACTTATCACTCTTAAAGTCTTGGAAAAATAAGCACTGCCAGGTCTCAGGAGAGAAAATATATTCAAGACAAACATGTTGTCTCTTAGTTGCTGAGATACCAGTTTCTTCACTAGGTTACCACTTTGGGGTCTTACCAAGCCTCCTGAGAGACGAGATTCAAATGATGCTCCAACGCGGATTTAAGGATTCGCTACCTATCCCTTATTTGTTAGTCCTGCAGTTATTTTTGTGCCGGTGCTTTTTCAGTGTTTTCCTCCTCCTCTCTCCTGCTCTCCTTTAGTCTTAAAAAGGTTTCTGAGGAGTGAGTGGGTTGCAGGTGTTAATACTAAAGAGGGAAAATACATTTCTGTAAACTGCATCCGACTGGGTTTATTAAAACTTTATGGCACAATGTAAAATGAGGCACAGAAATGAATAAAACAATAAAGTCATATATTTAATTCAGCGGAGGAAAAGATGGAAAAAGATGAGCTGCTGTTTAATTTCCTTGCAAAAAAAAAAAAAAAAAAAAAAAAAAAAAAAAAAAAAACATTGATCAATTTTATCATTTCAATATGATGAGTATTTTATAAAGGATTGGCTTTTGCAACAGCTCAAATTAAAAATCCACTCTCTTTCTCCAAATATAATACTGTTATTTCTATTTCATGATAGTCTTTAACCAGTCTATGGAACGGACCACAATTCAAAATGAAAAGTAGTGGTGGGATGCATTTCTAATGAAGATTCTCCACTGATGCGTTAGATATCTCATGAATCACAGATTGGAGTTTAACAGTGAAAACTGAAAGCGTGTGAAATTAAAATGTCCAGAAATGAAAATGGGCATGATCGCACACACATGATGATGAACTGTAACAAACTGAAGACCAGAGAGTCCGGCTTGCCTTGGGTTGTTCGAGGACTGGGACAGTTTAATTGAGGTTGTGTTAGAGACCTCTAGGGAGGAATTTAACTTGTCAGGCTAATCATCACAATGTTGGCCTTGGGTCAAGGCCCATTTTCATCCTTTCCATCAGAAAGGCAGGGTCACTTTAGTCAGCTGAGGACTTCTCTGCAGTCAGAAACCAGGCCAAAGAAACAGGCGAATGATTACGTTGATCTACTTTTACTTAATCTGTTGAGTTGCCATGCTATCCCAACAATATATGATTTGGAGAGAAATAATCCAATGGGTCATTCAAGTGTTATAAAAGTTTTCACAATTTCCATGCAGAATGAAGTCTCTGTATGGAAATATGTTGAGGAAAATACATTGTTCCATTGCAATTCAACACAAATGTTGTCTTTTCTGTTTCATTTTGGTTCTGCTGGAAATGGCCAAACAAATTGTGCTCTTCTTTTGAAGTCTGTTTATGTCCCAAGGGCGTGAATAACTTAGTTGTGCATCTTTGCCTAAAACATGCATATTTGAGGGAAGAGAAAGCAATGAATCAGCTTGTTTGCATTTAAATGAGTCTCTTACACCAGCATGTGTTCAAAAATAATCCTGCAAACCTATCCAGTAATTCCATGAGGGTGACAACTATATCATTCATATGTGTTATACTATTAAACATTTACAATAAATGTGATTTATATTAATTGTAAAGAAGGTACTTTCATTCAGTGACACAGTGACTCACTCAGCCACCCACGCATCACAATAACTTTTGCTGACGTCATGTCTCCCTGAATAAAAATAAACCTGCAAGACTTTCCCTGTCTGTCACATTTTACAAAAAAAGTCATGACCCTGATTAGCACATGAAGGATAAATAAGGATACTGAATATGCTTATGATGTGAGAATGACAGCGGGGGGATTCACTCAGCAAATCCTGTTGACACTGCAGTAGTGAAGGCCTGGGATTTATCACCCACTGACACATTTTGATGGAACCAGAAAAGCATGAAATTGAAAATAAACCATTGGATATATTGATCTATTTTCATCCTGTGGTAGTATAAAAAGGTTTCTGTTGAAAACAGAGGCAGATTTCGTGTATTCAGAAGATTTACATTTGAATGCAAGAATGAACTGGAAAACGACGAGCATTGCATCAACACAAGTTAGAAAACTAGTGAAATATTCTAAAATAGTTCTGCTTTCAGGCGATATAATAACCCAAAATGCGAGGTCTTAGCTTGTCTAATCTTTTGATTGTTCCACTAGCTTATAACTACTCTAATGTAGGACCATAGCTGAAATCTCACAGGTACTGATGCTATTATTTAAAGGGTATAGCTACACCTTGAAAATGTGCTGGAACGCTCCTTCCTAGAATATTTAAGAGATGCAAAAGAGGCAGTAACTGAAGGCGGTGTTGCCTTGTGTAATGTGTGACACAGGGAGACTGATTGACCATCACTCAGTGTAACATGGAAAGCAGTGTCATAGAGCTGATAATCAAAGCTAACAAGCCAGAACCAACAAGTCTCTGTGTCTCTGCTGAAACTCGGGTGGTGCTTTAACAGTCAGTACATTTATGGCCCTTTTTGAGAGAGTTACAATGTGGCTACCTGTGTTGTACCTCTGCTAGCGGCTCTACTTAAACAGACACTCCCACACTGTGTGTGCCTGTGTCCGTGGGGGAGTGTCGGTACATAGCTGTAGCCCTGCTGTTCAACACGGTTAATGCTACTGTTCATCAGCCCTCGATATCTTGTTAAGCACTGAATTCAGCACAGTTATCAGCAGGGCCATGTGTTGTCTTTACTTCCACTGAATACATCTTGTTCATGTATGGCATCATCTGTCTGCTACCAGCAGCTATGTGTGAGAGGCTCAGACTGGGGCCTTGGTTAAGCAGTGATTCATTATTTAGACTTGGCACGGGGTCAACATACGGCGTAGACCTCTAAGTCTTGCCTGTTGTGTCACAGTCAGGAAGGGGCCAGATAATTCAGTTGAGCTGAACAGACAAATACAAGTGAATTTTGAATTTCATAAGCTTTGCTTATACACAAAATGTGTGTTGGTCTTGTATTGTATTGGTCTCAGTTTGTAGCAGATCTGCGGTCTGATTTGTAGTGAAGATTCAAATTTCTGCTGATGCCAGAGGGAGAGAAAATCTAGAAATGAGAGGAGAGAAACAGAAAAAACAGAAAAAAAAGATGGGCTTTTGTTAACTAGCAAAGCCAAGGGCATCTTCCTTCAATCTAGAGGACTGTCCTTGATCCCTGTAATTATGTGCGCATCCCACCATATCACAGAGATCTTAAACTGGGGGCAAAATTAAACAGCGTTTTTATTGCTGTTGTGGCCTTCCATATCACTGGACCATGTTAGTCCATTACCTCTTTTTAGCACAGCGTGCAGCATTACTGAGGGGGAACTGAAAAATGCAGTACGAGGTCATGGTGGACAAACAGCAGTTTAGTCGTGGGGAAGTGAAAGTTCAAAAAGCAGGTGCGGGTTGGCTCATGGTCAGAGACACCATCCATCTCCAACGAGATGAAGGACACTGTTCTTAAATCTACTGAAGCACCCTTGAGAAAGATATAAAATCTATACTGTGTTAAAATATGATCAAATCAATTATTTTTGACAATGAATTTAATATAGGGTCCTTGTGGTCCATATTTGGGCTGTGTCATCACACAGTGCTGCTTGGGCTACAATAAAGACTATGTACAGTCATAAAAAATATAAAAAGAGTGAAATGAAGGCAGAATATAAAAATAAAATAAAAATCAATCCAGATAAAAACACTGTGACCAAGATGTGCAAATTATGCACTTTGTGAATGCCTATAGGTGAAGGTCATCTACAGTAGGTAACAAACCTCTCCTGCAGAGACTGTTAAGTGCTTTTGTGCTAATGATATGCAAGATGCAAAACAGCAGGCTTACCAAGGACAGGGACAGGACACAATAGCAGAGGTGGAGATAATTAGAATGGATTTCAGCCATTCTTGTTTCATTGTAGAAAAAAAAACACGCATGCCATTATCAGTCTTTTCATTCGAGCTACTAAAAATAGGTTTTGAGGGGAATAGTGAAGTTTATCTTGTGTATTACTAAATGTTAAGGATTAATTTTACTTTTATTGACCTGATGTTTTAATTTAAACCAAACAAGATTCTACAGAGTTTTTTGAGTTTTAATAATAGTCATCTAGCAGCCAGCAGATGAAGAAAGTAGTAGTATGTAGGGTTGTCTGTATCCATGCTGTGATGCTGTATACATCTTAATATGTGTCATTTACAGAGTAGTATCTTGATATAACCATTACACATGATAAAAATGGGAAGCAGTTTGTGTTTGTGGTTGAATTTTTTTTTTAAGAAGAAAGAAACCCTGAGGTGTATTTTGTCAACATAAACCAAACATGCTAGAGGTGCAGCGTAATTGATCCATGCAAGCCGGAACCAATGTTCAGGTTGGCAGCGCTTTCTCAAAACAGGGCAAAATGTCCTTTCTTTCGTGAAAAAAAGTCAGTGGAATGAATATCTGTATTCAGAGTGTTGCGCGACCAATGGTCTGCTCAATTGTAAAAGGTCATAGGGACGCTAATGAGGTGCCTGCTGGGAAAATAACAAGCCCCCTATGCCTCGACAGGCACCTCCCCATGTCAGAAGAGGTCAGCTGTAGCAGGATGGAACCGCTGCACCTTGGAGAGGATGGCAACATTATGAAGAACGGGGATATTTTTTGTCTTACTATCTGTTTTGTTACAGCAAGTAAATGTAAGATTTGAAAGCTTCACATTACTCTAAAACTGGAGCAATATCAAGGGAAATTATAAATTATTCATTACTACACATCAACATTACATCAAATTAATGTTTGTGAGAGAATTTCCACTAGTGCCCTTCACCACCTAATGGATAGCCTAATAAATACCACAAGTCTAATTACTTTGTAATACGAAAGTCACAGGTGGAGCAGACCACCTCCATCACGTTGAATGGGGTGAGCTGAGCTTTTACTGATTTAATTAACAGTGTCTAAAGTAACATTAACCCTGTGTGTCCTTGGTTTGTGTCCTTGGTTACTCATTTAACAGTTACTCTTTAGAAAATTATAGCCTGTGTCTTATAGCCTCTTAAAGAACCAGTGTGTAAGATTTAGGGGGATCTATTGGCAGAATATGGCAGAAATGGAATATAATACTCATAAGTATGATTTCATTAGTGTATAATCACCTAGAATGAGCTTTTTACATCTACAGAGGGACTGGGTCCTCTTCCACGTTGTAAACCACATTGCTCTGTAAAACACTGGCTCTAGATCAGGCCTTTAATGTTTTGTATGAGTTCTCACTCTGAAACCTCGCCGGGCATGTCTTTGTCACGTCGCGGCCGCAGTGCTAATTTGGCCCGTCTTCCGCCCAACTTCAAACCCCACCGGGAGCCTTTCAGAAGCAGAGCGTTTAGCCCACCAGACTTTGTTTTCTTACTCAGATTTGGTTATTTTCCTTGGTTGAGGTGCTTTAAATATACTATACTTTTGGCTGTTTTTACGACCGGCAGTTTGGAGACCGGATTCTCTATGCCCACTCTGTGTTTGGCCTCCGGCCAGCGCGAGCTGCTCTGTATAGATTGACGCTGCTCGCGTCTTCCGTCAAAAATAGAATAGCCACGTATTCCCCATAGAGCTGACCGGAGGCTCGCTTCTGGGACACTTCGGAACGGATTTTGACGGGGCTGGTGGGGTTTGAAACATTGACTAGAACAGCCGTGCATAGCTCTGGTGGTTCTACATGCTTGGAGGGTGATGTGAGGGGGATTCTGTCGGCTGTAATCTGCAGATGTGCCACTAAATCATACACACTGGACTTTTAAAGCCATTGTACAACATTGGGAGCAATAATGTCTTTTTAACATTTAAGTAGACCTTTTACCTATTGTACTAATTCTCTCTTTTAAGAACATTTGTTAGACCTATACAAATATGTCAGTGTGTGATACATCAAATTCCACAATCATGTAACAATGGCCCATGCAACATTTCAATCCAGTGTGGTGTCTCTCAAGCTGTTGAGATAAAATGTCCTTTTCTTCCCCCATGGGTCCTTAAGTCACTGTAAGAGAGCCACAACCCTTTTGACATTTGAGAGAGTATTCATACAATAGCACACAATGGCTGCTGTCATGTGTGGGAACAGACACTGCACACATGGGAAGATGGGTTTATTCTGTGCCTGTGGATATTGGAACTGGCAGGAACATGTTGAAACAAAGCGATGTTGTCAGTGTACTTGCATGTGCATATGCGTGCCTACGTATGTATACGCATGCGATTACGTTTGTAGTGACAGACGTGCAGAGAAGGAAAACACCTGAATAAAGGTGAAAGCATGGCCGTGGGCAGAGGAGAGGTGGGCTGAAGCAATCGTCTCACTGTGCAGGTTTTTGTGATGAATGTGGCAGCCGCTGTGCTATTTGATGTCCCTCTGTCATGGTTGACGGATTGTGGGCGAGTGGAGCTTTCTGTGTTGTTGACACCGCACAGCAGCACACAGTGGATTTGATGTTTGCTGACAGTTTGTCACACTGCTACAATGAACCTTGGGTGGTGAGTGAAGGGGAAAAAAGAGAAAGGTCTGGAAAGAGTCAAAATAGGGTCTTGCATTCGGTTGCATTGGGTGTATCACTATCTGTGGGGTCTTTGTAGTGTCAGTTATGTATAGAGCATATGCAGATCAAAGCTGACTTTACAACAAAGCCAATTTGACTCGACGCTTTACAAAACTTTTCAGTCCTTGTAATAAAGAAACTAAAACCTGTGAGCCCACACTGCCCTACAAGAGGAGATGACTCTGACACTCTGCACACATCCACTCATGGTTCACCTGGTTTAATCCCTGATATAAATAAATATCATCTGTCGATTTGCAGCACAACAATGTGATGCTTTGCTTTCCATAGTTGCTGGAACTTTTTGGTTTAAAATGGCCTGCAAGTGAGCAACAGGTAGGCAGAAGGTTAAGAACATCTAACAAAAAGTAATTAAGGGATTTTCATTTTTGCAGAAATGCCAGCTCAAGCCAAGTCCTGCTCCTCAAATGTGCAATTAGCACTTAAATGTTATTTGCTCACTTACCTAATGAAGCAGTGATGATATTACTGCTGAAATGAGTTCGAAGGACTGTGCTCAGGGTTTAGTTGAATGACCCACTTTCTGCTGAAACGCATTAATTCAGAGTTCAACTTGGCCTGAACTCTGACCTCGGCCAAGTTAATACTGAACCGTAATCTCTTAGGATTAGTTCTGGGACACCCAGTGTTTTTTGTTCCAGTTCATACTGTCTTCCTCTCTCGCTTTCTCTGCAGTGCGTTCCTCAAGGCAAGCCATTTCCCTTTTAGCTCTAGCTGGCTAACAACATGCCTAGACTCTGCTCTGTGTGCGGAGTGTGCTGGTTTATGTGTGTGTGACGCCTCAGATTTGAGTTTAAATTTCACTTGGCTCTCTTATTCAGCTTCAGACCCTCTCACTGTACTTTAGCTTGAACCCCTTTACATTGTAAGGACAGCTATACAAATGGTTTGCATGTGTATTTCTTCAGGATGTCCTTTGTAAACTTTGGAAAGAAAAGCATTTGATTTGGCAAACATAGTCTGCTTCGTTTAACTTGTAGACTAACATTAGCTTTAGCTGAACATTGGGATGCATTTTATGGACAGAAATGCTTTTTTTGTAATTGGTTCTAACGATGTGCACGTGATTCAGAGCCACGACTGTCCTCCATGTTTGCACATCACAGATTGGCGCAATCAAAGCTATTTTACTATTTTGGATTGAAATCAGCATATCAGCAAATCAGCAAATCATGCATCAGTCTGACTCAGTTCAGAGAGATCACAGAGCTTGTTGTGTATTGTTGAATCAAAACTCAAAATGTTATTCATCCAAAGCTATCCTTCTTCTACCTATTCGACATACATGCGGTAACAAAACATCTTTTCATTGGTCAGAATCATCAAAAGTGGTGATTCGTAATTTTTATCAAACAGCAAGAATGTGATTGACTCAAAGAAAAAAAAAAGATTGTTTAAGCAGGAATTCTGTTCCTAGAAGTTGAGAACAAATTGAATATTACATTTCAAAAGGATGAACAAAACAACTTTGTATTTAATATTGAACTGAACCTCCTAAGTTAGCTAATATCTCCTAACCAGTGTCATGTGATTCACAGCAAACTTTGCAACTTGTTACTCATTAATTATGAATGCTGGAATGGCTGCTGTGATAATAATCTAATGATAATCCAATATATATGCAAATTTCTCACAGATGCAATAAAGACGATGCATTATTAATGTTTCCATATACCCAGCAAAGCAGAAGTCAGAATCGAATGATCACAGTAAACTTTAAGAAGTTTAACTCCTTAAGACTCATCAAAGTAAAAGCCTCCTTTGAAGTGGATCAAGGAAAATGTAAATGGAATTTGGACTTGTACAGTATTAACTACAAAGAATAGTCATCATACCTTCACAGAAAGTTTAATCAGGTCAGGCAATCCGTTGATGCTGTCTCTAATTGAAAATGTTGAACTTTTGAATCAAGTTTAATGTATACTCACACGCACCAGACACTGAACCGACACATATGCACTAATGTCAACTGCTTTTTGTTCAGATGCTCTAAAGATGAATTTCCCAAAACAATATTTTGTGAAACCTGATCGACACTGACAACCCTCTCTCCTTTTGAGACAACTTTTTAATGATGGCATATTAAATGGATACTGGACTGTTTTGATCAAATTTTCATTGCAGAGAGATTTGAGGAAGCATCGCCTGAGTGCCAAAAGGAGGAGAACAACGCAGGGCTTTCTTTATCTTTCCACCACTGGGTGTAGAGAAAGTCAAGGGAAATCATTGAGGTCAAGCATGTTTAGTATGGACTGCACCAGCATATCTTACAGTGCAAGTGTGAGAGTGATTTTTTCTTTTTTTTTTACGGTTATATCCTTTTGCTGCCCTCACCGTGGACATTTTGAAACAGTTTGATATCTGTTTCATGCCTGTCTGAGGCTTTGGTATTGTTAAAAATTGATTACCTCTACCAGCACACTAACCTTCTCACCCTACTTCTCTCTTATTTTCACTGCCTCTGTCATGTTGCTCATATTACACTCTCCTCCATCACTGCCAACATTTTATCATTAATAACAAAACACATTCAATCCCTGATGACTGTCAAATAAGAACTATTCTTAAATCATATCAGATTTAAATTAAATCCCAACCTCACTCAAACATAATGGGATTACATATTTGATATGTAAAGCAGCAATTAAGCATGTATGATGCAGTTCAATTATTCAATATTCCAGTTTGGGATGGTTATTCAGGCATCCTTGGTAGTTAATTAATAATTAATCAAGGATGACGTCAGTTATTAAAGCAGCGGTGAAATAGGCAGTAGTAGGGGAAATGGACATTAAGACCACCGACTGCATTTAAGGCAGTGAGAATCACAGACAAGTTTGGATGATAAAAGCTCTCCTTGCATGACAAATACTAACACAGCGATTCTTGACCTTTTTAATGCAGTGCCAAACTTGTACGTGAGGTATGAAAATTCTAAGGATCATATGTATATCCAAGGATTGAAGTTAAGGATTTAGTCTGGTCCACTGGGCTTAGTTGGCTCTCACACCCATATTTTTTTGCAGTTTGGCTAGCATTCAGATTCCGAGGATGCATTTGCTTGACATGAAAGTGCAAGCTATGGTTTAATGAGATAGCAGCATCTCTATAGTGCAAGCTGCTCGACAAGGCTCAAGTTTGGTCACGTCTGGCTGTCCTTGAGCAAGAGAGTGAATTACTACCTGCTAAATCAATCTGCAGTTTCACTGAATAGGAGCTTTGGCTAAATGCATTAGATCACAACCTGAATTCACTCCCTTGTAGACCGTTTGCCCTGGCACCCTGAAAACTACTGAGTTAATAAAGAAGTCAAAATCATACCATGCCCTATGTGTTGAATTGCTTCACTACACTCTTGACTCAAGAAAGTCTCATGTGGTCCTCAATGGCTTAACTCTGCACCAAATTTATTGTCAAGTAGAAATGATCAGTGACACCCCAAATCGATTTTCTTTATCAACAGTGTTCTGCTAATGCAGGACATGCTTTGACATTTTAAATAAGAAAGTGTCAGTTTGCAAGCTGTAGGAGAGGCATTAATGCAATCAATGTGTCATACAGGATACTGCCAACGGTACGATGAGGGACAATTTCAAGAGTGATTACTTTGATTTGCCTCTGCCAGACAGCAACGCTTGATAGATTGCCAAGTGTGTACCATTAACGCCACAGCTTGCCTTTAATCTTGATTCACGCTGGTTTCATCAAACTCTGAAAGTCGCCTCCTACGACCCCTTCAATTCTCCTTTGGTCAGCAAGACTGATATCAAATGAGATTATGACACAACCCAGCTGATTTCTGAAGGAGGAGAGGAGGCGCTACCCTTAAGAGGCAAAGCGCAACATAAGGACAATAATCAGTCATTCTGTGGATGCATCTAGTCGACCTGTTATCTGTTCTCCACCTCCCATCCCGATCAAACACAAAAGGCAGTCCAAAACAAACATCCATCTTTCCGGTGGGACAGCCAGCCCTTCTGGGTCACAGCTCGGATGAAAACAACCTTGACACTCAGTGGGTCTGCGGAAGCAAACATTCAACATGAATTACAAAAGGGTTAGAGGGACCTAATGAAGCCTTCATAGGGTGTTTGAGTAACGTAATGAACCGTGCATGTGGTGGACAAGTAAGGTATGACTGAATCAATAATATATTTCATTGGATGGTTGACAAAATACTTCCTCATCAACAAGCCTCATTTGGCAGATCAAATAGGCCGCAGGATGGTCTTTTTGTCATGTTTGCCTGCGCTGTGTATGCTTTGGTGAGTAAATTCTGTACCCTTGTCTTATCATACAGTGTTGGGAGGCAAGCATGATGTCCTCAATTTTGGACACTTAATAGACAGACAAGGACTTAGCACCCTTGCAATCATCCTTCACTCTGTGCCAAATGCAGCGGGGAGCACACAGACAGTGTGCATGCGTATGTACTGTATGTGGCTGCCTGTCATCATCATGTCTCGAGGGGGTCTGATAAATTGAACATGCTTGCATGATAAATTGGCAAAGGGAAGCCTCACAAAGCACTTAATAATCACTGCTAATTGCTCCATTCATTATCATCTGATTGGGAAGCCACATAAGGGTCTTTGCTACATGGGAGCAACAGCAGTCGTAAATGCTGTCACATGAGTTAGATCTGTGTCACTTTACTTCAACAGAAAATTCTTCTACAAAACAATATTAAGAATAAGAATATATAAGGAAGATATGAAAAACTCTAGTAAAGAAGAGGAATGTCATGCCAAGAGAAATGGCTCAGATATCTTCATGATTATCAGTATGCTGGTAATGATGGAATAATTGCAAGGCTCTGTAGAAGCGGCTAACAAATGGCATTTTTCATGAACATACTTAACCATGATGAGCTGGCTACAAAGCTTTTTTCAAACACTGAAAAAGAAAAAAATATTTGCAACCCCATACTTTAAAAGACAGACGTGCTGGAAAGATTGAAAAGAATAGAATGAATTTTAGATCACGAGTGTCAGTTTGTAGGGTGTTCATCAATAGAATAAACCAAATGCATATGCATCTCCTTGATCTACAAAACCTCTTTCATTCAATGTGTGAAATCTGAGGCAGTATTCATCCACAGTTCTTTTGTCTTTGCTTTCTTGTGGCATACTTCTTTGTGAGCTGTCAAGGAACAAAGGTGTCAATCCCTTTGTGTATGTTGGGAAAAAAAGAAGAAAAAAAAAACTTCAAGTAAAATAAGGTATTTAAAACAGTTCTCAAGGAAGTGATGAGGGTGAAGCATTATCCTCAACCCCGTCAGCCTTGATGCCTCTGATGTTAATAGTGTGCAATACAACTAAAGGATTTACCATAAAGATTTGTCAATCACACTGGCCAAGTTGTGACCCAAGAATACATATGTAAAAATAAAATCATCAGTATAAAAAAAACAGACAAATGTTTTTTTTTAGGGATGCACCGATATGAAAATTTTGGCTGATACCGATATCCAATATAAATATTGCTGTTATGGCCGATAACCGATATTTACTGATATCGATATATGTTAAAAAATAAATAAAGTTTCTGAGATGATAAAATTTTGTACAGACTGAAAAACACGCAAACTGAATTTTTGAATGTCTTCCTTTATTTTCAAAACGTGTTTCTAACTTCCAAATAACAAGGTTACAGGGCTACCATAAAACACAAGTAACCAACAGTGTTACTTTTTATGTTGTTCGTTATTGACCTGGCTTTTGCGCTGTCCTTGGCAAATTTCTTGGTTTGGTCGAGTACTTTCTGTATTGGGCTCCCAACTGCGGCTGCTGCTGCTTTCGTTAGCAGCAGCGTTAGCTTCCTGCCATTGTTTGTGTACTTCTGTGTGGCGGTTTTTCAAATGACATATCAAATTTGTGGCGTTGAATGACTTGACGCGGCATCCTCCTCGCATTACCTCGACTTCGCAAGTGTTGCATACTGCTTTTCGAGTAGTTTCTTTTCGACACTGTGAACTGCGCACTGTCACATGCCCAAAGAAATACCGCATGGCCAATTCCCCCTCCCCCTCCCGACACACATACACAAACAGCAACTAGACGGATGTAAACATCGGTTGCTAATATTGGCCCAGTTTTACTTATCGGACCGATGCCGATGTGTGCAAAAATGACGAACATCGGCCGATACCGATATTAATACCGATATAGCGTGCATCCCTAGTTTTTTTCTTTTTCAATTTTAAAAAGGGAGTTTAGGGTCACAGTGTGTATTTACAATCTACAAAGTTTATAGAGCAAAACTCTTTTGTGACTTCCCTTGTACACCAAGCTACAACGAGATTAGATACAGACAGATGTGAGAAGCATAACTATAACTCAAAAATGTAGGAAAGAATCACAGTTTTCACAAAGGGAAGTCTTGCTTTTTGCTTGCTAAGTTTTGCTGGGTTTCTGCCAAAAAATTCCAAAGAAATGTGTAAACATAACTTCATCAAAATTCAAATTAATAAAATAAAACTAACGTGGAACTGATAAGTTAATTGTCTTTACCAGTATTAATTGTAAATAATAATAATAATAGTAAAATCTGTGCAGACTCTAAAAATTGAGTTACTTTATTATAATACAAAGCAGTTTACCCATTATAGTGACTTTCTACAGTGGCTCAGTCGTGTGGAACAAACTGCATATCAGAAACACTTTGCAACCCCCCCCAAACACAGTAATGGAAAATAGAACTGCAAAACCAACAGAACAATATAAATAAGCAACAATGGATGTTAACAACAATGCAATGGATGGATTAGGTTGACAACATATGTGGAAGAGGGACACAGTTGCTCATTTGAGAAGTGAAATGTTGTTTGCTATGAAATCAAACTCTAGGACAACTTGCCTGTTTCCAGGCCTTGAGTTTCCCTCTGAACTGTCTTCTGGACGTTAGCTAATGGATGTAACGGTAACGTTGCTTCATAATATCTTAATGTTCGATAGCAGAGGACATAGATATGCAAAAATAAAAGCACTGAGAAACATTTTCTCTTCCATGTGTAGTCAGTATTGGTCTGCCCGTTTCATTGTTAACATCTGTTGTTGCTCACTACTGTTATCATATTGTGGCTTTTACATTTGTGTTTTCTGTTAATTAGCTTTTGTTTTTCAAATTTGCAAAGCGTTTTGGTATGCAGTTTGTTTGACACGTCTGGGCCACTGTACTTTGCACCTTATTTAACTGTTAATACAGACACTGTATTATTTAGTATTGTGTTCCTCACATTTCATAATGAGACAGAAGTTCCAATTTCCTCTGAGTTTATTGTACTGGCAGTAAATGCGGTTGAAAGATTTTTGAAGAAATTATAAGTAATCAATAGTTACTGGGTTCGTGGGTGAGGCTTACATAAGAGCTTTGTGATTTTAATAGTTAAGGGGCCTGTATTGTTGAAGTTTTTTTTGTGATAATTGCAGCCCAAAATGACAGCAGGAAAGGTTGTAACACAATTAACAACTTTATTGTTTTGTTTTGTGCTCTTTAGAGATGCTTCACAAAGACTCACTTTAAACCTTTCCAGGTGAAAATGAATAATACAATTTTAAAATGTCTTGGCATTCTGTAGCAGCAGTATTCCTTCTCAAAATGACACTGCAAACAAAAATATGTTCAAAATAAACTGATAATTTTTAAAAATATTCACCTATTCAACTGTCTTCACTTTATGAGCTTCACTGATGATGAGCACTAATCTTCACAAGAGTGTCCATTTATTATTCATCCACTCTACAATATTGTTGCACTCATAACTTGCAGAGGAGAGCAGTGGTCCTTTTTTACAGGGCAACATTTATTTACTCCTGCTCTTGCACTATGTATCTTTGGGCACAATTTGGGTACCATCACTGAGAGAAGTATGTAACGTTTTATGGCACTAAGTCACTGCACCAACTATTTCACTGACTTTGAAGAAACTCGTAAAAAAAATGTGTACAACTGTCCATATTTATGACTGGAATTGTGCCTAATCACAAAAATACTTTGCTTTAAGTTCAGCCTGTGTTTGGCATCAAAGGTTTAAACAGTGATGGTTATTCCATGTGCAACTCTGGTTATATTAATAAATAAAATGAAGACTGACAAAAAGCTCCACAAATCACAGCATCCATAAGAAGTTATTAGTGTTTAGTGATGCACATTTAATTATGCTCTGGCATTTTATGTACGTACACAAATGGAATCATACACTCACAAAAACAGAAAACATCTAATCCAATATTAGATTTACTATATGCAGACAGACACACAACACAAACCCACGTCGCTTAACTTGAGATTTTCTCCCAGAGAACCATCCATTTTCTTGCTCATTAAGTGCTTGCATTCTCAGTCATTTCTCAACTATAAACAAACTCTTCCCCAGAGCAATTCTTAACACTCAGAGGGAAAAAAGAAGCTTCATCCCCCCCCCACCCCCCCTTTTTTTTATAACTGACTCTGTTACACTTCATTTCAGAATTAAGTTTTGAAAATTACAGTGCAATAACAAACAATCTCTAAATTCACGAGAGGGCCATTATGTTCATTTCAGTTGACTGACACACATCATCCTGAAGCAAGATGCTGAAACTATCTTAAGCAATGTGAGTATAATAAGTTTTCTGTTGTGGTCTTTTCAAGTATACATGATAAATCTGTCAAAAACAGGATTCTGCCATCCATTAAAACTCTCCAGTACTTCTGACCCACACACAACTTTATTTTTTTCTTTGAGTGCCTCACGGAAACATTGATGAGGATTTCGTGTCTTGATCTACCACATACTGCTTTCTTGACAGCTGTTGGATTCAAGTCAAATATTAATTTGTGCTTTTGTAAAAGACCCACTCCTGCAAAAAACATCTGAATCTTGCTTTGATTCACTGTATGCAGCATTATTCACCAACCTCCCATTCACTTCAGCTCACCAACATTTTCAAAAGTCAGGTAGCACATTGCACAATTCTATTTTTATTATGAGGAACCTCATGATGGTGCTAGACAAAAAGTCAGGGAGCTTTGGGAACCATGAATATCCGTAGTAAAAAGTCAGGGGTATCACCATAGTAATCAGTATTCGTTCTCTGGGGACCATGAATGTCTGTGCAACATTTCAAAGCAATGTCTCCAATAACTGTCAAGACATGTCAGTAACCAAAAATGTCAACCTCATGTTGGTGCAATGGGAAAAGTCAAGGGATCACAAAAGTCTGTCATTTGGGGAACATGAATGTCAGAATGTCATGGCAATCCATCCAATAGTTGTCAAAATATTTCAGTCTGGAACAATGTTGTGGACCAACTGGCTGACCAAAAGACGACATTGCCATTACTAATGCCTTTAGCTTGGCTAGAAATAACAAGTGTGCATCCCTCATTGTCCATATACACATACAGGCAGAACCTTGATCTAGTTGATTGAATACATAAGGGCCTTAGATGTCTAGTTGTTTGTCTCTAAAGAAAACAGCTCCAGATGTTGATTTATTCAACAATGTGCAGAATTCTTATCACACATTTCAGCAGAATATTTGTTTTGCATTTACCTGACAACCTGACAGATTATCATTCAATAGACTAAGGAGCTTCACAATGCATCTAAAAGTTCAGTGCTGGATTATGCTAAGATGACAGGGGAATCCATGTGTCTGTGTATCAGACCACTCAAACAAAGGACACCTCTCAGCTTATCCATACAGCTACTCAGTAGGACGATCCATGTTCTGACAAAAGTGAAAAAACATGAGGGTGAAAAAGGTAATTTCACCCTCTTCTCTTTTCTTTAGCAGCTCTGATGTTTGGTAAATTACAGATACAAAATATGAAGCTCCATATCTTCACCATTTATCATCCACAAAACAGGAATAACTATAGTGAAATTTACCTCAAACACATGGCTGAAACCATGTGTCCTGTACACCCTTCGACCTTGAGGTCTTTTCATTTTATGAGACTCTGCACCAGAGGTGATGTTTGCAAAATATTGGTTTACCTACAAGAGGGTAGAGATTCTGCTTCTTTGTAGTCCCTGCTTTTATGGTCATGTAATGGCAGAAATCCTTACATAAAGCCTCAAACTGATTTATTTTAAGAACAATATTGAAAGTGAAGCTGCATCTCATCAATGACACAAATGAGGTACTTTGTCTGAAGACTTGACTTCAATATAATCGATCTAAGGTTCTCTGAGAGCAAACAACAAGACTGTCAGTCAAGGTGTGTGTGATGACGAGTACCATTGGCACTAGTAGCTATATGCAACAATGTTTTTACAAGAAAGTCCCTGCTTTGTCAGGTAACAAGAAATGTAAACATAACGCCTAGAAAGGACAGCAGAAACTATATTTTTTAAGTCCAAAACTCTTGTGAACTTTTATCACAGTTCCATTGAGAGTGTCTTGACAGGATGTCTTGCAGTGTGGTTTGGCATCTTGACTGCTCAGGACTGCAGAGTGTTTTTTTCAAAAGACTGTAAAGACATCAGCAAAAACCACTGGCATGGACCTACCATGCACAACATCATAACATTTACAGCACTCGCTCCTTCTATCTAAAGAAAAAAAAGTTGCCAGAGAATCAACTACTTGTCTCAGTAATAGTCCGCAGGCAGTCAGGTTGCTGAAAAGCTGACGCACCCAAATGTACTTCATATTGTTGTGTTGTTGTGTACTGTATATTGTAGCAGAGCGAGCCAGAGCGCAAGAATTTCATTGTATTTCGAATACACACAATAATAAAGCTGAACTATGGTTCCAAAAAACTCCACAGGGTCCATTCAAGTTTTCTAAAAATAACCTAATACTGTAGCAAAACCATTTTAATAACATAATATTCGATGTGTGTACAGAAAGAAACACCCAAAACCCATCAGAATTCATGTTCATTGTGCTTTTTCCATCCATCCATCCATCCATCCATTGCATGTTTCGCCATTAGATAACTCATGTAGTCTTAAAAGTTTGAATTATAGAAGTGCTTCCTTTTCCATCTATCTTTCTCTACATGTATCTCAACTTTGAGAACTGCTAACGCAGGAGAACGGTAACCCCTTACATATTGTATAAGTAAACACTAATGATGGTAAGCCGTATAGATCTGGAAAAGAATGATTCCTGACAGGAAATCTATTTTGTCTACATTGCAAGCATGGAGCTTAAGGCTCTATTTTTGAGACAATACACATCCTCTCTCTCTTCAGTGAATACCCATGTCATCAGCATATCCCTTCCCTTCCTCTTTCATCTTCACCAATTAGCTATAATCATATTCCCAAAGCTTGTCTGTCATTGATATAGAAAATATGCTGTAAGACACTATAAAAAAGATGGTTTGGTTGGATGACTGGTTGGTTAACACACAAGCAGACACACGTTCATGCATTCTAATTTCTCTTCCTGTGTTTTGATGCATGAAAATGATTGCCTTGATTTAGATGAGTGATTGTAATTATTTACAAATCAAAAATGTTCCAAAATAAGATTATATTTTATGCTTCAGATATGCTTGTTTAGCAGATGTTTATAAGGAGATTAGCATCTCAAAATGCTTTGTGTCATATACAAATATCAACCTTATGAGGAGGAGAGTGGGTTTGGAGACTTTGGAAACTGAGAAATGCCATGACCTAATAAAATCAAATGCTTTCTGTTAAATTTGGCTCTGTAATGACTTTAGTGCACTTTGCTCAGTGGTTTGGATTGGGGCTTGTCCTCCCCCGTGAAACTAATCTTCAATCAGCGTTTATTTGAAACACAAAAGATTTAATCTTCATTGAAAATCTGTACACGCCAGCAAAATCGCTTGGCATGAGAACACAGAATTGCTCTTGCATGTCTTTGTAAATGTGTATGTTTTGGCTTGTAACTGTTTGACATTCAGATTGGAGTAACCTTCAACCAACCAACTACCAAATCCCTGCTTGCTAGATTGTCTTTGATAGATTAGGCCCTGTATTTTGTTCCCTCAATATTACGGTTTCTCAAGCAGCTGCTGTGTGGTCTTCACTTTAAAGTATGCTACATTTACTTGTGGCATTTACACCCCTCAGCTTCTCTTCCCCCCCCTTTTCCCCATATGTGGGTTACCTCAGGTTAATGAAGACAGAATCAAAGGTGAGGAGAGACGGTCGTTACTCTTTCTCTGCAGATGACAAATGAAGTTGTCATTCTCCTCAAGTGTGACTGGCCATTTCGGGCTGCACAGCATCCATATTTGTTTTGCCACCTGTGCTCCAAGCTGTCTCCATTGGACTGTAATAGCTCCCTCAACACCTGGCCAGACCAGTCACCAGCAGGGGGTGGTGTTTATCCTCACAATGTCAAATGACACAGTCTGGGTATGTCAAGATGAGGCAGAGGGAAGCGTAGTCTTGATTAATTGTATGTGTATGTCCATCTAGAGCTCTGTATCTACCGGTCATCATGTCTTATTACAACTCTTTACTTTCTTCTTTCCTTGATTCTATCATTTATCTAAATTTATGGGGAGCAAGACAAGAATTTAAAGGTGGATTAAATCGTTTTTGCTGACTTACCATGGCTCAGTTTGAAATGCTACTATATCTCCTGTCTTTATAATCTGTTGGACCACAAGTCCGGCAGTTTTCATCAACTTGACTTTTCCTTCTTGGGTCAGCATTTCATTATAAAGTCTGTCTGGTATTTAGGATTTACAAGGCCAGCCAGCTTGTTACCCAAAATTGTAACTTGTGCATGACGCTTGGCTGTCCTTCTCCTTTGACAAAGCTTGTTTTCTCTCTCAGTGATGGTGGGAGGAATCAGATGAGGCTTTGAAGTGGAGGGTGGCACAAACACACAAACAAGCTGTTAATGAACAGCCTCTGTGAGGAGCACACTGCTTTTGTTCCATTGGTTGGTTGTCTGGTTGGGTGGGTGGGTTAGTGAAGAGTCTGCAGGGATATGGAAGATGTGAGGGGTTTTGATGTTGAGTCATTTATTCTGGGCTCTGCTCCCAAGGCACTCGGGCAGCAGCATTTATTTAGCTGTTGTTTAGATGCTGCTGTGTGGCAGTTGGCTCTGCTGTGTGTCAATTTTGTGATATGTATTGTTTGTGTTTGAGCGTATGATTTTCTCATATGCAAATGTTTTTAAAGGTGGTGTGTGTGTGTATCTGTGTGTCACACTACACTTCAACTTCAGCTTCAAAGGCAGGCTTTAAGAAAGCTTTTCTGTGCTGTCTCATGCAACTCTTGTCCCTTTAATGAGGTTTCATCCTCCCCGAGACTTTGTGGATAAGACACAGTTTGAGGAGAGGGGGTATATGGATATATTCTTGTTTGTAGTGTTAGTATTCCAGATCATACAATTTCATACTGGCGTCGTGTCTAAATATCCCAATCACCTCGTATATTATAAGCCTTCATGCTGCAATACTTTCAGGAAATTGAGTATCCCTTAACTTTATAGGCAGTGTTCTTTCTTCCTGAGTCAGTGGAGTCTTTCTGAATAAATTTAAAGTGAGAAATAGGCCATGCAGTTACACAGTCATGCTTCATTTAGGGTTGAATGCGCCAGTCTGAAATGCCTGGATTAAAAAGTTGTCCATGAGTTTTAAGAGACACCATCATCATGCAGCTCTCATTAATTCACTTATTTGTTGAGTTTCACCTGCCGAGCTCCATTGATTCAGTTGTTGGTTTCCCAGACTGAAATCTGGTAGCTTGTTGGTTGGTTCTTATTTGGGCCTTTGTAAAAGTATGCAGTCATGTGATGTAAACCTTGTTGTTAACATCTTTAACATAATTTTCTGTTCAGAACTGCATCTGATTAAGTATACCCAAGACTTCATATCTGCTATAGTAGCGAAACTACAAGGAATTTGTCTGTTGTAAATAAAATTCAAGAAGCAATAAATACCTAATACAATTAAAGATGTGATAGATGGCAGCAGATTTCCATTTGTCTATAGATAGGTTTCCCATTTCACCTCCCCTTTGACCGACTTAAGGAGAGGTCTGTTGAGCTGCAGGGCAATAGGTACAGGAATCCATAGTAAGTGCTGTCTCCTGGTAAAGTGCCGCTTTTACAGGAACAGCATGTAATAGCATGTTTAAGTATAAATTGCTTAAGTGGGCCTCCATTAGATTCCTATCAAGAGCCTATTTCCATTAGTTATAGGGTGCATTGATCAGATTCTGGCAAGTGTGTCCGATCAGCCTTTTCACTGAGTCAGCTAGGATTGTGTGTGAGAGAGCGTGAGTGTGTGTGTAGGGCCGTGTGACTTTTGTCAGGTCACTGCGGTTTAGATAAACACTTCTGGTTAACTGATTGCAGGTTATTAATCACATGCTTTTGTGCACGTGCCTAAGAGAAAACTTCTGTATTTTTCAACCTGGGCCCTAATTTCCCCAAGTCTTTATGTCTAAATGACTAATCGGGACAACAGTACTTGGAATTGGTCCAGTATTAAGTGAGAGGACTGCAGCCACGAAATGGGCTGCAATGTAATTCTTTGGGGCAATTGTACACTGTCAGTGTAACCAATGACTGGCTCAGATTCTTCTTGTAAGTGTTTGACAACATTATGTAAAGGACTCTTCGAGGGAGTGACCTTTGTATTGAAGAGTAAGATCCTTTTGTAACCACAAAAAGCCACCAGACTGCACCAAAGTCACACAATAAGACAAGCAGCCAAAACTGATGCTAATTTGAGGAAGTGGGTACTTTCCACAGTAACAAACTTAAGCAAATGCTGTCTGTAGATGCATGAAAAGGGAATTTCACAGTTTTCACAATTTCGAGACTGCAAGTTTGGAAGATTCAGCAAACTTGATTCATCTTACAAGCCTCATAACAGCTCCAGCTGAACTTTAAAATGCAATTTTATACACTATGTAGACCGTGGACACCAGCTGGTCCCCGGATCCCAGTTTGAAAACCATTCCACTAGAAGATAGCTGAGAAGATTTCAAAAATAATTTGGAATGCTTCTTCTAGGAACCATGATGCATTTTAAAGTTGCTGGATAGGTGCATGTATGGAAAGACTTACCAGCATTACCATTTTTTTTTTTTTACATTGACAACCACTAATAGCTGGTATGGCCACATCATGTTTTCGACCATGATTTAAAAAAAAAAAAAATGTTTTCAATTACAACAGGAAAGAACAATTTCTTTTCAGCTAGGGACCGCCTCCTGAAGTTAAGCTTGTGATGGCTACTTGGTGGCCAGTGCCAATATCTGGGTCTAATAGCCTGAGGCCCACAAAGGCTGAGCCTGAAAAAGTAATGTTGGGCCAATGCCACGTGGGCTTGCCACCCACAGGTTTGGACAAAGGAGTCGAGTCAGCGTCTTATTTCTGTTGGGGAAGTAGACATAGTTAGCTCAGGAGGTAGATCAATACTAAATTCTGTACATATTGTTGCTCACTGCAACAGCTCTGAAACGAACTCTTAGTGGTAAGAGGCACTATGCAGGTGCGTGCATACTCCTGAACCCTGGGCTGAGTGCCACAGTGCTGCAGTTTTTCCCAGAGAGCAAGAGGAGGAAGTGATGAATGGAGAAATAGAATACCTTGAACAAATATTTCAGATAAAATCCGTTGTGATCGTATTTCATATATAATATAACATTTCACATAATTGGTAGAGGCAACCCCCCCCCCCCTCCCCCCCATACCATACCATAATGCCAATTAAGAGCCCCTCCCACAGCTGTTGTTGAAGTTGACATTTAAGATTAGATCATGCTTGCAAGCACTGTGTGTGTGTGTGCGCATGGAAGTGTGTGTAAGAATATATTAATAAAAAGCATTTGTCATTTGAAACAATCTTGTCTGCTGTTATTAAAAGACTGAATTATTAATCTTAGTGTTGCCTCTTTTTGCATAATAATAATAGCATCTGTACTTTGGCGTAGATCCATGTGTTTGTGTGCGTGTTTCTATAATCCATCATTCTTTGATGGATTACACACAGCTGAGGAGCAGCAGTCAACAAGGCTATTAGAAAAGCTTTATTAACACTGTAAATAATGACAACAGGCAGTCATAGGAAAAATTCAGATGATGTACTGCAGTGACTGCTGAGATTCTACTGTCACACGACACTGAAATGTCTCTCAGCAGATACAGAAATCATTCAAAATATACGGTTATATTATAAACAAGAAGTGACAATTTCATTCATTCGCTCCCTTCTCACTGGTGCTCAAGGGTATCTCAACAGAGGAAACAAACAAACAAACAAACAAATATTTGAAAAATGTAAAACAAAGACAGAAAAAAACACACTGACTTTGTATGCCAGAATTTTTCTGCAAGCTCAAGGACACCATTACTCTGACAGCCATCAGTCTGTATACGTAAATGTAATTATCCAGAAAGAAAATCAACACTAATAATAAATAATAATATAACAGTACAATACATTTAGTTTTTCATCATGTAGTTGTCACTACTTCAGTCGTATCATCGTTCACAACAATAAAGTCACATTTATTGCCGCTTGAGGATGAAACATTCTGACGAGATTTAATGTGAGGGGTGTAAGTCTATTGTTTTGAGCTGCCTATTTGCTGCCATGACAGTAAGATACCTGAGGGAAAGTTTGTCCTTCCCAGCTACCTCTTGCTCCTCTTCAGCCCTGACTCATTCCAGGTGTGCATGTGTTGGTACGTGCACGTGGGACAGAGAGAGAGAGAGGGGGAGGTGACAGAGAGTGTGCATGTGCATGCAGATTCAGAAATCGGCGAGTGTCTGTATCAGTGTTCGTGCATGAGTCCTTACGCGGCTGCTTACGTGTCAGCAGACAGACACCCTCTGGCCAGAGCCAAATAAAGTCTCCTCACCTGTTTTTGGCCTTTGAGGAAGACTGTGTGTGTCACCTCCCAGGGGCCAATGCCATGCTGACTTAAAGTCGCTGGAACAATCAGCAGACTCTACATGGCCGGGTCAGATAGAATAGCCTCAGCCCCTCTGAGTCCAGGATCAGGAGCTGTTTGGTCTCTCTATATATGCCAAATGACTTTATTCCAAAGTGGATGACTTTAGAGGATAAGTGTAGTGCATGAGCTGAAAGAGCTTAGTCCAAGACTTGAACTTTACTTATGTAAATTCAGTTCAGTGATGTAATTTAGGGATGAGGGGCAAGGACCTAGACTGTTTGACTTGTTACCATTCAGAACATCTCTGGCCAAAGATCAGTGGGCCGGCATCCTTGATGATTTCTTAGCGACACATGGAAAGGGAAATCTTTGGATACCCGTGCAAACTCCATGTTTATGTTTGTTAGAGAACCAAATATACTGCATGAATTTTAGGCAGTTAAGCATTACACAAATGTTTTGAAACACTTGCTATTTCCTGCCCTGTACAATCACTTGGAAAACAAAAATGCATTTATGAACATTTTGATAGATTGTGGTGTACAACCTCCCTTTAAGTCCTCCTTTGTCCTCCCTGCGACCTCTCACTGGAGGCCTCCCTCTGACCACCTGTCAAATACAAGTACAATATTCATTCATAATTAATCACGTTTTTTTTGTTTTTTTACAAGTGACCGCTGTGACAAAAAAGATGATTGTGAAAGACTATCATGTAATTTACATGTTCATGATTGTTTGACAAACCGTGGAGGTAAAAAAGGGTTAAAAACTGGTCCTGGAGATTCTGTAACTTCCGTTTCATATATATTATGTACGATTTGAATTGGAGAATGGAGAATGGATCAGCCAAATTATGACTATGTTAAATATGGACATGATTCTGTTGGGATCTAATGTTTCTGAAAAACAAAAGCTCAGAATCATAACTGAAAACTGGTATACTTTATTAATGTAGTAGTTTGGCACAGGCATACCTAGACATATGTGTGAGCTACCTCCCACCTCCATCTCTCAATTGCACACACATATAGTGTACAGTATATGGTAACTCCCACTGGGGTCTTGCTACCCGTATAGCTAGATTACGGTGAGGTCAATATCATTTCTATTCAAGCAGGTGGAAATAGCTTTCATAAATATTCTATTATGTTTAGGAAAGCTCAGACGATAAAAATTCCCACAACAGGCAGCTCAGAGGGAACGACTGAAGACAGCGGTCTTATGAAAAGCTTTCCTGACCTTCACAGCAACCTTTCAAAAGCCCAGTTTATACCTCAATGAATTTATTTCCCTTTCTAAAATCTGCAGTCAGAGTTTGAATAGGGGTCAGGGTAAACTGGGATGATGACAAAGTCAATCAGAAGTCACTTTTGTCTTACAGTATTTTAATGTCCTATTTGGCTACAGTCGACTTTGTCCTCCTCTTTTTAACATCTCAATCATGTCGGAGGATGAGAGAGGTATAATCCGTGTTTTAAACCCTCCAGAATTCCTAGTTACTACTTGTCAATGTACACAGTCTGGATTGAAAACAATTTCACACATGGTTTCAGAGGAGATTTCAAGGAAGCAAGCTTTTAGATCAGTTTGTTTGTGTGAAAAGAGCAGGTGGAGATTGGCTTTTGCCAGAGATCTGTCTTTTGAATTATCCCTGGGGATTACATGAGGTAGAATGGATAAAGCAGCAGTGCTGAAATTACTTAGCCTTAACAAGAAAGCAATTTCTTGAAACAGCTCATGAATTTAGACCATTTAACCTTAGATTGTGATTCACTTGAGTGATGCAACACAACCAGTTTAAACCATTCTTTTAATTCCAATAGCTGAAACACATCACGACATGTCACTGCGTGATTCTTGAAGATGGTGCATTTCTGGTGAAAGATGATTATTTATATAATCAAAAATGTGCTGCATTTTATTTGATATTGAAATGTGAACTCAGAAGTGGCTGGAATTCCCCATTATTATGTGTCACATTTACCTCTTTCAGAGTTCACTCAAATCAGTTTATTCAATCTGTGGGTTGTTTAAAGCTGCAGTGAAATGTGTGTGTTGCGTGTCCTTGCCTTTTCTTGGCCAAGTACTCAGTATATTGTAGGACTGGAGTTTGTTTCAGCTGAACAAATTTCTTGTTTCCTTTAGGGATGCATCGATTCATTGACCTTATTAGGCAGATTGGATATCAGCCAGTCGTGACAAATATACATTCTGATACAATCTTCTGCTCTCTGCTTCATTCATTTGCTGTGATGAGCTAACGCTGCTTCACAAACTATGCTCAATTCTAAACAAAAATAGGTAGGTAGACCTTTACTTTGAAAGTGTTGAAAATAACTTTTCCCTTTAGCTAGCTTTAGCATTAGCATGCAGCAAGAAAGTTCTAGGTTAAAACTCATCTGTCCCTGGGCCTGGAGTGTCTGCTCTGGCTACTGGCCACAGTCCAAAGACATGCAGTTAATTATAGATAATGGATGCAAGTGTTTAGACAATTTAATGCATTTTTTGACTTTTAAACATTGTGCAGATTAAACTGTTTTTCTTCCATGAAACTCAATAAAGGAGAAAATCTATGGCGATGGACGTCTTATCAATTACAAAAAAGTTAAAAATAACTGCAGAGTCAAGTCTATAGTTAGGATGAATATCTCCACTAGATGAATTAAATTGATGTGTAGTTACAGCCTTACATATAGACACACAGTAGAAATGTGATGTTAATCATTTTTGGATAGGGAGTTTAACATTAGAATAAATAGATCACGGGGCGGTGATTAGCTCAGTTGGTAGAGCTTCCGCCCCATGTACGAAGGCTCCGTAGCGGCCCAAGTTGGTTATTATGACATTATTCATAATAACTTTCCTTTGTTCTGTATTGTGTTGACTGAAGCCAAGGTATGATGACATGGCATCTTTTCTCTGTACAGTTAACTCCTTCTCACCTGCACCCTTGTCCTCATCTGCAATTTCTGCAGTGTCAAGGCTTTTATTTCTTTGTTAAATGATTGATGCTGTGATATTTTCTTCAAGCACAGGCAAATGCCATACCACTTTCATCACGTCCAATTTGCATCTGATTTGAACCAAAAGAGCAGCTGTAGTTGCAGGAAGTCGACGCTATTTGTATGTCTGACATGCCATAGCTTTATCAGTGTCAAAGCTCCCAGTAGTGTGTGTTTGTGAGTGCATGTGCCTGTATGACCATGTTGTGAGCATTAGTTCCTTTCACATCCACGCTGGTCATGGTCTGTCGACTGAGTATGTTGTTGCGTTGCAGTCTGAGATAAGAGGATCAAGGAGATACACCGTTGCCCTGGATGTGCGCTGGTGTGTTATCTCATTTTTTTGATCTTTTTTGAGAGAGCAAGCTTGCGATCTTTGCCTCTAGGGGCCTTCTCAATATTTCATGACTGTGCAATGTATCTTTTGACACTGAAATATGCTGTGAATTAAACATGACTGACTGCATAATCAAAAGCTTTTAATGCAAGTAGAAGGGCAAGACTGTTTGGGTTTGCCTTTTAATTAAAAAACAAATGGCCACAGATTTTGGTGAATTTAACGATGCATAGATTTGCTTGACATGGTACAGGCACAGTCTCTGCATTTCTTAGAAAGGAGACATCTCTGGTCTCGCTGCACCCCAACATTTATAGCCATTTCAATCACTTGTGAAGCAGGTCCACTACTTCATATAGGCATAAAAGAGCAATAAAAAAAGTTGTTTGTAGAGTATTAAATGCGGAGGCAGCCTCAAGGCTTTTATTTTCCTGCAGAAGCACCAATGAAGGTGATGCTCATGGTATTCAGTGCTTTAGAGTAGACATGGGAGTAAAATGCCCAAGTAGCCTATATATGTAGCTCAACATCCATAAAGTCTGGCACTTGGGATTTTCCAATTAAATGTGCAAACTTTGGCTTGTGGTGGAGGTAGTTAGAGAAAAACACACAGTGTTCAACATTTCATGGTGAAGTTAAGCAAGACCAAACATCTGAGTGGGGTTTACACCTGTCTTGATGATATATACAAACTATTCCTCATCGACTCAAAGCACTTAAGAAATGATAAAACAGAAAGCCCTTATTTATAGTTCCTCTTCCATTGGTGAAGAGCTTGTTTGATATCACACATCAAGATCAGGATTGCTGATGATGCTACCTTCTTATTAAAATATACATCCAAAGTTGATTCAGGGAGTGCATCTGCAAAATCCACTGACAGGCTAAGCATTACTTGCATTTGTTCCCCATACTGTTTAGTGAGCTATTTGATCATAAATTTGTTTTTCAAAAAAAAAAAAAAAACCAAGCAAAAAAAACCATCCTAACTACCTCTGAAGTCCAGATTCATGTTTGACTCATCTCAAACTAAACTCATCTGTGCTTCCATGTCATGAATAAATGATCATGTGCTGAACATCGAGAAGCATATAGCATGACTTCTGATATTGTCACAGATCTATTATACATGCATTTTGTGAACAAGCATGCAACATGTCCACAACAGAGTGACACATCACTCATCACATTTCACATGGGACAGGCCCAGATGCCATAATACTTCAGTATGCCAAGTCATAAGCTCATTTTAGAGCCATCATTTTAGAAGATGTCAACATTTGTATGAAAATATGATTATAATAATAATAAGAGATCGGATGATCAGGAGAATCACATCAAAATGAATTCACTAATTCTGACTAAATCATTGCTCTCTAGATGTCATAGGTAGATTTCACTGGTATCAGACTTCTTTTCACATTTGTCTGAAGACAATATGTGCGCATGTTAATGCTCTGCTTAATATTATTTACATAGTATGTCCATCTATCACTTGATGCTATACTCTGCTATACTTAAAATGGCTCACAAATACATCCTAGCATTTGACCACTTAAAGTGACCTTTTTCTTCTTTATTGAACCTTTTGATTTACTGAATAACGTATAGGCCTCTTCTACCAAACTGTCCTCTCAGACCACATGTGTTGCCTTTCTAAATTTTCAGATAAGATCCCACATTTAACTCAGAATATCTCCATATATATCATATATATTATTTTAGGAAGCTTTGTTTAATTTGACAGAATGGCTTTAGATGAGCACTAATTAGATCGTTAGCACTTCTAAAAGATGGTGATCACACATGATCTGGTGGGCACCATCCCAGCATTTAAGCAAAAGTTGGCGAATCTGTTCTGCTGTATTAGTAGAGAGAGAGATTGATTTCTTCAGTTCAAAAAAAGTCATAGTACATCACATATTCCCAAGGCATAGAGTTGTGCCTTTGTACAGTCCTTCTTCAAAAATAGCCCGAGGCATCAAAGTCAGAGGTGACAGCAGTTCAACCAGTTTCATGGCCTTGTTTGAGCTAATTATTGTTTTATTCAACCAAATTATATTACGCTCAAAGGCTATTTGTAGCACAATGAAGTAGTGAGTGGCTGAACAAAGATTTAGATTCATCATCTTTTTGAAAGGAACAATGTGCTTCTCTCAGATCTATATATTCAGACCATTTGTCATGACGCAAAGGGTTGAAAAGACCAGTTGGTCAGGGTTTTTTCACATTTTAATGATCCTCTCTGGGACCTATTCCCCATTTCTCTCTCTCCCTCACTCACTCTTTCTCTGTCTCCCACTCCCTCTGAGAAAAATCCCAGAAATATGGATAAGGATTGCCCCACAGAGAATACATGACCTCATTTCCATGTGTCACAGTGATCTAATAGGCTTGGACACTACGAGCGGAGATCTGAAGGGTTTAAAAATGTTCTTACTTGACTCTGTCTGTTTTGCCCTTACAGGGGAGGGATAATGAGGCCGTGGCTGCAAAAAGGGTAGAAGCACTTTGAAGTAAAACCACCTCAACCTCTTCTAGCTCTAGAATCAAATAGGTCAGATCAAGTCACAGAGTTTAGCCAAGAGACTTGAGCAATTAAACACGGCAGATGTGTCTGGTATTTCGTTGTAGGTTTATTCCACGTAGGAAAACATCAAGGATTATTTATGTAGTTTACGTAATGCTTCTGGGTTAGGGAACTTTATTCTAAAAGAGAAAAAACACACTGTAATTTAATTATGCTGAAGAGCTTTATTAATTAAACAAATTTGACAAAATACAAAAGAAATGAAAGCACATACCTTAGAGAGCTTAGAGCAGTAAGTTAGAGAAAATAAATCCTGACAATGCACTGCTGGGATTTTTTACAGACCTGTTCTAACAACCACTGACAGCCGAACATTAGCAAAGAACTGCATGTAACTAGCAACCATCAGCACTATAAACCAATTAGAAGGTGACAGGAACCAAGCAGACATTAACACAAAGCAATTGAGCAATCTCTTTCACAGCTTTTCATAGGCCCACAAAGGAGATGTCACTTCTTTTTTTGGTAATTACTACTCTTTCAATTATGCTTGATGAGAGGAAATTATTTTATTTAATAAATTACTGTAAATTGAGCCATAAATGTATGCAAGCTTGTGAATTTAATGTGCCTAATAAGTGCATTTATTTAACCTGCGGCTAATTTTGTTTAGTACATTATCTATGCCGTCTTTTTATTTACCTTTTGCACTGTTTGCGAAGACACGTTGTTCTTACCAATCATACCTAAATAAGCGTAATGTAAAACAGAATCATTACACCGTGCTTGGTAATTAAAGTCAATTTGAACCTGATTTGTATATTTAGCACTCACCTCTGTCAAGAAACTGCTTTGTCTGCTGATATTAAAGAGAGCTGAATATTAATTTGGATTACCTTTTCAAAGCTGGCATCACTCTGCACATTGTTTTCTTAATCCTGCTCCTGAAACGCCACAGCTGTCTGCCCATCATAGTGCCATCACCATTTACAAGTCAACCTACTTTCCTTGAACAAAGCTGACATCTTACAGCAAACCGCTTAGACACTTCTCCTGCAGCTGTTTATACTCACACAGAGGGGATGTCATCCATTGAAAGTTTTCAGTTAGTGCCAATCCTAGGATTTTTTTTTTAAACTGACAGTGTTACACTAAATAGACCATAAATAGACCTTTAACGTGATATAGCGGTGACCACCATTTGAGAAGCTTTTTGTTTGTTAGATATGATTTAATATGGATTTCATGTCAGCCTAGAGTTGAAATGACTGTGGGATAATTGAAATGTTGAGTCTGAATAGTGAATGCTGTGTAGTCCTCCATTGTGCTAAGCATTACAGTAGAATGGGTAATTTTTGTTGTAGAATCCCTCTTAACTGTGTAAGGACCTTTGAGAGTTCTGCAAAAAACAGTCGATCTACAGTATTAGTCACCCGGTTAGTGACTAAAACAATAGTGGCAGTCTTGTCAGTCCATTCAGTTTAACTATATGCAAAGATGATGTATCATCATGGGGTGGCACAGTGATTTAGTGGTCAGCACTGTTGCCTCACAGTAAGAAGGTTTGAGGAGTTTGCATGTTGTCACTGTGTCTGCATGGGTTCTCTCCATGTACTCTGGCTTCCTCCCACAGATTAAAGACATGCAGTTAACAGGTTAATTGGTGACTCTAAATTGCCCTTAGGTGTGAATGTGAGCATGAATGGTTGTTTGTCTGTATGAATCAGTTCTGTGACGAACTGGTGACTTGTCCAGGGTGTACCCTGCCTCTCGCCCCAAACTGGTATTTTGTTTTTAAAACATGAAGCAAATTGAGATGTGCTAAAATCTCTGAATATATGTGTTGTAGTTGTAGCTGGTGCACATAAGACATATTCACATTAGAACATTCTCTAAGTATAGCTGATAGTAGTTGGGGCAGGACACAAAATAACAATGGTGAAAGAGGTCATCTTGAGCAGATGCTGCATCAGTTATGTACAGAATGACGAGGATGATGGCTGGAGCGTAATTTGTCAGTAATGGGTCAAACAACATTCGGTTACTGTGTGTAGAAAGGCACAAATCCTCTGAACATAATTAATATAGGTTACACTATATGAGTATACCATATAGCATATAAAAAAAAAAAAAAAAAAAACATAAGTCGAATTGTATGTAGAAGGTTGTAAACAAAATGAAACAACCAGCAGATGAAAACATGCCTAACATAAGCCAAGTGATCTATCCACCCTCTAATCTTTAACCCAGCACACTCTGACAGAGATAAACATGTTTTGTTGCAGCAGCCAGCACACTGCGTGAGGCCTTCATTAGGCCCTGTGTAGCTGTGTCCATTGAAGCACTGGGATCTTTTGAAGATTGATCGTGGCAGGCCACAGATCAGTTAGGAGACAGACCTCCCCCTCTTTCAGCTGCTGGTCCAAACCCAATAGTCCTTGCTAGGGAGGAGCATAGGGACCCTCACTCTACACAGAGGCAATATCGTCTGATAAATTGCCTTTCCTGGCACGATTATACACCGGGGTGTTCCCCACGGTCTTTGGGAGCCATGTTTTAGAGCCTCAGCATTGTAGGAAGGCAGTAAATGTGGAGCAATTTGTTATAAGAATTGACAAGCAATGATCGACTTAAATCATGTGATATACAAGCATTAAATCAAATGTAAAACTAAATACAAAACTATCTGTAGCTTATTATATGAACATCATGTATCTATTCAATGAGCTGCTGTCTTTTCTTTTTTGATATGGAGACCCAGTAGGGTTTTCACTACTTTCTCAGACAGTAGAGAAAGAACACATTTCAAAGTGAGAAGGGAGTAAATCAGAGTGAGTGGAGGTGCAAATGTGTTTTCCTAGATAGGAATGAATAAAAGGAAGATTTTTTGTTACATATGGTCTTTCTTGTAAGACACCATCTCATGTGGCCACCCAGATGGCAATGCTTCAAAATACTGGACACAATGTGCAACTTCAGTCTTGATGATTACTTCTTGACAGTCACTGTTACATTGTTTCTTTGGCTGGCATGCAGTAAAAGAGACTGTTTAATTCCCAACTTCCTGCTGCATTGTTTTTTGCCCTCAGGACACTTCAGAAGGGGATGTGTTGTATTTACAATCCTCAAATATCTCATGCCCTGAGCATCTGAGAGCTAGCTGACATTCAGACCCTTGAGTGTCTCAAAGGTTTTTCCAGAGGGTTGGCCTGTACACTGGTTCACTGAAACAATGCAAAGTGATGTGGCTACGAGGGGAATGTCTGCCAAAACTGTTGGGTGCACTTTAATTATGGAGAGGGATTGTGCAACCCGCCTGACTGGCTTGACATTATTCAAAAGTAATTAGTTGCTTGTTATTTTAATTATGGATGAAAGGACACAAGAACAGAATTAACTCTGAAATGGAATTGCTGCATTACCAGGGAGAAATAAAAAAAAAAAAGATTCTGCACACACTACAATATTTTTATATTTTGGTTGCAACCTGCCCAGAACTACATTTCTATGACATCAAAATCTGCTATGCTATTCTGTTCAAATCTATTATCAAGAGAAGTGTGACATTTCTAAATTGTGGCAACTTTTTACATAAGTGCGGAAGGAAGTTAGGGAACCTGGTGAACAATGAAAAGCCAAGATAAACAATTTATAGGTATGAATTGACAGTCAAATAACCTGAATAGCACTCTCTGTATTTTTTTTATAACCCTTGTGCATTCATTCAACCAAAACAAAGTTGTTTTGGTTGATTTCCTTATTGTGAAAATCTTGTATCATTACAAACAGACACTGCTTTCTTATTTGTTACTGAAATCCCATTTGGACAACTCCTCAGTTATCTATTTTTATTACTATATTTATTAATACAATGTTGTCACTCACATACATAAAAACACCTAAATAAAGTGCGCACACAACTTTGACTATTCTGGAAATGTAAAACAGCCTCAGGACATTTTGTCATAACTGGCAGCATGTAAGCTGGACCCTCTTACCAACCTAGCACATTTGTGGTCATCTTTTGCAGATCTCCTTTATGGACTTTATTGTCTTTTATTAGATTAGATTAGATTATACTTTATTTATCCCACAAACGGGGAAAACCATTTATTACAGCAGCATAAAAGTGTACTATACACTACAGAATTAGAGTAGAGAGGGCAAAACACAACGAACAGATAGAAGTATCTTATAACCTACACAATGAACAAAAAAACAAACAACCGGCAAACAACAGACAACGTGCAAAACAAGTACTGAAGGTAAAGTGACCATGATATAAATAATAATTGCAATGTAAAGTGACCATGATATAAATAATATTGCAAAAGTAAGTGACCATGATATAAACAATATTGCAAGGTAAGTGACCATGATATAAAAGTATTGCGATGTAAAATGACCATGATATAAATAATATTGTACATTGTAAGTAATCTGAATGGAAATATATATACAGATAAAAAAACAAAATAAATATACAGCCATGCTGAGTAGTGGCTAATGGGTAATTGAAACAGGAACAGAAACTACAACATTTATCAGGTGGTGCAGGTGTTGTAGAGCCTGACGGTGGCTGGGATGAAGGACCTGCGGAACCTCTCCTTCTTACACTGTGGGTGTATCAGTCTGCTGCTGAAGGAGCTAATCAGGGAGCCCACAGTGTCATGTAGGGGTTGAGAGGTGTTGTATTGTATATCTACATTGCAATATATCTATAACAGGATAACAATTTGAATGGAAACTTTGGGAATTGCATAGTGTATATCATAATGTAGTATTCTCTCCTGGATAACTGGATTTACCCTAAGGGATTGCAGTGCTACAGATTTCCTACAGCTTCTTCAGCCACTAATCTTTCCAACAGCATCTTGATTCCCCTCTGGAGCACCGGATAGATTGCTTTAATTAATCACCAACATACTCAATGAACACATAACAAGTGCTAAGTACTGGCCAGGTCAACCGTTAAGTACTCCAGAGGGAAATGTCTCGAGAAATCTGGAAGCCACTGAGGTAGACTAGCAATTCTTAAAAGCTAATGTAGTAAATAAGCCTTAGTAAAGCGCACTGCAGTGACACTGCGTGTGTGTATTTCAGTAAAGATGCAGTGTAACTATTTGTTCACTCCATGAACAACCAATTAGTGATATGTGACAGGATAATTTGGTTTTTGCTATCATGCTTTCTTGAAGAAAACTGCAGGTTAAGCAATAAAATGGCCATGAAATCTGGGATACAGTGTCTAGCCCAAGGGCAGCTTAAAATTGGTTTGAACTGGGTCTTTTTATTCAAAAGCACTCTCTAACCAATGCAGTACTTTTGATGTCCTTATTGTATGTTAATGATAACCAGAGGCTTGTGTATTTATTTATTTATTTTTGTGTAGATGTTGGGCTCAGTTGGCTTTTGACCATCTGACCATAGATGACAGTATATGTTGCATCATATATATTTCATACACGATTGAACTTACTTGTGAAAGTGTAATCAATTCTAGTTCTTATTACTCATGCAAAAAAGAATCAAATCATTGCATCATCTGTACTAGTTACTCCAAAGTAATTATTTACATTATGCATTACACTACCCGTCAAAGATGCCCTCCAAAGACAGGAACAGCCATTTGACTTTGAAAGAAATAAAAGTCAAGACACTGGTTTAATGATGCCTGCCACAATCGAGTTAATCACTAACCATTAACAGGTAAATTAGCACCACCACATGGAGCACTTTCAACCTCTGCCCTCACAGTGAAGCCAACAGCTTCAAACGTCCTCTCATTTCTGAGCAAGACACAGGTGTTTCATGGGCAAGCCATGGTCAGCTAAGAAGACAAATATTACAATGTGTATTTAAATCTAAATCTATATCAAAAATTTTAGATTTAGAGTGCTTATTACTTTTGTTGGAAGCTAGCTGACTGTAGCCACTACACCAAGCTAATGTGTCCCAGACAAGTCTCTCCACTCAATCCAACGACTCAGAGCCCACCTCCTTTTAATATGTTAAAGGGATAACAAATCAGTATGTGGCGAGGACTGGAGAGAAAGGTGTTGAGGAGAATTCTCTTCATCAGAGGTGAGTTTAGTCAGTGGAGAGAAAGTACAGGGGTCCGAAATGTCTTCTGCTGAAAGCTTTATGTGAATAAATCCTTCATTCAAGGAGAATAAACTTGTCATGACATGATGCCACCTCAATTTTGAAGAAGCTGTCTACTCTGTCTTGTCTTCAGGACAGTGACACACTACTCTATGTCCCTAAATGGTTATTAATCTACAAACAAGGAGATATATTTACCCTTAGTGGTCCAACACTCTTATCTGACTTTGTAGAGTCTTCTATATTATGTACCTATCCGTTGTGTCGAGGGAGTGAGACAGCCCTATCCCCTGACCTTGGTTACCATAGTAATGATCAAAATGGCACCCTCTTCCTTAAACACAAGCATACAGCTGCTCTGTGTTCAAGACATATGCTTGACCCTGTGTAGCCCCCATATGTGGCATGCGAGAATAGAAATTTGCTTCACAAAAGGTACTCACAGTGGACAGCCTAATACTGTTCTTATCATACTGTACAATAGCTACTACTCAGATTTGTTAATTAGCTTGACTAGCTTGACATGTGGTTATTAATGGTCTGAATGTAGAGTTACTGTTTGCTCATCTGTGTAGTATTGGATTTGTATGAGTGTGTGTGTGTGTGCGGTTCCACTGAAGCTCATGAAAGGATTGTCATTTGACCCGCGCTCAGTTCTTGGCTGCAGAGCCAATAATGGAAACGATTGAGGAAGTAATTGTTAATGGGCTTGATTATTTGTTCTGCCTGTTCAAGCTTGTCAGAGAGATCATACACAGACTAACTTACACACCCTCTCTCTCTCTCACACACACACACATACACACAGTGGTTTAATTCCTCTTCAGCATTAAGCTTTTAGAAGGCAACAACAGTGGTTAAGGCATGACAGCTCCTTGGGGACCCTCAGTGCAACTCAGCAGAGAGCTCTTTGTGACTACAGATTACCTCCTATTGCAATTCTTTTCCGGTGACAGAAGGCCATTCCTGGCCTTCCTCCAGCCCACACCTTGTCTTATCTTCCCTCCTTCTTTTTTTCATTCTCTCTCCATCTATCTATCCATCTGTCCATAACCTCCCAATCCTTTACCACCCTGTGGGAACCTATCAGTCCAACGATTTCTCCTCAAGCTACTGTCGACGTTTGGCATGAAGGCACGGTGAGTCAATCCCCTCAGAAACCTGTGGTGTCAATCCCGGATGCTTTGTCTGAAATAATTAGGACTTTCATTAGCATCAGGGAGCATGGCTCCATTCGTTACCTGCTAAGGCAAGGGTTCTCATAATTGGCGTCTAAAGCTTGAGAGGCTCACCTCCCCCGACACCAGTCTCAGAAAACTAGATGTCTTAGATGCCATGTTTTCCCAGGCCCTATCAAGCTTACAGCGGAGAGCTGCTTCCTTTCCTTGTCTCTTTTCTAACTAGCATTTAAAAGTTTGATACTACTTTTTCCTCTTCCCCCCTCCACTCCGTCTCTCAGTGCCATTTCCAGCAGCCACTCAGAATGAGGGCCGCCTGATCTGTCTTTCAGTATTTCATTCTGTCATTCTCCAGACATCGATGTGAAAAAAAGAAGGTACACCAAGTCTCTTTCTGACATGCTGCCAGTGAAGAACTTTTGAAAACTTTGTAGGTGTTGAAAATAGCAGCAGCGCCTTCCCCACACATCCTGTTCCCTGCATATTGTGGGAGCAGTTACTCATATTCTAATTCACTTATATGTATTTACATGCTTGGTTGTTGATAGAAGAAACTTTTGTAACAAATTCAGCAGTTTTATTACCTGATGTGATGAGATGTTTCTATCCCAATGTAAGTGAAACTAGATTTGTTAAACACTGTTCTCATTTGACCTTTTGTCCTCTGGAAATGAAAAAAAATGAAACCATTTACCGCAGCATCTCAGAGAGGGTCATATCTTTTGGTGAGATTAACGTTACATTAACTACACTACATTTGTCAAAGATGCCACCGATGTTTGAGTAAATTAGAAACTGAACTAAAACCATGAATTTTGATTAGTTTCTCGTCAGCTTACAGCAGAGATGTTGGAAATAAAAGTGTGGGATCATGACCCCTATCAACAGCTTCTCTTTACTGCACCAAACTGCAGCCCACTTAGTTTTGAAACAGCCCATCTGATTGGGGGTCAACTAGGGAATAGGCTATCTATACTATAAGGAAGGTGCAGGAAGTGGCACTGACCATTGTTACTTCCCCCTCACTCTCTCAAGTGAAACCGTTCATAAGTCAAGTCGAAATACTAATGACATGGCTATATCGCAAACTTTTGCCACAATTGGAATTATTTACAGGAAGCATTAAAGTTTCACAAATACTTTGATCAAAGTTTGATCCAGAGAAAACATCTGAAGATGTATATAAACTGCTAGATACGATCAGTTTTTTTGGAACAAGACTTGTCCAGGATTAAAAATGAACTAAGGAAAATTATGACATAACCACCCCTCAAGGCACTTTAATCATCTTTAATCATGGAAACTGAGAGCAAACCAACTAATGGACTTAAACAATATTGTCAGTGATTTCGCACAAAGTAGTGCCTAACTAACTTAGTAACTAAGTAACTATATAGTAAATATATAGTAACTATATAAGACTATGATTTGATTTATGATTCATTTTGGCTTATAAGAGGTGTATGTATATCTAAAAATGTATTGTTTTCATGGTCCTCCTTCTCCTGTGACTGGCTTTTTCCCCCCATTGATCTTACTTGTCTAAAGTCTCATTCCGATGAAGGTGAAAGAAAGGACAGACCAACAAAATAAAACAGCGTGTCTGGACCTGTAGGAGGCAGGAGAAACAAAGAGAAACTCAAGTTCACAGAGTTTGTTGTCTGTTGTTGCCGTGGTATTTGTCCCGACTTTCCCTCATCTCAGAGTTTTTTTTCTAAACCTGTTGTCTAGAATACACCTCATAGAAAGACCATAATGTGTTTGCCTGTTCATCTCTGTTGCAGTGTTTTGTTTATCTACATAATGGGGCAGTGTGAGGATTTGACACTGAAGGTGATTTGTTTAGCATTCAGGCACAATAAAGTATCTTAATTTCAGGAAGCAAATAGAGAAAAAAAAAAGAGTTTTACTCCCGGAACAGCAATCCTGTGAATTCCCCCGTTCCCTCTCCCATACTCATTTAATATGTTGCCTCTTGCTGAGTGATGTAGCACCGCTGCTTGGCTTCCCTGAAGCTCTATAATACTTATATTATACTTCATAAAAATACAATAATTTCTTACGGATTTAGCAGAGGTTCTTCTTGTTTCAGGAGAGGCACGCTAACAGGGATGTACATATATGATACCAGAAGGAGAAAATCTGTATCACTCTGTCATCCATGAGTTAATTTCTATCTATCTATCTATCTATCTATCTATCTATCTATCTATCTATCTATCTATCTATCTATCTATCTATCTATCTATCTATCTATCTATCTATCTATCTATCTATCTATCTATCTATCTATCTATCTATCTATCTATCTATCTATCTATCTATCTATCTATTGCAGTTTCACAATGGGTATCTAAATGCTATCAGCCCAGACCACCAATCAAACAGCCACCATTCATTGGAAATAAAGGAAGAACAGAGAAAAAACAGCAGGCCATTGAACTGCATCATTATGAAGCCTATGTCATAAACATTACAGCCTCTTATAATGTTGTATCACATGGGAAATTTCAGACTGGGATTGTTCTGTTTTCACACAGATTAGCTGAGATCCATGATTAGCCTCACCAGCTCTCCTTAAATCAGCTCATTGTTATTGCAGCTGAGGATCACACATTCTTAGAATCAGACTTTCCAGTTAGTCCCACTTGAAACATGATGTGACTATCAATTTACTTCAATGCACATCACAGTAAGCTGTTGTGATGTACCAACTAGAATTTCACACTTGGTCAGATTGAACGTTAAAATATCTATTTTTTATTAGTTTGTTTATTTTATATTAGACAAATTTGACTAAAAGTGTCACGTTGTATGTGTCAGCACATATAATTAAAACAAAACTGTATCTTTTTTATCATCTGACATTATATTGACATTTTACACTGTGTCAGTTGAAAGGTACATTGTAGTTAAAACCTTATGACTGGAAAAATGATGTGCAGTGTTTTAAAATGAGGCATTTAGCCGGAATATCCGGAGGAACCTTCTTGCTGTGAGGCGACAGTGCTAACCACTGCACCACTGTGCCACCCTAATCTATTTATATGACACATATATAACACATATCCTGATCATAACCCTAATAAAAGCATAATTCTAAAGTTTTCTAAACTGTAAATTGTAAACTGTACTTCAAAATTATTCAGTTCACCATGAGCAAGTACTTGGCGACAGTGGCAAGGAGAAACTGCCATTTAGGAGGCAGAAACTGGCTCATGGTGGACAGCCATCTGCCACAAGCAGTTTGGAGAGAGAGAAGGGTAAGAGAGAGAGGAGGGGGGTTAGGGAGAAAGACAGGTCAAGTCTTTGAAATGACCTCTTCAATGTAAAGGTTACATGAAACTGAATGACAGTTAAGATTTGTAAATTAACAAATAATTCAATAAGATACATCACATAACACACACAACTACAGTACTACTTCATGTTTACCAACATTGACAGTTAGATAAAGAAATAGGATTGTTGGAGTGCTACAACTTTCATATAAAAGCTTAATATATTCGCTAAAAGCACACTTCTCCAGTGTCCTCTCCACTGTCTCAGCTAAATTAAAAAGTAAACATTGTGGAAAAAGCTGGAGGAAACCTCAAGGCCCTAAAAAGAGCAGTTCATTCAGCTGAACGTACAATCAGTGGTGCTCTACCTTACCTAAAAGACATCTACCCAGGCCGACGCCATTTTCTACCCTGGCCCAGACCAAGAGGCTCTAAAAGACCTTTTACCCTCAGACCACTGAGATCCTGTCTGAGGACACTGTGTTACTATACTTATTGCTATTGTTGTCATGATTATACTATACTTATTTAGCAGAATGAACATTTTGCTATAATTGTTTTGCTTTATGATTATATGTGACCAAGAAATTTAATTAAATTTAATTGGAATTTCTGACTAATATCTTTATTAATGGTTACTAAAAATGTACTGATCTGTAATTAGTCATTTGTCCGAATAACTTTAGAGTTCCTAAATTTTGAAAATTTTACTGATTTACTCTGTACCTTTCTCCAGCTCAGCCTGGGTTGTCTTTCCTTCTTGCTTCTTCAGTAATCATAAAAACCCTTCAGGTAGAATGTTTGATCACTTACCTTCTCGAAAAGAGCTGCAGGGCATCCATATCAAAAATCCATTCATCAATTAACATTTACAACTGCAGAAAACTTTTGTTTTTTGATGTGATAATGAGCATTTCAGTCTTACTGCAGTGAGACTCCATACTCAGTGCAGACTTTTTGTCTAGTTTCAAAGTTGGGAAAGAAATCCCTGTTGAGAAGGTCTTAAATTTACTTTAGAATAACACTGTCTTTTATCTATCATGATTTGCTGTTATAGTAAATAATAGCATGACTCCAAATGCCAGTAGTCTCCATTTTACCTCTCATGTTGGCAATCTAATAAATTAACACCAAATTTATGTTTAGCACACACTTATGGTTAATAGATGTTATTATAACGGATAGGATTAGCTGATTTTTACACTCAGATTTTAAATAAATCCTCACATTATCACCACATCATCGTCATTACAGGGTCCCAAGATCCATTAATTTGGATCATGTAACACTTCTTATTTTAGAGCTGAAAACGTGTTGGCCTCTCTGGCAAACAACACACTGCCATATGGTCCTAATCCATTTTGGGGCAATCTCAATTTTCACCTCAAATAGATGTTATTCTTGGTACCCGTGGGCAATGAATAGATGCAACAAGAACACCCAATTTATCTTAGTGGGAAACTAATTGGGGCTCATGTTATCAAGTTGAATCCCACCTTTAGCAATGACTTCATCTTTGTAGGTACATATGTCTAAATATGTTTTGGTGTTATATGGAAGTCAGTTTCAGTCTATTAATATTAAAAAAATAAATCTCTATTTCACAAGATCTCAGATTACTGATGACATGAACTTCAAATTAGTGCACAGTTTAGTACATAAGACAGGAATGTTAAACCAATCACCAGTGGTATTTTTGTTACATGGTGTTCCTCAGAAAAACCTCAACTTAATTAGTTAATAAGACTGATTCATTTGTATAGTAGTTAACATAAACTGAACTTAAAGTGACGAATAACCATTATAATATGATAATTACTATACAAATTATGAATTTAGTCAATGATTTGACACCATTTTGAAAAACAGCAATAGTCTTTTCTTGATTTGCAAAAGTACTTCAGATAATAATACAAATCAATCTTGTGTTAATATTCCCATTGCAAATATTGAATGCTAAAAAATATGAAAAATATCTTGACATGTGGAAAGGTATATTTTAAACCAAAATAAAACAAACCTAGATGTGACTTTAAATGTCCAATAATACTAAATAATAATTGCCACATTTTGGGGTTTTATTTCTAAAAATGAAATCACGCTGCCTCTTAAAGGTCTCAAGAAGACACTCTGTCCTGGAGTATGCTTAGAAAACTGCACAGTTATTTGTTATGCAGCAATATGCAATGGATTATTATCCCATTCTTACCAAACTTTAAGTACAATCTTTGGTCTTTATCATGTTCACTATGAAAAAAAAAAAATCCACAGTTGCGTCAGAAGGAGAATACAATTTTTGTTTATGTATGACTGTGTTGCAAACACATACATCACCTCTAGTGCTCCAGTATCAGTCACGATGTTTCTTATTAATAATGCAGTGTTGTGGTTCAGGTTTTGGGAGGGAGAAAAGCAATGAACGTTTGTGTTAAGTGACAGAACATTCAGTAGTGTCTGCTTGTTCACTGACATGGCATTGGGGTAAAAAAAAATAAACATAAGCATGAGGTAAAACTTTCTGTACCGTACCTGGAAAAGCATTACTTTAAACAAAGTACTAATTTCTGAGTCTGAAATATGCCATTCTATTGAGACTATCTCTCCATGTATGTGTATATTTCAAATTTATGGAGACTGACCAAAAGGGGTCAGGTGAGATGGATGATGTGTGGCTAGCCATCATTGATTGCTACAATTATGCAAGTTGAGGTTACCATGAGTGCTTGTACTGTGAAAGGCGATGTTTGTGTGCCAGCTTTCCATCATCAATCCAGCTTTAATTCAGACTGTAAGAGAGTGCTAGAGTTAAATGGGTTGCATTATATAGCTTTTCTACTCACTTAACAATTTTGCCTCTCATTCACCCATTCACACACACACACTCCCACACCAGTGGTGTCAGAGCTATGCAAAGTGCTGGCCTGCTCATTGGGAGTGACGTGCTGTTCAGTGTTTTGCCCAGTTGGACAATGGACAATTCGACATATGGAGTCAGGGATTGAATGGACGACCTGCTCTAACTCCTGGAGAGTTGGCTTGTCTTCACAATCAGAAAGGCTTTTTCTTTGTTTTTTTTTCCCCCTGGCTCTCTGCTTGATTATTTTCGTCACTGGGATGCCGAAGCTGTGTCTTCATGGGGTACATGAGACTCTAGCTTACTCTGAGACAAAGGACGCTGTTGCTCACTGATTACTGTCTTCACACTATTCAATTAAATCCTGGTTTAGAATGGGTAACTTGTCAAGGCTGTTTAGCTGAGTCAGTGGTCTTCCAGACCACTAGAGTGTACAGGTGCTCTCTTAAGCGATTTGTGTAAATGTGGGTGAAGTTTGCAAAAGCCCTGAACAATCTAAAGTTTTCTCAGTCTAGCGGAAGATGTCTCTCTATAGAGGACTAGGAGAAGGATGGTTGAGCTGTGCTCTGAACACTGGATCAGACCATTGCCACTTGTGTACCCAACAAGTTCAGTTTTGGTGAAAACACACCGCAGTGAATGGTTGTAGAATGCACAGGCCCTTAAGCTGCAAAGCCTGATACCAACCCAGGCTGTGTATATACACAACATATTGTACATTTTTTGATCTACTTAATGTCAACCAACCAACTCTCCAACTAGACCACCAAGCACAAATAATTATCGTCAACTACTATTTGATCCATGTCTACATGTTACCCGATATGGAAGTTTCAATCCCTTTTGCAGGTCCAGCTCCAGTGTATTCCAGAAATCGAAAGCCAGACAAGCCCCATTAGGACAGATCAGGCCCTCTGGAAGGCACAGGTCTCTTTGTCATACTCACAAAAGCTTGTCTCACAATAAGAGAGCAGATATCCAGTGCATATCCCACTGCCACAGAAAATACAAAAATTGGGTGATATCATGCACTTCTCTTATGACCAGAACAGGATAGCTCACTGTGTTTGTGTGTCAGGACAAAAGAAGGGGAGGAAGGGAGCAAAGTAGTCTTTTGAGTGGAGTCTGGCAGCAACAGTAAGTATACACTTAGTGGGGGAAAAAATCCATTTATCTTGCTGGTGGTTGCAGGTGTCACTTCGTGCTTATATCTCTGAAAAAAATAAAATTGTGTTACCATCAAGAAAGTGTTTTGTATCTACACCATGAACTCTTAGGCTACATTAATCTCTTGCTACCAAGTGCTTTGCTTGAAATGGACATGAAAACTTAAAGCCCATGCACTGAAATGCCTCAACAAATTCTTACAAGCCTTTTCTGGACGAAGTCACACACAAGTCTCACAGAAGAATTGATATTAGTGTTGATTAAAATATTTGGAAAAGGACGCTCCACTCTAAGAAGGCTTTATGATTAAGTCCTGTCATATGTCAGATGTAACAAATCCAAAATTCTTCTGTCAAATATCAGGATATCCTAAGATCAAAATGTTTTGAGAGTCTCTCCCTCTGCAATGGTCTGATAATATTATCTTAATTATTCATTCTAGTCATTAAATATACACCTATCTGCAAGAATAGGCTGCAGTAGAATGCATTCAACACAAATGAGATTGCATATATTGATTAGAGGGGTTTGATTTTACTGCTGCACAACTAGCCATGGCATTTATTTATCTTTGCAAATTCACATTTTTATCTAACGCTATGGCTCTTTTACTTTACTCAGACTGGCAGTGAGACTAGGTTCTTTGTGGTACTGAGAGGCCACAGCTTACTGCACTGTTAGCCCCTCCATTGATGTCCTGTTTGCTAACATGTCCACCTCCAAACAGAACAGCCAAATAAGGCCATCTATCTTAGTCCAAATGAAAACTTTTAGCCAGGTCAGTGGCAGCAGTGGCAACCAGCCAGCTGCTCGCATCACATCGTCAGTGCCAGGAGCCTGACTTTGATCTCTGTGAAAGGATAGAACTTACAGCATCACTGTTCCTGTACAGCAGCCCCTCAACAGCTCCCTCATTCAAATACACACACATACCTGCGTGCACAAGTACACTTTCACATCTGTAGGGCGGAGTGAACCTTCTGACAGCTTCGCTGATCTAGCAGCATCTCGGTGCTAGTTGGCTCTAGCTTTAGGCCAAGACAGGTGGTGTTTGAATAGGTGTGTGCGTGTATGATAACAAGATTCAGGGACTCTCTCTTCTCTCATGTCTGCTGTTTCCACTTTGATATCTGTCAATTCTGTATAGCTTAAGGTCTTACAGCATAACTAAGTTTTGGTGAAAATATGGCTTACTTTGTCCACTGTAGTTTGCAATACTACGAAATACAAATGATCCAAAAAAATGCCAACAAAAACATTGACTGACTTTTTCAATGTGCTTGAAATGAAAAAGTTACTCTTTTTAGAGAATTGCAGTGTGACATTTAGGGTCAGTATAGTACACAAGACAAGAGTTACTTTCAGTGTAATAGCAGGTTGTTATAATGAAAACAAAAGAGGTGCTAAACAGATTATGAGAATGGTACTTCTAGCTTTTTTAGCATTGTCTCTGTTCAGTAACTCGTTTTTGCATGTTTTTTTCAGTTTTTCGTTCCAATGATTCTCTTAAGTGGTGACACATCCAAAACATATTTTATGTAACTATTTTTGGAAAATATGTTGATGTGATGGATTTCAAAGGATTTTCACTCAGTCTGAATAATGCTTGGCCTTTAATGACCCACACATAGGTGATGTGAGGTTAACGAGGTTTAAAGGCCATGGATTATTCAATTTTCCCAGATGACCTGGGTAAAGGACAATGTAAGGACAACTTCAAGACAACTGTTGACTTGGGCTAATTATCAGGTCTCTTCCAAATGCCTTTGCCTCCAGCAATAACACAGACACTGATATGATTCACTCAGCTACCTACCAACAGCTGTAGCAAAGGTGGCTTAAGAGCCAGGGTAGCAACAGGGATCTAAGAGGTGTATTGGTATTCAGATATTAGCCATTGCCTGCCTTCTGGATGTGCTGAATGTTGTTCCCAGAGGGATGGCTGTGAATGCTGGAGGCAAATGCACCTTCACATCTGCAGCTGTAGCTTTCACCAAAGGCATGAAACCATGATAACATAGGGAACCGGTGAAAAGCTTTACATTGAGGGGTGTAGGGACTACAATATTGCTGTTGCATTGCAATTGCATTTTGTAGGAATCCACAGAGAGTTGGATGAAATTGAACACAGCTTGGAAAACAGCATGTGACAAGAAAATGAATGAGGTTTAAAAGGTTAGTGGCTATGTATGACGCCATGCTTAACCATGTTTCAGTCTGTAGGTTTTTAAATTATATCAGAATGACAGATTTTTACGAGTGAATTTTTCTTTTGAAATATTGATCATAGCAAGCACTTGTTTATATGTGAGAGTTTATATTCTAGACTCAGACTTAGCTCGCAGGAGGATACCTATGTCTATGGTTCACAGCAGCAACAAAGCAATGTCCAATCAATTACAGCCAGCCATATTAATATTCAGTGCAGGGAGCGACACAGTCCAGGTATAAACAAACTAATGGAACCAGCAGTATTGATGATTTTTTTTTTTTTTCACAGAAGAAGAAAACATTTTTTAGAAATCTCCTTTTATTAAAGTGTTAGCAAGTGCATATGAGGGAAGGATTTGTAGAGTTACAGACACACACACAGAGGTGCTGTGAGGATAAAAGGATGCAATAATGTTTAATCACTTGCTTTTTTTTAAAGCATCAATCACACTCCCTCCATCAGGACAGTCAGCAAAATATTTGTGTGAGAAATTAAAAAGAGCACCGCCTTCATGTCCCCACTTCACTGTCCTCCATTAGAGATGAATCAGGCGACTAGAGAGGAGCAGCAAAGTGGAGCTTGACAGCCATCTGGACAACAAACAGCAATGTAATACACGCTAGGATGGAAAGGTGTTTAAGCTAATTAAATGGCAGCATCTCTAACCCCAAATGGTATTATTTGCAGCTGACAAGTATTCTACTGCCGTGTTGCTACTTCACTGTGGTAGTCACACCAGTGATTATTTAATATATACAGAATGTATTTTTCTCGGGTTTTCAGTCCTATATGTTCATGGTTTAATCATTGTAAGAGCTATCAGATACAATAGTAGCTGTAATGATAACTCCACCTTGACAAATAATTTATCTTGTGACAAAAGACCTATTAAGCGCTATAAAGCTTAAAGGGTTTAAACTGAAAAAAAAAAAAAATGTCCCTAAAGTCATTGGCAAAACAGGCAATTTGCAGTATTTTTTGGACAGAAGTTGTTATGTTGTGGTAGACCAAAGGGTCACTTTGCAATGGGGGATGAGACCAACTTGAGTGAAACTAGAACGGGTTGAAAAAAAAATCGGGAAAAAAATCTATTTTAACTTCCCAAGAGAGGTTAAGTAGATGTGACAAATGAAGAATACAATGCAGGGAAGATTAAAATGTGGTGTCTGTCAGCCTGCACCTAAGGGGCCAGAGCCCACCATTACCACCGTGTCTCATGGGGAAAAGGGAAGGCGGATAGATAAAAGGGAGAGTAGTGTAACATTTCAATGTGTTTTGTTTAACAGTTCAATCATTTGCCTTCCTCTGGGGAAGACAGGAAGCTTACAATAGGTATGATAAAGAACCAGTGCAACAACAAGTTCTTGATTCTACAATAATCTAAAATGGTGTACCATGTACATTACAACAAAATGTAATGCAACCGCAACATTCACTTGTTGAGGGTGTGGTCAAATTATCAAATGAAGCACCAGGAAGATATCTATCTGTTTCTACAGTCGCTCTAGACAGGCCCCCATTTCGTGGCCACTGTAGTTTCCCCTTCATGCTCGAAAGCAGAATGTGAGGCGAACAGGTTGCACTCAGCAAGATGCAATTAAATCCTACACATGAGCCCTTTAAATGAGGCTGAGATGTGTTATTTTCTATATGTTATAGCTCTTGTGTCACACTTATCACGTCTCTCCTCAAATCATGATATGTTATTGTCCAGTGCTACTTTAAATACAAATGTATTAATTTTGGTTGAACTTTATAGTAGTGACTTCTAGTGAATGAAAATCATGAATTCATGCAGCTATTAGAAATGTACAATGATTAACAGTATCACATGCATAACTTAATACAGCAACAATACATTAATTGATTCAACAACTATATTTCAGTCATCATGTTTTATTAGTTAGTAATGATGTTTATGTCTTCCTTCTTCTTCAAGTCTGCAGTTAAATGGACAGAGCAAAAAAACCTGACTATTCACAGCAGTGCATATTTATTCTGTTGACTTACATGAACAAATAAATATTTTTTTATAACTTGATCATGTTTGTGGATCTTGATATGTTTGAAATACCTTTGTTGTTGCATTAATTAACATATTGTGATTGGATTTAGTCATCCATCAGATACTGTTAATTCTTGTACATTCGTTAATTAGTTGGCTGAAATCATGACCATTCATGTACCTCAAAATGTTACCTAATTATTTGGCATGGTCAGTCAGATGAGATGTGATCAGTTAACGAGATTCTTTTATGTTTTATTATTACAATTATTATTTTGGATGCCCATTAGATACTGCTAAGGTAGTTACTACTCTTCCTGGGGTCCAACCTGACAACCAGATAAACTTTTCTGAATGTGTTGAGAGAGGCCAAACATGCAAATGTCTCACTGTTTGTGTTTTTCCCTCTTCCACCATACAAATGAGATATATGGGCATAGTTTTCACATTCAGTGAATACTCTGCATAAGTTACCCGTTTCAGTCTGGCTGCTGTGCAGTCAATTTAATGTGTCTACTGTCTCCCACTCACTGCACACAGCTGAACCCCAGCCACAGTGAGAAGGTGGACTGCAAGTTTGCAAAGTGTAATGTCTAGCCAAAAAGAGACTTGATGCAATTGTTATTTATTTATTTTTTGTTTGTGTGTGTGTGTGTGTGTGTGTGAAACTGCCACGCATGCACATTTCAATTCTGTCTCAACCAGTCAGTTTGTAAGGGACAATGACTCTGCACCACCTCTAGCGTACAGTGAAAATATAGTATATATGTGAACTTTATCTTTAAAATAGTTCCTCTGAGAAAGGGCTTTAACTGGAAACTGTAGAGGTGCAACACGAGAGACTTGTGTTTGCACTGTGCATCTGTCTGGAGTGAATGGGAAACAAACAATAGTACAATATAGAGCAAAAATTATATTTTGTTGCTATAAAAAGTATTCCCATACAGAAGAAAAAACAAAACCAAACTATACCCCATACTGTTTGTCCTTGAATTAGACAGAAAAACCCTAACTACTCCAGCTGAGCTGTTCTCTTATCAGCAGTAGAAAACTATGGCTGCACTGCCAGCTTCCAGGTGCAAACGTGGACGTCAATGAATATAAACAGGGTTGGCAGAGGAGAAAGCACACTCAGTCAACTTCGTCTGACTTTCATCAGATTTCTGTTATCCTCTCATATAATGTTGGCCGTAATATTCATTTCCGTCTTTTTAAACAATGCAAATATGAGCTGAAGTTTAATCTTTGTTAGTTGTGCATGACAGAACATGCTTCAACAGCTGGCTCGTTTGATTTTCATCAAACTTTTCTTGTTTTAGTTGTCTCCTCTTTTACTCTAATTTGCATGCTTGCTTTCAGGCTATATTTTGTAATTACTCAGTGAGGTTATCCTGGTGGATTTCAGAAGGAAAATATGCCTGATAGAGATGGGTTAAATTATTTTTTAACTTTATTGTTTATCTAATGTTATTCAAAGGTAACAATATTCTGGGGTGTTCAAAATTGAAGTCCTCCTTGCATGCTTCTATGGGTTTTACTGTTGAGCACAAATTCAAATCATCTTTTTATCATCATTCATCAGATGAAAAGCAGCTCAGGTCTACCTATAAATTGCACCACAAATAAACCACAGCTTTTAATCGTTGTTCATTTCTATAACTACATGGCTCTTCTAAATTGTCAAGAGAAGGTCATGCTTTTTGACACATGCTTTTTTTGTGAGTGCCAAGCGTACAGTTTTAATGAGAGAGAGAAAAAAAACAAAACACGAAAAGAATCAAAGCAAATCTGATTAAACTCACATTTGCATGTAGAGGGATCTCATCTATCAATGACGCCTTCCTGAACATACTCTTAAAGGCCATCCAATGCCCAATGACTCTGTGGCTCTAATTTATTTTTAGGCTGAGAGTAAATAATTAAATAAAAAGCTCCTTAAACCCTTGACCTTTTTGTCAATGCCTGTGATTTATCCTCTGAGTTGACACGTCATTTGAATTCATCGACCGTGCTCATCCCAACATCCGCTGTGACATTTATATTTATAAGTGATTATATCAGACAGCTGACAACATTTTTTTTACTCTTAACTGTGACAGTAGCTTCAAGATAATGCTATTTGAATGAGGGGAAAATCACAAAGTGACCTGTGACCTTGGTATTATTGTGTCATCATTCAGATTTTATTTTTTGCAAGATTTGTTGAAAAAGGAGGCACATGCATTTATGTACACAACCACACACAGTGTTAGGTCACATAAGGGGATATTGGTTTGATTTATATTTATTCCCTTGAGGCTCATGTTAGTCTTGGCTGACCATAGCTGACACATACCTTAACCTACTGTCAATGAAAACACCCATCTATCTTTCCATTCTCTGAACTGAACTGAACTGCTAATCCACTTCAGGGGGGTTGTCGGAAGCCTATTTTCAGCATGCAGTGGGCAAGAGGTACACCTTAGAGAGGCTTAGAGAGGCTGCCAGTGTATCACAGGACTAACAGATATAGATGGACACATTATAGATGGACTCATTGTTACACCTACAGACAACTTAGAGTTTCCAATTCATTCATGTCTTAGGACTGGGGGAAGAAACAAAGGCATCTGAAAAAAACAAACCATCTTGCTGTGAGTTGATATACCACTGAGCCACTGTTAGGGGTGCCTAAAGACAAAAAAAACATTTAATTTGTGCTGAATGTAATGAAATCAAACACTACTTAAGTTTGTGCCAGGTTAGAAAAGTTAGAATTAACTGGCTTAAAATGCCCCCATGTGAGGTATAGTTCAGAATCAAATGCATGCAAATACACATAACATAACAATTTACTCACACTTAAGGGAGTACTCTGTAGTTCTTATATAAGCAGCCCATGTTCCAGATGCCTTCCCCCTCATCTATCTTCCTGCCAGACCAAATTACAGGACTGGAAATTCCTGGAAGATGCCAGTCTACATATAAACATCACATGGATGATACTTCCAGGCATGCATCAGTGCTTTGTCTGCAGTTTGTGTATGTGTGTGTATAGTGTTGTTTGTGCACCATACTGTATGTGTATGAGTTTTAGCCACGGCACATATGAGTGTGCAGGCATGCATGCTTGATCTATATTATAGGTTGTAGATGTCCCTAATAAAACAGAAAAGATGAAAGGGTGATTATTCACTATGTGATGGTCATTAGGAAATCAATGAATTGTCCTATGTTAGTGTGTGTTTCTCTAAGCTAATGTACTGTATGAATCAACCATATATCCATATGTGCATGATTGCCAGCAGCATGTGCAGTGGCTCAATCCTTTTCCCTCCACAAAGGAAGAGGGGATGCACCCTCTCTTCTTGTGTTGCCGGGCAAGTGTTCAGTTATACCCCTTGCTAAGCACGGTTGTTGTTCTTAGCAGTCAACTGCTTAAGTGGGTGTCACGATACGGACACCTGGAGGGCATAATGACAAGGAGTGGGCTAGTTGATTTGAATCAAGGTGATGTTTTGTTATTGGATTTTTGCACTAGAATGAGGTAGTGTGTCCATTGTATCAGAACATGTTAAACCAAAGACTGATAATAGGCTTTGTAGTTGCGGCAAGTCCTTGGAGTTGTGGCCAGTAGGACTTGTCCTGCAAACCAACTTAGAACCTGTCAGTGCTGGGACAACATCACATAAGTCAACTAGCTATTATAGAAACTGTTTGCTCATATACAACTGAGAAGCTTTCATTTATTACTTGGAACCCTAGTTATGTTTAGAAAGTTAGACAACAGAGCGGTGATAAAATGCTGTAGGACAGAGAAAAATGACATTGCACAATACTGTGTCCTGCTGCTCATGCTCAGCCTCCTTGCAATAGCTAATAACAGGGTGCTGAGAACAAAATGTCAAACTTTTGAGTCAGGAGGAGCACTGCAACATCCATGCTAGTTATGGAACAATGGCCCGTGTCTTTATTCTTTGAAGGACATCTGACTGTCCTTGTTCTAGGAAAAGACAGAGATCACTGACACAAGGGGTTGAAATTAGTTTTCTTCACAGGCTTTGTCATTTGTAATGAGCTTGAGGTAGAACTGCTGCTTTGTTGGATTCAAAGGAGTGAGGTGATTTGGTTCAGGCATGTGTTCGGGATCCCTTCTGGATGGTCCCTGTGGAAGTTCAGTCTTAGAACATCCAACTGGAAGCAAACCCTGGGGGCTAACCCACAAAATGCTGGAGGGATTATTTATCTCACCTGGCCTGGGAATGCCTCAGGAACTTCAGGAGACTGTAGAGGAAGGTCTATGGAGGACTGTTTGGCTTACCGTGTTTCCACTGTGGCTCATTCCCAGAAGATGCAATGGAAAAGGGTAGATATATGAATGTGAATACAGTCATAGAATGCATTTAATTAAGTTTTTGTCACTTATGATAAATTCTCCCAATGTCTTTTTGACAACAGTGCCATCCATATGTACACATTTCTGTCCAATCCCTTTTATACATTCAAAACAAATTTCTAAATATATCTCAAAATATATGTGTAATGCAGTTTGCAGTATGTTTGTGCCTGTCTTGTCTGTGTTCCCCCTATGGGACTGACTCAGCTGTGTGTTTGGGTGAGTCACTGGGACCAGGGGGTGGAGCGGACAGCCAGATATCTAAGGCACGCAACCAGGGGCCTTCAGCCCCATGGGGAGAGAGAGATCCAATTTTCTCGACTAGACAGGTCTGATGCTGGAGCGACATCGCCTCAGGAAGCTCAGGCAGGGGCAGTCACATGGAGGGAGGTAGTATCAAGGGCAGTGTGGTCAAGAAGTGAGCTCCACCAGCTGTCTAATGCATACACACACACACACATTTAGGAGTATAAACGTGGATGTAAATACACACCAACATTGCTCAGGTAGAAAAATCCTGATCTACAAGATGGCACATTGACAAAACACATTTATGTCACTAATCTTTAGCATCTTTAGCAACATTTAATTCAAACTCCATGTCACACACGATTCCCCATTTATCTATCTCAGCTTCTACAGTGAGCCTGGTCTTTGCTGCTCTATGAAATCTTACTACACTGATTGCCTATTGGTTCAAACCAACACTTGCCTACACTGGCAATGCTCATAGACTGTTTCAAAAATAACTTTAGCACCAAAACATTGTTTCTTTGACAAATGTGTGATGAAGTAACTGTGTAAACACGTCAGAACTTAAAACATTGTGGCAGTGATTTCTGACAACCCATTGTGACCATCCCCTGAACCAAGCCTAGACCTGACAGATCAGGTCATCTACTCAGTTGATAGATTGGAAAAGGCAGCTGCCGAAGGAGCTGTAAGACAAGTGGTGGACTGTGTTTATTTGTGTGTATGTGGCGGGGTATAAACATATCTTTCATGCCCCTCCTGTCACAGAATGTTTCAGTGGCCAGTGTTTATATTTACATATGCTCAAAGGCTTATTTTTTTTATTATTTGTGTGTTTTTGAACATGGTTTTGTCACTGTATTTGCAGATGGCAGCATTAATCTAGCTAAATTAGAGCCTATACGTTTGCCACTTGATGGCATTGACTGGAAAAGAGAAATGAAAAATGAACATGTTGTCAAGATGGCTGAAAACTTATTTGATGAACCTCAAGGGCTAGACTGTGTGTCACGTCTGTACAGATGTCCCCTGCTCTGATACTCCACTGCTCCTGCAAAGCTTTGGAAGGTCTTTTGTTGAACTCTATTGATAAGAGAAATATGTGTTACCTTAATCTTACATTAAAGCTGCAGCTGGAAACTTAGCCGACAGTATCACCAATCACGAATTACCATATGGGGCGTTATGTAAAACCATGGATTAAGTTAACAGACACGTTTTGTAGGTTGTTGTTTTTTTTTAAAACAAATGTCCAATTTCAATGATTTTTTAAATCTTCCTCATCAGTGTATGGTTAAGGTTTGTGGTAAGGCATTGATTGTAAGGCAGTTTCAACATTGACATTGTTGACAGTGGATGCAGATTGTGAGGAACAGAATCATCTATAATATAGATGCAGTTTCTATGGGTAGTCTGATGAAAAGGAGAGAGTCCCTCGTCTATCCACTTCCCTACAGTGTCAACAGTGTAGCTTGGAAGCTAGCCAACATTAGCTTGGAAATGTAGTCCGCTAATGCCAACAAACAACCAGTACCCACTACAACAGAGTCCAACGTTACGGATACATTCAGTGTTGTTGGGTTGTAGCTCACAGATAAACCTTAGCTTGCTTGCAAACATTCAAAAGAATCAAGATCCTGGTTGGATATGAATTACTTTGTTTCTAAAACTATCTAAGGTTATTGTATTTACGATTGTCAGGCATTTGTTTGAACACATTCAAATATGCATGAGGTCACCCTCAGGTCAGAATAAAACCTCTGCACATTCCTCTCGTGAGTGAAAGTTCTTAAATTTCTAGGAATAGGCTGCTATTCTAGGAAACGCATGAGAAAAGCGTCGGTCAGTCCTACTCCCTGTGCAGAACACTTGCTTTCTGTAATTTACAGTTTTCTGTACATCAACCCGTTTTAGAGATTTAAATTGTTAAAATGAGTGTAGGTTGAGATTAAAAAAAAAAAGAAAGTGCAACATTAACCAACTATTCAAGCACCACATAAACTGGAGGGTAAAAATTCAAGTCAGTGCTTATTCCTTATTGTATCTGTAATCACCATCCTCTGTGTGTGTGTTTTTTTTATATTTGTGTGAGTGTGTGTGTGTGTTTGTGTGTGTGTGTGTGTGCGCTCTCAATTGTCTCACTGTCAAAGCATGTTTGACTCCCTCCAACAATTCATATCATAGTGCAAGGTGATGCGGTTGTGCTGTTGCGGGGGGGAAATGTGTATAACGTTGTGTCATTCCTGTCTGCACGCTCCATCAATCCTGTCAAAGCTCATTGCCACAGTTCATCTCGAAACCAAACTGTGAAACAGACCTTGTAATGGGACTGGTTTGACTTATCAGGCTTTGATTATGTCTGAGCAAACAATGATGTGAGAGGCCTGGGCCTCATTTTTCCCTCAGTCTTATTTCATTGCACATAAATATCAATAAGACAAATAGTAAGAACACAAAAACATAATGCTGCGGCACAGGAAAACAAAATGCGAGGATACCTTCAAGACCAGAGAGTATAGATGAAATGAAACACCAGAACAGGTGGCTGGCCTGCAGGGAGACTGAGAACAAATGTGTCAGCTCTGCAAGTAAAGTGTTGATAATTTGAAATCACAGGGAAAACTCTTAAATCTTTTATCATAGCTATAAAACACATTTTTATAGGGAATGCAAAGTAGTATCTAAATAAGGAATGTCTCTAAACATTTCTGGGCTGTTTTAATCAACATCAGTCAGACAGTATTCTTATCTGCAGACTAACCCAAAGCAACAGAGTGTTCTAATTTCACAGATTTAGTCACAGTGACGAAGTCAGTCACTGTGAGAGATTAGAGATTTAAACATCTCTACACCTGCAGGTTTCTCCACCTGCAGGGCCAGCATGCTAAGGATAGCAAATTATAACTTATTTAATGTCTAATATATTTTTGAATCTCTTTGTTTAATGCCTCTAGCTATTGCCAGTTGTTTTCTCCTGACAGGGCGCTTTAACAAAATGCAAGTCAGTTTGCTCATATCATTATTTTGACATTAAGACTTGGACCATCAACAGGTTATGCCCTTCAACCTACAACTCTCTTGGGCCAATTTAAATGCTAGCTCAAATGCTAACTAATACTGACTAAACTAATACTTTCAGTGTTTAGCCCTGTATTTTCCTTATTCTATTCATTTTAGTGACTCCACAGTGCCTATACATTTCAGTGATATACTGTAATAAGGCATAAAACATGACATGAACAAGAGACGCATGACTAAGCGAGAGTACTGTACAGTGATCCCTCTCTCGCCCCCACCAAAGTGTGGTTCTCCCAGTAAAATGTGACCATTTCCACCACTGTGAAACAGTACAAAGCAAAGGTGGTTAATTTATGATTGCTTTCTACTACCTGTAACTGAAACTTAGCTGGGTTTGACCTTCTGGCTTGGCTTGGCTGTGCGGCGTCTGGTGTTGCTGGAGTCATTTGCAAACAGCAAGCTAGTATCATGGAGCCAATTATCCAAATAAAATACAGGAATGTTACAGATAGAAACAATATTCTAAATATAATTGGAATTCATTTTCCAGCATTCAGTGTTCACTTAAACATTCGGTCTTGTGCATGCCGCTTTTGACCGATCGCTCATGCTGCCTGCAGTTCATTTAACGTCCAAAAATGTCATGATTCAGTTTCTTGAATGTTACATATACAACCTCTAATTTAGTTAAATTGTTAATATTGTCTGCAGATAATAAGACAACAAGATGTTTTAAAAAACCCTGAACAAAAAGCAGCTGCACTATTTTATTTTCATGTAGAAATAAGCCCATCAAATCATTCCTCAAATCATTCAGCCTTAGTCATTTGATATCAAAATGAAATTCTATACTAAATTGACTGTATGTGAAAAGTCTAAGCCAACCTGCACATGCCGCTGAGCTGCTACTATTGCTGCTGTGATATAAATAAACATGTAGCAAAACCGTGAAATCCTGTTTGAAGTTGGTCAAAGCCATAATCTGAAATAAAATGCACCTTTCCCTGCTACCCAGCTCCCCTGTGTTTTCCTGTATCCAGAGCAACACCTGAGGCTTCCGCTGACAGAGCTGAGACCTTAAACAACCTTTTTTTAACACTCTCCAAGAAATGGTGAACATATCAGCCCATGTTACAGCTTAACAACTTCACCTTCACCTCTTACTTCAGATATGATGAATGTTTAATGATCCCTCAGGGGAACGCAGCTCAACTGCATCAGCAAATAGCAACAGGATACAGCAAAGTAAAGTAGAATGATAGAGAGAGATTATACATGCTTTATTATGCTTTTTGATCCCACTCTGTAGCACTGTACACAAAGCTGCACTATACAGTGTGTGTTTTAAGCAATTTTATGACTGCTGGCAGAAGTGTGACGCTGAAAGTTGTGCCTTGGAGGGATGAGAAGAACAATGGAGGTGTCAACTTGGGTGTGGGAGTTGGGGAGATTTCTGCTCAGGATGCAGTGCAGTCCTTGTTCTCACCTCTGTTCCTCGGTTGCTATACTCAGCCCAAAAACAGATGCGACATTTTCCACTACTCTGGCTCTGCAGTACACCAACGCAAATGTGCAAAGAGAAAGCTGGTTGCATTTGGCTAATTGCTAGTGGTGTATTGGCTGAGATTTATCCTTTTGGCTATAGGTGACCAGCTTTACATGACCTAGTTTTCCAGCTGTTGGGTTTTCACTAACGCCTAACGTGTAAATGTTCTGTTTCTAAATTGGATGCTTGCTGATGCCATTTTTGTTCCAGAGAGAACATATCGTCATATCTTTCTGTACATGCCATCGCATGGAACATGCACAGATCTCAGTGTAAAATAAAACAACATAGGATTACAAATGTAATCTATTATTAAATGTCTCATCAACTACTCACAAAAAACAAAAACAAAAACAAAAACAGTTTGTAGAATACTATTTATATGTTTTTTATTCATTTATTTATATGAACTTCATGGTCATTTCCAAAGCTACAGGAAGGTCAGATTAAAAGTGATGGCTAATTTTATTGAGGAACTATGGGAAGCCAGCTCCAAGGGTCATTGAACTTAAGTTGCCCATAAAACTAGTGCTTTATGGTGCTTTCACTTCCTAGTCAATGTACCTTACAAAAAGACATTGAGCAAGGGTACCATACTGTGTTAGATTTTTGCTCTTGCATACAAAAGAGGATATAATATTTTCCAGATTTGTGCTCTAGCAAAAGACAATGTCCAAGTGTCCATGGTAAATCTTACTCTCAAATGCATTACCTTAATGCACTTCGGACAGAAAAATCTGTAAACTTCAGATAATTTCACTGACACTTTAAGGTTATACATTTTCAAATATGCCTTCTTCTTTTTTATGTTACCAGAGACTCAATAACCAGCTAAAAATAAACCTAAAAACACAACAGCTGAGCCAAGAGCACCTAGATAGCATTTGCAACTATGTTTTTGAGAATAATTTCTTGACTGACAGTGTTCTCAGCCTATTACAGTCAAAGCAGTGCTCGCAGCTCAACAAAGGCTCCTCTCTTCTGCCACTACAACAAATTTCTTTCTCTGATCATGTAGCCCTGTCTCCTATCACTTGTTTTATGCACTTATGTAAATATTCTGCCTCAGTGATTTATGTTCAGCGTATGTGGTTCAGCAAGAGCTGAGACTGGTTAGAGTTGTAGTGCACGGAAGAACTCTCTTCATCCAGTAGCAAAAATGAAAGGTAAGTGTAGAACAAAGAGGGAAGCATATTACAAATGCCAGCACAGTGCAGGAACGAAAGTGCATGGTACCAGTTATCATGTTATAATTTATAAGCAATGAAAAATACATAAACAAAAGTACAGAAATGTAGCGGTGCATCAGTGTTGCAAAATGACAGTATTATTTTTAAATGGTGCATGGATGTAACCTGTCTTTTTCTGATCTTTACCAGAGAGATTAGTAGCTGTAATATTTATCAGTTATAACATTGTATTATGTATTATGGCTGACAATGCCAATACTGCTTCACTTGAGCACTAGACACCTGGTTTATCTTCACCACATAAAAAGTTATCGATTGAGGCTTTAACTTTACCTAGTGTGGTAGTGATTTTATGCACTTCATTCACAATTTTATTTTATCCATTCACAATTTTATTTTATTTTCATTATTATATGTTTTCTGAGTGTATACATTTGTATTATAACTGAATCACAGATGATTTGACCTAATGGCCTCTGCCACAAAATGAGAGTTCTCTGCTACAAGATAAAAGCTGGTGAAAACAAAATGGCGGAGAAGCAGACAAATGTAACAAGTTTGGATGTTCTGGCAACACGCCCAGACATGTAGAGGGCAGTGACCTTGAGGCCTAGCAGGTGCATTAGACAATCGCAATCTTTTGATTTTTCCTTTTTTCTGTTTCACAGAATGTTAATGTAGGTTAATAGCACCATGGTTGAAGTGATGACAGATGACAAATGAAGAATGAAGTTATGTCACGTAATACTGATAAAGAGCTAAACGCCAGAGGCCTGTGGATGATTGTAACACAGGCCTCTTGACTGTTAATTATTAAAGCATAGTTTTAAAAAAATAGAATAAGATAAGTTTGAAACATAATAGTGTAACACTATGTGTCAAGATGTTTTAAAAAACCAGAACAGACAGCGGGAGAAATTTTAATGGTGTATTGTTAAGAAGGATAGTGATAAAAAAGAAATGATGATGGCAGTGCTGCCCCGGGGATGACACCATTAGGGAAAGTCCCTGGGGTTTTCCCCACCCTTTGGGTTTTTCCCATGAGGGATTTTTTGACCGTTTACACCGGTAGAAACAGGTGGGGAAAACCCGGCCAGCCCACTGGGCAGGGCTTAGAAAGAGTATATAAAGAGATGCCCCGAGAGGCATTCTTCAGACCTTTCTCGTAGAGGGCTCCTGCTTGTTTTGTCTGTACAGATAAATAAAAGCGGATTCTGATCACAAACTCTTTGATTCCTGAGTGCTGATTTCCAACTGCAGTGGAGGACATCACTCTCAAGGCACATTCACACTAACAGCTGAAGGTTAAGTTGTTGCAACACAGTCAAAGTAAAAAGAAGAACCATAAGACACCACATTCATTGGCGAGCCAGCGGCAGGAGCGCGAGAAACTTCGGTTGGGGCCGGCCTTGGATGATTCCAGGACGGGTATTCAGGGACACACTCACTCACTGATCACCAAATTAAAAAGGTAGGCAGAAACCTTTTCTAAATTCTGCAAATCTGGACGAGTGTCCGTGTGTGTCTGGATTATCCGCCCAGGTCAGTCCCCGCTGAGCTCGTGTTGCCAAAGAACCTAGATAAAAGTGTTGCAAATAACAAAATAACCGAATGTGTTAAAAAGGATCGGGTTTGTGGGCAGAATAAAGTGTCTGTCTGCTTTGTTGCCTTTTGTCTGTCTGTATCGTCTGTCCGTTTTGTGACCATGGTGCGGATGAGTGAATGAGTTATCAGAAATTTTGCTACAAAGTGTGCATAGTTCTGTGGCTTATCATCCAAAGTGTGTGTTAAATGTGCGGTTCTCAGTAACAGGTGCTAAGGTCGGGAGACGGGAGAGAACCGTCTGAGCAATTGTTAATAATAGCGGGTCTCGGGGAGATTCGGGAGACGGGGCTTAGTGGGAGAAAAAGTTAACCGTCTAAACAATTGTTAAGTAATAGCGGTTTTAGCACGAGAATCGGGAGGCAGGTCTTTTTGGGAAAGATAACTGCTTTAAGTGTTATATGTTGCGGTTCTCCTACTGGAGAGTCGGGGGACGGGTCTTAGAGAAGATAACTGTCCAAAAGTCGACTATAAAGAGATAAAAACGGTTGTGGATACCGCTCTTGGCCGCTTGACCTTGTCGTCCTAAATCTTCGTTGTTGGAGATGTGACGGCTTGGTGGAGTGGAACGGAGGTCTGAACGGGCAATCAGTTTTGATAAAGCGGCTGTGGATACCGCTCTTCGCGGTTTCTCTGTGTTGTCCTTAATCTTCCTTTTTGGAGGCGGACGATCCGGAGAAATTGTGGGAGGTCTGCACGGGCAGTTAGCTTTACAGCGCGCAACGTCGAGGAACGACGTATGGTCGCCAGTTTGTGCGATCTGTAGTGCATTACAAAGGTGTGAATGGGCCAGTGTGTGAGTGTATGTTGATCAACAAACATAAATAGGAACAAGCAAAATTGAGAACTTAGACGAAATAAGAGAACAGGCACAAAGAGGGCATTGGCTGTTTGGTGTGTGTGCCATTATAACCTTTTTATTGTTTTTCGGTGGAGTGTTGTGGAGGTTGATTGAAGATAGAACAGAATAATATAGTTATTAAACATATTTGCAGGTGATAACTGCAGACTAAAAATATAGTTATTAAATATATGTGCAGGTGATAACGGCGGGCTAAAGAACCTAGTAATAAATAACTCCGTGCCAGACGAGAATAAAATTATAATATATAGTAGGTAGAATTAAGGAAATAGATAATTTTTTATGGAGATAAATGGAGACAGTAGTGAAGACGAAGTAATAACGCCTGAACATATACCAACGGAAGGAGATCCAGAACTACAAGGCATCAGAACACATTTCTGGCTTGAGCGAACGTACAAAGACAGTGACGGGGTTGAGCATTGGCAAGACGAACAAGAAATTAACCAAAAATTGTGGCAAATAACCAGATTCCTTAATTTGCATCAAGTACAGGAGGAGTTTCCCCTGGTGCCGTGGATTCAAATTCTACGCGGATTGTGGAGTCCAAGGAACTTGGCGATACCACTAGAACAGCTGTGTGGAGATCCTGGAAAAACAGTAACTATCTCGCTGTCGTCATTTTTGAACATACCAGAAGGTCTGACCTTAGCAGGAAGAAATAGAGGAGCCGTAGATCCAAGAATAGTGTTAAGCATCGCACCTAGAAGAGTCAGGTGGGAGACAGGCAAGTTCGGCTGTATCACCAAGACCGTCGGGATTTTGAGATATAACCCTTTAAAAGAACAAAGATATAAAGACGGAATAACAGTTAATAAAATAGTGGTACAAATTAGAACCACAGCAGAAGGTGTGCCAGAGGCCCCCAGAGCTGGGGAAGTAAAACAAGGAGTCATGGGAGCAAAAGTGGTAAAAAGTGGCGGAGAGCTAACACCCGTGGAGCAGGTAATTGGCAAACACCCTGACCATGAGAAACAAATACGGAGCTGTGTGCACAAGTGGCACAAGAGGACTAACGGAAAATTACAGTGGCCACTGAATGGGACCTTCACAGCAGTTTTTTGCAACGAAGTGGAAGCCAACATCAAGCATTATAAGGCAAAAGACACCAGCAACGCTAGAGAGAGGAAAAGAGCCAGTGAAAGGGAAGTGTTGAGGTGGTTCAGGCAGGAAGGACGTAGGCAGGTGTTGAATGCAGACATAACACAGATGCCAGCATTACCCCAGAAGGAGAAGTTAGGGCCATACGCAGAGGGAGAGCCACGTCCACCCCCATACAGCTCCCCAACAGCACCAGTTTTGGAGCAGCAGCTAGCAGCTCAATGTGTGGTGAATGCAGGCCCAGTCAGAGGAACAGCAGAGGGAGAGTTGTCAGGAAAGATTACAGTAACATGGAAGGCTCAGGAGCCAGAGATAGAGGACAGGGAGAGCGCAGAATTAGATACAAAGAGACAGAGTAGGGCAGATAAACTGTTATCCAGTCATAGCAGAGCATCGTCACCTGGTGGTAGTGGAGCGTCATGTGCTTCAAGTGTAAGAAAATATCAAGAAGCAGAGTCAGAAGAGGACGCAATGGTCAGAGAACTGAACCAATACTCGAAGGAGTCAAACACATCCAAACGTTGTGAGGAAAGACAAGCCTCACAGGGGCGCAGAGAAGAACAGCAACGGACTCCAGAGAACAGTGACAACGTGGATCGTCATACTGAAGAGCTAGCACGGAGAACGATGTCCAGAATGATAGCAGTGGAAGACCAATTGATAAGAGCCTTAAGAAAAGTGACAGATTTTCAACCACAGCAAAATCAGCCCACTCTGAAGCCAATGAAGGTGAGCATGACGGGGCTTCTGGAACCCATCAAGGAAAAGGACTTTGAGCTGTGGGAAGAAAGTGAAGATGACAGCCCTGCAGATGACAGTGAGGCAGAGTCAGTGCATGGTAGTTGTACAAAGGAGCCCCCACAGAGGAGAGACCTACCAGAGGAGGAGCACCCCTGGAAGACTCTTAGGGGTAGGACAATCCCAATGCGTAATCACTCCACTCCTATGTCAAGAAAACACCAAAATGAGAGCCCCCGACGAAACCCTGAATTCGAGCGACCTGATCTATCTTGTCCAGTCATGTGCCCAATAGTAATTAAAGGAAATCAACAGCAGTATACACCATGGTCATTTTGTGACATGGTTGGGCTGGTCAGCAGATTGCCAGAGCTGACAGGAGGGGCCAATAAGTGGATCACTGCATTAGAAGAAAATACAGCAGGAGTGAAGTTGGCCTTGGGAGATATCAAAGCTCTGCTAATGCACATTACAGGGAAACATGCAGCAGAAGAGGTGCTGCTGGGGGCAAACCTACGGAAGCTAGTGGATGGCAACACAGTGGATCATGTGGGTTTCAATGCCTGGCGTAATGCAGTTTGGACGGAGCTGAGAAATAAATATCCAGAGAAGATGGACCCCTCAAAGTTGGAGGGAGAGATGTTGAAAGATGATGAGTGCCCGGCTAAGTTCCTGAACACATTCCAGAGAAAGTGGAGAGAAGAAACAGGTGGCGCTTGGAATGCAAATGATACCACCAAAAGCCTGTTCAAGGTAATGGTGAAGAAAGCCATGCCTCCTGAAGTCCAGAAACGGCTGGATAATGTGGTTGGATTCATGAAGATGGAATGGCCGCTGTTTTCCGAGTATCTCATACACCACGTGGAAGCTGTGAGGAAAGAAAAACAAAATCAAGAAGAAGAGCACAAGCGTTTAACCACCAAATTAGCTCAACTACAATTGGATGAGCTTCGCACCAAGCAGAAGAAGGAGAAAGGTAAAACACAAGCTCCAGTGGTGAATGCAGGACAAAACCAGCCACGACCAGTAGAGGCTGCCATTCCACAACAACAAGCTGCCCCACTACATGAACAACCGATGGCCACACCCGTTCAAGCAGGAACACAGGCCGCCACGCCAGGTACACAACAGCCCGCGGGACCGTTGCCACCAATACACGTTCATGTCAATCAACCAGGCAACTACAGGCCTGGTTATGGAAACTTTCGAGGACGAGGTCGTCAGAGAGGAGGAGGAAGAAGTCGCCCCCTGCAGGAACAAGGACGCTCACAATCAGCCTCGAATCTGAGTGGTGGGATGCAACAGGGAGACAACGTGTGTTGGGGTTGCAACCAGCAAGGGCATCGACGGGCAGATTGCCCAGTTAATCCATGGACAGGACCCGCCAGAGAGTGGCAATAGGGGGGCCCAGAGGAGCCAGACACAGGGGAATGTATGTCACCAGTCATATCACTACAGCCAAGAGATGAGCCAACAATTGAAGTAATAATACAGGGTCAAACTCACCCATTTATGGTGGACACTGGTGCCACCTATTCCTGTATTGGAAGAGAAGGATTTGGACTCCCCCTATCTGGCTCATCCGTGAAGACTGTGGGCTTCTCTGGGAAAACCCAAATAATTCCCCTAACACGACCAGTGCCCATGTCTATAGCTGGAAAACTTATCTCAGCCCCATTATTATACTCAGAAGACACGCCAATCAACCTGTTGGGTAGAGACATTTTATGCCCATTGGGAGCTAAAATCATGTGCTCTCACGACGGGCTATGGATTGACTTCCCAGTAGAAGTGGCTAACAAGATAATGTTGGCACGAACCCTGGAAGAAGTCAACGCAGAAAAATCAACAGGAGTGGAAAAGGAAAAAGAAATTCGCCCAGTAGTATATTGGCTACGATGGGATCGCCCAGCGAGGTCACAACTGGCAAAAACCTGGGAGCAATATAAGCCGTGGGTGAAATCAATGTTCAACAATGCAAAGGAGCCTCAACTGCCATGGCACTGCACAATGCTGTATGATGAAGAACAAACTCATGAAGACTATCGAATATGCTGGGAATCTGATGTTAACAGACGACAACTATATGTCACAACCGAAGGCATATACATCGGACCTCAAGGAGTAGCAGCGGTAGTAACAGATGTAGAACCGTTTTCTATCAATGTGAGCCAATGGTTTCAAGTCAAAAACTCAGAGCCCCATGTGACGTTGCTAATAGCAGGAGGCTATCAGTCCCATGATCTTGGTCCAATGGTTGTAGCAGCTAGACGACAAAAGTGGCACAAAACTGCCACCGAGGGCGTTGAAACCTCTGATGACATGCAATATCTTAGGATAGTAGACTATTCAGTGAATGAAGGGATAGCAGAAAGGGTGTTATTAGGCCCAAGGTCACCCACACTGGCACCCATGCTACTAGAGCATGAGGAGATATTAAAACAGGTCCCAGAACAGGGTTGGTCTAGGCATAAAACAGATGTAGGGTTAGTGAGGTCAGCTGAACCAATACAGATAAAATTAAGACCGCAAATAGTTCTACCTTATAAAAAGCAGTATCCACTCAAGCAACAAGCTGTAGAAGGAATTAGACCTATAATTGAGGGTCTAGAAGCTGCAGGTGTGCTAAGAAAAACGAAAAGTCCCTGCAACACTCCCATTTTTCCCATAAAGAAGCCACACTCCGAAGATTACAGATTGGTGCATGATCTGAGAGCAATCAACTCTATAGTTGATGCAGAAAAACCTCTCGTCCCTGATCCACACACTTTGCTCTCAAACATCCCACCAGAAACTAAGTATTACACTGTAATAGATTTGTGTTCAGCATTCTTCAGTGTGCCGGTACACTTAAACTCGCAATACCTTTTTGCTTTCACATACCAAGGTCAACAGTACACGTACACCAGACTGCCACAGGGGTACGTGGAGAGTCCCACGCTGTTTAACAGAGTCTTAGCTGATGACTTACAGCGTGTAGATGTCCAAAGTACTGTAATTCAGTACGTGGACGACCTGTTGGTGTGTAGTCCCACACGTGAACAATGTGAAAAAGATTCTGTAACAATATTAACGGCTCTGGCACAGGGAGGACACAAGGTTAGCAAAAGTAAATTACAATTCTGCCAAACAGAGGTGGAATATTTAGGCCGAAAACTGTGTGGAAATAAAAGAACTATTGCTCCCTCCCAGATCGAAGCCATAACAAAGGCTCCAAAACCACAAACAGTTGGCCAAATGTTGACGTTCTTGGGGATGGCAGGATACAGTCGACCTTGGATCTGTGATTATGCAATCAAGGCCGCTCCGTTGCGATCACTGATTAGGGCAGCAGGACAAAATAACAGCTCCACAAAATTACAATGGACAGAGGAAGCAGAAATGGCATTTGTAGCTCTAAAAGATGATTTACGCACAGCACCTGCATTGGGAACTCCAGATTATACAAAAACATTCGATTTGTATGTTGCAGAGAAAAATGGTTATGCGTGCGCAGTGTTAATGCAAGATACTCCAACAGGTAGACAACCTTTGGCCTATTACAGCACGAAATTAGACAATATAGAAGCCGGACTACCTCCCTGTTATCAGGGATTAGCAGCAGCAGCATTTGCATACCAAAAAGCAGCAGCAGTGACCATGGGTCACCCAATAATTATATATACATCACATCAGTTACATGCCATGCTCACTAGTCCTAGGTTCGTTCTAACTCAAGCCAGAAAGACAGGTTATGAGGTAATACTTTCAGCACCAGAAATAATAATCCAGCGATGCAACACAATTAATCCAGCAACAAGAATGGTGCTGCCCATAGAGGGCGAACCACATGACTGTTTGCAGTCAACAGAAAATTTCCTCAAGCCTCGTGAGGACATGTATAATCAACCTATAGCAGCAGATCTCACTCTGTTTGTAGATGGTTCCTGTTTCAGAGATGCAACAGGATGCCATGCAGGCTATGCTATAGTACAATTAGAGGCAGACAACACCTTTACAGAGGTTCAGGCGACAAAACTCGCCCAACCTTGTTCTGCACAACTTGCAGAGATCAAAGCACTAACAGCAGCATGTAAATTAGGAGAAGATAGACGACTAAATGTATATACTGATTCCCAGTATGCATATGCAGTGTGTCATGTACATGGTAATATTTGGAAACAAAGAGGTTTCTTAAGAGCAGATGGAACCCCTGTAACCCACGGCGAGGCGATTTCAGCCTTGTTGGAGGCTATACATCTCCCAAAAGCAATAGCTATTATTAAATGTGCAGGACATCAAAAAACTGACACACTCATAGCCAAAGGTAATAACTTAGCGGACGAAGCAGCTAAACGAGCGGCAGTGACTGAATGTATGAGCCCTGTGTTGGAGCCTGGAGATTGTGAACCACTTACCAATTTAGCTTCACTGATAGAGGCTCAAGAAGCAGCAGGAGCACTAGAACATTCAGTATGGTTAAGGAGAGGAGCTTCCCCAAATAAGCAAGATGGACCTGAGAAGGGACTGTGGAGAAGCATTCAGGGACATTTTGTCTTACCAGCAGCTATGTTAAAGGTTGCAGTTCGTGAAGCTCACGGAGCAGATCATTGTTCTAGGGGGGAGGTCATAAGGCGGCTACAAGCAGTGTGGTGGTCACCTTATTTAGCTGCTACAGTAGATAGAATGTTGAGTGAGTGTGATGTGTGTGCGCAGTACAATGTGCGGAAGGCGTTTACAACGCCATTAGCCCATATTCCAACCCCAGACGGTCCTTTTAGACATTTAATGATGGATTATATTGACATGACCGAACGCGTGCGAGGGTACAGATATATTCTTGTAGTAGTAGACAGATTTAGCCGATGGGTGGAAGCAGTTCCCACCAAAGGCCCTGATGCTAGATCAGCAGCTAAATTTTTGTGTAAAGAGGTATTTCCAAGGTTTGGGTTCCCAGATGTGTTTAGTAGTGATAATGGTAAAGCGTTTGTAGCCGATGTAATGAAAATAGCACTAAAAATGCTGGGGATAAAGCAGAAATTTGGCTGTGTATATCATCCGCAGTCGCAGGGCGCTGTAGAAAGAGCTAATGGCACATTAAAAGCTAAGCTCGCTAAAATTAGAGCAGATTCACAACACAGGTTAAATTGGGTTGATGCTTTGCCGCTTGCTTTGATGTCTATGCGAACCCAAGCTAACAGACTAACACATCTAACACCGCATGAAATGCTAACAGGGAGACCGATGCCGGTCCCCTATCACAGAGGCCCATATGAGGGGCCATCATTGGAACAGTGTGAAAGGGAGCTAACCAATTACTTGAAGCATTTGTCCCAAATTCACAAGGTTGTATTCCAACAGGTCAAAGCTGCTACTGAGAACAGAGACGAGAACGTTCCAGCAGAACTGCAGCAAGTAGAGCCTGGTGATTGGGTGTATGTAAAAGTGTTCAAACGAAAGTGGGATCAACCTCGGAGAGAAGGACCCTATAAAGTCACGTTGGTAACACCTACTGCTCTAAAAGTCGAAGGTAAGACCGTTTGGTTTCACCTTAATCACTGCTGCAGAGCAAACACAGAACCAACCCAGAGACCTGAAGATCCAAGGGACGGTGATACCTCCCTGCAGGCCAGACGACGATCCCAGGAAGATCAGGGAGTAGGCGAAGCCTCCCCGCAGGGACAGAGACGATCTCAACGTTTGGCTGGTAGAAGGCAAACTCAGACTAGTTCTGATCGAAGCCCAGAAACTGTAACATCCATTAGTAGCGGATCATTACCACCCAGAGAGGAATCACAGAGCGATGGTTCATCCACTCCAGACTTTGAAGACCCAGGGGAAGGCCCCTCAAGGGGACCAGAAGCCCCTCCAGAAGCAGTTAGCCCAAGACAGTCAGCAGTGCCCACAACAGCAGAGCAGCCAGTCCCCGGAACCTTCCTCGACCCACAGACATATTCCGATTTGGAAACCATCTCATGGCATTAGAATACAGATGAATAAAAAAGGGGCAGTAGACATTAGATGTTTAGTAGGGATTAGTTTGGTAATAGTTTGCGCCATCTATATGATGAGTGAACTAGAAGAGACCCCTCAGATGACACCAGAGAATCAGCTAGTGACATGTGCTTTAGCAGCAGCAACCGTTGTAATGACTGAAGGGAAAATGAAACACAATCAACTAACATTAATTACCTATGTGAAATCTGCCGTGCATGATCAAATCATAACACTGGGCCCAAATTCAACCAAGAGTTACAGTCATCCTGTACACAAACATTGTGAAGCTGAAGGCTTATTGACAATTAAAGTCGTGTGCACGCCAAACCATTGTGCTGATGAGCAACAGCAAATAACCATTACACATAATGTAGCATCTAAACTTGTGAAACAGGGGATGAAACGTCGCAGCCCCAGAAATCTATCTGCAGCCAGGAAAATGAAAAATATGTGGAAAACAGGAAATTGGGAGAAGAACATGTTTTATCAATGGATGAACTTTTCAGCCAGACAGATTAGTAACAGAAGCTGTGTGACATGTCACAACTCCAAAAGACTCCCTAAAGTGTTGCCTTTGCCAGGGTTTAGAGCTAGGAGGTGCTGGAAGAAAGGACTGTGTTTAGCGTTCTGCTTATTACCAGGTCGAAATGAGTCAAAGAAAAATTGGACAGCGGTGGTGGCAAATCACACAGGCTTCTGTCCAGTACTAGCACAGGGGTTAGAAGGGTGGCTACCACTAGAGGTAGAGCTCCCAGAAAACACAACACATCCGTTTTGTGTAGCTAGAGGAATAAATGTAGAACATAAAGGTAATGGCAGTCAACATATAACCTGCCGCAACGCAACAGCTAAGGCAGTAAAAGACTTGTATGTAACCGCTAAGGAGCTGTCGGGGTGTAATAAACAAGGCGACCGTACAGATGGAGACAATGGATGGGGTTGTCCTGGAGATATACTCTGGGAAAATCAAACCATACGAAGATGCCACACTACTTGGGAAGCAGCCCTTAAATGTAGACAAGTAGTGTGGGGAAATGGTAGTGGCCTTTTGCATGTTATTCAAAAAACCAAATATGAGCCATTTTATGTGGAAGACATGGTGAACGGCACACAACCGTATGCAGATATATTCTGGCTGTGTGACAGTGATAGACAGCTCAAAACAGCTTTACCAGCGGATTGGACTGGAATATGTGCCCCAGTTAAGTTAACGGGCACCGTGTCAGTCTATGAGGATCACCTGTTTGTTAACAACAAGACTCGTGGACACCACAGGAACGACGGAACACATAGGCGAAGCAGGTCACGTAGAAGTGCTTTCCAAGCGGGCTCAGAAGATAAGTTGGACAGGGTCTATGTGGCTTGGAATCAGGAACCACACGGTGTGCCAGAAGAATATCAAGCTATTAGTGAAAGTTGGATCAAAACAGGCCAAGGACTAGGTTGGGTACCTGGTATTGGACCTATAATGAATGCCCAATATATAGCGCGCAACAGTAGATGGATTAACTATTTGTGGTTTAATCAACAAAGGTTTATTAACTGGTCCATTGACGCTATAGGCGAACTCGGCAAGCAGTTACAAGCCACGTCGATTATGACATTACAAAACAGATTTGCAATCGACACCATATTAGCGGAGGATCAGGGTGTGTGTGAAATGTTTGGTGAAGACTGCTGCACAGTCATTCCAATGGTTACAGGGGATCATGGAAACTTAACTAATATATTGATGAAAATGCGTGCTCTAAGAGATGAACATGTGGCAAATTCCAACTGGAACACTCGTCCAGCGTGGTTGGATAGATTATGGAATTGGCTGAATGGAATGACTTGGAAAAAGATAATTTTGGCTATAGGCATGGCAGTGGGAGGATTGATCCTGATTACTGCCACAGTGTCGTGCTGTGTTTTACCGATGGTCAAAATCATGATGAGCAAAACAGCTAGAGTAATAACTGGCCAATTTCCCCTGTCAGCAGCAGACTCTGACAATGCTGAGGAGAAGAAAGACAATGCTTACATGGCAATGACGCAACCTGATGATGAAAACACCTATGAAACAATCCCATAATGGCAGAACAACCCAAGAAGAAAACACGAGGCAAAACCACTAGGGGCAGAAAATCAACAAACAAGGGAAGATACAATTTGGCTTTACAGGATGTACTTAACAAACTGCCATATGGACCCATTCAGATTGAAAGATCCAAAACCTATTTACAAGGATGGTGGCAAGGATGGTCAAAAACACATTCCTTGCAGTCATATGGCTACCCAGTGCCATCAAATGCTGAAATTCGTTTGTCCCACATGCATTGCACAAATTGGGAAACACACTCATTCTCTTTGCCCAGAGGATTGATCATGCACATTAGCAATATTTCTATGTACTACTCATATGATTTGGTACGGACTGACTGTGGTATCTGTATGCCCATATATACTAAAGCCCAAATTCAAATGACGACAGTATGTTTAGGCACTGACATTCTGTTTAGTACGCACGCAGTGTTGTTCAGAAAAGGCAAAGCAGCCATAAGGGAGGAATCAGATAGATATAAAGGACAGTATGGACAGTACAAAGACATATTAGAAGTAATAAAGGGGGGTGAGCGGACTGGACTATATTTTGATTATGAACAGGGAGATTATATCAACTTAGGTAGGTAGGGTCATTTACTGTGTGCTTTATGCCATCCCATCAGAAGTAATGGCAGATGCAGCTGGGCACCCCACCATCTGGCTACGTGACACTCCATTCGGGCAAATGCCAGACAACATACAACAAATAATATGTGACGCGTACGAAATATACAGCGATGGAACACCGTTCCCGTCGGCATCACAACCACAGGAGAGACAGAGAGCAGCGCAAGACACTATTGAGCGAATGTTTCGCAATGGTGACTCGGAAGGTCAGGTGACCATGCCCGACACCCCACAGTCACCACCACCAGAGGACCAAGGCACGGCACCAGTTCCAGGGGCTGCTGCTCCAGCACCATTCATGGGGTTGAGGGCAACACCCCGTTCACCACCACCACCGAACCCACCACTGGATGAGGACCACGAACCAACAACGCCACGAGCCGAGGACGACGCTGAGCCGGAATTAAGCTTTGAGGATCTCATCCGGTTCCTAGAACATCACCGAGCAGTGAAGACTGATGCTGCAGTGCAATGTGGAGGAGGAGAAGCAGAGCCCCAGACGTCAGACCCATCTGAGATGCAGCTGGTCCCAAGTACATCAGCAGCATCAGGAGCGAATGAGCAACCTGGGCCACAACCGCAGGAGGAGCAACCAGTTCCAGGCCCCTCGACACTAACTGCAGAAGATGTCATCCAGGTGTGCAAGGCAGAACCAATGTGGTCAGCTATAGCGCCTGGAGTCCCACAATTATCTGGTCGTAAGCGAATAAGCAGGCTTCTTGAAGAAATGGAAACGTCAACAGAGGATAGTGAGGACTATGATACGGAAGACACAGAAAATCAACCAGAACGTCCACCACCGAACCTCATTACTGGTCCTCAACTGGCAGCAATGCATTTTTTGGAGTTCCGTGAGTACACCTCACGCTACCCCGAAGACAAGGACAGACTGACCCTGCAACGTACCAGAGCCAAGAGAAATCTGAGAGCCAGACGACTCAAAGCCATCCATCGAGAGAGGCAGGCCAGAATGGAGGCCCGTTATGCCAGCATGGAGCAACAGTTACAATGCTCACGACGTGATGTTCTGATGCTACGCCAGCGAGTCACAGCTATGAGTAATCAGGTGCGAGCCATTGTGGCTCGAAAGGATCAGATGTTACAGCAGAAGGATGGCATCATAGAGAGACTGATGTGGAGGCTGCAGATGGCCAGACACCAGGGCTTTCATGGATAAGAAGATTGCAGCATGACAAGGATGATAAATGTCTTTCCTTAACTGATTGTGTTAAATTACTGAGTGAGGGTGTTTGATTCTGATTACATATGATCTCCTACTGAATATCGTTCATATAAAATCAAGTCTTATTATGTACTCATAAAAGTAATCACCACATGTTATGTGCACAGACAGTAGACACGTATCCAGAAGAGTAGGTTGTTTGGATAAGCCACGAGTGTTAGCTCCACATTGTTGCTAATATGATGTGTGATGTTTTGCTGGGCTTGTAGGCTTCAGTCCTTGGGACTTATTACGTAGCTTTATTTTGTGTTGTGACCTAATGTCGTTCACAAAGGGGGGATATGTGGTAGTGATTTTATGCACTTCATTCACAATTTTATTTTATCCATTCACAATTTTATTTTATTTTCATTATTATATGTTTTCTGAGTGTATACATTTGTATTATAACTGAATCACAGATGATTTGACCTAATGGCCTCTGCCACAAAATGAGAGTTCTCTGCTACAAGATAAAAGCTGGTGAAAACAAAATGGCGGAGAAGCAGACAAATGTAACAAGTTTGGATGTTCTGGCAACACGCCCAGACATGTAGAGGGCAGTGACCTTGAGGCCTAGCAGGTGCATTAGACAATCGCAATCTTTTGATTTTTCCTTTTTTCTGTTTCACAGAATGTTAATGTAGGTTAATAGCACCATGGTTGAAGTGATGACAGATGACAAATGAAGAATGAAGTTATGTCACGTAATACTGATAAAGAGCTAAACGCCAGAGGCCTGTGGATGATTGTAACACAGGCCTCTTGACTGTTAATTATTAAAGCATAGTTTTAAAAAAATAGAATAAGATAAGTTTGAAACATAATAGTGTAACACTATGTGTCAAGATGTTTTAAAAAACCAGAACAGACAGCGGGAGAAATTTTAATGGTGTATTGTTAAGAAGGATAGTGATAAAAAAGAAATGATGATGGCAGTGCTGCCCCGGGGATGACACCATTAGGGAAAGTCCCTGGGGTTTTCCCCACCCTTTGGGTTTTTCCCATGAGGGATTTTTTGACCGTTTACACCGGTAGAAACAGGTGGGGAAAACCCGGCCAGCCCACTGGGCAGGGCTTAGAAAGAGTATATAAAGAGATGCCCCGAGAGGCATTCTTCAGACCTTTCTCGTAGAGGGCTCCTGCTTGTTTTGTCTGTACAGATAAATAAAAGCGGATTCTGATCACAAACTCTTTGATTCCTGAGTGCTGATTTCCAACTGCAGTGGAGGACATCACTCTCAAGGCACATTCACACTAACAGCTGAAGGTTAAGTTGTTGCAACACAGTCAAAGTAAAAAGAAGAACCATAAGACACCACACTAGACCATATGTTTATAAACCAAAATAATTTCATCTAAGGCACCATACTTTGTAGGAGATAGGGTTTTGGATTACATTACTTCATTATCCTCTTTCATCACTGCAGATGAATATAATATATTTTGGAGCTGTAGTCACTGTACAAAATCTCAGATGAGTCTGTGCAGTTATGGAGGAAGCTGCAGGCAGTTGCAGCTGTAAATAAAGCTGGGTGGAAATTTTAAAATTGTGAATGTCAGAGGTCTCTGCAGGCATTAGAGTCTCTGCTAATTAACAAAGTGAAAAAAGTCAAATCTCCTCTTATTTGTCTTTTACTTACCCCCAATCTCCCAATTTATCCTCTTTGGCCTTTTGAAGTTGGAGATATTAAATGCCACGAGACTTCACAGTGGGACAGTCATTTTACAGTGATTAGTTAAGTTCCATTTATTTAATGAAACTTTTACATATGGGACTTCAGATGTAAACAAAAAAAAAACAAAAAAAAACATGCACATGCACATACGAGTAGACCTCGTGCATTCCGCATCCTATTCATCATCTGCAAGTGATGATTGTGGATTGGAATATCTTGACAGTAAGCCTAGTAATTAATCCCTGTTTATACAGAGTGTCTTGGCTAAAGGAAGAAGTTATGCAACCATCCCTCTGTTAGCCTACTCACACTGTTACTGAGCCGAGGCAGATTACATTTGAGCTGTTAATGAGGGGTGCAGAAAACCAGGCGTGCATGCACGGTTAACTATATGCCACAAACACTGATGGAAGCAGCTGGAAAATACCTGAAATCACATGGTGGTCATTTCCACTAACCCTCAGTGCTAACACAAGGGGCACAGTTTAAATTAATGTGGAAGGTCAACTTACTTTATGGCTGACATTTTACAATGTCCATCAATTATTGAACAGTTCAGAAGTCATTAAATGTTACCTCTAATGAAGTCTGTGGTATATTGGTGTAACATGGTGATATCTTCAAGATCATGACTTTTTAAACTTTGTGAAAAGAGGTCACTTTCATAAAAAATCAAATTTCTGCGTGAGTACTACTGCATTAATAGGTGTGGATGAATCAATGGTGATGGCTGATGAGAGTTCACCTTAAAGCAGTTTCAGTAAAAGGACAGCTAGACCGTATCATGTTAATTGACAAGCGTTCCACCAAGCTGTATTTGTCCTCATGAACTCCCCTTTTAATTTGTCATATGCCTCTTGATTCAGTGTTCCATTCATTCATGTTAGATATATGCCTCTATAATCTCCTTACAGAGTCTCTTGCAGGCTAATAACCTTACTTTTCATTCATGTGCTGTGGTGTCCCTCCCACTGTCTAGGAGGTGATCTTGGTCAACCTCAACAAACTGACATGGGAGGGTCTTCAGGTGCTCTAGCTGTCTCATGTGTGCCCTATTTCTTTCTGTACCGCTGACTGACATCCACTGTGTATGATTTCCTTTAGGTTTTCACGCTCAACAACTTTTAAAAGTGGGATTTAATTGCAGTGTTCAAGTTTTAGGTAATGAAAGAACTTGTTACCCACTGCAACTGTATGGCAACTTGATGTGGTTTTATTAGTTTTTGGTATTCATTGAGGTCTGTGTCATGAGTGTAAGCTACTTCAGTCTTCTGATATGTAGACAATGCTTGTTAGAGGGATCATTGTTGGATTTGGTCTTTTCACAGAATTTGTTGACCATGATGTAAAAAATGCAACATTTCTAGACGCAAGGGGCTGGAGTCAATCCCAGCTGACATGAGAAGTTGCCAGTTTGTCACAGGGCTGATACATAGAGACAAACAACCATTCACACTGGACCTTCTTGCTGTGAGGTGACAGAGCTAACCACTGCACGTACAGCATCAAAAACATTTGATCTTTCTGTAGTTTGCTGTTTTCTAAGTAAATATCTTATCTCTAGTTTAGTTTGTCAACAATCTGTAGACAATACTATTGCTGAATACTGACTCCTAGTTAGTGTATTCATATTCTGGATGTCTCATTGCACACAGTTGTGAAGTCAAGAGGGTGTCCTAAAAAGTGAGCCATGTGCAGACTGCATTATTCATGCAGGACTCCCTGCACTCCCAGCTCTGCACTCGTTGAAGAGCTTGTACCTCAGCTGATGAAAGGGCCGGCTATGACGGCACGGTGCTGTGGTACATTGCAGACGGTTGTGTAATAATCAGAGGGATTCACTGGCTGTCCTTTGCAGCTGCCACCTTGCCCAGTGGAGGGAGAGGTGCCAGTACAGGGGTCCATCAGCCAACTGCTGCTCTGTTTCAAGTGCACTTTCCTGGAAGGAAGAGAGTCACTGGACAAGACTAGAACAGGCTGTGCTATTCCTGCATAAAAACTGTCCTATTAAATAAAAATATGCTTCTGGTAGAGTTATATCATGCCTAAACTAATGTCCTTAGCTGTTTCCCTGAAGGCAGGATGTACTAAAATGACTTTTGTTTATCGTATCAGATTATTCAGTGACTCCATGGTTTGCAATTATGCTTCAAAAGTTGCTAAGTACACATGTGAGTCTCATTATTACACTTGGTTCAATACACATTTGCATTCCAACAAATATGACAACCACCATCTGCTTCAAAGCTCCTTCAAAACCAGTGGTGACTGTAGGGATAGGCACAGATACAGGTTCAATGCTGACAGCTCATCAAGATGAGTGACAAGTGCTGATGTGTAAATCTGGCCAATGACGCAGAGAAAGGAGGGACTAAATAAATGTGTCTTGCTTCCACAAGGAGGAAATGCGTATGATTTCCATCCTTTGATGTATCTATTAAAATGACTAATCATGCCAGTTGTAATTTGTTGATTCTTTTCCTTGGTGCATAGTTTATGCTTTGCTTGACTGGATCAAATCAATTTATTTGTACCAGTATATACTGTTCTGGCTGTAGTGGAGGGTAAACCCAGGTATCTTTGACCACTCAAGTATTCATAGCAGAAATAATGCACTCATAGTGTTTACTCTAACATTAATCTGCCTGACAGGAATTCATAGTAATGTTAACTGATAAAAACTGATTGAAAATTGAAGATTGTTTGAGTATATCAGTAGTTGTTTGCTTTTAGGATGTCAGCAATTACCACATTATGGTAGCTCCAAAATTGCTTGTATTTGGATTTCAACAAGAGTGACATTTCCTATTAGCATCTACCCCTCCTTTTCATCATACTCGCTCACTGCAGTGCTAGACTCTTGACAGGCTGATATGATCAGCCTCAGTCTATGGCTTGAACTCCGGAATTGCCAGAATTTTAAGAATGTCTGCCGCATCTTTTTTTCCATTAGCTGAAATTTGGAGTCATACAGTGTTCCGCAACCAGCAGGTTTCCCCCCTCACAGACTCTGGTGTGTTTAGTCTAATTGTGCAGGAGATGACTGCTGCTCAGCAATCTGAACTCCTGACAAGTTGTCAAAAAAAGTGGTGGAAAGAAGCTAAGTACATTAACTCAAGCACTGTACTCAAATAAGTACTTCAGGTACTTGAGAATTTCAGTTCCATGGAAATGTTGTACTTATTAGCACTCTACATTTATTTGATAGCTTTTCATAGTGCACAGACTCAGATTGCACGGATATATTATAAAATACATGACATTGTTAGATTAATCTGGTGGTCTCTAGTCTTTTTGGCTTGTGGCCCATTATAAAGTTACCAGTTTGAGGGCTCTGAGTGCCGCCATTTTGGCACTCCTGCCATTGCCATCGCCCAGCTAATCTTAAAATGGACAAAGACGCGGAGCGTGGGCGGAGCTGAGGCGGGCTGAATGAAGCCTGGTTGCTCAAATAAGTCACCTATAACAGTGCACCCACTTGTCATTTAAAGTTACCATGCTGTTAATTATGCATAACTTTAAGCCTTAATGTAATTTGAATGGGTGAGTTATGTAGAAATTCAGCCTCAGTATAGTTGTCATGAATGGGAAAGTTATCTACAGAGACCAAAACTGTTTTTGTACAAGACTATAAACATGTTTTTTTTTTCTGCTGTGAAGCTGTGCATTTTACCATGTGGGCTTATGTGGATTGACTCACTCTGTAGCCAGTTTCAAGTGGCCATTTGAGGAATTGCAGTTTTTGGGACTTCCACATTAGCTTCACTTCACAATCACAGAGGTTGAGGCTTGGTTAATGCAAGTGTGTAATAGAATTATTTTCTTCTTTCATGCTCCATTAATCATCTCATGACCAGTGACACTTTGAAAGGGACCTGATGCCCAGATTGGAAGCCACTGGACTTAACTGCCTAACCGCTGCTCCAGTTTGTCTGTGCATAATGACCATGATATAGAAAGTCATTGAAATATTACTACAGCAATTACTAGCAATACTATATGTAATAAAAAAATAATGATGAACCTATGCACACTGATAAATGCAACCATTTTATTGTAAAATTCCACAGCTATGTGCAATTCCCTTATGAAAAGGATTTTTTCCAGTACATGTATAGCATATTATGCAGACCCTAACAGAATTGATCAGTGCCCCTTTTATACAATACTCAAATATACATAGATGGCAAACAACTAACATACTGTATGTATGAGGATCATATGAAATTTATTTTGTTCTTGGATAACTTTTACTGAGCTCTGTAATTCCAGTGCGTATTATTTTGTTTTCTGCAGATTGACAAAATACATAACAATAGAAAATATCTACATGTGCTGTTCACATATATGTTTCATTTGTGGGTCCAAAAATAAATAAAATCACTTTGTCAAAAATAAGTACAGTGTAATAAAAGTCCATGTCAATGCAGGCAAAGGACTGAGACCAGATGAAACAATGCTTGAATCCCAATTCTTCAAAATATCCCTGTTTGACTGAAACCATATTCAACATGCACACTACTGAATATAAACACGCTTCAGTATCTCCCATACACCGTTATGTCTCTGCATTTACAGTAGAGTGCACAAAAATATAATAAAGAAATAATAAACAAGCTTTTATCATTATGGAAAAAAGAATACCACAAAGTATGTTTGTTTTCTGCACCACTGTTCAAACACAAGACATGCTCGGTTATCAGTAAGATGGGTTTCTAAATAAAGTCGGATATAGACTGAATCAAAAATGTTTTCCAGTTCACCCTAATATAATAATTGTTTTTTATTGGTCTGGTCTTCATGCTTTTGGTTCTGTACTATTATAAAAAACAAAACAAAAACAAACAAAAAACAATGTCTGAGAGAACATCGCTGTGACCAACATTCATTGTACAGCATTTCCTTCAGGAAAACACTCACTTTAGCGTCATATGTTTTGCGTTCCACAAAGCAGAATACGTGGATTCACAAAAGATATTTGATATTCTCTATTGCATGTGTGTCAGTTTGGCACTTTATACGATGTAATCACTCTTTTACATTTCTGTAAACTACTGAACACTGATGATGACCAGCCTACATTGCTATTGACACGCTTACATCCCTAAACATGTGAGAGTATGTGCACACTGAGGACAGGTTTAGACTACTAGGTAGCAGCTTTGGAACATAACAGGACCACCGTTAAATATATAAGGGAAAGAATTTGAGGAAATATGAGATAATATGTTAAATGCATATGTTATTATCATCACTGATGCTTTATTGATGATCAGGACCAATAGAAACCTGTGGCTGGAAGGTGGAAAAAAGTGGAAAGAATTAATAATTACTTCGAACCAAGCAAATGTTTTTTCTACTGGTGGTTTGGGAACTGTTTTTTTTTTTTTTTTTTTTTTTTTTGTGTGTGTGTTTTTTCCCCCTGAAAATATTCAAGTCTACTATTTAGAAGCTGCACAATAGGGAATGTTGCAACTCACTACTTCAACAGATATGACAGTTTGACAGGCCTTTGTGAGAGTAGTGTACATTGATCACAACATAGAAAACACAAGATAAATAAGCTCAAGCTCCATTGACACATGTATCTTTGATATAAATGACGGCATTCTGTGTTTCTTTTCAGGGCCCATATGGACATAAAGTACTTTCAATTAAATAAATAAATAAACACCATCAATGAATACATAAATAAATAAATACCCCATTACCCCCAAAGTATTCTACATGGTCAATCCAGCATAATACAATAAGTCTAATATACTGTATAATGATATACTGTAACAATGTTGAAATTACAAAATATATACCCTTTTACAAAATTCCAAGGGCTTGACAAGTGATTTCTTCCTTTCATAATTCATGTACAAAGAAAAACGTGATTCCTTGTGAGATTACAAATCATACTGAAGCACTGTCTCTTTTTGTTGCATACTGGTGTCTATCAAAATTGATCTGAGAGGGGCTGTGATTCATGTTATCATACACAACATTTACAATTCAGATACTTCCGCTGCGTTCTCCTCTGTCTTCACACAACATCACAGAATTCAAAGTAAATTTTAATTTAAAAAGAAAAAAAAGAAAAATAACCAAAAAAAAAAAAAAACTTCTGCCCAGCCGGTGAATCAGTTACCTCACTGTGTGATCATTTACGTTTCTTCTCAAAGAGACAGGAATTGAATGCTTTATCATAAGGCTCACACATCTGGTCTCGACACTAGCAGATGCTTTTTTTTGTACTTCATTGAAGCTCTTAAAGTTATTTATTGTCAATTCATATTTTTTCATCTTTTTTGGCTTGTTTAGTTTGTTTGCTGCTAATCTTAGAATGACACACACAATGAACCCTGTTCTACTACAGGGATTTCATAACACACCAACAGCTGTCTGTATTAACATCTGCATTAACGTGTAGTCTGAATTCTTCTATTTGAAGGCAAAACAGTTGCAGTTATCACTCTGTTAATGTAAATGGAAAAAAAAAATGAGTTTTTATGAGAGAACCTAACTTGCTTCAGTACAGTCATCTCTTGTAAAAGCTTGCATAACCAAAATTCGACAGCAGTGTGTCATTATGTAAATGCACACTTTTAACGGCAAATGGAGGAGAGGATGAGAGGTCACTGTTGTCTATACAGTAAGCTAATGGCTGCGAGGAAAATGATTAAATCAATTGTCTGGCCTGAAATTCAGGGCTGATCCTCCCACCTGTATGCAAAGACAATTCCTCAACTTAAAATAATAAACTGGGCACATTTTTATCATTTATTTTTCCAGTTTTCCTAGAAAAAAGTAGAATTAAATCCTGCATGATAATCAACAGTGCTCATTTTTTTAAAGTTTCTATAGCCAACAACAGAAGACCATAAAACATGTTGATTTTTGGCCTGAAAGGTGCATGCAATAAATGTAAACCACTATGTAATAGTAAAATATATACAGTGTCTGTACAGTTGAGCATTGTCCATAAACAGCATCACCTCTCTCTGACCACACATAGAAAATGCAATGTATAATCGTGCTAACGCTAAGCTAAATGGAAAATAAATTAACATCATCAAAGTGAATTCCAATGTCACTGTCTAACATAGCTCTATTAAAGTGCTTCAGATTTTGTGTTTTAGTATGTTAGGTGAATAAAATGAGTGAAAATAAATAAGACAGTTGATGTCATTTAGATTTCTGATGAGATCTGAAATGTTATTTATTAAACTATTTAATATGGAAGGAATGTATTTGTCTCAATAAAAACCCAATTGAGAAGAAAGGAAGATATGTTCAAAATGAAATCATGAAAACAAAAAGAAAACTCTTGTTAATTGCTCACACAATCAATGTTTTCACAACACACCTACAGACCTCCTCATACCATTTAAATGTAATGCTACAACATTTGCAATGTCTGTCAAAATTAATGACTTCAATTCAAAGAGATTAAAACTAGGGAATTAAAGCAACAGCTTTAAATCAAATCATTGGATATTTCAGTAGTGGGTCCCCTCCTTCAAAATGTCCCTTGCTGGCACAGAGCGTATGTAGAATGTAATGGACTGTATGATAAGGCTGGATGCGCACCCAGGCCTAGAGATAGAGATAGGAGACCCAGTAGACCAGGTTGAAGAGACCAAATGCAGTAGGAAAGAAGATGCGTGCATACGAGTCTATCTTTGCAATGCGGATGTGCAACCTGCCGTGCCGCCAAGCTCCGGAGCGGCAGTCTTCGAAACAGCAGAAGAAGCTGGTGCAGTCCTTCCCATCCAGACACTCATAACCGTATTCCTCATCTCGCTCTTGCATATGCGTGGCGTTGTTCATCTGAATGGCTGTGGCAGAGCGTGGACGGATGTCTACCGTGGGTGTCTGCTTTTAACAGGACAAAATGACACAGTTAGCCATCAGAGCACCATAATCAAGACCTCACTGACATAACAGGGGACCTAATTTGAGCTGCAATTTTCTGTCTCCCACTTCATTTTCTGTCATTAGTCAGCAAAATGTAATTTGCACCTTCAACTTGCCAATGGACCCTTTTAATGTCAAGAAAATACATATCGACCCATAACTATCATCTGTGGTTGTAATTAGAGGGGCTTAGAGTGACAAAGGGTCAGTCCCCGTGGAACCCATGATGCAAATTACACCTTTGGGCTGGGGTATAGCTGACAGCTGAGGCGATCATAATATTTTTAGTACAGTAGCCCATATTGCTTTATTTAGCAGCTCTATTAAGCTAGTGCTGGGCAATGCCCCTCTGTTTTTTTTATTCTGATTATGCTACTACTGCTACACAACATTTAAAAATGCTGTGAAAACACAGTATAGATTACTGTATATCATTTGTTAAAAAAAAAAAAAAGGTTTTTACTGCCCAGTGAGTTAAGAAAATGTCACAATTTGGCCCTGCATGGATGTTGCAAGTAATATTTCAGAAATATGTTTATAGGATATGTTGTAACTGGCTTATGATGCGTCATTAAGTCAAGTTTAGGGAGGAGCATGTGTTGGCAGATGTGCAGCACACAGCTCAATATTTCTCCAACCCACTCTTTCTGTCACTAAATGGGTTAAAATAAACCTCCTTTTCAAGCTGTGCTCGCCACTGGAGGGCACATGCCTTTCATATTGGATGATTCCTAAAATAGGACAGTGACATCAGTGAGTCTGTGGTCCTGTCATTCTAAAGGGAGACAATTAGTATTCAAACAGAATGTTTTCATCAGCTTTTATCTTCAAATACCATGCCACCTTTGCACAAATTGGTATTCTGCCTGTTTGGCAGATTAAATGCTTTCCCACCCTTTGGCAGAAATGGAAGGTTCCTTGACCTTGATGATATACTTGGGTGTCAAGCTCATCATTTAAATAAGACAGTGCATTGTGCATACTTCAAAGTTCGAGTACTGAGAAGATATTCACATCACCACTTTCCCTCAAAAAAAGTATCAGTAGCTGTCATTTAGATTGTCCTTTTTGGTGTCTTTATAACATAAGAACAATAATCTGTAGGCATAAATGTATGCTCTGTGTTGTGAGAATATGAGATACTTGTTAATATTAATATCAGCTGTATTGCAACACACATCACAAAACAGTAAATACTCCCCCCTCCCTTTTGCCAAATGAATGTTTCACCACTATTTCTTTTTATGTATCTACAATAAGCATGCTTGCTGCAAATAAAATAGGTCACAGTAGTTTTAATTTGAACAAAACAATATCTGCTGTAAACATGCATCCTCAAACAAGCTTAAAATATTTAAACTTGATTGAACTGTTCATTCCCTACAACTTCTCATCTTGCCCAGCACTAGTGCACAAACCTGTTGTCCCTTTGAAAACGACACATAACCACAAAACGAAACAACATACGGGTTAGTTTCAGCATTTTTGTCCTTGTTTAATGGACAGCATGTTGAGTTAATGAGGGGTTTAGCAGAACAGGTTATGACTCAGTTCTCAAAGGGGATTGGTTGCATTGGAGGAAAGCGCAGTGGAAGCTCAAGCAGAAGGAGCATTAACAGCATCCTGCCGCATGGCCTGGTCAAGCTGGGCTGTGCTGTGTTGGTGTTAGCAAAGAAAAATCAAAAAACAACAAAGAAAAAACACAGTGGCGTTGGCAGCTTTAACTGACTGAAAGTAGACAACCCCTCAGAGAAGACAAAAGGCAGAAACATTCTGGATCATTACTGGAGGATCTCTTGGTTATTTGGCTTAAGTTGAATATTTGATGGTAGTCTTTACTGTAGCAGTACAGACTTAGTTCTAGGCTGCAAATCTAATTGAACTGACCTTCAGTTAAATATCCCTCCAAGTCAAATATTGATTTTAAATAAATACATAAATCAATAATATACTGCATGTTGTGGGTCTCTCTGTGGTAAAAGCAGATTATCTTGTCTTGACTGGTGTGTTAGATCTTTGCTAGCTCACACCCACCTCGGATGCGTTTTGGGTGTTTAAAGATTAGCCTGTGTTAATCTTCTGAATGGACCTCCAACTCTAATTAGACTTAACACAGTGCAGGGGTTGTCTGTTTCAGTCTGTTAAGGCTCTGCTGACTCTGTAGGAAGCGTCAGGTTGAGAAGCCCAACAAACACACAGGTATAGATTTACTGGCAGGAGAAGGGAAAGAAGAGGAAGCTTTTGCAGCAGCTGCAAGTTCACTGTGGTTACAACAACAAAGAGTGAAACAGGACAGAGGGAGCCAGAATGAGTCCTGGGCTTTGACTATTACATAGCTCTGGACACGGGATGTGTGGGATGATTATTTGAATTTTAAAAACGGCATAAGTACGTCTGGCTGGCTGCCTCCGCACTGTGCACTGCAAAGTGCCCCTTTAATGTTATCTGTGATACCTATTTAGTAACTGATGAGGAATACAGTAAGAATGCAGGTAGATAAAGAGGGGATAGAAAGAGGCGTATCTGCTGTAGAACAGACAGAAAAGCAGTGAGGTGCTGGGGGCTCAAAGAGCCAAAATGCATCACATGCAGTCAGACACAGGCAATATACCTTTGAGGAAAAGAGCCGGAGGAGCTTTTGTCCAGACAGGAAACAAAGAATATGTGGAATTGAAAGAGAGCAACAAAACAACAAAGAATACATGTAAACAGAGAATACATGTAAAAAAAATAAAAATAAACAGAAACACAAGATAATGTGTGAAAATTACAAGCATTGTACTGTCTAACTCAAAATGGAAAGAGAAGAAAAATACTGTAGAGAGACATACATGTTACAAACAGACACAGGGGGAGATGCATGGTGGGATATATGTATCTCACATGCTTCTTACGCCAGCGTCACCTTTGGAAAAATATTACAATGCATACATATTGCAAAACTACAGAGATTACGTAAAGACTATTTATAATGCAGTGTTCAAACACTCCCTGTGAGTGTGACATTATTTTTTTTACATTAATTTGTCAGACAACACTTCATCAAGCATCCTTGTCAGTTCTAGTATATGAACTTTAACAATATATTGTGCTAACGTATGTCAGTATTCTGAAATAAATAACATCAAGTAAAAAACTGATAAACAGAAATCTCCCTCCACACCATGGATCAAAAACAGCTTACAAGTAGTAAAAGAAACTTTTGAGGTTCTTTATAATTTCTCAATTTCCTGTTATTTCCATATTTTTAACAATTCATGAACATCAAAAGAGGTTCAGTCAAAGACCTCCTTTTCTCGCCTCCTTCAAGCGTCTTGGCAAGTCATGCAGAGAACCCAGAAAAGCCCCTCTGAGATGGCAAACTGGCATTACACCTTCCACTTTATTAGTCATTCATTGGCCCACGAGACTTAGACCATGTGCAGAACCTTAGTTACAGAGGCTGAAACTAGAGCGCCCCACTTTTCCCCAAAGTTCCAGTTCAATACTCCTGTTCAGCCAAGCACAGTATACTTAGAGGTTTAAGATTTAATATCTTTTAAGTTTAATCCCCCCTCCAAAAAAGTCATGACTTCAAAGACGGATTTCAGTTGCGTACGTTCCACCCCTTAAAAAAGCCACTAGTTATCAAAGAAAAAAGCATAAAGACACAACTAAGTAGACTTCAAGTGGTAGACAAATTATCATGCAAACATTTGGAGAACCATAAGCCAACTATAACTGATTAGGGAGAAGTGCTAGTCTTGCCGTCGAGGGTAAACGCACTCGGCTTCATAAGTGCTCATATGTTTGGCTAGAGATCACGGCCCTTCAACCGCGCCGCCATGATCTCTTGAGGGATTTACGGCTCACATTAGACCAACTCTTCTGTCATGTGACAGGGGTCTAAATTACAACTGTAACAGATGTGAGGTGGATTAGGAAAAGGTTCAAGCTGCACGCCTCTCTCATTGAGTAATTTGACCTAGTGGTCCGTGGGAAGATGCTCCCTTTGGGATGTTAAGGAGTGTATAGCTTTTTTTTCTATGGCTTATCCCAGTGCTATATTGCAGTGGGGGAGGGCTAGAGAACGTATCGGGAAACTTGACCTTTCACCTAAATACTATAACACTAAAAATATTACACAGATATATTACATGAAACAAACTTATCCTGTTTATAGCTACATTATTAAATTGCACAGCCTTCCTTGGTCAAAAACTGAAACCTATAAATATATTTAAAGAAAAACGTCAACTCCAGTTAGTTTTAGAAAGATGCTCACCGGGTTTTTCTTCTTCTTGTCCTTTTTGGCACTTGGCTTCCTGTTACTGACAAAGTAGTGCAGTGTGCCATACTCTATAAGTGCAGCGAAGACGAAGATGAAGCAGACAGACACGAACAGGTCCATGGCAGTCACATAAGAAACTTTTGGAAGGGATTTCCTGGCAATAGTACTCAGCGTGGTCATGGTCAGCACAGTGGTGATGCCTGGTTATGAGATTGGAGAGAACAGAGAAAATGAGACAATACAAGACAAAACACAAATGTTCAATTATAGTGCATTATTTTCATCGAGCTCGTGCTGGTTTTACATTGCATTCCCATTTCATTTGAAAAATGCTCTATAATTTTCTTTTTCTATATTGTAAAATTGATTCAGGTGTCTAAACACAAAGAAATGAAAATCATAACATGTGCCACAAATCTAATATTGTGCCCAAAATAGTTTCACAGTTGGAGGGAACCTGAAATGCCCTGAGATAAAAATTCAAACTAAGAGCGGACATTTTTAATAATTTTCACAGATCGTGCACCAGTTTTTCAGTGTGTTAATACATTTTTTAATCCATGCAGCCATGTGCTTATACATTTTTAAACCTGGAAACAGATGTGCTCCTTAATGTTTTAGTGTAGGAGGAAAAATTTTCACATTTACTGACTAGGAGAAAAAAAAATCACCAGAGAATGAATAAAATTGAACAGAATTGCTTATCTAAACCTCCATATGAAGGAAGGTGGGACATATTTTTGTTCAAACAACAAAACCAAAGTGATTATTTGAAGCAGCACCTACAATATGAATTAGCTGATTTTGTATCTAATAATGTTGTGTAGAAATATTAAGTTGTGTGACTGAAATACTGTAAATGTGTATGTATGTATAAAAGTATAGAGGAGGATTAACATTGGCTGTTTAATTGCAAGCTCTTAACAGTTAGACGCCCATGTGGGAGGAGTGAACAGCTGGTTTACTGTCCCTTTGATCCACATACTTTACCGGTTTAGCTGCCATTGACCACCACCCGGATATACTACATTCTTATCTGGTTACTCTCTCCCCTTACTCTGTCTGCCTTTAAGGGTGTAGGAGGCGGGGTGATAGCACATGATCGGAAGGTTCATTTATAAGTACAGAGATTACCAACACCAGTGTCACAAGCACCAACAAACAAACAACTAACAAGACCGCCTCCTTCCGTTAAATAGAGCATACATGTAAGGGCTTTTTATATAGAGGATGATTTATGTCTAAATTTAATGTGGACTGAAAGACATTCCGCCTGTGTCAAGATTAACGTTGGAGCATTGTGAGTGAATTGATATATTTCTGGATGGCATTGAAGGATTAAGAATTATGTCATCTGCATTAATCCGCCTTCTAACCACCTGGCTTCCTGTACCTCCCGCATCATCTTTCAAAGAAAATTAAGATATTTGACTCTTTGTATAATTTTAGCAGGGAATTAATAGTGTTATTGTTTCAACTGCAAATCATGTCTGGAGCTGCAGAAGCTCAAAACAACCTATTTTTAGAGAGATTAATGGTTGACGAAGTAATGATGATAGTGAGGCAGAATGAGGGTTTCTGCCTGCAGGGATTGTTTTACATTCAGTTATGCTCACTAATGATCACATCACATCGACTTGAGGTCAGGATTTAGAGCCTTAAGGGGCCAAAAGGAAAGCTGACTAAGGAATATGCTGAACTGCATCACAAGTGAACTTTTGAGGGTGTTTGCTGGACACCAAGGGCAAGTTCAAAAGTTGACAAATTTCCTTGAAATCCTTCCGTTTGCCCTTTTAAAAAAAAAAAAAAAAAAAATTCAGGGTCCCTTTATTGCATGCAGCGAAAAAGGCCACCTGCATTATTATTGTGCTGAGGCTGCATCTCTGCATCATCCCTGCTGTATTGCATAATTAATGCCTCATTAAGGCATGCATGAAAACATATGTGCCAGGATAGGCTCTTCTAATCAAGATGGACTAGATTCCTAAGCAGCTGCCCTGTCTCAGAGGGAAAAGGGGGAGGAGGAGGAATGATGGTGAAGGAGAAGATGGCAGGAAGGAGGAATCTTAAACAGACTGCTTGTCAGTATGAGGTGGTGTCTGACCACAAACAGGATTCTTGATGTGTTTCACAGGAGGGAGTAATTAAGTAGAGATGTCCTGATTCCATTTTTCCCTTCCTGATAGCTATACCAATGCCTGAACTCATCGGTGATACTGAAAACCTTCCCAATAGAAGTGTGTTAAAAACTATATACATTGTTTTTAAACACCTGTATACTACAAAACCTGTCTGAGTGCTACCACTGTTGTAAACCCATTTTAAAGCATGAATAAATACATACAGAGAATGAATCCCATAGAACTTTACTTCTATCCAGTTTAACAGTCAGTCAAATTGCCGATGTCTAGCTTTTGCTGATGTTACACTATCGGAGATTAAGTCTTCTTTGCAGCCCGAAAACAGTAGTTGCACATGGCCCGACCTGCTCTGCCTCTAACTGATTAGAACGTGTGGCCTTCATTGGCTTGGTTTTGATTTGTTTCAGGTTAGGGTAGGAATATCAGGGTAAGCAAATCAGAGTCAGGGTGAGTAGGGTGGGTCATGATTTTAACACCCTGGGAAAAAAAAGTTGCAAAAGGGACACTGCTACATGTTGGTTCTAATAAATTATGTGGTATTGGACAGGCATACTTTTAATGTGCAGTCATGCATTTTAGGAAGTATCAGAGGCATTTCTGATACTGTAAATTGGAACAACTCAATAGTTAAGGTCAGTGGACTGACTATAAGAATTAATGGAGGCAAAGGCTCAAGGCTTCATGGGCAGTTACAGAAAAAAGGGAGAAATGGAGCCGAAAAGAAAAGTATAAACAATTAAATAAAAATCGTATTTGTTCTGCTAACTGATGTCAGCATGTACAACAAGTGCTGAACATTTTTACCTAATGATGTCCTGGCAGGTACAGCATCCTTGTTGATCCAGAATGAGACCCAGGACAGGACAACAATGAGGGTGCATGGGATGTAAGTCTGAATGGTGAAGTAACCCATTCTCCTGCTCAGGTCAAAGAAGACGGTCAGCACCACATAGTCTCCTGGAGAGAGATGAACAGAGGAAAATAAAGAATGAGTGAGGGCATTGTGCACTGATACAACATAAGGGGTATGAATCATTTCACATTATCTTATTATAAGAAGGTTGTCAACACAGAAACACCAGGTGTAGATTAAACAAACTGTTAAGTCATGGACTGATCAATAGATAATGTTGTGTAACCAAAGTCTTCACTGAGTGTTTGCCTGAGGCAACTGGAGATCTAAAGTGAAACAGAGCGATTCAGAGAGCCAGAGCTGGACTTGCTTGGATACACACAGACACACACACACACACAAACCCTTGTCTCCTGCCAGTAGTTAGCTGGAACATGAACACCAGCATCCAGCTGATGATGAGCTGTCCCTGTGCTGGCTGTCTGACCCTGGCAGATGTTAGGTGTTAAGGGGTTGAGGTTAGCTGAGCCCAGATAGACCTGACCCTGACAGTATGGATCATCTGGCCTGCCTGTTTGAAATGATAGGGAAGCAATGCATGCACATACGAAAGCACACACACCTGCACTCGCGCAGTCATGCAAATGTGCTTCTCACACCCTTTCAAAGAGGGTAAATTAAAGCAGGTCACATCCGTGCCAGCTTGACAATGGAGCAAATGCCTGCCAACGATTACTGTCCTCTTTAGCTGTCCATCTATGTACCTGTCTGTCTGTTTCTCTTGGTTTAATGGCAGTTCACTGCTGGCCTCCAGCTCAGTCAGTTGTCTGCTAATTGATTAACATCAGACTGTTAACAGTGTCGGAAACCTCCCCTGGCCTTTCACTGCGGTTTGTAACCTGCAGGGCACAAGCCTACTCTCTGTCTCTCTAACCATGGATCTACAATGTGTGTGTGTGTGTGTGTGTGTGTGTGAGAGAGAGGGAGAGATAAGTGTGTGTGTGTGTGTGTGTGTGTGTGTTTAAGCACCCATGACACATGGAACAGTCTCTGCAGCTGGGGATTGAACAGCTGGCTAATAATTTTTCTCATGAGAAAAGACGCACAACACGTACTGCAGTTTAGTGAAAAACAGCCAACATCTGTGTATTTGTGTGTTAATGAGAGACAGAGAGAGAAAGAGATGAGACTGTCAGTGTTTATTACATCTGCGCACATGTGCACACTGTGTGAGTGAGTCCTTGTAGTGTCTGGACAGCGACCAAGTCTTTGTGATTTATCCCAGAATGCACCTCTGTTCACCCAGCCATTGATAGCATCATTAAATAAACCAAGTGCAATAACCCCGGCAGCACAACCATAACTGTTCATATCACCACGTGTGTTTTCTGCTGATGCAGGCAGGTGCGCGGCATATTACAATGCGTTGCCTTGGTTTGTAGGAGTACGAGAGACACATGAAGGCTGCTCTCAGGGGTCCCACAGCCCACTATTTTGTTTTTATTAACATTACATTAGCAGAAGCCCAAAACCGAGACCCCTGACAGCTGAAAAACTGCCGGTTAATACGCTTATTCCAGCTTGGTCAGCAGCGCAAAGCCTCCTTCACATTACCTCAGACTCTTAATGATAATGGGATTTCCACCACGGGGGTGAGGTCGACTGGTGTAAGACCCCGCTGCCATACGCCTCTCTTTGTCTGTTCGCCAGTTTCATTACAGGCCACAGCGCTTGCCAGGAAGACACTTTTGAAGAAGGTGTTATCGACCGATGCCCTCCAATCTGGCAGTCTGATGCATCTGCATCAGGCCACCTGCCATTATGGCTCTATAGTAATGCATCAGTTTGTTAATGACTTCCTGATTCCACTCACAACAAAATGGTTTCCAGTTCCATCACTGGTTTAAGTGTTTGGCTGGGATTTCACAACATTACTGTACAGGGAGCAAATACTTTAGTGCTCCAGATAAACAGTCCCAACACAATTAGTGGAGTGTGTGAACACAGTTTGGTTTGCAGTTATACTTAATTGCCTACTTGACATTTTTAAAGTGTCAAATTCGTTTTTTGGCGTCTTTCAAAGCATTCTGATGGTGTATGTTTGAAAGAACGTGTAGATTCCTTCAGGCTTTAAATATTTGTATTAACCTAATTGTAGAAAGCAATTCATGGATCTGTCCTTATGTGTTTCCACTTTGCACGCATGTCACATTAACATTATCTTCCATTATTAGTGGTATTATTATTAATGTTTCACACTATGCTTTGTGTCACACAGAACCTCAGCAAGCTTAAAACCTCCAAACATACAGTACAAGCAAACTCATTTTGCTCTCATCTTGCTGTTGTTGTTTGCTTAATTAGAGAACACGTTTGCATGTTCACATGCATGCCTGTGTGGGATGAAAGGTTCCTGTTTATTTCTCATAAGACTACAGCCGGCATATGAAATCATCCACACCTTTGTGCCTGTGTTCCTCCTAATGGGAGCCCTCAAACTAACCTTAACTAGAACCGCGCATCTGTCAACGCCAACAGATGAGGGTGTGTTCACAAGAGCGTTCACACTCTATCTTCACAGGGTCTATAGAAAGCGTGTTTTTTCAATGATGTCAAATTTACCTCGCGTGGGTCGACAATGAATACAAAGAAGCTGTCATACATAATGCTTATGCGTATGATCTCATAGCTTCTCGCATGTATTCGACAGGAGAGACCACATCTTCTGTGATCCTACAGGCAGCTTCACTCCTAATCACCAGTTCAACTTCATGTACTAATAACATAATTAATGACAAGTAACAAGAACACACAGAGTTCAGATTTCTGGCTTTTCTTTGGATGTCTGATATTAAAATTCACCCCCCAAAATTTATCCATTCCTTTCTGCTCATAATTCATAAATGAAAAATGCTGATGACAGCCGTGTGAAAAATCAACAATGCAGACAACAGCTCAAAACTATTGTTTGTATTAAGATATGGTTTGAAGTATTTTTATTAGGATCACAAATTTCCCTGGCAAAAGCGATTTACTACAAGCTGATGTAATCTACGGAAAGCAATAAAAAACTTGGCGGGGATGATCATTCATCAGAAAACAGAGCTGCTTTGCTGTTAAAAGCCGCAGAGACAACACACTCAACAGAATCAAACACACAGACACACACACACACACACACACACAGTAGAGGGGCCTTCTACAGTGGTGGAAATACAGAAAAAAAAGATGGATGTTTTATTATTATCAGAATACAGAAACGTTCCGTATTTGTCAGAAGTGTATTGAACCTGCGAGAAGGAATGTTGATCCCATTGTGGCTGTGCATTATTGCACAATAACCACAAGGGAGTTTATAGGAATGTAACATGGTAATTGAGGATTGCTGACCCGAAGAAAAGGAAAAAAAAAAAAATGCCACATGAGAATATCATTGTGCTGGCAGTCGGGCTGTAAATTGGTCAGGATATGGACGGGCAGGAGAGACCTGAGGCACATGCTGGCCATCCAATGAATGCAGACAAGCCAGACACATTGCTGAGCTGCTGACAGGCTGTCTTACTGAGCTCCTCTCCTGTCAGGGGTCATCTATATCAGAGGTGACAGCGGACGTTATTGTGCGTGTGTGTGTGTGTGTGTGTTTGTGAGACAGACAGGAGCTTTGCTAATGACCAGGGTTATGCCATGGATGGTTTCCAGGGTCAACAATACTTCCAGAGAATGTTAACTCACCACTTTCTGTGACATGACTGCAGGCTATATGCCAGTGATTAACAAGTTACAATGGCTTTGCATTTTTCCTCCACAGGCTACTGTAGCTGTTCCTTACCCGGCAGTGGGTGGCAAGATGATGTCACCGCGAAAAAAAAGAGAGGGAAGCAGCATTGTCATGGTGAGTAACTACAGCAACACAGCAGTATGATTAAACACCAGACAGGAGTCTGCAGAGTTTGATTGCCTTGTTGTTAACATCGTAGTGAATGTGACAGAGATAGATGATTATCCCTCTCTCAGACACACTAATAGCTCTCAAATTATTGAGAGCAAGACTGTTTATAGGATTTATGACAGGTAGTAAGAAGCTGCCAAAACTGTTTTCCTTGCCATTATATGAAGAGTTGTGGAGAAAGTGGAAAACTTAGTGGAACAAGTTTAAAAATTTGGTCGATCTATCATTAAAGCGTTTCTCAGATGCTGGAATACTGCCCAGGTAAGTCATTCAGTGATTAAACACAAATTTGTTATGATTATTCAAGTACAGATAATGTGGAATATTAGAGATATTAAAACTATATCCTGACACAGGGGCCCTCTAAAGGACGAGGCCTCAAGTGGCCAAAAGTGAAGTTGCCACCTTGTGGTTAAATTTTAATTATACTTTAGTGGCGCATATTACCAAACAAGTTTATAATTAATCAAACCACCACAAAGTAATTAACAAACAAACCATGTAACAGCTGCCCTCTTGGCCCAATTGGTAATCCAGCCTCGGCAGCCAACTAAATAACACTTCTATTTCAAGCTACAAACAAACATCTTGTTTATTCCTTGTCTTCATATAAATTGTTTTAGTTCTGTGCAGATATTTTCAGACAACCCAAACTCCATCAGCGAGTTTACTTCCATCACGTCATATAATTAAAACCATAGGCAACACATTCACAAGCCCCTTCCCTCACTTCGCACTCCGCTTTATCCACATTCCAGCTTACTTCATCTAAAAATGGCTTCATTATTTCTTATTCACACGCTGAGGAAAGATGCGATTCACACTCATTATATAAGCTCCAAGTTCTAAAATTGAACTCTCACACCCCATGTTTTCTCCCCATGTTTAATACACACACCTATTTGGTCTTATTTTCTGTTCTAGCTATTTTGGCCAGGTGACAGGACTTAAGCAGTCACGGCACTGATGACTCGATTTAATTGTCCCATTTGTGCTTCTTTAAAAAGGACGGATGAGCTGCAGCTCAAAACAAATACAGCCTATTTAGGAAAAGTAAAAGCAAAGAGATGAGGAGAGAACATGATGCTGTAGCAGTGACAGAAAACTGCAGATAAACACAGGACACAATGTTTTATAGAGGCCTCTATAAAACAGCTTTGATTTATTTGAAATCTATTTTAAATGAATGAATGACTTTAAATCATTTTCAGTGGTTGAACTGCCAGCCATTTTAAGTTTTAGCTTTCGCCTTCCTACACAGAATACTGATTGTCTCTTTCCAGGCATAAAAAGACTCTCTACACAAATATGAGTTACGGCAATAACAGCAATTTGTTTGCAATAAATATCAGAAGCACTATGTAGTTAGCTTCAGTTGTAATAACCATCGTGGCTCAAAAGCCTGCGGAGCCTCAAACAGAAAATCGAAGGGCAAAGATGTCACAGCGCTTGCCATATTTTTTTTTACAACTGATGATAAACTGTTACTGTTGCTCATTGTTGCTGATTGTTTCTCAAAGATGCTGCAAAAAACAAACAAACAAACAAAAAAATCCTCCCACATGTCCTCTTTAAGAAGAGAATTTCAACTTTGGCATTTTATGATGCGATGTTTCCGAACATTTGGACTTGTTAACTGATGTTCTCATTGAGCTTTGCAGATTAAAGTTGCCTACTGCATTGTCAAAGATCACAATCGAAACTGAGACACTGCTATTTTAGATTAGGATGAGTCAGATAAACACATTTTGCATAACGTATACCAAGAGGAATCAATTTACAATTACTATGCCTCGTAAGTCAGGCAATAATAGAAAAACTCACTATTACAGGATATCTTCAGGATGAAGTTTTATAATGGCACAATGTACTGGTCTTTACAATAGCAATAATGTAATTTAAATTTAAATTCGATGGATAAGCTAAGACAAACACTGTATAAGCCAAGACACTTCATTGCCATTGGCTTTGTGCTGTTACAGATCTCGAGTTTTAAGCTTTTAAATCTAATTAATCATATTTGCCCAAAACTATAGCACTGATATATGTATGTGCATACGCATATTGAGTATCATTTTCTTTTAAGTACCTTAATAATCAAAAAGCTTTGCCAAAACAGCACTCCCAGAAATTGTGTGCTGAAATATACTGCTATTTTCAATGCAGTATACCTTATACGCAAATCTGCTCCTTGAGTTTAAGTTCATGCATGACCCCAGCTAGTCTGTATGAATATTAACAATGCATTCCCTGATACACTGATGTTCACTGAAATTAAATTTCTCTGTAGCCTTTGCTAAACTTCCTGGTAATAAGCCTCTGACACATTGTAGTATTTGTGACATGCATTAACATAACATGCACAGATAAGACATATTTTGCTCGTTTCGAGGCTTGGGAAGGTAATAGCTTATGTCACATATGACATATAAATATTGATTCTGCAGCACAATAAGAGAAAAAAGCATTTCACTTTGTTAAGTGCTTTCCTTGAAGTCATGTAATGTGCTGCAGTGTCATTATGATTCATGAGAAACTGCTGCTTCTATTTTAATAGCAATTCTGAGATTTATCCTCTTATGAAACGTCTTTAAAACCAACAAGACACACAATGTTCTACTTACCGTATCCTTATTCTTATGGCTATTTACTTTGAAACTCTGGGTTGCAGAATATTATGCATGGCCAATAAGCTGAATGAGAAGAGTATCTAGGACCCAAGCATGGAACTTTATAACAATTTATTGAGCAATGAGAGGTTGGCCTTGGAACAATTGCTCCACAGAGTGGCATCAACTTTGGAGTGGTTTTAGCATCTAAACCAGCTCTGACTGTCTCAACAGGGTAGCAAGAAGAGAGTTTAGTTTATGTGCATGTGCAGGCAGATGCAAGCGACAATACACAAACAACTCTGCTATAGACTATAGAAATAGATGTTGCAATGTAGAATTTCTGAAATCCCTCATTTCTGAAATAATAAGCCCTCTTGTTCTACATTAAAATAACACTTTTTACAGAAATACTGTACTGTACCTTCTAAAAACTATACGCTAGCTACTATTTCCAATTCAGATTCAGGTACTTGTGTAATAGCATCTATTTTACAGTATGAGAAAGGCTTCTTGGCTCGAAATGTCTATTTAAGTGGCAGTATGTAACTACAGTACATAAAAAAAAAAAAAAAAATACTGTACTTATCTACAATTTTGAGGCACTTGTACTTTACTTTTTTCTACTACTTCACAGTTAATCTTCACTACATTTATTTGACATCTACTTGTTACTTTGCAGACATTTAAATACAAAATAAATGATCAGTTCATAAAATATGATTCATTGTTATAAATTAAACTTCCAACAGTAAATAAAGTAATTAAATCAGCTCCACATTGACATGATACATTGAAATATTGTTTATAGGTTAAGGCACCAGTAAAAAAATCAAACAATACATGATGATACCAAAAGGAAATGAGCAATTCTCACATATTTTACATTGTGGGGACCTTTACTTCTTCCACCACTGGTCTAATTGCTAATATTATCAATTAATTTCCCCATTGGTTTCGCGATTCATCTTTTTGTTGGTAAACTTTTTGAAAAAAAATATTTCCCAGAGCCCAATGTGACAAATTCACATTGCTCTTCCTCTTGTATGTAGTAGTTGTAGTAGTAGTATTAGAAGAAGCAGTAGCAACAGTGGCAGTAAAGGTAGTTGTAGTACCAGCAGGAGCAGTAATATTTCTCCAAGTGTCCAATAAAACATTTCATCATGAATTACAGTATACGTGGGACTATCTCTTTTCCCACACCTTTAGGCTTACAAAGTCTCTCACTCTCTCCCTCTGTCAAAATGTAAGACCAAACCCCATCAACCGAAGTCTGACCTTCCAGAGCTTCATGCTGTTACTGTGAAAATGATGTTTCTGAAAGATGGCTGCACCAGCACAAGTCAAGAAGGACACAAACCTCCAAAATTGGCATCTCTGACAGCCGTGACCTGTTTTGGTATTGGCTGAAAAATCCTCCTTTTTTTTTCTCTCCTCTCTTCCATTTTTTTCCCCCCCTGATTCTCTCCGCCCTGTGACCTCCATCTTTGCCTACCGGCATCTCGACCAAAAAAACAGGAACAAACAACACCCTCACTTATTTACGTCCTCTTGCTTTCCCCATCTTTCTCCCTCTTGCAAATTAGATGACTTTAATTTTGTAGTCAATGTATTCCTGTGTCCTAGTTTATCGCCCTGAAACTCGTGTTGCAACTGCAGCTGTGCTGCGGAAGGGTTTGGTGTCATTGAAGTGAATGAAAAAAATGTACACTGTGGACATTTCTATTCGCATATTAAAGTAGAAGAGGTTATGACAGCGATGTGCTGCCTTTGATACTGAATATAATTCTATTTCACAACCTTCACCCACTGCCTTCAATCCATATTCCTGTGTGCTTCATAGTCTGCCCTCCAGAAAGGAACAAACCCCACAGAACACTGAGAGGACTGCCAATCTAACATACCACAAAATAATCTATTTCTCTAAATCTGTGCTCTCCACAGGCGCTCTTTTTTATGCAGGTGGTGGTCGATGGGGAGGAAAACAAGAGCCTTATTTTCCCAAAGCAATCTCTTCTCCTATGGCCTATCACCATTCCCCGTTTTCAGGTTTTAATTACTGGCTTATTAGACTGTCAACTGAGAAAGGCAGAGAGAGAGAGAGAGAGAGAGAGAGAAAGAGAGAGAGGGAGAGCAAGAAGGGGGGATGGGGGAAGGTAAAAAGTAGGACACGGGAATACACCAGGCGCAAAATAAAAATCATCTCTTTTGCAAGAGTGAGCAGGGGGGAGAAGAGGTGGGGTTGGGTGGGTTGTATAGAGTAGACACTTGTAAATGTGAATACTGTTAGTGTATAGGGCGGGTTAGGATGTGTGTGTGTGTGGAGGACGGGAGAAGGGACGGGGAGGAGTTTAAATTGGTATTTAACTTCACAAAAGGAGGATTCTGGCTGAGTCATAGCATTTTTCCTCCCACTCCTGCCCATCACAACTATCACCCAGAAGCAAAAGGGAGAACACACATGGAGAGAAAGAGAGAGGGGGAATGGGCGGGGGAGGGGGGGGTGAAGGGAGGAAGAGATTAGAGACAGCAGCTATTATAGCAACCACGGCTAATGCATTGTTTTAGCACTCCTTAACCTTTTTCCCTCAGCAAAGACAGAGCTATCGTCATTTGATGAAAAGCTGCAAGGTATTATTACTGTGATTAAATTACTGTTTTCATATACAGCATAGAGTCATGGATAACCTATTGTGCACCGATTGTGTAATATTCCAATTTGTCTGCATATGTCTGATATACTTTCAGGACATAAAGAGATTTTAATAAACTTATTAAGATGGGCGGTTTCACCTCCACTGCACACAGCATACAAATTTAAAACCTTTTGTTTCACAACAGAGACTTGACATAAAGCTGACAGGAAACCTTTGATAAAAAAACATTTTCCTGCTCTGTATGTATCTGCATATTCGTAGACTTCATACATCTCCTTTTTTAACTTTGTGTGAATTATTCTGAGGATGAAGTGTTACTCATCAGGACAATTTATGCATCCAAAACTGGAATTATTTCACACAATATGCTCGAGCTTTCACAGGTGTTTTATTCGATCAGGGATGCAATGTTTCAGAAACAATAAAAAAAACTAGTGGCATTTTGGTTTTATTGCTTTTTGTCTCCCTCCATCTTTTTTGATTAAACCAGGCAGGTGGTGACAAGCGTGCTTGTCTCTGTAGCATGTTTCTTTTTTTTCCTCTTTTTTTAAGGGACGTGATAACATATTCCCTTTAATTTGCTTTGGATTTCTGCTATTGAACCCACATGTGACGTGATCATTACCACACCACCCCTGCGTGATTTCACAAACCTACTGACACCGAGACAATATTGCCACGTTCCTGTCTCGCCTCTATTTTAAGTAGATTGCCTCGAAGGAACAGCTCTTCTCTTTAGCAGTGCAATAATAATGCAACACAGCCTTGATGAAATCTAACTCATCATTACATACTCCTGACAAAAAAAACCAAATGTTATCTGAGGACCCAACAATGAAAAAAATATTTTCTTACATAGACCCCTCATTAAGATACATGAACCCAAATGTGATACCAGAGAGACGGATGTAGGGAACTCTTGGCAACTTCCATTATTTTGTTGCTGCAGAACTGTATCTATTCTCGTTGTGTGCGAAAGTGTGTAGGAGTGTAGTTAAGGATTAAATTATGGTGTAGGTCCCCATTCGCAGCACCAAGGGACTAAAGATAGAACAATGATGCACTCTGCCATGCTATAAGGGGAATCCTTTGGCTTGTCAGAGAATGACTGTGCTTAGCATGAGTGTGTTTATATATATACACCGTGCGCATGGGTGTTCATGTGTTTGTTTCGTTGACTGTTTCCTCTCGCTGGGTCACTTTCTTTCAACCACGATGCCTCCAGATTCGCCCCATCAAAGAATCATCTGCAAACTGCGGAGCTCCGTAATCGGTAAAGGGCCACTGATGTGTCCCTGGGCTTTCTCCACTCAAACTGAATCACACAGGCGGACGCACACAGACAACAGGGCTGCACGCCATGGCTTTTGGAAGGTCACTCTATGAATAGCTTTCAATACATAAAAAAAAAGACCAGATCCGGTGAAGAGCACACACTGAAATGTGCATGCAAGCAAATGGACACATAGGAACATGCATTAATTTATGGACATGGGCACAGACCAAAGCACTCCGAGTTCTGTCAAACACACACAGATATGTACCACTGGCTGACGCACACATCGTACATTTGTGCTCAGCTAAAAGCTCATGAACGACCTCGTGTCCTGCTGAAACCATCTCATGATTCACTGCCGAGGAAAGTGAAACTAGTTGCAAAACAAGTCAGAAAGACAGCAAATGGCATCGGCCGATATGCTCGAAAGGAAGAGCTTCTTGCCTCGATGCTTTTTTAAGCTCATTTATTCCATTAATGTGCTGGGAAGACAGTTAATGGCCGCAAAGAGACTCCTGTGATAGTTCATGTAAATGCACCACACTGCCTATTTTTATGTGACTTTAGACATAAAGAAGACAAATCACCCATTTCTTGACAAAACAAATGATACATCTTGGTTCTCCCCTTACAATATATCTTCTTTTACAGCCTCTCTGTTTGTCAAAAGACAATGCATTAATGCAACTTACAACTGTAAGACTATAAGAGAGAGTATACTGTACGTATAATAAGGTTGCATGTATAATTATTATTATATTTCAGATCTGAAGTGCAAAGATGGAAAAGTTAACCCATTTTTTTTTTTTTTTGTTTGACTGTTTGCTTGCAAAAAGCTACCAAAAGCTACAAGTTTATTTATCTATTTATTTTATTGTTGGTTATATTGTTAATTAGAGTTTCCATAATATAGCCTCGGATATAGTCAATCCACACATTTTGCTCATAGTGTCACATCCTTACACACTTGACCTCCACTTGACCACCACGACTACCATCTCTTTCCATTTTTATTCCCTTCACCCTTCTGTATTGTTTGTCCACTCTCTCTCTTTCCTCTCTGTCCTTGTCTGAACTGCAATGTTCATCCCTGGCAGATGGGTAAGAACACAGCTCCCAGCATCAAGCTTAACCCAGTTGCCGAGGGGTTAAATTTTGTATTCTGTGTATCTAGTAGCTTTGTTGTCCTACATTCAAATCCTCTGTATCTCCCATAACTTCTCTATGTTCTGTCTACCGGTGCCCTTTCAAGGGCCCTTGCTTGTCATAAGCAGCAGGGAATGTTTTTTTTTCTTTTCTTTTTTTTTTTTTGTGTGTTTGTGTTTGTGAATGCAGGTATGGGCTTTCAGGCACTACAGGCAGCCCTGATGTGAAGTGACATGTTATGAGACCAAGCCTTTGGACACTGGCTGAGGGAGGGAAGAGTAACTAACAAAAAAAAAAACAAAAAAAAAAATGACATAGCCTTTATAAAGAGCTAAAACACAACTGCATCAGTCATGTCTCTGCTCCAGCCTGGTGTAATTACACTATCACTCAATGGTTCTTTAATCACGCATCACTTTTTAAAAAGAAATCATCCTGTATTTTAAAGAGAGATACTCACAGACATATGCACAGCAGACATAATGTGGAAGAGTTGTAGGCTGGCTTGTCTCAAAGAATGAGAGAATCTTTCCCTTTGATTATTTGCTACAGTCATCATTGTCTGGATCAGGCCAATTCACCTGCCTTCCTGTCTACTTAACTTCCCATTATACATGCCTCTGTTGCCTCACCTGACTCATTTCAACTCAGTTTAACTGCTAGAGATACCAAAACTCCTTCAAACGAAAAGGAATACCAAAGGATAAAATCATGGATTCAATTTAAATCAACCATTTTTTATGAATCTTACTGCAAAATAATTACACGTAATAGTGTCAATACACATTTAGTTTGACAGCAATCTGAATTGTATTGTCATAAAAGTGGATTCATCAGGTCAGAGCTGAAACATCAAGTGTTTATTATCAGAATATTCACCTGCATTTAAAACAGAGTACAAACAGAGATGATAATGATACAGCATATTAAGGAATATTTCTACATTTCCAGCACACCTTTCAGCAACACTACCCGCTGCATGGTGAGTACTTGAGATGACTGGGTAATTATAGGGCCCTAACTGACTGCTTTTTGAGACAGATGTTGTGTTCATGAATCCTGAAACAGGTCAGATACCCAAACTGACTGCAAAATGAGACAAGAGGTCTCTCAGCCACAGTCAAGGTTCTCTGTTCTGACAAGGGAGCAGATGGCTGTTTGTGGAAATAACAAACCAGATCAGAGAGAGAGAGAGGGAGAGAGAGCAAGTCAGGGGACACTGCAAATTCTCCACTACAGCTCATCACAGATTGCCTTTTCGTGTTGTCACTTGGACAATGTTTTGATTAAAACAGAATTTTTTTAATTTTTTTTTAATCAACCTGCACCACCACCGTTTGAGCATTTGTTCTCTTGATCCACGTGTTCCGCTCACACCAAAGCACGTGGTTACCTCTTTGTGTGCGTATGGGCGTGTGTGAGTGTAACGTTGCAGTGACACTCTGTTGAACTGTGGTGGATTACAGAACGACTGGATGAATTCAGTTACTCCCATGGCTACTCTGTGTATGAAGGTATAAGAGTGCACATTTCTGTGTATTTCTGATAGAGCTTGGTTTGTTGGCTGCCACTGGAAAGTGAGCAGAAGTCAGATTCTGTGTGTCTTATATTTATATGGAGTTAGTTATTTTTATGTATGTAACTTAAAAAAAAAACATTCTTTCCCCCGATCAATACTTACATAACAGATAAACTAGGATGAATGGAATATTCAATAAAAAAAAGGTAAAAAACAAAACAAAAAAACAAACTTTATTTTGTTAACGGGGAAACAATGACAGTTTTTCTTTTTTAACACTCTCTAAATTTGCAGGTTTAAACAAATAACTGCTGAAGCAGCTGTATTTAACAGTACAATGTATGATGATGATGATGATGATGATGATGATGATGACAGTATAATAATCAGTTTCTCTGGATAATGCAGCTGATCTAATGAGAATGAACTCTCCTCTGGCCAATGTTAATCTCTGCAGAAGGCTTTCTTTCCTTCACACCACAGACAAGCAGAAAAAAATCCACATATTTCCTTGCAGAACATTAGATTACTTACTGACAGCTCATGAATATAAACAAACATAAGCATATGTATGCAAACATGGTTTTGGCCCTCCTCTAAAACATCAACACCGTCCAGGGAAAGCAGCTGTTTTTCCTCAAGCAAACATTCATATTCCTGCATCGTTCTGAATGGAATCCAGCCAGTACATGAGTGATGCACAGTTTCTTTCTGTTATATTTCTGTTATTTAATAGGCACCACATTCTTTAAAATTCACCATTGTTAGCATGCCACGAAGGACATTTCACTCAGGTGTGACAGCAGTAAAACAGGAAGTATGTGAGGAGGTCAATATTTCGATGATATTCTGGCAAACAGTGAATGCTTTTTTTTTTTTAGGCCTCTAAGATGTATTATAACATTTATAACTAATCCTCATTGTACATTACAATCTGGACAATTATTATATCCACAGAATGGAATACAATGTGGAACAGCAGAGAAGGTAGACATGTAACAGATGATGATAATAATAAAAAATAAAAATAAATTAAATTTAAATTAAACTGGGAATAAAATTCCTAGTCTACATCATTGTTTTTTTTAAGCATTTCAGGTTTAGAGTATGTGGATTTATAACATTAGGACTGCATGCAGATAAGTCAATGTAAATATGTCAAGTGACAAAAATGTTGAACTGATTTTCTTAACTAATACTCAAATGTATGTTTTCATTTCAATTAAATCTTTTTAACATGTATCTGCATGGGTGTGTAATAGAGGTCATGTTGCACTCTGATGCAGAAAGAGTAAATTACACATTCTCAGTGACAGAAGTGGCTGTAAAAATAAGAAGAGTTTGAATTCACAACTTCAACCATGAGTTTCAGTATATAATTAAAAACCACCAAGAAAGGTCTTAACCAAAAACAATTGTGTCATGCATGTGTGAGGGATAATAGTCAGGACAAGCCATAGAAAAACTTGTATGTGCATGAATACTGTTATCCACTTTTTACAATGCATCTACAGATCCATGTGTCATCACACTCTGCCAGCAAAAATATGGTTTTCCAGTAAAAATCCGTCTGCCAATCCCACAGGGGGAGTGATATATACTGTACAGTAGGTAACTCTTATGGATTTTTCTTGAGGCAGCGGAAAGTGGATAAAAACATTATGGGTCATGTTCCTGTTTCTCTAAAAGTTCGTGTTGTAACCACTAGCAACAGATCACTCTAAAGATTAGCAGTGACTGTTTACAGATCAGGCCTGGAAGATGAAAATAGTAATTTTGAGAGAATCAGAGAGAGACTTTACTTTAATTTATAACGTGTTTACAGTCAGTGGCATGCAAAGTTCAGCTGATAATAATAATAATGCCTCATATATTTTCATATATGAAACTCCACCATATCATCACATTAGGGTGATGCTGCCTGCACGCTCCTGCCTCCATCAGATTAAATGTGTCATACCCAACATGAATGTTGTGTTGTGTGGAATTGCTATTGCGTCGCAGCTTTCAGTCCGATGACAGAAGCAGGATGTCACTTGCATAGAACACGTGTATTCAGTCAGCCATTACTGAATAAGTGAGAAAAAAGAGGCTTGTTAGAAAAAAAAACAATCATTTTCTTACCTGAGACAGTCCTGACAATCTCAGAGGTGTTTCTCAGACCCACAAAGGAGAACTGGTAGAGCCTCCAGGAGCGAATGTCCCCAACCTCAACTGAGCTCCTTTTCCACTTGTACACAATCTCCTCCCTGGGGTAGCCATCTGATCAGGAAAGAACAGAGCTTAGTTAAAACATGGAGAGGAATGGAGAGAAGTTTTGTACAAAAATGGCACATTTTTTTCCATCCCTTTAAGAACTATCATAAGATCTGACTCTTTCCATAAGCTCTGTGCTATATAAAATGTCTTCAATATAGAATGAAACCATAAAGCACACTCTGTATTTCACAATAATCCGTACCCACTAAGTCAGCTAGCTTGCAAATAAACTGTTTCATGAAAAGGAAAAAAAAAACATTATATAACTGACTACTGCACAACATGTTGACAAGATATCAAGTCGATCTGTGGGGAGCAAACTTCTTTCTTCTGTAGCACTGAGCTGACTTATAAGCAAAAGTTACAAAATTGATCCAAGGTTGGCTATGAGTTGTATTTCAGTGATTTTATTACCTCAAGAGGATGCTCTCTGAATGTGAGAATCCCAATAACAATCTTACTTGTCTGATACAGATTCACTTAGACGAGTAGATGCATTTTCATAATCAAATCATACTTGTTAGTATTGAATTTATATCTGGTGTCCGAATTTCGGGGGAAAAAAAGGCTTAGTTGACTTTCTTTTAAACTAATAGTAAGTTCTATTTGGAATTGGGCTTCTTATCCTGTGACAGGATGTGCACAGGTGTTAAAGTCTGAATGTATTGATCTTCAGTCTGGTGATGAGCTGTGTGCAGCAGACGACGGATTGGATTGAATAATGCACATGAAAGTTCCACAGTGCAGACTCTAAATGGCTTTATGACTAAAGTGCTCTCAGCCATCCAGTAATGCTGGACCCCAGAGGAGCGGGCGATGGAAAGATCTGCATGTTTGCCACATTAGAGCCAGCCAGGCAGGCCACCCTGCTCCTTTGCTGGCAATGCATTCAGGGCAGATAATTGACTCAGTCCTCTCGGGATGCTCCTGGAGCTCAAAAATCACTTTGGAACTAGTTGTGTGGTAGAAATTAAAATATTAAAATTTTGGGTAAATTGAAATAATATACTGCACATGCTGAGATCACAGCATGATCATGTCTGGCCACGGTCAAAACCACCACAATGGAGGTTGCACTGGCAAATCTACAGTACTCTGTTGCTTTGTGGCACGTGTTGAGAAAATATGCCGCGTGATGAATTACTGCACACACTGCTCCGCCTGCTGCCTCTGAGAATGAGCTCATGTACTGTACATCAAGCAATTTTCAAAGTTCTGAAAACATCCATGGCTTTCATCAAATTTAAATGAATGCTTCTGTTCCATTTTTAGGCCTGCTACCCCCCCGGTCTCTCTTTCTTGTTGCTCTGGAGCTATTTAGGAAGCTTTCTCCCTAGAGAATATCCCCTGGTGCATCTCTCTGTAGCTCTATAGCAGTCTCATTAGCATAACTTACCCCCCACCCACTCCACACACAAGGTGGGACTGACTCATTTGGACTCGTGTCACTTTTTTTTTTAAACGTCTTTTAGAACAGTATTGACAAAATGCAGGAAAATCAATCAGTGCTTTGCCTCTGGTCGAGGTGACAATGAGACATCATCATCATCATCCTTTTACTGAAAAGCCAATACGTGAATGAATGAATGAATGAGTTTTTGTTCATATCTTGCACATTATAATGCATAAATCCAGACATCTTATATCTTTTACAGAGCTCTTTAAAGCCTGAAATAGCATTTTAGCTAGCAAAGACAGCAAATATGAATCATCTTGTTATTTTTTAGGAGAGTACTGCGGCTTGAATCCTTCTTGATTTGACATGTTGCATAATTATTCTGCAAATGATGTCTTTGTTAGGCTCATATGTTGCTTGCTCATGGCCACGGTGTGTGTGTGTGTGTGTGTGTGTGTGTGTGTTTAAAATGAAGCAGAGGAAGAGAGGGCGGGGTAAGACAGTAGGGTATCAGCATATGGCCAAACTTACAGCTTGAAAACTCCAGGGGACATGAGTGCTCATCCATTGGGAAGTTGTTCAGTTTAAGCTGGCACTCTGCATCGATGGTCAACCTGCAGAGACACAATATTTGGATACACTCAGTTACTATAGTAAAATATATGCATAAATGTAGATTAAACTGGCATAGCAGTCACAATACAATAGTTTAGATTAAGGAGTGTGTTGTAAGAGTCAGAATTAAAGCGCTAACCTTATCTGTACTAACACACGGAATTATTAATTAAAATTTCACTCAACTAAATTGATGTTTTTCACAGCAACACGCCCGTCTCTCCTTTTCACACTTGAGGGAGTTTGAAGGCAAAGTCATTAAACTTCGCCTTAATGAGAGAATGACCTTAAATGACTTTACCCATCCATGCACTCGCTATTGTCATGTATCATTGTCCTTCCAATCACAGCGGTCATCCTAATTAACCAGTGGTTAAATTCTGAGTTCCTTTAACAAATTAATGAAGTGGAGGGGTAGTGTTCTGCGTAGCAGAACATCCATCACAGCATGATTGAGTCCAGAAGAGTTCACTTTCTCTCTTATTATCATTGATGATACATTGTGGTGTCAGTGTAAACGTCTGTTGTATTTATGATGGCATGCAAAACATGATAATAAGCACAATTAATATTTCCCTTCAATCCATCTCCCTGTTTTACAAGTTTCACATGTTGTTAGTTCCTCTGGTCTGGCACTCACAAACATAACGCAGCCATGTAATTACTGAGCTACAATTTGGGGGCGAAAAGGCAAATAATTGTGTCATACTTTCAACCTGTCAGAGCAGTAACTTCCTGGCTACTATATTTGTCCAGACTTAAGCTCTTCAGGCAAGAATGGGCCACTAGACTATAAAGTATTATTTATATTATATATTATATATAATATTTATAATTTGTATAATATTTATATTATTGCAAAAAAAAAAAAAAAAATCAGAGCATTTCAGAAACTCAAAGAAAAAAAGAAAAAAAAGAAATGATACAGTCCCAGTGTTCCCTTGTCACTAACAACTTCCTGCCTCATTCAGTAGGACAGAGTTCCTGCACGCTAATTAATGTCAAATTTAAAATGCCGAAATTTAAAATTGCCTTGGGCCTGTTCAGGATAATCAGTACCATGAATCATTTATGTAGAGAGGCCGTAAATTGTTAGGTGCTTCAAATAAACGCATTGCTTGATGCTTGTGGTGGATCCCAGGAAGAGGAGGAAGCACCCTAGTGGCAACAAATTGATAATAATACACATACAAAATGAAGTGCTGAACATATGTTATTAGTTCTTAGTCCACCTTTGATGCTAGAACTGCAGGGATGAGTTTAGTTACCATGTATATGCACTGTTATCTGTTGTTCTACTTTATTCAGCTGATAGTAGTATAATTAATTGTTTCATTGATTTTTTTTCTCCATTAAATCTGTAATTAAAAGCAATTAAAAATCAAAAAACATGATATTTAATGGCAGAGGGAACAACAACTGTCAGTTTCACCTTTTAGTGTGATCAAATGATGATGATAACTCATAAGTTGAATAATTCTGTCACCCAATCAAGCAAACTGTGGGTGTCAGATGGATGAAACATACCCAAATCGATTCTATCACTAATATCTCATCTCAGGCATCCCTGATCTTCTACCTGAGGGTGTAGAGTATTCGACCATCATTCCAGATTCGAAGCATGCGATTGGGCGTGGTGATCCAGTGGGCGTCAGCCTTCTTTGAGTTGCGGAAAAAAGTGTCTGGGATCCAGATCTTCCCGACCATGTTGCTGTTAAGGCGCAGGACCTTCATCGTGCTGTTGAATTTTAACCTTCTGTCGTACCAGGTCTGAGCAAAAAATATGTCGATGGTGTATTCCTGAAGACAGATAAAACACAGTTTGACTGGAATTGTTAACATTGAAAGCTGAACATACTTTATGTAACACACAAGATAAAAGTCTGTTTGTCAAGAACACCTTGCACACAGTATTGTTTGCAGTCAGCGCTGTCACCAATGTGTAGCTTTGTAACTGTGTGATGCAATGAGATCAAATCGAATTGTGGGCTGCAAAAGCACTTCTCTGTTTCTTCTGTCTGAGGGGAACTTTTCTATGCCAGTGGAAACTTAAAGCTGGAACACGTTTGCAGACATTTTTTCCTCAGACAAGATGGTGTATATTCAGGCCAAGAAGTCCTTTTGTCCCTACCTAAGAGCACTATGGAAAAAAAAAAGACCATCCTGACGCCCTCAACCTGAAAATTAAATGTTCAATGGCGCAATTAATAATTCCCCTTGTTTGGCTCGAGTATTATCTAACCTCATAACCTGCTGCCTTGGCAGCACTTTGTCCTGAGCTTGACAAAACCCTCTGCCTCCTATTCAGCCCCTGTGAGAGCCGTGTGAGAACATACATATGAGGGATGAAAACATAGGCGATAAAGGCACGGACAGAGTTGAAGAGCTAAGAGTAAAGGTGAGATGTGAGAGCGTAAAGGAGAAGCAGCGAGTGAGAGAGAGCATTTATTTTGTTATTTGGAATGGTAGTGTCCTGAGGTTCAAAGTGAAGTACAGCAGGAGAGGAGAAAAAAATCTGGGGATTTGTGTGCAAGAGGGCATAAAGGCATTAACTTTCTGACAAAGCTTAGCCCAACAATAAAGCCTAAATCCATGCCGAAGAGTCCTAAACGAGATTTGAAAAATAACATTTTCACCAGGCAACATTCCCATCCTTTTTTTCACAAAGGACAGACAGACAGTTCAAATCCAATGATGAGAAAAAGATTGAATGCCTTAGGATCTTCATGTGGACCCTGCTGAGTGGGATAAACTTCTATTTATTTTTTTATTTTTTTTCTATAACCTACATATACTCTGGGATCTTTCACAGTATCACACTTCCTTCAGTTCAAACCGCTGCATGCATGTGAGAGCAGCTAAAAACTGCTCAGCTCAGTGGCTACAAAGCATCACATTTATGATTCTATTTCTTCTTCAAACCTTTTCTCTTAGTCTGTTCCATCCCTTATTCCTCTCTCACTTGAGTTGCCATATTTCAAAGATTCCTAAAGCATAATTCAATTTCGCTATTTATGTAGTGCCAAATGATCACAGAGGGCACTTTTCATATAGAGCAGGTCTAGACTGCATTCTTTGTAATTTTATTCACAGACCCGACACGGGGCCAATTAGCCCCAACAAATAATAATAGTAGTAATAATAATAATGGTAATTGTAGAAGTGGGAGTTGTGCAGGAACATGGAGGCAATAGTTGCATCATCAAAAAAAAATTCAGAATCTACCAACCTCACTACATTTGTCCTGTCATAGTGTGAATGCACAGGGCCCAGACACGCTCATTACATATAAATGTGAAGCAATCAGTCTACATGTCATGTTAGCAGAATGCTTTCGTCACACACACACACACACACACACAGACTCGCATGCACGCAGGCTCCCTAATGTGAGCACAAGCACACATTTTCTAACTGATCCCATCAATGCTTCTCTTCCAACTTCACTGTGACTGCAGTTATTGAGAGTGGGTGTTTTAGCTAAGACTGAGTGAAATGGAACGTCACCCCCATGTAGAGCAGCCTGCTCTGCAGAATCACAATAGAAGAGGGTTCTCAGCGGGAACGCGCAACAGAGAACAATGACACATAAAAACGATGCTGATGTGAAGTTTTTTTTCTAATCCTATTCTCTCTCCTTCAGACATTTTCCTCTCAATTATCAGATGATCTGTTCAGCCCTGTTTTGCTCATTACTGCAACACTATATATTCTATTGCTATTTCTCAGTTTTCAAACGTATAATTCATGTGTTATTGTGCATTGTAGCAACATTACCAATGGTAATCATAAAGCAAAAACAACGGGGGGTAGGGGGACTTGAATCTACCCCAATCTGATAGTTGAAATTTAAAATTTCCAACACTTTCAACTCTAAAATAGTTATTTTAATTAATATGAATACGTTGCTATGATTTTTGGAAGCTGATACTGTACTAATAATCAGTTCTCCCACTCATATTGGCTGGAACTGTGTTGCACAAATGCTACATTGAATTGGCTTTGCAGACATAACAAGCTTCTTCCATCTTACGGTGATACATTTGGTGTATTTATATGTATGCACACACTCAAATACTGATATTCTCAAAATGGATAGTAATATATTGTAGCATAATGTTAAGGTTAGCAAGGTTAACCTGTACACCATGTGACTGCAGAATAAAAAACTTTTTGGCACATTTTACTCAAGAAATGTTTCTGGAACTTGAACGGCATTGCAGCAGGTACTGTAAACACTAAGATATGTGGTGCAACCATAACATTGCAATGTGTCACTCTAACTATTATGACAGACAGAAATGATCAAAACCCAAAACAGATCCAAGGAAAACCACAAATTGGTATATTTGTTTGAACAAACCACAAAGAATTTAAACAGGTGACACCTCAGATTGTAGCTGAAGCAATTCTTGGCAGCTACAGTGCGAGAACGTCTTGGGATTTGCCAACATGCAGTCATTTGCAAATATGCTGCTTTGAGATCTGGCCTGTGTTTCTAGCAACACAACTGGTTGAGTGATAATCAGTATTTCTAATTGAAAATAAGAGGTGTTTAATGCTATCAGATGCATTGGATAGACAACATTTATCCACTGGGTGCAAAGGCCAGTGCAGTCGTTGAGTAATTGATTGACACCTGTATTGTGCTGCTACACTACAAGGGCAGTGGGGCAGCATAGTGATTAGGTGGACCAACCAATCCTTCATGACAGCAAGAACAGGACACTGAATCCCTGCCAGCTCCAGAGAAGAAATCTACTCTCTGGATCATTATATGCTCACCTCCCAGAGGACGGAGGTAGGCTGAACAAAAATTGGAAATATTCTGCAGTTTTAGGGTATTTATTGATAACAATGACACATGCGATATAACATTCCAATATTACTCACCATATTGATGGCATTTACTGGACCGATGCTGTTGACAAACATATCTGTGTGGATCACTGTTGGTTTAACTGCAAAGAAACATGAAAATCCATTTTAGAGATGAGCACAACACGCACAATCATTTTCAGGAAGTTGTTTATCAGTTTTAGAATTTATCAGTTCTATATCATCATCATTGAAGAGAAACAGTTAAATAATCATCCTGCTGTGAATGAGTGAATATGAACTGCTGGGAAACACCACTGCTCAGCTAGCTTCCAATTTTCTCATGTTTAGATAGGATGAAATAATCAGTTTTGAATTCTTCGACATTGTCCGCATTAAGTTCAATGAAAATGTTGGCATGGATTTGTATCAAGCATCAGATTCACAATATGATATAAGAACATCTTCATACTCGAGCCACAGGCTGACACAAGAAATTGAAAAAGCAGTCCGTTGTATGAGTGGGTGTGGGAGTTCCTAACAAACACAGATCCATTTAATGCAATAGAAAAATACAGACTAAAATAGATAGGCAAAGCAAAGTAAGCAGGCAACTACGGAGAGGAAGATCTGACAACAAGCAAACCAAAGTCTTTTATACAAATTAGAAATATGAAATAAATAATATATTACACCAAATACCATTATTATTTATTTATTTATTTATTTATGACTTATTGACTTTATAATTGCTGTGACTCAAGTATAAAGATGTTGATGGTGAGATTTAATATGGCGAATTTTAGGTCTGATGAAGTTCCATGACCATTAACATTGCATTTCCAATACATTTAATATTTATATGTTGAAATTAAAATGAAATGAGTGAATAATTGGGGTAACCATGTATGATTCCGTGCCATTTTTAATTTTTTTTTTCTTTTTCTTCTCTGTGTTATTTAGATCTGCTTGAGAGTGGTGTTTGTGATTCTTCACTTCAGTTTAGGTCCACTGTAAAAGCTAATGACATCGAGTTCACTCAATTTAAGCATATACAATAATTAACTTAAATCAAATGGCCCTGCTTTGTTTTTTACGACACTGTATTACATTATCAGGATTTTACCAGGTCTGAGATTCTGATGAAATAGAAGCCCTGGCTCGGATTTTTCCTTTTTCTGCAAGAAGTCCACATCAGAGCCTAAAGGGGCCAATTTCATCTTCAAACAGGCTTCCTGCCAATGTCAGAGAACCGCACACTCTGTCTGTATTTATGACCAAACTCCAGACCCATTTACCAGAACACCTTTGTGCCCTCTGCAACATCTCATCCATCCCTCCTATGTCCTTCCATGCTCCTGCCCATGAGCAGTTATTCCTTTTTCTCACAGACCTGCTGATGCTCCAGCACCCACACAGAGACACCTTAAAAGTTCCTCATAAATGTTTTGAGTTGACACGATTTAAAGAAAAATTCCAATTCTTAGCCCAGTTTGTTATATAAAACCTCCGTATTTCTACAGTAGCCCAGAACAAATTGGACAAACTCAACACTGGCTCTGCCCTTTTGCTTTTTTCGTGGCCACCATAGCTTCTCCTTCCCGCTAGGAAGGAGAGGGTGATGCGAGAACGTGCTACACCACTAGATGCCACAACATAGTATTTTTTTATTGAGGATAATTTCTTTTGAGGGAACTAGTGCACACACAATCGGTTGCATGTGCACATTCACGTGTGTAAATGAATTATCTCTGCTTGTGCACCTGTATGTTTACATCTGTCCACCGCCATGCATTACACCTCTCGGTGTCTAGTGACTACGTTGGTTTAGTGAGATGTACAGATGGACATCAGACAAAGTACAGCTGAGGAAACTGGACAGCTTGGTGTCAAATAGACGTCCATGTTCTGTCAGATCCTCTAAGTCAGCGTGGATCAGCTTCTACACTTCCATCTAATACATATGTTTATGGATGACTGGACGTGATCTGTGATAAGAGTCAGGTTAAGCCTTGAGGCTTGATGTGGGAGCTCCAGCAAGTGCGAGAGAGACAGAGTGAGTGAGTGCAGGTTTGCATCCATTTTTCATGTCACTCACAGGCATACATGAGTGTGCATTGCACCCCCTCCACACACGCTTTAACGCGCATGAACAAACTCATGCATTTACATACACACACACACACACACACACACTCCTACTTTATTTCACATGATGTTTTACTCCACATTAAGTGTTGCTTTTGGCCAGATATATTCATGACTGGCTAAGAACACTTGTGCATATTACTGCACTGGCATAATTAGAATTCATGTAAAATGTGATGCACGAAATATGTAACCCTGGAATGGATTAATAGTAAAATCACATATAAGGTTAGGGGCATGGCATAAATAGACTTTTAACTAATAAAAACACATTTGTCTCATTGTATACAGCCAACTGGAAAGTGGATGTTTTTCATAAATGCACAAACAGATGCCAAAGAAACCTTATTCCAAGATGCCAGCGAACATAAAGTGGCTGTGCTGAGATTTCTAACTATGACTGAGAAAACATAACACGTGCCAACACACCCACCACAGACATCCAAAGACTGATCGAATTAGCTCATCGACTCTGACCAAATGCATCAACATGAATTACCAATCACTTAGACCTGTTAATTAAATTAATTAAACTACAATAACTTTATTTTCTAGAAAGCAATGACCTTGATCAATATCATGGAAATATTCGGAATTAAGGATTAAGTTCCTCTCTCTCTCTCTCTCTCTCTCTCTCTCAATGTCTCTGTCCTATTTGCTTCAGTTTTCATACGTACAGTCGACTCCAGGGGCATTAAAATTAAATGAGCATCACAATGGACTTCAAAGGATAGCTGTGGCGCAATCAGTGATGAATCTAAATCCACAGCATTTCAGTGAGTGGAGGAGAAACTTTACTTTGCCTTGGTATGGTTGGCTGGTTGATTGGTTGGTGGATCAGATGACAGTATAGCCAGCTAATTATAACCCTTCTGTAGCTGTGTAACTTGGCAGCTGCTGGAAGACCAACACTGAGAGAGCGAGATCATAGCGTGTTTGAAGATGATGGTTAAGACGGTGGGAGCCAGCCGCCCGGCTACGCAGCGGCTCTATCAGTTGAAGCCGCGCTTCAAAGCAGATCTGAGCTGCTCTTCAACTTATAGCCCAAGCCCACTTCTAATGTCTTAAGAATAAAGATGATGCCCTCCATGAAATGTGTCACATTATATGCAGCATTGTGTGAGTATATTGGGAAAACCATGAAAGTAGCTGTGTAACGGATTTACAGCATATATATATATATATATATATATATATATATATATATATATATCTCCACTGCTTTCATCTTGTGCCATCATTTCAGACAACTCATTAGTCGTGCTTTAAAGCTGCATGAGGTCAATTCCCGACAGTGGTACCCCTGGCTTGTTTTCTTTTTCCACCTAAAACAATTGGCCATACTTCCAGTTGGGATCTCAGTGAGGGAATTTGACATTTGTGTTGCACTAGGGATGTCTACTGGTTGGCCAGGGCACCTGCAAGGAAGGGAGGGTGGAATCTGTGGGGTTATAGCAATAACTTCTCAGTGGCAGGTTTAAAGAAGCAGCTGATGAGGTAGCAGTTATACATTACTCCCTACTTAAGTCAACAAGGGAGTGAAACAGAAACTGTGTGCAGCGAAAAAGATATTCCAAATAGGAAGAAAACGTGGAAAATGATTTATTAGGCAAGTTTAAATGTTAGTGGCTCCAAGTAGCATGGAGAACTAAGTAAAAGCTTCTTATTCGATCCCCAGAAATCATGTATAATCACATAAGTTAACTGGTTGACTGCATAGATTACTTACTGGCTCATCAGTTTGTGATCACTTGTTTTGGCAGACAAACAGAAAAAGGGGTCAATATTTTGGGTGCAGGTTGCATATTTCAGTTTCTGGTTCCCTCTTTTTATGGCTGTACTTCCCTACAAGACAAATTAAGTGTCTAAACTGTAACTCTGTGACACAGGCTGACTTGCCATTCTACACTTGCCATTTGCAGCTTTAATACAGCACCACTGAGTGTCCCTACAGTGAGCGGAGCAGCAATTCACTGCTAGCACATAGAGTGGCATATCTTTATTATTCTATAAGAGTATGTGACAGATTGTGACTTAAACCAGTTTTCCCAGGAATACTGACCCATGAATCAAGTATTCAAGGGCGCTGAAGATCTCCCTATTCAGTTCGCGCGGATGGACGTGACAGGCTTTAGGATATATGTGCACTTGTGTAGAAAAGGGAGACCTGCCCAGCTGTCTGTCAATCTGAAGGGAGTAAGCTACTTGTCTACTTCTCACATTGACAAGACAAGGCTCGTAGCACCATGACGGACTGCTATCTCAACTGTAACACGTACGTGAACATAAACACAGGTACACATATTTTTAGAGTCAGCCTGTCAACACAAATGCATACAAAATGGAACAGGCAAATGCACAAAGACACCTTGTGCTGCCAAGCATGGTGTAATAATGAACTGTATGCTCTGGATATTAAATTCTTTCTGCACTCATTTTCTACAGCCTGAATGTGGAGAATATGAACAGGCCATCCCGCTACAACTGACCTACCATTTTCATTTCATGCCGTTAAAAAGTCATTATTTCTTATCGCTTTACAATTTGCAGCAGAGATATTAAAATATGTATCAGGTGGCATGACTAACATTATTACAAGCTACCACCACAGTGAGGCCAGTGAGAAGTAGGTCTCAAGCTAGCTATGAAGTCTCAAGTCAAGTCCTAAACTAAAACTTTGAGTCTTCAATAATTCATGCATCCATCACCAAACTACTGCTATTTTAGAATTCTTAACAGAGTAAAGAATAATAATAGATTTACAGAAATAATTAATGTGTTTTATAAAATGTGAATTTATAAACTGATCAGGTGTTCCCTGGTGTATTTTTCGTTTTTTGGGGTTTGATAGCATTTTCTCAAATCTGAATCCAGTTTCAAATCCAGACAAGTGTCATGTTTTATTTAACTCCCGTGAGAGATAACAACGCTCACGCACTGTTGAGCTATAACTCAATTAAAACAAAGAAAAAATGTACTCAAGGAAACAATGCCAGGCAGAAAGTTTCACTTTCATTTTTGGCAGATCTATTACGTTGGCGCACTGCTGGAGTGAGAGGAAATCTGAACACATAGAGTAAAGATGCTGGAAAGACAGTTCATTAAAGGACCAGTGTGTAAGATTTAGGGTTCTCTATTTACAGAACATGACATAAATTAAATATGGTATGCATAACTATGTTTGCATTAGTGTATAATGACCTGGAAAGTTTTCTTGCGTGGCTACCGTGGTTTATCCGTTATGCTAGAATACAAGAGGATTGCAACGCCCCTAAATCCTCCACACTGCTCCTTTAAGATGTAGTTCCTCTAACTGCTGTTTGATTTTGGCTCCACAAAATAGAGAAAGGAAGTCAGAGAGAGGTATTGCCTTGATCTAATATATATTTCTTAGGGCAATCTTGAGACTCATAGGAGGATATAAAAGCTTAAAGATATTTTGGGCCTGGTTTGCATTCATTGACAACTGTTTCAGGCTTCACACCGTTGTGCAATAACGGATTAGCGCTCTTCAACAAGTGAGAAAACGGCAGGCTCCAGGCTTTAAAGTGTGAGTGACATCACACTATGTCTCTATTTTTCTACAGCTAAGAGCTAAAGTGCTTCGGTATCAGCATGTATGTTAATGAGCATGTATGTGTTCATTTACAAATGTAGCCATAAATGTGGGTGTTTTTCTTTGTGATTCTGTGACTAAACGGATCATCTGTGAAAAATCAGCGCCCACCTCCAATGTCAGGCCGGAGTTTGTTGTCGTATCCATCTAGTAGGCTGTTGAGGATGTGTGTGACGTCACTCTCGTACACTTTGGGAGTCAGCACCCACGTCTTGTTAGATACCTCATCATCGTCATCAGTCTGGAAGGAGCTGCAAGGGGGAGAGAGAGGAATCATTTATTTTAAAAGGAGAGCAAGTGGAGTCTTTTGTAATGTGCCTTGCTGTCTTTATGAAGAGATATTGGGAGACGTGAGACACAGCGAGAGAAAAGTGTTTTGTAATTCTCAAACCAAGGTCAGGAGATGGACGTGCTTCTGTAGACACACACAAATAGGTGTTATTAATCTTCCCATTGCATTTTTGCTGTTTCTAGTAAAACAAGTCATTAACATGAGTTACTGAAAATAGTGAAATAAAATGATAAATTTGTAGCATTAGCGGAAACTACAAAGCCATTTGGCACCTTTTTGTTTAAGTCCTGTTGTCTTCATTATACAGTATACCAGTTGACAATATGCAGATTTTTCTTTGGAAGATGTTTAAATTCTTACAGCAAAGCTTCCTTGTCCCATTTATTGTAATTTACAAAAATAAATGAGAAAAACTTCTCCTCTTTTGTTTGATTCTTATTGATACTCCCTATCAGATATTTTAAACGTAATCTACATCTTGCACCACTTGGGGGCACAGTGATTTGGTGAAGAACCCAACAGTATTTCAAAACCAATCCCATCATGAATTCAGGCCACAACAGATGAGACAAAATCTGATGTTTGATGTGAAAATGAGATGAAAGGGCTGTGTCCGATCTTTGCACTCCTTGCATTCCATTATTTTTATCCCATTGTTCTCAGTCTTTCTCCTGCCATAAAACATTTGCACAAGCTGCAAAAACTACAAAAGCACAAAGCAAACGTAGCCTGAACACGGCACAAGGCTCGTACATATATTCTCATCTCAGAGGATATATATTGTTGCTGATATATATATATATATATATATATATATATATATATATATATATATATCAGCAACTTTGTGAACATCACTCATGCAGACTCATAGTTGAGACAGCTAATGTTGCATTAATGTCAAGAAAATTGAACATAACATTAAATTCTCAACCTGACAGATTCATCAGAAGGAAATTTCATCTTTTGTTATGACTTAACTTCAATACAGTTCAGTTTTTTAAGTTGCTATGTTTAGTCTTTTGTTTGCTTCCATTCAGGTGGCCAGCGTTCCCCATTGTGTGTTTGACAAATCTTCTCAAGCAAAGGGGGCAATTCCAGGCAATTTTCTCTTAATAGAAGTTAGAATGGCCTGCAAGTCAATCTAAGTAACCTCTTTTAAACCTCTTTCATGCAACAGTGTTTCATATCATAAGACTGGACACACCAATAAATATATTAATTGAATATGAAAGTCTAATATTGAAAAGCTGTTGATTTTTCTGCTATCAGTGCTTAGATTTCTGTACTTCACAGCTTTGTCCCGGCACTTATTACTGCCACATACCAACCCTTAAGTGCTGATTGACCACTGACGCATGCTTTTAATGTAATTTCAAAGTCTTCCCACTGCTCCTCAAAATGGGCTTCATTATATAAATGTGATAAAAGCAAAAAGAATTTCACATCCTCCTACTGTCGACCCAGAGTTTGAATGACAACCTCCACAATGACCTCCAAAAACAGCTCTCCTTCCCTTCACGTTTCAACTCAGTGAGTCTAAAACATAATGAATAAATTCAAAGATTGCAAAGTTGAGGAACGTGATGACAGGATTGTTTGTCGTGTTGTAAACAAGGTTTTTAAGGCCCCCAAGTTTCTGTGAGAGCTGCAGAAGACAAGCCAATTTTCCTGAGTTTACTTCCTCACCCCAGACATCTCAAACTGAAAGGATAATGATGTCTCAAGAGCCCCCCCGACCACAAATACAACCACAGTGGAGCTCTAAATGTTTTTTTCCTGCACTCTCTTGGTAAATTATACGTCTGGAATGGAGGTTTATCCTCTGTTAAAATAGATCTTTTTCTGGGGTTTGACACCCGAATAGAAGATGGAGGTATGTGATCTCCAGTGATAATGCAGATTAATATGCCACCAACAACATTCTGCCATTGTGTGGGACTGTTGTATGTCAGAAGGTTTAGCACTACATAATTCTGTCTGCAATAACAGGGGAGGTTGGCACTGCCAGTGGGCAGGGGTGAGATGTGTACGTACTATGTGTGTGTGACAGAAAGAGATGAGTAGATAGAAAGAGCATGTACGTGTTGCGTGTGAAAGAGACTATGTACATAAAAGCACGGGGCGAATCTGCTCTGCATCTTTTCATTCAATTTGTGTGAGCACTATCTGTGTGTAATTAGTGTGTGATTTACTTAGGCAGCAGTTCATTACGCCATCAGTGTCTGGGCCTGCCTTCCAGACGCGTTTCATGTGCAAAGAGAGAGCTCAAAAAAGTGCAGTTCAGTGCAGCAGTGTTGTTTTTCTGAGACTAACAAGCTCAAAAGAATGCAAAAAACAAGTCACAATATAACTAAAACTGCACACAGGTCTGCAGTAGAGGAATTACAAAAGCTATGGAATGAAAAAAAATGTGCAAAAGCATAAAACATAACATAAAACATATCTTTAAATAAAAAGAAGACATAACTTTTCTACAATGTATCTTATATAAACATGGTGGAGCAGTGTCTCTATGCATATCTGGAGAAAAAAAAAACAATTTCCATAAAACTTGAGCCCAAAATCTCAGTTCTATTAAATCATTGATTAAATCTTTGCTGTTTGGCATCGCTCCTTTACTAAATTAAATCTGGGACTATTCATCCATATCTTGCACTTCACTGTAACTGCACTTTCCGGTGCACTGTAATTTGCTTAATATTTTATTTTGCTCTCTTTATATGTGTTTACATGAGTCATTTACTGTAATATTTCTTGCATTTTGATATAATATATATCTTATCTAGTTCCAATCTCCTGTGTTTAGTGTTCAGAAATGGACAGATGCTGTCATTTGTTGCTCTTAATCTTACTAAAGTTGCACACGCTCTTTGAAAGGAGCTAATTTTTCATGCAAAAAGACTGAACATTGAAGGGCCTGGGTAATATCCAATGGAATGTGCAATCAACCACACATTTAACATCTCCTGCTATTTGCACAATCTTGTTTGTGTGCATATGCATTAGAGAGAGGCCTGTTTCACTAATTACATGCAAGTTGTGCCTCAGATGACAGAAAACTTGCATTTGCAACTGTTTCAGATTCATTTAGATGCGCAATGCATCAGGAACGAAGGCAGAGACAAAAGAGAGAGGTGATCGATGGATAGATGGATGCAAACAGACAGACAGAGGTGGTGCCGTCACAGCTCCAGATAACTTGTGCAACTCAAGTAACCATTGGAGCAGATCACGGAGCTGGCCAGCAGCATAGAGGGCCGACCTTGGAAACAGTTGTGAGCTTTCAGCAAGGCTTTAGTGCAATGAGAGGAAAATAGACTTCTGAATGAAATAATAAAGAATCAGTAATGGTGAAGTGAAAAAAGACACTGTTTCCATGGTAAAGCACAAAGATAGAAGCCCTGATAGCTTTCTCGTGTTCTTAGGCTGGGTGCTAGGAATAATGTTTTGACCAGCACTCTTTCCTAGAATGTATTAAGTGCCATTAAGTGCCATCCATCTCTACCATAACACTAGTGCCTCAAACATTAAATCTTAATTATTTAACTCAGGAGGATCCTTTTAGACGTTAAAAAAATATATATGCTGGGGTACCTGTCTGTGGCACTAGATAGACAGACAGATAGATACATAGATAGATAAAGCAGAGAATGGTGTGAATAGTTGAAAATATCTGGTGTTTTTCAGGTTGCTGCAATTTTATCATCTATATTCATCTCGCAGAGTATCTCTGTGTATATGGAAATGCTCCAAAGACGAGCACATCAAAGGAGAAGCCATGTGTTCTCCACTGCAGGCAGATCTGAGGTTTCGCCTGCTAATTCAGTACCTGAAGATCCACAAGAGAGGTCTGCGCCAGCGTGCGTGTTTGTGTGCAGGCTGCTACGTGTTTGTGTGTGTACTGATGTTTGTTTTTCATGCATATTAATGTCCTCGGCTGTGTATGTTATGATGGAGAGTACTGGACTTAAGTGTTGCGCTCACAGCTAACGCCATTGAAGGACAATCTGATAGTTTCAAACTAGCGCCATCAACAAGCAGCACCCTCAACTGCTCCATATGCAGCAAACAGAACCAATCCCTATTATCGAGCGAATCTCAATTAAAATCTCATCACACATTTCATGTAAAGCAGCAGAAACCATGTTCAAAAGAGGGTCTGAGGAGGGTAATATCAGCTATGGAAACAGCTATGGGCCTACCATTAGCATTCACATCGAGTACCCTTGAGGTATCATCTTTGCATGTTTTAAATTGTAGCTAATGAAGGAAAAACATCTAACGAAGCCTCATGCTTATTATCAACCAACATGAAATTACACAGCAAACCACTATTGCACATCAGGTCATTGCTAACACCCTCCGTTCACAACCCTCTACTAAATGAATAAAACCAAATGACACAATGCAGAGGCTCCTTTCTACTAATCAACATTAACTTTAATCGTTTAAAGTAAATGTAAATTGTGCTTCTGCTTGTCATGTTGTCACTTTGCAAAGATAAACATCTGCAGTTATGTGACTCACATACGGGACTGTTAACCAATCATCTGGACCTCTATCTGACTGCTCTACTTAACTGCCTGCTAACAGTGAGAACCAGTGAATTTACAGGTTTCACTCAGTCTAAACTAAATCACAATAGATTAACTAACATCGACAGACAAGCTTGACTTGTTTCTCTCAGCTGTACAATAAGGATGATTAGGTCAATTTGTAAAGTTGCCAATATTGTGTATCAAGTCATTAATTGACTATTTAAATGTGCGGTTATGCTGACACACACGACTGAAATGTTTGACTCATGATGTAAACAAACTTTTAGCAGCAACATTTGTAAAGAAATAAGAGAGTGATAGCATAGTCCATTTCTATTTTAAGGTTTGAAGATGCGGGGTGAGCTTTCCATTTGCATTTAAATTGCTGTGCTTTTAACCTTTTGGAGTTTTAAATGTGCGGAGATACCGCTGTGAATCAAAATCGGATGCATCAATGGCTTTAACAAATTATTTAATGCATGTTAAAGCACACCATTTATATGACCACGAGACAAAACAAAAAAATGGTGGAGTAGTTTTAGAAGTATCCTAAATTCACCTTCTGTGTACTTGTGTTCTTAAAATAAAAATAAAGGCAGCCAAAAAAAGTCCACAGACTCTCTTCGGACAAAAATAGAGGAAGGATGGCCATAGTGAGAAGACTTTAAGGACACTAGGACACTGTCTTAGGCATGTTATGTGCCAATAGCCATGACTCTACTTCAGTTTTAAGCTCATATTTCACAAATCGATCCCCGAAATCTGAAAGGGCTTTGACCTTAACACCTCCTGGGCATTGAATATGAGGCAGCTATGAGCTTTGACTGTCATCTTCTACTGTCTTGTCAAACTGTCTTAAATCAGCAGAGGAAAAGAGAAGATTGACGTATTCGTGCTATCAACTATGTTTTAGTTCAATTCTGACACATAAATACATATGATAGTTATTATGGGATACATGACAGATTGACAGTTTGTCAAAATATACATGGCAAGCCTTTCCAAGCGATGACAAGAGGCAGATAGTGTATGATAGCATGATTGAGTCCAATACACTGTAGTTTTCCTGTTTAATGGAATGTTAAAGGAACTGCATTTACTTCTAAACACTGGCCTTTGGGTGAGAACTAATGCTGGTTGAGGATAACGGGAATGCAACAAGTGGCGGATTGGACTCAGGATTGAATTCATAAAATTAGTATGTGTTCTGCTATGGAGTTTTTTCTCTCATCGTGTACGCTTACAGCAGCTAAATGGAATACTACACATCTATATTCATCTTTCATCAGTTGTGATCATTTTCTATCTTCATTTCATGTATGATATCTGTAGCATGTTCTTGCTAGCATGCTTAAAACTGATCTCTTTTAAGCAACTGATGATGGATTCAATTTGACTCACTTTAATTTAATTTGTTATATATACAATTATGCCAACTGCAAATAACTCTGTGGGTGTATATGTTGGCACGGTGTCTGTTGCTTGTTGTTGCTTGTTACTTATTTAGCAAGACACTTTTTTTATTTTTCAACAACATGTACAGTACTTCATTGCTTTAGTTATCTCCTAAGGGTCCTGCATTGCTGGCATTGACATTATAGGTGATGAGGAGTACAGTTTAAAGTTTCACATCAGAGAACTATCAAGGTGGGATGATGTAAAACCCTGAAAGATTTAGAGAAAACATGCAGTACAGAGAATTCTGCAATACATTCCACAGCAGAGAAATGTTAACAGCCAGTATTACCCGTTCAACCTACTAAATGCTTTGTTTTTTCTTCATATAATTATTTACGATTGTAATGACTGTATTAAGGTTTGGAATGCATTAGAGCAAAATGCATTTATCATTTAATATAATCAAAAAAGAAACTTAACGATGATGTGTATGCGATTTAATGTAATACCCAATGTCCCATGTATCCAGCATCCATGTTGTTCAAACGAATTAAGGCTCTTGTTGGTATTCAGAATTAATACAAAGTCATTATTTATATCACCATTCATTAGGTTTTAGTGCAGTTAAGCTTAGAAAACAAAGAATTAAATGAATTGCAGTGTGTCCCAAATTGCGGTTATGTAATGAATCAGCCACCTTAAATGCTTGAGGTGAGTTTGCAAAACAGCAAACATCACATGACTTGATAGAAAACCTGAGCAGAGCTTCCTCACTCTGACATCACTTCCTCCTGTCATGGCCTGTCATGCTTTACAAACTCTCATAGTGGATCTCGGGCCTACACTGTATATCTTAACCTTACTTGTTGACTGTTGGAATAATAATATATGCTAAAACAAACATTTATAACAACATTTCTTCTTCAGGGTGTTCATGTCAAAGCTGGACACCATGATACCTTTGATGTAAAACAGTATTTCACTGTGCATGGGGGTTAATGTGTGCTGATAGCCATCAGACATCACTACACATAGTAACTGTCACAATGAGTCACAAAGTAGCATAGATTACTGAGAGCATGCCCGAGGCCTTGAGAGATGTCTTATGTAAGATGTCTCATACATGAATCACAAATCACTTATCATACACACGACTTCTATATAAACCAAAAAGAAAATTGCTGCAAAGCTGCAGCGTGAGCCACAGATATTACTTTTAAATAGGTGTTTACAAAAAGGGCTCACATTTGGCCTTGTTGTGATCATCCAAGAGGGACCCAAACGTCACTTGATCTGCCACAGTTCATTATGTTTCATGCACGACTTAGAAAAATCCATAATCTGCCCACATATCTCAACTCTGGGTGCAATATGGGACAAGTTGTAGTGTTTACTCAAGCATGTTGTGAACACTACTTGTGCACAGGATTACAAAACGCACGCAAACACAAACAGGCCTGACAATACAGGCTGGGCAGAGAGTCCTGAGGTTGCGATCAGCATGACGGTGATTGAACGTCGACTGATTTATCTGCCTCCATTTTTCACCCTCCAGCAGGAAAAGACGAAAGCGGTGCGAGGAGCTCAACCATCCTTCCTCTTGACTATTCTTATCGTAGTGTTCGGGAATAATGTCTTGACAGGGGCGATCAAAGCATACTCTCTGTCTCTCTCTCAACAAACTCAAATCTGCACCTCAGTGAAAGCAGAAATGACACCGTGCGAGTATGTCTGTGTGTGTGTGTGTGTGTGCGTCAAGACAAGGATCAGTCCATATGTGTTATCCTTGTCCTTATTGTGCCTCTACACTTGTATTCTCTGTGATTGTCTGCCATTTTGAAATTCTTTTTTTTTCTCCTTCTTTTAAATACGTGAGACTCATTCACACTCTTTAATCTCAAACGGCTGTTTGAATATACTCGAGTTCGGCCACAAGTGACACATGCCTTCAATAATGAGGCTTTAACTCTTAGAATAGACTTGATCCTTAAAGATAGCTTAGCAGAGACTATATGTAGCCTTAGCTCCAAGCAAATTAGCCTGCCACTATGCTATTTCTAACGCCGGACAGATTGTGAGAGACACTGGGCGAATCGTCTCTTCGCATCTGGAGAAAGAAATTAAAAAAGCCCGGTGTTAGATGGTTATATCATCCAGATATTTAAGCCAGTCTGTTTTTCGTTTTTATTGTAAGGAAAAAAATATTCTCAGGCTCGAAATCTCCCAGTAACGCGATGCATGTGTCGCTGTAGCTGTCTGGAAAATGAATATCACACCTCCATGTCGAATCACAATAATAATAATGTCATACTTGGTCATATATGCTTCGGTTTTCTACCTAAACTAGATCCCCTCTCTGCTATCTAACCGTGCAGGATCCCACTAACAGCAGGCTTGTGTTGGCATTAGATGGGAGGCACCGCAAAATGATGTGCTGTTAAAATAAGAAGAAAACGCAACCGAACAAGAACTGACACAGAATCGCGGGTTTTGAGAAAGAAATATCACGCATTTAACGTCTTACCTTGAAGGGAGATTAACGACAATAAACACCCAGAGAAACAGCTTCAGGGGGAGGGAAGGCTTCGCCATTGCTGTCGAGCATTTGGAGGCTAAATTTGGTGAAGCCATCATCACCATCTTCGTTTCCTCTTTATTGCAGATGGACGTGTCCGTCTATTTACTGTGTTTCTTCTCTACGATACATTACGCACGCTAGCAGTAGCGGGTCTGCAAATCTGGACCCGAGGCGGACGTGCGGTGGAGTCAAATCAGCCAAAACAAAATCGATGCGAGTCGAAAGCTTGACTTCGTATCGCTCGTTTTTTTTTTTTTTTTTTTTTTTTTTTTTTTCTTTTTTTCTTTTTTTTTTTTTGCCGAATCGTCAGCCACTAACAGGGCCTTAAAAACACACTACCAGAGACAGCGAAGCCCCCCCCAACCGTAATAAACTACACTGATATCGAGCAGCTGAGAAAACCAGTAGAGAGCCTCAGTCTGAATGCAGATTAACACTGGGGTCAGAGAGGAACTGATGCACGTTGCTGCAGCACGGATCAACACATGCGTGGTTTCACCAAGCGGAAGCAGGGGTGCATAGAAGAGGGGAAAGAGCCTCAGCTTGGTGCTACAGAAAAAAAAAAAAAGTGGTTTATTGTTTTTCTGGTAGCACACTATCCTATATACCACGTGCTGCTTGTTAATATGAAATATATTTTCAATATGATGAAATTATACTTGGCTCTGTTCTGTAAGTCAGCAATAAACTTAATTTAATAGTCACAAAATAAAATCAAAGGTGCCTGATGAGGAGCAAATACTTCCACAATGAAGGTGTAAAGTAGACAGGAAGTTGTCATCGTGTATCACTGGCACTTTTCCCACCTACAGTACAAACAGAGAAACTCTTGTATAAGTAATTACACAAGTCCTTTCAAGTGGAGAAGTGGGCTTTTGTGTGTTTATATATGTGTGTGTGTGTGTGTGTGTGTGTGTGTGTGTGTGTTTTGCCTGATGCCATACAGATCTATTTGGAATCCGAGAGGAGCCACAGGCGTGAGTCCAGTCCAGTCACGCTTTCAGCACCTTGGACAGCTCCATTAGTCTCATCTGCATTACAAACCACCAATCAGCACCAAGGACAGCTCCCGTCAGTTTGTTGCCGTTTAAATCAGAATCCTGGCACTCTAACACAGCCGAGTGATTTAACAGTAAATAAATAAATATATATAGACTGCCATCCCCTAAAATGGAGCCCAGATTTCGGTTTGTTTTGTACATTAATTGATTGTTTGACTGAATGAGGTTAAGTAAGAATGCAACCTGTGCCAGAGGATATATTTATGATTGGGCAACGTACACAATTCCTCTATGATATATATGCTTTTCCAAGACTTTTGACATATTTTGTAACCAATCCAGGAAGAGTATCCTGAGTTTTGCATTGTCCTTTGTAAGGTTCTCTAGTACCCATTTCAATATCCTTATATAAGTATGCTAATGCTCTTGCTTTGGTAGGGTGTAACTTATTTCCAAGGACTCCTTGAGGGGATGTTTGAGAGAAAATATGTGTTCATAATGTAAAATACAAAATGGTAGCCTGTCCCACACTGTCTCATAAATTACTCTGATACCGCTGTTACACTTTACAATATATCCCCCTCTCACTCTCCCCCTCTTTCTCTCCATATATCTCTTCAGACACGACACTTGAAGTTTCAAATCTCTTTAAATGCCACTTTGGGAGAGAGCAGGAGCATAAATATAAATAAATAAAACAACAATTGGTGCTTTTTAGGCCTGTGTTCTTCATCTGAATGACATGAGCAACGTAGGTCACATGTCCTCAGCAGCATTGTTCTGCCTTCTGTTTTGACTGACCCAGATCTAAAGATCCAAGAGAGTGGCAGCTGCAGAGGAAACAAGCAGGTACTTGCAGAGTCGTCATTTTGTCATGGCGAATTAACCCAAATTCCCCTCTGAACATTTATTCCACAGGCATACAGGCAGTGAACATGCTGCACTATCACAGTTATGGTCCCATGAGTGTACGCCATGGTAAACTGTTGCACTGTTTTATATATATATATATATATATATATATATATATATATATATATATATATATATATATATATATATATATATATATATATATATATTGCACATCTTTGTGGCTTTATAAACTCATTCACCCAGAATGATAACCAGCCATTGTCTGGTTTTCTGTTTTTCAACATTAGTTATTAATATCTGACTGGGGCAATCAAAGTTGATTGCAGCTGTTGCCGCCTCAGTGTGACATGTATGGAAGATGAGGTGTGTCTGATTTGAAAACATCATCGTGTGTTTATTTGTGGCAAGTGAGGCTCAGCGTAGGTTAATCATCATAAGAAAATTGACAGATGCTTCATCAGCCATGCACCGCTTCTCAAAGAAGAATAAACTAGCAGCCGCCACTGAATAAAGAATAGATAAAGTGAGGAAGTCTCTTGTAGTATTTATTACATACTCACATAAACAGTTTGGAATGCGTGTTCATTGGCTATGCTGCACCTCAACACCTCTCTTACTGTAATTATAGGTTTCACAAGGCAAACAGGAAATACATTTAGGTCATGTTTGATAAACGTGGCTATAATATTAGCAAAATGCAACTTGATTTAACACTATCTGTTTTGCTGTTTTATGATTTTCATGCAGTTAAATCACTGCTTTGAGTAAATATCAAAGGTACTACATACCTGTACTACAGATCAACTTTTGAAAAAGAAATTTAGGCCTTGCTGATCACATACTGTTAATTAAACTAGTCTAAACACACACACACACACACACACACACACACACACACACACACATAAATACATAGACTACACATATCATTCAGTCCCCAGGGGTGGATATCTCTCTTTGCCCTGCAGCCATGTCACCACAGTTGTCAGAGACTCTGGTCAAGCAGGTCATGAGCCAAACATCCACATCAGAGATGTGGTAGGAGGTATTGATCTAGCTGAGATGGAAGAGGTAATTTAGATAAATGCTGATAGAACCAGTGGCCACTAAACTGTAGCAGTTAATTAACCCATGTGGATGTGTTTTGTTAGTGGGAGACATTCACGGTTGGTTAATAATTAGGTACATGAATGAAAGGACGAGTGTAGGCATAGAGGGAGCAGACTTTTGTTTGCTTGTTTGCTAGTATGTGACTAGATGTTTATTTTTAGTCTATATGGCTTATACTGAACATTTATTCTTATTATACAAGACAGCCATTTAATATCCCTGGCAGAATCTGCCTATGTTTCTCTTTTTTTCTACTCTCTTTCTCTCTCTCACGCATACACATACGCACACACACTAACAGAGAGAAAGCGAGAGAGATGTCAGGTTAGATTCACTTGGTTCAATAGTCACAGCACAAATTTTGAGCCAAATTGGCGCATCTCCATATCATGGCTGCACCTGGGCTCTCATACACTGACCTACCTGCAGAAAAATATTCATATGAGTGTGTTTATAACACTGAGGAAATACACGTAGGTTGTTACTTTTACTCACATCAATTTACAAATCTTGTTAGGCCTCTGTCTTACACATGGAATTTTACAGATATATTACATCAAAATATCTGGAGGAAGAAAAGAAGAAAAACAAAGCATCCGACTACAGTGTCATGCTGAAGTGTATGAAAACGTAGGCCTATTGAGTATTACAATGCAGCGTGATAAAAATAACAGCGGCCTGTTACAAAGTGTGCATGGTTTTCACTTCTGTTATCCAAAAAAATGGATACATTGTGGGCAGTGACAGTCCTGGCACGTGAAGACTTATTTTAGTGCCACATCTGCTTAAAACGTGTCCAACAATGATTCCATCTTTCATAGAAGCCATTCTCTTTGCAGACAGAGTGACATGTGAGAGTCTCGCTGTGATGATTTGTTGTGTCATCTTTAGATAAGAGCTGGGGGAGGTATAGTCTTTCTATAATGGCATCATTGAACACACAGATGCCCAGTTCCACTATCATTCCAGTTTTACAACCCACACATATGCTGTCACAGCCCCACTCGGTTAGCATCAAGCTGTGGGAGCAGAATGATCTACTGTAAGCACTATTGGATATGAGAAGCAGTCTGGCATTCAGACCAAAGTGATGTAACATCAGACGGAAAAATCCAAAAAACAGTAGGAGAACAACAAATACAACAAATGTTGAAACTTGTTCACAAGAAGATTTGACTGTGAGTTCTGCTTCAGCGATGACACAAAATTAAAAAAATTAAATAAACAAAGAGCACTGAAACTGGAAAAGACAGGCGCGGTAAAAGTCTAGGTGGTTTGATTATTAAAGTTAGAAAATGTACACAGCACATCCCTCGTTACTGAGAGCTTTTGCACTTGGACATGAGAAAGCACTCTCTGTGGTCTGACATTACTAAAATTTTTAAATCACATCTGAAAAACAACCACACTCCACATTGTCCCTAAAATGTCCAAGCCGCTTTTCATTTTCATTGCCTGTTATATAGCTCAATTTTGCTTTAAAAACTGTCTTTATTAGGCTCCATTTATAAATAGTTCCTCATCTAACCACATGTCATGCTGTGTCATTTGGTGCTCTCTGCTGATTTAATGAGGGCCCCCATTAAGAGCAACATCTCCGTGTCTCTTGATTTGCTGCAGTTTGCTTTTACCTTCATGCTGATTATGGTCTCTGTGATACTTTATATATCATGTTAACTAGAAATACAATCTGATTACTGGAACAACCTAGTGGACATTCTCAGGAGTGGCCTTGAAAATAAGTTTTTGTAGCATTATTGACTCAGCAGAATCTTTGCTGTATTTAGATTTTTATCACTTTAAGCACCTCGCCCTAAACGGCTACTCTGTGGTCACAAGCATGTCTTTCTATGCTACAACCACCCCTCCATCCAACCAAACAACTGGCACTTAATACTACCTAGAAGTATCTAAAGTATCTGCAGTAATCACATTCTTCATATTTTAATGGCATTTGTTTCCAACAAATCTCAAATTACAGCTTGAGAGCCTGGATGTTTATAGCTGAATAACACCATGTTATCACCACGGAGGATAATACCACTAGAATAAGCTTCATGCGAGATGCCAACAACCTCATTGCTGTGAACAGGCAGCTGCAGAGGGTGTGAACTGTTACAGATTTGTGGGCATTCAGATCTGTCAAGCTGAAGGGGGCACAGACCACCAAATCAATCACCTCTCAGGCATGATGGCGCGCCTAAACAGGCTTTTACCCTCACGCTGTTTGCATTTAGCCTGGCGGGCTATGTGGACTGTTTGGATCATGGGTGGATCGCACTTAAACACTGGCCCTTGAGGAAAATGACTCTGTGAGTGAGCAGATGTGATGGATGATGAGTAATGTGCAGTTAGGATACTGCACATGATATTATCAGTGGAATACATGATGTTCATATAAATATAATATGTTTCTATATTATTTTTTTAATGCATTCAAAACCAAGCTGGCTGCGGAAAGTACAATCTAATTGCCATTAATCTCACTGCCATAGAACGATCTATAATTTGAGGGTTTGGAAGCTGCTCTGACAGATTACTGAAATAATACATTTCAAATTATTGAAGGTAAAGGGGCCAGTTTGGACCGAATGGTCTTAAACCTCTGTCTTTTCAATTTCATCTTAAGACATTTTTGTATGATAATTCAAATTATTCACAGCTTAACAATGCCTTCAGCACTGGCACAAAGTGCTTTCTTCCAGTGTAGGCTACTCCGTTTGAAAAATCGAAGTGAGAGTTCATCAACCAAGTGAAGAAATATAAATAATATTTTAGGCTCCATTCAAATTTTCTGTCTTGTTTCACTGAGTTAAAAGAAAGTTCAAAAATCAAATGTTTCTGTCTAAATTGTTTGAATCCAGTAAAGCATCCATTGTATATGGATTGAAGAAACCATGAGGATTATTTAGAAATTCAGTTTGCTCTTTTCCTAAGCCTGTAACAGTCAAGCTCAGTCATTTACTTTCCATGATGCTCCTGAACTGTGGTTTGTGAGGCGCCTGCCAGCATCTACCCTCTCCACTGTGATTAGGGGGGAAATTTAGCTGGCTAATTTCATAGCCTCTTTATGTGGTATTTGGTCTGCTTGACGTTAAGCAGGTATAATCTCCACTCCCAAAGGTAGATCACAGAGAGTTTCTGCTTTCAGCTCTGGTATTATTTCTGAGGCTTTTATGTTCTCTTCAGGGTCACAGCTTTATCAAACACAAACCACAATTGAGCCCAAAGTCACTGATGCAGATACTACAGATTACTTATGAGGAGAAAAAATGCCAAAATTGAAGAGTGGTACTGCCTGTAAGTTAAAACAGAAGGATTCTGGAATATGTTTTTAGAATATTTCTGCGTTGAACCCTCAGGAATTTGTCTACTTTTTTTTCTAAAGCTTTTTATAAGGGAAGAAATAACTGAATGTGAGAAAGCTGCAACACTGAAATACTTCCACACAAACACACACACACACACACATACTGGGTGCAGATGCCAAAATATGTATCTGCTTTGGGATGTACTTACAGTATGATGCATTTTTCTATCAAAAGTAAATCTCCCTATCATTACACAACAGTTGCCATCAAGATTAGCTGCTCCCTTGGCAGAATGCTAATGCCTTGGAAATTCCAGGCTTGCAGGGCTGTAGAGAATAACTCCAGTGAGAAACAAATGCCTGTGGCCTTCACTGCACCCTCGTGTTTCCAAAATAAAGTTGTTCTCCAACAACACCACGGGTATTGCTGATACTTTCACCTTCAAGGTGGACTCTCTGTTTCCATTTATGTTTTTTGTAGTTCAAGATGTGCCAGAGGCCCACTTTGTCATCTGAAGAACACTAATGCTCTGCCATCCCCCATTCATCATAGACTCAGAGTTTCCAAAAAAACTTCAGCTCTTAGTTCGAGAATCCATATTATTGCTGGCAGATATCTTTCTTTTTTCTTTTTTTTCTTTTTTTTTGTAGTGGATCGAAAAAGCTATAAAGTTGCATTTACTTTGATCACAATAATAAAGAAAGCTCTAATGTAGCCTGATGCATGCGTCAGAAAAATAGGATATCCTGCTAGCACCCGTTGTCACTAAATGGACAGTGCCCGGGGAACACTTCAGCATCGACCATCAGCTATAAACTCTGTGTCTCTTTGTTTTAATGGCATCCAAAGCACCACACTAGAGGAGGAGGCATTTAGTCCATTTACTCTGGCTGCAACGCTATACATTGAAAACTCTTTCAGACCAGAGCATGTCACCTAAGTCATTAAGAAAACAGCAGGAGAATTGATTCTCAAGGCACTATTTTTTTATGTCTCATTTTGATAATATTTAAAAGGGTTTCCTAATGGTGGCCAAAGGCTGTGACTCACACCACTGCGGATGGGAGAGCAGAGTACGACTGCATATTTGTTATTCTTTAGCAACTTGGCAATGGAATATGTCAACTTAAAATTGGACTATAACTGTGTAAATGTGTATGGATAATAAATGTGAACAATATTCTGATTATCATATGAAAATAAAACTTCAGTTGAAATATCTGAACCTGCAAAATGACTGCCTATTTACTCTGAAATACTGTTCATCATATAGTATTAACTGTAAGGAATAAAGATGAAAGTGTTACTCTGGCTTTCACTGGAAACATTGTTTTATGAGGTAGAGCAACACATCACTTTTGCTTTATAATGACAAGGACTGGAGAAGAAAAATACTCTAATTCACCACTATAGCTTTATTTTTATGAATATGGGACATACCTCACCTAATCAGTGCAGTACATCCTCACACACCTCGATGGTTTTTAATACCTTTGATGTAAATTCATTGCGTAGGAGAGGGCTTTATCCAAAGCTCATCACTCTTTTCTATGCCTCCATCAGGATGCTTACATAACATCTTGTTCAACTCAAGGCCATAGCACTCTATCCCATTGTGCATAGCTGGCATATTGTTTACTCACAACAACAGTTGATAATTTACTCAGCCTTGTTGTGGTCATGGTGGAGGGGGCTCACATTTTGTCTGTGACTAAGAGGATACCAACAGCCTGGATTGACATATCCAAATAGTCCAGGGCCTTTTCCCAAAAAACACCTCAACAGTTGAAGGCCAGGTAGGCAAGCTACAGCACTGTTTTTAATTCACTGGTCATTTTTGAGCTTTAATAACATGTTGTCTTTCAGACTAGAGAAAAGTCTATAATACACATTTAAGTGTTTAAATTTGCACTTTGTCAATTTGCATATCAGGTTTGCCAGACTTCAAGCTATGTGTTCGTCTCTGAGCTCAGTGGTTATGGACCAATTAGCATTTTATGAGGACTTCCTGGCAGGTACAGTATGAGATATGGGCATGGGTTAACAGTCAAGTGACTGTTTGTTCAAAAAAACAACAATAGCAGCTGCTAAAGAGGTTAGCGTAGAGTATTTCTTTACTGAAAGAAGAGCAAACAACAGCGTTTACTGGTGGAGATGTTTTCGCTCTTTTACTGACTGACTTCTCTAAGAGTTTGACTACATTTTGTTGATCTGACTGGTTGCCCATGATGTATTTGTTGCCCGCCCTTTTTCAAACAGTTTCCTATAACAACTTCCTTGATGGTTCCGTGTAACAAGTAAACACCATCAGGTGTTTCATATACATACATATACAATGTTACAATACATGTCTTTAACTTTGTTTTTTTAGTAGTACTTAGAGACATCAAACTTTCCAGTGTTGTCCCTGTCTATATTTGGAAGTTTTTTGCAGCAGGGTTTGTTCATATATCATTCATTGCTTGATGGCATTTTTTATGGTTGTTGACAGCATTTTCTCACAGGGTGATTAAAGGAGTTATCCAAAATTCCCTCTGTAAAAAACTTTGGCTCTATCATGTCAAGAAAATGAAGCAAGGATTTTGAACTTGGCTTTATCAAATGTTCAGATTTTTGGTTTGGAAATGTAATCAAAAAAGCGTGTTTAATCAAACAACTGCTCATTTATATATGTAAACATACAATTTCAGAACACTTAAAATACAAGAAGCAATTGTCTTAATGTAAATCAACTGGTGAAGTTTCATGGTGATATCTATTAGTTGGAATTTCTACCTGTGTCTTGTCTGAAAATGTAGTTTTTAGTTTTTTAGTTAAGTCTCCATGATAAATATAGTCACAAAAGAGGGTTATTAAGCAAATTGTATATGTAAGAAAAACTGTCTTATACGTATTTTGTAAAAATTGTGCACAACCTGTACAGACTCTATATGATCAGAAAAAAAATAAATAAAAAAATCTCTATCAAACACCCTTCTTCTGTTTTTGTGAAAGCTGGCTATGAAGAACGCTCCTTCAAAGAGGATGGCAGCTGCAGTCAGCTTGGATTCACAACAGTCACAACAGATTTCACTGGTAACTCAGGTTCATGGCAAAAAATGAAATTTAAAAAAACGAATAAATAAATCACTGGACTTTTGTTCTGTGTCCAGAAACTCAGATTTTCACCACATTATGCCAAAAGGTTTTGCTCACCATCCAAATCCAAAATACATCCACACAGGAGCGGCTACCCAAACTAAAAGCAAATATAATTTTATGAGTAAGAGGGTCTTCAGAAATGCTCAACATTTGTGTCTTTATAGGCAAAACATTGTGACTGTATTAAAAATGTTGAATTTTAACCAGTATTCACTGATTTTTCTTGGCTACTGAAAAACACTTGCCTATTTCGTTATTCAGTAGACATGGAAAAAACATCCCTCATTTGGAGTCTTGCATCTTGACACCTTCACTCTCCTTTTAGCTTTGTTTGGTCTTCACCAGCACCTGGATAAAATATCTAGCATGTTAGCTGCTAAATGTTCACCAGCTACAAAAGAACTGACTGCACTTTGGTAGTGGGCAGGTAGCATACAGTCTTTTCCCTTGAAACGGCTGTCTGCTGTGGCTAGAAACAAAGCTGATGACATTGAACAAAAAACAGTAAAGTTTTGGCCTGTGAAAGCAAAAGAACATGCTGACGAAGATGGGGAGCTTGAGAGTTTGGTGATAACTCTAATTTATCACTATGAGCTTCACCTTTCACATTACAGATCAGTCATTTGACCCACTGTTGTTATCAAAGTATTGATTAGTGTTGCTCTAATTGTTTTTGGCTACCACTGCATGTACTATTTATGCAACCAGCTATTGCCTCTGTGCCCACATGTGTTTGTGTACTCTAAGATGTAGCTGTAAACCTGGTAAAGTGCAGGTCGCCTGTCTGCCTTTGTGTCTTTTATCACTCTCCACTGACCAGTGAGATGTCTGTGGAAATGTGTCGCTTTCTGCTCCTCTGATCAGCAGCTTTTAAAGGCCCTGGTGGGAGCCCCAGGACCACTCTGGCTTGTTGTATAAACTTGGACTGCAAAACTATAATTGTGTGTTATGTGTTGGCCAGAGTTACCCGAGGTAAAGTGCATTTCTGGGGTTTGACACATCAAGGACAGGATCATGATTTTTTTTTTTTTTTTTTTTTAGATATGAAGGACAGGAAATCTGCCAACAGCCGCACCTGAACAATAACTGGAAGTGATAGAGATACACAATTAGATGTGACCTGATATGTAAAATAAGAGAAGGTGTGATATGCAGGAAGTGCAAATAAACAAAATCTGTTAGATCGATCCCTCCTGACAATAAGACTTCACATCAGGAATTGCTACAGAGTTCATACCATGGCTCCTCTAACACATCACAGAGTTTACCAGGAGTGCTTTGTTTACTAAGCAGCTAAATGTATTCTGGATCACTGGGAGTGTCTTTATGCATGTTAACCCAAGGCTATTCGCTCCTACTTGGGAAACTGAAACATGCTTTGTATCTAATTTAGGGAGAAAATAAAGTGCCTCGGGCTGAAAGTGCTGCATTTGGTGAACATGTAGTGTATAGGACTCTGCTTTGGGAGTGCACTTGAGTTCACAGTAAGTCCCCTGTTATGTTTTACTTTTATAGACTTTGGGTGATGAGCTTATGCATTCAGAAAAAATCCAAACTGTAGTTAATTTGGCAATATTTCACTCCTAATTCTGAAATTTGTTAATTCTAATGTTTGTTTGAGACCACCTTAAAACATCCTAGCAGAACAACTATTGTCCATACCAGCACTACTTTTCATACAGTCCAGCACAATAAATTGTAGTAATCTTATGTAAAATAGTTTACAGCATTACCAATTTTACTCTTCCTATGTTGCGATGCAATAAATAGCAGTAAAATCAAAACTGTACAACCCATGAAAGACGTTTTTTTACACTATCAAATCATAACTGAGACCAGGTATAGTATATAAATTTGAAAGACGATTCTACACTCTAATCATTGTAGACAGTTCAGTTAATATTATGAACATGAACAAGTGAACCCCACAACTTCAATCCAAACAACCACGATTATGTGATCTGCATCCCATTTCTTCAGCTGCTCTCATGCCAAATAACGGGGGTAGAGCAGGCCGACTCTGTAGAATAACTGTTAGATTTTTTTTTACACCCAAATGGGTTTTATTTCATAAAATAGCTCTGAACCAAAAGATGGGCCTATATCCCCAGAAAATAGCCTTGAGCACTGTCACACTATTCGCAAAGTTGGCCCATCCACAGCAAATGGAACAGCTCCAGGAGGTGTCACTTGATGACTTCAAAGATTAGTCTTCACTCTCTTGTGTCTGACTTCCAGAGAGCTTTTCATATTTGCTGTGACAAAATGAACCAAGGTCATAGAGACATGGTGTACACCGGATGAAACAACATTTCATTTGATTCAGCAATGCCTTTAAAATACATAAAAAAATATAAAAGCATTGAAGGTTAGATTTTAGTTTTACTGTAGTGGTTTAGTTTTGCATCTTGGAAAGCCCTTCTAAAGGGAAACAATAATGGCCAAGACGTTTTGAAAGAATAGAGAGAGATTCATTTAATTTATGTTGCAGTTGCAAACAATTTTAGTATGAAAAGTCTCAAACGATTATTTCATTCTCTGGCTGGCTAAACCTAAACCTGGCTAAAGAAAGACTGTGTGGGCGAAATAAGTGTGTATGTGTATGTGTGTGTGTGCGTGTGGTGGAAGAGTAATTGATATTGAAATTATAATTTCTGCACGAGGTACAACAACCCATCAAGACAAAGAACTGGACTCAAAACACAGCGATGAGTCCACTCCTGTTGATGTTCCATATTGAACGTTGATGAGATTCAGTGTCCATTTATATTTTAAAGATTTTCAATTATGTAATGCACCCCTTTGATAGGCGCTATGTAAAGGTCAATTTGGGTTTCACACATTGAAGGTTTGAGTAATTCATTTGCCGTGGCACAGTCATTTTTCTTACTTGCAGCAGAACGAATGAGGACTAACATGGTCTGTCTGCAGTGTGTTGTACATTCTGATCTGTGTGCTAGTGTCTTATATACTATATTAGTTTCTAAATGATACATTAGGCCATATTAGAATTATGTCCTATGGAAGACTTTTACATCAACTGTTATCGTGTGACTGAAGTCCCATACTTGAGTAGTGACAGCTGACAATAACAGTAAAGTTTTAAAAGAGATATGCACACTATAGATAAACGTAATAATAATAATAAATGTCCTCATATTTGTTGCAGCTGCTTCCTCTATGGGAAATCTTGAGTTTGCCTCAACCATCTCTGACTGAAGGTATTTAACTCACTGTATTTTCATAGCTGCCAACACAGAAGGTCATTGAAATAGTTTGCTGCACCTCTTCAGAAAACTTGACCTAAAAAGTATCTCCTGTATGTTGTTAACACCTTTTTTTGTCATTTGAGATTTTTAAACCTGTCACAGTTGTGATTTTCAATGGTCCTTCAAAAATGCTCATTCTGACTTTGAGGAAGGAACTTATTTTCCTCAAACTCTGGTGGTGTTACTCAGCAGAGTAACAAAGAATGGCATTGTATTCAAGAGCATCCAGGTATAACAGTGTGTAAGTGAGAAACTACACTGCTGGAAAATCACAGGCACAATCAGTGAATGCTGCCTTTACAAAGAGAAGTAATCATGTTATCATCTTTGTCGACACCACTATTGTCAGCCTTGTTGTTTCTACTTCATTATACTTCATTTCATCACATCAAAGCAATCTTGACGCTATCCTCATAGTGTTTATTGCATCATCAACATTATAATCATCATCTGTTTCATACTTCATCCCCGGCCCTGCACTTTAACCATCCCCTCATCTCATTTGGATGGGGCGGGGTGGATGAGCGTTTACGGGGATGGAAGTAGGATGTAGTTTTTTCTAATGTGAGAACAATTACCTGGACACATGATTTGATTTAGAGCAAAGAGGTAGCCACATCCTGGGAAGCATTATGGATTTTGCTAAGTAACTTCTTAATGCCTTTTCTGGAGAGCTTTCAAAACCTCTATTGGATTTTTTTTCTCTCACTCTCCTCCACCCCTCCACAGACACACTTTTCTGCTGCCTCTTACATTCCCTCCATCATTTCTCACCCTCTATCTCTTCCTCTGCTGCTCTGGCTCTTACTCCACCCCTGCTTCCTCTGCTGCGTCTGGTCTCGAGGTGCCAGTTGAGTTCGATATGAAACTCGCTTGGACGGCTGCAAGAGAGCACGGAAGTGTCACTAGAGAGGCAGAGAGAAAGGGTACATGAGATAACGGTGGTCTCGCTATTCCCTGGCAGGGTATATCTGATTTTCTTTCAATCAAAGGCTAACCTACAGTGGACCCTCACTTGAGATTCAGTACATAAAGTATCATACTTTCAGAACTGAATACAATAGATTTCATTTCATTTACATTCAAGTTGATTTTTTCCCCTTTATCTATGTGAAAACAATTTTGGTTAAGTCAGCTCAGTAAAACAGGTTGTGAACTGAATGCATTCATTTCAGTACCTGGCTCACAGTCTGAATCTGTAACCACATCCAAAGGAGCTAAGCAGGGAGGCACAAAGCTCAAAAAAGCCAGAAGGAGTAACATGACAAGAGGGCTGGACCACTATGGCTGGGATGGTACAACAGACAAATTGACAGAGAGAAATGCCTTATTGGCAAGGTTAAGGTGATTCAAGTCAAGTCAAGTCAAATTTTATTTATATAGCCCAAAATCACAAATAAAATAAACAATTTACATCAAGGGGTTTACAATCTGTACAGCCTACAACGCCCTCTTTCCTTAGACCTTCGATTCAACCAGGAAAGAAAGGAAAAAAAAAAAAAAACTCTCAAGAAGCAGTTTCTTCCATTTTTTTCCATTAAGAGGTATTACAGTTTCTCTTCATTGATTTGATGCACTTTTGCCAAGACTGCAGTGACCATAAATCCAAATGCATTCAGTGACGTTTTAATGATTTCTGCTTCTCTTCAAACATTTCCCTTTACTTTTTGCTCAACTGTCAATCAAGTAGAAAGGTTTGCAGAACATTTACACAAGTGCAGGCAAGAGAGTGCAGAGAGTGCTCTGCTCACCGTATTGTCATTCCTGTTTCAAGTGAAGGGAGAAAGGCTTCTGTGGTTTTGATTAATTAACTGTGAGGAAAATACGCAGAGGTTCAGAAAGTGAAACCACTGAAACGCAATAGGTGACTAACCTGGAATCAGAGTTGTCGGGGTGTGAGAATGACAAAATATAGGGCATGATAAACAGACTGACTTAAATATTTTATCAACAGTGTTTCCAGTTTTATAAATAACCACAGATGTGAACTTATGATTTGGAGGTCAGTGGTGAGAAAGAAGCTTTTTTGTCATTTTGTTGTCTTAAAGTATGGTAACAGTATGGTCTCTGGTTTTTGAATCACTCATTCTCAAAACTGACCTTTTGTTTCTCACAATACATAAAAGCAGTGGAGACAAACTGATGTTGACAAACTGATGACAATGTTATGGGTTAAAGGAGTAACAATCTTAAGCAAACATAAGTCAAATTTGGATACTTACATACTAATAATTGAACCTGTACTGAAATGAACAAGCTTGTTGTTCTTATAAGTAATGAATTCCTCACAACATGTCATCTAAAGCCTTTTTTGTATGTGGCCTCACATTTCCAGATTTTCAATTAACTTATGTGATGAAATTAAGAGTTAAACAAACCTAAACACAGCATAAAAGTAAGAAAACAAGAAAATAAAGCAATAAAAGATGGCTCAGTGGATTTTAGGACTATAAACTGAATCCATCACCTTCAATGGAAGTTAATTGGCACTTTGAATTAATAAAAATCTGATTATGTTGACACGCACGCATCTGTTTAGACATTTGGTTGCCCAGCATATTTATGAAACACAATTTGCTTCGTTTGCCTAATTGAATTCCAGTCAGAGGGAGCCTTTCCTCACAGAACAAAACACCAACTTATGAAAAATTCAAATGCAAGAATTTTATGAGTTTGGCTTTGAGACATAATTTGGAACAGAAAAGGCAGTAGAGGGCTGGAGGCTGCTGCAGAAACAATGGAAGAGAGAGAGATTTGTCAGTGGTCAGGTTTGGAATACAACAATGATTTATTTAGTGCTGAAAAATCAAGTTCGTACACGTGGCCAGTCTTAGAATGAATAATAGCTGGCTCCTAAGGCATTTCACGACCTGGCTGTGTGCATGCTGGGCAATGTGTTCATAATTTAGCAAAAAAGAGACTTCATATCATCTTAAAGTTGACACTGGTAAGAAATCATGCTTCTTGTTTTTTGTGATTTTAATTATTGTCATCCGTCATTCATTTAATAATTAGCTATTGGCTATTGTATGTGAGTAGTTATTTGTTAAATTGAAACCCTTTGCTACAACATAAGCAAAAATTAAGCCTTAAAAACAAACAGCTGGAGCTAGTCAGTGTTAAACATGTTACACAATTGCACATGCCTGTCTCAAATGGTGAAGCTCTGGAGAGATTTAAACCCATTATTTGGACAGAACCTGGAGTCATTGTTGCAGATTGACATCATTTAAGCTAATTAAACTAACTAAACTAACTAAATTTCAAGTACCAATCAGGAAGTTGCTTTTCCGTGATCTATCACGGCTTGGATTGTACTACATTTGGTCATCACTTTGGAGAAGAAACCAAACAAATAAAGCAACATGTTGATGCAAATGCTACAGGAAGTTTGCAGAACAAAGCTAAAATGACAGCAGAATTATCTGTTTGTCTGACTTCTAAATAAGGAGTGATTATGCTGGTTAATTTGTGACATTACCAGTTGTTCTTATAATTGATTCACTAACCGACTTTAAGTATATGGGAAGTTGTTTGCCTTTATCTTATCTGTTATTTGTTTTGTTAAGAATTCTGCAGATACATCTGCAGATGTGGGTAGTTTTTTTTTTTTTTTTTTCTCGGCATCCACCTGTGTTTCCATTAACAAATTACTGTGTTTTCAGACATCCCATCCAAAGATGGATTACCAACTAGGCAAGGCAAGGCTGCTTTAAGGCACCAGACCATGTGGTGGCCTCAAGGGTCAGGGTGTGTTTGTGGTCATTTGATTAATTGTGGTACTATTGTGTAAAAAAGGACTTATTTCAGGTTATACTGTGCTTGCATTGTGCAAATTTGTGCTGAATAAAGTCACAATGAAATGACAATGAAATAATCAGCTTTACATGCCAAATGCAGAGACAAATGGGGGCTCAATAGTGGCTCTTTGTTCACCCTATAGCTTGCTAAATGTCCCTCATCCTATCACACTCTGTCAAATCTAAGTCCAATGGTCACTGAACTTGTGTGATCTGACAGCTCTAAAGGAAAATATCAGGCTCTCATTAGCTTTGCAGGGGAGCTGTATGTGAACCAGAAGCACCGTTGTTGTAATACACCGGATTGGCAAATCAAAATTACATTGAAAATACCTAAAACTGTCAAAGACCTAGGAGCTCCAGACATAAGTATAGAAAAACTTCCTGACACCACAGTATAAAACTCTGTTACTCTGTTACTTTGACATCAAGGCATTAAGACATTAAAAGGCCCATGAAATCAAATAAGGAGATTCAGTGTGACAGTGACAATAATTATGACCACCCACTGAAGGCAACAATCACATTGTGTGTGACGGATACGACTCTGTCTTTGTGTCTGGGTTCATCCCTATATTCATCTCTCTCTCTCTCTCACACTCTCTCCCTCTGGCTCTTCTCTTTCTCTAACAAAATGTCAAAACTTCCCAAGTGAGGAGAGACATTTCATGGTTTTGAACAGCTCTTGGACTTGGACTTGAGCATAAAAACAGGGGAGAAAGAGAACATTGAAAGAGACATATATAGATTTATAAAAAAGAGAACAGACAAACTATTCAATACCAAAGGACTCTGTCAAGGACACGGTGCAGTTTTGTGCTTCTCCAACGTAGAGAAAAAGTTGCATGTATTCATATAGAAGTCTGAATGTGATTGTGTGTTTAGTTGGGTTTTTGCAACAGACAGACAGCAACCAACCAAATATTGCAACACCTCCCCCTGCTGGATCTACTGCAGTGAGATGAGCAGATGAATAATGTAGGCGCTCTCACTCTATCTCTCTCTGTCTCTCCCTCTCGTATTCTCTCTGTCTCTTACTCTCATACCCTTCTAAGCTGTCTTATTTTTCTCCAAGGCTTTGATGGTTGAAGTGTTTCAAAGAATCTATCTATCTATCTATCTATCTATCTATCTATCTATCTATCTATCTATCTATCTATCTATCTATCTATCTATATGGTGGGCGGGGTCAGAATGCCGGTTGACACAATATGAAACAATAAAGGGTGGATGAAGAGGGAAAATGCATTGCCTTAGGGTGGAACAAATGTCAACATTAACAAATTACGTCAGCATTAGCAGTGTGTGTGTGTGTGTGTGTGTGTGTGTGTGTGTGTGTGTGTGTGTGTGTGTGTGTGTGTGTGTGTGTGTGTGTGTGTGTGTGTGTGTGTACATCAGTGTTTGTGTGTGAGAGAGTGGAGGGGTTACACCCAAACAACAATTGATGTTAGTGAGTGTTCCATAAGGGTTTCTAAATATGTGGCAGTGTTTACGGTAACCAATCACAGAATTATATACTGGAACAAATTATGATGTATATTGCATTCATTTTCCCTCAAGGTGACTGTGCGTACATGTGTGTGTGAGAGACATGTGGGTCCATACACAGCATGCACACACAGAGCACAGTGTAATGTGGGTTCTGTTTCTCTCTGTGCCAAAACATGACAGAGGAACACAATGATTTAAAATCAGATCTTTTGTGTTTGAGAACGAAATCTGTAGGGTTTCTTTTTTGTGGGAGAGAGCCTCAGGCACACCGTCATGTTAAATGTAAATTTTGCCCAAAAAAACAACAGTAGTACATCTGTATTTTATGAGAACATGACATGATTTTCCAATTTTTACCTCCATTGTATTTTGAAATGTATGAATTTATGATGAATTTCAACTAGAGCAATTGCCCAGGAGATCTGATAAAAGAAGAAATAAAATAAATAGAAGCATTGACAATGACATGGCACAATACTGTTAAAAGGAGAAAGACATAGTTGTCTTTCAGCCTGGTGTCTTGGCTAACATTTATAGAACTAAATATTATGCATTATTCCATTTGCAAGCTAATAAACTAATTTCTCTCATTTGCATAAAAATATACTTTCCCATTGTTTCAGTGTAAATATCGCACAGCTGCTTTTTGAGTCAAGTCTCAAGTCCTTGAGGGCAAGTTCATGTGAAGTCATAAGTCTTCAGTCAAATTGCAGGTTGGATTTCAAGTTGTTTGACCATTGACGCAAATGTTATAACATGTTCTCCTTTCAATGTAGTGGCAAATAGTGATTTTACAGAGCTGAGGAAATACAGTAATTATATATATATATATATATATATATATATATATATATATATATATATATATATATATATATATATATATATATATATATATATATATATATATATATATATATATATATATATCAGAGTATTTAAATTACAATGCAGATTCTACGCTAACAAAGGCGATCCACAATACACAACACAATACATTAGGCTCGCAACATTAACACAATTTTCAGTTTTAGGCACTACACAAGTTAACCATCAAATTCAGTTCAGTGGCTTTAAACCAAATGCAAGATTACTTCTATAAGATTACTACAGGTCAAACTGCACTAAGTGCCAACATGGCTTAGTAATAGGTCATTGTTTATTACTAATGGTAAAAAAAAACCATACTGAGACACTGAGCTGGCACAAGCATAAACAATGACGTAATACACATGAATCACATATGATATATTTAGGTCAAACAACAGCCATTGCAGGGTACCTTCTGCTAACCGCTAACAGTTATTGAATAATACATTTAGAGAGATGTCTCCCTGCTCAGCAGTCACAAGAGTATGATCCACCTGCTTTGTAATTAACGAAAAATTGGCCTGTAATAGTGATAATGCCCAGTCCTTCAGTTCTCCCGCCTTCACTCGTTTTAATGGAACAACTCCATTCAGTTTTACAATCCACAGCCACACCTCAGTTTGACAGCTAAAAGGTCTTTCTTACAAACCTATCTATGCCTGCTAACACTTAGCTAATGGTTACAATATTTTGTATGTACATATAGTCTTTAGACAGTCTCATGTCAAGTAACTCAAGTCTCACAGCAGTCAAGCATATTGTCAAGTCTACACCAATGCTTTCTAGTAAACCTGCTGGTTATGTTTTTCATGTTTAGCCTTGTCATGTTCCTTTGTAACAAGCTGCTGTTTGTACCGTGCACACATTGTCATTTGACCACACATTGTAACAACTGCCATTCGGCCTGTTTAGAAGCATGCTGGAAAAGAGCACCATATGTTTTGATTTGCTTCTAGTCTGATCAGGATCCATTTGCCTTCTCCACTATTTGCATTTAACCTGCTAACTGTTGATGGATGCTTTAGCATCCCATGCATCCAGAGGGAGGTGATGTGTCGATTCAGTATATGTAGTCTATCAAGGCTTGATTTATGGTTCAACACACTGCAATATGTGCTACCTACAGTACCATACAATGAGCAGCAGACTGAGAGCCACACCATACATCTAAAGATAAAAGTCTCTGAACAGTTGTGTGGCGTTATGTGAGAATGACAACAGAATGAATGGAAGCAGAAAAGCATGTCCTCATCAAATCTCCTTTTCTTGAGATGATGATTATTCTCTTAACTACATTGCAAAAGCATGCTGTATCTTAACTATACATCCAATTAATGTTTCACACTGTGCTTCCTTGGTCACACACCATGGTATCCTATAAGTTCTTTATTGATTTATGCTCTTGAGACCAGAAAATCACCGGGCCTCGAGAGGAAATCATATTTTGTAACTTGCACAAGCCAATACATCTGTGAAGGTTACAACCAGCACCGTGTCTTACTTTCAGGAAGTCCGTTTTGCAGGTCAGTCCCCGGTGGAAAACAGGGCAAACCTCTTTCTGAAAGTCCATGATGTGATGCAATTATCTGGAATGAGAAAATGTGATAGGAAGTAAAAAAAAAAAAAAAAAAGAAAAAAAAAATGTTATGCCCGTGTGATTGAATTTGATACAACGTGTGCCCTTTGAGTGGCTATTTTTTCTCCTAGAATAGATGGTTTCAAGGGGGGCATGTCAGGGTAACAAGATATGATTGAATGGCAATGTGTGGCTGAGCAGAAGTGAGCCTCATAGCCTTTTGAACTGCAGAGCTTGTTAGTGATATGCATGGCAACTATTGGTTTTGACAAAGAACATCCGGAAGGGCTTTGAGAGAGGAAAGAAAATTGGGAAGGATGGGAACAGATGGAGAAAGAAAAAGGAAGGATTAAAAAAAATATTACAGGAGAAGAATGAACGCAGGTGATCCCATCTGAATCCCTGAAGGGGCAAACAGTGCTCAGGTTGAACGGGGTACAAGACAAAGAGGAACTGTAACAATGTGATGCTTGCGCTGACCATTGTAAATGTGGGTTTACACTGTGATTAATAGGAGTGAAACATAGCTCTAGGGCGGACACACATGAGCCCACGCACATCACACACGTATGTGCACAAGGCACATGTGGATAGTGTGTGCACACAGAAAACACTCAATAGATACCAAATCACACCATGTGGAGAAGCTGTAAGTCGGTTATGTTTGTCATTTCTATAGATACCTGCGGGCAAATGTGTGTGTGCTTGGTGCTAAACAGGCAGTTTGGCTGTGACAGGTGCAGTATTGTACATCGGGTCAATACTGAACATGCCTACTGGAGCTTACATTAATACAAGACAGCTGACAGCATGCACATTCTGATAATACCCTGTAAAGAAAATCATTTCTAAACAAAAAAAAAACAACAACTTCCAAACAGCTTCTTACTGAACCATGCAAACACATTGTCCACGTTTGATCCAAGTGTATTTATGCTTTGACCTTCAAGAATTAGGCAGTGTTTACTGACTGTGTAGCCAACTAGCTTACTGCAGCAAAACTGAAACCAGGGCCATTGTTTGGAGTAAAAGAATTTGAAACCGCAAACGGCTTGAATTTGTTCCACATAAATCCAGTTGTATTACCACAAAGACTGAATTGTGTGCTGCAGATACGGTCCCTGAATGCGCAAGCACCTCCTCGCTGCTGTACAGAAGGAAAAGGTGCACTGCAAAAGAAGTAGTGCATATAACTTTAATGAGTGTACCAATTTTCGTTCAACTTCGTTCGTGCAACTTTAAAGATTCTGCACACCACAGTTCTCAAATGTAATTATTAAAGTTCCATTAATTCATAACAGCAAAACTAATTGTGTTTTAGCAGTGGTCCAAAAATATCAAGGGGCTCCATATGCTTCTATAATGTCTGTGACTCTTATCAACTGGTGAAGTTGAAGTGGTGTTTCTGTATGTAAGCAGTAAGAAAACTAGTTAATTCCACATGAAAGCCCTCACTTGCAATTTAATGGAACAGGATGCATATGGTGATGTAAGCCAAACAAATTACCCTTCTGTTGTCTGGTATTAAATATAACCATGGATTGCAACAAGCTTAAGACCTCTCTTGATTCAGGATGCTTGGCTGGCAAGTGGAAAGCACACAAATGTAATCCAATGATGGTAAAACAGCAACTTTTAATTATGTTATATAACTGCCATTACATAAGGCAACCCTACAGACAAATTGAATGTGTATCCCTCGAAAAAGAAAAGCAATTTCATTGACGACAAAGCTGCTTTTGTCTTAAGTCCAGGAGACATATTTAGAGGTGTTGGAGGGGGGAGGATGTCGTTTGTGATTTGGAAGAGGCAGCTGTGTAATTCACCTGAAAACAGAGGAAATGGAATGGAGAGGAAAAAGTTGAGGAAAGTCTATAATGGAATGTGAGAGGGAAAGAGAAAGGGCAAAGCCATTAGCAATCAAATTAATGATCAACCATCAACAATAATTACAAGATGTCTTTAGTAGCTCATTCGAATGTTTTATTTTCATGTACCTTACAGTGTCATACTGTGATTTCATGCTCTACTTACATCCCTATTCACTGTCCTCTGATAATTCCTGGGCTTTTTTGTGTCTTTCTCTAAATTCATTGTCATCTTTTTTCTTCTCCCTAGACATTTTCTCTCTACCATCCATATATCTTCTACTTCTACTTCACCTTGTTCTGTAATTACTCTTATTTTTCCCCTTTGCCATCCATTCTGTCTCCCTCCAATTCTTCCGTTTCCCAATGCTTATTTCCTTCTCTGACTTTTTATGACTGTGGACCCTCACTCATTCTTGTTGATGATCTCTCTCTATCCCTTAATCTATCATCCTACATGCCCTTGTCCACCCTCTTCTCCTCCCCTTTCATCCAGCTCCTATTCTTTCACTTCACCTTTAGTTACTCTCTGTCTGCCATACCTCATTTCAATCTTGGCAAGATTCACTCCTCCTGGAAAGCAGAGGAACAAAACATCAACAGCAGTCAGACCATCTGATGGGATGTTTGAACCGGAGACCAATGGTTCAGTGGTCAGGCTGACCCTAGATGTCAGCTTCAAAACAATGAGAAGAAGATGAGACAAAGAAAAAAAGAAACAGTAACAGAAAGAAACAGTACAAAGCTGTGGAGACAATCTGTAAGTGTGGCTCTAGTCCTAGAAAATGAATTTAAATGTGAATATAGAAAGGGAAAAGACTAAAGAAGACGTTTTGTTCTAATGAGAGCTGCGCTAGGAAAGACAATATGCTGATGATATCATGATCGCCTGGAGAATATGTCCCATTCTTATTTTTACCATCACCCAGTCTTTCCTCTGGACTGAGGAGTCTTGCCTTTGGCTGCTTCCACCATCATTAGCTGATGCCCAGCGTTCGCAGCGTTCAAACGAGACTTAACGACTAGCTCATTTAGATAAACCTGTCACTGTGGTGGCTCTGCAAATGTCGTGTTATATGACTAACATTATCCTTATTGCAAAAAAACAGCTTGTAGCCTAACGTCTGCATCCACGAGCTGGCTTGGCCAAGTTTAGCAAGTCATTTTCTGTGTTCTGTGCAACATGCTGCAAAGAGTAACATTTCCCGAAAGGGACTTCTTTATTGTTTTTGTTGTATTTGCATCAAAGCACATTTGTGGCTGATACTGTCTTTGTATGGGGCTGCTTTGTGTTTTGGTAATTTGTGGAAATCTCATGCAGCACAGTAGAACCCCTCAGGAAAACTGTGTTGACGTCCAATTTGGCTGAAATGAACAGAGCACAGTTCTGGAGTTCAGTTTTGGGTTGAACGTCATGGACAAAAATCACAGGACGAGAAGCCAATCCAGAGGTGTTTGATGGATGTGATAACACTTCTTACATTATAGAACTGTTGCTTTTCCTTGAAAAAGTAGTTATTTGTACAGCAACACAAGGCAAGGTTTGCCATCCCTGTGGAATAGAGTCAGTGATTGGGCAATTTGTTTTCACTGCAGCAATGCAGAAATGCATTTATTTGTGTACCAAATGGTCTAGTATTTAAAATAACCTTTGCTTAAATATTTACCACACAGCATTTTTATATACAGTTTATGAGGTGACTATATGGAATGTGAAAGTAACGTACATTTATCATCTCTACTTGTGTTTTAGTGTCTTGCAGCTCATTGTTTTGGTTTTACTTTTGATCACTATCATCCCTCTCATCAACCAAAATTCAGCAAGCAGATGTTTTCAGTGAAGAGGGTTCAATAAAACCACTGCACACCACCTGCTCATTCCCTAGTTAGCAACAAACTGGTAGTGGAGCATTGACTGTAGAAGCTAAGGAACCACAATTGGCGATGGAAACAAAGATAAAATGAGAGTAATATATATATATATATATATATATATATATATATATATATATATGCAGGGTGGAAAGATTGAAAAATGCTAATGTTGCTCTTTGTCTGCTGGATGAGGTGACATATTTTGCGCAACAAACTTATAAGGTAGAAATATCTCAGTGCTGTCTTTATAGTTTGTTTTTTCAGCAATACTGCTGCATAAAAACTACAAAGTTACAAAGTTTAAATTGCATGTAGCATAAAACGGAAGTAACTCTAAATATAAACTAAATTCTACCTAAGTGCAGTCCTTGAGTTAAATTATTTCTGTAAAGTCACAGCACTTGGACAGACTGACCAAAAAACTGCAGAGGTTTCCTGCTTATACCAGCCTGTCTCACTGAGTCACCATAAAATGGTTGGCACTTTGTGTCATAATACTTTCACATTACTGGCTAACATTTGAGTGTTATGGAGTGAACATTTAAATTTTATTCTAGCTTCTATTCAGGAAGCGCTTTAGGCAATGGGAAGTCTTGACAATGGAAATGTCAAACTTGAAGACTCCAGTTCACTATTGACTCCTATAACTCTGTAGAGGAAAATAAATGACTGATTTGATTTTTTATAAAACAACCATCCTTAAAAAACAAGTAAATCAATCGTGATATAGTCATTTTCTGTTGTACATAAATAGTTTGCGGCACATGAACAAATGGAACATATGGTTAAAAATAAAAAATAATGCAGGCCGGCACAAAAGCTTTATAATAAAAGCATTTACTTTCAGTGGGTGCAATATGTAAAGTAATTTTCTTTTGCTTCAATTGTGTTTTTCCTTACTGTTTACATATTCATTTATTCACTTCAATTGAAGGAGAAAAACAAATCACAGATCCTGATACCTGGCCAAGTAATCTATAGAGTCTTCTAAAGGATAATTGGAGAAAGACAGCGGCCAATGGAAGTGAATGAGATGCTGAAGGAAAGGGAAAATGAGCAAGCCGGGAGAGAACTAATAGAAATCTCAGGAGATGTTAGTGCCTGTTGTGGCTACTACTTGAAAATCTAGAGCCTGGAGAATTGGATGCAGGCAGTTTGTGAGAAAGACTGATCTGGAGCCTTCACCTTCCAAATGAGAAACGAGAAATTTAATGTGATCAAATACTCTCTTTATTAACAAATTTCAGTGATTAATGACAATGTAATTGATGCCATTGTTCATGATATACTCGACAACAAACATATCCTTCAAATACTCACTGAAACGTGGTTCTAAAAATTGTAGCTTGCTCTTTTGCAGAAGTCAGCCTTATTCAGCGTTGATTTATGACAGTTTCAAAGATGGTGGCTCTGAGTTGGAATCTTTTTAATCTAAGGTTAAGGATGATTCTGGTAAGCGTTTTTCTGACTTGCCTTTTTTTATGCATCTATTGCATCTTTTTTGACAAAATTGTAGACCCGTAGGTATTGGTTAAATTCACATTACTTCCTGTAAAAACGCAATTCATGGACTATTCAGTGTCCTCTACATGGACACCTACGGAAACTAGGAGATGAGGAACATAACTGTCTTTTCTGAAAAGGGAAAAGAAGGTTTGTGCCTGTGACAATAGCCATCCACACAATGCTTTTGTAAAATTCAAATCTGTGTCGAAAAATGCAGATCAAGAGAAAAACAGTAAATGCATTTGATTCTGAAACAATGGGAATACAATTCATCCTCTGCCTAAGACTGAGTGGGACATGCCCTCCCTCCGTCCCTCCTCAAAAAAAAAAAAAAAAAAAAAAAGAAAAAGAAAAAATCTGTGCCTATGAGGGAAAAAGTGACAGGCAGAAAGAGAGAGAGAGAGAGTAGGAGGAGAACCAGGCACAGAGAGAAAGAGAAAAAGCCTCTTCTCTCTGCTCCTCTGCCAGTGAGAAGCAGCTTTATTACATAACAGTCTCAAGGCCTGGCAGCTCACATGCTTTTAAGGAAGAAGCACACGTTCCCCTGCACCTGAAATCTCATGGCAGGCTGGGAGAAGATGGGGACAAGGTGGCGGCTCGAGAGCAGATGCAGCAATAGAGGACAAGTAAGGAGAAAAGCAATGAGGGACAAAATATAGATGTTATTTGAGGAGTGGTTGGACTGTCTTTTTTGTAGCTTGAAAACAGTCAATTAATTACTTTAACTCATACTGATTAGAGCTACTACCACTACTATACTGTCACTAATGATGGTAATAATGACGCTAAATTTGAAACATGTCCCACCTTTGCTTTTCTGCGTTTTATGAGAGTTTTACAATACTTACCTGCAACAATACCAACCAACATCCAAATGTATTGTTTCATCCACTTTAACGTGTAGGAGAACTATATACATATATTATGTTAGGAGAATAAAACAGATCAAGAGAAAGTCACTAATTTACGGTATAATACACCTTTGCACTGTGATATGAGGTTGGAAAACCACAGCTCTGACACTTTGCTCTGGAACTATATCATATCCAACACCCATTGGACAAACCACGCTAACCACTATGTGAGGCAGCTAAATGCTGCAGCTAAATGTGCTAGCAGGCTCATAAAGGCAATGCTAATGCTGATGTTGAGCAGGCATAATATTTATCATGTTGACCATCTTAGTTTAGCATGTTAGCATGCTAACATTTGCTAATTAGTTATACACAGAAAATACAGTAAAGCAAGGCTGATTTGCCTGTCTGTAATTATGAAAGTATTTAGTAATAAACAAAACTAATAAAGTGTTGAGCAAATGAAAATCCTGACCAGACGATTTCATGGGATCTATTAAGTAGCTGCTGAGATATTTCTGTTAATAAGTGAAAAGTTTGACCTGTTAGTGGTGCAAGAGGAAAAGTCAGGTGATCACTAAAGACAATATAATTCATTGTCTGTGAACCTTGGATGTTTGTGATAATCTTTCTGATAGATGTTACGAGATTGTACAAGACAAGCGGAAAGTTAATTGCGCCTGAAGAAAACTCAGGGGATCATCAAAGTCACAAGAATTTATCCTCTGGGCATCAAATGAACGACCAAAATTGCATGGCAGTCAATGAAATGAGATATTTCGGTCTAGGCTAAAGTGGTAGACTGACTAACCGAGCGATTGAAATCATCACCCCCTAGAACATAATAAATAAATAAATAAATAAATAGATAAATGCATGAAACTGGATAAACCATTTACAGCATTCCAACAACTGGAATGGACATTTTGACTGGGCACTTTTCACTGGGCAGTTTTTTGGGCTTCATGTCAAAGCTACTTCTAATTGGGCCCCAGTACATGCATATAAACCCTGCTCTGCCCTATTTCAATGTTCTGGGCTTTCTATCTATTCAGTGTTTTTCAAATTCTGAATGATACCACTGTTTTATATATATATATATATATATATATATATATATATATATATATATATATATATATATATATATATATATATATATATATATATATATATTGACTTATGCATATGCCCATTTATGTATCTCTTTTTAAAATATTCTTTCGTCTATCCAGCAATTTTTGTGATAGTGAAATTTACACACATGATGTGTGTTAAAACACAAAAGTGACACACGTTCTAAAAATGACCCATCTTTAAAAAAAAAACATGCCATATGATATCTAATTTTACTACCTGTGAGTGCACAAAAACTGTATGTACTGTATGTCTTTGTTTGGTAATCCATAGCACAAGGACAGAGGTGTAGCCATGACTTTCATTTGTTTTCTTTTTATTTAAAGACTAATGCAGAGAATCAGATTCTACAGGGCCATATCATAACCAAAAGAAACAAAAGAAAACATTTACAGGAGGTTCACCATTTCATCTACATCCATCAGAATCTTTTGCCAGTATCACTGAACTACCAACACATTCCTGTGTACTGTATGTGGGTATGTGTGTTTGTGTGCAGTTTGAAAGTGTGTTTTTTGTCGATCGATGTCCGTATGTATACAGTCTCACTCTAGTCTCTCTTACCCTAATCAACTTTTGTGCTTTAGAAAATTAGTTTTTTTTTACATTTCAGTGAAAATCAGAACATATTTTGCTTGATAAAAATACAAGAAAAAACTCCAGTAGGTATCTAGGAATAACCAAAGACTCAATGTTGAAAAGCAGGTGCTGCTGAGAACTGCAATGGACCTTGCATCAAACATAATGAAATAAATGTCACATGTGGCTACAGATGTCATATTTACATGTATGCTCTGCATATGAGTGTGAAGGTAAAAGTTGGAAGCTCATGATTGCACTGTGCCTCATATTTCACATTCTCTCTGTGGAGCATTAAATGTAGCAAAACCAGACCTGGCTCAAAAATATTTGTAAACCATCTATAGCATTTGTTTGATCCTGCTTGGAGTACAAGATAGGGGCTTAGCAAAGATATTCCCAATAGAGAAGTGTACAAAATTCATTCTTACTCAAAGTCAAAACTCTCTGGCGCTCCCTGTAATATCATTGAGCTGAAAGCGAAAGATGAACAAAATGATCCGTTTAGCAAAATAACATTTTCACCTGCCTCCATGTTTTTTCTTTGCAATGACAAACAAGCTCAAGAAATGAACAGAAATATTATTAACAAGGTGATCTTGTTACAGTTTTGCTCCTGGTTTCTCAACTCAATCAATTTATTGCATTTCTCTGGAGAAAAAGTGCAATCAACAACGAAAGCCATTTTCCCTTCAACCACCGACAAATCCAAAGCGCAAACAAAAGTGATAATCCACTGCTTTCTTTGATGTCACCCTGTATAGCCATGGTTGAAAGAAAAAAAAAGCTAATGGGTGCAAGCTAAGCTTTTTTTATTTCTTTTTTTCTATAATAGCTCGTAAATCTGAAACACAATGGTCAGGGAGAGAAGGTCGATGATGTGGTTCAAAGCTGTCCTTGCATAGCACAAAGCTGACTACATAAATGTAATGTTATTGTTTTTCTAAATGTGCAAAATGCATAACAATAGGTTGATAATACAAACAATATTCATCATCATCTTAGCTAATATCTTCATTAATATAATCAAATACTGTATGCATTATGTATTTTACATATGTATATATATTTTTTTCTTCATGATAATAAACATACATACAATAGTTTATAATTCAAATATCTTTATACAACTCTTCACTCTGAACTTTGCAGTTCCTTGACCCTCTGCTTGTAGGTTAAGTGGCTGTTAACAGTAGACCGCTTGCATATGCTTGCAAAGATGTCTGCCATTAGGGGGATAGGTTCAGTATTGGTCATAATGGTAATGCAAATAATAACAATAGCAACAACCACCAATCTCTTTTTCATTTCCTGTTAGCGTGATCTCTTCACCCCAGTGCACAAACACACAGAGAACTCTGCAGTGTTCTTACATGCCTTTTGGCCTGTTCAGTGCCCTGTAAAACATATTCAATAAAGCACACCCAGAACCCGTAATGCAATGCAATGCATCCCCCACTCCCCGACAAGAAATGCTGTGAGATTTTATGAGACAAGAGTAGAGTGGGAGGCCAAAAGCTTCAGAACCAAAGTTGGACGCAATGCAATGTCTGTTATCTTTAGACCAAATCTAAATAGATTCTAGATGTTCATGTGTAGTATACAGATGAAACTACAAGAAGAGAGGGGTCAATGTAAAGCTACAATGGATATTACCCCAGACTGAGTGTCAGGTTCAGGTCCTAAGAAAAGCCCTTGCTAATTAATATTGCTACATTAACATAATTTAAAATGGACTGTTCAGAAACCTCAACGTGCCACATCAGAGAAGAAGCATTTCCGTAAAGTGTGTTTTTTTTTTTTTTAAGTAAAAGAAAAAAAAGAGCAAGCAATGTTCAAGACAAAAACAAAAGCATTCTTTTCACATTTGCGTTAGTTTCTGTTGGTTTGTCTCGGAAGAGGGATTGACATCATGCTACAAAAATATATTCATCTTCGTCACTATCGTAGAACTACAAGACAAGTCCTCTGTGCGAAACACAGCACCGGCTAAAGCAAGATTACAGTGCCACTTCAACTCAATGTCTCCTTTCTCTCTTTGTCTCTTTCTGTCTCTGTCCCTGTCTCTCGCTGTTGCTCACCAACAAGCAGCAACAAATGAGTCCAAACGGGCATGTGATACTGAAGGCAGTGTAGCTGGTACTTTCTGAGTGTTATGTCTCAATTTTTAACTGAAAGGAGATGGGGACTATGGGTCAGGGGACACAGTGGGATGGAAAATACAGACGCGCCATCAATCAACAAAGTAGTAGCCATCACAGCTCGGACTGAAAATGGAAAAAGGCACTTCTCCTACTTCTCAATGTGCCCTGCCCCTCTTTAAGCGATGACAACTGTACTTTGCTATGAATGGCGTTTTGACCAACGAGACCCTCACCATGAATAAAACAAACAAAATACATAAATAATGAGTTTTTTAATTCTAAATGTAAAATGCACTCCAGGATTTGAGATGATTTTTACATTCTTACTTACAACTAGCCAATCTCAGTTTACACCGTTGATGTTGTTGTTGCTGTTGTTGCCGTCAGTGTGTACACAAACACACGGTTGAATAATATTTTACTTCAGCGTGAAAGCAGCTGTGAATGGGACGCTAACTTGGCGAGAAACAGTCACTTAAGCGTGAATTAGACCAGTATATACTTTTTTTTGTAGAAATTATCATGAACAGAAACAAAAATAAATGAAATAAAAAAACTTTACTCTTCCATGTATTCAATAAACATACCCTTTAGTTACACTTTGCAAAGCTTAAACATAATATTGACATCTCTAACACTTGATAATATTTACAACGCTGAGGAAGGAAATTAATATTTTCAATGCACAAAAATGATTGAATTTTTGTATTTTTTTTACCCCTAAATAAATGGTGTGTCCACTGAGACATGTTTATTGCTATTGCAGAAACCCTAACATATTTTGAAGAATGACATAATTAATCTCATAAAACATCTACAGAGAATTGAAGATATTTTGACAGAGACTGAGCGTACCATTTTGCTGCTGATATCAAATAAACTAAGCTATCAGTCAATGTGGATCTGTAGTTTGAATAAATAAACATAAATAATAAGATGCCCTGCCCATGCATATACACAAGTGCCTTTTACCATGTCTGTGATCCCATGTTTAAATAAAAAAAGATAAAAAAAAGAAAAGAAAAAGAAAAGAAAAGAAAAGAAAAGAAAACAAAGATAGAAACGAATGCCCCTTAACAAGTTTGGGCTATGTGCAGTTGTAGAATAGCATTCTCTTGGCTATATATTTATAGTAGCATTTTCTTAGTAGCATCATCCGAGACCTGAACAACACCCTTTCAAAAGTCTGTATCGCTATCGTTCTTTTTTTCTCTATATTGTTTTTTCAAAATCTTCAAACTTTAGGTAAACATAGAAGCAATGCAACAACTGGGAATTCAAACCAGCATGGACACCATGTTTGTCTGAAAATGAACACCTGTTATAGGAGGAACAAGAAAGAAAATGAAAAATAAAAATTACAATTATAATTTAAAATGAATGAAACATGGATTAGTGTGGATTCATCCCCTGCAATTTGGGCTTCTTATTCAAGTAGGTCGCCCAGTAGACCAAGTTAAAGGTTCCAAAGAGCAAAGGGAAGGCTATTCTGGCAATCCTGTCTATCTTGCTCACACTGTTAAAGGTCTTCTTGGCCTCTGGAGGTTTGGGCTTTGGCTCCTCCTTGGGCTCAGTTGGAGGTGGTGGGGCGCTTTTGGCAATAGTGGCCAATCCAGGGTCCCTGGCAATATTGGGGGCGAAGGCTGTAGCAGTGGCAGCTGGGTAGGCTGTAGTGTTGTTCTTCTTGAGGAGAGACTCCTTCTTCTTCTTTTGCTGATTTTGTTTGTTGGAGAACACATTGGGAAAAGTAAAAAGGATACAGATCAGATTATTAAAAAAATGAATTTTATATATCAATGGCAAAATTACTGATGTGAATGTGTCATTTGGCATCCTGGTTAATATTTGGGAAAGCAATGGTTATTAAGTTGAGAAATATTAATTCCTCCCATCCGCATATTTCCTTAAACTCAGCAATCTAAGAATTAATACTGCGCTCTGTTTTTGTTTTTTAAAAAGCAGCTGGGAGATTACAGAGTACGATGCTGCTAACTGCAGGACAGAGACAAGTGGAGCAGAAAGCACAAGATGAACACTAAACTATTAATGTTCACGTCATGTTACTCAAATTGCATTTTCTATGAGATGAGGTGGCGACAACAACTAAATGTTCCCTGCCTGGCCTAGATCACTCAACAGCTAAGTGCTAACTGTCCTGGTGAATGACTCAACAGCCTATACATATCATTTTTAGAATCATATTTTTGTTAACTGCCGTCTGGTCTTTCCTTTTCTAGATACATGGATTTGCCCTCATTTTACCAGGGGGCATTTTGAATTTTGTGCTGGTAAAAGAAGGGCAGACACTGACACTGTAACTGAAGAATGGGGATAATTAATGCAGACATTATGTCAAAGTTTCTGTCTTTTGTCTCTATTTTTTATGAGGATCCTTTAGGAGTATAAGTAATATATAAAAAAGAGCTTCAAATACCTTCTCTGGCACCACGCTTTTTCCATCCCAGGCATAACCTCTCTTGGTGAAGTAGTTGACTGTGGCAAACTCAATGAGGGCAGAGAAGACAAAGGCATAGCAGACAGCAATGAACCAGTCCATAGCTGTGGCATAGGCCACTTTAGGGAGAGAGTTCCTGGCGCTGATACTGAGTGTGGTCATGGTCAGGACAGTAGTCACTCCTGCAGGGAGATAAACAGACAAGATGATATGTGAAATCTGATTAAATCTTAGACAGTTCATTTGCTATCATTACTTATTTGTGCGCCATAAATGTTTGCAAAGAAAATGTGTGAAATAATACAATTTATAGCAAGTTAAGAAAAGAAAATTGTTGCATGAATGTCAGTGTACTGTTGATATGATCTAGCATTGTGCAGAAACAAGTAAATTCTATATATAAAGCCTAAAATGGAACAATCTTAAGGTACTATCATATAGGGACTTTGCAGGGCAAGTTTTTTTCCTGGATCAAACGAGCAAGCAGTTCTTTCACATTAATCTATGTGAGCAGCTGATACAGTCTTGCAGCTTGTGCTTTTAATAGACTCAGAAAGGCAGAGATGTCCACAGATGCAGCTGGAAGATGCACTTGGCCTCAGAGATATTGCTGCTGACTAATAGAAGGCAAAACAGGCTCTCTAAATCTGACCTGAACACCAATGCACAAGCAGTTACAATAAAAAGGAGCAATGAAAAAGCATAAATTCATAAAGTTGAGGCATGTTTTTAACCAAAGTGAGTCATATTTAGAGGTGCGTGTCACCCCTGGAAAACCAAACAGCTATACTAGGACATCAGCTACTGAACACTGAGATGAGACACTGTGCGGCGAGGAAGAGGAACTGGGTCAGAGCATATCTAACGACGATTGCGATGCTCATCATAGAACAGGCTACTGCAGATGTTTACACACCAAATAACATCATGCAGCAAACAATATACCAATTCAGCCAGAGCTATTGGGAAGGGAGCTGACAAACAGCTGGCTTGCACAACAGTTATAAAAAATGCAGAGAGGACCCTCCCACACATGTGGAAGAGATGTTTATGTAAATGACACCCCAACAGACACACATCCATGTTTAAACCCCCCTCACTTCTTTATTTTAAACTTCAAACATAATGATCCTCAGTTGTCTTTTTGGAAATTGTTCCTTACTGCTAAACGATCTTCTGGTACTTAAAATATGTAAACTGTTATTGCCTGTTCATCACTACAGAATACACTATAAAACATGTAAATTAATGGAATATAACTAAATTTTACAGTAGTTTTATGTTTTTTATTTAATTGTATAACATAGCTCTGTAAAATCAAGGTCAATATCTGTAAATTAACAACAAAAGTGTTATTTTAAGTATTGCCAATATACTTTATTACTTTATTCAATGTGTTTGATCATGATAACTCTGTAAAATCTGTAAAATGACAGTGTTTCTCTCCAAAAACAATTTTAATAAAGTGCAGTTTTTACTGTGTAAATAAATAAAACCAGATAAAAAAAAATAAAAATAAAAATAAAGAAAAAACAAAGAAAAAGGAAAGCAGAAGACGAGAACAGAGAACATGAGGCTACTCTATAGAGTGTGCCTACCTGCATCTGTGAATCTTGCTAAATATATTCAAAGACTGTGTTAGTGAACTGTTCCGTTCGAATCTATGACAGGTCATGAGGTCTCAGCTGATTTCCTTATGCAGCTATACAGCTAAGCATTTTTCAGTCAGTCCTGGTGAAGCTCTATTTTTCACCTCTCTTCCTCTTCTCCAGTTGACTGTATAGTTGCTTAGATTTGCAGTCTTTGTGACTAACATCAATTCAAGCAGCAAATCTCTGGTCATAAAAATAAATGACCTCTAATAAAAGCTGCCAAATACTGTTAACTGGTCCTTAACCTCATATGAATGTGATATACAGGTCATTGACTTTAACATTAGTATGTACAAATCTATCAAGTCATATCAAGTTCACAAGTTTTAAGACGGTGTGAAAAAAGGGATTCTACATAAGCATGAAAGAAAGATTGTCATGAGGTGATTCTCTAATATTTGCTCTGAAAATCAATAACTGGATTGAATTTGAATTTAATCTATTTTCTTTCACGGTCTAAAGAAAAAAACTAAAGTGTCACAAAATTACCTTTTGTATTGGATTTCATTATATTGTACAGTGCTCCTGATATTATGTCCACCACCTCCAAATTGCAGAAGCAGCTGGTACTGAGTTATTACATGTGTCCTACAATGTTACTGTTTCCCTTCAGAATTCTTCTCCTTCTTCTTCTTCTTCCTCCTCAGCTCTGATGAAGTGTTAAATGATGAATCACAGATTCCTCATCCTCCCACTCTCTTTTCACATGCTTTTGGCATTGCTGACTTGGTGCTGTGACATGAAGCATAAAGGATGATTATTATCTTCTCATTAGTCAGAGCCAAATAAATGATTGGTCACTAGCCATAACTGAACAAGACACCTCTGATGGATGTACTGGATCTGCATAGTAGGTACACAGGGTGCGTGGTCACACATTTCTAATGTTCATTATGGCTCCAAAGAGAATAACAAATTAGTGGGTCAGAGTTATTTATTCTGATGTCACTTATTGTTGAAATGTATTTTTGAGCTTTTCACTGAATGTTCTTAAATCAAATGTCCCTCATAGATTATTTGTTTAATTAGACTAGAAAGGATGTACAAAAATAATCAAAAGTAACACCTGCCTGTATAATTGCACTTGGCTTGAGCACAACTTGAACAAATAAAAACAAATAAATGGTAGCTTCACATGAGGACACAACAAGGGACCCACAAGTGATGTAAAAGGGGAAAACATGAAGAATGAAGGTAGCCCAATGATGTAAAGTATAAAATACATTTTTATGCTACAGTAAGTGTATTAATACAGTTATGTGATGTCATAAAATCCACACATGACCACACTCTGCACTGCACCCACTGCTAAGTAGGACATTGAATGGTTTGTTGACATATTGTTATGGGCATGTATGGCAGCAGGAGATATGGACATATTAAATGATGCTTAGTCATGTATTCATACCAGATTTCCATACCCTTCCATCTCAGCTCAGAACTATGCTCATATAGAGCTGATTTGTGTTAGCTAAATGACATTTTTGAGGGATACATGTTTCATTTTTAGTAACATGTTAAATGCCAGAATGATGAAAATGCAGAACTTCACATTTTGTTCTGTTCGTTTTCCCTGAAGTATCTGCTCAAGCCAAATTAAGCATGATTAAATTGGCAAAGATTACTTTAAGGTCACTAGAAACACTTGGCTAAGGAAAAACTGGTGTTGGATATAACAAAAAAATAGTGCCTAAAGAATTCGACTTACAACTTTAATGTCAAAGCTATGTGCACACTACTATCTGCAACATTTCACTCAGCTATAAAGATGGTTTATGCATTGGAACTAAATGCTGTCAGTTTACCTAAATTGCTGCTACAAATTACTTACATGCAAATGTAGGATGTAGAATAAACACCTACAGCGCATCACATTAAGGTGTCATTCGACTGGAAGCACAAGCTTGGTGTCACCATTTTAATCTTTGCAGTGTTTTAAGATTTCCACTGGACTGTGACTCTAACATCAAGGTGTCACTGCTTATGAAGGTAGTTGCCAGAATATTCTCCATTGGAGAACTGCCAGTGCGAAGTGATTTTTGCCAGCAGTCATGTGAACTTCCAATGCCTATGTTCTGAGCTGCAGAGGTAAGATGGAGTGAAGGAAGACGATAAGTGTTCAAAGGGATATATGTTATGGGAAATAACCGGATAACCCAAATGTGTGGGAGGAAAATGAAGCCCTGTGTGCATGTAGATCTGTGGGGTACAGTAGCAGCAAGGAATGAAGGCAGGGAAGGTGGAAGGAAAAGATAGGTGGCAACAGAGTGGTGTCAATCCATCAGATATTTTGTTTGCCAGTAAATCAGTTAATTTTGTGCGGGCGGATGAAGGCAGCACCACTGGGTATTACACAAGTCCTCGCAAAAGTGCCCCGATGCTTGGAATCATATATACTTTACTGTGTTTGACAAACTCTGTTGTCATGGAAACAAGTCTTCCAACTCCTCCAACGTCTTAATACCACAAGAGAAAAAGAAAAGAGAAAAACATTCGGCGCTCAGATTTGGAAAGATGCACGAATTTGTCATCATTAAGTGTTAGTTAGCTCTGTTGCTTGCACGTGTGTATGTGAGTGTGTGTGTATGTGTGTGTGTGTGTGTGTGTGTGTGTGTGTTGTGTTAACAAGATGGACAGGTATATGTTTCCTGCTTTCTGGAAGAGCGACCCTCCTTTGTGTCTGTTTAGTGATAGGCCTACTTAAGAATAATTTCGAACAGTAGTAAGTTGATTCATTAGAACAGAACAGAGCTGGTTTTAAATGACTCCATTTGACATGTTGTAACTAATAGACTTGAAGCTTTGAAGGCTGTTAATGAACAAAGCCACTGATCTGGAAAGTTCTAACTGGATTAATAGTGGTGTAACTCAATTCTTGAGAGTTCCTTCCACTCAATTTAGCTCAGTGTGCAGAAGCAGTGACACTTGATTTATATGATACATATCTTCTAACAAGGTTTTTGCCTCTGTTTGCAGACTCGCTTTCAAATACTCACATACACACATACAGGGTGAAAAAAATGTCAAGACATAGAGAAAGATGGTGCAAGAAAGCAAATTTTGGGAAACTAAATTAGAGATTTGAGGTGATGAATGACAAGGTGAGGCAGACTATTTTAAGGTGGGGAGGCTATCACTGCTGCTTTAGGGAAGGAAAAGTTTGATATGACTAGCTACACGTAGACAAACAGTCCATTCAAATGTGTATTTTTGGAGAATGTTGGGCAGATAATGTCCACTTGGTTAATAGATTTCTGACACAGCGAGGTAAAGCTTATAGAATTTTGATTTAATGTCTATCAAGGCAATCAGTCTGATAGACTTTTAGTGCTCGAGTGCCTGTAAGAAGCCGCCGCAGATTAGAAAATAAATTGCTCCAGGCATGGCTAAAAATAAATTAATATGCTCTTTGAGCACAACTTTGCTCATCGCTTAAGGTCAAACAATTTATTCAGCATAAGGTGCAAATTCATTGTTTATTGCTATTATTGATCTTTGTGACAATTTATGGTTTGCTCTGTTGGTTCCAACTTATAGCACTTGATTGACAGCCCTTGAATGACAGGCTTCAGCTAATCTGACCAATCTCAAGCCAGTGAGTAAAGTGTACTGCTCAGCCATTGGCTCTCAGCCAAGCCACAGATCTCAAATCTCTGTGGGGGAAAGTGAGCCTTCAGGAAAATGGTTATTCTCTCTCTCTCTCTCTCTTTCTCTCTCTCTCTCTCACTCTCTCTCATGCTTTCTGGTTCCGGGCAGAAATGTGCCTCCGACAATGTTTTGACTGAGTGGGCAACCAATCAAACATGACAATCAAAATGTGGGGCTAGGTCAAAAGTACGTTGTGAAGTGGGAAGCCAGCTCACTCAAAGAATACATAGTCCCTTATGTGTGGCTGAAATGCTGTATCCTCGCCTGATGCTAAAGAGGGCCTTGCAATAAAGTTGCTGTTAATGAGCTGTTTTACAAAGCGTTTATAGGCACGCACGACTACACCTGAACAAGGACAAGTACAGACAATACTTGTTGCTCATTTGCAAAGACACAAATACTGTTTTACTCTTAAGCCTTTAACAGACTGTTAAAACAGTTCTCGTAAAACTTGTTTTCCTTCCTGCATCAACTATATTGCTTACGTGCAATGCAATGCAATGCATAGAGTCAGGGGAGGATGTGCCGGTGGAAAGCTAGGCGTGCAACCACAGGATCGTGACTTTGAGACAAACATTTTGTTGAGCTTAGGGAAATATCAACGAGTCCTATCTGAAGCTTCAAGTCAGCATTGCCTCTTTCAGTATTTAACCATGATCACCATCTCAAAATGTTTCTACTATAGCTTCTTAAACATAACCATGAAAACATGAATCACGTTTTAGTTGTTTGTAGTTAATATTGTCAGGGAAACAAATGAAATGGAAAAGAAACGTCTTGCACCAAAGAAAATATATGCTGATGTGAATAAGCTGTAGGGTACAAACCTATTTTTAGAAGACAGGATTGTCTGCATGCATATGACAGATCATTTTAGTCACACTTGAGCATTTTTTTTTTTTTTTCACTTGCATGAACATGTGGATGCTCAGCTGCATGCTATACTAATAAATTAGTAAGGATACCACTGTTGTATAACTTGTTGATGAATGAACATGATTGCTGTGTCGGGAGTTGTCAAACAAGTTTCTATATTCCCTCAACCAGTCCCAGGAGTGAAGCTGTCTTTTCTGGATGTCTATCAACATCTTCCGCTGTGCTGCAGCTACTCATTTATTCATACCTTATCAATAACTGAAGCCTCAGGGGGGCCTGGCTCAGAAATACATTACCTTCAGCATCACTACGTCACCTCCCATTTACATAAATGGAGAAATAAATTGACATGTTGATTGGCGGGTGAGTTAAATGACTGCGCCGGCACCACAGCTGTGGGAACTGTGCCACACACACACACACACACACATACACTACATAGCAGCACTGTCTACAATGTTATCAGCTAGTAATCATCAATTTATGAGGTCCCGCTGGCACACAACCAGCATGTGCACATATAGAAGGCAAACACATGAACTGACACATGCTCACACAAGCTCACTTGTGTATGTGTCAGTTCAAACCAAATTCCAACACACACACACACACACACACACACACACACACACACACACAAACTCAAGGAGATGTTCCGTAATGAGCAGATATATTAAACAGCAACATGGGAGAACCAATAAATACCCAGCCAATCGCTCCTAAAGAGTAGAGAAGGAAGCAAGCTAATCTTCTGAGCACTGCTGTCCCTGACAGCTCAGATACACAGAGAGAGAGAGAGAGAGAGAGAGAGAGAGAGACAGAGAGAGAGAGAGAGACAGAGAGAGGGAACCAAATCAGCACCATCAGTGTCTTTTGGTTTTCATTTGAACTGCAAATAAATGAATTGCCAATAGTTTTCCACCACAAGGAACTTGCTATAAACTAATCAGACTCTTAATCGGCACAATGATAAATATGATAACTCTACCCACTGCTGTGTTTTTAAATTGCCTATTCATCTACAGGGCAGGCTTTAGGAAAAAAGATTAAGTGCAGGGGCTGTGCTTCATAGACACAATGTAATTTAAACTGTGTTTTCAGTGCTGTATTTGTTCACGTTAATGGATTTTCTCTGTCAGCTTTGGACATCTGTGTTGGAAACATAAACCTGATCACATCTGTAGTAATAGGGAACACATAGAGCATTATAGTAGTTGTTTGTTTATTCTTACTATCGGTGCATCATTTGATGCTCTGTGATTCTGTCTCGAAATGAAAACAGAGAGAAACCAAGCTGTGAATAGGTGTCTGCGGGAGGAATGACTAAAGTGCATTTGTGCAGTTTAGTCATTCCTCACACTGTAAATATAATATTAAAAACACTGTATTTTCTTTTGGGTTTGTTTCTTTTTTTTTTTTTTTTTGTACTTTTCAGACATAGAATAGGTAACATTGCTGACTTCATTTACATATTTGTTAAAATAATGGCTTTTTGTCATTCAGACATAGATGTCTTTCTATGTTCATGTTTCTCACACTTTTAATCAGGCATGACAGGACCATTATGGAAAGAGCCATAATGCTCCCGTAATGTTTCGCACCTGGTGGGCAACAGAGAGCGGTAATACAACTGGAGAACAGAGGTTAATTGAAAAGGCTTCATACGCCATCTTGAAGGAAGATGAGTGTTTTCCATTCTTTCACAGGCTGCAGCAGTGATGGATTTTAAAACATCTTCTGCTTTTTGAAGATTTAGTTAATGGCCATCTTGGACATGAGCAATGCTTGTCCCCACTTCTCAAAGTGAATCCCACTAATGCATATTTTTTTTAATTTATTATTTATTAATTTGAGAATCCTGCAGCCTACTTTACAATGTCCAGCAGTGCACAAGCATAGAATGACAAGACGTTAAGTTAGGACTCTCATTATTTTCTTATTTGCCGTCACGTTATATATGAAACGTGTAGCTGAATATTAATTTAACTGTCATTTTGATTGTCTGAATTATCAAACCAGCTGTGTTTTCTTTGTGCATAAGAGGTTATCATTAAGAGATACATTTATTACAGCACTCTTCATAAGGCAGCACAATGTGTGCATTTAAAATCTCTGTGTATTTAAAGAATAACTATGTAATTATGTTCTACATTAGTCTTTACATTAATGTGACAGCATTTAATTTAGACTCGTGCTGTGTGGGAAATGTTACTAGGTCAAACTTTGTAAAAAAAAAATTACCATTGTGACTTTTAGGTAAAAGTGACTCTGGTTCTCTAATGAGGTGCATTTCAGAACAGGACCCCGAGCTACAGTATATCAAGTGTTATTTGTGTTTATCAGCACTCTAAAACTGCCCTCAGCTGCCTGTTTCAAAACTCTGACATCTGCCTGCATCACATCATACTCACTGAATGTTGAAAAAAAAAACATTTACAAGCCCGGCTCTCGAAATAATCAGCGTATACAGCAATATAAAGTCCAAAACAAGACAAATGGAGCCAGAAGTGCTGAGACACATTCCTCACTATACAGCGATCATTACCAGCAGTGACACCATAGTACACATTAGCCTCTGTCTAACATGAACATGCAACACATTATTCCTGTGTTTACACTCAATGTTGCCAGGTAGCTTGTTATTTACATGCATTTTGCCCATGATTCACCGCAATAAAAACTTACTGTATATAAAAGCTTCTGTGTGAGGACAGCTCAGTTTACTCTTTCATCCTAATAGCACTAGACACATGTACTATCATTTGATATACCACATAAATCCTTGACTCAGATGATAGCCAAAGGATTAAGATGGCAATGAAAGATCTTGATTGTCTGCTATGTCTTTTTAATGATTCATTTACAGTGATATTGACAAAATGTAACCTCTTTGACGAACAGGCTCATTCATCTGCTGTCTCAGATGATGCATATTAATCATATGAATGACCTACCTAGTATACTGGGACGCCGTGCTGCTCTGCGTCTTCATGAAAGCGTGTGCATGCATTTATACAACTGCGTGTGTGTGCACATGCTGCACACATGTAATCTCATGAAGCAGAACCAGCAATGATAGCATGAGGGACACACACATGCCCTAGATAGTTGTTTGAATCTAATCTAGGCCATCCTCATTTCCCCTCGACACGTGACAACCACCGCAGGTAGCTAGCTGTGGCACGCACACACATATGCATATGCACTTGAAGACACCAAAACATTGCAGAAAAGAGTAGAAAAAGCTACCGGAGAGACTGCAGAGATGCAAAATCTGGTGCATGCATAATGTTTCTGTGAAAGCTCTTTAAGTAGTCGGCCAGGGGAGACACTGACATCCATGAGAAAAAGAAAGAGAGAGGGTGAGAGATGGCAATGTGTGTGTGTGTGTGTGTGTGTGTGTGTGTGTGTGTGAGAGAGAGAGAGAGAGAGAGAGAGAGAGGAAGAAGAAGAAAGAGTACAGGGCTAGGTAACTCAAGGACATTCTGCCTGCTGCTGTGCTTTGCTGCTAAAGAGCATGCTGCAGACTAGCAAGAGCTTTCCTTTTGGGCAGTATTATGTAAGACCTTAGTGTGACAGACAGACAGATACACACACACACATACACAGACGCATACAAACGCTCATGCACACATGCCCAGACACATGCACACACAGAGGCCAATCTGTGCACAAACACAGAGATGAACACGTACATCGCACACAGGCAGACACACACACTTGTGGACACACATTCAGAGCACGTAAATCTAAATTCACACTGAGCCTCGTGCTTGAAATTCTACTGCAGCCAGCCACAACTGATTAAAGCTCGTGTTCACCTCATTGGTGCAGAGTCAGAATAGAATATTACAGAACAGAAATGTGGTACTATGCATTTATATGCAACTTTTCGTACGTCTTTTTTTAACATTTAATATATTTTTCCAGGAATACTTCAACATTTTGGCACACACATGCTTATTAGCTTTCTAGCTGAGAATTAGATGAGAGGATTGATACCACTCTGTGTTCACTGTGAGGTTGCCAGGCAACCAGCAGAGACACCAGGAAGTCACCGCACTGTTCAGCAAGAAATTGTTACAGCATGTTGTCCTTTTTCTTGTGTTTGTTCTGTACACTTCTGTTTGTGTACAGATTAAACAAACAAGACAGAAAATGTAAATCAGTGTGCCTTGAAATGCTGGAATAACAGATCAAGCACGCTTTCTTCTCCTGTTTCCATGCTTTATGCTTTGCTGTGTTAATTTCCTAGCATGCATCCAACTCGCATCAATAAAAGCAAATACACACATTTTCTTTAAATGGACGATTTTTGTCCATATCTTCTGTCTACTATGTGAAGTAGATAACTCAATCAACACACTGTAGTATCATTGCTCACTGCATAAAGTCATATTGTAACACAATAACTTTATGAGGGACTGTTTTTTATGTTATTATATATTATAGCAGTGCAGTTGGAATCATTCTTTGAATGAAAGCCTGATGGCCTTTCGTCGTATTTTGCACATTGTTTTTTCCCCAAGAACAGATTTGAAACCTTCTGGTGATAGGCTCATTTCTCTACCCACAGATGTTTAGATGAGAGGAGAGCAGACGACTCACCAAAGACAGTCCTGGCAGGGACGGATTCTCTGTTGAGCCAGAAAGACACTTGGGACAGGATAACTGTCATGATGCAGGGTAGATATGTCTGGATCACAAAGTAACCAATTTTCCTCTTCAGGTGGAAGTGGGTTGTCATCACAACATACTCTCCTGTAGTCAGCAATCAAAAGACATGAAAGTCAAGAAAGAATTCACAGATAAACTTTGTACTTCACTTTTAATATATATGTATTTAGAAGATCTATTGCACCTGTCCGTGTACTCGAAAAAGTTTTTCTAAATGGTTTGTTGTGTTTGGCCTTTAGTTTTATTGTAGTTGAAATTTATTGGAACAGTTAGGGGTGTCATTTGTCAACAAATTCAATACTCAGGCATGATCCATTTCATCAGCGCATTCAGACCCAGTCACAGAGACAATACGACAGTCAAAGGAACAGCACTGGGGTTTAATCTGGTTAGAACAATATGTTGATTTTGAGGTTTTTCAGGGACATAAATAACTGGAACAAAAGCAAACAAAGCTTGTTGCTAATAAAGCAAAACATAGCTTGGGGGATAGGGCTGTCTCAAGCGTTACTTTCTGCCTGTAGCTAACATCACTGCAAACAGGTCACCCATTTTATGCTGTCACTAATTTTTGCCAGTATCAATTGAGAAGAGAGGAGGTGGGAAAAAAGCTGTAGCGGCCAGCAGGGAAATTATGAATCTGGGACATGGCCTGTCATATGAAAAGCGACAAACTGATGCCACTGAAGATGCAGAGGCACTGATGCAACATTTGTAGTTTCAGTGTTGCAAAGGTATGTATTGAGCTTAAATCTTTCGCAGCAGCTTTGACCAGCACTATGTCAAATGAATTGTTTTAAAGTGCAAAACTTTCCTTCAAAACAGAGATTTATTTCACAATAAACTGTGTGATTAAGAGCACATTGTGTCCTAACCAAAACCTACCTGTGCTGGACTGGACCACACCAGAATCCACACTCTGTCCCATCAGATCGTACTGGTTTAATCTTGATCCATCCTCTGCCACCACCACAGATTGGGCAGCCCCTCTGGTCCACACATACACAACCTCTGCTCGAGTGTAGGCATCTGACAAGGACAAACAGAGCGAAAAGTTATAAATTATTTTGCTGCTGGTTGTCTGTCGTCACGTGTTGCCTTGCAGGTTATTTGTATGAAGCTGTTAGGGGATGCCAGGTGGAAAAAAACTGAAACGAGGTCTCTAGTTTTGTCTTATCTCATTTCATTTTGTCTCATCTTGTCTTCTCTCATCTTGTCTAGTCAGCTCACATCTCAATTCTGCTTGTCTTGTCTCATTCGCTATTCAAGCACATTATCCTTTTTTCACCTTGTTAGTGTCTGCTAACCTCAGCTCAACTGTTTAATCTAATCATTTTTTTATTATCTCAGCTCATCCTGCCTCATATTTTGTTGTCCCCTCTCAAACATTTTAACATTTTATCACGGAATGTGATGCCGAGTCACATCCTGTCATCCCTCAACCTAAAAGAAAACAAACAAACAACATCCCAACAGGACAACATGACCTTAAAACAGTCAAGTCAGTCTTTCCTTCCCTCCGGCCACCCAACCTGTTAAAGCTGCAGTGTGGCTCGACCACTGCAGAGGAAAGGATGGCTTGACTGCAGACTGCAGCATAAGGAAGAGAGCTCATCACTGAAATATTTAGGGAGTGAGTTCAATTTAAAGGGGGCTGAAGCTTGGCCCTTTCACTCACACTGTGCAGCTGTCTGAAGAATGGCACGGAGATGGTATGACGTTCACTTCTCTATCTGTTTCACTTTTGCTGTATTTTTGCTTGCTTTATCACCCCACCCACTCCTATGCTCCCCCCCACTTTCGTTTTTTGCCTCATTCTCTATTCTAGTCTCCAAACTCCATCATTCTATCTCTTGTTATGTCTTCTCAAGGATGATGCAGGAGGGGTAGCTGTCAGCGGTGAGCAGCTGGTGTGATGCTCTGGCAATATTACAGATCGCGCTGCCTTGGATAAACGCAGGTCTGTGTGCTGCATTTCTGTCAGGGTCTTGCAGGGTCTTGCAGGGCCTGGCAGGGTTGAACAGGGGGACCAGAGGGGCCTTGGCAGACAGTTCCTCTGGGAGAACAGCTGTTACCACACTGTCATCCCCTATCAGGGACTGGTGCCGGGGTCGCGCTTCCAGTTGGAAGAGGTAGTGACAGTGTGTCAAAGAGGCATGCGTGCGTCTGTTTGGTGTACTCATGTGTGTTTATGTGCATGTAGGTAAGACTGTGTGTGAGTACAGAAGCCACTTACAGCTGCCAAACTTCAATGGACACGCATGGGCATCCATAGGGAAGTCTTCGAGGTGCATGGGACATTCTGCTCTTACTGTAAGCCTAGAGAGATTCAGACAGACATGGGTAGTGAATTAGAAAAGGAGCAAGGAAAATAAGGAAAAACACACCATGAGGCAAAGCCAGGAACAAAGAAACCACGGTGACAGTGGCGGTGGAGGGGTGAGGAATAGAACCGGAAGAATTAAGGCACACAATTGACATTCCAGTACAGTGAGGCACGAGGAATATGTGGCGTAATATTTTTTTTCCCAGTCTCTCAGCACCAAACACTGTCAAACTGCAGATATTTTCCCCCAAACTAACAGAAAATGCTCCAGTTCCCTGAGCTGTGGGTTTCTATTTCCTGACAGCTTGGTGAAAAACAGCATGTCAGGCCACCCGTGACACACTAATCTCCCATCCATCCCTCATCTCGCTCATCTGTGACAGCAATATGGGCTCCGCCTCTGCCCCCTCCCCCCGCTAGTAAACATGTTAAAACAAATGTTTTACGACCCTTGCCTTAGACATCTCACGTAAGCATCACTCTATGGTCTACATCAAGGTTTGTACTGTCTTTAAAGTTTTATTTACCCCCTTTTTCTTCTTAACACTACTGCTAGCTGCTACGAATGGCTCAACTCAGCTCAGCTGGTCATGCACCTTATCTTCCTGCTTGCAACTGTCGGGTCGCATCCCCATAGTGATAAATCATGACAGGATAAAACTATTTTATTTTCCTGGTGAACACTAAAATGGAAACATTAAAATGTATGTGGTAGACAGAGCTTAATCTCTAAAGAATAATAAATATATAAATAAAAATAGAAACTAAGCAGTGTAGTGAATCAGAATAACTATATAATGTAACACTATAAAGTGGAGGATTGTGTGTTGACAACATGACAACTAATTCCATTCCTTTGTGCTACAGATCTCCATCACTGTGCTATTAAAAACACATTGATGAACCACACCATTGGACTGGGTGACACATTCCTCCATTACAATGAACATTGGTGCTGTAATTTATTATGAGCCAACCTTGCACTGTGGTGCCATAAATGCTTACTAGCCCACCAAATGTGTATAAATCTGCAGCTGAAAATGGTCCCCAACAAAAGCACTATTTACCTCAGTTTGAGTAAGGTGTAATTGCAGAGCTGTCTTTAAGAAATTACTGTTTCCAAAGAGTCTTGGGGCTCAGTGTTTAATGGAGGAAAGTCAGAAAATATTGAGAGACGGGCTAACACATTGTCAGTTTTGTTTGATGGGATTTGTTGAAAAATATGAAATAAGGCTGGCCTCATCCTTTGAGCTGCAATCACTGAAACTGTCGCCAGTCGTGTTTTCATGATGTCTTAACATCAAATTACATCAGTCACACTCTTTTCAATTCAGATAATAAAGACGCTGTGAGGTCTTAACCCTCCATCCTTTTCAGCAAATGAAACGTGCACTGATATTAAGCTGACACAAGGTTTCTGCTTATTCTTCAAGCTCACAAACATTTTAGTCTCCAGTTTGTCCTTTATTGGACCGGTGTAGTAGAGAGAAGATGTCAGCTTACCTCATGGTATACAGCAGCGTGCCTTCCTCTGTAATTCGCAACAGCTTGTTCGGCATGGTCATGTTATGAGCCACTGACTTCTTGCCATTGTGGAAGAAGGTATCGGGGGTCCAGATCTTGCTGGCCATCAAGTTATTGAGACGCAGCACGGCCATTGGGCCTTTGAACTTTAACCTTTCATCCTTCCAGCTCTGTCTGAAGAATACATCAATGGTGTACTCCTGCAGGTGAACGGTGAGAGGTAGAGAAAAACACAAGTCAACAGAGAACAGACAAAAAGAAGAAAAAGCCAAAACCTGAAGCAGTTTTCTATCTATCTACTACAGCTGGCTTGGAGAAGATGCTGAGTAATCCAGCCTTATTTTTTCCTTTTTTATCCTTTTTTTCATGTTCTCACTTTTTTCTCTTTCTCTTCCTTGTGTCACTTTGACTTTTTTATGGTACTCTTGGCCTAGTTCCCCTGCTGTTAACTGTCTCTTCATGTTAAATGCGTTGGCAAACATAGGTTAGAGCTGGATTGTTTTCTAGCTGGTATCTTTAAAAGCCCTTTATTGTTGGAGTATAATAATTGGTCTGTATTTCTCATAGTATTAATAATGGTTGTCTTTCCATTTTCTTTCATTTTATTATTTACGTAATTATGGTCTCATCAGTTTAATGTGTTTTATGCAATTGGGGGATCATTGTATTTGGTCATTTGGTATGCATTGTTAGGTAAGCGCCAAAAATGATTGTTGTTAGCACATATCTTTAGGGAAACTTCTTTTCTCCGTAATCTAAATTACACTGGACACAAACAGGAAGCTGTGGACACAAAATTAGGAGGACATTTCATTTTGAAGGCAGCTAATGACTATAGCTGAGAGCAGATTTTAATGGTTCCACATGACTGCCCGACAGAGTAAAGAGAGCCTGTAAAAATTACAGTTCAGTCTGTTTTTTAGTCCCCCCCCCCCTCCACTTGGTCTGCGTAAGATAATTAGTATGAACTGAAACAGAGCTTCAAGGTAATAGAGGGGGATAGGGAAAGGCTGGAGATGGAGAAAATGTTCTTTAGCTATTCCTTCTGGCTTTAACACAGGAGCAAAATAGTCTTGGGCTGCATGTCAGCCAGTGCAATTAACTGAGATTATGTCAAAAAGAGAACAGGCACTTATACGTGCTTATAACAGGAGTATTTTTTTTTTTTTTCCAAGTGGTAAAGGAGAGGCAGCGAGACATTTGGATGGGATTAATTGGTTTCCGGTGCACAGTGCAAAGATCAGATGCTCATGTTTGAACAGCCGAAGGCTTTTTTTTAGAGCATATTGAAGAAGTGATGTGATGATTCCTATTTTGATGTTTTAATATGATATTTAAGAATCTCAGACAGGAATCTGACAACTGCTTGACCTTGCAAATCCCAGCATCCCGACACATAACCTTAAAATATATTTGCTGCAATTACATTTCAGGAGTGAAAGAGAGATTAGCACCTTAAACTTGTACTTATTTTTGTTAACTTTTGGTCCTTGAACCTCAATATGCACGTTTCTTGCTTCATATATTTCAGTGAAGACAGATCAGATAGAACAGATATAGTTCTGAAATATAAATACTCCTTCTGTAAGCTAAACATACTATTTGATTTGTTATTTTTCATATTCCAAAACAAATACATTTGAGGATCTGAGGTCAGATTTCAGAGCAAATTTCGAGTCACATGCAGTTATATTTACGAGTAGGGGCGACGTTTATGTAGAGTGGGATCATGAACCGTGCACCAGAAAATACATTTCACACGTGACAGTTTTATTAACACATCTGAAGTCAATGGAATGAATCATCAAATTAATAATTATCTTACAGCTTAGAGACCGTTGTGTCCAGAGAGGTTAGAAGACAGGGGTAAAGGTAGAAGGATTGGGATATGGGGAAAGTAGTGACATTTACAGAGGCGAAAAGAGTCTTACCATGTCATGGTCCGAAACTGGCCCAATACTAGTCACGAAAATGTCAGTCTTGACTTCAGTTACACGCTCTGTTGAAGCAGGAAATTGCCAGAGTGAGTGACTATCAGTGGCATTCATTAGCCCCTAACTACCTGTTAATACAAGACCACCTGGCTATAGCTTCTGATCCGTTCAATCTATTCAATGACTATTATTTTTAACACACACACACAAACACATTGGTTAAAAAAAAGAAAAACACCACCATAAAAATGCCCATTTTGGATGTCGATAACCATTTGTGCTAGTATTGGTTTCAGTGTCAGCTCCATTACCCGGACAGTGGTTCAATCTCTTAATAAATTTGCGCATGCTGTATTACTCAAAATATGCCACTCTGGTCTCATAATACTTATAGCCAAAATGTGTCCAGTGGGGATTCACTTGAAGGGGGTGGCAGAAATGATGTGTGTGTGTGTGAGAAAGAAGGTTCAATCCTTCTGAATCTGAAACTGAACTATGACAGCCTGATTTATGAATGATACCCATCATAATCCATAATTTCTTCCCCTCGGCTGCTGAACTTCTAGCAGGCTTGCTTTTATTCGCTTGTCTGTTTAATGCCTGCTGCGCGATCCTCAGTGTCCTTCACACACCAATTCTCACATTATCTCTCCCTCTTTTATATTTTACTCTCTGTTTCTTTCTCTTTCTCTGTTTCTCTCATTTTCAGTTTCTGGATTTGGGTCCCTGTCTTTCTGCCATTTTGTTTCTCTCTCTGACAATGGATGGCTGACAATAGACTGAAGAGGAGTCGACACAATAAAACAACATTTGCCGTGTTCTGTTAGACGTTTCACATAAGCAGAATGTGAATTATGAGTCTCCATTTTTTTATGTTTTAATTATCACACGCAAACTCTGACACTGAAAGTACACCCACCTCCATAAGATTTAGTCATATGGATATTAATATGTGTGGTAATGTGGATGGTAAGTTATCTGTACAACTCCCTTTGGATGACATTTGCAGAGAAAGCCACCAATGATCCAAACAGTTACCATGAGGGACAAAATATATTCAATGACTTGGGTTTACTGACCTCCCAGTCCTGGCCTGAGGCGATTGTCATAGCCATCCAGAAGGCTGTCTAAGATCTTGGTGAACACTGTAGTGTTATCTTTCTGTTCATCTGTCATGCCGTTCTGCCCAGAGCTGGCAAAGAAAAGAGGAGGATTTAAAGTCATCACAGCTAGAATCCAAAACTACAGTCAAAACTGCCAAAAGAGTAAGAACAAACTCAGAATATAAATCATATCTCAAAGACAGGAACAAGATCTCTGCTCTGTAGTTAGCAAGACAGCTCTGTTGAAGTACATGGAAAGCACAGAATTCATTGTGATTCACACTGAGGAAAAAATGGACAAGTAAACAACTATATGAGCCTGATGCATTTCACTGTCAATGTACAACTCAAGTGCGACCGTGAGGTTTTAGATCATATTTATATGAGATGAATGGGAATGTCCAGAGGTGCACAGGAAAGGAGAATATCATGAGGCCAATTTATCCCCTATTACCGCTTTGAAAACAATCTGTATATTCATAAAGGCATGTTTGCCATTTTTCAAGTTATCATCATCAGTGGGTTGTGAAACTAGGTATGCAGAACACATGTGCATATGCACTCACACCTACATATAGACACAATCTCACGGAGACAACAGAGAAATCATAATACATTATTTATTCTTTAATATGGTCTTTTAAACCACAAAGGCATTGCTGAATGCACTCTTTGAACATGAAACAAAATGCTTAGAGCAATGCCGAAAACAGTCACAATCAGTGAGTGTGAGAGTTTGCAGCATCTCCACGCATAAATATTTCAACATAATCAGGAATACAGCCCCTAATTACATTATGTATCATAAAGGCAGGATGTGACAGGAATGTTTATGTGTGCATGTGTGTGTTTGCATATCGGAATCAATGCATGCGTGTACGGTAAGCTCAGGGTATGTGCACACATGCAAGATTATGTACATATTCATGCATATGTTTGCATGTGTGTTAGTGCTGATAGTAATCAGATGAAAGTCTCTAACAATGTATTGTATGCTGCTAAGCAATCATCCTCTCCCTCTTTTTATGCCAATAGCGGTTGGTTTGATTGCGTGCTAAATAAGTGTTTGGAAACAACAATCTGCTGGCTGAATGGCTCCAAGGAGAGAGAGAGGTCATCAAGATTAGTTAGCAGGGACCGGCAACGGGAGGGAAGGAAAAAGTAGGAGGGATGGCACAAGGGGGGGGAGAGTGGCGTTTGGAGAAACATGCGAGGAAAGCTCTAAGGAAAAGACAAAGAATAAGAAAAAACAGATAACAGATGGAGGAGGGAGAGATAAAAGGCAGAAGAGTGAGGTTGTGAAAAGGTGAGGATACTGTTAGGTGAAACCGGGGAGTGGCATTTTAGAGAGACACGGCTCACATTCACAAGATGTAGGATTGAGGCAGATCCTCCAGCTTTGACGTGAGCAGCTAAACATTTTTGCTTTCTAAATAAGGATGCGGCATCCGCGTCACACATGGATTAGTATAAAAGGGTTAATGTGCATCTCTCTGCCACCAATTTCCCTTAATTCTCAAGAAAAATCTGCAGAAAAAAAAAAAAAAAACTCTGAAAACCAAAGACAGCATTAAAGTGTAAAAACTGTGGTGAGCAATTTTGTTTTGCGTCATTCTTTGGGGTTTGAAATACTCAAATTCAAAACAATAATTAATCTGTTGTGTTCAGGTCTGGGAAGCCAATTACTGTATATATAAATACAGGAAGCATCCATGGGATGTCAGCTGAGTCTGAAATAAAACACAACCTCCTCTTCCCTCCCTTGTTAATATTCCTGCTTTCTACATTTATTTAGACATTTCCAACATGCCAAATCAGAACAAGACACCAAAACAGTTTCTAATATGCCCCAAGGGTTACGGTCCTCTTGTTAGGGTCTCTGCCAACAGAGAAAACAAGCCTGAATGTCCCTTAGCTCTTTCAAGTTCACCACTAATTAAAATACACTTAATAAGCAGAAATACTAACAGAAAAAACACACTTACAAGTCATTTGTTTTTGTTTTTAAATGAAAGAAAGAATCACTCAAGGCCACACTTTTTTGGTGTAGCATGATTCAAGATAGTCAAGTCAAATTTAGTAGCACAACCCAGGACAAAACCAGATTTTTTTACACGTTAGGAATGGCTAGAATAATTTTTAAGACAGACATTTTTTACAGTGTATGCAGGAAACATGGGTGGCGGGGACTTTAGGTTTGTATGTCAAGGAAAAGAGGGAAAAAAATGGAGAGAAAAAGGTGCCGTGGAAAAGAATACACATGTTTATCTGCCAGGGGCCACTTCCTCATAAAACATTGTACACCATCCCCATCTACAGGTCATCTGAACAGCAACAGTGCCGTTCACACTCACACTCTGCTAATGTCTCTCGCTCTCTCTCTCTTTCTCTCTCTGCCACTTTCTCCATTTTACTGTACGTCTCTCTCTCGCTCGCTCTCCCCCGTCACACGGATATCTAATTATAAGGCAATTTCTTGCGTTGGCAACATACTGAAGCAGAGTGTTAGGTCTTCTTGATTACTGTGTCTCATTGAAATCCCCCAAGGTGTGTATGTGTGTGTGTGTGTGATTCTGCATTTGACTTCAAAAGGGGGACTGGATTATACAGTAAATCTTTGGGTGATAATTGCTTTGCAGTTTGCAGTGACAGTTTCTCAGTAAAGTAATCAGTACTTTTACATTTTCTCTAATGTGCTCAACATACAGCACATCCAACCCAGTAAACCAGACCCTCCACTGGCTAGTCAGTACATTTCAAATCTAAGCTACAGCCGTGATTAATCAGTTAGATCAAATCACTGTGCCATCATGACGTATGGTGGCGCATCATGTATTTCAAATAAGACACGTTCTGTCGGTGTCCTGTGTTTGCTCAGAGGTGTGTAAGCTGAAACATGTACTCTGTGCTGTATGGAGTGTTCGTGGTATAGTTGTCGTTCTCGTTGTCACTGAGAGAAGCGAGATGGACCATCTCAAGACATCACTGTTCAAGTCAACTGTCTGTGACAGTTCTACTGAATTATTCAACCGTGCAGAAAAGCCTGATCCCTTCAGTCTCTTCAGGATTCTCCAGAAGACCCACAATTGGATGAGAGCTCAAATGATCTCATGCACTTGCAACAGCTGCTGAATTGTACTTTGGGTGTTGTTTTGTCTGTAACGTGTATGTTTAACTGTTCTGCAGGTCAATGTACTGCGGTGCTCAATGTAAAGGTATTCTTCTTTGAGATATGCTGCACACGAACGTCTGCCTGGCATTTGAATCATGTGGGAATAAATGCAGTTGCAGTCACATGACAGTCCATCACATTGCTGTCATCTATCATCCAATCATTCTCTCTCTTTCCTGCTTCTGTCTGCTTCTGGTTTGGTTAACATCCAACACCTCAGTGTTGACATTGAGAAGCGTGTCTGTACATCGAGCCTACTATGCCCGCAGTCACTGTCAAAAACACATGTGCGCAAATGTGTGCCAAATATCACACTGCAACACACATCATCTAGTGTACACAGCCCAGAATGTAGACGTTGGCCCACAAGTCTACTGAACCAAAATAAGTGTAACACTGTGGTAACATGGATAGTGGCTATTTTGGCTCCTCATCTTCTCTCTCTCTCTCTGTTGCACTTCTTATTACCTTTATGCAATTATAAGCATGGAGGTGTCCTGTGGGGATGCCCCAGATGCAACCACAGAGAATTTTCTCTGTAAGGGTGTAATCCAATAAACCAAGCAATAGGCAGGAAGACAGAATATCGTCCCAGCAGGTGTACCACTGGATGCCCCCTTTGCTGGCTGACTGCCTGACTGATTTACTGGCATATTTACTAGCTATTTGACAATTTGGCAAGCACTGAGATCAGAATTTAAATCCAATTGTACTTTTCAACAGAACTGTATTCAATATTTTGCCCAAGTGCAGTTTGTCTTCCAAATGTCACTGTGTATAATTATAGTGTCCCAGTAATATATTTGATCATATAGCTCATATTTAGAGATACAGTAAGGAGCCCAATGCGTGTCACACTTGCATACGGCCACAAATCCAAGTCACAAGAACAGTGTACATGATATGTAATAATAATTTGCGACTTTCAAATCTGTAAAATTATCAAATGATCTGATGTGATATTGGTAAATATGTAAGCCAAAGTTTGTTCTTACCTTTTCCCACCAAGTACGCTGTTGGCGACAAGCAAGCAAGCCCCCAGACACAGAAAGGCCGTCCTGCTCCGTCCACACATAGTTGCAATATGAGGACCTTTCACTGCTGGAGGTCAAACAGAGAGAGAATGAACATCATTACCAAGTCATGTGAGCCAGTGGTCCACCATTAACTCTAACGTTTCATTACAAGTGTCAAAACACATGTGCTCCAAACAACAGCCACTGTGGAGGTGGATGCTGGGAGGGAGACTGTTCCTATAGAGATATTTATTCATCTATTTATTTTATATGAGAGGTTTTTCAGTCTTCCTTCTTAAAGTCTCCCACAGATTCACTGGCTGCACATGAATCAAACCAAATGGCCCTGTCACATGCATTGTGGGCCATCACATGCCACTTGACACACGCACTTCACATCATCATTTTGAATTATCTGTCACATGGACAGAGGCATATATTCTACACCCTAACTATGTGGGAGATCGAATTTAAAATAGCTGCTCAGCATTTCGATGATCAGAAAGAGACCCAGTGTAAATACGAGTTTCATAACTGACACACACACACACACACACACGCACACGGTATGGCTGCATCTGTAGCGCATAATGATTAAGTAGAAATAACAAGGCAACACATCATCGACCACATAACACCCTGTGTGAGCTTGTAGCACCTGTACACAGCCTCCTCTAATACCCTGCAATGTGAAACGCGGCGGTACCGCAATATCAAACCAAATCCTCCTAAAATAAGAGCATTTGCTTCCTCCTCAATCATTAAGCTATGATGTCAGCCGGGTCATAAAGTATGTAAGCAATTAGCCTGCGCTATTGCGCATGCAAAACACAATGCTCCGATTCACGGTCCATTTTTTGAAGGTATAATCGATGTCCAAGAGAGGACCAATTACTTACTTAAAGGAGAGCTCAAAAAACAGTATTTCACAAACGACCACGAAATCCTGCCACTGAAACACAGCCCACATAGAAGACAATGCCACTGCTATACTTGCTTGTGATGTTCCAAGGTGCACTGGGAGCGGATTTGAGTCGGGGGACATAAAATGTTCTCTTTAAAAAAAAAAATGGAATAAAAATAAAATAAATCCTTTTGCTTGACAAGGATTTGACGAAGCGAGGATGATGCAGATTAACGAATGGAAGAGAAAATCCCGCACAAGCACACTTTCTAAGTTATTCAGAGAGGAAATGTCACCCTCTACCCACTGAGATACATGAACATATTTCAGCTGGATGGAAATTTTGCATGCAACTGGCATCCCTGCGAGGCTGCTCTAAATACATGCATGGCGATCCAATTCGTGCGTGGCGGAGTAATTAAGCAAATGTGCGTTGATGCTGTTTTATTCGGAGCGCTGTCCGTGGTGCTGAAACCAGGCTCTGCCTCCCGTTCAAAGCATCAAACGGCTCTTGTTTGCCATAAAATACCCCGTAAACGATCCCAATTTCGACGGCAGACTCCCCCCCTTCGCCCCAATAAAACTCGTCTTCGATTCTAGCGGGGTTCAGCAACACAAACCTTCCCTTTCTTAATCCGAGTGTTACTCCCCTCTCCCCTTCTTGTGCCCGATAAAAAAAGGCGAGAAAAATGGAGAAAAATCACTTACAGCAGACGAGTCGGGGTATATTCGGTGTCCGCTGGCTATATCCTCAAACTTTTGAGAATATCTTTTCTAGCCGGACTGAATGAGAAAAATCCTCCTGTGATCTCAGATCTGACGAATTTTAGCTTGAGGCTGGAGAAGCGGCTGCTGACGATATGCGCAGGTCTCTCTCACTGTTCATTGGTGGTGCTGTAGTGAGTTGAACTCTCTCAGTCTGTCAGCAGCAACAACAACAAAAAAAAAAAAAAAAAAAAGGAAAAAAATGTTCTACTAGACTAATAAATCTGCTCTGTGTGCCGAGGTCCCTATCCAAAATAGATGTTTTACTTCCTGTAAATAAAGTACATGGAAAACAGACTGTGTCCAAGCGCAGAACATTTCATTTTAGAATAGGCTGTACCAACCTAATATAAAGACTAGCCCGCCCATTTTATATGCAGCACAATTTAACTTCCACTGCTGTCGCCCTAATCTCGTTTCAGTGGCTGCTAAATAAAAATCCTCTTACATTTTCAACTGGGATCCTTGTTTTTTCCCCCCACATCGCGCTTTCTCTGTCTCGCTCCCTGACTCCTACGTGCTGATTTCCACCGGGATAAACTGACATTTGTTCAAAGACCGTCTAGCGACCAAGACAGCTAGGGCATCTTATGGACAAGAGTAGCAGTCATAAAACCGATAGTGAGTACTTAAGATGAAGCAACACACACACACACAAAATGAAACGCGAATGGATACACGACTCGGATACGCGCGCACACAACCAGGCAAAAGACACCTCCAAAATGTTTTAAGAAAATCGTGTTCCCTCACCAGCTTGCACTGATGAGACGAGCCTCTCTCTGCAATAAAAAATCCTCCTCGAATCACTCACCGTCTCCTAAAAGCCTGCGTTTCGCATCGAGACAACAGCACTGTGTCTCTGTTTACAGCCAAATATTCTGCTGCTACAAGCCGCGCCACTCAAGACTGAGCTCAGAACGGCGAGGAGCGCTGAGCTGCGTGCATCTGCAAGGGAGGAAAAAAAAAATTGGGCTGATGATACCCAGCGTATATTTTTGTAGTCATCTGCGTATTTCAAGTTAAACTACAAATCAGAGGACATTTTCATCACCGAGGACTACAGCAGGAGGCATAAGAAGGCAACAAGGACATTTTTATGGGCAGTTTATGATCATATCAGTGTAATTCATGGTTGCATAAGCCTCATATAAACCCCCAGCTGTTGATTTCGGAATGCTTTTGACAGTGGAGCAACTCATTTTTTTTCACCTTCAGTTTTGACTGGGGGGTTTATTTTCATCAGAGCAGGCAGTAGTGCGCTGGCAGTGTAGTCACGTCAGTCTGGTCTGCAGTGCAACGTTTCCTCTGTGAGTGTGTGTGAGTGTGTGTGTGTGTGTGTTGCCTCCTCACGCGTGGTTAAAGTAGTGCATGTGCGTGATTAGTTATGAGGGACGTCATGGGCTTATGTATTCAATAAGAGATCTGTCTGTATCCCTCCCAAATCAAAGTGTTCGACGTTTTTAAGGACATACATGTTACATGAATATTTTTACAACATTCTAAGTTCAAATAATGACACAAATATTTGGATACATGGACTTCTCGCCTCCTCTTTTCTCCCTCTTCTTGCGCTCTGCTCATATTTCTTCCTCATAACCTGATGCTGCAGGTGCACGCGCATATATTAATAATAATAATAATAATAATAATAATAATAATAATAATAATAAAACACCGAGCTGCTCCCGCAAAATTAATGCCATTGTGATGCAAGTTGAGTTTTATTTCAAGCTGCTTGCCTTCTCTCAAAGCTCGACGCCACCGCACTGCATGTGACTCGATTTCCCTCTGCGCGCGCGTGCACGTGCCAACATGCATAACCAACACGTGCCCGCGTGCGTGTTGTGGTGGCGCGCGCACGCCCGAGACGGATAGCGGAGAGATAGGAGAGAAAAGTACGACTCTCGTCTCTCCAACAACACCCCTCCTTCACCACCCACCACCAAACCGTTGAATAACCTTCCGTTCAGCCAAAAGGGAGAATTTCTTCGCGGTCAACAACAGACAGCTTCTCCAGAACACCGCAAGTCATCAATTAAGACGAATTCCCAGTGACGCCGCTCAAGCAAATAACGACAATCGAAGGCGACTTGCCTACTCACAGCTCCATCTCTGGGCAGGTGATGGGAACGGATAGTGATTTGAAGTGTGTGTGTGTGTGTGTGTGTGTGCTTGTGTGTGTGTGCAGTGATAAACGGAGAGAGATGGATGACGGTAATTTAGGTGAGAGATGTGCAGGTTATGGGGAAATAATCACTCGCTGTGAACAGTGCTTTTAAATTTTAAAAGAAGGTATATTGACGAACTACGCCCCCCCTCTCTACTACCTCCCTTCTCCCTTCTCCCTTCTCTGGGGGTGTTGTTTGTGGTGATAATTTGTCTGTTTCACAAGTACCAACTGTGGTAAAAATGACATTCAGAAGCAATATCTGGTAGAGTCAATCTCAGATCACTGATACATTAACACAGAAAGTAACTTGCAGTCACCTCTGTGTGTTTACACATCAGTTTTTTTTTTTTTTGGTACAGTTTCTCAGGTGCACAATCAATCTTGAACATGTCTGTGTGTTTTAGCATTTGACCTTTTAAAGTTAAGTCATTCAGTCTGTAGTTTATCATTGTGTTTTCCTGTGTGTGGATGTGTGTACACATACAAGTGTACAACCATTCGCTCTTTTGGGTGACCTATGGAGCCTTTGTCCTGCACTTAAAACACCATGGTTGTTATCTCTGAAAGGAAAAGTGCACCCTGTGACCCCGTAAGGTTTTGTTGAACTCTTTTTAGTTTAGTGAACACCTGCTTTTTAATGACACAATCTGAACACCGCCAGATTCTTTTTCAGTCCTGGTCCACAAGCAAACAGACATCAGCAGGTGAAGTCGTATTTGTACAACGTATCTGTAGGCAGTAAAGAGCATTATAAAGGGATGAAACCAGGACAGGTCACAGAGGTTTTTTTCAGCTTTTTTTCTCTTTGGAGTGGACCAGAGAACTCTTTACAGGGGAGGAATGTCTTAATTTGGTATGTGATGTCGCTCTTTTGGAGATTCCTGAGTCTCTCTGCCCGTGGCCAGCGGCATGTTGTACCTCTGGTTAGGTCAGGGCTGCTCCTCAATGAAGAGGTCACTCAAGACCACTCTCTGTCCAGTACGCAACCATCTGGCTGCCTCCAACTGTGGCTGTAGAGCGAGAGAGAGAAACCCAAGTGCGGTACTTCAGTTCAATTACTGCAGTAAAGCTTGATTTGTGCTCGCCTTTTTTTGCCCCTTGGGCTTGTGCATTTCACAGTGCCAGTGGGTTGAAACTCTGCTAGTGCTCTGGCGCTTGAACCCAGATTTACACTGGTGTATGCTGCTTAACAGTGTCTCATTTCGCTCCTGCTCAGCTCCTGGTTTCCTTTTTTTTATCCCTCATCTGCCCAATCTGGATGGAGAAGGCTAATTAAGCCTTTCCACAGGTGTGGATGAATCAGTAGAAATATTTTCAGTGAGGTGCTATTCACATGTTCTACTGAGGAGAGGAGAAGCACTCATAGCAAATCAAAACTGGTGTTACTTCTAGAGCTTCTCCAGCAAACAAAAATAAAAAGAGGTTGGCACCGGAGTGGATCAGAGTGCACTGTCAGAAGCTGAAGCTGCCAAATTGCCAGGTACCTGCCCCTCTAGCAGTTTTACTGGTGGACAGCCACTGGGGCTTTAGCCTGTAGTTCCCTCTTTGCAGGGCATCAAGAGCGACTTGCCTCAATCACTCGTCCTGAGAAATAAATCAGGATGTTGTAGAAGGCAAAAGAGTGCTTCCCCTCTGTGAGCTGCTCTCTGCAATCAGCCATGAGCTGGAACATCCTCTGACTCACCGTTTCAGGCCAAGTGACATGCGACACACACAAACACGCACAGGTGCACACACACATCGATATTCATATCTACTCATAAATATACATACCTCTATGGATTTATATGCATATGCACTGCATGTGCACACATGAATATAACTGAACATATTTTGTTTGTACTTCAATACAGACATGTACTGGATAATGTTATGACATCCGTGTTGTGATTTAATCACATTAAGATTTTGTTCAAATGATGATGGACATGTTTCATGTTATGATGAGGGGGAAGGATTGGCAGTTAAACAGCTAAAACTATAAAACAAAATATGATTAAAGAACATTTAAGTTTATCTTGGACGAACTAGGGATTCTTTTTGCATCAGTGCTGCCAGCATACAGAATTCATGAATCACTTGGTCTATTCCCACATGCTGTACAACCTACCAGCAGGCTTTAGAAACCAGCCATTGCTGATGTAGACAAACATTTATTTATAAAGTTCCATGCCTGTGTTTAAAAGTTTGGTGGTGTGATGGGGACTGCACGTTGCTGCCCAGTCTCTCTGGACAGATTGCTGCCTACCCTCGCTATGGGTTTTTGAATATTGTACTTTACATATAAATGAACTAAATAAATACAATTCCGGTAGACACAAATCAACACAATGAAATGCATATATTTACATATATTACACACATACAAATGCATTGTGATTATCCTACATACTGTGCCTGCTTAATATTAAGAGAACATAACCCTGAATCTTGATTGGTAGTGTTCTACAGTCTCTCGGATAAATCTTAAATCACCACTAACATTGTAAGACAGTAAACAGACACAACTTCACTCTCCATGTCATGTTGGCAAAGATAATACCATACAACCCAAACAAACTGCATCAGCCATAGGTGTATAAATGATTAGCTCCTGTACTGATGAGCAATTGGCAACTTGCATGGCAGCTAATGCCATCAGTCTATGAATGTGTGTGAATAGGTGAATGAGATATGCAGTGTAAAGGTGCCTTGAGAAAGCTATATAAGTACAGTCCGTTTACCAAAAGAAGTACACTGTACAGCTTAATTACGCAACATGAATGAATAAATATATACTGAATAAAGTAAACAATATGTAATCTGCACAGAAACTACACTACTGCTGCAAATGCTTGAACAAATATACAGTATATGTTATACAGTATGTGTTTGCAAAAGGACATACAAGTAAATCCTGTGTGTATGCACATTAGCAGACATACTGTACATGCATTATGCATACATTCGGGTTGTGCACAAATTCATACACATATTTATATCCCACATATGTACACTGTGGTATAGGCTTGTGAATTAGCTACAAGCATATACACGCCCACATCTGTCTTCTTGCACGTATGCACACACATACATACACACACACACATACACACACACACACACGTATAACACAATGCAGGACGAAAAAGTAGGTAAATCCAACGCTAAAGGTAGGGAGAGTTTTCAAATCTCTGCAGGCAAATTGCACGACACAACCAGTTGATTCAAATATTCATGATTGCCAATGAACTGTTGTGATTTATAAACACCATGTCAGTGCACATCTAAAGATGTACACTGCTGCACTCCATGTTTAAAAATACATATGTGCACACTAACCTGGGATAAAAAATTGAGAGTCCTCTCTGCTGCATCTTTGTACCACCACATATGTACAGTATGCTATTGATTTTCTGTATCCTAAGACACCCAGTGGACTACTATATCATGTTTAAATGTATGTAAACTGTGTGTGTGGGTGTGTGCATACATGCATGTATACACTGTAAACACTCTTTTCTTGCAATAAGTTTTTACTCTGCAGTATTTTATATAGTCACACCATTTTTAAATGATTTTATTAATTATGTTTACCTTAAAATTCCAAATCTTTACAGTGATGTGTAACCAAATGCATCATGTCGAGGAATATTAGACCGCATAAAGGCTAACAATACTTTACTGAAGTAAACTGGGCTCGGAATAAAATTGAAATAATAAAGATAAATAGACACAAACATAAAAAAAAACGTATTTTTGAAGTCTTTATAGTGACATCATCTGTACTTTTCTAGCAAGGTTAAATATTACACTGCCTCTTCATGTTATATAATTTAGTATTTTTCTACTCAAGGCTAGTAAATTCTGCCACAGTGCTCTATGGTGCCTTTCATATGTACAGTTACAGATAATCTCAGTGGGTCTCAAGCTAGTATTCACATAATTAGCTCCCATGCCACAATACAAACATATAGCAACTAGTGGATTTACTGTACATGTATCTGGTCAAAAATTTTAAAAGGGAGCTGTCTAGAGCTTTTGCTGCAGCACACAAAAATACAACTCTAGTTCCAGGGGTGGGGCCAGAGAGGCGGCCAGGGCCAGTTGGCTTGTTAGTATTATGGATGGCTTAATGAATGAGCCTACTGGGTACAGGGTATGCGATTTCTGGACTAAACATCTGACTGAATATGAAGTGTCTGTTGAAAGTCAATCAAACAACTACAAAAAGACACAGAACAACTTCAGAGACACGCACTACGACCACAAAGAGATGCAAAAAGACTGCAAATAGAAACAAAATTACTACAAAGATAGGTAAAACACACAAATGACCACAAAGAGACCTCAAAGAAATGCACAATGATAAAATTTTGTGTGTCCATCAGTCTGGGTATCTTGCTTCTGTGTCTATGCCCTAACGTGTCCTTGGCTATGAGCTCTTTCAAGCTACAAATAACTATTTGTTGACTTTCTATGATATTTAATTTTGATTATTTGGCATTCACTTAGAACACTGAATAACCCTCTCAATCCCATATCACTCTAGAGTGCCTAAAATCCCAGTTTATTAAAACACAGAATATAAAGTACTGACATTTGTGTTGTAGATAGTTTAAGTTGTCATTAAAAACCAGAACCAGAAATATATATCATTACATTGATACTGCATGTATTACTTTGCTGCCCTGTTTACAGTGTAAATCTAAAAATAGCTCAGCTGGTGAAGCATCCCCAAGTTTACAGTCTTATAAAAGCTGTAACATTGTGTTGTGATGGAAATCCTGATCCACCGTGCATACAGTGGAAAGAACCAAATACATTGGGAGTTCAAGTGCTTTGCTTACATCACATAGTTATCATAAACAGTGGGACTGATGGTGTTTTCTGGGGGGGTGCAGTTCGCTGAAGAGTCAGCAGGAAGGACTGACTGGGTCACATTGACTTTTACACATGAATTTATCTTTTTTTTCATGTACCTGTAGCTGAATCAAACTCAGTTTAAAAAGCTACAAATGCCACATATTTGGTATTGAATTAAACAAGAAGTAGTGTTTTTTTTTAAATGAAAACAAATTGTGATTGAATTTCTTTCTGTTTGTTGATTAAGTAGGAAAAGATGCTGATTTGAGTGACAGATCTCTGTGAACTGCGGCAACATTCTACAGTAGGAGTCTAGAGGGACAAACAGTGCAACTATGAATAATGTGTAGTGTATTATTGAGGAGAACTAGGGATTTAAATATGTCATAACACATTTTTACTCATTTTAATGTGACCCCCTTCTATAAAACTGTACCCCAGTCTGGTCCCTGCATTCAAAAGTTCCTATAAGCCCACAATTACTCAAAGAGCTATTTGCTTATATTGGACTTATTCATATTGTGCCTGTTACTTCAATACAAGCTTATTGGAGCCAGCCTCTAGTGGCTATTAAAGGAAGTGCTTCTGTGGACCTGCATTGTCTCCAGCATTAAGCTGTGGTGGACTCTGTGTACTGTGATGAACGGATGTTCTCTATTAGACATACAGGTGTCATTTTCTTCTGCTAAAAATGTATTTGAATTCCACTAAATGTTTGAAATTTTCAGTGTCTGTTCCTTCTGGCCTTGATCTCCTTATCTCTCTTTGTTTCTCCATGTTACCCTTGGTTCTTGGTTTATGTCCATACTGGCTCTTCTCTCCCTTTTCCCTGTCAAAAACATTGACGTCTGCTCATGAACACACTATAAACATATACACACAAACAGTGCTGTGGATGCGAGTGAGTAGGGCCACAGAGCGGAGGCAGACCGCGCAGCAGCAACGGCGCTCTCACTCGTCAGTTTACATAACACTGATTATAACCCTGAGATTTAGCCAACCAACGCGCAATAGTTTAGTTCGGCCTGGGCATTAAAACCTCACTGACCATCTGTTCCACTGCTTTCCTTCAAATACTTTTCCTGGACACTGATTTTACCTAGTGAAACTGTATGCTGCTGCCACTCAAGCATCAGAGAGCAATGATGTGACTACTCCTTTTTGTGTTTTCTGTGCTCAAGTCATTATGAATGTGCATCCATTCATTAATTCACTAATGTTTATCATAATCAAAATAACTAAATATGTATATAAATGCAGAAAGGAATCTTCATTATTGTTGAAAGAGTCTTAACATTTTTATGTGGACATTGGAGTGAATGACGTTTGTATCTCATTGTGTATCTACACATTTAAAGTTGAGTAAACACTTTTATTCTTTTGCACTTGGTAAGTTATCAATACTTCACTGTGAAACAATGCAGTGTAAACATCTATCTATGTTAGAGAGTAAGGCAACTTTCATTGAAATATTTGATTTGCCAGATTTGCTAGAAGCTATCTTTCTGATAATGAATGTTTGACGTCACATTAAAGATTTTCTGTACAGCAACCGATCGTTATTTATTTAAATGTCAAAGTTGAATTGCAGGGCAGATGTTCAATAAATCGGACCTTTTTGAGCTGCAGAGACAAACACAGTTTGCTCTTCTCAGAATGATGGACATACAATTACCAGGTTTGTGTTCGCAAACCATTTAGAAATGGCGTGTTATCAGTATCGAGGAATCAAAGATAACTTATTGGACATTTAAATTTACAGCCTTGCCGACTGCTCACAGACTGATTGACTTATTTATTAATGACAGATACATAAACATGCTGATTGAGAATACAAGACTGTTTTTATGTTCCTAATTGTATCCAAAATCTAGGGATCATTTTCTTCTCCTCTCTTTTTTTATGTTTAAATATGGCATTTTTTGTATAATGCCTGCTCCTACATATCCAATTCTTACAAAATCAACCCATTCCTTAACAAGTCACAACACAGATGCCTGAATGTTAATTTTATAACTTCTGCACTGCACAACAGGTGTTATTGAGTGAGTGACAGTTACATATCCATCCCATGAAATAGTTATTACCCTGCATATTTGTGCTGCTGTACACAAGCTCAAACAAACCAAACAGAATTACAGGCCTTGAAAAATGTTATTCATTTATGTACATTTCACCCTTATTCTGCTATTGTTAGCAGACCCTTCAGTGACCGTTTGTCATCCTGAGGTTTATGAGAAATTGTGCACAGGGATGCAGTCGATGGTAAACCCATCTACACTTAGTTTATCTCCAATTTTATGTGCCTTCATGGGACACAAGTCGACTGTAGACGTCAGTGTTTATGAAATCAAACTGTTGCAAGTGTCAGCAATAAGGTTAATGCCTCTGCTGAGACCCTACTGGGATTTTCTTCTCTGAGAAGTTAGATCACTGGTCATTTGAGTTATAAAGATCAACTTGTCATAACAGTCAAGGTGTTCTCTAGGTCTGTAATTCCACCTCCTCTGTGATAAACCTTGCTTCCATACTGTTCTCTTTTGTCCGATATTTCCTCTGAGTGCAGTTTACAAGTTAGTGTACAGACATTAATGGATCATAAAGTCTATTCGCTTTCCAGATGCGATGGAGAAATTGCAGTGCAGCACCATTACTTGAGCTGGGGCAATTATATGGAATGACAGTTCCTCTCAAACATCCCACTGATTCCAAAATAAAGACAGAGCGAGAGAGAGAGAGAAATGTTCTCTGATTGTTAGCACAAGGTAATGAAACACTGAAAAGGTGACATTATCAACATGTGGGCTGAGATATTCAGTGAGACTGTTGCTGCCTCTATTTCTGGAGGTGTAGGAGTATTTGTGTATGCGTGTGTGTGATTGAGAGAGAAACCAATGGTGTTAGTGTGTTTGTGTGTGTGTATGTGTGTGCGCGTGTGAAAGAGAGAAAGTGAGAATAAAAAAACAGAGATAGAGGGAGGGAACTGGGAGTAAAGAAAGATTTTTCACACATCTCCTACCTCATTAGAGCCCATCATTCAGTCATTCAGCGAAACTGTGAATTTGTATGGAGGTGCTATTCTGGGTTGCAGCCACAAAAAGTTGCTCTTCAATTCCCACCACGTAGCCAAAGAGTCACGTAGACTGAGAATATTTCTTTTTGACTCGTATCATTATGATTAATGCCTTAAGAGTTGTTGTTAACATATCTTAAGCTGTCAAACGGTGAGATATTCAGAACAATGGCCTTCTGTACACACTCCTAAATCAAATGAAGAAAGCACTCACTGCAAAACTGTCAATTTCTACAATTAATTTATACACACTTCTCCCCGAAGATCACTGTACTGTGTTTCATTGCTTTGAAACGAGCACATATTTCCTCTGCATTGACTCTGTGGTTAAAATGTGGTTCGAAGTTATCCTAGCCTTATCACAGCTTACACATGACACCATGCAACTGTAGAAACTGATAAAGTAATGGTGTAATTAAAACATGTAATAAAAACTGCCAGCAATCTGTCAATTTTTCTGTAACTGCTTATCCTTACCTGTTCATCAAAGGGCACATAGAGACAGCCAATCACACGCACATCCACAACTACGGGCAATTTAGAGTCACCAGTTAACCTAGTGTGTGCATTTCTTTGGTGTTGCAGTGATTGCCAAACTGGACCAGAAAAAAAAAAAAAAAAAAAAAAAAAAACACTTTAAAGATGGGTTAATACAGAGTTGTGGTGAACAAAAAGAAGCAAATCAAGAGAGTCACACAGATGTAGAAGGAGTTAAGCCCTGTGACATCATAACCACCAGGCGAAAACTTCAGATACCTTATCTGGCTTTTGTTTTGCCAAACATCACACATTGTCACTTCCATCCCTTGTTGCTGGTATTAGCAAAATCAAACAGACACAAACCAACTATTACCCTTCCTTGATTAGAGAGTAGCAGGACAGAAATCGAAAACCTGATGGCTATTTTTGTTTTTGCTCTTTTAGCACTCACTCGGCATAACCTGCTGCCGCTCAGAGACAGAAGCAAGAGACAGAGATAATGAAATTTATATTTGTCTTTTGGAATAACAGCAAAATAAGTGTCTGCCTGTCAGCTTGTCACTGTCAAATACAGCTGCTGGCCTTCAGCAGCTCTGCTTACATGTGGTTGAAGCGAGGTTAAGACGGGAGAGAAAAAATCCAAGGCAACACAAAGCTTTTTGCATGAAGTTTAGATAATACACAAAAAGCAGGATTGTCGGTTCTGTGATATACTAATTGAATTTAATTGACACCCATGTTTTATTAATGTGGCTGCTCCTTTCAGTTTAATTACATAAATGCTGCTCACTACACATTTTCAAAAAGCAAACTAATAGCGCTCTAGAGCTATTCTGTCGCTTGCAGCTACCGCTGCAGTCACTGTTGCCTTTGTTCATATAGCATTTCAAAAGCCCTCTTTCCACCCTAAGGTTCGCCTGTAAGGCGCTGCGTCTACATTCCCCCCGAGATGGAAGTTATTATTGTTATTATTATTATTGATGAGGTCAGAGCTTGTACGTCAAATCTCAACACTCTGCATTTTCTGCATTTGCATAATAATCTATTTCACGTGAATTTGCTGAGAGAACTGATGTGTTCAGTTACAAGAACTCATTTATTGTGAAAGAAATATTTAAATTTTGAGTCTCTAAAAGCCACAGTGAGGTAACCTGAATCCAGCCCCATCAATAGCAATCTGGGCCACTAATTGGAATTATGAAGCAATTTATGAGACTGGACTGGAATCTCCCTCTTGTGATTTGGTCTAAGTCCGAGATGTCTCATTCAATGGTCAACAAACCAGGGATTCCATTACAGCGAGCGATAAACCATCAAGAAAACAGCTCATAGTGAAATGTTGTGATTGCAGTGTAAACCCAATCACTAACAAATACAAAACATGTCAAAGCACTATAGATCCCAATCATGAATCAGTACAGCTCAGGGAGAGTTCAGCTTCAGGGAAATGAACACCAGACTCTGCCTTTTTGATTATGACTGACTCTCGCAGCCCACTGTGGACAAAAACCTTACAGATTAGCACGAGCACCTCCTGGCACAATGAGCTACCGTCACGCATGACCTCCAGCCATGCAACTGTTTAGAAGAGCAGGGGAAAGAGAAGCAATGAAGTGGTGTTACAGATAAGCAGCTTGCAGGATGTACTGTGTACCTACGAGGCACACAACAGTTCCTCTAACTGCGATGGGATCAATAACTAGAAACTGAAACGTGTTCCATAAAGTGAAAGTTCTAAGAAGGGAGATAGTCATACATCCTTCGCTGGCATCTAAATAACAGCTTTGGCTCCCTAATATGAATTTATGAGAAAGCTAGGGCTGCCGTCCTAGTGGCAGGCATGCGGAGTCATAATATACAAACATCCAGTCAACTCACAAATGCTCTTGCTCGTGCCAGTGATATAGAGGCATCAAAATAAATTGAGGCTGTTAAATAAACAAAAATCTCTCGTAGTTGCTGTAAATGATTTCCTGATTGTATGCACACACTGCAGCTTTTATTTCTGTGTTGACATGCATTACCGGCGTAATGGTCTTGTAAACAAGATTGTTTTTCTGTGCTTTTCTCTGTTCTGTAAGAAGGATGAAAGGAAATAAGTTGACATAAAAATACAGTGCTGCACAGAAAACGCTCAAAGTCTATATCAGCACATATGGCCACACAATCTAGTGGACATTTTCATTATTCACACACCTCTACAGCAACACATGCTAACACAAACAAATTCTCTCTCTCTCTCACAGACACACACGCACGCACACCCAAGTGCACAATGACCCTCTGGCTCTGTGCGAGGTGATATCATCCATGCTTTGCCAGTCACATCCAAGGTCAAGTGCTTAATGAAGATTGATGTTGGTGTGATGTGGACCTAAATTGACAGCACTGACTGTGCCCCATTGTGTGTGTGTTTGTGTGGAAAATCTGTAAAGTGAGAGTGAAAAACAAATGTGTGTAAAACAGCTCTTATGAGTTTTATATCACACAGAAACTGTGTCAGGAGTGTAAATAAAATTCAGATCAGATATTGTGTATCTGTGAACAGTGCTTACAGGCTGTATTTTTAGGCTACATTAGCTTGTCTCGAATGCTTTTCAGCCCCCACCAAGCCTCCATTCGGCCTCTATAGCTAGTTGACTATGATTGATGAAAGGCAGTAGACCACATTGGTGAGGGAGAGGTGACCACTGGAGCTTACAGAGGTAATAAGGTGTGATGGCGGTTGAGATGGCTGAAGTGGATGTATTAGTGCCACATACAGTAGAATGTAGATTCGCATTCTCTTAAGCATCAATCCCCTTTTCAATATAAAGCACAAGAGAATCTTCCAGGTTATGACAGTTTAAGAGTCAGTCTTGTGGCTTTAATGTGTTCAGAGAGCACTCACTGATGATGTGAATGGTATGAGTTAAATCCTAAATCCTGCTGTTTAAATGAGGGGGCTATTTAAAATATATGACAGGAAATATCTATCAACCCATAAAATCATGTAAATTGTATATAGCCATTCTTCATCAAGATTCTGGAAAACTGGGCGACATATTTAACATGTAGTCAAGCAGAAATAGCAAGATATTAATTACATTTAAGTATCAAATTTGAGAGTTCATTTTTATATTTGCTACTATGGCAATATTTTTAATAATCTGTTGAATATATACAGTATAAAGAGGAGGAAGTAGCTTGATTACTGCTGTAAAGTGTCACCATGGTGCACACATATTTCTGTCTTTGTGCTGCATTTACAGTGACACCAAAGGGAGGACATTGTTCAGGATAAGGTCAAGCACAGGAGGCGTAGGTATTATCACTTCCAAGATTAGGGTTAGGAAATGAGGCTCAATTAATTCTTGTTTCTTGACTGCAAGTAAATGTACGGTTAAGGGTAAGGTTAATTCTAAGGTTTGAGTGTACAGTATGGCAACGGTATGTCATTCACAGTAAAAGAAGGTGTGTGTGTTGTGTGTGTGTGTGTGTGAGAGAATGTGCACACACCCTCCAGTTTGGAAACATTAGTAATGCTAAAAGTTAATAAGAGTTTTTGGTTTAGTGTCTGTCCCAAGCTGTTTTTCTTGTGTTTGTGTTTGTTTGTTTTTTATTATATTTTGCTATAAGGGATATAAGATTGTTCTTCCTTTCCTCATTACTTTCTAAGTAGGTAAATGCGATTTTCATGTATGGACAAAACCACATCTCATGAGTCTTTGTGAGTGCTCATAGGCTGTGTGTTAAGATGATAATCACAAAGGATAACAGCCACAGCAGAATAAACTCTAAGCATGGCACTTCTGAAGAGCTAGATTTGAAAAGGAGATTTTCTCTCAGTGTCAGGTTAAGACAAAGTTCTTGTCATACCACTGCTTGATACCACGCTCCTCTCCTCTGTCTCTGGCACACATTCTTGTTTCTTACAGTGTATCACAGTTACTGAGACATTCCTCAACATATTTCAATGCGACTGCAAGACCGTATACCTGTTTGGTTGTGTGAGAATGAGGAATGAATGAGAAGGAAGGCCCATTCATATTCTGACCGAGTGTGTTCGTTGAGCCTTGGTAGATTGATATAACAATAAACTTAGTGAATATACAATATACAGTGAGAATCACACTTACCTTGTTTCTTTTATTTTCCATCTAATTCAAGCTGACTTAAATAACAGTTTGCCTGCATAACTACTGTAGTGCAACAGTCTCACATGTATGTCCAGTTATTATAGACAATACAAGGGACATTTCTGTTTTTTTACATGTAGTTTTAATACAGACTAGTACCTATAAACTGGTTTTAATCATCGCTGGGTTTGTTTTTGCATTTTCTGCAGCAAAGGTGCAGAATCTGATGGTTCTGTTTTTAAGTCATGTGGAATAAGAATTGTTGCTGCCTTATTAGTCAGAACAATGTGCATTTCAGGTATGTGGGATGTGTGGAAAAATGTGTATTCCCTTTTCAAAAGATGATTGACTCACCAAATATCACATCAGCCCTTAAGACAACACTGTAATCCTCCTCAGTGTTGTCCCCTGTGCTGCCATGTGCTTCCTGCACCTGTGGCATTTCTCAAGCTATGATTTGGAATTGTCATATTAATGCTTTTTCTGACCTCCAGGGCCAAGACATCAATCTCTGAAGAGGGAATAGAATTGTGTTGGACACCTGGAGCCATTCACTCTACTAAGATGAGCTGTCCACTTTATGGTGATGGCACTTGTGCCAAAGTGGCTGGTAAATTCCAGGACATGGGGGTTAGTTTAGATTCCCAGTTGACAGTCAGTGCTTCTCCAAGGCACTGTTGTTGGAATCTTTGATGATTATGATTTGTTCAGTGTTTAGTTTGTGACTCTATTTTGCTGTTCACAGCAGAGGCAGGTTTTAAAGGTCCAGTGTGGTCCATCTAAATGAAACATAATATTCAGAAAAATGTTTTCATTAGTATATAATGACCTGGAAATAAGCATTGTTTGTAAGCATTGTGTTTTTGTTACCTTAGAATGAGCCCTTTATACCTACCAAGGGAGTGGCTTTCTACAGAATTGCCCAGAAAGGACAAACCAAACACTGGCAAGTGTTTCTGTTCTCCAAATCCTACATGCTAGATCTTCAAGACAGAAGCTAAAATCAGGCCATAGGTCTTCTCTACTCAGCCCCTCTGACCTTGCTGTAACAAGGTAGGGATTGACCCTCCATTCCTTAAAGGACATCACTGGAGAGGTGGCCACCCATATTTATTTATATGTTGGCATGCAGCTGATGCTCTCCGCTAGAGCTCTTTAAAATGGGCAGGAATGGTTCAGTGTCTTGCTCAATGACAGTATGACAGAGTGAACACATTGGCTGCTGACACTGCAGATCGGACTTTTAGCTCTACAAACACTTCCTGGAGTTCTTCTGAAAGTTAAACCTCAATAAACAGACAGAAATGATTAAAGTTTTCTTGACACGGTCTTTGTCCTAATTCAAAATAGGTATTGAGTGGGTAGCAGTGTTCACACCTACACATGACAAACTTAAGTATTCTGAAAAAGGTCAGCACACTTATTAAAATCACTTTCGGCTGTGCTGTGAATGTAAGCTATTATCCCAAAATTCAATCCAGAAATAAATTTATGGAGCTTCTCACAGCTGGAATTACAGTGATTAAATCAAAATGCAATTGGAGGTGAAACAACTCGAGAACGAGCTTTGCTCACTCTTTGTGAACATTCTGTGTTTTTTAATGGATGACATTTTGACATGCACAGGAATGCAGGAAAAGTGTAAATAATAAGGTTAATGTTTAGCTGCTTCAGTTTCAGGGCCCTGGTGTGATGCATGCTGGCTTCACACTTCCATGCCTTACGAGGACAGAGAACGCAGCTGTGATGGCAATAGCTTCTTTATAGTTTACATTTAATAGTTTTCTTCATTTTCTCCTCATGTAGTTTGTTGATCTTTGACCTCATACACATTTTTTTTACCTTGCACATGCATCAGCAAACATGGCTTCTCATAGATTATTACTGCTGGCTGTGCATTAGTTTTATTTGTAGAGTGCACAGCTGGTTAATATCTATTTAACTTAGGTTTGTCTTTAGTTAGGATTAGTCTTATTTTGAGGCTGCTGCTTGCTGCTGCTCTTTTGTTCATGAAATGGTCTGATCTTTTCCCCTTGGTGTTCAAATTGTTAAATTAGAGGTGTTTTTGTTAGGTCAGTTTGATCTGTTCGGCTCTGATCAGTTTATGTTGTTATCAAAGCCTGAATTGTGTTTATGTCAATACCTCCCAGCTTATTTTCGACCATTAAATTAATCTCCAAAAAATGCTTAACTGGAACTCACTCTTAAACTGAATACATCAAACCTGTGACCTTTATGTTAGTGAGTGGTCTGTCTATGTTAAATTGCCTGGAAGTAATAATTTTCAAGGGATCTATTGTTGGCTGAGGTTTTGTGGGGTGACAGCTGTGTTTCTGTGGGCTACGGGAAGAGGAATGTTTTCTCTTGTTTGGGTTGAGTGTCAGGCCTAAAATGATATATGCTGATGTGAAATATGTCAACTCAACATTGGCCTGAAGGTTCTCCTTGGAGCAGGTATTTACTTGAGCACCGTCAGCATATTGGACCAGGCTATAAATTGGTTGACGTAGAATACGGCTGCAGAAGTCCTGATGTGAATTTCTATGGGAAGCAATCTCTGACAAGCAGGCCGTTCACGCTAAGAAGACAGAGAAGAGAGGGGCTGGGCTTTATGAGGCACAGCATCATCATCATCATCGCCACCATCATCATCATCATCATCATTGTTATTGTTGTGTTCCAATGAATGCACTGCATCTCTATAATCATTTTTTGTCACGTGTCTCTGCCCTAATCATTCTCTGTTATCATTTAATGCCTGCGTCTCTCTCTGCTCTCACTTATCTATTCAGCACACTGACCATGTTCAGATGCCTCTCTTATCATTTCTTTTCTCTGGCGACCCCTTGTTTTCTCATTTACAGCCTTCATCCATCCATCCATACATCCATCCAGCCATCATCCATCCATTCTTTTTTCACCCATAGACGTTCATCCGTCCATCCAGCCGATCCCTTATCTTTCGCCTACAGTGTCCATTACATCCGCCCCTCATCCCTTATCCTGAGTTCACCTGTACTGTTATACTGTATGTCTCTCATCCTTCTGCTTCCTCCTTCACCCTCTGTGCTAATTTATCTTCTTCTAATTCAATCTTTGCTCAGCCCTCTGCCTTACAAAATTACTCTGACTCCATTATTTGTTTCCTATTCTTCACTCTTCTTTGCACCATTTTTCAGTGGCTTCCTGCTTTCTTCCTTTTTTATTTCACAGGAACATGATTTTTTATTTCTTTCCCCTGCCACAGAAATACATATTTTTCCACGTTTAGTTTCCTGCCACTCAACTTTCCCATAATGCCTCTTCTCTCTTCTTTCTCCTTAATTCCTCCTTAACCTCTCCCCTCAATCTTACCTCTGCCCCTTCCTTGATCCCTTTTCCCCCACATTCCCTTTCCGTCATCGCAGTCTGGATTTTGCCTTCTCCCACATCTGTTACTTACATCCTCCTTGACTGCGTTTTCTCTCCAAATCTGCCCTTCTTTTTCTTCCTTCCTTTCCTTCTTGCAGTCCCATCTCTCTACTAATGCTTTCACCTTTAACATTTGCCAATGTCTCCATCTCCAAAATATCATTCTTCATCCTCTCTCCCTTACCGTTTTTATGCCACTAAAAGCTTCTCCCTCTTGCTTTTATGTAATGGACACAAACTTCTCCATCATTCCCCATTCCCCTGTTCCTCCATCTGCCCTGCTTTCCTTTTTCTTCAATCTGACATGCCCCTAGTGTGCGCTTAACAGTCTCATTTAGGGTAGTTGGATTATTTACAGATTTTATAGCAATTTCTTTTTCTTTTTTGGCAAAACTGGTGCTGATGATTGTAAAATAATATTACCAAATGCTTTTGCCTGCATATCAAGCCACATTATGCCATAGCCTGTTTCAGAGTAAGAAAAGGTTATGACACAGGCAATGTATTGAAGAAAGCTGTTAAATTAACATGAAAAAAATCAATATTACTCATACTGTAAACTCAACAGGGATTATTTAGGCTTTGCTTTCAGACTGGTCATGCAAAACCACCCACCAGTGGAAAATGCACAGCTTTTACATAAGATTGACTGCACAGCCTGCAGCAAATAGTCAGGAATCAGTGATTTTATTGATTGATCTTAACTTAATTGACTTATAGTAACTCTCTTTGTGCATAGACTTTCATAATTAAGTCTACAAAACTCCTTAGATTTATTGCTAGTCAGAGGCACATTGTCATTATGTTTCCAGGTGACAGTCAAAAACCAATTAGCATACAATTTTTCTAATGACTCGTGGGTGGTACAAAACAAAACACCATAAATAGAGGAGAAAAAATGTGTTTTTCAGTATAGTTTGTAAAAAATGCATTTCATGAAAAAGCCTACTTTTGGTTTCCATTAATAGTGTTAATAGAACATTATTTAAATATTTGTATTAAATATATTAACATGTTGTGTAAAAGAAATCAGAGATACTGCTATGTATGTTGCATTATTCAGTAGTGGGTTGAACTGCAGTCCCTCACTGATTCATTCATTTCTACAGCCAAATCCAGGGTCTAGTTCCAGGCAGTGGTACTTCCAAGTTTTGTTGTGAGTTGCAACTTCACAGCTCAAACAAACACAGCAAGTATGTGCAAAACACAAGATATATTAGTCAACTAATATTATATACTAGCCCAGCAGCAAGAAGCACTGCTTCTTCAACCTTTTATTTCACAAAACTCTCACCAACAACTGAAATCAGTCCTAGATTTACTCTTGTACCTCTGCTTCACGCTCAGTCGTTCTCTCTTTGGTCTCTGCGCATCTGCCATGCTCTGCCTCTGTTGTGTTCCTGGCTCCGGTTCTGGTGCCCATTCGGGCGTAGCCTCCATCTGCATCCCCCCAGCCCAAAGCCTGAAAACCTCTTCCGAGTGGTTTAAAGCACCTGTGGCACAAACGCTAACACTCTGCAGGTGTTGTGACTTCACAGTCCAGGCAGTGGGGCTCACAGAGTGAGCTAACAGCAGCAATTGCAGCAGTTTACTGTCCACCAAAAGTCGATGCAGAGCAGTCAGAAGACATCAGAAAGAAAATCATAAAATATTTTCTCCGTAACATATGATACAGTTGTGCCAAAATAAATAAAATAGTTGGAGGTGTGTGACTTAATGCTGTGAAGCGTTACGTACTTCTTGCAGGTGATCATACCGGGAGCACAAAGTTAAATAGTGTAGAAACAGGCGTACAAGGTGCAGAGTGGCAACAACAGAGACGTTTATCTGATTACAGGTAGTTAGAGCAGCATTAAAATAAAAAGAATCTGTTATTTTGTGGAAGAGAAGTCACATAATATAGCTTTAGACAACAAATGGCATAAATTTAAACAAAGCAAATTTTGATTATATAAACCTAACCTTCTAGTTTTTCACACTTGTCTGATGGAAAAAATACGATTCTATTTTAATCAGTCTACACACTCTGCTAACGCGCTGCTTTCACTCCGTGAACTATGTTGACACGGTGTTAGGCTATTGTCATTTGGTGTAGGCAGTCAATAATGAAACACAGCAAGCATTTCACAACCTGCATATATGACATTCCACAATTTTGTGTGATATTTCATTATCCAAAAAAGTTGAGTGTTCATAAAACTACAGTGATGATGGTTTGGAGTAAACAACTCTTTTCTCATTCATGAAATGAAAATGTCAACTGTGAAATGAAGTGAAAGTTTAAAATTTGAATAGAATAAAAACACATTCATTAAAGTTTATGGAGACTTTCTAAACTTTAAGGACATGGATGAAAACTTTGCAGTGAAAATATTACTAATACTTATATTATAGTTATACAATACTGCATGATGTACATTTTTAAACACGGGTCCCAAATATAATCAGATATAACCATAAATATATATATATATATATATTTTTTTTTAGGCATACTACAGTTGCACCAGACTATGACAGACTGATTTAAAAATCATAACCCAGATGATCACAGATCATTGTTTTTTGTCTCTTGTGTATGTGATTTGCAGCAGGAAAAGAAAAGACAGAAAATAACCAGCATGTTCAATAGGAAGCTTAAATGGATCAGTGACTCAGTATCTGTTATATTTCAGACACGCTGCGAATAATTATTTCTCTTGAGATTTTGTTTTTTAGTTGTGTTCCTTTTTTTTTTTTTTTTAAATACCTCTGTGCTGACAACAGCCATGTCCAGAGGCATCATCCATCCCATTCTGGTGAATGTGATATCTCAGGAACACCTACAGGGAATTCCTTCAAATTCCAAACGTCTACACAGGCTCAATGAACTGAACTGATTAGATTTTGGTGGTCAAAGGTCCAGGTCACTGTGACCTCACGTCTGTCACATTCTCGTGAAGGCGATATTTCAGGAACGCCTGGAGGGAATCTCATTACATCTGGCACAAACATGCACTTGTGTGGTTATACTGGGACCTCACAAAACATATTTTTGGCCATGACTCAAGAAATCATACGGCATTTATGGCAAAATTTCACACAGTTGTCTATAAAATAAAATGATGAAGTAATTGCATTTTATATCCAAAAGGTCAAAGGTCAGTGTCGGTGTGACATCATATTCTCAAAAACACTTTTCACTCTTCATCTCTGTAGCTCGGGAACAGAAGGGGAGCTTGCGAACATATTTCACATTTGGTCGGATACTGAATTAATAAAACTAATCTTGGGTATCCACTTTGAAACTGTGGCTATTATATAGATCTTTTACATCCATATTGGAAGCATTGTCTACTGCCATGGCACTAAAAAAATTAAAAAGAGCAACAGAGAAGGGATCCCTCTCCCAGGATGGACGCAATAGATGTACAGAATAGACCAGCATTACAGTAGACATTAGTCCACCACAAGCTCATTGTTTTTTTTCTGATATTTAGCTTCAGGTGATGTGATGAAGATCTCTATCAGCCCTTTGTACTACAGGTTTCTCACTGGAATTATTCATGTCAATTTTAAAACTCCCATTTTGCCAAAAAACTAACCTTAATGTTTTTTTTTTATTACATTTCAAGTCTTAACAGTCTGGACAGATTAGACCGGTTGGTGGAAGCAACAACTGCGAGGTGGCAATTCTAGTTCTTTACATCATCAGATGTACACAATCAGGAGACGCTGAAAATGTCCAGGCAGACAAGGACCATTCAGCCATAACATCCCTGCCTTGACCTATATGACACAACTGTCTGCTCAGGGTTCATTATTTACTTTGAGGTCTGTTCTTCAATAAGATTGTCTCTATTTGTGGGGCTCAAATATTTGAGATCGACTGCAACCATGACCTTTTTATTTGTGGGGACAGTAAAATGATAACAAAAAATCAAACTGTCACACACAGCACACAACATTGTGCTTTTCACATTAGCTAGATCTCTGAGCAAAAACCATTGAACCATACACCCAAGAATATATAAATCTATCTATCCATCCATCCACATATCTATCCCCCTCTCGTACCCTTATCCATCCATCCACCCACCTACCCAGCCAGCCAGCAAGCCAGCTATGGCTAGCCATCTGTTATTTTCTCAACTTTTTCCCTAGCTCCCTACTCTCCCTTTATTTCTACCTCTCTCATCTATTCTCTCTCTCCCAAAGCCCATCCATGATATGAACGCCTCGCTCCAGTGAGCAGTGAGCTTTTTCCCAGACATCCTGACGGAGAGAGACAACCTTGGCAGAAGACTTTATGTAAGCAGTTCATTAGCTTCTCGGTTCTGGACCCCCCACACTCACATGATAATCAGAGTGGCCGCCATGGTGAGAAATTACCCAGAAAAATATCCATTTGACATACAGACTGAAAACAGTCCAGCCGGACACGTTATGCAACTGTGACCCTGGTCTCGTTGCACTGCAGGAGTGATGGCACTGTGGGGCAGAAAAGGCCAATCCTTTGATTAAAGGGACTAATTAAAAGGGCTTTATTTCATTGCCCTCTTAAACTGACACTTTTAGCACAAGAGACACCTTCTAAACTCAGGTTTGGGAAGGCAGTGCAGTGTTATGATACAATTTAATTCCACAACAGAGAGCTGTTACTGCTCAGTACCTCACCTGACACTTGCAATAGTAAGCAATGGAGCAGTTGTGGTTGAGTAGACTATGTCATTGAAATTGCCTGTGTTATGGAAATGGTTATTGACTTTGGGTGCACTTACTGTGGCATTCTGTGCAGGAAGACGCTTCACATGAAAGCCTCTGCTGTGTTTTATGTTAGGACATACATTTTGTACAGATAAACTCTGTTCTTTACTGAGCAATGCAGAATGAATACGTCACTATATTGCAACTCAGGTATAAATCTTCTTGGTTCATTTAACTATAAGTTAAACGTATAGTGTGACACACCTAAAATAGTGTAGCCACATTTATGTGATTAGTATAATTATTATGAGGCCCAAGCTAATTTCCTAATAGAGTAAGTAATATGTGTTTTGAGTAGCAGTCAGGCAGAACGTTTGTGTTCGCTCTAGTTGCTCTGGGGTACCAGTCAGAGACAGACTGTTTTCTGTTGTTTCCTCAGAACAAATCTGGAATGAGATAAAGCATATTGTGTCCTCATTGCTCCTGTTTTACAACCTGCTTCATACAGGTTACACTTTTGTCACTGTACTCAAACCTGGGACCCATAACTATAGCACTAAAATTACTACATAGTTCTAATAATGTGGAATGTAACTGAGTACATTAACTTAAGTACTGTACCACTGTCTAAATTACAGGTACTTTAATTCAAAGGGAAATTTTTTACACCACTACATTTATTTGGCAGCTTTTGTAACAAGTTACTTATTACTTTTTGTTCTTCCCAACACTATACAAAGTTTTTAAAATGAGCTCTACCTCATCTGACTACAACAATGAATTTAATGTGTAACAGTATAAAACACAGGGTACATTCTTTCTACATTATAAGTACTTTTATGTTTGATACAAACATACATTCAGAAATATTCTGTATAACACTTTTTTTCCACAACTGTGCTTCAATGTGGACTATTTATTCATGTCAACCTCTATAAGGTTAGAGAACTTGCCAGGGAACTATATGCAGCTTGCCATAGTTTGGGAGGGGCTGAACCATGTTTCACTCGTTAAAGCAAGCAAGCAAGGACTTCCTCAGCATTATTAATATTTAAATCCTCCCCTTGACTAAACTTAAAGAGCGAAAAGCGAAATAATTTCAGTTTATGTATCCAAATTTAAACAAATATTATCAAAATAGTAATGTTCATACATGCCAACAACACATATTTGAAGTCCAGCTGCCAAATATTTGACAAAGACCCATTTAGAGTTAGTGCTAAAGTGCTTGAGCACTGTAATATTTTCACCTCACCCCTGGATTCCAAATAATAAAACTAAATTGTAATTGTGCCTGATGTGTTACCTAATATGAGGTTAGTTGCTTCACTGTTTGTCGTAATTAAACCAATTATGATTCAAGCTATGTGATTCTGACCAATAACCGGGCACGTTTACCAGGCATGTTTTTGTGCAGCAGCTGAAGAATCTAGAGAGGAATGTTTCCTCCATGTAGTTAAACCGAAAATGGCAAATTAATGATCTCTGGTTGAAACCTATAGAGACACAGATATACAAGAGGTAAACAAAAATTGTGTCTTGGTTACACTTTGGCTAAATGTGAAAGTTGATGCTGTGGATTCTGCTGGGATACAGAGAAAGGTACGACAGCACTCGGATAATATTCAATCACTAATCATTATTTAGATCCATGTGTGTTTCCTAAAACTGACAAATTGCTCCTTACAACTGGGGGAAATAAAACCCTGATACACAGATTGTTGACCTCCATAATCCATGGCACAAAAATAATGTACCCCCATTTTGTCCCCTAAAAGGAAGCATTATTCGTTGAATATAACACACTGAATGCTGGATAGGAATGTTTTCCTTTGCTGTGTTTGTATTTTGTCTTTAAGACTAGATTCCAGTGAGAGTGCATAATACAGGATGTTGCTGCTTGAGTGAACATGCAGATCCTGTATGACTATAACAACAGCAGCTGGTATAAGGTGTGGGAGAACCGACTCAAAGTTAGCTGAGGAACAGATGGACCAGCTGGTCTCTTCTGGTGGGTTACCATGGTAATGTAGATTTGACCTTATTTGTGTCTAATATTTCTACTGGCCCCCCCACACACAACCCACCTCCACCACCACACCAAATATTTTCTTTAATAATATAGGCTTATATGTCCGTAATTAAATTCACATGTGTGCTCACATGGACATCTACTTAGACACGCATTACTTAGCCATCAACAAAAAGCACACACGTTTATACTCGTTTGCCCACGCGCATATGTACACACCTATTTCCAGCAGAACTAAGCAGCACCCGCTGCGTTTGGAGTCACTGTTGCCTTGTCTCATTCAACTAGCCTTCTAAACCCAGGGGAGGTCCCCTGTGGTCCTCATTAGCATAGGTTCTGTCCACAGCATGCAGCCTGTCATCAATCTTCCACTTAAGATATGCAAAGTTTCGAGCAAGAAAAGAGAAAAAAATGAGGCGAATGAATCTTACAGTATTTTACAGCGGAGTCTAATGCTTGTTGGCCGAGTAGATCTACTTTCAATTTCTATTATTTTATTTAATCACATTTTATTGTTTATGTTTTTGGTTATTTAGGTTTTATGTAATTGTAATATTCATAACATTAGTAGAAGAAGAAAAAGAAGAATTTTGTGTATATAGCACTTTTGAAAACAGATTACAAATTGCTTTAACAGACAAGCACAGACAGGATACAGATGAAGACAATGAAACCTGGACAATAAGAGTGTTAACCATATAGAAACATGACAAAATAAAAAACATAATAGAATAACAGCCATGAAAGCAATAAGATACATAACATACATACATAAATGCATAAATTAAACAAAATCAAAGAATAAAAAATAATAATAAATAAAAGATGCCATCACATAAAGGTACGTCTATAAAAATTAGCTTTTCATTGGTTTATTGATTTAACCCTCTACATCCCAGTAGAATTATAGAATGTTGCTGCAGTTAACTGAGAACCGTCATTTAAATGAGCATTTCAACAAACAGCTCTATCTCAAAAGCAGAGAAAAGAAACTGACATTCACAAGTTGTTTTCATCTTAAAAAACACAACTTCCTCCATCTGTATCCAATTTGATACCAAATATGTGTCATTTGTAGCTTTTTAAACATAGTTTGATTCAACATCTCTCTTTTAAAAAACAAATAGAAGTACAGCTATATGAGAAAAAAAAAAAAAACTGCCCAATTTTTATGCGTAAAAGTCACCATGACCCGGTTACTCCTCCCTGCTGACTCTTTGGCAAACTGTCTCCCAGAAAACAGCCTCCATCTCGGCAGTGAGAGGCGGTTAAGTCCCACTGGAGATTATGTGATGTGAGGTGAGCAAAACACTACAACTCACAATGTTGTTGTTGCCCTTCACTATGCACAGTGCTGCAGATATCATAGATGTGTTTATAAAAACTTAAACTTAAACTGTCTATAAAACAAAGCTCAGGACTTTATTTTATGCGTGTTGATACACAGGGAATCATTTTAAAATGATGTGCTTCAGGGTGATATATAGTGAGATACAGAACGGGCGTTCTGGGGTGCTATGGGGTTTAGAGGGTTAAAGGAAGTCACTGATTCTGTGAGCCTTATCTCCTCAGGCAGGTTCTTCCACACCACACAGATTATTATTATTATTTTTCTTGGTAACATGTAACGAAAAGGATGACCTGCTTGCAATGAAAATTTGTTTTACAGTGTCACCTGTCCAGGGAGCCACAATATATATGACTACAACGCTAATGCTTCATAAATCCTCAAAGGAGTCATTAAGTGTGATTCTTTACAATCATAAATGATTTCTCTGTCCACTAAAGCTTGTGAATTAAGCTGATAAAGTGAGGGTATTTAAAGAAACTCTACTGCTGTTGTTGTTGTGCGATGAACCTTCAGTCAACTCAAATCTGAGCTGCTTAACTTTGTCTAAATTCCTCCTTTACTGGCAGCTGAACTCCCTCTTCCCTGCATCAGTCCTGCCCTCTTTATAGCCAATACCAAAATGCCAAAAAAAAAAAGAAAAGAAAAGAAATGCATTGATTTCAGTGAGGAGTTCTAACTGCTATTAGGCTGCCAATAAAACTCTTTTTCTCTTGAGTGCATGGAGCCAGGAAGCCCGGTTGATGTATAGAGATGCTTTAATGCAAAAATCACGGTGCCTAATGTACTGCTGGATGCTATAAATTGCTTATGCTGTATAGTTGTTTATATATTGCTATATAAGTGTTGGACAGGTTGTGTGTATATCAGCATATTTTCTGTTTTTTTTCCTCTCTGTACCGATGTAAAGACAAATATAAGATTATGTATCCAAACCATATAATCAGTTAAATTTTTGTTATATTACGCATGTGACATCAGCTTGCCTGTTATTTCATGTTATGTGGATTAATGGCCAAGAGCATCGACAGTATACTGTATAACTACAGTATAATCTAGATGTTGAGGTCACACCAAGCTGCTTAATAGCACTGGTTTCTCTGTAAGTACAGATCGGCTTTTCACATCGCCCAGTATCCTACCCCCCGCCCCTCTCTCCTTCACTATCTGTCACACTCTCTCTCCCCTGCTGTAATCCTCACAATGAATGTCTTTTGCCTAAACTGCAGTGTCAGGAGTAACACTACACTTCAATGAATGTGGGATTTAGGTGTACCAATTTGTGGACAGGAGCAGGGTTAAAACATACATCACGGGACAGCTGAACAGTCAGCAGTGCTGTTTAGTTAGTGGGTTTGTCAATAATGTGTGAATGTGATTCAGCCATTTAGAGGTGTGGGTTAATATGCCGTAAATACAGGCAGTGGATAAATTAACAAGGACACCTTAATGCCACCCAGCCCTGCAATATAAACACTGCAAGTTAAATTGTTACGATCAATATTTAAGACTTGTTGAATCAACTGTGTGGTCAATTCACAGGCCACAGTATGATATGGTAAGGTATTGGATTTCATCTTATTGTAAGGTCTGTGTGTTAAAACAACATTTTGTACCTTTTCTACCATTAAAATATTTGAAATCATTTTTATGCTACATTGACTGTCACTCCAACTCTGCACCCTGTATGCCTGTTCTTGCACTATGTAACTTTGTGTTCTGTGCACAGACTCCCATGAGAAGTGTGCAGCACTTTACAGCACTGAGTCACACACCCGCAACTATTTTACTCTTTTGAACTGGATCATATTTTATGGATCATATTTTATTTTATGGAGAAAATGTTTTCCGGTTTGATGTCCTTCGGCTGCTCCGCCTCAACTCCCTGTGATTTATAGAGTCTAATGATGGACAGTAAAGTAAACTGCTGCAAACTATAGCTGCCGTTAGCTAATGTAAGCTCAGTTTATTAGCTGGACTGCCCAAATTGTGAACTCAGAGTGCTGAGAGAGAGGGTTACATCATGACCACAGTCATTTTGGAGCCTCAGAAAGGAAGAGGTTTCTGGGATGGGTGTCTGGGATGGTGGGGAATGCAGACAGGGAGCAACGCTGGAATGAGCAGCAGAACCAGAGCGGGGCGAGTGGGTAACAATCATTTGAGGTAGCTGAGAAGAGAAAAAAAGAGACAGAGACAGGGCTCACCTGACAAGAGTAAAACTGGGACTGACTTTGACTCTCATAATCTAAGTAATATTAGCTGGCTGCTATGACTTGTATTATTGTCCTTGCTTGATGTTGGCTGTATTAGCAAAGTGGTCGACTTGCTAGCTTTTTTATCATATATAATCATAACCAACAGTGGTATTGCACTGACAGTGGGGTCAGTCAGATACGTGGCCTTCTTGATTATTTTATCTAAAAATATAACCAACTTCACCGATGTCCTGAATCATAATCGATACAAAAAGTTGAAAAATACTACTGCTATTAAAGATGAAATCAAATGTACAATATGGTCAATAAAAGCATTAAATAAATGAAAACAAACATTTAATACTAATACTGGAAATACTGGCACTTGTGCTACAATCCTTTAGAATCAATAAAAGTAATCAGGCTGAAATGGTTCTGTCCTCAGTACCCTTGTGATTTTCCCCATTAAAAAACCAACAAGGGAGTAAACCATCAGCACTGTTTTGGGTGGCATTAGACACATCATCAATAAGAGCCATCAAGCTAAAATCGCTCCCCCCTGTCCTTTTAACCGGGCCGTGTTCACAAGTAGCCCTCTCATGTAACATGTTTATGATCTATCAGGGAAGGGAGACCTTTGACTGCGACAATCAGCTTTTCCTCCAGTGCTTGAATGGAAAACGAACTGATTACTGTGATTATTCTCTGAAGCTTTCTCTCCTCCAGCTTGTCAGTTGTCTTACACCAGCAAGTGTTCCAGGCTCAGTTCATCACATTTTACAGCAAAACCACCGTTGATTTTGTATATGTATTTGTATTCTTATATACACCTCAGTTGTGAAAATGAAAGTGACATTTCCAGGCATTTTGAGTGGGAAAAAAGCAGTGATGTGTCTCACAGTTTTGCTATGTTGTGTTTTATGGAGTCTAAAACAAACATGGAGAGATGTGTTTAGAGCCAATATATGTTCAAATGTCATGCCTTATTTAAATAAGATGATTTTGATTAGAATTTAGTTGGCTAGTCACCCAGGACACAGAATCACATTTATTAATGTCTCTTCATTAAAACTGGTCATACAAACTGCAGCAACTTTGTTCTTAAAGTGTCGACTTAATCTTGGGTAAATCTGTTGCACCTTGTAACCAAATGCTATTTTGTTATCCACACAGGCTATGTATAATATTTTAACTAAACAAATGAACTTGCTAATATGCCATTCATGAGTTATACTCTGAGTAGAATGCATGAAACATGTAACTGTTGACATAAAATGTTCCTCCTCTTCCCCTACGTTAGTACAGAGTCTTGTGCAAAATGTGTTTGTGAAGATGGTGAGAAACATCAAAATAGGTCTGAATGTTGCATACAGTGAGAGGTACTAAGTGTCTGTGAAGTGTGGCTAGGATGTGAGTAACACGGAAAGAAACAGATGTGTGCTCATGAGTAATTTGCTGGAGGAGAGTAGAAGCTTGATGCAGAAGTTGAGATATGACCTTTCACCTGCCAGCGTGGGAGACCCAGCCGTTGGTACCCTGCCATCTCCTCTACAGGCTCCAGCTGACCTCTTGCAATAAGAAAACTTGGTTGCTATGGTATCAAGAGGAATTTTAATGATATGCTTGGAGGAGTTGCTATGTAGAGGCTTCATAGAGACCAGTTTAAAGCTACTGAACAGTGCTCCATATCGTCATGCCTTCAATGGCAGTAGGTTATTTGAACCGCCAAAAATGATTAAAACAATGCTTTGTTCTAAATGGGGCCCAGGTGGTGGTGCATGTTTCTTGCACACAATCCCATTTAGCTACGTATAAGCTGTTAAAGCCAAATTAATTTATGACAACACATATTTCAAGTGTTGTACACATTTTCATAAAAAATGGAATTTGAAGGATTTTGATCTCTAACAAATGTGAATGGCATCCCAGTTCCTTCAGTACTTTTTAACTTCACGCCTGATTTGACAGGAACGTTACACCACTTCATCTCATAACCCAATAACTCAAGTCAAATCAGCACACACAGACATTACACACACTTCTTGAATAAGTCTACAACACACTTTACAACAGTGGAATGATCTCTGATCCAGTGAGGATAAAAGTCTATGAATCACTTTAGGAATCATAATAATAGTCATGAGCGTTCTTTCTAATATCAGATCTTCTAATACTTTTTCTGTATATTAAATGTCCAGTATCTAACATTTAGGGACATCTCTTTATAGAATATGGCAGAAATGGAATATAATATTCCTAAATATGTTTTCCTCAGTGTCTAATCAGCTGACAATGTAGAATCATTATGTATTTGTTATCTTACATCGAGCCTTTCATATCTACAGACACTGTGGGTCCTCTCCCACGAAGTCTGCCATGTTGAACCGCCATGTTTCTACAGTAGCCCAGAATGGATAAACTAAATACTGGCTCTTTTCCTATTTTTCACAACCACTTTAGTTTTTCCTTCACGCAAGAAAGGAGAAGGTGAAAATAGGGGGTTGCAATCCGCAACTACAGTGCTAGATGACAGTACATCCTACACACTGTTTTCAATGAGAGATACTGAGTCCTGCTCAACCTCTTTTGTACCAGGCCAATACATTTACCTTTGATTCTCTGAGTATTGAGAAGAAAAGACTGGCAACAAGCATTCAAAATTATGGAGATGCACTGTATCCTTATGACCTTGTTTCAACTTTTTATTTGAGATTTCAAAGGATTTTGATCATTTTGAAGTTTACATTTGAAACTAAATCTGACCACAGGGTATGTGCGTTGTGTTCAAAGAGAACAAATTAAACATTTTCGCAGAGACTCTGTTTTTGATCTTACATGAAAATGTTCATCGTTGCTCCTTATCTGCCCAGCGCCGCGCTTCCATTCCAAGAGCGCTGGAGTGTATCGAAGGAGGTCGTTCGTCACTGATTCTGTGGTTATTTTTAACCGTCCCCCATGTGCAGGTCTAATCAGAACAGGATGTTCCTCATCAAATTAACCAGCAAATATATTTTCATGAAATGAGACTGGGTCTGTACGTATACCCTACCATGATGTAGCAGACTAAGGTCAATTACACAGCAGGGTTACTGGGGCTAAATGCAGATCACGGTTTTGCAATTGCTCTACTAATAGCTTAGAATCAGACAAGGTTAAGCTTATTAGTTACTTCATAATGGAGCAATAACCCGAAGACAAAGTCATATTTAAATTCATGACAACTCAATGCTCATTTTTTTCTCCTTTTTTGATGGTAAACCAATCCACCCTTTGCAAAAAAGTTAACTTCATGGAAGATGGGCTTTTTACTTAAGTTAAGCCTTCAGTTTAACAGTTCAGGGAGCGCAAACCTGCAGACCATTGATCATTAAATGCTGTGTAATCTCATTTTTGTATCCGAGTAATAATTATTAGACTATATACAATGATTTCGTTATGATACAATTAAGACACTGTAATGTAATTGTTGATGTCCATATGCTGAATGCCTCTCTGCAGGGGAGGAGAGGCCAGCATGTCTGATTACCTGCGCTCCCCCTGCACATTTGTTGTAGACAAAGTTTGCACCGTACAGGGACTGACATGAAGTGCAACATATTTCTGTCACAGGGGTGAATTGTTCTATCATGTTAGCATGAAACATATACACTGAAAAGTTAAACTTATTTTTATTAACATCAATTTTTGGTATTTATGAATTTTAGCAAAACCATCAAGAGCATGGTATAATTTACGTCATGTCATTTCAGTTTTACTTCCTTTATAACTACCAGTGTAATCACATTTAATAGACACCCCCCTGCTGCTGTGTAAGCAGTGTTTTCCTCTTGCAGTACCCTAAGATCAGTAAAATTATCATACTTGTGAAGTGAACAGGTAAAAAAAGGAAATGGCACGTCATTTGTGTTTGTGTGTCAACCTAAAGTGCAATCTCTCCCTGTTCAAAATTATTTTGCGAGTTAGAAAGTCACTCGAGCTGTAATGAGCTTCTTCAGACCTCATTTACATTTCAAACAGTGACACATCGCATAATATCACTAAACACAGAGGATTTTTTTCATGGGGTGATAAAAGATAGACCGAATAAGGACCACAAAAGCTTTACTGCTTCACTGAACACTCTTCAAAACCCTTCAGGCCCATATTTTTCCATATATTCAACAGCTGAAATGTGATATGCCCGGTGATAGTTCCATTCAAGATACTCCACATAGAGTGAAACCTCCTAAGCATTGTTTCATGTACCGTACTGCCACTAAAGCAGCAAATGGAATTGGAGATCTGTTTGCATGACACCACATTATATCCTTCAGAGGAAAAGGTGATGGAACGAAATGAAATGAGATCCCAGCCAGCACCTCCACACAAAACACCATGGCTAGTGTTTCTGTGGGTCTGTCACACGAGGAGAGATAGAAAGAGAGCCTGAGTATGTTTCCCATCTGTGTGACACTCAGCGTTCCGGGTTATTGGCTGGTTTGTGCCGTCGTGTTTTTACTCAAGCACCAGCTCGGCATGTCAGGCACGAGAGAGCTGGAGTTCTGCTTGTGTGCCCCTTTTATTTATTCATCCTTCATCTGGATCCCCTATCCCCCCTCTCTTTCCACTTATTATATCTCACTCCTGGTTCCCTCCACTGTCCTCTCCCCAGTTTATTCCTGATTATCTTCTCACCTCAGCATCTTTGCATCTTTCCTCTCGACGTACTGTTTCCGTTTCCTCTCTGCCCGCTCCATCTCCTTATCCTTCTGTCTCTCTATCTTCTTCTCTCAGGGTTGACAGTGTGGAAAGTTGATGAATCAGACTGCATGTGACAGTCTGGCATGTGAGTGATTCTGATGTGTTTAATATGGTGCCTGCTGACAGCGCTGTGGAACTCGTTCACAGTGGCGGAGCACTGAGACACGGCTACACTTTGGCCCAGCTGCCCTCTATCGCCCTGTTACTAGTGTGTCTGCGTAGGGAGAAGCATGTGTTTGCTTCTGTGCGTGCTTATTTGTGTGTGTTTTTACTGGGGGTCAAAGGTCAACAGAATAAACTGCCTTACTTTTTCTCTGCCTACATAAACCTGCTGTTCCTTTAAGGGCTGTCCTCACCAGGACAGTGAAAACCGGGGAGTTTCACTGGATGAATTAAAGTGATAACTCACACCCACCTCTCATCATGGGCCTACAGGACACAAGGGCGCTCACGTTACATGAAGGCTTATTGTGGATGAGATATTTTCTAAATATGTGGGTAACTTTTGGTGTGTTTCTCAGTCTAAACCTTGTTGTGCAACACTTTTGCATGCCAAAAACACTTGGACTGTTTCCCTCTTCCTTATTCAAGCTTTATTCTTCACCTAAAACTGATATCTGATTTACAGTGACACCCTGTGTTACTTTAAATTGAGAATTACATTTATGTTACGTGTTTTGCCTTTCTTGCTGTAGGTATACAAGAATTTCTCATTGTTTAAAGCTTTTGTAAGCTTATTGCATTTGATTTCTTCTTTTATTATTTTATTATTTATTTTATGATGAAAAAATAACTATTTAAAAAATTATTTCCCTCTGAGGAGTCACCTTTGAACCACTTTTAACCCTTTTACGACCACGGGGATCACCGGTGACACCGCGGCGCATGTGTATTTCAAATTACCATAACTCCTCGCTACTTCGTGTAATTTTGATCATTCAAACTGCCCCTGAAAGATGTGAATTGTGTATTATTATGGTGCTAAAAGGGTTAATCACATAAGTAGAGGTCTTACAGAATGTTTGCATTTGTTCTTCAATTATTTAAAATCCAAAGAACAAAGTAATGCAAAATTATTGATACATTTTATGTATGTTTTATGGGCATTTTGAGGCCTTTCTTATATATTTCACATAAGAGCAATCATAGGAAATACAGTGGGAGACAGATAAGGAATGACATCCAACCAATGTCCCCAGCCCCTTTGAGACAATCATATATATTGTTGCATTATTCAGCTGTGTAACTTTATTTAAGCACTGATTTATAACTCAGTGTAAGTGTGCCTGCATCACTCATCATTTGCTAATTATTGTTGAGTTGTGAATGTTTCATATCAGTTTTGCTATTGGTATCTGCTATGCTGTGATTCTGTATATATTTGCGCATGCATGAGCATCTGTGTGCATCCTCACATATACACACATATTTCTACACGTCACTCTCTGGGTGCGTGCGGCTACTGTGTGCACTCAAACTGTGATTTTCTCTGTGCGTGTGTAAAAACATATGGTGAGTCAGTGTGTAGGAGTTGAGTGCCAGTGTGTCTGTGGGAGGAGGGAGAGTGGATAGGTGGTGATGGAGAGCAGAGAGGATTCAGGTTGTGCACCAATAGGTGGCACTCTACCCTTTTGTGATTGGCTACAGTGACCCAGACTAAAACAGGTCTGGAAGAACATGCATTTGCATCCAAACGGAACAGGAAGTTGGATGATAAAACTTCCTTTTTTTCAGTCTTCTGGTTATTTCTGCCTGCTGGGCTGCTTTTAGGAATGGAGGAATGAAAGCAGAGTGAGAGGAGAGTGTGACTGGTTATACCACAGGTTATACCACCCTGGGATGAAGGAAGAGTAAACACTGCTAGGGTTAAAGGTTTATTTTTCTTTTACGGCTAAATGCGTGACTTTATGGTGTTCCAGGTTAAAAAAAGACAGAAAAATATTGATGAACTGGTTTGTGAGGTGGCAGGTTTCCGTGCCTTGACAGCTTTACATCTATACCAGGTCATGCACCGCATGTACATGTGTGCATGTTCATATATAGCTGCGTAAACATGATTTTTTGTATGCATGTGTTTGCTGTGGCAAGTGTCACAGAATGTCAACCAGCACTCACTGTCATAAGCTTACTGTACTGTAACAGAGAGTGAATCCTATCCAAAACACATCCCAACTGTTCTCTCAAGACATCTCATGTTATCATTACTATAATCATTTGTAGCAGTTGTAAAGGAATCGCACTTAGTGGACAGTGGCGTTCATGTGTGAAATGAGAATTGTTGGCTTCATACTCTGTGTTAAAAGTAACACATGAAACTGCTTAGACAAAACCATTGTGATCTTCTGCAGGAGGACTTGCTGTAATAATCATCCAGAAATGCTTATTTAGATCTCTGTTTGGATGAGAAGAGCTTCTTACATGTTGTATAATGAAAATTATGGCAATAACAATAAGAAAATGACCTGCTAAGAAGGGCTACGAAGATTCTTATAACAGACTTTGCATTTTCAAAATGAGCAGAGCCTCAAAAGCTACTTTAAAAGACGGTATCTCTCACTGAACAGTGGTAAATATATACAAAATGAAATAAATAACTATATATATATATACATAATCTGGCTTTATTGGACATAGTAATATACAATCCTGTGGGGAAAGTAGGGGGCTCATTTATTAACAGGGGACAGAAGACCTGAATATGCAACTATTGTTTTCTGTTGCAATAAAAACAGGACATCCCCACGACAGGAAACTAATGGAAAGCAATGTGTACAAGGAACAAATGTGGAGGAACTAAACTGCTAAAATACAAAAGTCATTCAAACCAGTACAAATGGTTAATACAGTGCAGCTGATCATCAAGCAGGGTCATACAGTTGGAATACAAATATCAACCTACAGAAATACTTAATCATATTCACAAAATATACACATAAAATAACAATGTAGAGCATTCATTGTCTTCTAAATTGTGCTTTCATTTTCTCAGGAAATGACAGTGTAGAAATGAAAACGAAAAAGAGATTAACACTGGCTAAATGAAAGAATCAATAAAGCCCATGCCTATGGAATGAAATGAAATGACAAAAGGGCGGTTTATGGTCGTAGTCACCATAGCAATAGAATCCTATATTCTATGGAGCTCACAACCTTCTACATTCAACAACCCTAACAAGCACATATAGGGTCGGAGGTCATGCAAGTGCGGTCCTTGCTGTGGTGCGATGGAGCTGAGCAGCTAGGCTGGGGTCAGAGGGCAGATCAATTGGGTCGCTGATAAAAGCAAATGAGCTCGGTCATATAAAAAAAAAGGACACACACATCCATACACACACTCTCAGTGCAGCTTATTTCTGTCTGACTATTCGACTTGAAGTTTATTCTGCAGAAACACACTCAGTCACAGCTGGAGGTGGGAGGTCGTTGGCGTTCTGAGGCTCCATTGGGGTTGAGCCAGCAGTTCTGTAGCAGTCTGAGTTCACTGGCAGTCAGGTTTTCCCACAATAGAGCCTGACATACAGGGCAATAAGGGCTGAAATGCCCCATCTCATCAGCCTCCACCTCATAGACAGAGTAGAGAAGTAGAGAAAGAGGGAGGATACAAAGACAGTTCATACAGTCTGACACCTCTGTTCTTTTAGTCCTCTGGTGTACAAGTGAAAGAAACATGCAACAGCAGGCCTTAAAATGAACAAATCCTTTGCGCTCCATAATTGACAACACTAGGCCACAGTTAGACATCATTTCAATGTTAACTGACCAAAGATTTAAAGTACACTCATGAGTCCAAACCTAGCACAAAAACTGTTTGCATCCTGTCACAGACCTGCAATTAAAGTTTTATGTTTGAGTAGCCTAACTCTAACCATACCATAGTCATACCATTGCTGCCATGCGCAAATGTGTAAAAAGCAACAATTTAAAATCCTTGGCACTGGATGTATTCCGAGGTTTTGCAGAATTGTCCAATATTGATGTTCTTGTCTGGCGAGAGAGTTGCTTGTTTGCAAGTTCATGAAAGCTTTGCAACTTCCAAATACAGTTATGGGCAATGGATCCCAACCTTGGAGTCCAACCAGAGTTTATATTGCATTACATTTATTGCATTGCATATTTTGTTCTTGATAAACTATGTTATGATGCAACGTTTTAATCATGCATTATTTATTTATTATGTCAGTGTCGAACTGAGCTCTACCATGCTGGTCTGTTCACAAATTAAAGTGCTAATAAGAAATACACAATTACAACAAATGAAGAGGTTTTTTACCAACCATAATAAAAAATAATAGGTAAATAATAATTATAAATAAATAATATTTAAGAACCAGGAAATAAATTACTTTTTGTTCAATAACTTCTATAGATATGCAAGACTTAATCAGAACAAAAAGGGCCGATTTACTCCATTTTTTTTGCATGAGAAAAATCAAATACAACTAAACAGCCAGAGGAAGTGTACAGTTTTCAAGACTAGAATAATCTTTTGGCACAGTGTGCAGGTTTTCTCATTTTAAAAGGTACCTGTGTTAATAAGAGACACCTTTAATGAGGACATCCTTATGGATGATGGATGTCATGAAGTAGCAAACATACATGAGCTTATATATAGACACAACATGGCTTTAACATGTTACCCTCACCACTTAATTGGAAACAGTGTATAATCATATGCAAATCCACACAAGTGGATTAATAATGAATGTGTTTTGGCATTTCGTATAATTGATGATGATAGGTTTAGGTTTCTATTTTTTGCTGCTTTTTTAATGAAAACCATAAGCCAGAGCTGTCATCTCAAGAAATAATTGGCAACTAGCGCAGGAATCCTTTAACTTCAATTAAAAAGACAAGAACAAACAGAAACAATAAAGAAGAAAATGTAACAATGATAGCGTTTAAAGACCTAAATATTTTTCTCGGGAAATGTGGGTTGTCTTCAAGATACATAAAGACCTTATTGTATCAAATGCTAGCAACAATATGCACAGTAGTGGGTTGACTGGATGTTTTCTTCCTTTTTTTTTTTTTTTAAATGAACGTCTGACATACGACTACCACAACTATTATGTTTACATTCATAGCATACTTAAGTGTCTTGCCTGTCATCAACTTTTCAGTGAAAATTTCTCAAGATAACATAAAGTATGTGGCAAACGTTGTTTTCCCGACAATTTTGTAGTGTCCTCTGTTTCTGTGATTTTTCCTTGACATCTTACCAGATGGATCATCTTGGGCTATAACAAGTTATTTTATGGCAGTCATTAAATCATGCACTGATGTTTTGCAGTCTGTGGGAAATCTAGGGCATATAATCACATCCCTGAAAATCATGGACAACATAAAGTTTAAGTTAGTCGCATGTGTGCATCTTTTAGTGTCTGTATTTCTTCTAAATTCACACATGCATGTGCACGTGACAGCAAATATACAACCAAGCCAATGTATCTGTAGGACACACCATAAAAACCCTTTTGAAGATTTTTCCTCTGTACTCCATCAGCAGAGGGAAATTAAGCCAATGAACCAAAAAATGTTGTTGCAAATGAGTGTTGTGGGGGAAAAAATGAAGAGTGGAAAGAAGAGCTGCAAGTGAAAGAGTCCCTGCGAGTCAGTCAGTCACACTGGATCCGGGATCAGGACAACGAGGACACATTCCCTCAAGTGTGTTCTAAAGTATAAGGTTAGGGAATGTCTCATTTCACACATGTAAGATCGCTCTCATGTGTGGAATTGCATGCATACAGAATTAGATACATACAGTTAGTGGCTCTGCCTCCGGCTCTGCAGCCTAGCTAGCTTAGCTGTTACGTCTTGCATCCACTTGAGCAGGGAATACAGGCCAGACAATAAAAAAGGTGTCCTAAAAGTGTACCTCTTTGTAATATTGGGGAAGATAAATAAAGAAATAAAAGAGACAGAGAGAGATAATACCTGTTTGAATTAGTTCCAGAACCAGGGGCCCATGGGCTGTGAGCTCCTGGGTCAAGTTGGCAATAGAAGCTGGTTCATCTGCTCTCAGCACACTCACTTTCCAAGGGAGTACTTAAAAAGAAATACAATGCACTGTGGCGGCATAAAAGAGTGCTTGGCAAACGTCTGTCATCTATTTATTGTGTATATATATATCTGTGTGTGTGATTTCCAGGAGGACGAACTCTTGGCTTAGACGGTATCCCTGTAAGAGAGGAAGCAGAGAAATAAAGATACAATTAGTGAAAAATGGCAGCTGTGTACACTGTGTGTGTGTGTGTGTGTGTGTGTTAAGGAGGGAAATAGGGTCATTCTGGTATGCTGCCTAGAGTAAATAATGGTTTTCTCTTTGAATTATGGGTATTTTTTAAAATCATATTCAAACATACAGATATATGTATACAGACACCTACACATACACCTACTCCATTCCACTTCCGTCCACATCTGCCTGCACACAGTCACAAATGCACATTGGTATGATGTAACAACATGCTCCAGATTCGGTCTTGCTGTGAAGGTTGGAATCCATTCCAGGCTGAATTTAAAATTTGAATTTATTCAGTCCCTCACTGCCAAAGTTGTTCACAAAGACCTTGTGAAACTCGTCTGGGAACCGCTGCCAGGTAGTTCACACCTCCACCTCCTCCGCCTGATGTGTTAAAGGAGGAGACACTTTTGACAGCTCTGAGAGCCATTTTCAGCCAGAGAACTAACATGGCTGCTGGCGAAAAAAAAAAAAAAAAAAAATCTTTCCGAGTGCACATACGTGACGAGCTATTTTCAGGTAGAAAAGGTACTGTGTCTATGTGCTTTAAAGGGCAAACATGGGTCTAAAATCCTGTTAAATTCATATGATTTGTAATTCTAAACAATTAAAATGTATGTAGTATCCAAATGTACTGTATGTTTGTGTGTGCAACATTTCATTTTAGCGTAAACTTACGTATACGTACTGTATATAAGCACTACATTCAAATAAGGCATTTAACAAATGCATTTAACCAATAGCCAGATTTCAGCAGAGTAATAAGTAGCCTGGCCATATGCTGAATAATTTCTTTGTATTTCAATTGATCTAGCTATATGTGTCACCAAATTAGGTTAGATCAAAAAAATCAGTAAAGTAGTTGGTGATGTGTGACGTAAAGCATTACGTGCTTCTCGTGGGTGATCCTACCCGGATCACAAAGTTACATAGTAAAGAAACAGGCATAAGAGGTGTAGAGTGGGAATGATAGAGACACCATTTATTTGATGTAAGTGTAGCATCAAAATGATGATGATCAAAATGTTATTTTATGGTAAAAAGTTACGCAATGTTGCTTTAAAGTCCGTCTAAAGTAAGAATATGTGTTCTGAGTTTGACTGACCAAAGTAGAAAGTGTTATTAACCACCCAGCCAAATTTGAATGTTTAAAAAATATTAGGAATTAGGTGTTAACATCAGGTAAAAATGAGCAGTATTCTCAGCCCCAGGACTGTGGGAGCATGTCCGCTGAATGTGCTGAAGCCACGCCCACTACTGGGAGCAGTCAAGTAGCAATTTTGAAGCGCCTAAAACGTGTCAGATTAGTTCAGAAAATGACATGACTAACTTTGAAACACTCTGAACGAGATTAATTAATCCCTGTCTCTCTGCTAGGGGTGCAGGGGTATGCTCAGGGTGGCCTCAGTGTGTCATCGAGCCACCCTTTAGGACAACCCAAAAAGATCCTGGACTGAAAACTGGTGAAAAACTGTTTTAACCTTTAACTCAACATTTCAATAATATATTGTTCAAAGTCTTTTCACATATATTCAGCAACTATTTATCGAAATTTATTTTGGAAGAATTGCCTTTACACAGTCTTTAACATAGCTTTAATACAAATGTGTATGTCTGTGTCCTTGTCCATGGAGATACTAATTAATAGAGTTGCAAACAAACAAAACACGTGAAGGAAGACATTCGGTTCAGTTTGTTTCTGCCACACATAAACTATAATAATACAATACAAAGTCCTGACACTTGTGAGACAATAGCACACACGTTAACAGATTCATACATGCATCCAGATTAGCTGGAGGTGAAGAACGTCGTGACATAACATGCTTATGTATGACTAATTACCAGATCTCTTACTAAACCCGTTTCACCTATGAGACTTAGTTGATGTGACAGTATGAAACAGAAGAATTGTTGATATAAATGCCTGCAGTACAACTTAATTTCTGTGACCATTGTATAATGCCCTACTGTTTCTGTACTTCCATATTTTTTTAAGGAAAAGCTTCATTTGCAATTGTATCCAATGTGACTTAAAATGAGTGAGTAGTGGCACACTAACAGGTCAAGCATCTTCTGACACACTCATATTGGCTCTTGCAGAAACTGAACTTGACCTTCAGACGACGCTGCTCTGCTACTGTATTATACTTAACTGTACTGGTAATACCTAACTATATTTTTCTCTAAACAGATGGCCAATATGCATCAATACAGTCAGCAAAGGAGATCGATAGACAGTCCAACAGACGAGCCATCTTTGCTCTGATATGGCTAGATGATATATGCTGAGTGGACGGGGTAGAGGGACACCACTCTGCTTAGCTTGATGGGCTGTCCTGTCTTATCAAAGCGCAAGCAGAGTGTGGGGCAGTTCACTACTGAAGAGAGAGAGATGGGGGAAGGGGGACTATAGAGACAGGGAACGGGGTAGCAGAGAGAGGGAGATAGTGTGTCTGGGAGAGTGACACTGAGATAAAGTGAGAAATAGAAGAAGCAATTGAGTGTGAGGGATAGTAGAAGGAAGAGAAAGCGTGTATACGTTAAGTCAAAGTCAGGGACATAGAGCAGTTTCTGTGTGTGATAACAATTTATCTATACAGATTTGTTATGTTCACGTTCATACGCTTGTGTGCACACAGACGACCATGTGAACACAGGTAGATGTGTAAGGAAAGGCGTTCATGCAAGCACACAGACTAGGTGACAAAGGCGGATGTAGCAATTCCCACGAGGCCGCAGCGAGAAATATGATAGATGGGGATCGCAGTTTATATCGGTCTTCTTCACTCCCTGTCTGAGTGGCCTGTAATTGAATGATCATTACACCAAAGTTATGGCTACGGCCCTGCAGTCGAAAATAGGAATTGAGTTGGAAACAGCATTTAGTGGTTTTGATTTATGAGCAACAATGGGGAAGTTGTTTTTCAAGCCTGGCGCTCTGATGGGCAATAAAGAGGAGCAGGGCTTATCACCTGCTGTACCCATCCTGACACACATACACCAGTCAGCATGCCAGCCAGCAACCAGTCATCCAAACAGCTGGGGCCCTTCATGGAAGGAAGTGTTTTCAGCAAATTTGTTTCCTTCATGTCTCGTCCTGAATGGTGCTATTCATTAAAATAGCCTCCAGTCGGCAGGCACTGCTGCCATCGCACATTTATACACTTGTATGCTTGTATCCTCGCAGAAGAAGACACACACACACACACAAATCCACCTGCACACACACTCATACAAACAGAGTTTTCTTCTGGTCCAGCTCATCTTTGCAGGAGAATCTTCTATAATAAAAGCAAAGCTACAAAGAGAGAAAGGGGTCGGTTGCATCCGCCACTATCTGCATTCAGTTAGGGCCACTGGAGCTGTATAGTTATTTCTCTGGAGTGTAAATGACTGCCTGCTTTCATTTGTTGGATGTGATATTTGGATTAAGGTAGATCTAGCTCAGAATCAAGAGGTCACTAGTGTGGGTGGTGCTGCATAACAAAATAGCAATGAAATGTAAAGTGTTAATTGTGGAAGGGTGAAGCTCGGGTTATTATTCAGCTGTAGTCCACCTCGTAGGGCAGGACTGTTTTCATTATTACCAGAGCTGGTGTCTACAGTAGCTTAGTTCAGACTCACAGTGCGGCATAATCACATGTGTGTTACTGTAATATTAACTCTCATATACACCCAGTCAGTCATGCATCTCCATTAGCTATATACGAGTGCAGTACATTTTTGTTTTACCAGGCTATATGTAAATCGTTCAAGGGGGCTTTGGTAATACACCTGAAGCTATTTTTGCTCATTATCACAGTCTCGTGTAACTCTTTCACCCACACGATCACTGCTCTCTTATCCATGGAGATCAGTCAGTGGTTGCATTGATCAGGGATCAGATAGGAGCTACAACAATATATTATATCCTCTATAAGTTATGTGTTTAAATGTACTAATACTGGAGCCTCTTTATTTCTTTCACTTTATGCGTGACTAAAAGAACACTAAGTTTCTGTGCAGTCTCTTAAATGTTGAGATTCCTTTATTTATTCATTTTGTCAGCAGTCTGAAGTTCACTACAGAGGGACTTCTTTAGTCACAAAGATAGATAAATAAAACCCAATTTAATTCATAAATCGTCATGCCAACAAGGAGATAGTTGTTTTCATTTTAAGCTTGTTGGTACGCAGCCATTTGAGTTAAAATTAACTCAACTGTAAATTCCACCACACCATCTGCAGCAAACATGTTTGGTGCAGTATGTAACCATAATAAATCACAGTGACACCTGTGGTTGTACTGGTTCTTTGCACCGGTCTAGCGCTAGTGGGACTTTCAGTCAGCCCTGAGGCGCTATGTGTTGTGTGTATTATCTTCTTTTGCCTTCCTCACATTCCAGTGTTTTGCACATATCCACATAAACCTGTACAGAAACACACTTGCAAAGTATATTGCATGTTATTTCCCATTCATGTTGATACACAGGGCCTTAAGGCCACCAGTCTGCTACTTTCCTACAAGTCTGTCAGGGTCTGCTTTCTCGCTTACAGTCCCTATCAATTAATAGAAACAGTTAAGAGAGTGTCACTAAGAGGGTTAGTCACACAGAGCTATCCCAATGCCTGCCAACACTGTCATGTCATCTGACTTGTCTCAGCTCGGGCTGCAGGGCTTTTCCCTTTTTAGAGTAAGAGCAAGGCAGGGAATGAAAGGAGCTGAACCCACACAGTTGAAAAGCCCGGGAGTCACAAAGTGCAAGTGATAGTGTGCACATAAATGTACATCCAGGCATGTGCATCTGTTTAGAGCATATGCCTGGGACAAATTAAACACAGAAACTTGCATACATGTATCAAAAACAGAGCTTTCTCCTTCAACCAGCATAACTCGCAGCAAGTGGCAAAACAGCATCCATAAAGGAGATGCTTGTATGATTGAAACATAAATCTTTTTATGGCATATAAACAGCATGATTTTATCTGTTGAAAGACATATTGCTTTGGCAGTAACAATGCCAGACTGCTGTTGTTCATATCTACTATCAATAACAGCTATGCGCTATAAAGCATGTATCAGTTTGTCATATAGCTGCACTAGAAAGACAGAGAAACTGCCTAAAAAAGTATACATACTTTTAGTTTTTTAGTTAGTCCATACCTGTCCACTAACATGAAGGGGAAGCAATTTATGACCTATACTGCAGCCAGCCACCGGGGGACGTAACAATATTTTGGATTCACTTTCGTAGGAACTGCCATAATCTTTATACACAGTCAAAGGTTCTGAGTCACAAACTGTTGTGACGTGTATAATGTGAGCCTTAATGAGATACAGCTGACAAAATCTGCTGGTAGCCTTCTGTCAAATGATGAGAGTAATATTTGCTAGCTAAAAACTGAGATGCTCGCGACTCTATGCTTTTCCAAGCTAGCAGCATGGCTCTAAGGGCGGCACTGTCAGTCAGTCGGTCAACCATTTGGGTCCAGACTAAATTATCTCACCATATATTTGTGAATTGCTAGTAATTTGATTTCCATTTCAGTCTCAGCTATCCTCAGTGTTTAATGCAGATTAGCAAATATCACAGTAAAAATTACTTGCTACAATGTTTTTATTTTGTACAGGCTGACGTCAACATTCAGCTAGAGGTGGAAATCACAAATAACTTTGCTGATTTGAGTCACTTTGTTCAATTCAGTTCAAAGTTCATAACTATGGGCTTTGTTCATTTTTTTCTGAAGCGAACATACATCTGAGAACGAAGGCATCACTGCTCAAACACTGTATAACACTGTTCAAAGGCACTTCACTATATACAATAGTAAGTGTACACATCACACCTCACGTGCCTCTTCAGTACTGATTCTGACTGTAGTGCATTCTGTCTGTTGCTAGTCCAAATTGTCACTTTCAGTTCAGTACAAAACCAGCTTATAACAGCACTGTACAGTACATATGGTTAAAAGCACCACAGCCAATTATTTATGACTGAGCTCTCGGATTGTAATTTTTCTGTGGCTTTCAGTCTCTCTTAATAAGCTTTTAACGAGAAAGTAACCTACTGTGAATCATGACTGATGTGACAACAGCACTCTCAATCACTAGTGAGGGGAGCCTCACTGCTAAAAGCTACTGATTGGGCAAGTGCCAAAAGTAATTCAGTGTAGTCAGTTCTCTTCACTAGTAGCACCACTGTGCCGGAGTAAAACCTGACAGACAGCTATCACGTGTATACTAGTGTAATCTGTCTGGTAAATGTTGGAGATACACACTAGAAGTTAGTTTGTGTTTTCTTGCCTCCACTTAGGCTATAATTCTCTGTGTATGGAAAGCACACACCTACAGGCTATGAGTACTGCAGCCCGTTGGCACTGTGGCGTGCTAGACACATCGCAAAACATTGAATGACAAATACGGAGCCTGGCAGTGTTGCCTGGTGGTCTTGTATTGCAATTATAACTCAACTCCTGTATCAAGCCTGTGACCACTGTGCTGACACATTTAGAAAAGCCATATGGTAAATAATTAGATCTCATAGTGTAAGAGCTTTGTGTGGCTGCTGAATAATATATGGTCTCTCAGGCTAGCAAACACACATTTGAAAGGAAGAAAAAAAGCATAATGGAGACAGATACATAGTGCACCCATACTGCCCACGCACCCGCACACACATACTCACACAAACATACAGAAGAAGAGCTGATAAAGAAAGGCAATAACATCTTCGCCGTACAACCTATCTACAGTACCTTGTTTTATTGGGGTAGCTTTGAGCACTGAACCATGTGCTGTAATTTAAAATATGGCTTTAAATATTAATTGTGTAGTATGTGATGTAGCCCCTTTTTACCCAAAAGTACTGCAAAAAAAACAAACTGCAATATCATATACACTATATGCCAATTAACTACTGCATGCTTCTTTGAACATTTCATTTTTGTTATATTAAATTATAAAGAACAAATAACCAACTCCAACAACTCTGAGGAGATTTGGGAGCTGACAAAGAAAACTTTGTCTGCAAATTTTGGAAACTTTCTCTTATTGTTTAGTATTACTCATTCAAGCAACCTATTAAAATCTCTTTCTGTGAACATTTAAAGTGGGAAAATAGGCCATGCAACCTAATTACTATAAAAAACAAGTACAAAATGTGTTGTGTAAGTTTTAACCAGTGAGGAGGCACTTTTTTTTGTAACAACCGTGCCATCTGTTCACCTGGACATCTCCATCGTGTCCTTGGTGAGATAGACGATCCAGTAGACCAGGTTGAAGGCGCCAAACGACAGAGGGAAGAGGATGCGGGAGTATTTGTCAATGATGCTAGTTCCTGTCAGAACATTGTTGGCTGGTACAGCTGAACCCTGCTGCAGGAAGGCTTGGGCGTTGACGGGTGGGTTAGGAAATGTTTTTGCAGGGCGGTCAAACAGTTGGGCAGAGTTCATCCTCTTCTTCAGCACACTACTGGCATCCACCTTGGAGAGGCAAAGAGAAAATATATAGAATCTGTAAGAGGGAATTCACATAAAGAGAATATTGTATGATGTAATATGAGCATATTAATAATTAAACCTGTGGTGTTGTACCTAGAGTGATAAAACATCATATCGTATGTGCTAAGAATGATAATGCTCCAGTAGAAACTGGTTGTATGTAAGGACAACATTATAATTCCAACGGTATGATAAGTCACCAACCCATTAAAAAATCAAGCAAAACAGAAAAATCCATCCTGATGTTACTGCCATCTTTGCACAGCCATGAGTTGATCAATACATGTGTGGAATGTGTGTATATGTCTGGACAAAAAAAAAACAAAACAAAAAAAAAAAAACTGTCTGGAATAACAATGAGTACCACAGTAATTAAGCTCAACAAAGGAAAAAAGGAAATCAATGATGTTTTGTTTTTGATTTGATGTGATTTCAATCAGCTCGTTCCATGAAGACTGATGCAGCTGTGGGAAGCAAACAAAGCATAAAAGAGGCCCAGAGTGTATTGACACATGGTTATCGCTATGCCTCAACGACTTTCAGTAAACCAGTGTGATCTCAGCACATGCTCCCTTCTCCAATAATTGTAAATCAGCTACAGTACATGTAGAGAGAAAGAGAGAGTACATCTGGGAAATGGGTCAAGGAACGGCTCGTTGCCTGTAGGTAGAATCAGAGAGAGTGAGAGAGAGAGAGCCATCCTTTTCTTTTTAAAACCAACAAAGTTATTGTATCAATCTGAAGTAGCCTATAGAAAAGTTACTTCTTAATGGATCATGGTTATCTCAATATACCTAACACAGCTCAGCTGAATTATTATGGGAACATTATTATAAATCAGTTTTATTTATGTAGTCGAAGTAAAAAAGTATTACTATTTTTAAACCTATTTCATACTGAACAACATGACTATTTGTTATTTTTATGCTATTTTTTACTACTACTTTCCCAGAATGACAATAATGTTCACTACAGTGCGGAGTTTCTAGTTTAATAGTTGTTCCCAAGTTTTAGGAAATAAACTCCTGATAGTTCACTGACCAGTCCAGCTTCCATCTGTCAGGCTTATTCAATTTTTCCAGACCACCGTCTCGGAGCAAGACCTGAACCTGTGAGATTTAGGCTGGATTTGTGAGGCTACAGGATTACATCCTCCTCTGCAGGTTGAGAAACTATTAAAATGTTACAATCCGCTGGCTGAGGGGAACTCTTCCAAAAACACATGGTGGCCAATCTCCAAATAAGACTAGTTTGAGTCCCTGAGTTATTAATTCCACTAAACTTGACCCAACAGTAAATGTTCAACAACAGACTGTATAGAATCTTTCTGAAAGTATTAAATCATGCTGCAGTAGTATGACTTTGTCCTGCCCATCTCAAACAACATTAGTAGTCATTGTGGGGTATCTATTTATTGATATGTACACTACATCTAATGACTATTCCACACAGTGGATTTGATTGAATTGAATCCTGTCATTCAAATTCTCTATGAAGGTGTGACGTCAGGAGCATAACCATGGAAACATGTAACAGAGAGAAAAGATCCATATACAGCAGTGGACTTTTGAACTATATACCATATCTGAACTAACGGTCTGGGGATAAAAGGTGTTTTACAGACTGTAAAGACCTCTTGTGGATGTAATGGTTTTGGCTTGGCTTGACTATATATTACAGTAACACACTCCTTTCCTGTGCCCTGAAACAAATACAGAATACCTTGCTTCCTTTTTGCTATAACCATAAAACACGAATCCATGATATCCCTAAAGCTCAAGATCATCCCTCACTGAGGTAGTACTGATAGTTGCTAAGTACAAAGTGTGACAGAGAGCTAGAGAGAAAGAAGGAAGAAAAAGAAGGATGCTGCACTATGATCAAAGAATTTCAAATGTTCAATTCTCTTCAGGCTTCATTAGTGCGAGACATTTATTTAACAGAGTGTAATCTATATTGTAACAGCCTTGTCAGCATTTCACTCCTGACAGAGACGAGAGTAAAACATTTAACATGGTGCTATAAAAGGTGTATGGGGCAGAAGAAGGTATAAAAAAATACAATAGAACGGGATTTGTAAAACGCTACAGCACAATGACAGTGGGGAAGGGAAGGGATGTAAGAGGGAGTGGGTCCAGGTGATCTAACAGCTGGTCATCCTGACATAAAGATTACTCATCGCTCAGTTACATTGTGTGCCCCTATCTGTGACTTAGGTATGCTTCCTCCTGTTGAATCACTGCTCATTTGTAAGGTCAAGGTTAATTTGGGAATGAAGATTTATGCAGCGAACTGAAAATTGGTCCCAAAGCCTATTTTGTTTGAACTAGTTACTGTCTGCCACTCCAACAATCATCTGGCTACAATTTCAAAAGTCAGTTATCAATATGATACTTTATTTTGAGGTAATATAAGTACATTTTGACCTGAGTGTGTGTACAGTGTAATGTATGTGTGTGCAGCTGATCCAACACACAAGCTATTTTTGATAATGACAACAGGCTTGCTTGGTTTCTTCCTAGTCAAATCCCAGAGGGATGAGTTCCTCTTCTCTTTATCCACTGCTCTAGATTTCAAGAGACCCACTTTGACTCAGATGGGCATTGACTGATGGATATATGGCTCTTGTTTGGGTGTGGGTATTCATGTGTGAGGGTGGGTGGCAGGTACATGTGTTTCATAGTGTATGTGTAGGAGTGTGTGTAAAATATGGCTTCCCTAACTGTAAGTGCATGAAGGTTCATCTATGTGGGTGTGAAGTGGGTTGTATACACTTGTGGATGATTATTTAGAGGGAATAGGGATGGATATGTGCATATAAATGTACTTCTTATATTAATGCACCTGAAGCAGCATGCTAACTGTCATGGATCGAACAGATATGAACTATCAGCTCTGCTTTTCATTGTTTAGGTTAAGGATGTTAGTGAATAAAAATGGCTACGGGTTGGGGTTAAACGTAAAATACACAGATTATAATATCAGATTGTGTCTCTGTGTCATTGTCTACATTCATCAGAAGTGCTGCAAGAATACAAACTGAACCAGTGAAAGATAGAATCAAGCGGACAAGTGAAATCACAGCTGCAAATAAAACACAATTTCACACCTTTACAACACTTCTGTATCGTTTTGGTGCGATGAAACCACACGTCCAAAAATCTTTTTTTTTTTTTAGAGGATGAAAAAAAATGTTTTTCTCAGAAACTAGCTTACAAAATTAACCTAAAACACTGTAATGAACTGAATTGAAAAAAAAAAAAATCTTTGTACATTTATCAGTTTACCTCAGTTGGTACTATCAACAGTAAGGCTGTGCTACACATTTCCATATAACTTACTTACATGCATCAAAACATAGTTATGAATATTATATTCCATGTTTGCCTTATTCTGAAAATAGAGGCCCCAAATCTTACACACTGTACCTTTAAGTCCATTAGCATTTCACTGGAGTACTCCTTTTCTTTGCAGAGCAAATCTCAAGCCATGCCAGAATGTTTAAATGTTTAAAAGATTTAAATGAGGGTTTTGTATTATTCTGTAAGTTTGTGAAGACACCTTTGCAGATAAAACCCGCTGCTGGTTAACCAGTAAAGAATCACAGTCATAACTATTTAAAGGTACAGTGTGTAAGATTTGGGGCCTCTATTTTCAGAATAAGGCAAACATGGAATATAATATTCATAACTATGTTTTGATGCATGTATAATCACCTGAAAATAAGAATCTTTTTATGTTTGTTACTTAAAAAATATCCTTTTATATCTACAGTGGGAGAGGGTCCCCTTTCATGGAGGCCGCCATGTTGAAACACCTTATTTATACAGTAGTCCAGAACAGACAAACTAAATACTGACTCTAAACAGGGTCCTTAAAGTGTTGTTTCTCCTTTACATTAGGAAGGTGGGGTGATGTAAGGACATTGCAATGCAGTGATTGGACCACTAAATGCAACTAAATTCTACACACTGTACCTTTAAGGCAGAACATATATATATATATATATATATATATATATATATATATATATATATATATATATATATATATATATATATATATATTGGTTTCACTTTCAGTATTTCCTGTTTTATGTTTAAAGGGTCATTTCTAGGTTTTCTGCGTCTGTTTCCCAGTCCTGCATTGTCTGTTTGTTCTCATCGTCTTAATGTTTCTCTCTGTGTTTTTGATCCTATCTTGGTTTTGTATTTTTGGATTATTGCTGATGGCAATTATCTTGGATGGTTGGATTTAGTTTTTTTTTTTTTTTCTTTACCTGGACTCCTCAGCTGCCTCTTGTTATCTTGTGCTACCTGACTACTTGTCTGTATTTGGGTTCACTTTTTGAACTAAACCATAATGCTAACATTATCACAGGGAGTGCTGTGTGACTAAATCACACAGTAATGTATGAGTAATGAGGTTATGAGTGACACTACTGACAAAATTATGAATGCAGTTTGTAGTGTATCACTTATAATCTTGACATACACATAAATCAAAAAAATCTGTATGAAAATAAAGATACCCTGTGAATCAGTAGTGTTATGAAGCACATTTCCACATTTTATCTGTACATAAATGAGGGCATGTATGAGCTCACAAACAAGAGACTGATGCAATACACCACTGACAGCAAATGACAGTAATGCAAATGTCACCTCAGTCTCCCGCAAAAGAATGTAATTTATACTCGAGGATACCGTGTCATTGTCACATTTTGCCTTGCCTAGATATGAAATGTACATGTATGTACTGTATGAAGATCCAGTAAAAGCAGTGAGTGATAAAGTTTGGCCTTGAGGATGAGTGTTGTATAAAGGGTGACAAAGTGGAAGGTCAGTGTGGATGAAGGGGCCAAACACAGGACTGTCACTCAGGACACCAGCTTAGCATGTGCAACAAATAGTCAAAGCTGACTTCTTTTAACTTCCATTTGTAAGTTAACTTACTTACATACACTAAACTTACATAACTGAACATAAGTAATATACTTATACTTCATATAGTTTCCGTGAACCTAAACATAACTAAACTGTGACTATTACCTGAAATGTTTCTCAGCAAGCTTCAATTTAATTAAGGATGTTTCTTCACCCAAGCACTGAACACCAATCCTGTGATTGCCGGCACCTGTGGCTGAGACTATAAATAAAGGTCCTATCTTTCTCGCTTTTTTTTTTTTTTTTTCCGCCCACGACTATTTTATTTTCTGTTAATTTCCTGCACCACCTACTCAAAAACGCCACCAACAATGCATTCAGCACCTTTTACACACTGATAAGCACTCACCTTCTCTTTTTGTGTTTACAGTATATTCGATTTATTAAATTAACTATTTATCTTATGTTGTTGTGAGGGTTCCATTGCTGTTATGGTTTTACCTGACAGGTTGTAGTGTTTTAAATCGTGACTGCTGGATGGCTATTTCTATTCCCAATGATACACTGTTGTTTTTTTTGTTTTTTTCCCTGTCCTCTGTGTAATGAAGAGTCTTCCCTCCTACATATTTGTTGAAAGCAGTCATTTTCCATGATGCATCCCTCCCACTCTCTCTTTCTCTCACTGTAACTCTCTTTCATGTGCACACTCAACACAAAAACAAACCACACTGGCCCCTCACATCCATCTCTCCATCTTGGTCCACAAAAATGGACTGGGCTAGCTTTCTCAACCCCCACTCCGCTTCATTGTGGCGGTTGCCCTCCTTCATGTAAGCCTCCAGTGATCTGCTGGATATTCCCTTAATCTATGGCTCTTACATAATCTGCAGCAACATCGTCCACAGAGCCACTGCCTGTCTCCTCATGTCACTCTCTGTGGTTATCACAGTTACAGGGCAGAATAGAGGACTGGGTGAGAGGGATGGGTGGATGATAGATATACTGTAGATAGATGGGTGGATAAGACATTGTATAGAGTGATGAGTGAACTGTATTTATGTGGGGGGTGGGCATCATTAGCTGCAGATTACGTGCATGCATCTATATGTGCCTGTGTGTGTGTGTGCCACAGATTATGTGCGGATGTGCGTGTCCTTGTGTGGGACAGTGAGGACAAGCGTGGATAAAGTGGTGATTGTAGTGTTTCAGCGTCTATATGTGGACAGAACATTCAAGCAAAATGAGAGGGAGAGAGGCAAAAGAGATGGTCAAGAGATGTTTGCAGGAGAGACAGAGAGAGAGAGAGAGAGACTGAGCGAGAGAGAGAGTGTGTGTGGCAAGAGAGAATAGAGGGCTCACATGAAGAGCACAGCAGGGTGTTGGAGGAAAAAGCTGAAAAAAGAGGGATAATGCTACATGTTGGTGCTTTTTGTGTGCGTGTGCTTGAGGGGGAAGAAAGGAAGGAGATGGGTGAACAGGAGGGAAAAGAGATTTTGTAGAAACTACTTGAGTGCAAGTTGGAGAGTGGGGGAAAAAGATACACAAGTGACATAAAGAGAATGAAAATGCAGCAGAACCAAGCACAATTTCCACTGACACATCTGGGTATGACAATCACCACACTGACCTGTATAACCAGTTGGCCTTACAGCCACAGATCAGTCTCATCTAATGAAAACAGTTGAAAAACACCTTACAGAAGAGTCCAGTACAGCAAGGAGAGAGCAAACCTGACCTATTACCAGTCCCCAAATCAAACCCAAATTTAAACTGAAGCTAAATCTTAGCAAGTAGCACGTAAACCACCATGAACTGGAGCCTGAAGGAGGTAACTAAATGATGAAAGCCACCAGAGATAAATATTACAAAAGCTTCAGGCTTTATGACCCTGCTTGGTAATGAAAAACTTCATGTTGTTAGTTTGTTACCTGCTGCCACAAAGAAAACATGTCAACATACATTTGCCTTTAACAACAAAAATATGTATAATACATAAACGTATGGAGCTTATGACATAACTATATTTGTATAGTCAGACTGAATGCAGCACGCCTCTGCACAAGATATGTAATGATTTACTTAAATGGTTACGGTTCATATCCTTTTATCATTATAATTGCCATTGCTTTATTTTTCTTTATCCACTATTTACTTCATGTGCTTTGGCAAAATGTCTTTACATGTCATGCCAATAAAGCTTGTAATTGAAATGTAAGCAGTCATATGAACGCAAAGAGCGGAAAATGGCTTTACACAGAAATAGAGACAACCTCAGCAACACGCTAGAACTGAGCAAGTTAAACCAGAAAGATAAGTGTAAACATAAGTTTTCTACTGTAAAATAACTGATTTAAAATCATTTTGATGTTACACTGATGTATATCAGGTCAAAGATCTCTGTCATACCCACTCTGCGTCCAGTACATCTGTATGTACCTATGTAACTTTGTACTCAGGGTGCAGTCATCCATGAGATGTAACATGCATGTAAGTCACACACCATTAACTATTTCACTGATTTTGGTGAAATTTTTATAGAGACGTTTTCTGCTTTCCCTCTGATGTCCTCTGTCTGCTCCACCTCATTGACAGACTTTCTTGATGGACAGTAAAGTAAACTGTAAAGTAAACCACAGCTGCTGTTAGGCAATGTTAACTCAGTTTGTTAGCCAGGCTGTCTAGGCTGTGATCTAAGAGAACCAATGGAAAGAGGAAGTTTTCTGGCCCAGGGCTTGGGGGAATGCAGATGGGGAGTGTAGCCGGTGTCGTGCCAGAACAAGAGCTGGGCAAGTGGCAATGTAACTGGACTAGCAGCCTCTATGGACATAATAACAGAGACAAAAAGACTGAGGGGGACACTGGAGGAACAAATTGAGAAGAGAAAAAGAGAAAGTGACCGAACAAGAAGCTGCCGGACAAGCTTGATGCTTGGCTGTTACAAAAGTTGTCAACTTGTTACATTTTGATCATAACTAATCTCAACAAATATGTATTGCACTCTGAAACTGGGGTTTCTAAATTGCAAAAAAACAAAACAAAATTCTACACAATGTTGCTTTAACCCTTTGCACACAAATGACCCATATTTGCTCAAAAGCACCCCATCTTCTCTGAGACATAATTGAAAAATAGAATCAATAAGTCTTTACATACTGCTGGAATCTGTATAACCCTGGTTACAGTGCAACCAGGAAGTATGAAGTACTTTAGCAAGTGCAACATCATCATGGTGCAAGCTATCATGGTGCAGGTTCACAAAAATAAATATAGTTTAATTTACTGTCACCCAGATGTGGCCGAGCCTGTTCTGTTCAATTCAACTGCAGGGAGTAACTCATTTGAAGATAAACTGATACTAAAACACCTGCATGTTCTCTACGTGCGCACTTGTTTTAACATTAAGGCAGATCTGTCTCTCATTGCAGTGAAACCAGAAATGTCTGTGGTTTGCATCAAAAACGATCGAAATTAGACTCAATATACATTTTCTAATTTAGACGTCTTAGGTTGAAACATTACATAGACAAAAAACATTGGAGAGATTGGATTGGACAAATGGAGTTTAAAAGTCCTTTGAAGAATCGTGTTATTTAGCAACTTAGTGTAGATTTGTGATAAAAAAGACAAAAGCACACGGCACTAAAGTGGTTTGATGAAGAGATATAGAGGCACGTAATGAGGCCAAAGCATGTTTTGCTCTCCAGTGAGTGCAGCCTCAGCTCTGATTTACCACAGCAACTCAGCACATTTGATAAGGTCTGTTTCATTACACAACACACATAATCTCATTGCTGCAGGTAACCTACATGTATAAGACAAGTGAGAAGAGATTGTGTGCCTGGTTAAAACTTGAGTCAGCACAGATTTGTCACTGCATGTAAACACAAGCGTGAAACAGTGCGGCAGACTTACTGAGGAAACCTCTCCATCGTTTCCTGTGGCTGCAGACGGAGCTGCAGCTGCAGCTGCTGCCTCCTGAGCTGCAGCCTTCATGGCTGCTGCCTTCCGCAGCTCCCGGTTGGCCTGCAGCGTGGAGAAGTAGTTGACGGCTGCAAACTCAATCAGGGCGGAAAAGACGAAGGCAAAGCAAACGGCAATAAACCAATCCATGGCCGTGGCATATGAAACTTTGGGGAGGGAGTGGCGGGCGCTGATACTTAGTGTTGTCATGGTCAAGACAGTAGTGATACCTGCATACAGAGAGGAGAAAGGTGTTAGAAACGTGCTGCTCTTCATCCATCTAAACTTATATAATAATAATAATTAGACATTTGTTTTTTTAAATAAGCTTTTTTCTTTATTACAGAGAGTCTCTCATCTCTATGCATTAGATGTGGACCTATAGAACCAGGAGGCAATTAGCCTAGCTTTTGGATAAAAACTGGAAGCACAGGCACATTTCAAATACGCCTGGGCTACCAACATCTGTAAAGCTCAGTAATTAGCATCTTATATCACATTAGTTTAATCTGCACTGCACACAAACAGATAAGAATGAGAAATCACTTTTCTCATCTGCTGTTAGCCAAAAAATGTGATGTAACACAACTCCCCAAGACTCCCACGAGATACATGTTATTATTGAGCTTTAGAGGTGCTAGTACCTACATTTTTTTTTTTTTTTTCAGTGGGGGGGCAGAGCCTCTGATTACAGTCTTAATGCCAAGCTAAGCAAACTGCCTCCTGGCTCCAGTCTGATACGTAACTCACTCTCATTAAGAAAGTGATTACGTTTTTTTTTTTTTTTTTTTCCTGAAATGTCAGACTATTCCTTTAATACTGTGTTTTTTTCTTCAATGACTGTTCTTTGACGGGCAGTAACACATTCCCTCTCGGGACATGATCTTTAAAGGTTCAGTCTGTAGGATTTAGTGACATCTACTGGGGAAGTTCCTGATTCAACTACCCTACAATACCCCTCGCCTCCCCATCCCCCTCCAAGCATGTATGAGAAAATATGGTGGTCGCAATAAACAAAACAGGCCCTCACTAGAGTCAGTGTTTGGTTTGTCTGTTCTGGGCTACTGTAGAAATGATAGCTCAGAATGGACGAGCAGTTCAACATGGTAGAAGGCCCGCTCTCTCTATAGATATAAAAGGCCCATGAAGGTAACAAACACACAATGATATTTACAGGTGATCATACGCTTAAAAAAAAAACATACTTGTGCATGCAGTATTAGTAGTGTGTAGGTGAATGTATGTTTGTTTCTGAGAAAAGACTCCTTGGAATGTTTGCCAATGAATAACAATAGAGTCTTCATTATGAGAAAACCATTGCAATCAGCTTGAATTGGACACACAAACACCCAAGACAAACACATATACAAATGGATGTTACACCATACGTTAGAAAACAACTTCAGCATAAATCGCTACCATTCAGCTCGCCAGAATGTCTCTTCTCCAAATTAATAGATCAAATATATTCTCGCCAAAGCTATTTTATCATTTAAGTCGCATACAAAACTGCAGCATCTCTTTGGAAATTACCATTTCAACACTCTTAGCAAAATCTACCATCTGGCAAATAACGTCTGTGATCACTTCAGCATTGCAGAGATGATAAGAGTTGAAGCACTCATGTCTTCAGTATTTATGAGACCACGATGTTGCAGAGATGATTCAAAGGTCTTAGTAGCCTACTGCAGAGGAGCATTGCTCTGAAAGCTATTAACACTAAAGTGATCGTTTATTTTCTAAAATATTGGTGTATCCCTATCACCAGTTTACTGAAAAGACACATTTTGATTTTCTGAAGACTCAGTTTGAATAAAAATGCACAGTGCATGAGACTGATCTTTCATATAGCGTAGGTGCTAATTATATTTTCTTCTCAAAGTGGCTAAATTTGAGTATTCATGACTACTCTTTCAGTGAAATACTGTGTTATGCACAACGTAATTACATACAGACTGAAGCTCTGAGTGTTCTGTGTTGACAAAGTTAATGATATGATGTAAGTAATAGAGAAATGTGGGAACAGCAACTTTTAAAAGATGATACACAGTATCAAAATCAACTGTGGATGAGAGGGTGTCAAAAGAATTTGTGTCTTGTCTAAGAAATATATATGATTGCATATAATACAACACAATAAGATCAAAAATAATATAAACATGGCAAACATTAACTGCAACAAAATAATGAAAAATGACAATGAAGCATGGAGTATGCACACTATTGATTTTCCCAACAGATATCTTTGGCATATGGTAGAAGTTCTGTTTCATGGCACATAACTAGAATGTCAGGCCATGTGGCATTTGTGCTCAGTAAGGTTTGCCAAAAAGTCACTTCACTGGATGCTAATCTATCCATAAGCAGACTAACCCGTGCTCCCCAACTGGCATGGTAATAAAAGAGAACAAATGTCTTCAGAGATCCGTCCAGTAAGATGACCAGATGCAAGCCACAAAGCATTTGCTAATATTTGTTCATCTATTAATAAGTATCTCATAACACAAGCTACGGCTGAGATGATGAACAGACAGAATAATGCATGTGTGGAAAGATGGAGATAATAGATAAAAGACAGAATGTGTCAGCGGATAGGTGGGAGAGTGAAAGCAGTGTTTTTTTGATATATTTTTCAGCTGAAGTAAAACTAGTCTTTTTAGCCTTATTGCAGTCCGTCAAAAGTTCCTTTAAACGTCTGGCTCCAGATTGAAGCATAGACTACAAGGATCCCTTTGAGGCAGCCTCAAAGAACAGAAAACTAAGAAAATCACTGTATAGATCTGAGGGCATTCATAAATTCTCACAGATACATGATAGTTTTAGAATAGTTTGGACCACACACAGGACCGTGGCAGGTGCATTTTACTTTTAAATTTTAGTTCTAAAAAAAGAAAGAATAAACACTTCTTCCTCACAAGAAAAGGACTTTCCTCTGACTCGCCCAGATTCCATCATTATTAAGTCAGAACAAAGATGCTGACAATGAACAACTCTTTTAATGGCCCATTAATAAAGTACATATCTAATTCACTTTCATCAAGCTAAAGCAAGCAGGGAAAAAGGGCCATTGAACACTGCTGTCCATGCTTTTACCAAATGCGTGCTGTAGTTGGGCACATTTCATTAGCAGCGTAGGAACTTATGGGGGATTTAATGCACCTAATAATGTCTCAAAAGCATTTTCTACACACCACTTCAGCAGTGAAAGCTAACAACTCTCAAATACAACCTCCTCCGATAGCCGACCAACGCTGACTGTCTCAAGCTCAAGCACAAGTTAAATGATTGCAGAAGGGAGGAGGAACATGGGAAGAAAGCCTGTCAGGGTAGGAAGGAGAGGGGAGAGAAAGAAAGAAAGAAAGAGTGTGGGAGGGAGGGGGATGAAGTATAAAGACAGGATATAAATGAAATGCTTGGGGCATTTATGTGCTTTTATAGGGGAAAAAAAGCAAGGTACAAATTAGGCCACACTCAATTAAGTCTCTGAGACTTGTGCTCAAGGGACTTTCAGCTTTTAGAGAGGTTGTGGACAATCCAGCACACAACATAGTATGACTTCATGTAATATCAGAGTAGAGCACATCCTTATAGCAATTTGTCTTCTTTTCTCTTTTGCCTCATTTTCAACTTTTTATCTCACACGCATCGATGGAACTAGAGCTCTTTAATTTAAGAAACAAACTCTGTCACAATTTGAAGGTAAAGTTTGGCCTTTTGTCACAAAAACTTGTGACATATGATGTTTTTTGTACAACCTCTTCTAAAATACCCAGCGAGCATGCCCTAGGCTCACCCTGAACCTCTCTTTAACAGCAGCCAATCCAAAGAATGAGCCTTTTTTTTAAAAAAATCCAATACCCAATATTGAGTGAAATGCACAGCAGGACGAGTGAGGTTAATGAGTTGCCACAGATGTGCGTTCCGCATGGGGCCTCAGCTACCACACGAACACTAATGATTGGGATCTATTCTCCGAAGAAGTGCGCAGGCTCGTCTGAGCGCTGGCTCGCTTCCAAACACAAGTGCAGAATATAGAACCTACAAGGGCCAGCAGTGTTACTCCGCTCAGCTGCAGCTTGTTGAAAATTAACATAAGGAGAAATTAAATTAAAAAAAGAGCAGGAATTTCTACACACTTTCACATTTTTTTTCCTCTTTGTCCTTGTCTTTTTGTCTCTCTCATTCCTCTCAGCCTCCCTCTCTCTCTCTCTGTCTTTGTTCGGTGTCTCTCACCCTCTCTGCTCCTGAGGCTAGAGCTTGATGGCAACTGTAGCGTAATGCAATGTGAGCGAGCGGAACCTGTGAGTGCTCGGATGAGGGCCAAGTAAACATCCTCCCTCTTTCGGCCCTTGCATGACCAATTTCAAAAAGGACATTTATTCCCAATTAATTCAGCTTTACAACAGCGGAGGAGGAATAAAGATAATGAAGAAAGGTTAAAACATACTGTGATGACTGCGTCTGTCTTTGTTTTCATGGAGAAGGTTGTATTTTAAGTACCACTCTGTGCAGTTTAATCCAGTCAGTGTGCAGTAAGTAGAGAAAAGTATGTTTGCTTAAAGTTTACAGAGCTAGATGCACACTGGGGTCAAACAGTGGGTGGTGAGTCAATAAATCTTCATTTGAGTTTTGGATACTTGTAAAAATAAAGTTTTTAGAGCTGATAGCTTAGTGACAAAAGCAAAAACTTAAGCATCGGAGGCACAGCTAAAGAAAGTCTTAACTGACTTCTTGCACTCACTAAATTGACAAAGTGATATACATTTCCCCCCATTTATATTCCTTTTTAAGTGACTGCAATCATGCAAAATGTCACGAGAAACCACTATTTTAAGAGAGAAAAACAACCCCTCCATTATCTGTAAAACCATTTTGTTGCAATTTTTGGCAGCTAGAATGAGAGCAGTCCTGATTTTTTTTTAATGATTCCACTCCAACAGTAAAAAAAAAATGCAGCGTCTTCCATTTTCTTTTAGTTTGCATGAATTTAGAAAAAAAAAAAAAAAAAAACAAGCTTCAAACTCACACTGTAATTCACGCAACATATGCGTAAAGTGAATTTAAAGAAAGCTTACCAAACACAGTCCGAGCTGGAACTGATTCCTTGTTAATCCAGAAAGAAACTTGGGCCAGGATGACCGTCATAATACAGGGAATGTAAGTCTGAATCAGGAAGAATCCCATTTTCCTTTGGAGGTGGAAGTGGACGGTCATGATGACATATTCACCTGACAGAGTAAACACCAGACATTTGTCTTTCTGTTGGTGGCAAATTAGATAGACACACATCATAGACACACAAGTAGGACTGACATGATAATGTCTTTTCAAAAGAGTAAAATACCTATTTTCTGCAAGAATGGTGATACTGATGATAATTACTGTTTATATAGTCTTAAAATTGTTAATAACTGCAATCATAGGTTTGCTTGCATGCCATTTATTTAAACACAATGATGTCTGTTTAAAGATACCTTGATTTAAAAAACAAAAAAAAAAAATGCACTGTACAAGATGTTACATAACCCCAAAGAAAACATAATTAAAAACATTACACATCAAACTGAAAACCACAGATCACACTTAAATTTGCATCTCAGAGCTGTAAAATAATGATCCGAGAGGATTATAATCTCAACACATGCTTAATGTTGGTCTAGATTCGCACTCAATCCATACTGTTCCGAGCACAATCTCTGCTCACCTGTATTGGACTTTAGCCGCTCGCTTGACACTGTCTGGCCGATGAGGTCGTACTGCAGCAAACTGGATGATTCTTGTGGCACCTCGACAGACGACAGAGGACCTTTCTTCCAAGTGTACACAATCTCGCTGATGGGGTAAGCGTCTAGACAGGATGGATGAAGATTTTTCTTAAAACGTAGTGTAACGTTTTTTTTTTTTGTTTGTTTTTTAATAAAAGAAACTTCACTTTGAGATAATAACAGACAATAGGACAGAGATTTAGTTTTGTCAAAATAACCCTGAACAACATTCTGAACAGAAACATTATCCATGAGCCAAGAAACTAAAACTATTTTTTTTTTTTATTTATTTATTTGTTTTTGTTTTTTTTGTTTGTTTTTTTCAAAATGACTTAATGCCATCATTATTCAAGTAGATGGGAACAAATTGTGGTTATTGCTGATACAAAATGACAGGAGTTACAGATCTGATCTTAGAATCTAATTTTCATTACATACGTACTTTTTTTTCACATATTGAATGAGGAACTCTTGACTCCTTTTTTTTTCCTTTTTAGAGTTCCTCAAATGTACTGTATGTGACATTTCAAACTGAAATCTTTGGATACACGCTGTCAGATTACTCAGTCAGTCAACTGCTCAGTGACAGAGTGATTATTTGAGAGTGACACCATCTGTCAGACAAGCGAGGCTTAACAAAAAACAAACTCACAACTCCCAAACTTGAGTGGGCAGGCGTGGCCGTCCATCGGAAAGTTCATCAGACGCATGGGGCACTCTGCATTGATAGTTAATCTGTCAGAATAGATAAGAGTTGAAAGCAGTGTTTGATTTATACTTGATACACTGTTACTGGGTAAGTAATGATGAGTATTTTAAGAGTGTGGTGTCATGTTGTAAAATGGCTAAAACAAGGTGTAAAGATTAATATGTAATGATTTCATATTATAGCAATATACCATATCTGGTTGCTGTACCAACCGCAAAGTTGGATAACTACACAAGTTCCAACAATATGGATTAAATAAATCTATTTAACTTAATTATTAAATGTTTCAAAGTAAAGGTGGTCCAATTAAATAATCATTTTTAAAAAATCAGTTTTGGGGCCATTAGTGACTGATTTTTTTTCATGCAACACATCTCCTTTTGGAACAAAGCCGGAGTCATGTTTGTTTGAATTGCTCTCCAGGCATGTTTTCAGTATCAGATGGCACATATCTTGTTTTTGGAATGGCACTCTTCATTTCTTTTCATGTCTGTGCATATTCTTGGATGCTTGTTTGCTTGATTTGCTTTCCAGGTCTGTGCTCTATTCCGGTCTTGGCTGAATTCGGAGCTCACTGTCCAGCACTGTTTACCTCATAGTGTAGAGGATAGTTCCGTTCTGCATGATACGGAACAGCTTGTTGGGGGTGGTCATGTTGTGAGAGATCGACCTCTTGCCATTCCGGAAAAAGGTGTCTGGCGTCCAGATCTTGCTGACCATCAGGTTGTTTAGCCGCAGGATCTCGATGGGGCCTTCGAATTTTAGCCTCTCGTCAATCCATGTCTGACGGAAGAACACGTCCATGGTATATTCCTGGATGCAAGTTAGAGTGTGGGTTAAGGATTTATTTACTACTACTACTACTACTACCACAACTGCTGGTGCTGCTTCTGCTCCTGTCGCTACTATCTGCACTACCCCCAGAGAGAATGGCAGATGGGTTTATGAGCCATGGTTTCATTGGACCTGCTGGATAGAGGACTGGCAATGTGATTATTTATTTATATAAATATATTTTTCCATTTCTGGATTATTCTACCATTACTGCCAGCGCTAATTAAATTAAATGTTTAGTTTGTGCTTTTCTGTACATTTGCAATCAAGACATGTAGCTATTGTTATTTTTAGATCCTAACAAGTCCATACTGCACATATACATACTGTAATTTCCTCAAAATATCCCAGGGATCATTTTTATTTGTATATATACATATATATGATATTCCTTCAAAAACAATGCATAAAACATAAACAGATACCAAGACATTAAACATCTTTTTGATGGTAAACACAAATACATTTTATCATCAGAGCACAGTAAAGTCTACAATACGAGTCTGTCCAGAATGCTTTTAGAACAAATGGATGGCCATGCTGCCCTGAAGAGCCTTTTACATCCCTCTCTATAGAACTGCCACCAGCATATCACATGGCAGTTCAAGTAGGCTTTAGATGCAGTGGCAGTATAAGCCTAAACAGTGTACAGAACAACAGACATACAGCGCTCAGCCTATCCCATGTCAGAAGTAGCAAGCGTATCCCGTCCCAACATCAGCCACATCTATCTCTCCCTCTCTCTGGCGGGGGGATTGTCAAACAGATTAAAATCCTAAGCTGTACTAATGACATCCTGCCCAAATGCTGGAATAATGAAGGCTGGAGGAACCATGACTTGATGGTATATACACAGACTTACTGAGAAAACTGTACATATTGTCTTATGTATTCTTACATTCACATTGACTTTGCTAACAAGTGAAGAAACACATGCATGTGTATGTCAGACAGTGAATTAGCCTGCGTATCCTGTATGAGTGTTTCAGCGGTCAGTATGGTTTACATACCATCTCAACATCTGAAACAGGTCCAAAGCTGGTGACAAAGATGTCAGTTTTGACCTCTGTAACTGGACCTACAGCAGAAGGATAAGTAGTTGCTTTGATACAGACAAAAACAACAACTTTGTATCAGACATTTGAAGGTTTTTCAAAATATAAAACAGTTTAAAAAGAGCCATATATAATGTATAGCCTGCACACAGAGCAAAATGACCACTGAAAATAAAATTCATTTAACAAAAAAAGAACATTAAAAAGATAATAGGATGATTGTCAGCTCATTTTTCAGGTGTTAACTGGTAATTTTGTCATAATTGTATAAAATAAAATAATATTTAACCATTACAGCACAGAGATAAATGAAAATGGGGTAAACACAACTACTGGAAAACTTTATCTTCTGAGAAAAAGAACATCGAGCCCAATAATTAATGAGGCAATACCACATTAAATACAATATGACACAGTCATTAGCATACCTCCAAATCCAGGTCGCAGCCTGTTGTCATAGCCATCCAGTAATCTATCCAATATACGCGTGATGTTATCCAAATAGATACTGGTCTCACTGTGCTGATTTCCCCAAACACTGCTCACACTGTAACTAAAGTACATATGCAGCAATAGAAGGCTTATTTCAACAGAGAAGAAAATGCAGAGTTCTCATATGCACATCCATCTACAGTCTCTGGTTGCCGTGCGTAAAAGTCCGAGAACATGCAGAGAAAAGAGTTGTCATACTCACCAAGACAGAAATAAGCAAGTTAAAAGGAAAGCCATGCCTCGCAAACACCCCACAACAAGAAATCCCTGGTCAACTTTTAAAATCAGCATATTCCATCATTTAAAATCATGATTAAACGCGGGTCAGATCTTCTTTTAGTTGTGAACCGTGCGAGGATATCGCGCCAGTCCAGCACGACTTGACTTTCCCTCTAGTGCGGTTGCGCCCGCCTCAGCCTGAATCGCTCAGTTGGAAAAACCTGAAGAGTTTTTAAGAGAGTGAAGAGGAGAGACAAGGGGGGCATTAACGTTGATCGAACAAGGCGTTTTACAAGAAATACACCGTTCTCAAGTGCAACCTGGATATTTAGAAAGCATTTCGGTTTGATAGAAATAATAACGGTTACTGTGCCTTTTGATTAAAGGGAGTTGGAGAGAAAAGAGCGATGGAGAGGAATAAAACCAGAGAGAGGAAGAGGGGAGGGAGAAGTAGAGGAGGAGAGCTTGCACAATACAGTACTATCATATCAATGGACAGTATACCCAGTGACATTTTGAATGCAGTATATTTTTAAATGGTCTCATTTTGCTACTTCTCAGCTTTTGTAGCATTTGTGTATGTGTGCGTATGTTCATATATGTGTGTGAAACCACAGGGCTTGGCCGTGCAAAGACACAAAATTGCTACTAGATGATGAACTGTGATTCATATATATATATTATATATAGTGGTTGGGTTGTTGAGTGGAGTAGGTGGTAGATACATTTAGTGCAACTTCAAACTCACAATATCCATAGACCAAGATCAGGAGGGGGAAATACCACACAGTCAAAGTCGGCTATTCCTACCGGGCTGAGTTTATTTCTGTTGCAAAAACACAATTCAAGAAATTGCATCATTTTCACTAAAGCAAGCAGTGTGTGGGAGGGATCTTTTGCCTGCACTACCAGTTGTGATTCAAAAGCTAATTATAACTCTTGCACTGAACACCCCAACCTAACTTGACCCTGAAATTGAGAAAAAACAAAATAATTCTTGCAACAGAAGAAATAGAAAATTAAGCATACAATATTTCTTGATGTTCCAGCTTCAGCAAGTGTCTTCAACACATTATGTCTCCACTGATCATTGAGCTAGAATAAGTTATTTCAGCATAGCATTACTTTTTCATTATAAGTGGTATCATAGTTGCGTTGTCAATAATTCATGTGAGGGGAAAAAAATATAGGATATTCTTCTGACAGCATTAAAATATGGAGACTGATTACATAACATAATCCTTCAACTCTGGTCTCTTTGTACTCCAAACACTAGTTATATAATAAGCCAAAAACATATATATGATTTAAATCATATGCCAACAACAATGGATCACTTTCAGATCAAGTGAGTCTTTTCAAAGAAGATTAGATGTTACTGTAATGTATCTGATGAATGAATAGATTCTCTTTGGTTTACACGGAAAAACCTCTGGGTAGTTCTGTTAGATTTAGCTCTACAGCCACCAGGATTTCAAGTTTATTTAAGGCAACTGGACTTGTTTTCCACAGTCTGTATCTTGTGATGCAACATATAAAGGAGTTGTTTGGTATGGTGTGCTGCTCAGGGACATGTGTAAGTTTACTTGATGTACTGGGGTTCAAGCCAAACATCTTTTTTTTTTTTTTTTTTTTTTCTCAGTATCCACTACAACCCACAATCCAAGTCTTGTAGCAACAGAAGACAAAGAAGTAGAAGGAGTATCAGCAGTAGGTGTAGAAGTGGCAGGCGTAACAATAATTTATGTACAGTAATAGCAGTAAAATGGGGGATAGCAGGAGTGGTAGTAGTAACAAGCATGTAGGAGAAGCAGAAACAGAAGTAGTCATATTTACCTTCAGGTAGTACTGGCATAGTGGCGATTGAGAATGGATCTTATATCATTTGTAAACAAGTTTCTGTTTCTCTGTTGGCTAGTAGACAAAGTAATCTGACCCTAATGCTGTGATCTGCTTGATCTTATCAACAGTGAGGTCAACTCATCTGTCCAATCACAGTGCACTGGGCATGAAAGACCCCTGACCCGATTCACTTTGCTGGCACTAGATGAGGTTGCGGATGAGCCAGGGCAGGAGGGAACTTATTCCATTTCTCATTGGTGTGAATGTGCTTAGCATGATGTGCAGTGACATGTAACATCACAGAGGCAGAAGCCCACACACACACACACACACACACACACACACACACACACACACCCTTACATCACATAAACAAGAGCCATTACATTTTAATCCACTTCTGTAGCTCATAGCTTTAAGTATCATGCATTGGACACACCCACACAGTATTAATATCTGCTTTTTAGGAATGTCACTATTATGAGACACTATTCACACAAAATTAGCGCAGTACAATATTGAATTCTTACTTGATACTAAGGGGGGTCTGTAGCCGTACAATGTTGTTTAGATTAGAGAGGATTTCCATGGGTTAAATTAGGATTCTCTATGTGTACCCATATGTGTGTGCTTGCATACATGCATTGCATGTATTCTCTGCTTGTTTGTCCACTTCCAGTCAGTAAAGTGATTGTTTCCCTATATATACAGGCTTGCTGGCTGACTAATTGTCTGACTGGCTTGCTAAATGCCCAATTGATAGAATGCTGTGCTAAGTAGTACTGGTAGCTACATGCATCTTCTAAATGGCTGGATGACTGACTGACTGACTGTCTTATAGACAGCTATAAAAATTTAATGCCTGTCTTCCTGACTGGATCACTGTCTTCCTGGATACCAAGACTTGAAGCATACTCTGTCAGTCACTTAGCCAAACATCCACAATAAGTGCTGCAGAGAGTAGAGAAGCAGATGGTTAGGCTGGCTAAATTGGGAGCTATGTAAATGCAGATCATTATATAAAACAGATATTAATCCTACAGCCTGAAAATCAGCTCAGTCTTATTGATTATCCTGGCATAATCAACATATTCTGACATCCACATTCTCTTTTCCTTCTGGCTCACTTCATACCTTCTCCTTAATTGGTCATCAGTTTTTAAAAGCCATGTCAAATGAACAATGTTAAATAATGGGAGGCCATTATAGCTAATAAACAATATCTTTGCAAAATACAATCGCTGAACCATTCATTAGACTTAAGGTCTGAACTGAGAAGAAAAAGGCACAGTGATTATGATGGATTGCAATTAGGTATGCTTCATTCCATGAGAACAATACAACTCATATGCCAGGTTGGATAGCAATTCAATTATGTCAATTTCGGAAGTACAATTAATTTGGGAAGATAAGGGAACATACTTCAAAATCCAATGTGTTTTGATGAAGAAAAAAAGGCCTTCAGTAGGAGTTTGTTAATTAGTTCATTATTCAACAAAATAGGATTTAATTAAACATGTCATGATATGTACTCTGTATTTGATTCCCCATAACATGCAGCTAGATGCCGAGTTAGCAGATTACTGCGAGAAACTTCCTGAAAATCGCTGACCCTTTGAAGGCAGAGGAGCTCTCAGATGACAGAACCAGAAAGGAGAAAGGTATTCCTTTATTCTTTTTCTTTTTTTTTTTTTTTTTTTTTTTTTTTTTTGTTAAGCTGTTTGCTCAGTGCTAGTTATTCATTTATTTTCTATGGAAAATCAGACTGACACTGACATACACAAAGCATGCTGTGAAGAGAGAAACAGATGACAACGACAGAAGAGGAAGAGAAGAAGAAAAAAAAAAACTCTTGTTCGAGATCTGAATATTCAGAATGCCGTACAGTACTTCTTATGTTCAGCACCATGGACAGTTCCAGCATCCAACTTATTTTTATCACACTGAAGTACTACACACAATGACAATTCAAAGTCACTGCTAACGTACTAGTACGCTGTAGCTCACAGTGTCTCTCTCACACACCGCAACACTTCATTGCTTGTTATTAACCCAAAAAAAGTGCATTGTCTAAATTCATTTATGGCCACACCACAGTGTTTCTATAAATACATGAAAAATCTCCCACGTGAGATGGACCCACTGTACTTCATGAGCCTCACCATGTGGTATCTATGGTAACCACTTACAGTAGGAGAAACTCAGCATGTGTGATGGAATGTGTGTGTTTGTGTGAGTGTACTTTCAAGACTATTAAGAACTAAATGTGTTCACAAGAATAGAAAGGTGAGAAGTATCTGGTCATTGCTTGTGAGACTGACTTGAAAAAGGTCACGGGTCAGGGTAAAGGTAGAATTAACTTCAGGCTAGCATAAGTTAAGACTTGGTCAGTATGTAGTGGTCAAAAAGGTTTGAGGTTGGGACTTGAATTTCGGGATGTTGGGGGTTAAATAGATGGGACAAAGTTAGTATTTAGAAAATAAATTTTGGCGATTACGATACCCACATATTCAGGTTAGAGGTTTGTCTATTATATTATGCGCATGGGTTGATGCTCGGATGAACATGCAGTATGTGTTTGTAAGCGCTTCAACATCACTAATCTCACTGCCTATGATTAAACTTAGTGGGATGAAAACTTTGGGCTTGGATAGATACCCTTTGTCTTTTCTCAACCCCCATAGCCACACACATCCACAACAGCACTCACAAACAGTAGTTCTTTAAAATCTCTACTGCTTAGACATGATGTGCTGCACCACCTCCAGTGGATTTGACGTCTGGAAAAATTTCCATTGCAGTTTCCATGGAGACCGAACCATATCATAGTAAGATAAAATAAATGTTGATTTTGAGAAAACAGTTGTCCTCACTGCCACAGTTGACCTTTCGCCTGACTGCGGCCAAAAGCTTTGCAATGATCTGCGCTGGACAGCTGCCAAAAGCTTGCAGTACGGCAGGAATAAATGCAGTAAAAGATGTCAGTTCAATAAACTTTATTGCCTCCAGGTTTGTATTGTTATTGAAATGTAAATGTTATGCATATAATTGATCTTCGAACGACACAGACTTGTCAACACTTGGAGCACATCTTTTTGTACATCTTTCTGTAAATACACAGATGCCAAATTCCTACCAACGCCGACACAAAAACTGTAGATATATATTTATTGCACATGTACAGTACATACAGAAGAATATGTTACATAAACGCATTACACACCTAAAGATGAAAACAAATATGTTACCATTCCATTTCTATTTTCAATGGAAGAAAATTTGTTAAGAACATTTTATTTTCTACAGTCTGCACACAAAAACAAACAAACAAAAAAAAAAGGCAGGAAAACTTCAGCAGCATGAAACTCTGCCAAAGAAGGCACAGTTGAAATGAACAATGGTAATGTATTTTAGGATTAGGACTGTCAACAGCTCATATTTTTAATATAAGCTGGTTTAGACTAGGGGCATAGATAGACATGCTGTGCTGCATGTGTGTTATGTGTGCTCCTACATGTGCAAACTATTAATATATACTGGTTGAGAAAGCATTGGTGTGTACGTGCAAAAATGTGTGTATATATCACTAACATGTCTGTGTGAGTAACCATTATATTTCTATTTCAATTAAGGCTGAAAAGCTTATTTACACTTTTCTTTTTATGCAAAACTGTTGCAGTTCTCAAAACATTAACTGCTATCAACACATCAATCTGTGCAGCACAAAACTTAATTTGTCTTGAAAAAGGCCATTAGTCACAAAAAACATTTAGCTCTTGTGCAAAATAAAGAAATGTATTAATAATTGCCCCGCTGCAACCAAAATGACACTTGTTTTTATCATCACTAAAGAGAGGACAGTTATATATCTATGAAATTATGTCAATATGAAAAACAGTATTTCATTTCTCACTATAATGAGAAAGTTAATGACATTTGCCAACCAAAGCCCCATGGAATGGCCACAATGATGACATCACAAAAACATCCTGACTCTGAAGTCTGAATGTTAATAAGATTTTTTTTTTTTAAAAGGTACACTCAGACAAACATATGCATACATACCAAACAATGATAATGAATGTTTTGTTCTTCCAACATGTGTTTTATTATGATAAATTAGTTGATGCTAAATTTGTGCTCACATTCTGAAACCATGCATATAATATTCCTCCTCCAGCAGATGTAAGAATAGAGACTTAGTATTCAGTCTCTATGGTTACCGCTCGTAGTTATGGAAAAAGAATCAATGTCATAGTTAAAGTCAGCGAGCGTGCAGAGGAGGTACTTTGCCAACTCTGCGAATCTGTCTTCAAACTGAGCTGACCTGGTCAAAACAGCTGGTTGTCTGTTGGATTTTCAGTCTATTCACCTGAATACAAATAAGGATTGTTGTGAAAAACAATCTCAATTATTATTGTTTTTTTTTTGTCCATAATTATAATCACTTGATATTGCACCATTAGACTGCTTGGTGGGTTTATACTTCATACAACAAAAATGTTTCATAACTAAATGTCCAGTACTATCTACATAGTATATATTCCCATGTTAAAGCTAAAGTGCCATTTTGAATGGCACCAAGTGTAGGCCTTGTTGTGTTACGGTAGCTCTTGATCTTTGTAATCTGCAGGTGGTATAGTGAAAAGGCCAACTGCTGTGTTATCATCCTGTGTCACCGTCTAAATCATCACTTCTGATGCCAAGACACCAAAAGAGGGGCTTCTGGCAGAGGGCCTCAAATAATCCTCCTATCTTTCCCTCCTTCCACGCCCTCCATCTTTCCACCGGTTCCAACTGTGGCTAAAGCTGACACTCAGCCTGGACTCCTGTCAGCAGATCTGGCAGTGATGACCAACGTCTGTCACGGGCATAGTAAAAGACTGAGAGAGAGATAGTGTGTGAAACTAGGCAAAGAATTGGCCAGCTATCTGCTGTTTTGGTGGTGGCTAGGTAGGGAAGGGCACCACAACCTTGAAGAGGTAGCGGGTGGCGCCTCCTCTGGTAGAGGGAGGGTAATGAGGCATAAAGGTTGGCTGATGGACTTTGTTTGTCCTGCTTATCTACACTTCAGAGGTCGAAACTACCACCGTGACATTGTGCCTGGGACAGGTGGAGTTCCTGGCCAACAGCAGCCCTCTGGTGGTGCCAGGGCTTTGCATGGAAACCCTGCAGTCCAGGACACGTCCAGGGACAATTTTAGGCAATGTTGATGGGTTATCTTACCTCTAATAGAGGTGAACAGTGATGGATGGAGTGCATCCACTGTAGGTATCATTGTGGCTATGGATCTGTGAGGTATGGTGACAAAGTCATGGTCATAGTTGCTGGTGAAAGTCTCACATCATAGCCAAAAGTTGCACTTTGACTCATTGCACGTAACCATGTAAAGCTGATTTGTTTTGAAAAGATTATGTTGCAACCACATACTACAGCAGTGGTGTAATGAAACTACACATTTATGTTGAAAGGTACACAAACACAAAAATGTCTGCCAAAGTTAGCAGAGTTTTAAATATTTCATATGGTAATATCACACCAGTAAGAATTTTGCAACATTTGAACCAAAATCTAATGACAGTGAAGTCGTTTACTTCTGTTGCCAGCACTATCAATAAAAACTGATCAAACCACACCTATAAAGTCCTGATGAAGCAGAGTAGATTAGTTTTACTGGGCTGGGTTTTATTGTCCACACTCTTCCCCACTCAATTCTCTAGGTTATTCTAACAACTCTCCAAAGTAATTGCTCAGAGCTCTAAATGAAGCTACATCACAGAAAATAGGTTCAATTTGGCAACAATCAGACAGGTTGTAAACAAGCTGACAGGAAGGTCAAACTGACTTGAAAGAGAAAATGAAGGCAAACTGTAAAATTACAACCCTAATTATGGATTATAACCGTCCATTACAGTTTACAGACTGACTTCCGTATTCGCCATAGTTTTGCACACTCAGCGTTTTCCTGTGCAATGACAGATTATTAGGAATATCATTTTTTTTTTTTGTCTTGCTTCTTTAGATAATCTGGCTAAACTGTCAGCTTGATTCTAATTGTCCGTTGACCGTTAAACTCCTTTTTAGTCATTTCACCCCACTTGAAAATCGCAGCAATTACTTAGTTATCATAAACATTAGAACTTATTACAATGAACCATAATGAATTATGATAATAAAACCCAACTTTTACTAACCTGTAGTTGTCTATAAGCACAATTATTAGGTACTTGTCTATTGCACTTTCATGTTATAGCTTACAATATCTAAATATATAATAATTATATATAATACCACTGGCAGATGATTCTCTGCATAATGAGTACCCTTAACCCTTATTGAATTGAGACTTTGAATTCAAGACTTTAATATGGTTATTTTGCAACTGTTACTAAGACAAAGAATCTGATTTTCTCCAACGATGGACTACTGTGATGGGATAATGTGGATAGGTGTATTTAATGTCCAGAGAAAGACTCATTTTCCAGTCAGTTATAATTATACTATACTTCCCTGGTTGTCAGATTGGGGATTTCTGAATTCTTTTAGTGTCTCACTGAACTAAAAGCTCACCTTCTCAATAATTAGAAGGCCATCATTTAAATGTGCCTTCCACTGGCCTCTAATAGAGCTTGCCTGCTGAGTTAAGGAGCTCTAATCAGCAATGTCAATGCTGTAATTGCACTACACATAAAAGAGAAATACAGAGAGGTGTTTTAATTACAGGGAAGGGCAGAGTGCAATTTTCATCTTTGGCTGACAAATTGTGTTTGATTATGCTATAAATATTATGTATGTTAACTGTCGTAGCTTCTGTTGTTATTCTGTTGTAATTTTTGGTCTGACAGCCAAGCATGACTGCGCCTTTATGAGTTCTTTTAGCTACACTTTGTTTGAATAGTTTGACTGCATATTGTTTATGGACTATTTGTGACATTTTAACTGCTTCACTTTATCTGTAAATGTCTTAACAGATGAGCATATGACAGTGCATGAACACACTCTAACCAAGGTGTTTTTTGTGCCTAAACCTAACCAAACGTTAACCACAGTGGTGTAAAAACAGAAATAGGTTTTATTTGAACAGTTGAATCTTGACTCTCAACTAATAAACTCTTGAAATGTTACAAATACTCTTTAAACTATCTGTTCTTTTTAAGCAAAACTGAAATACACATATCTGCATACACATATACATATATTGATATATAAAACATCAATACAAAACCACTATTTATTTATATATTTATTGAATCTCCACAGCGTTGATGGCTATTTTAAATACCCAGTCAAAGTAACTGGGAGAAATGATGCCACTGTATTTTGGCCATGTGCTTTGGCATATTGCTGCTCCATCTCTGTGGGGCTGGATGGATATCAGACAGTCAATCCATGGGAGGTGTTACCTGCTGAGACCATACCAGGTGTAAACTCCACAGTAAGACCACAAGCTGTAGAGGTTTATTAAGAACTGCATAGTAATCCACCCTCTTCCCTTGCCGCCTTCCCTCTGGACATGCCTGAAATGTGTAAACAAATAAAAGCTGATCACACTGGCTTTATTAGTTTGCCAATATTTGGCGCTGTTTTACAATGGCTTTAGAAGATTAAACTGAAGAAACATTCATAAATGAGACATGTGGTGGCTAGAGATAGCATTATAGGCACATCACTTAGCATGGATAAATTCCAACAAATATGAACTTGTTCTTGTAATGAAATTGTTGTTTTTTTTTTTAAAAAAAAAGAAATATATAGTAGAAGATGAATCGAAACCTCCCCACAAATTATCAAATCCCCCCAAACCTCTGAGCACAGAACAAATAAAAAGCTACTCTATGACTCAGAAGAATCCTTATTGAAGCATTAATTTTAATTTATTTTTTTTATTTTTTAACTTTGAAGGATTTCAAATTCCGTACTGTGTGTGCATGTTTACTTCAGTTACTCACAATGTTGGGGCAAAAGTATTTCTTAAGTTGTAATGTGGGGACTCACATTCTGGAAAGACGGATAAAGTGAGTCCCTACATTATGAATCGTTCTGGAGTCGTGATGTGTGGACTTCTCATATGGGAGCAAAAACCTGGTTCTCCAAAGGTAAACCATGACAGTGTATGCATGCATGTATGTATGCGTATAAATGTGTGAAGAACCAACTATGCCCAACCAAACACTGTGTGTGTGACACTGTATGCCAATATTTGATTTCTTCATCATGTTTATTATTTATTACAAAAACAAAAGTCAATGTCATAGCAGACAATGAACTGAGATGTGTTATCTGTGTACTCAGGCACAGATTCCTCACTCACACACACACACATCCAAGCCTCTTCCCTACACATGCACATTTTTCATCATCTTGCCAAGATACCAGCAAACAAACCCCTGTTTACTGACATGAAACAACTCAAATGCCTTTTTTTCAGACATTGGGAACATCCTTTTTTATTCATCAGGACAAAACTACCTGAATATTACATTTGCAGGGATGCGTGGTGTTTTACTGAGGGGCTCAGAAAAGCAGTCACTGTATTCCTTTCAGTGCAAAGATGAAGAAAGACACAGATAGAAAGAGAGAAAAGAGGAGAGCAAGAGCCCTTTTGGGAATGTTAAACAATTCAGTAAATCAGGCGTTAAGAACAGCATAGCAGGTCAAAATATTTGTTTGCTTGCCTCAGAGTCAGTTTCAAAGCAATGTGAACATCCTCTGACATTGAAGGGATACAACACAACTTAGTCCTTTTTTATGCTCACAATGCTGTTATTGACAAAACACTATATGGGTCCACCGTCTGTTCGCCCTCTGATGAATATTAGTGAGATGTGAAATGCATGCTCAAAAGAGGTCACGACATGTAAACCCTTGACTGATGGTGATCGTGTCCTTCATGTGCTACATAAGCAAATTTGCATACTACTTAGATAGATTGATTTGCTTTTCATGACAGTCATAAAAATCTGTGCATGCATGAAAAAAACAAAAAACAAAAAAAAAACAACAACTTTAAGTTCTATTCTGATCGCTTTTTTGGGTTGGTTGATTACATAATTCATATAAAACATGGTGACAGACCGATTAGGAACAGATATAGCAAATGTCATGAATGTTAACTATGATTCTGGTCCTACTGAATGCCCTCAAGCACAAACAGGCACTACTTCAGGAAAATATTAGTGTTCTCGCAGTTCCTGCCAGCGGGTAACAAGGTAGCACTACAGCAACACACTTCATGGATATCATATTAAACCCGCACTTGAATGCTTGCAAAACTATGGAAGTGTCTTGAAGAGATATTAGTGTTGAGTTTAGAGGGATGGTAAAGTCAATATATACGGTGTGTGAACCTGATTGTAGCAGATACCAAATAAATGATTAATGTAGATATCAATATCAATGATGTGTATGTACAGTGGATTATAATTAGAAAAACAAAATGTTGATACTGTATCAAAAACAAAAAAAGCCATTGACTTTTTCAGTTGTCAAAATTTAGGCTGGGCCAACTCATCTGTGCACATGCAACAATTTAAAACTGTAGCATGATTTATTATGTCAAGGAAAACCAACTAGAATACCATGACAACCTACTCTGCACAGCAAAAAGGAGTACAAACTTGCTTGTGCTTTCTTAATTAGTGCATTTCTGTGCATTAAGCTGTTTGAAGAAACTTATTATGGATTAAAAAATCGCTTAACAAGCATTGCCCCAGATTTTTTTTTTTTTGACTGTTTGAATTAAAAGCCAAAACTGCAGCTGCCAAACTAATCTTTGTCTCTTAACAATTTCATATCAACCCCCTGCAGATATGTTATCAATTTGTGCAATGGGGCTGGTAATAAAACATTGATTATCACCCAATTTAAACTGCGTTTGATTTGACTTCACACTTTACAACGCCCCCCTCAGGTCAAATAAGGTGCAGACTATTGGATTCCAATATTTAATGTGACCAAATCAATAAAATCTGAAAATGTGTGGAATTAATAGTAATCCAATATTATGGACAATCATCTTTTTTTTTTTTTTATTTATTTTTTTTTTTTACTTGTGTTTTTGCAGTTCAGTACATTCATCTTCGTGGTTGGCTCACTCCTGTTCCCCTCCTCTCTTTCAGGCAGCAGAGCCGCTGTAGGACTCCTACGCAGGGCTCCCTGCCCTAGCATCCGCCTCTGATCCTACCATATCCATGACTGCTCGTGTCCGAGTTTACACATCCTGCTTACCAGTGCGTGGAGCCACAAGCGTGCATGGCTGCGAGAGATGTGCTGCGTGTAGGCTTCAGTGCATACTTCTGTGCTCCATGCATCTCTCGCTTCCAACCCCGAGGCACTGCATTGGCACCGCGCCTTTAGAGTATTAAGCCACGCTTCTCGTTTTCGTCAGAGGGCCGAATGCGTAGAGATCAATGCGTGAGCAACTGTTGGTGCAAGGATGCATTTATAGCACGGAACACCCCCCTCCTCCCCTTGTGTGTGTGTGTGTGTGTGTGTGGAGAGAAGGCGATGGTGAGAGGGAGGGGGGAGCACATTTAGCCCAATGGACAGAGTCGGGGGGGGGGGGGTTCACTAATTTCAGCACCATCGATGGTGAGGGTTTCTTCTTTTGCTCTCTTTTGGAAAGAGTGAGTGCGCAAACGGTTAATGTGTTTTGTTCCCTCAGCTGTCCCGTGGGAGCCGCCTGACAGTGCTCTGTAAAAACTACAAGCTACATGAAGTTTTATCTCCTTTATTCGGCGTCTGCCTCACGTGTAAGTTCACATCCATGCACGGAGGCACTGATGTTACTGATCAATATCAGCATTTTGAAATAAACATACAATAAATGCCGAAATACACGATTATAGACAATTATGGACAACGCGAGCTTTATTGCTCTCATTATTGTTTAAGCATTTCACTACAAAGTGAACGTTTGTGTCCGTGGTTAACTTGAAAACCCACTGATTCATGCAGCTACAGTTAAGTTGAATGCTGTCTCTTGCAGTGCTCTCCCATTTACATTAGGAGCTTTCCAGTCCAGACTTCAGCTGGGAACCCCCGAGCATCTCTTGCTGGAGCAGCGGGGTTAAGTGCCTTGCTCACGGACAGTAAAATGAGTTGGCTGACCGGCGTCTAAAGATCGGACAGTGAGTCAACCCCACCCACATTTTTTCACCTCGCTCCTGTGGATTCGAATCGACAACTTTACCATCACAGTTCCCGCTTGTTAAAAAAAACCAAAACACTGTGCGTAAAGAATCCGGGGAGAACCCCCGTGTGCCACCGAGTAACTTGGTTTTCCTTTAAATTTCCTCCGTGACTGGGTACTACATCTGCCACTACCATCGGCAGCAGCAGCGCTGCTTCTTGATGTTGTGGTAGGGAATACGCATGCGCCCGGCATTGGAATTACTGCACTGGCAAGAATAAGTTGGACCTCGACTGTCTTGACTAAAAGAAAAAAAAAAAAAAAAAAAAACACAGCACAACTATGGCAGTGTTCAGAATAAGAAGAATGAGGTGTTTTTGCGTCTGGATGTTCCCTCTCGTAGTGGCTGTGGTGTGCGCCCAAAGGTAAGTGAAAGGGTCGGAGGATGCTCCACTCATTTTTTACTAAGTGTGACTGTCAGAGACTGCATGGAAAATACTTGGGCACTTTATGGTTCAAGAATGTCTTGTATTTAAATATGCTGTTCTCTCTTTTCTCTTCCATAGTGCCGGTGACCCTAGCAATATGTCTTTGGTTAAAGAAACGGTGGATAGACTGTTGAAAGGTTATGATATACGATTGAGGCCAGATTTCGGAGGTAAATGAACTCGTAATATCACCAACTCTGTTCGAGTTTTGCGCCTTGTCAGCTGTGTATAATAGTACAGTGTTTAAATGTCTACTACAGTCACTGATAACTCGATTCGGTTTGCAATTTCGGAAAGTAAAAAATACATTTCTTATCGGCTCCTGCAGGTGCCACAGCCTGTGACATGTTTTATGATCCAGCCGAGACAAAACGTGTCAAAACAACCCAGAGTATCGACATAATGTGGGGAACACATGCGTGATGTGGTTGAGAGATGAACGTGGACGATAAAACACACCAGCTCGTTTATTTGAATGAAAAATCACTACAGTAAAAAGAGGTGGCTGTCAACTCCTGTTGGAATTTAATAAGAAATAAGCGTCAATTCTTGTTTATAGCCATGTTCCACAGAAGGTGTTCACGGCGACAGTGATATGTTTAAGGTTAGATGATTTCATGTCAACAACTTTTAGGGGAATTACCAACACTTTCACCGCAGCCCAGCGCATCTAATCCCACCCAAAACGAACACTGTAAACTATTATCCGGCTGACAACAGCTAACTCACAACCTGTGTTCCCATCACGCACACATTATTAACCCCTTCTCCTTTAATATGTCAATATATGTCAGGCTACAGCTGATGCACATCTCTGTTTGTTTGTTTTTTATTTTTATTGTTTATCTGTCCCAGGTCCTCCGGTTGGAGTGGGAATGAATATAGACATAGCCAGCATAGACATGGTATCAGAAGTCAATATGGTAAGTAGGCCATTATTACCTCTCCTCTAACAATGGGTGACCATTCTGGTCTACAGAGACCTATGCTTAAACCTACCAGAGGAAATACCCTCCCAAACCACCGGGGAAACCCCTCTCTTAACACACCTCTGTGTAAATGTGTCTTTTCCCCGATGACTCGTATCGACTGGTGGTTTTTTAAGCTCATAGATAATGATCGTTTTGTTTGAGGGTTGATTGCATGATTTCAACATCTCTGGGGTTTTGAAATTGATTGACAGAGATGGACGCTTTGTTTTTTTGGTCTCATTGGTTGATGGCTGCTTAATTTGCTGAGCAGGTACAGAGCCAAGCATCATTAACTTCACAAAATCAATGATTTGGTGGGAATAAAAGTTCAATCCAATCACCTCTTTCATGCCTTTTAGGGAAAGTTATAGTATTAGCCAGCCAAACAACACTTACGTTGCTTCATGGGAAATGTTTTAGATTATCTGCTATGGCTGGTTTACAAACAGTGACAGTGGAAGAACTTGAGAGCAGTGGATGTGAGAAGTGGCGTTTCAGTTTTGCTTCATACAAGTGCACCTCCTAGTGATGAGATGTTAGAACTGCACCCCAGTTGACAGAAACTCAAAGATGCATTTTATCATTATAGAAGGTAATCTTAGCACCTTTGATACGGTTGACAATGTAAGCCAAAAATTATATTGGTGGTAATATACTAATATAATATAATCTTGTCGTCATTGTCTCTTTCTCTGGTTGACCTCTACTGTTGCAGTTAGCAGGTTTTCATCATTTTTGTACAGATGTGTCCTGTTGTTGCAGTTGTTTTGGTATTACTAGCCATGATGTGAGTCATGTTGTGATGTCAGGGAATGATTACATGCAGGAATATTTTTGGCAGCAGCACCCAAAGGCTGTTCCTCATGTTGTTATATTTGTAGACTATGATGATGTGTAGAGATGGGATGAGAAAGCAGATGAGGCAGATGTCTATTTGCATGTATTTAGAAGAAGACCTGCACATACATGTACATGTACACAAGCACACACAATGCACAATGCAGGTCTACAGAGCCCTCCACAGTGGCATTGGATTAATTAAAGGCACATTTTTCCTGTAATCAATCGCTGTCTTACATTGTGTTTTTGTGTGTGTTTGAAGTAGTGCCTCATGTATGGGTACAGTATGTATATTGTAAGTGTGGCCATGGGATGCATTTCCAGGAATCAAACATTATGTAAGGTGTTATTTGTATCTACATCCTAATCATCTAATGCATAAGAGCTATTTCATCCAATGTATACACAGCAAAAATGACATCACAATTGTACTAGGCAACAAATGAATGTTGGTATTTGTACTTTTTAGATAGCATGGGTCAGAGAGTGAAATCCAAAAGAGGAAAAATGAGGAAATATGGCACAAGCAATATTTTTACCCTTGGTGTTGCAAGTATATGATATACAGTATGTAACTGAGCCAGCAGGACACTCCAGAGTTTGTTGTACTTTTTTTTTGTATTTTGCTTCACTGCCATCCTCTCCTCTGGGCCATAACTTCCAGGAAATAATGTATATCCCACATTCATTACTCCTGCACGTCAGAGCTGGGGTTTATATCCACCCACACACATGGCCAAACAAACAAACAAAAAAAATCCCACTCTCCATCCTAACACAAAAAGCCAGTGCCGCGCATCTTCTTTGATCATCCCATTCTTTTGTCAGGTTTGGCCCACTAAACACACTCTAATGTGAAAGGGGAGTCATTACCACCTGACCCATTGGAGTCTCATGAAAAGGAGAGGCCACATGTGTGCGTAATGGTTTCGGCATCTTTGATCTGCTCCCCTTCCTATAAATGTAACCACTTTTCAGGATAGCAGCTGGTGTAGAAGCACTTTCCTTTCTTCCATTTCCTCTCCCCCATCTGGCTCTCTGTCTGCCACTTATTTTGGCGCGGTGATAGAACCACCCTGTGTACTTTCTTTAGAGAACAGATAAGGAACAGGGTTGAGGATAATGGGGAGATGTCACTGAGGGATGTATCCAACAGTGTCCCATTAGCCGTTATGGCAGACCGGGACATCCGTGCTTTGGTGTTTATTAACACTATATTTTTCTATCATCCACCAATACTTTCTATTGAAGGCCTCATATTAAAAGCATAGACACAAATGGGTGATAACATAGCATATTGATTTGATTTTTCCATAGAGGCCATTTCAATGGTACTGAAAGGTGGTTTGTCTTAAACCATCTGTTTTAGCACTTTGTTACTAATATCACAGAGTGGAAACCCATTTAGAAACAACGCAGGCCTCTAGCTCACTTTAGATGAGTCACCAAACTAAGTATGCAAGCCTTTAAGCGTGAGTGGCCCAAAGGACATGAAGTCCTCTTTGGTATTTGTCACCTTACGCCAAAACCTTAAGCTACCTTTTCTTAGTTAAAGAAGAGTCTCCAGGAAATTGTAGCAACTGATGACTGCTTATATGTTCTTACTGTGCACCAATAGCTGGCTTTACTGAGTCATATATCATATAGAAAACTGCATTACATGTCACTTAGGCCCAGAGCCAGACACGGAATGAGAAGGCTGGGGCTGGTGTTCATTACATACCAATGAAAGGTCACTTGTTCCTGGGTGTTGGAGCCAAAGTCCCAAGCCTTCTAGGGTGAAAAAGAATAGGATATGATTGTGTAAGACCTAGGGGTCAAAATTTTCACCCTTGTGTATGTGACAAAGAGAGAGAGAGGGACAGAGATAGATGGGGGAAAGAGCACTGACATTAACAAGTCACCATGTGGAGAGCCAGAAGCGATGCTGGTGATGGGGGGAAGGTCATGTACCTAGTTCTGCAGTGGGTTCATTCTGCATGACTCAGAGGTGGACATACAGGGAGGGATACACACACCCTGAATACCAATGTCATGTTAGACATTCAACCCAAGGCAAGTGACTTCGCAACGGACTGGTCAAAGGTAGGAAAGGTAGCCATGTAGAGGCAGTGGTTGATTTCTTTCATTTTGCTTTCTCCCAGCAATTTCTTTTCTGCACTTTGTCCACTGCCATTTAAGTCTTAATATTTGCTTTTGGTTGAGCTCCTGAGCACTTGAATCCTAAGCCAACAGTTTTCACAAGGGAAGAAATACTCCTATCTGAGGATGAACTAAAGTTCTTATCTTCCTCCAAAAGGCAGAAATACCATTATTGATGCACATAAAGGTCAAGAGGAGCTTATTGATTGTTGGAGAGGCACTGTGAAATTCAGAACCCCCCACTTTAGTACCCAGTTATTTCTACCTCTCAGCAAAAGATATCTGTGATGGGATGTCTGCAATAAATGCATCAAGACTGCCCTGAAAACTAGTCCTGGACTATATATTATACAAATGTGATGCATTATAATGGATGTTGGCTGAAAGGCAACGAGATTATTGCTTGCCATATGATAATGAAAGGAAAGAAAGATTCTGGAAGCACTTATGTGGTATTGCATAATATCTCATCCGGACCTGAGAGCTTTAAAATGATATTAAGTCTGCATCTGTAGTTGTGTTTAAATCTATTTCACAGCAGCCTTCAATATTATATTGCTGATGTGGGCAGAACTGTAAATTGATGAGCAGCTGACATCAGCCAAAATAATAAGTCAATATTGCTTTGGTAGATTCTCATGGCCCAGGATATAATGGTAATGGTGACGAAAACATCATCTTGATCAGCTCATTGTAAAGCCTAACAATACTAATCAATAGATATATAATGCTATGAATGTTTAAAGATGACGAATACATACATGGTTACACATTTTTTTCACTTCACACACACTTTTGTCTGGCTGGGTTTCACCAAAATTATACACAAGGGTTGATCACCACTGTCTTTGCCAGCACTCAGATTATCTCCAAACTCCTGCTCCATGATGGTTGCATAGTAGGCTAACTAATGAGAGTGTTAAGGCAAAGTGTGAAGATACACAGACTGAAACACATTTGAATTGTAGGGGGAAATAAATAAAAAGAAATGTGGTAAACTCAATTAAAATGTGCAAATTTATGAAGGCACTCAAACTTATTGTAAAATGAACTGTCACAGTATTAAAATTATCCCACAATTATCCCTACACTATCTTAACAACTCAAAACAAGCTAATGAGAAAATAGGGATTGGCTTTAGTCCCCAGATGTAATCCAATGTGATAAAGTATTCAGTAGAGAAGTACAGTTGAAGATAGTATGGTAACAATACAACACAAAGATGTGTAGTCGGTTGGTTTAGATATTGTGCAGCACAAAGAGAAGCTACAAACAAAAATGAGCACCAGCATGTGCAGTGTTTAATCACACACATCAAATTATCGAGTTGGCTGTGAAGGATAATTAAAGTACTCTAATGTACTGCATTAAAAGTTTAGCTTAGTTACTGAAGTCCTTTGAAGTGACTCTTGCAGTGTCCCCCTCTTATCCACAGTCTATATTAAGCCTGCTAGCATATAGGGCAGACATGGACATACTTGTACATTTATGATGTCTGTAGTGAGGATGTAAACTCTCTCTGTGTGTCTATTGTACATACACATCCATAAATCCTAATCCCCCACCAGTCTCCAGTCATGTTTCCTTATGAACTGGTATATAAATGTAACTACCAGGAAAGCAGCTGTTTGAATTACGTAACAGACAGTGCTTATTGAGTCAAACTCAACCAGGGTTCAGCAAGGATTTGACTTTGTAGTGTAATGGAGAAAGCCATCCTCTAATAACAATACTTTCACTGCATAGATGATACATCAGTCTGACTCAAAGATCAGACTCATGTCTGAGCTTCTGTTTCAAGAAAATGTCATTAAAAATTGCCTTGAATAGCATTTGAAATACGTGAACAACTTCCTTATGGTGCAGGGCATGAGGAAGGCAGCTCACTATATATATAGCTGCATGTGAAACATTAGGACAGAAGAAAACAATAGACACAAATTAATGATTAAAAGCACAATCATCATTGAAAAATACTTATAATGTTTAAGATTAGATGAGCAGTTAACCATATCCTTCCTGTTAGCAATGTCAACTTCATATAGTCACTGTACTGACTGCTGTCACTGGAATGGAAAACAGCAGGAATTACTCAATTAAGAGTTACATAAGAACAATCTCACAATCTCAGAGGCGGAGACTCAATGCAAGTAATCTCAGTCGCTTAAATGTGCCATGAAGAAATTGAATTAATCACCCATGCAGCACAAGCATGAATAGTGATAACTTTTACCATTTTTTGGGCCTCTTGTGGACAGTATAACAACCTGAGAATGCAAGTTTGACATATTCTCATGCAGATAGAGCAATTGTGTAAGGTACACATCAAGCAGATATACAAACAACATTAGCATTCATTTGTCATTTGGACTCATTTAGAGTCCTGTTTTCGGCCACCTAACGAATATAAATGAAATATTCACTCTTCTTCCTGTTTTGATATTTGAAGTCCTGAGGGAAATGTCTTTTTAGCTGCTAAATGCTCAACGATTCACTCCAGGTATCTATCTATCTATTATATGTGTAGTTAGTGTATGAATGAGTGTAGAAAGGGACAGAAAGTGGTGACTGTGAGCAGTGCAGAGGAAGAAGACAGCAGGGAAGTTGTCAATCTCGTAATAAATGTACAATGTAGGTTACAGTTTCTCAATGAATGAAAGCTGCAGCTTCTCTAGACCAAAGTACAGTTCCCGTGTGTTGTTTCCTGGTTGTTTCCCAACTGCGTCACTCTGATAATCAGCTCTGCCAATATTGAGTGGGTACTCTCCAAACTACTGTAGTAGAAAACGAAGTAGAGGTACAAAAAGCGAGGAGTGTGGAGTCCAGTCGAGTTGTGTCGTACTATGTAGTTGAAATATGACTTTAGTTGGCATGTTTGCAGTTTTGTGGTGGGCAGGTGGTACCAGCGAGTTTATCAGAGCTTTTTTATTAAAAACTGACAATTTTGTCAGCTGACAATCAACAAGCTATTCCTTTATAGTCCTCAATGCCTGTCATGGTCGGATTCCCCTCGAAATCAGACAAAATAGGATAAGATAAGATAAGACTGTAGTTGCTTTGAAGACACAATATATAGATTTTACCTTTGTTTTTTTGGATAAAATAAAGAAAGGACCTCCCTCAGTGCATCGTGATTCTACCATGGATGTCGTATAGTATATATTACCAGCCACTCAAAATGACTGTCCCCAGTGAGCTACTATCTGTATGTGGTAAGTTTGGGTAACAGCCTGAATTTCTTGCTTTATTGTAAATCAATCAAATACTCACAACGTAATTCATTCCCTTCAGCTCTTCACTGTCCAGTGCACAGGCTTGATCAATACAGTATCTCTAACTCCAGCTGAAGGGCGGTAGAACAAATATCAGGTCTGACACCAAATATCTACAGTAGGTGATGTTGGATTCTGTTCACTCAGACCATTAGTGTTTTGTAGAGAACTTTTTTGAATGTCTATTTTAATCCTTTATTTATTAGGCTTTGATGTGTGGCACCCCTTAGGTGGAAAAATATTTCCATCTTTTTATCGCCCCTTCATTAAGCCATATCTTTTTCACCTGGCTTTCTCATTACCACATAAAGAACTTGACAACAACCTGCTACTTATCAACAGATTCAGCAAAAAAAAACATGAAACATGCAGAAGCTGTATACAGCAAGCTTGTGAAAAGTAAAGTCACAAAGGGTGGTAGAGAGAATGAAGGAGGAATGGATGAATTGTGTGAGAAGAGTGCTGGAACGCAGCATGCTCTCACCTGCATTATTCATGCTGGTAGGTTTAGATTTATATACTTCCCTATAGAGTTTTAGGAATCCATTTAGATTACACTCATGTGCCACTTGAACACAATAGAAGGACAGACATTAAGTGGGTTGTTTGTATACTGAAAAGAGGCTTTTTATGTCACCAATGACAATACATAACATATGGGTAGCTGTTTACTCATAAGCAGAACCAATTAGCTTAATATGTATGATGATGAAGATGGTGGTTGTGTTGCAGTAATGATGATGGTGATCATGATGATAAAATGAGAAAAGAAATAAGATTCATATAAAACACGAGGAACCTATAAAAACTGTACTGTGTACCTAAACACATTAGATCAGTATGAGCACCTGTCACACCACTATCATATCCTGAAGCCATAACACAGGAGGCTTTATCAGTTCTAGTTTGTTCATCACTGCTGAAAGCCTCCATATTATTCTATTAAAACTATTAAGACAGATAAACACTCCAGGTAACATGTTTTTTCATTACATGGGTACTGCAGTGTTGAGTATATCCCTGTTGCTGTAATCCCTAGGTACTCTTAATACTCCCTAGGTTCTTAAAAATAGTGTCTGCACCCAAAGATCTACTTCAGTATAGAAATGAATGGACTTGGGGTTAATTGTCCCAGGAAAGAGAAATGACAAAATACTGAGTAGCAGACTATCAAAAATGAGTGGTTTGGGTCATTTGATGGAATACATAGAAAATGTAGAATGACACTAGCCTTACCCTTTAGGATAAATCCTAATAAGCTTTGGCATATTTCTATAAAATAATAATGATCAGCCCAGATCAATCAAAAAATTAGTATTTACGCTCTTTCTGCAAAAAGTAATTGGAATGTACCAAAATACAGTTGGAGTTGGAAGCCAAAACTCTAGAGATGATTAAGTAATTACTTGAGCAAGACAACTTGACAGTTGGATAAAAAGGCAACAAAACAAGGCAAAGAAATGCAAAATACTGAGGATGGAAAGCCAGGCAGATGGCCATATATAAACAAGTAGGGAGACAGGCAGGGAAAACAGAGTGAAGGCTGGAACAGCGAGGCAACATGACAACATAGACAACCTGGCAGAGGCTAACTGTGAGCTCTCCTCCAAATATACTGGAGCTAATTACCATTGCTACTGGGTGAGCGGGTGACTGAGTTAGGTGACGAGCAGGTCTGGTAAAACTCAAGAGCAACAGCTGGTGGGCAGGTGAGGAATGACACATTTGAAGGAGAATTCAGAACACAGGGAATAGCGAGAGGAATTAGACAGGACCGCAGGTTTTTGTGCAGTCAAAATCTCATAAGCTGTTTGTACAAAGATGTCTGGGTAAATGGTGATTGGAGCCGTAGACCATTATTTCTGTTCTCCCAGCAGATGCCTCTTTAAATCTCATCAGTAGTCTATACAACAGGTTTCTGCAGTTGCCCAAACTTTGTTTTTTTATTCTGTGAATACTCTACTTAAATGTACTTTCCCTCCATGTTCCAACATAGTGTGCCACCCACATTCCGTTTCGTATATTTTTACTTTTATTTCCAAAGATTGTGCTTATTATAGATCATAGACACAATGTAGAAAGATATGGGGGACCACACACACACACACACACACATATAAATATATATATATATATATATATATATATATATATATATATATATATATATATATATATATATATATATATATATACAGAATAGCTGAAAATTCATGTGGGGAAAGCCTTTTCTCATTTGCCTTGCAAAACCAGCTCTCTCACATTTATAGCTGACTCCACTTTGTTGTATGTCTCTTTTGAGCCTAATCTGCAGCATCTAAGTGAGTGACATACACCCATCACAGTATACAAACACATGCACACACACTGTCCTAAAGCACCAGTATCATAAAGATGTACTTCTTAGATCGTTATTAATGTTATTGTACAATTAGTAACACAGCTCTAAATGTCAGGGGAAGGAAGGCGTGTAATCAATTCCCCCAGGTTAAACAAGCTCACTAGTTAGGCATCTGATTCACTGTTGCCTGTGACAGTGAATGATGGGGTGGATGTTTAACCATCAGACAACAGCCCATTCCCTGCTGCTGGAGGTATGTTAAACAGCAGCATCTTGTGTGGGGAATTGACAGCATATTGCCATTGTGCCATTCGCTCATTGCAGGGCAATAATTTACACACCTGTCCTATGTCAAGCTGATGTTGGTCTCTTCTGCTGCATTCGCTTATCGCTGTGTTTCTCTCCCACTCTCTGGCCTCTCTCTCTGTCTCACTTTTGTGTTCTCTTAGCGTGTTTGTTAATGACACAAGGCTGGGGCTCTGCTGCAGAGGGGATTAGACAGAGTTACAAATCGAAGTGGGTTAATCGGCTGGCCTACCATTTCAGGAGGCATCTCTGAGTTCACTGGCCTCACTGATTTATTTGTTTGTGTGCTATTGTTCACACTTGCTGGCACCAGTTGTAGTTTAGCTGTGGTGAAAACAATACCAGTCACAAATGCTGAACTTCAGTGTGAACCAGGTACTGCATTAAGATGCCTTACCACCATTAAAATCACTAGCAGTTATTCATACATGACAAACCTAGTATAACTAAATGAAATCTGGACAAATTATATATTTTTTCGTGAATTGTAGAGGCAGTGCAATCGCATACAAAGTCAATTGAAAGAAACAGTTTCACGCAAATTTGCCCAGGGTGGCACATATTGACACAAATCCAACACACAGTTAGTGCATACTTTACTAGCTAGCTTACAGCTGACGTTTGTACATTTATCCTCAGGCCTCATGCATAGCAGCTGGAGAACATCGGAGGCAAAGCAGAAAACATTTTCACCATAAAATATGATCCAAAATCAATGAAATAGTTGGTGGCATAGTGCCATAAAGCATTATGTACTTGTCGCAGGTAAACAGCACAAAGTTACAAGAATAGGTGTACAGGTTTCAGAGTCGGAATGAAAGAGGTACCATTCACCTGATTACTGTACATGTCAGCATAACATCAAAATAACATCAAAATGGTGGTTTCAGACCATATAGCATGTAACACAGGAGCAATTGCACACTAATTCTTTGCTTCATCCATATTGTGAAATTGATTAATACACGGCATACCTTTATGTTCTTTTTTAAATCAATTTTAATTAAATCAATTTTAAGTAAAGTCTTAGAAGTTAGAATTCCCCAAATTACTAAATGCCTTGAAACCAAATGCTCAGCGTCTCTGTAAAGACCATAATTGACAGTGTTAAATGTTCATTGACAACTATTTGGTTTTGACAAGTGTTGACTGGAGTATTTTTGAGTCATGCAGCTGATATGGCTATTGCCGAAGGACTTACAGTATTGATTTATTAAAAATGGTACATTATTTCTAACACTCACAACTTGCTATGCTCACAAATTTATTTGTTAGGTTCATAGAAAGGACATTTTGTACAAAGAAATCAGTGATGGTCAGTGACAGAGGGATGAAGAAAGGACAAAGAGGTGAATCTGAGGTCAAGTTTTCAACATAAGTAATAACTGAGAGAAAGTTTTTGTGTTTTACTTCACTGATCAGGCTTTGAAAACTCCAAAACACATTCAAAGAACCAATGTAAAGGATTCAGTGGTGTAGTATATTATATTTATACAATACACATATTGTAGGGCCTAAAGCTTTAAACCTTCTATCACTCCTGCCTTGAGTGTGTAAACATCTCCTCTGTGTTGTGTAGTGTTGATAACACTCATCAATGTGTGGGACCTATTTTTAGATTCTTAATCAAGGTAACATGTTCAGACTAACACACTCAGTATGATATCCCATAAAGTGTGAGTAGAGTGAGATTGATTCATTTCAGCTCATCCATCTGCAGTGACCTAACCGAGGTCAAAAACGTGTGTGTGTGTGTGAGTGTAGGTGTATTTTCTTTAGTGTTTATTGTCAAACAACAAAATAGTGTCGCAACTGCATGGGGTCTAGCATATGAATGTTAGGCACAGCTATGTTTATTCTGTTTATTTCACAAAAAATATCTGTATTCCAAGACTTACAGTGGGAGTTAATCCAAAAAAAGAGTATAAACAGAGTCTAAATAAAAACTGTGTTATTGTTAGTGGCCCAGTAAGTCATCCAGCCGTATTGCATATATTTTTCTTTAAAAGTGGAGGTTGTAATGTAACCAGATACAAGTGAAAATAAAGTTGGACTACCTATTACAATAAATGTAAAAGCTATTGACAAAGAAATGCGCCATAATACATCATGCAACCATATTTCATAAACAGAGGAGGAGGCCCATATCATATGAAGTTGGTTTTAAGTGTTTTTTGAGGTCCTGTATGGCCGTGGCAATTGCTTTTGCAATCACAGGCGATTGCTTGGATCCCAGAGGGTTAAAAAAATGATAAAAAAGTCAGTGACAAAATCTGATACACTTTTTGTCATGTACTTTAAGTGTCCCTCGCTTTAGTTTGCTATCTTCCTGTCAGCTGTCTAGTCATGCAAAGTGCCAGGCGTGCAGTATATTTGTTTACAATTTGGCAAATGTGCACTATGAAAAGTCACTCAACTTTGGTTAAGTGTGTGTATGATGTATGTGGTTTTCGTTTTAACTATAATGGCTGAGAATAAGGACTATGAGCTTGAAGCAAATTGTGTCTGTTGGATGACAGATTTGGTTATATTTCAAGTCTAGACAAGTGAATTATAGCCAGGACAAACATTTCTAGGTGCTTCATTTTGCCCCAGCTGGGAAAACTCTACTTGGTTAGCATTCAACTTTTACTCACTGTCTTATTTTGTGTATATAGCTGATAACACAACGCAGGTGTTGTTATCGACATATCTCTCTGGTTCCTTTATCAGACAACTGTACAAGTATTAAACAGTGATTTAATCATGAATCTATCAATGTTACCTGTTTCACACAAGCTAATAATAATCTCTGGTCCTAATCAAATCACTGTTTTATGTGCATGCTGCCAAAGCCAAACACTGATCAATGACAACACCTGTTTGAAAGGCTATAATGAGAGAACAAATATGAAATCACAGACATTTGGAGGTGTCTTACTACTATATCAGCCATGTATTATGAAAGCATAGGGTCCAGCCATTCCATACTGGAGAAACATTTGAAAAAAAAGATTCATTTTTGGGGGCTTGACAGTTCCAGTGTGAATACAAGACCAAACAAAGAGAAAATAGTGCATTTTGAAAGGTCTTTGTATTTTGATTTCTGTAAGATGAATGTGCTTTTGAGTTATATGTATTGATTTTTGCTTTTTACAAGCTGAATAGATTTACTCGCATGGTCCTGCTGTTCTGTCTTGTCATCAAAGCCGTATAATTGGTGTTGTGGGTCACTGTGGTTTGGCTCACGTCTGGCAGTAACACACAGATTTCACAGCACGTGGAAACACATACTGCCAGTTGTCAATGGGGCACAAGACTAGATTCTGCTTTATCACAGCTTGTCAAAATACAAGAAGTTGATAATGGCCAAACAGGAGAGACGGCGGGTGTGGATTGGTTTTCACAGTAGCTGAACATGACACTGAGAGCTGATAATGGGATGGCGTCAAGAGGGATAATGAAGCAGTTTGAGTGAGACTTTTACTGTCACTTCACTTTCTTCACTTGTCTGCATTTTTACTTATATGTTGCAATAATAGAACTAGAGTTAAAATGCATTTTTCACAGTACAAAACAAACAAACAAAACAAAAAAATAACCTTGTTGTTTCACATCTTTGTGGCTCCAGAAAGCAGTACAGTTGTAAAAATGAAGCCTAAAACAAGTACTAAGTTGTCTGTTGTACTATTAAAATGAGTTTTACATCAGTACCTATGCTAAAGATAAAGCCCAAAGCAGTTTCCAGCTTTTTTTAATACCTCAGACATTTTGTCTGATGTTGTGGTGTATTGAAGGAAAACATAAAGAGAAAATAAAACCTGACCAGAGGTTAGTGAGGCATGTAAGTGTCCTGAAATGCTTTCCTTTTGGTTACTGTAATGGAATCTAGCTAGGAATCTCTCTAACACAAGAAATGTGTGTCCATCCTTTTGTATGTGTATAAACTGTATTCTTTACACTGATGTACTTAGTATTGCAATGCCAGACATGAAGAATACAACCTAAGAGTTTTATTGCCTGGTAAGTAGTGGGAGACCTTGCCAGCAATGGGGCAAGAGGAAGTAGTTGACTCTCATCTTTTATCAGTTTGCCCTCTTATTAATCAATATCAAACCTTAAACAAATGATTATAAAAAGGTGGTTTATTTTTCCAAAAGTCAAAATAATCTAAGTTACATTGGGATTGGATTTCTTTTTGCTTTTTTTTTTTTTTTTTTTTTTTGCCAATGTCAGTGAAATGAAAAACACGTCTATAATCTTGATCTCTCTCAGCAGTTGGAGAGGTCAGTTAGGGTAAGATGAAGAGAGGAACAACTCCCTGAAAAAAAACACGAGGATTAGTGTTGACCACAATGTATGTACACGGGGTTGTGTGAGATGCAGATATCAGTACTGTGGGTATTAAGGCTTCTTGATTCTCAGTTATTATTATTTGTTGTTGCATATATTAAATCAAACCTTTCTGTCTTCAGCAATTTAAATCTGTTTCAGCTGAAAAAGAGAAAATATAATGAAAAAATGGCTCGACATCTGGCCAGCCATTGTATGGCCCTCAAATCAATATTTTGTTTTATAAAAAGTAGTAGTGCTGTGTAGATAGATTGGATTACTTTCCACAATGCTATGTCTCTATCGTTATTCTTGTATGTCATTGACACATACACCCAGACACATATTCCTTCATTACCAACAGTGGACCATAATTATACACTAAGTGTGGACCACTATTAAAATTATTTATTTATTTGTTATTTAAGGTCTTATTTTATTTTCTTTTTTAACAGAGAGCTCCATATATTTACATCAGGCTATATATTTTTTATCCTCATCACACAAACTCGTATTTTCCCTTAGACACCTTGGATCAAAAGTCAATAAAGACAGTGCAGGCAGTGCAGTTGCACTGTGGATTGACGCAGGGTTGTGGGGTGCAGAGACAACAATGTGTTGGGTGGAGAATAGGCTCTTGTAAATTAATCAGATTGCCACCAACTCATGTTGAATTAAAATTTGTGCCTATAATCTTCCATTTTGCAGCAACATTACATGTGTATTCTATATAAACTCATGAAACGGTTTAATTGAATTAAATTATTCTCTATCTTTGGCATTTTTGTCATATGAAGCATAAGCATAATCAATGCTGATTACTGGTTAATATGTAGATTGATGTTGTCTAATGTTCTGTGGACAAAGTCCAGTTTTATCATGTGATGACACAATACAATATATGGGAACTGAGGCTCATCATAATAATTTGTATTTGGGCCCATTGTCACTACCTGCCAGGATGTGGACCAAAACTTGCATTAATTTAATGATTCAATGAAAATGCATTAATTTAATGATTTAAACCAATAGTGGACCTCCAAAATGTCCTCTGTTGGTCACTGGTCTACTGTAATTATGCTGGCACACAAGTGTACACACAAACTCACACATACACACAAATTCTAAAGCTGACATCCTCCTAAAGCACCCCTGTGTCTGTTGTAGGTCAGCCCAACTGTGAGAAGATATTGCTTCTTCAAGGGTGTCCTTGCTCAAGGAGATCCTGTATACAGGCCATCAAATCTGGATTCACACAATTCAGTTCATGGACAAAGAGAAAAAAAAACAAAAAAATATACTCAGATTTACACACAGACACGCATACTAAACTGGATTTGTGGCTCAGATATAGGTTGATAACCAGTTTTCTGTACTTACCCGGGTTCTATACGTGCTATTGATCCACATAATGCATATATTGCATTATCTATCTGTTGACAATGTGTAGATGTGGTGTGTGCTTCTGGGTACTCTGTTTGAATAGCAATCAGTTTCGTCCTCAGTTCCCAAGACCTCCATAATGCATGAGGTGTGGGACTCTTCTAGTGGATCAGTGTATTTGTATGTGCATTGAAAATGTCGGATAGTCAAAGGACAGCTATCAAGAGCTTAAGCAGCACCAGAAAGGCAGAAATTTGGCAGGTAGCAGTAGTATTAGACATACAACTAGACATTTTAAGTTGCACAATGACTCAAACACATACATGCAAGGTATGTGCATCCATGTCCCCCACATTGATACACCTCCACACACAAGTAATCTCTTGAAGCAGGAGAAGCAGTAAGTGGGACAAATGACGTGCACAGTCACGTTTATTTCCCCTGGTCTCTGTGGCCAGCTAACCTTCCGTCTAGTGTCACTGACAGCTGGGACTGAAACCTCCATCAACTTCCCCCTTGTCTTCCAGTAATAATCTACGTCCTGCTCTGCCTTCTCTTCCACATCAACCCCCAACCAACCGTCCCTCTCTCTCTCTCCGAATTGCCACTCCACTCCACTCCTCTCCAGGGACACAAAAGGGCCTGCAGATGCTCCAATCGACTGCAATAAATTGTATGTAGTCAGTTAAGCTGCACGACTGCCAACTGGCAAAGCTGTGAACCTCTGCTTTGGGAGGGCTCTGAGGAAAAAAAAAAGGTTCTTCCAAATTTGATTCACCTTCAGCAGCTTGAAAGCTATGTCCAGGCCAGAGTAAATGATGAAAGAGTGTGGAAGGAAATGGGGGTATACACAGAGAGGGAGAGGGATGAAAGACACTGAGAGAAAAGGAGGGAGAGGAGCAGTGAGATGGAAAGGGAGGTTAGACAAAGTACAAGTAAACAAACAAGAGTCTGGGCTTTATTGAAACCTGTCATCTAGTTTCCAACATGCCATAAACTAAGGAAATGGTCTTGAGGGAAGAAAATTACAAAGTGTACTGAGTCTAAGAGCTTTGGTCAGAGTAATGTTCTTATGGGAATTCAATTTAAGGACCTTAACAACGTACTGAAATGCATGCAATCACTCTACAAATTGACGAGTGTTTTTTGTTATTATTCCAAAAACACACCCAGACATATACAGACACATTTATATAAGTATTAAACATAAATTCTAATAATATAAGCAATGGACAATCTATTAATTCAGTAATTAGAGCTTGACTGATGATACTAATATTTTTTAAATTTTTTAATATATAAAACCAAACCAAAAACCAAGTATCCATTCAATTTTGTTATTAAATAATTATGACCATAAAACTGAGTGGAACATTTCACACTTGGCTAAATAAACTTGTTTGTGTTCTCTGGTGGGCAGATTATGTAACACTGTTCCTAAATTACCTCAAACCGCATCTTGTTATATCTATTTTGATCTATTTTAAGATTTTTTTTTTTTTTGTGTGTAAACTGTCTGACTGCTGTGTTAAAAAAAAAAAAAAAAAAAAAAAAAAAATATATATATATATATATATATATATATATATATATATATATATATATATATATATATATATATCTATATAGCATTATTTATTCTGGAGCAAACGGGCCAAATAAAACCCCTGCAGCAGCCCCTGTATGCTTTCCTGTTGCAGATTTACTACATGCAGTGCACAAGCTGTTCCAGATACAGAGCTGAATCCTAAGGACTCCATACACATATCTCCAGAGACTGGGGAATATATGTCACTCAGCTCTGTGGGGATCGGCCTGTTTATTATTAGGCCTCTTTGGAAATGTTGTGCCCTATGCCAGGTTCCTTATACCCTGTCGCTGGCAGCATGAGGACCGTGTGAGACAGGAAATTGAAAACCACTTGTTGTTGGAGGGCTTTTTGGAGGAACTGAAGTAGGTGGATGATAGAGTGGGGTATGGACATATGGCTGAGTGGTGGAGGGATCATATTTCCTCCCCACTAAAGGTGTTTCAAAGAGAGGAGGAGAGGGGAGAGCAAGACAGACAAGGAGAGGATTGAGAAAGAGGGGGATTCAGAGGCAGGCTACTTTGGGATTCAGTCCCACTCTTCAAGGTCAGTACACTAGAAATCATTTAAAGCAACATATACCTCTCACCATTCCACCACAATCACATACTTTGTCAGTCCATTTTTGCTAGTTAATCATTTGATTGATTGGGTGCCCTTTCACCTGAATGCAAAATATGTCATATTTGTAAAACAGTACTCCCAAGGTTTTTGTTGGCAAGCTTTGAAGATTATATTCAAATCTGATTCCTTTATGGAGCCCTTCAACACCTATCTAGCACCTTAGAGGCCGATCCAACACCTGTTATGTTCACTAGACAGCTCCCTCGGCTGTATCTGTTTAGTGGTAATGATCTAAGCCATTCACACTCACCTGCAATGTTTTCCCACTTCTCTTATTTTTTTACCTTCTACCACATGCAAATAGATGCAACAGGAACTCCTCTGAGATTGAGATGGATGGATGGAGAGGGAATATAGGAAAGAGGGGGAGCTATAGGGAGATGTAAATGGAAGGATATTTATTTAAAGGAAAGATGGGTAGTGGGAGATGAAATTGAGAAAAAATAACATTAAAGAGAGGGAAAAAAGGGAATGGTTGGAGTAGATGAGGAGAGGGGTAAAAGAGGGGGCAGAGAAAGTAGCAGACGGAGGTCATTGCTGGTGCTGAAATCAGAGACTGGAAGTGAAGAGCTGTGAGAATAAAAGCAATTTGCATCACTGCTCCACTGAGCTTTCCAGTGCCTTTCATTTACCCCCCCCCCCCCCCCCCCCCCCCCCCCCGTACCCTCCCACACCCCCCAGCCCTTCCAGCAATCTCACCACACCATTCCACATCTCAAATGGAAAACTGCCTTCAAGGTTAGTGGGAAGAAAGAGATATATAACCAGGACTCACTATTTATCCATCCTCGTTCTGATCCCTTTCTCTTTCCTCTCTCCCTGTAGACTTACGCTTCCATTCTTCCATCACACTTCATCACTTCTCAGTATTTTTTTCACTGCTGCTCTCAGTCTGTCTGTCACTTTCTTGCAACTTTTCCTCTTTTATCAGAAACAACAGCGGTCATTAGTTCAAGTGTCCAATATGACATACGTATGTTTATGTTTAATTGAACAGGACCTCTAGTGGCCATGTAAATTATGACTGTAGTAGTGTGATATTGTTGCAGACTCACACAACCTCATAAGGAGAACACAACAAAGACATTGTATCATTTAGGTTAATATGATGCACATTAACGATTTTACACACAATTTACACACCCATCAGACATGGAGCAACCTTAGCATTCAGCTGGAGTCATGTTGTTGGCTACCTGCTGAATATAATTGGATTCTCATTCACTCAGTGATTCACTCTCTGTTTTTGGTCTCCACTCTACAAAGGGAAGTGTTTGCTGTTTTTAGCAGCTTAACATGATTCGCTATGTTAACCAACGGGATAGCTTTGCCTACTGTTTTTATTTGATAGGTAGGGCTGTTTTTAATGAAATCAGCTGCCTGCTGCGGTTGAAAACAGCACTTTGAGAACACAGAGAGAACAAAGTTTTAAAACCAAAGTTGCGAATTTTAAAACCAAAACACTGAGCTGAAAGACACTATCAAGTTCTGTGTAGAGCTAAGGGGAACTGTTGTTGGAGTTGTTATTGATACAAAAATATGGATTACAGCCACTGTAGCAAATCAGAAAATGCTTATGTTGTTGTGGAAGATAACTTCCGTGCAATAGCCCAAATTAGCATTTACAAGACAAAAAGGACAATTGTAACAACTTGTAGGAGGGCTTGTAACAGTCCAACACAATACGTCTAGTTCTCACTGTTCTCAGTCCATGATGAGATGTGTGGGGTTAGTGGACAGGGGAGCTTGGAGTATGAATGGGGTGCATGGGGTCGGGGTGGGCAGCTGCAGTATCTTTTTTTTTTTTTTTCCGATTTGATTTTCAAATGTTTTTTGTTCTTCCACAAGTTCACACTGATGAGACAGACACAGCTATATATTGTACAAGATCAGTTTATAGTGCAGACAAGTCAAGGCACAAATCATGTGATCATTTAAGGAGTGTAAGATGGTTACTTACAAACACTTTTTGCATTCATGAGTTTCCCTAACAGGCAAATCATATCAGATTGAAACTGTAATATCCATTGCACAAATTGCCAATATGAGATTTTACACAATTTGGCTGCCTGAACTGCTGACTGACCAAGCATATACTAGATACAGAACTGTCTGGAATCTTTGCCACTGTCTGAGAAATCTGCCCACACAGTGACTCTGGCTGTAAAATGTGCCCTTTCAGTAATGAAACAAAAAGGTTTGCAGGAGTTCGTTTGGGAACACAATAGATCGTGTGGGCTGGGCTTTGTTAAACATTATGTGTTTAGTTAAGAAACATAGAGCTCATAGTGTCGGTCCAGGAAAGAATAACAAAGTCATTTGTGGCACACAGATCAAGTGAACATCAGTTGAATCCTTGAGTTCCTCCAATTCAACTTCCTCCAATTCATGTGATAAAGAACTCTAAACTACTCTAACTGTTGTTGTTGTCCATTGTTGCATTGTGATATAAAATTCACCACTCGTCAGCTCAGTTTTTCCTGTTATTTGTTTGAGCTGTTTTCTTGTCTAATAATTGACCAAGTTGACCCAAACATTATCTCATAGTGACTTCCCACACGTGTATGGACTGAGGTGAAGTGGTCCTGTGGTCTAATGAGTCAAAATGTTAAATTCTATTTGGAAATCATGGATGCCACCTCCACAGGTCTAAAGAGGATGAGGCTATACACATGGTATGATGGGTAACCTGCACATTTGTGAAGGCACAATTAATGCTGAATGATATATACAGGTTTTGGTGCAACATATACTGCCAAGTACACAGAGCAATTTTCAGGGACGGCCTTGCTTGTTTCAGCAATACAGTGCCAAACCCCATTCTGCATGTATTCCAACAGCATGGCTCCATAGAGGAAGAGTGCTAAATTGGCCTGTCTGCAGTCCTGTCTTGTCACATATTGAAAAGTAAAATACAACAAAAGCAATAATGGAAAACCATTCCACTTTCAAGATTACTGCCAAATCTCATTAGTTCCCAGATGCTTATAAAGTGTTAAAAGAATAGCTGATACAGCAGAGTGGTAAACATGACCCTGTGTTGCTGGCACCGTTTTTCAAAAACAATACATTTCTCAGTTTCAACATTTAATAAGTCTGTGTATTATTTTCAGTTAAATATAGGGTTTCAGTGTTTTCTGCATCATCACATTTTGTTTTTATTTACATTTTACACAGTGTGCCAACTTTATTTTTGGGAACTAAACTTGTAAAGTCTTGAGGAAAGTTTGATCAGCCGTTATCAAAATACAGTAAGTTATTTAATCTTCAAAAAAGGAGCCAGAATCAGTCAGAAACAGTAAGAGTTCAACCCAAAAACCTTTGAATTTCAAGTTGTTCATTTATCATTCCACAAGCAACATTTTAACTAGTCAGTATACATATCAGTTTCAGACTTACATTCAGGTTTTCATATCATAAGGGATCCTGGTCACTACTATGTGAGTCTTGTCAACAGTTTGTTGCTTGGGGTAAAATTACTCAAGATGACGAGCAGGTCAGAGAATATATTTCAGATTGTAGGCTGTTCCATTTGCATCTCACTCTCTCAAATAGCTACAAGCTACTGAAGAGTGGTGATGCCTCTCTTAGTACAGTGGTGTACACCATTAGCGGGTCAGGTGAGGAGTCAGCACACAGAATAGAAATTATCTTACGTACCAGATTCTCCCCCGGCTGTGGACCGCACCCTTGCAGACTTTTGATGATGATGTAGCTGTTGCGCATGTGTCAGTGTGCTGAGCAGCAATGTTAACTGTACTGTTGTAGTTTTGTGTGTAAAAAAGTGAGTGAAGAAATGTTGTTATGTTACATTTATTATGTTCTTTAAAATTAAACACAGATAACACTTTCTACCACATCTTTAATGCATAATGAGGGCATTCATAGTGCATTCTGATGCATTCATAATGTGTCATGACTACACTGATAAACACACACAATGCTTGCTGATGCACTCTATCATAACAGTCATAAAACATTATACTGTAGATATGACCTATTATAAAATAAATGGATTTGCTTGACTAGTTATGAACTAGAGGTTAACTGATGGAGCTTATAACACATAATGACTACCTATATTATAATACACACACCTCAACAATCAACTATAGTAAAGACTCATAGTATGGTATAACAATCCATGCAGTTATCTTTGTCTATGTTTAGTAAAGTGAAGTACATACATGCATGTACATGTGTTTATGAGTGTAGTCATAAAGCATTATGACTCACTATGATTACCCCCATAATGCACTGTAGATGTGCTTTTCATACAAAGTGATGTCATGTCATTTTTGGTTCTAATTTTGGATTGAAAGGTTTTAGAACAAAAAATAACAAGAGTAGCAGATAGGGACATGACTGATCATTGGCAGTTTGATTGATTCATTGACTGTTTAACGAGCTCTGTAAGAGATGTATTTATCAGGAAATTTTCCAAATGAGAAACATTAATGCAGTAGAAACTGGATATTAGTTATTAGTTATAATGGATTCTCACATTCTGTAGTAGCTTTGAGTGTAAGGATATAATGATCACTTTATATTGTCCTCTGCTTGCCAGCTTGGCAGCACAGCATATTCTGCACTCATAAATCCAACATCATTCTTCCTGTATCGTTCTCTGTCTTCTTTCCTTCCTCTTCTCTCCTGCTCTCTCTTTCTCTCTCTAACATAGTTTATGTACTGATGTTCATTATGACTGTTGTTATGACAGCCTCCCTTGCACTTACATGCACACAGCCGTTGCAGTTATTCTGGTGATTTACAACCTCCCCCCTCCAATGGAGAGAGAATGAGAGAGGCACACTATAGCTGTCTTTGAGGAGAGCTTTATGTTCACAGTAAACTAGCCACAGTGGCAACTCCACAGAGCCCGACCCACAAAGCAAAGCAAAAGTAGATAGGTATTCAATAATAGGCTCTCGGGGATGGCAATGGAAATATTCACTCACTTAATAGTTATGCAACCATGCCACAATAGACCTTCTTAGCCACAGCTTTCTGTTTTTTTCACAGCTACTTAAGAGTACTTTGGATTTAAACAGTGGTGGGGAGGACTGTGTATATGACAGAATGGCTGCTTGGGCAGCAAGTGATGAAATACAGAAGATCATGACTTGTTATATTCTTGCTGTTTCATCATGCAAAGGACATGCTGCATATTGAAATATTGCATCACCAGTGCCAGGTGAGAATCACGGCTGCATTGCTTTCTTCTGTTCCTCACCTGTGGCTGTGATCCCTAAAGTGCAATAGAAAACACACACACGTGCACAAAATACATTTAAACACACAGGATATGATCATATTGTACATAGTGCATCATTTCTTAATGTCGTTGAGACAGATTCTAACAGGAAGAGATACTGTATGTTTGTGCATGCCCACAAGAAGGAGAGGGAGGTAAGTCTCCTTGATGTTTAATGCATCACAATAAACTCCTCCTTTGATGGAGTGCATTGATGAGTGCAGCGGATATAGTTTAGGAGATCTACATGGCAACAAGCATCTCTTTATTCAGCCACATGTGCGCAGCAGTGTAGGCTGTTACATAACCACCAACCAGGGATGAAGTGTTGATGAAGGCAGCACGTGCAGCTAAGCATCTGTTGGTGCAAATATGAAGCCACTCAGATTTCCAACCTTGACAGTTATTTGCTGTATTTTTTCTATCGTTCCTTAATCTTTTATTATCTCATAAAGCTTCTACACTCTCATTGAAATGTTCTCTTCAAACTAATATGAGTAAGGTGTAAAGTGTTTCTTTCATGTATAAAAACCCTGTTAATATAGATATTTCAACAATCAAATACAGTCTGCTGCAGGGGGCTGCCAAATTATAGTTTTAATCAATTTTAAAAGTGTTCATTCATTGATTTATTCATCCATTCATTCATTTGTTTATTTGTTTGTTTCTTCAATTTAATGGATTTTGGATTACAAACTTCCTTATTATGAATTGTAAATGTGGAAGCAGCTAAGCTATATATGGAAACAACTCTGGAAAAATAAAGTATTAAAACACAGATTTACTTATCATTCTATTTCCATTCTAAGTTGATTATAGTGATCAAGTTGCCACTATAATATTTATGTCTATTGAAAAACTCAGTTCTCAAACTCACAGTTGTCACCACCTCAAGCCAAATAAGGCACATACAACAATAACATGACAAAACCAATTTAAGTCAAACAAGTACTTCACTGGGAAAAGCTGCTCGTTTCCTTGACTACATCCAGTCAATATCCAAGCCTCCAGTTCCCAAGATGCTGTGGGATGTCAGATCTGTAGCCGACGGGCATATTCAAAAATGCATGTTCAGCCTCTTTGCCAGGGTAGATGTGACATTCATGACAAAAAGTTCCCTGAGACAGCAAGTTTATTTAACTTAGTTTTTCATGGATGATTGGTAGGCTTCTTACTTCAGTAAGCTACGTGAGTATTTGACTGCTGGCATGACTGTTTGCTCGTGTCCTAGATTTACTATCAGGGAATTTCTTCATAGAATAATAATAGGGAGTGTATCCTTGTTTGTACAGTCCCTGAATATAATCGCGATCAGTGCTCTGAAGGTTTTTGAGATCCCAGTGATTTTACTGACCTGTTTATTAGGAGGTATTGTGTGTAGGTTGTTGACACTGTGCACATATTTGTAAAGTATGGGCCAGAAATAATACAGGACCCCACTCATCAAAACACTGCTTTATAGTATGACTAGTGGTAAAAAGTCCACTGGGTACCTCTGAGTGTCCAAATAAAATATACAGAAGCTTGCCACTGTTGCATGAAGCTACACACATTTCTTCTTCAGCCCAGCTATGCCTATAATACATTCATGAAATGTCTGATGTTGCTGAAAAAGAGCTTATATAGTGCATATACTGTCTCCCTTTAAAAAAAGAAAAAAGGAAAAAGAAAAGAAACATGCATATTATGTCCAACACACTTTGATGTCTGTGTCTGCTATTTAAATCAGACATATACAGTCCCTCAAAGGCTACATCCTGTCTGTGCATGATTTGATGGGATAAGAGGGGATGGTCTACCATTCTAGTTCTGGGAGGACAAACAGAAGAAAATGGGTGAATATGTTATGCAAGTACAACATACTGAGCCCATTTCACAAACAATACTTAATCCCAGGGAGACAGCAACTGTCAAAGCAAATAGAGCATATAGGAGATATTTTGTAAAGCAGTTTTTTTATGTTGCTATTTTAATTTGAAACATAGTCTCTCTTACTCTTTTCTATGTATATCTTTATATATGAATGCCACATAGCCAGAAAAGACACATGCATATGCACCAACCTGAACCATCTGTCTGTCTTTCCCTCTCTGACACATGCACACTCTTTCACACTGTCTGTCTTCACCTCATGTTTCTATGAAAAGAAGTAATTCCCCGTTGCTTTGTACTGAGAGTTTTTCGGCCTGCACTGCTACTGTTCCATTTGCTTTTAAGTGAACTTCATCCAATATTGAAGCCTGCAGTGGAGAAGTATTACAGAGCAGCTGTGTAAAATGGTGACTTTTGGGGGTAACCCTCTCTTCTCTCTCACTGTTTTCTCTCAATCTTTTTATTTTATCCATCTCTCTCCCTCCCTCTCCTGGCCGCTTTCCTCCTACTTTATCTGTCTCCTTCTCCTGTGATCTTTCTGGCTCTTCCCCTCCCTTCCCCTCGCTGTCCTCCTATGCTCCCTCTCTATGCACTTTTAGGACTACACATTGACGATGTACTTCCAGCAGGCCTGGCGAGACAAGCGGCTGTCCTACTCTGAAATCCCCCTCAACCTGACCTTAGATAACCGGGTGGCTGACCAGCTCTGGGTCCCTGACACCTACTTCCTCAACGACAAGAAATCGTTTGTCCACGGTGTCACAGTGAAAAATAGAATGATCCGACTGCACCCGGATGGTACCGTTCTGTACGGTCTGAGGTGAGATTTTAATCTCTTAAAATGACATTTTTGACTACACAACAAGACCAAAGGGTTAGGTATTTGCATGTGCAAATAAACAGAAAAAAACAAAAACATAATTGCTCCCACATGCTGGACAAGTACAGCTCCAGATAATGATAGACCGTGCTTAACAAATTGTAGTCATTTCCACTTCATGTTGTCAAACACTTCACACTAAATCTTTTGTCAGTATAAGTTCTATTTTTAAAATCAAACCTGGGGGAAAAAAAAAATAGAAAAACCTAACTTCTACCAACTTTAATATAACAATGAGTCAATGATTGCTTCATTGGACTCAGTCAGTAATTAGCTCATTAGAGCCAGATGAAGAAAACAACTGATGTGAGGTGCAATACTGCCCCTGAGTGAAAATTATAATGTTGATGAAGTGACCTACTTGTGTCCTCATTTACAGGACTTGCGCACATCACCAACTAAAGGCTTCTGTAATGCAAAATTCAGCTCGTTTGCAAAGTGTCTGAACTATTGAAAACTGAATACTGAAAATGCGTTATATTGTTTTATTTTTGTGTTATTTTCTGCTACAACTTGATCAGTAACTGAACGAGAGCAATTTAGGTTACATTTTATAATTTTTGGCTTCGTGATTTTAGTCCTGCATTAACCAGTTGGAATGCATTAGTTTGTCAGATCCCTAGATGAATAACTTATCTCTATAAAACCAATCAAATTGTTACATTTTAAACTGTATTTGTATTCGTAAAAGTAACTTTTTCACTCACCATGTAGGTAGACCACACAGCCACATAGTTGCTTGCTGCACAAGGCCCACAGTCTTCGAACAACAACTCACGTTTCCTGCTAATGTTTCCATCTTTCTCTGCATATACATGCTACCTTTAATGATCAGACAAACAGCTAACAGATCACTTCTGGTATAATGTCAATTTGAAAGATAGATAGTTAATTTGTGGGTCAGCTGCAGCACATTAAATAGCTTAATAACATTTATGGAAATATCATTATGATCCGTTTGAATGTGGCTGTGATCCATACTTTTCAATACCGTTGTTAACAAAACACTGTCCATACACTGTCCTTGACTTGTGATCCACACAGATTCCATCACAAGTTTCTTTTTCTCTCCATTCCCCTGTCATTGCTCAGGTTGCCAGCTCTGTTGTCAATCATATGCATACACCGACAGATGCTGTACTTTTTTTTACCCCTCAAATACCCTTTTTCCTCCTTTCAATTATAAAAAGATACTAACAATGAATTGAACATTTTCACTAACTTTGATTTTAGTCAGACGTTGAATGGAATCTTGTAAGATGAATGAAGCATCCATTCATCTTAGTCATGCTTCCTACCAAAGAACAATTCAAGAGCATATGGTTGTAATTTGTACAATCTCCTCAGTCTTAGTGTGATAGATGAGTTTCTCAGACAATGACAGCTTTCAACATTCACTGAGTTTCTTGACACCTTAAAAACCCAACAGACTTGAGTTCTACTTTTATAAAACATCAGGTTGGATTTTCTTTGTAAACACAGTTGGAGAGGCTATTTCTGAATATTTCCCTAAGTTGAGACTGTAAGAAATAATGTGCAGTGACCCTGTCATTGTTGCGAAATAAACCCTGGGTGAAGAGGAAGACAGGGTGATGCAAGACCCAGCCATGGAGGCGGTGGAGGTGAATCATTCTGAAGGGGTATTTTTTAGCCAACAAAATGTTGATTTTATTGATTTAAAAATGATTTTATTGCTTCCTCTGCGGTCTTCCAGGGTCTATGATCCGTACTGTGTAGCTATGTTATTCATAGCAGTGGTCTGCCATTAAGAAATAACAGACTGTAGAATACAGTAAGTGACCAATCAGAATTGAGTATTCAACAAAGCCATGTAATAAGTTAATATGACATGTCCCATCTGTTTTCCAGTTGCCAGAAACAAAATCCCCATTGTGCAATATAAATTGATTGATCCATTCCACTGAGTTTCAACCTCTCAAAGTTAACATGATTACCGTGCACTTCTCACACCTCACTGATGTCTCATCAGTTCATTTTGCAAATAGGCCTCTGATGCCCAAACTCTATAAAAAGTTATTGAAAACCATAACATCTTAATAGCCATCATGGCATAACATTGGCACTGCTGTGGGAGAGTGAAATTAAATAGAGAGACAACAAGACAAAGAAGGAGAGAGAGAGAGCAGTGTTAAGGAGAGGATTAGAAAGAAACCTTGTCAGTATTGCTCTCTTTGGTCTTCTTCATCAATGTTGTCAGTCTTCATTACTCACCCACTGGCCTGTTACAGTGTTCAGCATGTTGTAATTTGCTCAGGGTTCTTGCATGAGGCTGCAATATGTCTCTTTTACTGCCTCTATGTCAACCAAAGAAACATCTCTGCCAAGGTTTGATGGAATTAATGCGCTGAAGTTGTGAACACTTCCATGGCAACAATAGAGTAAAAAGGAAGAGCAATCAGATTCCGAAGCACAGGAGAAAAGAAAGGAATGGCAGCAGAAAATACAGACAGCTTTTTCCCTTTTGCTTCAGTCTCACACAACAATCAGTCACATTTTACTTTTCATGGATCAAGTGCTAAATGCTTGAGTTAAAATAAGAGAATGATACTGAATATATGCCTGAATTTACCCACTCAAGGACTTTTCTGCCAAAGAAAAGGCACAGTTGCTGTTGTCTTGACCAGGTCTCAGCTGTTAGATCCTTATGGGGTTTTTTTGTAATGTGCTGTACAATGATGCCAGAACCTTCATGAGTGCAAAGTAAATATTTTTTAGAATTATTTTCTCTGTGCTCATTGAATTGTTTGATTACCTTCAGATTCCTTTGGTCAAAAAACAAACAAACACAAAAACATTGAACTGTCAAATCAGAGTTGAGTTTCAATGGTGTTGATGAAAAAACAAATCATCACACAACACATTCCTACACAGAAGCATCAAGACTACACACAGCATCAAGTGCTTCAGAGGTTTTGAAGTCACTTGATGATGCTGTTTTTTCTTTAATCTTTTGAGGTTTATTGCAGTGGGGAATAAAAACATCCTGAACATATTGTTCCAAGAATGTTGGCAGTCCCCCGGGACATCAATGTGGCATCTAGAACTTCTGCTACAATACAATTAATAATGGTGCTTGATCATTGCGTCAAAGCGCTTCCCTCTTGCATCACAGCCAATATGCTCATTTCCTGGGACAACAAAAAGGGACAAATTCATAGAAAAGACACATAAACAGGCAGCAGCAGATTGTGAGAGCCAGATTAATCTGAAATAGAACTCAAATTGTACAAATCATCAGGTCATTTGAGTGTAAACAAATAACCCACAGTATCAACCCAACCATTTAATCCAATATGCAAATAAAAGATCCATAATCACTTGAAATATGGGTTTGCACATTTCCAAAGTTATGACAGTAAGTAATATTACTTTGGTTGAAGTGGATTAGATTGAAACTGGGAAAAGAAACCCATCACCCTTGACACTCAATATCATGGAAGTAAGATGACCAGATTTTTGCAAATCCTAAATTGGGTCATGGGATCTTGCACGTCAGTGAGCTGACACAAATCCATGAAGCACACACAGATAAAGCATATTACTGTCCCCTGGACACCTAATACAAATTATGTAGCTATTTAATTTATTATGCCAATAAATTAGATTAGACTACATGAAACTTTAATGGTCCCTGAGTTTTTGCAGAAGCCAGTAGTAAAACCACAAACCAAAGGAAATTTAATATGAATGATAATTAGGGTTATGCATATTATAATTATTATACTATGACATCATATGGATACATATATGAATAAAGATATACATTATGAATGCGTTTTCAGTATCTTACCTCAAGCTGGTGTGTTCTTCTAAACATTAAAGGAATAGTTTGACATTTTGGGAAATAGTGTCCTACATTAAGAATGGAGCTAGGTCCAAGATTAGCCTGACTTCACATAAAGAATTGAAGTAGGGAGAAATAGCTAGCATGGCTCAGTCAAAAGTTCAAAAATATGTCTTACAGCACCTGTAGGTTGTTTAGTCACAAACAGAAATGTAAAAACGGCAATTTGGAAGAGTTATACTGTAGAGTCATCACTGTAAAGTTGCCAGGCAACCAGCGTAGATGACCAGATTAGGCAATTAGGCTGCCTGCAAGAAAAGCTAGTCTAATATGTGAAAATGTCCACTTTGCTGAAACAAAATCTAAATGTACATTATCAGAATTAGCAAACAGCAATGTTACTTGAGGATGAAACAACTTAGAAAAAAAATATTTATTTGATGATCAGACTCATTCAAGGTGAGTATGAGAAGAAAGAAGGTCTCTCTACAAGCACCTTATTGCTGCTGATAATCTTAATCTGTGAATCACAGTTAATAGCTCTTTTGTCACAAGTATATAATATTTTTAATAAGGAAATCCAGGCCACATTATCATTCTACACAAAGCGAGATGCATGGCAAAAAACGAGAATTTTCACATTGAGCCACCTTATTGGGAATGTAATTGGATGCAGCGAGTCCATCAGTGCTGATAATAGAGAAAGCCACACACATAGAATGTACAAACAGATGATGAATATTCACACACACACGCTTTACTGTATTTGCCAATGATGTGCCAATTCATCCCAGAGATTCATTATGGTGGCTAAGAGGCACACAGCACCAACCCTTTTTGTGGGCTGATATGCATTCATTTGCACACATCTGTTGACGTGTAAACTAGTGTTCTCTTTCTACATAATTTGTAACACCCCCACACTGATCTTCAAAACCATTTCAAGGGCACTGTGTAAAGAAACGACAACAAATAACAGAAATTGACTTCAGGAAGCAGTGCAAAAGCAAATGATAACAAACAACAAACGTGCCTTTTTGGATTTTTCAGCCACATCTGAAGGAGGGTCTTGCCTTTGTTCTTGATAGGGGTTATTTGCTGCAGGATAGGGCTGAAAATTCTCAGTTGAACCAACTGGTGTGGTTGTCACTGAGGATTAGTGAACACAGGCAGACTGCAAGATTAAAACACCTGGAGCCTTTCTGACAATTAAGCAGTGAAATTAGCATTCTTACATAATATCTGATTTTAACAATCAGGTTGACTAAACATTTACAGTAAATTACAAACATAATATTTTGTGATTTCTTTGTTGAATATGTAATTAGTGTCACATCATCCAATTCATTTGGTTCCCTGGGCATCCTACTCCCTGTGTTTCTGATGGGTTGTAGGTGGGAACCAGCTGACAATGGGGGATGAGTACTGTCTGAGTGCTGTAATTATCTTAAATATCAAATAATGTTACTCTGGCATGCAGCACATTTTGTGTCTCTCAGTGAAACTGGCGGAATATTGCAGGAAGTGGAAGAGAGGTGTTCAGATCCTTTATGGAAGTAAATGTGGCTGTACCACAATGTAAAACAATACTGCACTGATAGTAGAAGTCACAGGGGACTGATAGGATATGTGAGCTCTATTACCCAATAGGTTATCACATGTTTTGTTTGTAAAATATGAATCTAAAGTAACTATTAACTCTACTCAAGTTAATTACCACTATGTCAAAACTGTACTTAAGGCACATGTACATTTACCCTGAAGTCTACTGTATCACACTGATTAACACTTTAAGTGACTAGCTTACTACTAGTAGTATTATTACTACTAGATATACTGAATGTAGCCTTGTAGGCCAAATAGTACAAAAGATGTACAAACGAAAGTACAAAAGTAACTAATACTAATGATAATAATGTATCCATCCATCCAGTTTCCATAACCGTGTACCCATATCAGGGTTGCGGGAGGGCTGGAGCCATTCACAGCTGGCATTGGGCAAGAGGTGGGGTACACCCTGGACAAGTTGCCAGCTCATCACAGATATTGCATAATATTATATATTAAATTCCAATTGCTTTAGCCTGCTCAGCGAATTGCAGTAAATGGAAATATTCATATTCAAGTAATATACAAGTACCTCAACATTGTACGTAATGCAGGACTTGAGTAAATGTAGCTGGTTACCTCGCACCACTGGAAAAAGCAGATAAGTCGTCTCATTGGACACTATAGAGTAGGATGAGGATCAATTGATAGTAATAATAAAGTAATTAAACATCCAGTAAGTATAGTTTTTATTCAAGTAAAAAGGTGAATTTTGTATTAGGTACTTGAGTAAATATACTTTGTTACTTTCCGCCAGGCATGTCTGTTCTGAATATGTGACCAACATTCAACACATTTACTTGGCCTGTATCCCAGTGACGGCAGGAAACCCTTAAGGCTACTTGGCCCTGATTTGACCTCACAAGTTTGATCCATCCAGGAACAGAGTCTTCGAGCACAGTCTGGTAAATATGGAGGGCCACTGCAGGTGATGCAACATATGGGGCTCAGTTGGTGCGGTTGGCAGTGTCCTCAGGCAGTAACCAAGCAACCAAGTACTATAAGACTAAGCGAGAAATGCGGCTTTGCATCATTTAATGGATGGGACAAGCAGGACAGTATGTGTGGGTAAATGTACAGCCAGACAGCTGCAAACACAGTCAGGCACTTAAAACACACACATCCACAAACAGACAGACAGTGATGAAACAAACATGCACAGGAGTCCAAATGCACACATGTAACCCCACACAAACATGCATCACCTTTCCCTTTCCCACACAGACTCTGCCAGAGGCTCTTGCTCTCAGTTCTACCCCAGTGACTCCATCTTGACACAGAGATCAGAAAGTTGCCAGGAAGTAACCAGCAATTTACTCCTTGGTTAAACACTTGGAAGCCACAGAGCCTCATCACCAGCAGCAAATCCATCAGAAAGAAATAAATGCTGACAAAGACAGGGGACAAGAAAGAAAGAGAAAGGGGATGGGGGTACATCTAAACCTAAGTTCAAACAATCCTCTTGTCTCATTCTGGGGGGTGGAAACTCCTGAGGTGTGTAATATGAAACAGCATGTTTATGCTACAACTCTTCCATTTAAACTTGTTTATTGCTATTTAACGCTCCTGTTATCAAAGTGCTCTCACTGTCTCACCTGATATCCTCTGTCCTCAAATTTTCTCTCATTTCCTCGCCTTTCATTATTTCTCTCCTGCAGTCTTTCACCTTGCTGCTGTCCCTTCATGTGAATATTGAGAGAGCCACAGCTCAGCAAACATAAACGATTTGTCAGAGATCATGGTCAAAGTTTGTTTAAATGCATTTGCTTTTAATGACCAATATAATTATTATTTTTCCTCTTTAGGAACAGGACATTTAATTAAGGACCTTGTGTAGCGTTTGCAACCCACTTTTGCTTGTGTTAAGCAGTTCTAAAAGCCATCTTGCAAACACAAGATAGTGACAGAACTCAAGATTACCAAAGAAATGCAATGGGTGTGGAAGACTTGCTCCTGAAACTGTTTTAAGTACAAGTTTAGGACTCATAGTGCACTGCTTATGTGTCAGCACACTTGAGTTATGAGGCACAGTATCCAATTAGTTTTAGTCACTTTTTTTTGTGCTCTTTTTTGGAGCTCTGACCATGTCCATAGATATGGAGGAGGCCCATCCTTAGGGTGAGGAGATAATATACAGTACAGTAGTTTTCGGTTTTCCTTGATTTGGGTTTGACCTCAAACTAAATATAATAAATATACCACATGGACTGTTTGGAAATGGGTAGGTGTGGTCCCACCTGTTCACCATATGGTGCCTGTGGTGAGCTCAGGGCTGAGACACAGACAAAGATGATTTACAGACAGAGTGGGATGCATCTATATAGAGACATGTCACCAGAACAGCTCAGGAAAAGTATTGTTGTATTGCTGCATCATTATTTCAAAAGCTTACAGATGACTAATATCTCATGCAATGTTTTGTAGTGTTGTCCAATATGCAATTGCACAAATCTTGGATGGCTTGGATTTTAAACATACTTAGATTAGGAGATGCAAAAAGATTGGCAGTGCAGGGGCTGTTGGTCTGCATAATGGAACAGTGAGATAGAAAGAGCAAAGAGAGAGCTAAAGAGAGAGAGAGTGCCGCACAGAGACACACGAGGGTGATTATCTCTGCTGTGTAACACAGAGGATTGGACTCAAGATGAGCTTCTCCTCTGGCACAAATTTATCTATGTTGTCAGGTGTGCCTAGACGATTACCCACCATGCTGTGTTGCTCTATGGCAACTCCCTCAGTGGGAGTCAAGTTCTCACACAAGACCAGAGCCAAGGAAGGAATGGCAGCCTATTACTCACAGCCTCGTCCTTATGTTCCCTTCACAAAGTCTGATGGACAACATAACCTTATCTATTGACTCATGGTTGGCTGCTGTTATTATCCTTTATTATCCATCCCTGTCTATTTGTTTTGAACATGATTGGAAGGCTAAATGCTATTATGCTGACATATATACACAATATATGATAGGGGCAGTAAAGGCTGCTGTTTGAAACTATTATAAAAGCGTTTACCATGCTAGAACATTTCTGTTTGAGTAGTAGATCAGATTTATGGAAAATAATTCTATAAATAATCCATATTTAAATTGCTTTATTTCATTTGCAATTCACTTCTTACCATACATGTACTGTATCTGGTCTAAAGACTAGGATTTCAAGTAGAATTGGAAAGAATTTCCTTTGTCAAAAAAAAAATCACAGTTATGTGTTTTAAGCAGCTCGTTAAATAAAGACAGCATTTTCAAATAATTCAGATAATAATGAAAAGATATCTATGAGTTTGACATTTTGATGAACTTTGACTTTTTCTGCTCATGTAGACAGAAAATGTAAGTTTGAGGTCAACTAATGAAACAGAAATAAATACTTAATACTGAGAAAATAATTAAACATTGAGTTTCTTCCATTCTAAAGAACTAAAAACAGTCTGATTCTCTGTCATCACTGATTGTACTGAAATCGAGTTTACTGTATTACCAGCTTGTGACACGTTTCTGTCAAAATTTGATTCTTCTTGAGGGAAAGTCAAATATTTAAACCTCTGGTATCAGTTTATGCTCCACTGTCCCTTTACCTCAAAGCTCTTGTATCTGTCTATAGAATCACCCCTGAGGCCATCCCAGTTGAAATGGAGATAATAATCTACAGCCTTATTGATCTCTCTCTCTTTTTTTTTTTTTTTTTTTTTTTTTCTCAGCATGTTCTATAAGGTTAGGTAGTGTTCATGTGATTTACTATTGCCATTTAAAGCACTTCCTTAGATTGTTTTTAAACTTGTTCACTAAATGATAACTCTGAGACATTTTGTTCATTAACAGCATTGGGATTAAATATCTACCCATGTGTTAGATGCCTTTTCCATTGGCCCCATGATATACACAATTCAAACAGCACCCTTGATTTAGGCAGCATTCAGACATTTGCTGGCTTATTCATGTGTGTGATTGATAATAAATTCTCTGATTGCTACAGTCATTAAACTTCATTGGTATCTTGAGGTACAGAAGGAAGATAATTTCATTATTTTGAAGAATTGACATGTCACTATTTCCTTTGTTCCTAAGGAGTTCTACCAGCATCTCATATGCTCTTTCCTCTCAAGTGACATTTAAGGTGTTAAGAACTTGAAACATAAAAATCTCCTTGATTCTAAGTAGAGACAGACATAAAATAACCTCCCACAATGTCGTATATTCTTGTTTATTCATACAACTTTTCACACTCGCAAAGCAAAGCACTGTCAAATCAACAGGAAGATGGACAGCTGTGCCAAAACTTTACACACGAAAAACCTCACTTAAATAAAGCTTTATGACATGCATTTTCTGTTTCTAATTATACATTACCATACAGCTATGGAAATAAATTTAATTCTGCAATGTGAAATATGTAATTTCCTCTTCCTCTGCTTCTGCTTTTTATTTCTGTAGTCATATTAGTAGTGGTAGTATTAATACAATCAAGACTCTTGATTTGTAATGATTTGGGGATGTCATCAGGTTGTAAAACACACATACACACATTTCATCCCACATATTCCATGATGATATGCAGTAGTCAGAGCATAAGCACTACTGCTCTTATCTCTGCCCTATTGCTGCAACCGCTGTCCCACAGAGTTTGAATCCTGCAGTGATTCACATCTCAGATGAGCCCTGACAGAGGACCCATAGGATTATCCAAACAAAACTGGGACATAAGGATTAGCTTTGGCCCTGTAATCCCCAATAGAGTTCCCACTACTGATGTTACCACCTACAAGCCCTCAAAGGCTCCTGCTTTTACCTGTAGATGTTTTGAAGATTTAAAATCTTTGTTTAGAGGGACTAATGGTTATGTGGAAAACAAATGGTCATCAGAATTATAAGAGGCTTTAAGGTTTGGACCCAAATATCTCAAAATCTCAAATATCAACAATCCAGTGGCGGTGTACTTTCCGATTTACAGGCTAACATCTGCTGGAGAAGCAGATAAACTGGAGTTTACTGTGACTCTCCTCCTAAAAACAACATCCAATATGCTGTCTATCATGTTCTGCCACAGTTTTATGAATTGAACATATTGATTTGTCTTGTGTTTCCAGGATCACTACCACCGCTGCTTGTATGATGGACCTGAGAAGGTATCCACTGGATGAGCAAAACTGCACACTTGAGATAGAGAGTTGTGAGTAATTCCTTATTTTTTTATTCCTGAATTATTCTCTTCTACCATTTATTGATATTTTGATTTGTTTTTCTCAGAACTGTAAATCTCTATGTGTCTGTACCTTTATACACTGGTGTAGCCTCAGCAGCTTCTGTCAGCTGTGATAACTGGGTCTCCGCTAGGCATCAACTTATTGTACTCTACTGTGGTACAAGGATTTACCCAGAATTTTAATATTTTCAACATAATCCTTCGCATTCAATCTACTGTATTTCCCATGGTAAATGTAGAACAAAAATGTGTGAGAATTTAGGTAAAAAGAGCTTTTGTAAATTTTAAAACGTTAGCTTTTGATCCATTTCATCACAGTTAGGTGTGGATGATTGATTTTTAACACCTACAGCATAGGACTGATTTGTGTATACTCTATGTATACTCTGTCCCCGGTGCTGGAGTGATAAAGGAGACCTATTGCTAATGCTGTCCAAAGCTCAATGCTGCAGCTTAGTTTCAAATGACAACAATTTATGAGCAGTACACCATAAGGGGTGTCCTAGGGGTGCTGTGGCACCTCTAAACCACCTACCACTTAACTACAGCCTACTGGGATATCTGTTTTAACATTTCCTAGGACCTTTGTTGTATTTCCATCCATCTCTTTCAGTTTTTCCACACTCAGCTTTTTTATCTATTTGATTATAGGAAATTCAATGTGTTTGCAAACCAAGATGATTAAACCTGCAGAAGCTTAAACGTAATTGGATAACTTTAAATGCATCTGAATAGTTGTCATACAGAGATAGGGCTAAAGGGTGTTACAGTCTATTGTTCATGTGAGCTGGAAGGCTTACAGCTAATGCTGGTGTACAGTACAAAGGGAAATAGAGCATAAGGACCAAAGGTCTAAGGTTTTGAGTGAATTGAAGATTGCAAAATACAGTTAAACAGTTAAGTTGAGTAGAAACCTGATACTACGAGCAATGTGCTTGAAGTAAGAATACCTGCTTTTAGAATTCCCACATGCCATTCTTGTTATAGGGATGTTATCTCCGTTCCTCCATGATCACCTTCTCCAATATTTTTCTCTCCAACTGGAGCCTGGAACTTTCTGTATGTATGCAAAGCGAACGGTGCACACAACTCCATATACAGTAGGCACATTACAAAATGTGCTCTAGCTAGTTACAGGCCATTTGTCCAGAAGCCTGCTGATTTCTGAGAGAGTGTGGATACAAGAATGCATGAAAGCTTTACTGTACAATAATCAGCTAATGGACTAAAATGTATTTTACTTGGTGCATGACGTGCACATAAAGCTCCAACTGTATTAAATTTTGCATCATATTCTATAAGTCCAATGAAAACATCCATCCATCCATCCATTATCTGTAACCGCTTATCCTCATCAGGGTCACGGTGGAGCTGGAGCCTATCCCAGCTGACTTTGGGCGAGAGGCGGGGTACAAGTTGCCAGCTTATCACAGGGCACATAGAGACAAACAACCATTCACACTCACATTCACACCTACGGCCAATTTAGAGTCGCCAATTAACCTGTTAAGCGCATGTCTTTGGTCTGTGGGAGGAAGCCGGAGGACCCAGAGAGAACATGCAAACTCCACACAGAAAGGCCCCAGCTGAGGTTCGAACCAGGAACCTTCTTGCTGAGTTCCTCTATGATCACCTTCTCCAATATTTTTACCCAGCACTACACCACCGGCACCACCATGCCGTTTGATTATATTCAATTTTAATAGTGAAAAAGAGACTATGTAGGACCCTGGTAGGATCAAGTAGGTTCAATAGAAATGTCTAAAGAAAAATATAAAAAGAAAGAAAATGAAATCTGACAGAGAAGGAATTGAAATCAAGCTGTGGAAGATTAGTGTGAAGAAGATGATGTCCAGTGGGATGAGAACCATTACTCTGTGCAAGCTGTTGGTGGTTGAAGGGAACCAGGAGGGGACAAACCAATTACACTTGTTTTTTATAACAGGTTTGACAAGGTGACCGCAGACCAGCTACCCAGGCTTTCCATTCTCCTTTACAGATGACTGTATAGTTGGCATCACGGCTCCTTATCAGATCTAAACTGTCAAATGATGATACATCACTGCCCTTTTTCTCTACCCAGACTGTCAATTCAATCCACTTCACAGCATGGACTTTGTGCAACAGTGAGTATGTTAAAAGTGAGCAGTTGTCCAGGGGCGGGGGTTCTCCCGTTCGTTTTTAACCCCCAAGTATACCTGAAATTAGTGACCACTGTCCCTTATGACCTGCTCACATTACGTGATTGTACAGGATTGGACTAGGAACAAAATTTAGGCCCTAGAAATTCTCATCTGGACCAGTCCCATTTTTCCCAAACATACACACTTATCAGGCTATTTATAACGTAGAGGCTAAGCGATAGATATCAAGTTGGTAACAGAGAGGATCTTCAAGCAACTCTCAACCTGGGCCATGCACCCAAGTGGTCTTAAGGTGAGGGATCAACATTATTAGCCAAGATACATGTGACTGTCACATAGCTGTCGTTAAAGAACCATGGACATAACATTGTCACTACATGAGCTAGCACTAGCAGCAGTCATCTTCGACAGTGGCCACTTCTTCTTACCTCAGCCCTAAACTGGAATCAGCCCGCTGTACATTTGTCCACACTCTTTCCTTCTCCTCTTCATTTATCACAGGATTTTGCATTATTTTTAAAATAATAAATGTGCTGACAAAACATTTTGCAGCCTCAGCCAAGATGTCTTTTTTTTTTTTACCTTTTTCATTCCACCTTTAACTTTTTGGTTCTTTATCCATTACATTTTTATTTACAGTTCAAGCTCCGCTCTTTCTGTCTTGATTTCCTTTGATTACTTCCCGCTTGACCTCTGACATTACATGGATGAACAGATCCACTTGAAGAGGTGATGGGAGGTCACTGCAGATAGCCCAATTCTGACAATTCTGGAACCGTGTAACCTCCAATCAGATGGGCTGTTCCAACATAAACTGGGCCACAGCCGGCAGGTCAAATGCTTTTTTTAAACATTTTTTTCCCCACATTGCTGTTGCTGGCCTTGCGGCCCATTAGGTGGGTCGCCCCATCTGGCATTTGCCAGAATTGCCAGATTGCCAGTCCGAGCCCAGGCCTGTGACGTAGTGCTCCTTTGGTCTAAAATAGGACTGTCAACACAGATTGGCAAATGACTTCAGTATACATTTTGTTCGACTATATGGAGATGCCTCTAGTGATAATGAGTTTCCTTGTCATCCCTGGAGATTCAGATACTTTAATCCTTTTGGTTTTAAGTGGCATGGTGACAGTGTCAGGAATTCCTGGATAATAGGTAAACTCACAGATACAGATAAGAGGTTTTCCTAAATCCAAAAAAGGATATATGGAAGAGCACAAATTATATTTTGAAGCCTCTGGAAATGTGGCTTGAAATACTAAAAATGCATATACAATAACAAAGTTGAGTGTCTGGTTTCAACCAAACCAGAGTTGGTGATTGTTGGAACAGTGGAAAGACTAACCAGATGGTTTAGGTGAGTTTTATGTTGTATTCTCTACTCTTTACTTTTCTGACTTTATTTTTAACTCACAGTGATGAATGAACGTGGCCACAGCGATGTTAACTCCATAAGAGAGACAGTGCAATGGCAATCAACCATTTTGTTGTTTGATCACCTTGCAAACATACAATTAAAGTAAGACAGAAATATGATACCCTAAACCATCATTCGTTTTAGCATTTTATGTTTCAAATGTGTCTACTCATGCAATGCATTTCTCACATTTTATTCATCAGAACAAAGTCCTACTCTGTTACAATTTTTGAAAGAAAACAAAGAATCGTTTTCAGTTTCTCACATTTAGAGACATAACTGCTGCACTTAAGATCACAGTGGGAGAAATTAGAAAAGTATTGAAACAGTACTGTTCTCCTGCCATCATTGAGAGGATGACCTTCATGCTGACACTACTATACACAAGACTGCTCGCTTGTCATCTATAGTTTCTCTGTCATAATCACACCTAATTGGGAATCTGGTATGCATCTGGTAAGATGATAGAGCTTCTGACTGCAAATGTTACCTCATACTGTGCAGTGTCCATTTAAATTACTCGTTTGAACACAGTTCAGGGGAATGATGGTAGGCAAATAGGCAAGTGAGGGGGAGACAGAGAGGGACATTTACTGTGAACAAATGCCTCACAACACAGCTAGTCATCAGCACCCAAAGCACACATCCTTCTCTTTTAATTTGTTGACAGGCTTTTTCCCACCAACTTTAAAAAAACACTGGCTGGGGAGTAGTAACCGTAGCTTTTGTGTGTGTGTATACATAGATGTGTGGGTTTATGTGTGTGTGCAGTATATTTGTGCACATTGCAGGCACTTGAAAATGCGATGTGCCCAGCAGATGAAAATTTGAAAACACAACACAAACACACCTTCCCTGTTTTGTTTCATCTGAGTGCTGCGAGTTAAGGGGCTCACTGCACAGCAGTATGAGTGGCACCCCTTCTGGTATGGACTGTATTAGATCTAGTGTTGCCTTCAGTGACTCCACTCATTGGGTTGGATGGTTGATTTTTATGCAGCTGTGATCTTCTTCTGAGTGATCTCTTGGTGTGTTTGTTTTTTTCTCTCTGTTTCTCTTTGTCTTGACCCCTCCCTTCTCTGTTTTCATACATTTGCCAGCGTTATAATTTCTCTTTTCCATCTGTTGGCTTGTTTCCAAAGAGTTTGATTGCTCCAGTGTCTCCTAATATCCCCGGTATTGAGTCACTGAGTGATGAATCTAATTTAATACGCTTTGGCAGGCCGAATATGATATAAGAACTTTCATTTACGGATCAGGCTTTCATCCCTTTATGCTGACCTTTTCTAATTATTTTTGGCAAAAGTTAAATTGCTGATCCTGGTTTAATTACCAACTTTTAATCACGCAATAACAAGCTGTTTCAGTATGGTGGTTGCTGTGTCAGCATGGTTATATTGTGCAGAGGGATGGAGCCAACATATTGTTTTCACTTCTACAATAAAGTTTATGCATCTGTTGTAATTATCAAGTTAGCATACACAACAAGAGTATTAATCACTTTGAAATTCCTCATTTCCCAACTTACACAGTCGTGTCACTTGTTGAATAAAAAGTAAGAAATACCCCTAAGCTTCTTAGGCCACACTGGGTATTCCAGCTGTACTGAACCTGGAACAAACAGCATCACAAGTATCCATTTACTGGCAGTCTTTGCATTTTTATTCTGTTTTCTGTCTTGACACCAGGACTTCATACAGCGACAAGGATCATGTGCTATGCTTATCATTTGTAGTATTGCTGAAATGAATGGGAAGTTCACACAGGGAAAATAGAACAGCTCATGCTTATAGTGGTGAAGATGGAGAAATGTAAATGATTCATTCTGAATAGCCAAGGTACTTTTTCCCACCCTGCCTGTGATTATTGGTTCAGTGGATTCACTGAATTGCTCACCCATATTTTGGAATGCAAGAAGAAAGAAAGAAAGAAAGAAAGAAAGAAAGAAAGAAAGAAAGAAAGAAAGAAAAAGAAAAAAGAAAAATTCATAAACATTGCCACACCACTGGCTTATTTTAATAACTAATCTTAACCAAATAATGTCCTCAATACAATGGTTTTGGTTCTGCTTTGCAGTAGTGGAGTCGAAATGTTTGAAAATTGAATAAAAATAACCTAAGCTGATAAAAAAAAATAAAAAAATAAAGATAAAAATACAACAAAAACTGCTCAGCAAGCTGCCACCTGCTCCCCCACTAGTGACAGGATTTTATCTTCTCAGCCTCACTTAACTGGAACCCACCACCTGCTCAGGTAACCAGAGGGATTTCTCAGTCACTACTGTCATCAGAGTTTACCTGTAGGTATGCACTCACCTGTGGGAGTGCACCAACTTTAACAAAAAGTAATTTACTGCAAAACAATTTTATGCCTCCTCCCACAACTTAAAGGGGCCCTGAGGAGTTTTCTTGTACAACAAACAAAAAACTGTTATATTTAAGTTAAACAAATATGGCAAAATGCCTTTTCTTCCTCATAAAATCTTTCCAAACCTGATTATTTTTCATTATTTAAAATTCAGCTTTATTTCCATAGATACGTATTGCTTGCAGCTTTCCTCTTCCACATTTCTTGTTATCAGTAGACCTGTAGATGTGCATATGTGTAAAGTGCCCTCATGCATGAGACGAACAAAATGGGCAACCACTCATGGAGAAACAGCTCCAGACACTTCTATGTACACTGTCTACACTATGTACTTACTAGCATAGCATGCTAATGTCGTGTTAATTACTGCTTACTGCCAAATTGAACTGGGTAGAGCTTCAGGACCACCATTTCACTGGAAAAATGTAAATATAAAACATATGTACATCTTTCATTTTTAAATTGTGGTATTCCCTGCAACAGCTTCAGCTTCAGCAGCTTCTTCTGTCGCCATTGTCACCATGCTGGTGGCCTTTCTGCTATGTAGCCAAAATTGTGACCACTGAGAGTGAGAAGTCCAGAATTTTACACCGAACTTCATGACGGTTATGAGTGACTGCATTTGCCATAATTGACAGTGTGAATGCACTTATCTACTCAAAATAGCAAGTTTAAGTATGGAAGTACGTGAATTGAGACACAGCACACAGGGAACCTTTGAACAGCGCTAATGATACAAACCTGATTTCATTAACTCTAATTGAGCAGATGATCTACACCAATGTCACACAGAGACCAAACAGAAAAACAATATGCAACACTACACTAAAGGTGCCCCCTTCAACAAATCATAACAGTGTGTAATAAGATCCATGGTATGAATTTATGTTTCAAGATATGTGAGTTAGAGCTTTAACAAAGGAAAGATAATGTAAAACCATTGTGTGCTTGATTCTGAAAGACAAAGTCTACTTCTAGTTACAGAAAATCTCATTGGGTTCTCCTTATTCCCAGTTTATCACCCAGGCAGAGCTTTGAGACAGTATGTTGACTGCACATAACTCAACTCTTTGTTGGCTTATCTATACACATAGCCATAACTAAGATAGATATCAGTGCTAAAAATTATTACACTCTGGATATGAATACATTGTATTATAGAAGGTGCAGAAAAGATTTCTTGTTCTTCAGACCCTTCTGTTATCTGCAATGCTGCTACTGCTCCAAGGACTTCATCATTTTACCATACCACCTTAACTTCACGTTCCGCAGTATTAATAAGGGTTTGGTTTATGACCTAGCAAACCAAGTCCTGTCACCCTGCATTTGTTTTGTTATTTGCTCAGCACCTCTACTGTATAATGCATGTGTAATCCAGGACTTCAACACAATGTAGTAGGCAACACACGATTTTACCTCAGTGCAAGGAAATACCATTCCTTGAATTATTTAGAAGGGTTAAACCCCAGATGTTCTGGGTCTCTGTTACAGTAATGTACTTTACTATGTACAGTATATACAGTAGTGCATAGTAGCTCTACCTTCACATGAGTCTGATTGTAGTAAAAGATGTAATATTGACTTCACAAGTAGAGCAGCTGTGCACATTTTCAATAAATCATAACAGGACTAGGGTCACTCAGCCGTTAAATGATGAATATTACACAGAAACACTTTTTGCCCTGACTAGCTGCTTTAGCTTTAGCATAGGAGTGACTGTAGATAGCTCTTAAAGAAACAGCGAAATTGGGAATTGAAGTAAAGCTGCTTTCAATAAAGGGAAGTCAAAGAAATGAAGACAAACTTGCAGTCCCCCGATACATTCACATCCTCGCACATGCACGCTCAAACAGATGAAGACATCCCTGTTTATTTCTATATACACTGAGAGAAGCGTTAAAGGCACATTAGTGTGTTATTTCGAATAGTTGCACTGCACTCACAATGAAACTATCATTTCATTACAGCATCTCTACCAAGTAATAGTTATATTTTCTGCACCAGCGAGCCACATCATATGGACAGAGCCACTTTCACTGTCTCTCTCTCTCTTGCTATCTGTGCCTATCAGACCCCATTTTTAGAAACTGCACACATCCTCTGTGTTGTGGATGGTTTCTATGCATGAGCCTGCATGGCTTATTTATTTATCTTATCTTTAGATGTTCTGTCCCTGTCCAGGCATGCAGTCAGCTGCAGCTTGCTGTGCACTGCAAATGTTTGAAGACATTTTTAATTGGACACCAGGAATAACTTTAAAGTTGCTTTGAACTGCATGGAATCAAAAATTCATCAGAGACATGTTTAAAGAGTGGAGTAGCCCTCTGAGCTCACAGGGGAGAGTGAGAGGCAGTTGTTCAGGGGGTTTGATTTGATGTGCCCATTTGTGTGTGTGTGTGTGTGTGTGTGTGTGTGTGTGTGTGTGTGTGTTATTATATTATAATACATGTGTTTACTTATGCACTACAAATTAATTACTTTATACAATTCTTCCTGTGAACTGTGGAAACAACCAAGTTTCCTAAACCATGCATTATAAACCCTACATGTCTGGTTAGGTTAAATGGACAACATGTATCATACATTTCAGCACTTACATACATTCTCCTTGACTGTTGACTGTGTTATTCCTGGACTAATCTAAAAGTGTGTTTGGTGTTGCAGTATTCAAAAGTTTCAGTTTTATTATTCATGATGGATAAATCAGGTCTCTTTTGACATCTTTTGATTTTAAAGTTCTGTTCTCATCAGGGTTTATAAACACTGTAATCACAAAAAGCCATCTGTTCTCATTATAGATGTGAAGAAATCAGATAAAAAAGGATTTTTGTGATTGCTGTCAGTGCTTCATGACCTTTAGAGTGTATGTCATAACGACAATAGGGTTTATTATATTACATTAGAAACTGTGCGCTCTTTTCAAAGTTTCATTACAGGTATGTGATGTTTCATAGCACCATTCAGAAGTTTTTTAAAAAAAACATTATTATTCATGATTATGTTTTGCCCTGAGCAATATCAAAGCTAGTGTTTTATCTCCCTCGAAAATCCTTCTTTGCCCATTAAAACAAATCAACTGAGACATTATTTCATAAGCTTGATAAAAAGGCCTAGAGTCAGATTTGGTCAGGGAGATATGCCAGAGTCCCAGTTAAATAGCTTTAGTATTGTATTGCTATCTCCTCTGATGCTATCGTGAAATATTTCATTTATTTTTGGTCTGCCAACGCTCCCAGACTTTGGAATCCATGGGAGAAGCCTTTGTGCTAGCGTAAAATGCATATTGTCACACCCATATTTTTTCATTTTTTGTACTGAAGGGATGAATTTGCATCTCATGCCACCGAGGAATCAAGGACCTAATTTCCTCTTTTCATAGTTAATAGACATACTGTACTTCCTCTTGTCTGTGATATATTGCAGCTCATGTCTTCTTTCCTCTTTCATTTTTCATTCTCATTTCACTCCTTTCAGTTAATTTCATGCAGGATGGGAATCAGGACACTCTATCTGTGCCAAACAGTGATGTAATAACTTTAGTATGAAAGCGAAGTGATGCAAAATTGCAAAGTCAGCCTCAGTGATGTCGAAACAATGGCATTAAGTGAATTGGGTAGCTGGACAATCAAGAATATAAGACCTGGATCCAAAAAATGACTCTGATATGTGCTTGGTTTGCACAAAAACATTCACTTTTCTCACTGTCAGTGTAGTTGTTGTGTGTTGGCAGTTGCTTATGACATAAATAATATTTTTTAACTTGTGTTAGCCACCCCTGAAGAGACTTGGATGTGCATTACAACCCATGATACATACGTGCTGGATGGAACTGACAATTTTGCTGTTGAATGCTATCCTTGTTTCTCCTTAGGTGCCATTAAAATCAAAAGAATTTATCCTGTTGGGATCAAGAACGTGGCTAGCAATCTTCTCGTTAGATCTGAAGAAGTTGACATTTTGGCCTGAGGTGGTACAAAGAGAAAGCTCATGGAATGTGCTAAATGGAAAAGGTTCATCCTCAAGGGAGAGAGATTGTTGTACATTTAATGGGAATGTCCTTTGCATTTTGTTATATCCTGTCTACAAGTGGAAATTTGACCATGGTGATGGAACAAGATCTGGTGGTCACCAATCCAATGAGCTTTCACTCTCTCACTGAACCAAACTTTAAATTTTGAATTTCAAATAGAGGAGGTTCTTCAGTCACGGTTTGATCACTTATGAAATGTATCCAAAATTAAGTTATTCCTGTCTGCCCCTGACCTGACCTCCCTTTACTTCATCCCATCTTGACTAATATAATTTCCTTATACTCTGCACATAGTAGAGAAGCACTCAATCGTCTGCAGTTGGTTCAAAATGCAGTTGCCAGGCTTTTTACTGTAACTGAGAGAAGAGAATATATTAATTTCATTTGACCATCCTTCCTTTGGCTACTTATTGCCTTTGGAATACATTGTGAGATTTTATCGATTGTGTCTTGTGCGAGGTGATGATGATGATGATGTGATATGACTACACGAACTACACTGTACATGAAAGTTTTGTTAATATATTCTTTATGAGAGGAAAAACAAGGCAGTATACTGTTTTATAATGCTGTGAGCACCCAGCTCCACTTTCGTCAAGAGTCACAAGAGTGTGAGGGTGTTGAAAGCAGCCACTGAACGGTCTGCGTTAATAATTCAGAGCAACTAAATAGGTCACACAAGTATTAATTAAGCAGAGCAGGGTACGGGGGAGGAAGAAGAAGAGGGAAGGCTGAGTGAAAGATAGATGGATATATAAGAGTAGTTATGACAGAGAAATAAGCGAGAGGAGAGAAGGAGATGAGTGTAATCGAATGGAAAAAATGGTGGGAGAAAGGGAGATAAAAAAATAACAAGTTAGAGTGGGGAAGGAAAGGAGACAAGACCAGAGGAGGAAGGAGGTTGGTCTTACAGTAATGTATGAAGTAATCGATGAAACAGCGTAGGTGTTCCCTCAGAATTGTTCTCTTAAACATCCCCATCATGACTGCCATGCTACACACACACACACACATACTGTACATACTCACGCAAATCCAACATTAATTCACATTCTGGCTTCTAAATCTCCCCATAATCAACATTCAACAGAGTGGTCACACACACTAATGCAAAAATAAGAGAGCAACCTTCACGCATGCAATCAAATGACTCGCTCACACAGACTCATCTAACATGCATTTAAATCCCCCTTGCAGCAAACATGTAGTTGTAACAACTGTTGCAAGCATCGCAAATGATTATTATGTCGCATGCTGAGTTACTAAAAACATTCCCGAGTGTTGTTTAATCTTGACATTACCTAAAATGCAGTGTACTACACATGCACGGGAAAGCTTGATCAGTTTCATGTTGTAGGACTGCAATACTCAGTTTTTTGTCTTCAATTAGCAAAATGTATTACAAGTCTTGGCTTTCTGCCTCTCATTTGAGCAAGTTCACACTCTGATCTCTAATCTAGTGCTACTAGTTTGCTATTAGCTTGAACATGCTGAAATTGGAAAACAATAATGCTATTTGTGTTTTAGAACAATGGTTTATTATTGTGATGATTTCTGCTGCGATGCAGGCCTCAAAACAACTTCAATACAATTGAAAGAGGCATTCAAAAAAACGTGCATACAGGTTCACATTGTGGTTATACATGCCCTTTTTTTTATTGTTTACTATTATATCTATTACTTTGCAAATTGCTGTTTCACATACTTTTAGCTTGGCTTTAGTTGTGAGCCACCAAGAAGCGCTCTAACCCCAGCTGTCTCATGTCTGTCTTTTTCTCCTCAACTCCTTCCTCTCCTCTCCCTATGACCAATACTCTGATGCCCTGAAGTCAGCAGACATGACAACTGCACTAGAGCAGACAGTAGGCAGTGGATTATGCAAGAGCCAAGTTTCATGGTCTAATGAAGATTTTCTACTTTTCTTCTTGCAACATGACTTGTCTTAAGCTATAACTACAGAGTACCATGTTACTCAATCATTTATTGCTCCTGCCCACTGGCCGATTTGCCGTCCATGTCTCCACTGATTTGGCAAAAAATGAGAGCAAAAGAGCGTGTAGATTTGGTTCAAATTAATATTCATGGACTTGCTTCTTGTCCTTTGCAGATTTTATTGGGTTTTAGTGATGAAAATGGATGCCAACCCTGGTTATTTAATCATTCTTGCTCGTGGTGTTTAATAATTGAGTTGCTCATGGGACAAAACATAATAAAGTTGACTCATATATATATTTATTCCCATATATAAGGGGTTCCCTCAGCTACTATGTTGAATGTTAGATGTTCTGCTTGATTTCATAATTTATAGTTTTAACAGTCTTTTTCATAATTGAGTTTTTGTCTGGAATACAAGACGTCAGCATGCGGCTTGCTCATGGGCACATCAGAAGATGAGGTAGAGGTGCATTTGAACATTGCAAATAACTAATGCAGAGTTGCTCAGTGGCCCACTGTAGACTGTGATTGTACTGGGCAGCTGAATTGTGAACTGTATTAGCCCATATCACACAGTTATGAATAAATCTATTGAAAAATTCACTACCCAACATTTCTCCTGAGTGTTTTCAAGGTTATATCCAGTTGAACTATCACAATTGAGCGGTCAAGAAGAGTCACGAGCACACCAAGTAGATACTTGAATATGAAATAATAATAATAATAATAATAATAGTAATAATAATAGGCTGCTGGTACTGGTATTTTTCAAAGCACAAAAAAGATTTTGAACCACCCACATCAACTGAATAATAATGGCATGAGTGTCATGCCAAATTCACTGAGTATCATTCACTTTCACCAGTCTAGTCCAATGTAGCCAGTGCATTTTCCCCTTAATATATAAGATACAAGTAGTATTAGAAAACAAGCAATTATATTCAGACTGTAAATGCACACAATTTAAATCTGATATAAGAGTCATCCTTTCCTTGTGGATAACCTCATATTTTTAGAGTAAAGACTTACTGTGTCTGCCGTCAGCATAATGTAAAATGGTGACAAATACGTGCCAAGTGATTAATTAACAGGACTGCACGGGATCCAGATGGGACATGATTATGAACATATATCCAGGCCGTTAACAATCCACAGTAATTCCTGTTCTCTGTACCCTATCTCAGATGGTTATACTACAGATGACATTGAGTTCTACTGGCGAGGAGGAGACAATGCCGTGACGGGGGTGGACAAGATTGAACTGCCCCAGTTCTCCATTGTGGATCACAAACTCATCTCCAAGAATGTCGTATTCTCCACAGGTAATGATTATAATGGCATAAAAGAGATCAAGTTAGACTTTTAGGGTTACTTCACTTCATTATCATTGTGAAGCAGCAAAGAAGACACTATGGCAATCCAGAAATAGTGACTAATTTCACTGTTCATTCACTTAATATGAAAATAGTATAAGTATATAGTATATGTTTTGCACATGTGCAAACTACAAACCGCATGAAATACTGTCCTGGGAGACTGAAGACACCATGACTTATTTAACAGCAACAAACCCAAAGAATGGTGTCTGATACGATGAAATATTCATCTTCTGTATTTTCATATTCATGAATTTGTCATGCAAGCAAGCGAATGTAAGCGGGACAGTGGTTCCTGAGTACTGTATTGAATGAGAGCAGATTGTGAATGCAATAAGAGCGTAGAGACTCAGCCAATGAGAGCAATCCTTATGTCTGTGGGGGTCACACATTTCACACAACCCTATTAATAACATAATACTTCCTGATGAATGCACGTTTGTATGCATGTGTTTGTGTGTGTTTGTTATCCATTAACATGCATGCAAGTAAGTCTACCTGCTGTCCCTGCAGCATGCCTGATTTTATTGCTTATACAGGGATACAGTAGACAGGGGATTCCCTTTTAACGTGTTGTCTATTGCGATGAAGGAAAGACCGACCTGGGAGTCTGTCAGAAATCCAAGCATCAGCACAAATGCCTGGGCATTTATCCAATACAAGTGTCACGTTTCACTCCATGGATGGGCAATGTCATTGTTGTCCTTATGAATAATATATATCCACTGTTGCATCTCTGTCCCATAATTCTCTACCCAAGCTGTTTCCTCACACCATAAAGAAATAATTCCGCTCATTGGCGGCTCACGCTCACATTAGCTAACTGGAATAGTAGATCTAAGTGGTGAAATGCCACTAAGAGTTGCAGCTGGTGGATTGTTGGTGCTTTCTTTAAGACTTAATCTTCTTCCTACCATTGCCCCTCTTCTGTTTCTGCATGACTTTCCAATGAACAGTATATTGGAGTTTGTCCTACCTCTTCTTGTGGTGCCTCCCCTCATCGAGTTGTAATGCGGCTCAAACCAAAATACAGCCAATTCCCTAAGGACAAAAATATGTGTGCTGATACAATTTGCCCTTACCAAACCCTGCTGTGGGCTTATTTCAAAGAGAGCAGAGATAAGCAAAAAAAAAAAGAAAAAAAGAGGACCCTTAACAGACAGACCATCAAACCTCTTGCGCAGGCAGTGGAGAAGGTAATACTGGAGAGTGCTGATGCTTCAGTTCAGTGGAGACAACAAATATGACTTTCTTTTCTGAGTTTTCTGCAATGAAAAACCCAGGAAGACTACACTCAGGATGGGCCTGAGAAGAAGATTAGAAAGAATGGAAGATGGAAGACCTGCTAAAGGAGTATAACCTTCATTTCAGGATAACCTCACAATTTATCGTATCACTTTTCATAAAACAATCACAAATACATAAAATTGTAGACTGTAGTGCTCTAACAGTTAGCTTATTAATGGATTTGTCAATCCACAGAAAATTAATCAACAACTAATTAGTCATTAATTAAGTCAACACCAGAAACTGCCATTTCTACACCTCCCCTACCAATTTTGTTTTAACCACCAAAGCCGCTTACTCACGCTAAATAAGTAAGATTAAGACTTAAAGTTAACCAAAGCTTTACAATACTTTTAAATTTTTAAACTTTTAAAAAACTTTTTCTTTTTTTTTTCTTTTTTTTCGGCATGAAGACTTCTTGTCTGAACTTGCTGAGGTCTGAGGACATCTCAAATGTAGCGTTACCTCTAAAGCAGCATAATCAGAAAACACAGTCCTGGATACCTGGCAGCTGTGGCAAATATTGTGGAAATACATCACCTAATACTGCTCCTGTTTGCTTTTTTTTACCTTCCCCTGTCCCGTCTGTGCAGGTGCTTACCCTCGTCTGTCCCTGAGTTTTAAGCTGAAGAGAAACATTGGGTACTTCATTCTGCAGACATACATGCCGTCTATACTTATCACCATCCTCTCCTGGGTCTCCTTCTGGATCAACTATGACGCCTCTGCTGCCAGAGTGGCTCTAGGTGAGGCCAGCAGTACAAATATAGACAGATAGGCGGGACACATTGGAACAGGTGGGACACATAGAAGAAGATTGCACTGGCACTGAAATAGACTGACCAGGGAAATCCAAGAGAAAGCAATTCATAGACCTCCACCACCCCTCCCACAACCACCACCCCCAAATTCACTTCATAACTTCCACATCATTCACATGAAGGGCAAACAGAGACAGGGAACATGGAGGGTGACAAGGTAAAAAACATGTCTCACATGAAGTCATTCACGAAAATGTATTTCCTTAATGTTGAATATTAGTTTGTACAAGACCAGCTTGAGCTGTGTTCTGTATATAATGCAATGTCTTAGCTGCAAAAAAATCTGGTGAGTAGGTCTAACTTTTCCTACAATATTCATCACCACAGATGCACTTTTTAGAGCTGTGAAGACCGTGACTTCCATTAAGGAATCCTATTCATACTGTAAAATTTAAAAAAATTAAATTAATTACTGTCTTGTGTGACTTTATTAATGCTAAACATGATTGCAAAGAAGGCAAAGTAGCACTGTGCTGATACACAACTTCACTATGTTTCACTTCTACACTCTTCTTTTACAATCACTGTGGGTGTTAACAAGGTCAAGTATCCATCCCATTGCTGTGTTCCTTAGATGTATCATGAAGTGATTTGTTTCCACTCTGATTCAAGAGCCTCTGTGCTTTTCTGGAAGTCACAATTTCCCCCTGTCATCCTCAATTATGTAAACCCCCATGTAGCCTGTAAGGTTTGTATTGAGCTTCTAGCACATTCTGTGTTTATCGGAAGCTGCCTGCCTTCTTTTTACCCCGCTCCATCCACCCAGCTTCATCCATCCTTCTACCCATCCCTCGCTTTAGTCGACAAGGCAATTTCGCTGATTGACGACTGAGCTGCATTTAGTGATCCAGGGGGAAGGCATGCAAGGGATTTAATGAAAAAAAAAGAAGAAGAAAAAAAAAAAAAAGGTAATGCTCTATAATGGAGGCGGGACACCAGAGTTGGGAAATGTTCGGTCACCCCCCAATCTACACTGTATTCAGGATCCACTTTTCTCTGACCTGGTTTCAGGCATTAAAATGGACTTGTAATGGCTGAATCACATGGCCACTGTGCTGCAGAAATCCTTTGTTGTTGTTGTTAAGCTCTTGCAGCAACAGCTTGGGAAAATTGCCTGAATCCTATTTTGAGCGGTAGTCACCTGACAGCTTTGTGACAGCTGTATAATAATTTAGTAATTGTTTACTGAGACACTCAATAGAAATTGCCTTAAAAAATCATGCCGTATGGGCTTTCAACTTACAATATACAGGTGTGCGGGGGATGATTCATGGCTCGCGCTATAGGAGCTGAGAATACAATTAATTAATCACGCATGGAAAATCATATTGAAGCTTTGGAATCGGGCCTCTCATGCCATCCATAATTCCTCCATATAGATAATACTGTAAGCACACTACATCCAAGAGCCAGTGCTTTGCTAAAACGACAAAAATATGAAATTAAATTCCTGCTAGCAAGAGCTAGTTAGTGCATCACTCATAGTGAGCACAAACTCAACCCATTGATATGCACAGTCAATCTGACAGTAACTATCCCCACAGCATATTGGACGAGGCTTTTGAAAACTGTCTACAACTTTTCTCAGTAGGTGTTCTCCGCTAATGAACCAAGACCAAGGTTGACATTTGAATTTTAAATCGCTGCGCCGCTTCAGGTGCACGTCTTTTTTGTTCGTCTCCCCAAGCAAAGTTTGTAGTCATCGGGGTAAGCTCTTCGGTTTTATTGATCCTGACAGGCTTAATGAAGCACAGACATGGTATCAAGTTGATCACAAAGATGTCTTGCTGTTAGAAGGATTAAAACTGTCGCACATTCAGTCAGAAAAATAAAGTAAGCGGGGGATTTAGGTGACGGTTGCTATTGATTAATAAAAAGAAAAATGCAATAAGTCAATTTGTGGTTATTAGTGGTATAATTTTAACTAGTATGTAGTTTATAAAGCAAACTTTTAATTTTAACAATCTTCACACCATTTCTGTCATGTAATGAATATTCTCTTTCTCCACCAGGCATTACTACGGTGCTCACCATGACTACCATTAACACCCACTTGAGAGAAACCCTCCCAAAAATCCCTTATGTCAAAGCCATAGACATGTACCTCATGGGCTGCTTCGTCTTTGTCTTCTTGGCTTTGTTGGAATATGCACTAGTAAACTACATCTTCTTTGGCCGGGGCCCGCAGCGTCAGAAAAAGGCAGCTGAGAAGACAGCTACAGCCAACAATGAAAAGATGAGGATGGATCCAAACAAGGTAAGAATAGCTTAGCTTGCCTCTGAAGTTTTCCCCAAATACAGAATATTTGTAAGCATAAATGCAAGCATAGTCTAGATATGCTCAAATGGTCAAGTGAAAGTAGCTTTCTTTGCTCACGAAATCAAATATTTCCTTTACTTTGCAATGCAATTGTAATTAAATTATTCATAAAGCTGTCTAAGGAGCTCAGAATAATTACATACAAAGAAAAGAACTGTCATCACTTCAAATGGAGGGTTGACCTAAAGTTCCCTGCCTCTACTGTGCCAAATAAAGCCAGGCTAATAAGCTTGTAGTGTGTACTATGTAGCCAGCTGAAACAGAGGGTAGTAGGGTCTCTGAGCCACTTGGCTCTTTGTCTTTAAAGAGTTGCATTCACTTTCCCATTTTGTGCTCCCAGCTGACATGAACCAAATGCTTACAAGCAGAGATGCAAAATGGCCACCACAGCATGGCTGCACATGAGCATGCTGATATCAGTTAGATACAAAACACTGTCTAGAATTGAAAATGGCTGCATTTATATCCAGTGAAATGAGGGGAAGGAAGGAGAAAAGTAAAACTAGACTAGACTAGGCATTTTTCAAGAGAGATACTATTCTGTTTGCTTGCAGTGGCTGGTGGGAAATGTTGTTGGCCGAGATGATACTCTGTATGCAAGAATGAAACAAAGGGATCTTGATGGTCATGACACGATGTGGGAACCGATCTTCGTGGATGACGCAGCAATTGGGCTTGGCGATCAAAAGAATAAGGTACCATAAAACTTATTTTAAAAATGTCAAACTGGATTAAACTGCTACTTTACATTTACAGAATAAACTACTACAAATTTAATTTAAAGCAGTGTTATTGATATTTTTAGCCAACTGGGAACAGCAGAACAATATATTAACATAACATTAACATAATTATCACATTACAAAGTTGATATTGAAATACGCGACCAAACATTTGCCTGTTTAGCCATCCAGCAGACATGGAATAACATTTGTTTGGAGTTTTTGGCTACCTGATGAATCACCAACTCCGCTTCCAAACGCTCCATTCACTGGCTAGTCACTAACTTTGTTTGTCTGCCAAAACAATGAGCTAAAGGATGGTCATAGGTAATGATAATCCTTTGTGGGTTCATGACTAGGAGAAATCCTTTTTACACAAATCACATGAATCATTTCACCCATACTTAATTTATATATTCTGAAGAGTATGTTCCTTTTGAAAAACTGTTCATTTTTATTAATTTTGGTAAATTGTGATTTATTAGAGAAACAAACTTGATTCTTTTCCTTGGGCAGATGGACCCACATGAAAACATCCTTTTGGGCACCTTGGATATCAAGAATGACATGGGCGTTTCAGAGCTGGCTCTGGGTCTCAATGACCCACGAAATACCATGCTGACATATGACAGCTCAACTCTGCAGTACCGCAAAGCAGGACTGGCTAGGCACAACTTTGGCCGAAACACACTGGAGTGCCACATGACTCAAAAGAAGAGCCGACTACGGAGGCGTGCTTCACAGCTAAAGATCACCATTCCAAATTTGACTGATGTAAACTCTATTGACAAATGGTCGAGGATGATCTTCCCAACTGTCTTTTCTTTCTTCAACATTGTTTACTGGCTTTACTATGTCAATTAAAAGAGAAAGGACATCAGTGAGGGCAAGAACAAACAGCAAACTATGTTGCTCATTTCTTGTTTGTATCTGGTTTATTTCATTTTTTATGTGATCTTGTAACACTGGACTGAATTACTATATTCAGGACTGGATCCATCATATCTTGGAATACCACATTTGCTGGCTAACACGTGAAAACCTTATAAAAGAGAGATTACACACATATAAGGTGCCTGTTCCTGAGTAATTGTTTAAAATTTTACATATTTTGTGAATTCTGTATCTTAACATTTTTTAAACATTTGTTTGCATATTTTTTTATGTTTTTTTTTTATGTTAGATTTACAGCATATATAATTCATTGCCAAAATACCGTATCAGTTAGATCTAAATTGACATGTTGATATATTTAAATGGCCGTTTACTTTCGCTGAAAAAGTGCTGAAGCAAGTTCAGGTCAACAGGGTTTTTTTATGATTCATTATGTCAAAAGAAACAAAATTTATTGTTACAAGAATTAATTTCATACTAATATTATAAGGGCCTGAAGTTCACAATTTACATTATCATGTAATGTGAAAGAAATTTCAGATAAACTTTTTCTACTTTAATATATTGGGAGAACTCTATAATTTATTTCTGAGTATTTCTCAGTTCATAAACCATTTTAATGTTTAGGTGGCATTAAGTAATATTAACTAAGATCATTCCAAAACCTCCAGGTGTTAACTCAGATTGCACTCAAGAAGCCTGATGAAGGTCACATTAGTGTAATTTAAAGAAGCATAAAACTAATACAGCCACTTTTGATTGTCATTATCCAGTGTCATGTCCAGTGACAAACTGTTCAAAGAGAGTAAAGAACAAAAAGAGTGAGAGAGAGATATGTAAGAAAGAAAATATCAAACATATGTCTTTGGCCAAATTGGCTTTACTTATGTCTCATTGTAATTACTATATTGGAAATACTGGATTTTACCCCAAAGTACAAATACATAGTAGGGATGTCTTTGGGGAGGACTGCATCTGAAGGAAGTAGTTTAGTCTTTAAGCAACCATATATGTAAATATCACCTGTATAGCATTTATTATACGGATTATATGAGCTACAAAATTCCCTTTTCAGCTCTCTATTCTATTTCTTGGATACATATTTACAGTACTGATAAAAAATAAAAAATGTTCACAACTGCTGAAAAGGCACTTTATTAGCTATGATAACTATTTCATGGTTCAACAGGAACACATATGACAACACTAAAAGGACTTCATTGGTCTATTGAAAGGCCAGAATGCATAAAAAGCACAAATGCACACAAATCAACAAATATCAGCTTCTGAAACCATTGTATTAAGATTTTTTTTTTTTTAATGGAAATTTATTTTTCTTGCCAGTGAGTTACTGTATATTGTCTGCCTCCAGCCAGATTACTATAATAGGTTTAAAACGTCTTAATCATGTATTGTTTCCAGATTGAAAAATGGGTTGATGATCATAAAGGACATAGCCGTAAAAATCAAAAATGAACTTATTACAGATACTTACAGATCATTTACTAATGATGCTGTGCTTTTGACTGTATGTACACAAAAAGTAGATTTTATAAAAGATTTTGCACACAAGTTCTTAAAAGCCATAGAGGCTGTACCGTAGTTCTTCTAATACCTGGTGCTCATGGGGGCTGTCTTAATAGCAACTTTATGAATTTGACTAAGATCACACTTTATGTTGCAGTTACACCAAGGTGAAAATCTAAAAATACAACTAGGGCTGCAATACACAAGCATGTCATATCCCCTTTCCTATAGATTTGCCACACTGTCAGTATGAATGAACTCTGGTGTTATGGCCTCCTCTTCTCTGCACACACAAAATACCAAATCATCCATCAAAGAGTGAAATGCAAACTTGCAAAGAAAAGGTAACTCCAACTATTTTTCAGAAATCACACTGAAATGATAATTACTAACAGGAGCCTTTGTCTCATAAGCATTTTTACCTAAAATAACAGATCTTATTCAAAGGGATCATTTCTTCTGGTACACTGTTCATTTTGATTGTGGATGTGTGAGTGAACACTTGAACATTAATATTCTAATTGTTTACTTGAAATGTAGCCACATACAGTTATGTCTCACTGCATGCTCTGTATAGTAGTAACTCCTTGATATTCTGTTTTTACTCACTTTCTCCTTCCTCACTGAATTGTTTCATTTCATTTGTGCTTTTTGTGTTTAATTCACCTCACAAATGAGCATACACACCATAAGTCTGTAATCCATTTATTAAGAGTATGTCTGACTGCTGTTGCAAATATTGATGATGATATTAAAAATATTTACATTTTTCTATAAAGCATTTATGCAACAGTTACGACTGTTGAAGAATGACACAATGATGCATTTTGTCAAGCACTGCCCAACAACTGAAATGTAAACTTTGAACATTGTGCATAGTTCTTACTTACAATGAAGTCCAGTTCAGTTTGAACAATGGTCTTTCACCTCACTGGTGTTTACATCATACCCATCAAAATGAATCCATTTCACGTGGTTTTGGTCTTGGTATTGAAAACTGCACATTATAAGTAAAATGTTTTGGGGTTTTTTGATAGTTCTGGTGATTATGTCGACAAAATTGTCAACAAAATTATCATCTTTCTTGTTTTTTAATATACCTTTTTCTCAAACAAATTGCTTTATTTTGTAAGTGTAAAAACATCCAGTGAAGGGATCCAGGTGGATAGAGTTCTGCTAGAAAACTTAGTATTGGCATTGTAAATTGTTCTATTGATGATCATGAGTTGAACTCAAATTATCAGAGATCATGTCCAGAAAAACATATTTAAATAAGTATGTATATAACAGATAGTATATTATTAATCAGCAATTGGAGCATATTATTCCTGTAAATAAACACCTATGAGCTTTCAATAGAAAGGAAAAATGGACATTTAAAATATCATTTATACTGTAATGTTGAGAGAATGCAAAGGCTGATGTGAAACAATGTAAATAATCTAATTTACAATGTCACTTGATCACTTTTTGTTTGTTTTTGTTTGTTTCTGTCGAAGCACATTTCTTTGGTTTTGCCAAAATGTAACACGTATTCATGAATGTAGTTGATATTACTTTGCAGCATGTATTTGCTGTAATGTGTCAGCAAATGTTTCTTTTTCTTGTTCCAATGATCAGTTCAATACAGCTAAATGTACACCAATTTTTCAAACACACACACGTACACACACATACAAGGGGTCATGTGATAACAGGGCGAGTGATGCCTTTGTATCAGCCCAAAAGTCAACCATCTCAGGTCAGCACAATTTACACTACTAACAACACTACAACCACAAACTACAACTTCAAACCCAAGAATTGTACCTTAGTGAGCTTGTTTTAGCTCAAATATGTTTGCTTTCTCTTTTAACATATTACACTATACAGTACATGTTTACAGTACAAACAATATGACACATTTTCTTCAGCATGGGCAGAATCTAAACACCTAAAATATTTGAAGTCATTAAGGTACTAAATCCACCTCAGCCATAGATAAGTCTCAACCTACCCAATATAACAGATTTTCTTATTCTTCAGAATAATACTGTATGTGGTATGATATGGTGTGTTTGAGTGTGAGAGTGTGTAATGGATGTATGTCGGCCAGTGATGTGTTTCCAAAGCACACCAGCAACTGGCAAGAAAGGTCTGCTTCATAAGTTCTACACTTTGAATATGTGTTTGTACTTCACAGCGCTTTTCTGTTTCATATATTTTTATACTTATATACTCCTGTGTAAAAAAAAACAACAAAACAGCTGCAAACACTGTTGTTTGGCAAAACCATGTATGTATGTCCAATTTTGGCAATTTTCACATTTATACTATACAGAATGATTACAATGTCCTCTAGGGAGTCTGAAAACTCGATGACATGTATGCTGACAAAATGCATTCAACAGCCCTTGTAAAACGTATGAAAAAAAACATGGTTGGACATGGTTTGAAAATGGCTTTTTTCTTCATTCTTGGAACGTTAAGGGGTTTTGGAAATGTAAGGTTTTCATCAGAAAGCAGTCTTTGGAGAAAAAGGACAGACTGACATCCAAAAAGCCTAAATGACACATCTCGGTGACAGTGTATGTTTGCACACACTCACAGAAAAAGCCTTAGCCTCCTGCTGCCCTGGACTTCACTCTAAGGAGCATCAATCCCTCTTACCCTCTCAACACCCTCCACCTTGAAAAATCCTTGTATGTGCCACTCACGAGAACATTCCCAGAAACCCAGAGCTGTACCCCTAAGCCCTGTAAAGTGTCTGTCTTTACTATGAAAAACCTATGGAAATGAATACATTGTCAATAAATATTGTATACAGTTCTAAATCTGTGAGTGTTTATTTTTGCACTAAATTGGAAGAAAGAGATAAATGAGACTAAAGGTCATGTTTGATGGATGGGATGGGACCAAGTCCCTTGCTAAAATTTGGTTCATGCGGGCTTGTGAGAATATTTCTATCTCTCTTCACCAAAAAAAAAACAACAAAACAAAACAGTGAAACCTGTCATACACAGACCCATGTTAACAACTAATGTTTCAAATCTTACATAACGCAGTTAATCAGGTTCAATTCAAAGTCTTATCTGACACTTACTAGTCATTCATTTGTACAACTGGTATTGACACTATGACACGTAAATCATAACAGACCCTATTGAGGACTCGATTCTCTCTCTTCCTTTTTTTCACATAAATGTGTACAAGCTTTTGACTACGCTTGTAATTTGTCTCTCTCCTTGAACTGTCCCCCGGAAAAATCCTCCATTATCCACGGTGATTATGTCATGAAATTACGAGCAACCCACTGTTACAACAAGTAATGTGGTAGTAGATAGTGTCTTTAGCAACTTAAAAAATATCTATGCACTTATTTGGAAAAGTCAGCATGACCCAGGCTATCTTCCCTCCCCGACACCTTTGTTTCTCTGTCTCCGGCAGTGAGAGACGGCTAAGTCCCACTGTTATCTGAAGGTGATTATGTGATGTGGTGTGCACAAAACACTTGAACTCACAACGTCTTCATCACTTTCCACTATGTGTGGTGGGCCTCCATAAGATTGTAAACCCAGGGACGCTTCGCCAGTGAAGCTATTTTTAGATTTACAGTGGAAGCATAGGGAGAAACCCGCAAGAAAAATCAAGTTAATGATGTATATTTCTGGTTCCGGTGATTGATGACAACTTAAACTATCTACAATACAAATCTGAGTACTTTATTTTCTGTATTTTAATACACTGGGAATAATTTTCAAATTATGGTGCTCCCAGGCATTATAATGAAACTTACAAAAGGGCACCCTGGAGTGCTATGGGGTCCAGAGGGTTACTGACATGTGGAAAAAAGTGCAATATGGTACCAGATCACATTCTGGTATACTCGGTTGAAACTGATAGCAAAAGTTTGCTCAGTTTTCAAACAGCTTTATTCCAAAGCTCAGTAGCTCCGGTACAAGGTCACTTTTACACTTGCTGGCAGTGTACATTTTCCAAACCACTGCTCATGCATTTGCATTTCAATTTCAAGGCACCACAGAGATCAGTAATACACATTAAAACGTCAAGGAAAATAATGCTTATCAGGAGTTGAGAGATGCTTCTGCTATATCAGCGAATAGGATTTAGTGCCATCTAGTGGTGTAGTTGCTCATTGCAACTGCATTGCCTCACCCTCTGCTTCATGCTAGGAAAGAAGTTTATACTATACTATAGAAACAGGGCTGTTCAACATGACCACCTTCATGGAAGAAAACCAATGGCATCTGTAGACTTAGGTAACAAAAAATATTCAAATTTTCAGGTGATTATTGACTAATGAATACATAGTTATGTCCCCTTAATCTTTACCACTGGACCTTTAAGTATTAGATTAGATTATACTTTATTTATCCCACAATGGCCAAATTTACTTGTTACAGCAGCAGAAAAAGTGTAATATACACTACAGAATTAAAGTAGAAAGGGCAAAAACAACTGGACCATCAACCCACTTAAACATATTGCAGGGAGAGGTAAACACAAGGTTAACCATACACTATTTCAAGATGAAAAGCTTCTTGTGCTAAAACTACAGGTGGTCGAGCCATCATCTCTCCTAGTCCTGTGGACATGATCAAAGATTCCCAGTGTGACAAGTGGGAGCGCTGTAACACCATCAATTGTGACTGCTTTGGTCCCCAAAAGTGCCATGTGTGAACAGGATTTTGGGCATGCCCAGAGTATGCCTGGTTCAAAGAAGCTCTTAATGACAAAATGCGGTTTCTGGAAGACAGCTGTCACAAGAAACTGCTGATATAAAGTGGCATCATATTACTGCACACTCTAAAATAGAGCAGGCTTTTAGGCTTCTAAAGAAATTATGCCAGCATGAATGAGATGCCACAGAACACACACACAAAAAAACTGCAGAGCCCTTGGGCACTGAAACAGTCCAAAGTTCCAGTGGAAGCTGTTTGTTGGCAGATAGTGTGCCATTTCCAGCTTATAATGTGTGTTCAAAATGCATACAGAGTGGAAGCTAGTTTAATCAAAAGAATCTGCATCCCATGGCAACAAAGATCTTTTTCAGTTCTGTATTGCCGTTCTCATATGATAACAGTGTGATGCTGCGATTTGAAACCGAGCCACGGCGGTGTAGAAATAGAGCTCTGGTGGCTCTGGATGGGAGGACATGAGTCATGACATAGAACTGTAGGCAGGCCTGGCATTACAACAAAGACATTAGAGTCTAATGCAAAATGCTCCTTTTCATCTTTCACCCACAACACCCTTTTTGGTCATCACCCACAGCCTGTGTGTTTGCATAGCCCACGTTGTCGTTTTATTTTTCACATCATCCTGTGTTTCAGATTAAACTGACAATGAGAAGCAGTGTTTGTTCAGCCAAGATATCACAGTAGCACTATTGGAAGGGGTGACTCGCCTATGTTGAGATGATACGCTGCAAGTGTGTTTAAGTGTGTGTGTGTGTGCCCATATAAAAGCCTGCTTTTCAGTTTTGTAAATTACTTGTGTGAATCATGTTTGATACAGCAAGGCTTGCTCTAGCAACACTGTCACAGCATCACTGATAAATTAGTACTGTGGTGGCCTTAGCCACAGGTAGCTTCTAAGGATTCCAGCACAGATACACATAGAAATCAGCAACAGACCCAGTGGGCTAGTCTGGCAGCAGTGTCTTTAATGGCATATAAACATCCAGAAACAAATAGTTTCCTAAAGCCACAAATATGTTGTTTGGAGTCTCATTGTCAGAGAAACGAGCCCCAGTTGCCTTCACTTTGAATCTTCTTTTAGTCTCCAGCCCTGTTAGCTTACAGTTTTTTGTGTTAATAGACACAAGTCTCTTGAAAGTGATGGTGTACAACTAACTGTTTCAGTTTATATAACTCATTTGTCACTTGTTAACTTCCAGCACATTCAACAATGACTTAAAATCGGATGTCTCAGCTTGCTGGGGTATGAGAAAATATCAGACTGACTGAAACATAAATATATTCATTACTGATATTAAACAGCATCTGCATGTCATGTGGACTGGTGTGATTTCCACATTAAGCATAAAAGTATAATTACAGAGATTAAAGACCACTACAAATTAATTTGATCATATTTAATTTTCTGTTCAATGGATTTATTATTGTTGTGTTTTAAACTGACTACGTTAAATTAAGGAATAAAGGACCCTTAATGCAAGGACAACTTCAAACTTCTAATATTTATTCTGCTTGGTAAGCGACACAAAGACAGGTAATGGAAAAAGACATTGATTGATTGAGTTATTGTGTCATTTTGGTTTGTTGCATATGGGGTTGCGTAGCTGCAGACCAGTCAGGGTGCCCATGCTGACCCCATCCACTGTCTGATGAATCACATTTTCTTTTACATCACTTGGATGGCCAGGTGCATGTGCGTTGTTACCTGGGGAACACATGGCACCAGGAAACATTATGGGAAGAAGGCAAGCCGGCAGAGACAGTGTGATACTTTGCACAATGTTCTGCTACCTTTGGTCTTGCCATTCATGTGGATGTTACTTTGACACATACCACCTACCTAAGCATTGTTGCAGACAATGTACACCCTTTCATGGAAACGGTATTCCCTGACTTCTTTCAGCAGGAAAATGCACCCTGTCACAAAGCAAATTGTTTAGAAATGATTTGAGGAACAAAATTATTTCAAGGTGTTGATCAATCAATCCAATCAAACATCTGTGGGATGGGCTGGACAAACAAGTCCAATCCATGGAGGTCCCAGCTTGCAATTTACAGGACTTAAAGGATGGTCCTACAGAGGTCTAGTGAAGTCCATGCCTCGATGGATCAAAGCTGTTTAGGTGGCAAAAGGGAGGTGGTCATAATGTTATGGCTGATCAGTGTGTATGTGTAGGGAGTCGTAAACCTTGTCTCTGTCATTGCATGAATTCAATGTATGGCCTTCTTGATCTTCCTCCTGCTGTCCACACACTCCTGGTCGAGGACAGATGTATTTTTATTCAGTCTCTTGTCCTGTGAAAATATGCTGCCACAGAAACAAGGTAACATGGCTGACTTGACAAGGCCAGAAACATTATTCTGAACACAGTGCTGTGGTGATAAAACTTAATTTCTGTTGACTTTGGTTGGCAAAGTCTTTGCCCACCAAAGCGATTAAGCTGAGCTGAGCTGTTTTTCTGTCAGCAAGGCAGAACGAGGTTGACAGATTAAAGCTTTACTTTTGTTAGTCTGCTTTGTTAATTTATTTTTTCATCTTACGAAACTTCAAGAAACATGTTCAATTTCTCTATCTCAGCCTCTCTCCCTCTGTATGTGTGTGTCCCTAGTTAATTAGGAGGAATATATGTTAATGGGACGCTGCTAGCAGACTAATTAAGATTCTGATTAGAACGAAGATACTGTCAGCCAGTCCCGATGTGTGTGCTTGTGTGATTGTCTGTGCTTATGTGTGTGTGTCTTGCTGCTGGCTTGCTTGTTGAGGAAATCACCCCAGCTCTAACATGCACTGGATGAACAGAGTACACAATGTATCGTATCTGTTTGTTCACTGCTTAGGAAATGAAACAGATTCTTAGCCACAATGGTGAATTACCATTTTCTAAAAATAAATAAATAAATAAAACATGGAACTTGTTAAACTATCACAGCCAGAGAATGAGGAGTTGGATATATTGAGTGGGAGGTAGTTGTAGCTTGGGTGCAAACTCTTGATTTGCGCTTGCAGAAGACCACGGGCTGAATTTAAGTCAGGAACACGGTGATCCTCTAATAATGGGTTTAGTTGTGTGAGTGTGTGGGTGTGCACGTGTCTTCTCTCTCTCTGTTTGTGTGTGTGTCTGTCTCTTATTGTTCGTGACTGTGCTTATGTCTGTGTGTTTTTGCCACTTTGTTGTGTTGCATGGTGTCACTTTGAACTGTGCATGTGTGCAGGCACGCTACATTTCTTCCTACTGAAAGAAAATCAAAGATTTCTTCCCCCATGCTGTACATCCGCCATAGCAACAGTGTATTGACAAGAGCCAAAAAAAAAAAAGTCATATTACCAATTCCTTTTGTCTGTCTTTGTCTTGCCTTCTTCCTCTGAGTCTCTTTTGACGTCAGCTACATTCTCTTTCTGCCTCTGTATCTTCCCCTCCTATTTATTTATTTTTTTCAACGCCGTCTTTTCATCCTCTTCTTCCAGCTTCCTTGTTTCATCACATTTTTCTATTTTCTGATTCTCGAGCGGTCTATCTCCAGCATTGCCCACATGCTGTGCTATGTGGATTGCAAAGAGGAATCCAGCATCTGTAGGTTGTAAGAAAGAATGGTACTTCTCTGGTGCGGGGTACTCCCTTGCATAGAGAAAGAAGACAAAAGTATGTGCATTCCCAAATGACTCACTCATACAGTATGCACATTATTAATGTGAGCATTGATGTATGCAGTGTAGAATGAACTGCAAAGATTAGATTCATTTCCGACAGGGAGAGATATTTTGCTTTGAGTAACATTGATTGAGCTTCACTAACCATTGGAGAAGGAATATGAGAAATACATGCAGGATGTAACAGGAGGAGATTGCATTTTGATTTGTTGTGTGGACAGAAGCCATCCTTTGAAGTGAGATTTATGTTTGTCAAAGGCCAAAATTCTTAAAAACGATTGATTAAGGCTTTGTTTGGGTTTGCTTTGACATTTTGAATGATTATGGTGTGCAGCAAGAGGCTGCGTCTTGAGGTTGTTTGAAAAGGTTAGGGGCAAATTATGAGAAATTACAGTAGAATGTTATACAACCAGAGCCTCGGGTGAAGATTAATAAAAAGTTTACGATGCAAAGCATCCAGGCCATAAAACATTTAGCACGGATTAATTTTTGTGACCAGCGGTTATTTGTGGCTTTAACCTCTGTGATGATGTCTTGTGATACAGCCCAGCAGGCAACAAGTGTGAAATGTTTACTAAATTAGTCATTTGTACCCTGCACGGAGACAGACAGTGTTTTACATTAAAGCGTCCTAAAATTAATATTATATACACCATATACCATTATGTACCATAATATAGCATATTATATAAATTGCTATAGTGAACATTGTTTCTGCATTCTTTGCTAACTCTCAGCTGACTGACTCTGGATGCTATATGTGTAAGGGACTTAAGAAAGTCATGATCCATGAATATTCTTCACGATTTTGTTATTAAATACAATGTTGCATTATCTTAGACACCCCATAAATTATTATATTTAAGTGCATAAAAATGATTAACTCTGTATCAAGCACTGAGTTTGGTGTCATGGTACACTTCTTGCCTTCAATGGGCGCCATTTTGGCATTGTAGCTGAAGGGGAAGGGCTTCCAGTATTGTGAAAATGGCAGTAGAGGAAGCTGTTGAAGCTGAAGTAGTTGCAGTAAATACCACAACATACAAATGTAGGTTTTACATTATTTTTTAATTTTTTTTTTATTTTGACAGTCAACTATGGGTGCTATTCCTCTGCCTGCAATTCCAATTGCAATTGGTTGAAGAACAAAAAAAAAAGCAGTAAAATGAATATACAAAATATTAATTTGATTAATTTGATGGTATGAATTGACAGCTTATCTACACAAATTATCGAAGAAAATCCAGCAAACTGCCATTGCCCTTACAATACAGTAAGATATGCTCAAAGTGAAGAACTCGAAATAAGCTTTATAGTAAATAGCAAAGAGGCTAATTATTGCATTTTTTCCAGTGACGAAATCCTATTCCTGTTCTCTAAGTTCTTAGCATTTCACAGCTGCAAAAATTCAAATGTGAATTTTGGTATTTTACTTCTTATTACCATTATTTCATTTCAAAAAGAAGTGTCATGAGAACACATTTCTTTGAAAAGTATGTTTGAAGTGATCTATTTCAAAGACAGTATCAGAAATGCATTGGGTGAAAGAGTCTGATCCTCGCCCAAGAAAAAATAACACAATATATGCATGCACACACGCACATGCAGCACAGTTTGAAAAATGGGCAGGATTAGAAGAACTACATTATCAGAGGCTGAAGTTAGTCATGAGTCATCAGAACCTTTAAAAAAGTGTTTGGTGGATGAAAGTGCAGACCTGCCATAACCACTGACATCCTTGTGTGGGAGGTTCAGAATTAATGAGTGAAGATAAAACACCTTAACTGCGTTCAGCCTTTGAGGAGAAAACACATTTGTTAAATACTTTACTTTGGTCCTACAGCCCATTGTAAGACACTGTTCAGTGATTGTAGTCCAACAGCCAAATAAACATTGTTAGTATATAGGTTTTGCAGTGCATTTAAAATAACTTCTTGATAACATACAGTGGCACTTCTGGATTCCCAGGATGTGTGATCTTTTTTTGTCACCCATTCAACAGTAAGTTTCATAATAAATGTATAAACAGTTGAAGATTGTGACATTATCTGCCTTAATGATACTACTGAATAATCTGCTGGTATTTCTTGCTTGTTATTTCTTCCTGATTGGAAGGAAAACCTTGCTTGAAGTTGCAACAGTGCCTTTCCTTTCATTTTATTTTATTTTTGCAGTAGGCTAACTCTTGTCTTATATATTGCCACATTTAAACATGTAGAGCTGACAAAATAAAGAAAAAAAAGAAGTGGGAACATAAAAAATAGCAAATGCAGATGCTTCCATACAGGAGAGAATGGCTCAATGAATGGTGATGAGTACAGAATTTATGTCTGATTGTATGGCCTTCACCAGGAGATTTATGGACAACATTGTAGACAGCACTCGCCCCAAAATGAGGACAACAAGCATTGTCATATTCATTCCATTTGAATATGTTTTTTTTCTTATTGCAATCAGGTTTTGAATGCAGTTATGATGTTTTTATGTGCCTTGGTCCTGAATACACACTTTTTCATCTATGCTGTATTAGACATGAAACTTTTATGGGTAAACTCAACCCTCCGATACTATTGTAAAATGTTGCTGCAGTTCACTGAGAATTGTCACTCAAATAAGCACTGTTTTTCCTATTCAATCAACAGACGGCTCTACTGAAAGAAAGAAAGAAAGAAAGAAAGAAAGAAGAAAGAAAGAAAGAAAGAAAGAAAATTGAAATAATACAATAAAAGTTTGGTTTTTTTTAATTCTAAAAAACAACTTCCTCTTTAATTTGATACCAAATATGTGGCATTTGTAGCCTTTGATTGAACACACCACGCGGCAGATCTGATCTGCTATCAAAGTTGTCATATTTGTTTTCCCTCACACACACCCACTCCTGTCACAGACGCACCTTTCCTTTCGACCAATCCAATCACTCCCTTTCGTTTCGTCACGCACACGCCTTCACCCGTAACCCTATCCCGTGAGTCCCCTTTGTTCTAAATGAAAATGGCGCGGAATCGAAGGTGCGCAGTCGGAAAGGGAAGCGGCGAGACCGTCCGATGTTGGCTGCTGGCGTACGTCCAGTTTAGTTGCTTTCGAAGAAGGCCGCGTGTTCTGGAAAGCCATATTGTCACGCGCTAGTGTCTTTACAAGCTCCCAAAAGAATTCCTCCTGGAGGTTTGAAGAGTTTTCACTGTGGAGAGAGCTGACTGACTGGACTGGACTAAGGTAAAATCCATGAAACACATTTAGTTGGCTGATTTCTTTTTATTTATTTTTTTCCTTCATATTACTTTAAACTGAACTGAACTGCACTGAACTGAATGGTTTATTTCTTTAATTCCTTATTTATTTTGTGCTGTTGATTTACGGACGTGCAAAACATGGACTGAACTTTGGAGATTTTTTCCGTGTGTGTGTGTGTGTGTGTGTGTGTGAGAAACATTTATCATCAGAACTTACAGCCTGTGTTTGAGTATCAATTGTTTGAGATATACACTATATGTGGGCTTTAGTGTGATGTGAAGGTTTGGGTAGAATTTTTTTTTTTTTTTTTTTTTATGCTTCTTTTCCTAAATCCTGTGTACGGTAGACATAAAAAATAATAAATAAATAAAAAATATTTGACTGATGAACCCGACCCAAAAATTGTTATGCTTGGACCCAACTGGCACCCCGAACACACAATCTACCATGACATAAAGAGTGGTATCCCAGATGGGACTCAAACCCATAATTCCTGGTTTAGGAAAGTTAGAACTTTTGTAGTTAATCTCTGGTTGTTTTTGCCTTGATTTTGGTCATTTTATTTAGCTAAATTAATGATCTGCTTCTCAAGAACAATCGAGAGCAGCGACAAACTCTCGAGCAGTGCAGCAGGTGAAACTGCATGTACAGCCAGATTATTTTCATATCTACAGTGTCTTAGTGATTGTTGGAACAGTGTAAAGACTAAGCACAAATGCTTTGAGTGTTTTGTTTGAGTTTAAATGAGATTTGTTTTATTATGAATTAAACACAAAATTAAATATTGATCCTGTTTAGTTTTGTTTTAAAGAATTTACCCACACTCGGCCATTACTGCCAGTGAGCTTTTGTTTATTTAAAAAGATCTAGACTATTTATTATTCTACATGATCATACTATTGCTAATAAGTGGCCAATTTTTAAGGTCGGGTCAGTCATACTGGAAAAGTTGTCTCTTGAAATCAAATACCAACGCTTTGGTTATGGTAAATGGGAAACAAAGTGGCTCACGCAACGCAACAGTGCTCCAGGTTACAAACACAGACACTTTGGGTCAGTGGCTTGAAGATAGACAATGGCTGAGTCACATCTTTCCCCAAAAGGCCCCTGCTGTGTTGTGTAGCTCACTCTGAGCCACTTTGTTTGTTTCCCATTTACCTTAACCCATACCATTGGGATTTGATGACCTACAACTGAGACTCAACAATCAACCATCTTACTCCAGTATGACTGACCCCACCTTTAATACAAAGAGGCTGCATGAATGGGACAGATCTGCAAGGAGACATTCATTGGGCTACACACTATTGCCCACCACTGGATTTGTAATGAACTGCAATAAACTTGACCTTCTGAGCTTTGGTTACCCTCTACGAAATGTACCCTCTCCATTTTGTTATCCATACTTGTACTTCCAAGGCTACTTTGGTGAAGAGTAGTACAAAATAATATTGCTTTACACAGACAGTAATATTGTAAAGTAACATTACTTTCAATTAAAATATTAAATTTTTTTGGAGTTACTTGCCCAACACTGTTACTGACACAATCCTTTTTGCACCTCACAGCAAGGGACCAAAATACCAAAGGGGTGTACATGAGAAAAAAACAGAGCCATCTGACACACTGAGCCATAGCCTTCCAGGCAACATCTTCCATAGAAAAGCTAGAAACCTCCCACTGTCTGTCCTCTCATTACTATACACCCTCTTCTGACATCACATGTGAACACACACATCCAGTTTTTTTTCAAGTTATCCAATAATGGGTTCCTTCTGTTTAATTCCACACTGGAAACAGGGATGAAGTCATGCTGACTGTCACCAGGTGGCCTTTGCAGCCATTTGAAATCCTCTGCTTGTAGCCATGCCACTCACCTCCTCCTCTCACGAATGATGAGCCGTTTCTCACATCAAACTGGCAGAAGATGATGAAAAAAAAAGCCTCTTATGGACCTTAATACCAATATGAATTTCAATAAGGGGTAATGTGGCCTATTCAAATGATTTAGACTACAGTAAAAGCCAAGCAAAGGGCAATTTTCTACATGATAGATTAATATCCATTTGGTATATCCTCTTATGAATAGATACCAAAACCAAATGCCTATTTATCAACCAAGGACTATAGAGCAAAGCACACACATGTATGCACAGATGCACGTACATACAAACACACAAGATGGTCTTTCCAGTTCACTGTTTCCACTGTTTTCATGAAGCACTGGACCCCCCTTTGCTGTCTTCATCATGCATATTAATCACATGCCCTTTGATGTTAAACATTTATAGTGCAAGCACAAATGTAACGGCATGCTTGGTTTTATATAAGTGCTTCCAACCGGGAAAGATCGTTGCTTAGAGTTTATGAAAATAGGTCACCCCTGATGAAGAGAGAAAGATAGGTGCACATTGAGAAAAAGAGTTAAATGCTCCCGGTGTATCCACAGAAGCGAGGGCAATGATTGGACGAAATGTGCAGTACAGATGTGCATTAGTCAGGTCCAGATTTTAGCTTTTGTTCAGTTTTGTAGATTCCAAAACATGACATAATGTGCATTTCTCATCGTTATTTCCACATATTCTTGAGGCTAAAACTGCATTTCCAGGGTTCCAAGGTTTGAATTGCATCAGTGTATGTCATTTTACACAAATACTCTATAAGTTGTAATTTGTAAAATAATTCCAGGAGAAATGAACAGAAAAAAACATTAATACCTTCCCGTTTCTCACAATAAAGGAATAAGACACAGTTAATGTACAGTTTGAGGTGCATTATGATCAACTTTTCTGATTTTGTTTTTGTTTGAATGACCCTGAACATTAAAACATAAACACCATTACATGAAACATATATAAAATATCCATGAACTTTCTCAGACCTTTGCTAAAAGGATGATCGCAGACACACAGAGTAGATGAGGCTGTCCAGATTGTTTCTCACATCATCTTACCATCTGTTAAATTCACCCACACAAACACACACCTTCAGGATCAGTGCACCCACATTTCTCTGGCGTATGCCAGCAAATGCCATCAGCAAGTTGAAGGTCTATGAGGCATGAGTGAGGCATGTTGGTGTGTTTTATACACCAGGAAGTACAGCATGTCAAACTGGCATATAATCAAACAAACTACTATGTGCATGTAAACAGATGGTAATGAGTACAGTACAGCGTTGGTGTTTACAATAAGGTTCACACAGTAGTTTTGCTATGCCTGAGATGTTCTGGTTGCCATATTACGTTTAAATGTGAAAATACAATTTAACACCGTGTTTTACATGTTCTTAAAAGGTGGTCTCTAAGCAGGTATATTTTTTTTCAAAAGCAGAATATTTCATTTAGTCAAGTACTATATTTCACTTTGGTTTTGTTGATCAAACTACATCAAAGGCTCTTACAAACCTAGTGCTATGATTAGATATTTATATATGCAGGAAAGCTATTCACTGCTGTTTGTATGCGTCTGTCTTTTCTCAGCTCTTCAGAATATAATTGAAAGATGCTTTTATCTTAAGTGTGGACTGCATTTTATTATGATGGTTTGGGAGTAAAAATCAGACACCTAACCATGTGTATTAATTATCTGGGCCGGACAGTGGATTGCCATATTCATATATGATAACTACAGCATATAAATTGCATTTCTTCTTTGTCTTTATTCAATAATTTATATGCAGTCCCTAAATTTCAGTGTTAACAAATGTTTAAACTGATAAGAGAAATAACAAAAACAGATCACAGGGCAGGTTAGAAACCATAGTTGTTCTGTATTTTCTGTGGAATATTGTTAGCATTGTAGCTTCATTACTGGGAAGGGCAAATAAATATAAAAGTGTGTTCTATTTTTTCTTCTTGTTTTGACTGTTTACGCTCAGGTTGGCCCCTGGCACCATCTTTGTAAGACTTTCTCTAGCAATCTGTGAAAAACGGTATATTTTTTTGAATAACAAAATACAACGTGAGCCACTCATCAAGATTAGAGACCTTCTCCCTGGAAAGTAATGTGTTTGTTTAGTTCAGCAATGTATGAAAACAGAAGTCAACCAGTCTTTCAACAGTACAAATATGAAGGAATGAGATTTTTATCATTTCTCAGTCATCATAATGGAATGTCAGGCTTGTCTCCAGTGATGATGGAGAGTTTGCAAAATGTATTCAGAAGTAAGTTGCCATCAAATTGACTTTCACTGCACATGCAGTATGTTTATTCAGCTCTACTGTGGGCAAATAATGGGTTAGAGTTACGGCAACACAGATGCAAAAACATTCTGGGGTGTTTCGTGATTATCATCATTGGATCTCTATTGTGGGTATTCATGCCCAAACATTTACAGGGTGATTTAGGACAGACAGCAATTTAGTGCACGCATGGCCAGATGATGATGATGATGATGATGCACCACTAGTGTCCACACACAAAACTCTCATCACAGACTCTGATGGAATTCAGTAAATGCTCCTGGCCAAAAAGGATGACAAAAAGGATCAAAAAATAGCACAGATGGAAAATTGCGTATAACCTTCCAAACCCCCCCTCTGGCTCTGCTTTCTAAAACAGACGTCAGAGATGTTATCATCATTTGTGTACTGTATACAGTATACAAACCCATGGTGTGCTGAGAGGATGAGGTCATTATTTAAGATGACCTCCACTTCCTGTGAGTAGCATGTGTAGAGGAAGAGAGGCGCTGTGAAACCCACACCGTGGGCTGAGTATGCCAGGTGGATCCCACAGGGTGCCCTAGCTGTGCACAAATGTTGTATAATTACGTGTTAATCTGTGTGGATAGGAAAGACAAGTAGAGAAAGAAGATGAACCTAACAGACTGGACTGTCTGTCTGTCAAAGCCAAGAAAACGGCACATTAGCCACATTAGGACTAAATTACATGGCTCGAGATGTCCGAAATAGCTCCACTTCCACTTAACAGCACATGAGCACCAGGCAGCCTCATTTACACAACATTAACAGCATAAAAGGAGACATTAGTTATTGAAAAGACAGAAGGAAGAACAGATTTTGTGTTTTTTGCAACTGTTTATAGACTGCTGATGAATACCTTAACCAAAGCAGCCCTTTGTTAAGCTGTAGTTCTAAAAAAGAGTGTAATCATTCCTTGCAAAGTCATAAGAGTATTTGTTTATTGCAGTGTGTTGTATTTCGTATGTTCAGTGAGTTTAAGTTTAGTGAATAAATTGACTTGAAGAGGATCATCGACGAATATAGACATCACACGCATGCATTCTTGTTTGTCCCTAATCTTCTGAAACGTTTGATGGCACGTATTGAACGCACCAGCAAGTCTATAATTATAAAATCTCTTTTTCACTGCCGGAAATGTATTTCAATAAGTTAGGCATTCTACGCTGCAGATTGATTTCATTTTGGAGGGATCCAGGAGAACAAAAAAATGTACAAAAGAGGAATGGTTGTGTGGGAGAACGGATCTACAAACTCGTTGCATTAGGAGGGATTTTCAGAATCTGAAGGAATAATACAAAAGGCACCGTGAACACATAAACAAATATGATTATTTTCAGTCTGATATTGTGTGGTAACATGAAAAACAATATTTCTGAGCTGCCTTTCATTGAGTTACACTCTTTAAAGGACAAAATACACCATTCAAACAAGTTGCCCAAAATGCACAATATGACATGAGAGCTTGTGACGGTAGGATGTTTCAGTTCATTTCTTGTACATCCAGTGTACATTTCATTTTTCCCAGTTAGTTTCTATGAACATTGTTCACACTACTTCATTTACATAGAGTAGGTGGTTTATGTCAAGGATACACATGCTATACATAAATTCATTTATGCAGTATATACTGCCTGTTGGTTTGCTTTTGACAGTAAATTGAAGCAACTGCAAAATGGGTCTTCTCAGAAAGACCAATTTCCTTTTGCAGTTGAAAATAGACTCAATGATGCCTGTATAAAGGTAGATCGACAGCTCCTATGGCACATTTAACCACCTGATCTGGCAGAGGATGCACTTCCTCTGCCAGATCAGAGGATGTACAGGAAGTACAGCCTTTGCTGGGCCTGTTTGGAGTCGATGTTGTTCTTTAGATCCTGGGAGATTGTTATTCTCAGAAAGATGAAGGTTTCCACAGCAAGCGCAACGTTCTGGAGTATGGTAATGCATGAAAGTGTGTGGGCTTCACCTATCCATGTGTATCCATGAGAAAGCTACAAATGTTTAAGATCGACCTTTCAGTCTTGCAGTGGGTGGGTATTTGATTGCCAGAAAATTGATTTTTCCTTGTTTTCTTTTGTTTTCTTTTCAGAATGAAGAAGGACGGTGTAAAGTGCTCAATTGTATAGGCAATATACAGGGTGTTTTGTGGCACAGCACGTCACCTCTATATGCATGATATCTATATGCAATGACATATACATATGTAAAAACAAGAATGTAACATTTTGACATGTAGTGCTGCATAGAGGGTATTTTTAATAAGGTATGCATAGTGTTTAAAAAACATTCACTTTATACTGCAACTAAAAGTAGGCTACATTCCAGATGCCAGTGACAGCGGTATGTTCCTTTAAAACTGCAGCACAGCCATTTCATTATTAAAAGCATTCAGAGATGCATTGATGTGGACATGTAACAGTATATTGCTTTCATTTAATTTACCTTATCATGTGGAGTTATTGCATAATGCATGGCAGCCTATCATAACTTGATTGGAATACAATACAAATTAAAGCATGATCTGAGACCATACAGTAGATTTGGACAACCATTGTGTGCATGAGAAGAGTCGATGTGGCAGTTCCTGTCAGTCTAACAGCGTGTGTGATATGAAAGTCAATACCTATCATCTTATGTAATATTATTTTTCATCATTGCTTTTCAAGCACATTCATGTATTGTAGCAATTTCTGATGGCTCAGCGCACACATAGACAAATATGACAGTATGGCAATTATCTGAGGAAAGAGTGGACATGAAATTAAAGGTAAGAATAAGAACAATAAAACTTCCATCATGACATTATTTTGATTTGATGATTTGTCTCCCTCTGGCTGTATTTTGACATCCACAATGATATTGGAGGGATTATGTTCTCCTTCTCCTACACTGCGGTTCTGATTATCCCGACAAACATGACAGATAACAGATGTAACATGCCAGCATTTCATCAAATGAACACAACCGTATTTTCCAGCACTTCCATCTCCAGAAAAAAAAACCCAAACAAAAACAGCAATGCAGCAGGGTAACAAATAGGGTGATCAAACATATTGAAATGCTGACTCCTTATCAGGCGTAGAAATTCATACACTTTGTAAGCATCTCTGATGTGACAAGCACAAACCAATCACTGTATTTGGAAGAATACCAATCCTTCCTTCTCATTCTTTGTCCCCTTCCAGGACAGTGCTCCAGTTTTTTGAGTCATCTATTATCACAAATAAACATCATTATTTGGGTGTAGATGATTAAAAGTCAGTGACCTTTCCTGCGCCACATGTTGTAAATAATTAGAATATTATTCTTTCTGCTGCTGACATTTTACTTTAAAGAGTCTTTAACTAGGGGTTGTCAGTATTTCATATGCAGTGACTGAAGACAGTATTAAGATGTGTAACAGTGATAATGTCAGGGTTTAAAAAAAAAAAGAATCAAGATAAACATATGAGCACTGAGACTGCACTGTCTGCTTTCTGCAATAAAAAGGTCCACTGAAATGAAAAATGCATTTTCTGTGCATTACGTACTTGGGAATATTGTTCTGCTGTTTAATGCGTTTCCCAAATATTTAATTAAAAGCTTTATTATAACAAAATGAGTATTCCCCGGATATGTTTCATGGCATATCCTGCAGTGCATGCTAACATCCATCCAATGCCACATTATAGTTCATAGCTTCCGAGGTTATCAAACCAACCCCTCGCCTAATACAATGAGAACAAGTCTACAACTCTAGCAGTACTGTGAGGCTGTAGACTCAGTATTGCTTTGAGCCATGTTAACCAGGCCCTTGTGGCTGTGATATGAAGCCAGTGCTAAAACTGCAGTTCCTTGAACAGCCGCTTGAGGCTAACTACATAACATGTCAATCTTTACAAACTCCCATATTAAAATCTCTAACTTTACAGCAGAAATAAACATGTTAACAGCCTGGTACAAAGAAAGTTTTGGTCTCCATTGTTAATTTCCCCATTCGTGACAACTGTACTGGGTCAGAATTTCTATATAACTCACCCATTCAAATTATATTAAGGTTTAAAGTTGTGCATGATTAACAGCATGGACATTTTGACTGACAGGTGGGCGCAGTTACAGGTGACTTTGACACTCAGGTGTCATTCAGCTCGCCTCAATCTATGTCTTTGCCCATTTTTAGATTAGCTAGGATGTGGCAAAGGCAGGACTGCCAAGAGCCACCACACTGAGCTTCACAACGACTACCATGTAACCATTGCACTAAATGTATAATTTCAATACATTGTGGATTATTATACACCTCTGCTCCGATAGTCAGTCTCACCAAGTTCCCTTCAGTGTGAATATGTCCCCTACGCTCTGTATGTTTAGTAACTGTCCACTGCCACCTGGTGCATGCTAATATCTCTTGCTAAATGTGAAGAGGTGAGTCTGGTCTATAGGCTACACTTGCTGTGTGTTGATGTGAATGTTAATGTGCCTCGCATCGCCCCCACAGCATCTAGCCTCATGTTTGTGTGTTCTCTGATTAAACCATGTGGCTGTGCAAGATGAGTCATTCACTCGGTCAGTTAGCCAGCCCCTCTTGGCTCCTTCTGAGGCCATTTGGTTACTGGATTCCTGGCCATTTAACTGGCCAATGCTGCAATGGCGCCATAGCACAGACGGTTCCTGCTGAGTGGCTCCTCTTAGCTCATCAGCGGCAGCAGGCTCACGTCAGCCATCGCTTCTGTACTCACTCTTGTCATGCCTGCCCTCAGTAGAGAGCGATTGCATTATGCTGGGTTTTCATTGTTGGTTATTGCCTATTTATATGGATTTGGCCTCAGCTAGAGCTGAATGCATGCTGCAGTGAACAACCGGTCTGCAGAGCAGAGAAATGATCCTCTGGCAGGGCCACTAATTATCCTCATTGCGTTTTTTGTTTATTTGCACATACTAAAATTAGCTCTGAATGATATTTAAAATAAAGCTTACTGAATGATATTTCTATGAATCTAATCAGTTCTTTGTGTACAGAGAGTCTCAAATACATGAATGTCATGAACACCATTTGACTGAAATGGGGCTAAATAATGGCTGCTTTTAAAATCAATAAAGATAAATAAACAATATCACAGTGCAATGTCATCAGTGCAATGCCCATTTCAAGATGGTAGCAACGCTTATACCAACCAACTAAATGTCATTGGTGGTTTACAGACTAACAAGTAGTGTAATTGTTAACCTGCTTCCTGATTTCCTAGCAAGACTGAAGTTTTCATTCATGAGCTTCACTCAGCTGCCTATCTTTGTCCAACAGTAGATGGTGGCTGCAGATCCAAGCATTGGACCTTTATATGGATTGGTGTGTTGGAAAATGGCAAAGCACCTAGGTGGATCTGATAAAGCTCTGCGACTTTGTATCCCAATCGATTATAGGAGAAATAATTAGGGCTGCAAAAGGAGAGAGAGACAAGGAGTGCATGATGTGGCTTAGTGTAAGACAGATAAATCTTGTGTTGGGATGAGACGGGGATATTTGATTTTCTTTGTGCATTTTAGTGCATTCTTTTGTTAAAAAGAATAAAACAATGGAAAAATCTAAATCCCCAAGTGTTCCTATAAGATTGGGCTCTCCTGTTTGATAAAATGATTAATTGTTGAATAATATTTAACTGATCCAGTTTCAGGGTCCTATATTGCGCATGCTTGTTCACTGTTATTGGCACAAATTGGTGCCAGTAAGTCATGTCATATGTGCTTTTCCTGCTCCCCAGCACCCACCAGCAGGCTCCAGATATTTAAGATATTTCATCACTCATCAATATCTCTATGTATACATATCTGCAGGGAGCAATGAGGTTGGAGCCTAGACGCCAAACTCTAACTGCATTGTGCTGCTGCAATAAACGTTCCAAATGTAAGTTGTCTGACTTGAGTATTGTTAGGACCCAGAAGCAGGGTGCAGAGGTAAATAAGGTGTGAGTAAAAAGTGTAAAAAGACAGTTTACTTGGTCTTTGTTCAGAGGCAATGTTGACAACAAATAGGCATCCAGTGAAAATAAACAGGGGGCAGGCAGGCAAGCAAAAAAAAACAAAAATAAAACAGGCAGAGAATATAAGCAGACAGCCAGGCAGAACAAGGTCTGAAATTAAAAGTTAAAACTGTGTGTGTGTGGACAAAAGCAGGCTAGAGATTTAAATTATATGGCTTTTCATCAAACCTTTCATTGCCATTAACCTCTGGCACTGTGTTTGCACTTGTTGCAGCCAAGCAGCCTCCTTTCTTCTCTGCTGCCTCTATTATTTTGCTAATGACAGGTCATTCCCACCTCTCTCAAACCAGCTGGACATTACAGCGCTTCACATGTCAAAATTCAATAAGATAAAATTATACGGGGTATATTTGCAAACATTAAGCAAATACACCAAATCCTGCTCTTCACAGAATAATAAGAAGCGGAATCCACTCTGCAACTTGAGGCTTTGAGGCACATCTGGCAAATGAGTGAAGCTGGAGGGCAGGTGACTGATTAGGGGGAATGAGGTGCAGGCATGCAGGCAGGTGCTAATCAGGTGACTGAGGGATGGCAGGAAAAGCTGAGGGCAGGAATGGAATGGCAGTGTGTGGAATACCGAGAAATGTGAGAACTGGCAGGCATGCAATAAACCAAGATGGGACCAGAAAACAAAGAACATTTAGATGGAACTGTGAATTTGTGTGATTTTGGGTCTGTTAATACACATATTTATTATAGTCAGCATCAAATATTTAAATCTAATGTTGCTTTCATGCCAGCTCATCCATTGGCTTTCTGATCTTTGGTTCGCTGAGTAGTCTGTTTGCTTTCCCACTGCAAGCGAACCGAGGCCCACATTTTCAGGCGGACCAGAGTTTGCTTGTTTGGTCCGCACCAGAGTTTGGATGAGCTTTCACACCTACCCAAACGAACCGGACTATCCAAGGTAACAAACTCTGGTCTGTTTAAAGCGGACCAAACAGGGCTGGTGTGAAAGCACCCTAAAACTACGAGTACCATTCCTTAGAAACCTATGTCATGTGAACCTTGCCAAATGTTGTCTTCCTCTTCAGTTTTAGTTTGCAGACAAATATTTATTCCAACCCCTCTAGCAATTACTTAATCCTATATAAAAAAAAGTAACATATACAGGTGTTTTCTATTAAATAGCAGGTGTTTGTAATCACAGCCCATATGAACAGCATTTGGCAATGCAACGGAATAAAGTTGAATATATGAAACACAAGGAACCCATTAAAAGCAAAGGAAGGGAACTGAAATTTGCTAAATGTGGACATAATGACTGTTTGCCACATGAAATTTAAACAGGTAATGCAAAGATCACAAAACAATACAGGCAAAACAACAAACATGCAAATTTGATTGCGGACGAATTATACAATGAAGGACAGCTTGACTGTGACCTTATTACCACACCCTAGTGAGTCTAACACATTACATTACGCCTACCCATCAGTGACGGGAATAAAATGATTTGTACCGCCTCCTCTACGACCTAACTTCTCTGATGGACTCATTCCCCCTATGTGAACTGCCACCCCTCTAATTTATGATATGCCTCTTCTTTTGCTTTATGCTTGTTTATGTGTTTGTTTGTCTTTGTTTTTTGTTGCTGGCCTGTTTCTCATAATTGCTTAATAGGATAACCAGTGATTGCATGATAAAATCAAAGTTCTTACAATCAAACACTCGCCAGGATGCATCATCCCAAAACCCCTCAATCTCTGTGCCACTTAAATTACTGAGATGGAAGCTGACAATGTTGAAATTAATACAATGTTTAATCATTTAAATGACTGAATCCTGACGTATGCCTACCTCAAGAAACGCACACATCAGACTCGGCCGTAAATTGGTTACCAGAATTCAGTCAAGTTTTCTCTGCTCACCATAATCCATGTTAAAGTCCCATGAACTCATAAGTGAACCATCACCAACCCAGTTCATTCAACACAGAGACAATAAAACTGTATTGTTTTTTGTTGGTTTGTTTTTTCACTAATGACCCAATTAGACAGGACATAATTGATACATTCAATTGTAATAAGTGGCCATGGCACTATCTCCTTAGTTCTCCACAGTATTGCATTTTTACAAACAACATTCCAGATAGCACGTTAATGTTTCACCCCAAACTTTGACAGGTTCTTAAGGAAAGAGTGTGCATCATTCATGGACACAAATGACCCTCCAAACAGCTCACAATCATTACTCTGGAAAACCACAAAAACAAAGCTGGTACCCATAAAATTCAGTCCACTTATGAAAATAATAGAAGGCGACGTCAACAGATTGATGAAACCACTGATCTCATTAATTGAAGAAACTGCAGTCTACAAGATGACTGATAACCTGTTTTCACAGATTCCAGTGCACCAACCACCTGCATCGTTCAACTCTCTGGATTCATTAATAACATTTTATGGGGGGAAAAAGAAAAAAAACAGAAGGTCTCTAGGGTCTTGAAGGGCCAAATTTACTCAGTTATTTCCTGGCCAATCAATGAACAATGCCACCACTGGTTAGATAGTAAACATCAATGTAAACAACTTGATATCTCACAATTGCCAATCATCAGCCTCTCCATAAAAAGCCACCCATGGCTCAAAAATCACTATAGCTACTATAGCTTTGACATCTTGGTGGAAAGCCCACACAATCCTGCACTTGTATCGTATAAATAAGCCCCAATCTGGAACAACCTGGAATTCCTTAAGGGAAAAAGAAGCACTACCACACAGGATGGAAAAGTAGGGTTATCACAAAAAAAATGAAATATCTATCACAGGAATGCTGCTGTAGCTATTATCATCCTTATTCACACTGACAGCTCAACATTTCCTATAGAACTAAGCTCAGACAGCATGCATTGGCATAGATGCAGATAGAGATACAATACAGGAAATTGAAGCATTGCAGTCAAGTCTTTTTATGTGCCCCAAAACATGAGGAGTAAGAAAAAGAAAAACAAACAAACAAAAAAAAAACAGTCTCTTGGCGTGGCTCATCTTCCAATTTTAGTGTTTGGCTTGAATTGCAAAACTATGTTGGCAAAATTGTGTTTGTTCTTTGGGGGTGTCATGGGAGTCTGAAATGAGAAGTCGGGAAAAAAGCTTTCAACAAGACGTCTTACACAGAGTAAATCCCTTGCGTGGATTGTCAGAAAATTGAATCAGAGCCCACATTTATGGGTTAGCAGTATTGAAATATTTCTAAAGCATTACGCGTTTCTAGCAGCATTTGAAATGCAAAGGGGCCACACTTACAGTTCTCTGAGGGCTGAGGTGGAGAACTACTTAAGGGATCTATGGATTTTAATGGGATCCGTCACATCCATTCCTGGTTGTTTATGTGAGTCGTAACAGAACAGCCTTATTCAGAATGAACAGAAAACACAACATTCCCTGTAAGCAGATGGTTGTAGTACAGTGTCTCCTTACTTAAACACAAGAAAAACAAAATGATGTTATATTTTTCAAAGATAAAGACAGGAAAACACATTTAGGCCAACTGAAAGGACACGTACATTTTGCAGACACTCTCTGCTGTTCCACTGCAAACCTTGAGCCTGCAATATTACCTTTAAATTAAATTTTAATCAATGCCACACACACACACCCTACAGCCCTACAACTTCTGTGGGGTAGAAGAACGTACCACTTAGTGGACTGGAAAAAAGTTCCCAGTAAACATAATCTCTGCGGCAGTTAGCTCATGTTTCATCCAGATTTACTTGGTGAAACACTAAAGAAGACATTTCAAGGAGACCTTGCTCCAACAAGGGTTAGAACAAACTGTCTGAAAAACTGAAAACTGTCTGTCTCTAGTATCAAATCAAAATCAAATCAAATCAAATTTTATTTGTATAGCCCAAATTCACAAAACACATTTTGCCCTAGAGGGCTTTACAATCTGTACAGGGAGTGACACCCTCTGTCCTTAGACCCTCGGTTCGAGTGAGGAAAAACTTGCCCACAAAAAACCCTTTTAACAGGGAAAAAATGTGGAAGAAACCTCAGGAAGAGCCACAGAGGAGGGATCCCTCTCCCAGGACGGACAGACGTGCAATAGATGTCATATGTACAGAACAAATCAACAGTTCAATTAGAGTTATTTCTAAAGCAAACCAGGCTGTTTCATTAATTTATATTAAGTGTCTTTATTATGCTTTAACATTTATACATTCTATGTTGTCTTTTTCCCCTTATTTGAACATAGGTTTTTCTTCCAAGTGCTGACTTTGAAAATATGACATGTAAGCAGTAGAAAAACCAGTAGAAAATTGGTAATCAGGAAATAACTTGTGGTTCTGGGCCTTTGTAAACTTTTGACTGAACAGATCCTCTTGAAGCAATGCAAAAAAATAGAACTCCCTTTGTACATCATAAATCCATTTAGCGTCTATGAAAGACACCAGTAGGAGCTAAATGTTGAAATAAATGATTGATAATCAAGTTTGCATTTCATTGTAAGATGTGGCAGTTTTTGATCTGCCCTAATGTACAGAAAATGACTTCAAAGCAGAACATGCCTGGTGTAATTTCCTGTTGTCACAAGTTTTTATGAAGCAGTAGGTGACCTTTAGCTTCCTACACTCTCATCTCTCATTGCGTTTCTAATTTCTCTCACTATAGACTGCCAGTCATTTGACCGCTAAACATAGACTCCTGTGACCAAGCTTACTCCTTTGGGTCACATAAAAGACAAGATTTGTAGTCCAGGCAATAAAACACAGACCTACCTTCTGTCTTTGCACAGTCACAGAGGTCATCAGCACAATGTGCTCTGCTTGAAACAAATTAAAAAGTCATTGCTGGTGTGCCCCTCACACCTCAAAGAAGTGAGTTCATAATATTCCTGCTTTAATTAGACTTCCCCTGCATTGCTTTGAGTTCATTTCAGGCATATTTCCTTACTATCTTACAGTTTGAATTTTGAGTTTGCAACCTCATCCTGGAACTTGGTTTCAAACATGAAAGAAAATACATATGAAGTGTCACTATAGTAACATCATAAAACAGTTGTATTTTACACAAACCATCCCAATAATTAAAAGCTACTTGTGCATATTTATTTCAAACAACTAGTGAAGCAAAAAAAAAAAAAAATAACTTGAATTTATCCTCAGGGGACAAATTAGCCAATACATAAAAACCAATCTAGAAGCTAATTATAACATGTAACCCACTCCTGTATGCTGTATGGTGGGGGATGATTCCAGAGACAATGCAACCTTAAAGAAAAAGAGAAAAATGTCCTAAAGACAGTTTAATTAAGGCATGTGTGATGGGAAATTCATCAATCTTTCTTTCTTCTTCTTTTTTTTTTTTTTTTTTAAAAAAAGCATCTAACTTTGATTAATTAGTGAGCACCTACCTTTTGCAGTAATTGGATTGTTGTAGGCCAGTGGGGAAATGTTTGCTACATGACTAAAAGAGGTTTATACACACAGCAACAAACTGCTGCGGTGCAATGGGATTTATATATATATATATATATATATATATATATATATATATATATATATATATATATATATATATATTCAGCATCATAGATCATTACTACAGCACCTTGACCAATCTAAAAATCATGGAATGATGCCTCAAAGCATGGATTACTGGAGAAAGTGAAACCAGGCAGTCCCTTTTTGTTGAATTTATTTATGAACACCAATTAAATACCAGCATCAGTATAATCAGTTAAGCTGGAACAGAGCCAAGAATGCAATACTGTATTCCCCACCATCCAACAACGCGTTGACAGCTCATCAACATGCAAGAGATTACAATGCTGCAATTTCTGTGTGTATGTGAAAAATGAATGCTGTGTTACAGAAATTTTAAACATGTAATTGGTAGTATAAAACCTTTTGATATTAGCTTAAAACAGCTCTCAAAGCTGGTTTCAAATGGTTATCATTAAATCCCTATGTAGTGTTGTCCTTATCCTACCTACTTGTTCTCACCAGGAATGTGTAAACCTTCCATGTCATATGATCCCCAACCAAACAGTAAGAATCTCTGTGTTGTGTGATAATGGACTTGGCTACAGTTCATTAGGTTAATATAAAGCTTTGAGGCTGGAACCTTAAAGTCACAATACATTCTCTTTGAGATGATCTAACCTGTATACCCCAAAATGTCACGTCAATGTCAAAAAGCCAGTGTAAAAAGGAATTCAATTGGCCAATAAAACTAAAATGGTGTCACAAAACTCCTGATAAAAAGGCTTTAAAATGTGGCTAGTGTAGGTAATTTTCACAGTATGGTGTGAAATTTAGCATGCCAAGTTCATCCTGTTGACTTGATCTCATGTGGACACTGTTGTAAAAATCTGAACATTCTGCTACACCACCTCCATGCCTTACGGGCCCAAAGTCCCTCAAGCAATTTGCAGTTATGAATACTGACGGTGCTCTGGGCAGCAAGTTGAAGCCCCACCCTTCAGCATCCCTTCAGCAAGCGGCTGGGGCTTCCTCATCCTCTGGTCAGTAGTATACACGTGTAAATGTGTATATATATATAATGAATTTCTACCAGCTTCCATAGTGTTTGTTGTTGCCCTCCTTTCTGACCTCCTTGTTTAAGGGACTAACACTGGAGTCTTTAATATTTCTCAGGACAAAGGCCTGCTGATTTTTTTTTTTTTTTTATTAGGGCAATTAGGGCCAATATTACAACATACGCACCAGGGAAATGCAGTAAGAGCAAACATCATGGGTTGTTCCATGTTAATGTCATGTCAGGTCAACTGCACAACCTCATAAATGGGATCAACAGCTCTAATATCAAAGCAGGCATGCAAGCATTACTAGAACTCAGGGGTCTAGTTGTGCTTATGTAACAGAGTAGAATATACTCTGAATTTACACTAATATTATGGCACAAGTAGTACAACAGTGTTTTTTACTGGCACAGCAGTAGTGTTTGCGAGTTGGCGCTGTATTGACTAGAAATGCACTGAGGTAGGTGATGGTTTGTGATAATTAATACATTGTATTTTACTATATAATATATTTGACTTTAGCCAACTGTCTTGAGCTCATATGATCCATTTAATCCTTAAAATAATATTTTAGAGACTTGCTAATCTGTGTTAACTAGCATAATTGATATAATTACAACCTACAAACGACAGCAATGTTGATCTTTCCCTTATAATTACACTCTTATACTGCATATTATAATGTTTTATGCATTTCTCTGTGTTAGTTTTGATGACTTTTTATTGCATAGTTTTGTTTGTTTGCATGTGCCAACTTTTAACCTATTCAGTTAGTTATGCTAGTTTGGCTAGCTTGTAGTGTATTGCCTTTTATCTTCTACTTTCCTCCATTGCAGCAAAATTTCTCCTTTCACCTCATTTATTAACCGCATCACTCATCATTACTGGGATTTCTAAAGACTTTGCTGTGTAGCAATATAGCCCACCAATTTGTACACAAATAACTAAAGCCAACTAGAAAATAAGGTCACGCATGTGAAATCAAAGACAAGACAACTACACAATATAGTTATGAATTACTTAACAGTAGATGGGCCTCGGTGTTCATTTGCCAAAAGGAGAGATAGCGATTCAGATTTTTCCATTATTGTTACAAAAATTGATAGATGATGGAAAATATTTGGTTAAGTTGGAACATGACTACATGGTGTGTACATGCTCACCTTGTGCTAAATGGTCAATGTGTTCTTCGATCATTTCTTATATTACAAATAGATGACTGGTGGTAGTGGGGTGTGGGGGTTCATAAGGTTAATGTCAATTCATATGGAGATGTGACAAGTTAGTGAACTCAGAATGTAAAAATCCCAGGCATCCAGCACATTGGGTATTAATTGGTACCTATCCCTGTTAATAGAGATTAAATCATTAATGAATAAATTCAATTTTTTAAGCTGTCTAATTTTGGTGGCAATTTCAGAATTGTAATTTTCTATACACATGAGATAAATGAGTGGTCACTGAAGCAGTCTGACAAAACACCAGTATTAATACAGTTGTCAGGGTGAGTGACAAGTATCCAATCAAGTAAAGACTGATATGTTGGGGTAGTTCAACTGTGTTCCTTAATTAGTTAAGTTGAGGTTAAATTTTCAATATTATTTTTATCTGTAGCAGAAGACGTAGAATCCTTAGTCCTTAGAACAAAACCAAGAAACAAACAAAAACAGTCAGCAACACCCCAAAATAGCTGGAAATGTAACAGCGCGGTTTCACGACAACTGGATGTAAACAAACCACTCAGTTTGCGCCAGATAACCAAATACACCCCAACAAGAAAAACAACAATATCCCAGCTTATATGCCTCAAATAAGTGCATTAATTGTTCTTTTGGAGAAGAGAGTACAAACAGTACAAGATGTTCTTCCACAGACTAATGAGGGAGCTGTTTATGACTCTCTTTCTTACCCTCTATCTTACAGACAAGGGTGTAGAATATTAAAAGATTTTTGAGTCAATCAATTGTGCTAAATCTGTTCAATGATTCAGAAGTATTTCCATTTTTTTTAATTCATGTGAAATTTCTTTGTTTTGACGGAAAGGATAAGAATGATTAAGAAATTTGGTTCCTCTGATGAAGATGTTCTTAATCCTTCGAGTCAACACAGTAGTGTGTGTGCAAAGATCTTCCATGATGAGGAGAGTAAAAACTGACTGCAGGCCAATTCTCTCTTCTCTTTAGCTGCAGAGGCTGATGTTTGTCTCAGTGGAAGGCCCCCCGCTGGAGAAGTTTAATGCCGAAGTTGCATTGCGCATGTGGTGGACCACCTGCCAAAGACGGTGTCAGCCAGGGTTCAACCCCTGGGCATTTAGGCAGGGGTTGGAGGAGCTTGTAGAAATTTGTACTTTCAGCACCTCTGTGTGTATTGCTGTATGGGGCTTGTTTCCATGGCTTGCTAGGGGCTGTAGGATGTTTAAGTCAGAATTGCCCCAGCTATGTGATTTTTACCAGTTAACTTTCATTTTGTTTTGACTATGGTAGTCCCTGTGGATAAAACCAGTAGTGGGTTCCACCGCTTTGTTATGGCTACTTTCAATGTGAATCAAAATTACTATCAAGAAAAACTATAAAGAAATAGATACAATTTGACACGTCAGTGTTGCGATGGGCTGGCTACCTTCCAAGTGTTTGAAAATATTAAGTGGAATTTTGAATATACATACAATTTTAATGTACCCCTGTACATTCCAAAGGTACTGCTGAACCAATATTATTGTATGAATCACTGGATGTGTCATAGACTGATGCTGCATTCACATGGATCCAGGCAGATGGTGATGGCAAATAGGCTATCATTTTAGTGGATGAGAGAAGGACGGTAAAATTAGGTGATTACAATGGTAATGTTAGACGGCATTACCATCCACAGTCAAAATCAACTTATACTAAAGCTAAACTCTGTACGAAATTTACCACAGAATGTTCTGTAGGTCCATCACACAGGATAAAACATGGATCATCTGGACAACAAAAAGATAACAATTAGTAACACTGAATAATGGACCAATAATAGTGATAGAATTGTTTTTAATTTAATTTATTATATTCTTTGAAAGCAATACATAACGACAGAAATCATTTGTGTTTTGATTTGCTGTCCTGCTATTCCATCGATCTGTTTGTTTGTGTTTCCTGTGCCGACCAGAAGGTGTTGACCGTCTGCTGTCTAACTGCTGCTTGAATCCAGTTGAATGCAGCATGAAGGCTTCCTGTCGTAGGCCAGTTAAATGTGGAGTGGAATAAGCATTTTATTCCTGCGATGTGTAGGAATGAAATGGCAAAGCTTTCCATAGACGAACCATTTGTTTAACTTACATATGAGAATACTTCGGGCAAAACTAACATACAAATGCACATATATTATTTTATTGAATGTTACATTAAGACTAATTTATTAAAATGATTTAGGGTGTATCATTCCTTTCACACATGAACAATATGACTTTTAGATTTAATGTGGTGAATGCTGTTGAAAAAGCAACAGCTGGCCGTGAAACCAAATTAAACCCAACAAACTGCTGTTACCTGATTTCCAGTTCAAAACAAAATTCTTGTCCTATTGCCAGATGAATGTGCAGAAACTTGGCCCAACTCCCTACCTCATCTGAATAATGCACAATTAAAAGAAGTGAATGTTTTAGATTTCAACTTAGTATTCCTCTAAGCATTGATTAAAGAATTTAGTAAGAGTGGATTTTGCATTTTCAAAAAATGCACCATGTAATATTTTGAGATAAAATTACATATCAGTAGTTCATTTAAGACAAATTCTGTAGGAGTGTTTTTGTCTGTGTTTGTGTGTCTGTGTGTTTGCTCATGCAAGTTGGCTGTGCTGTCTCTGTGTAAAGAGCTTTCCCAGAATGGAAAGGTCCCCAGGCATCCAGTCAATCTGACAAGTATTCCTTAGTGTGTGTGTGCGTGAGTGTGTGTGTGTGTATGCATGCATGTTCATTGGTATGCTGTGGCATTCAGGTGAGCAACCTTCCACAGGGGCAATAGTGCCTGAGTCGACACATCCATGCCGCTCCACTCTGCTTTCAGGCAAACACACTGACAGACGGCTGCTCTGTCAGTCCTCCTACAGAGCCATCTATTGGTGTGTTTGTGTGTATTTGCCTGTTTGTTTATACTTTGCTATGTTTGCCTAATTTGTAATGAGTGTGGGTGGGTGTGGCGCAAGGGGCCCAGGACTTATCCTGGGGCCATATGACTGTAGAGTTCAATACGACAGACTGTAATGACATTATTTAACATTCTTTGGTTTTAAAGCATTAAGCATGGCATTCAAATTGTACTTTTAAGGGACTGATTGGAGGTGAAATAACCCTTGATCAGCCAAAGAGACATGTGAAATGAATTGGTGCCAAAATACTATAAATTAAATAAAAGAATGTGATGAAACACTACATAAATCTGGGACTAACTTCCAGACATTTGTGGTGGACATTTCTTTTTTATGATGATTTTTTGTTTAAAGCTATTTATTTAAAAATACAGCCAGTTTTTGTAAAGAACACGTGTCTTTCATTTAATTTATGAATTCCCATGCTGCCAGCCATTGAAAGTAAAGCTAAATCGATGAACACTGCACCGTGTCTAGTTACAAACCAACAGGGGTACAATTCCACAGTCACACACTTCTAATAAACTTCACTTAGGTTTAATCAATGGCCCTGCTCATTATTTCAGTCTAAGATTTTGTAAGGCTACAGTCCATTTGCTTTATGTTATCATAGTATATACCTGTTGCAACCTGTTGTTAGGGAATTTTCTATTCTAGCGTGACACATATGGGGGTTACACAGGGTCGAACATAGTATGTCTTGAGATTTCTGTAGGGATAGTGTTAAATCTTAGATTGTTGTGGGGATACTGACTTCTCTCTGTGAGATGCAGGGCAGCTGTGTGTTTGTGTCTAGGTAAGCAGGCACCATTATGATCATTATTATGGCAACTGAGGTCAGAGGATAGAGCTGTCTCACGTTATAGACAGCAGGTATAATGTAGAAGCCTTTACAGAGACAGATAACAATGTTGGACCACTAAGGGTAAACATATCTCCTTGTGTGTAGACTAATGATCAATTGGTATATACCTTATACTGTAGAGGTATTCAGTATGACCATTCGTGGACATCGAGTAGTTTTTTCAATGAGGACATAAAGATGAGCCATCTTCAGAATTGAGGCATCATGCCATGATGCATAAGATATCTGCATTTTCTCTCCACTGATTAAACTGACCATTGATGAGTAGGATTCTCTGCAACAAATGGCCTCTTCCCAGAACCAACAAAGACATCCTCACATGTTTGCAGGTGCAGGCATTGGAATCTCATTTGGCATCTGATTATGCAGGTATGGACTCATTTTGCAAGCTGCTACTCTACAGTCAGCTCCCCCTGTGGTACAATGGACTGATAACATGCACAAAGCCTTTCACTATTTGAAACATCATTTGCTCTCATCGTGGCTCCAACATTGGGCCTGCCAGACAGTCATCAGCCGTTCAATCTGCATGTACATGAAAAAGAAAGTTTCGCTACAGGCATTTTGGTACAGAAACATGGGTCTCATTACCATCCCGTAGCTTACTACTCATTTTGACTGACCCCTGTGGTACACGTCATGCTGGATTGCCTAAGAGCCGTGGCCACTGTTGCCATCATAATTGACAAGACTTCTCCAGTTGTACTGGCTAATGATAGAGAGGAAGTAGAGATAGGGGGTTTAGGGGAGACCTTCCTGCAGGAATCTAATAATACCTATCGTTGATACCAGTGAACACTAAGTAAGAACCTGATACACTGTGTCCAGCCTCTTTCTATAATTACTTCTACATTAAACAGCCATTTGTCTTATTCTCATTCCATGTTCAAATTTTGAGGTTTGGTGTTTGTATTGCACAGTTGTTTAATGCATTTTTGTTAGACTCCAACTCATTTCTAATACAGAAAAATAAACATGTAGTGCAGTCTGAAGACACACTATGTCAAGACAGTGGCTGTATAAATAACTTTATGCATACAGAGTCATGCATCCACACATACATGCAGTGACACACACATATATCAACACACACAATACAGAAAAAAAAAAGAGTTCTGGTTGAGCAGTTCTTATTTCACACCTGACCTGTGTTTGGACGGACGGCCAGCAGGCTGTCAGCAGAGGAACTGCTTCACTTGTTTGAATTCCACACTTTCCTCCTCTCCTTTGGCTCCAAGTGTCATTTAGAAAGATGGCGAGGACATGAGGGAAAAGGAAGGTGAAGAAGCAGCGGGAGAAGCAGGAACATAAGGGCGATGACTTGATGGTGCAGGGGCCAATTTAGTGATTTTGGATCCCGTGGCAAAACCAGTCACGGGGCCTCTCTTATGCCTTACTCTTAGCCTTTGAGAAAGATAGTATAAAGCAGTGATGATGTAAAATATGTACTTTGTTACAAATAAATGTCCTGCATTAAAAATGGAATAAACTTATCTACAAAGAGGAATGGTAAGGAGTCAGTTGTAAAAAAATGCATCTTTTCAATGAACTATGTGCTTTTTTACACGTTAGCTCGGAGAGCTTTCATCAACCTCCAATACCTTTTTATTAAATGAAATGATGTACAGTCCAGACAACAAATTGCCAAAGAGGAGTTAACATTCCAGAAGTTTGAAGAGCTTTGTGACTGATGCTAGCATGATCCCAGCTTTATGGAATGTGAGTGATTAGCTAACTAGCTACAGTGGCTCACTATTTGGTGAGTAGTCAAGCTTCTAGAACCACATACGAAACATTAGGTAGATTGATCAGACCAGAAAGTGGGTCGGTGAAATTAGACCTTAGTTCTGCTTAACTGCCTCTGTGTTTGATGCTGTATACAGTAGCATATTATCTCAAGGCTCTAACACCAGTGATTCAGCATCCTTAGAGTAGTGTTAGAAGCTTTATTATGAGATCAACTCCTGTGAGGAGAATGGAAATGAAGATGAAATATGGACTGGGTGAAGCAGCAAGCAAGTGAAGGACCCGGGGATTTTTGAAAAGGGTAGAGATGAGATAAAAGGTTTTTAAGGAACGTGTTCAGGGAGAGGGAAGCGATAAGGATGCAAGCTGAGGTTATTTGTTTGTAGTATGGGCATGTGTGTTTGGAGCACCAGCTGGAGGTAAAGAGGGGACTTGGTTCTTTCCAGCAGTGCCAGCTGGTGCACCTGCTCCAACTCGGAACCGGTTGAAGTTCGCCCACTTACTGACACATTTATTTAGGTTGAGTGAGTGTTTTGGCACATACACATGGGATAGTAAGCACCAAGTCAAGATTGTCAAAACCACTGTGTGCCTGAATAAATGTCACCAAGACAAAAGAATAGAAAATAGTCATCACTGAACATCAAGACAAGACAACAAAGCCAGCAATTTGTTGAAAATGAATCATTAGCCTTGGCTCCAAGGCAATCACAACAGAATTTTGTTTTCCATACTCTTTCACAAAAACAGAATGGTATAGGGAAAGTGATTTGAATGATTTGACAGTTATAATTATATACCATGCTTGTCTCCAGTAATATCAGGTTGTCTAAAATGTTTTGTTGCTGTATTTTTAGTTATTGACAACAAAGTTGCCAATCAATGTTAACGCATATTGTTTTTGACTTTCTGGGCTTATCTATTTTAGTACTGTTTTCTGCCTCTTCTCACCACAAGCCTGAATTAGTTAACCTATCTAGGAGCGTGTATCTGTGTAGGAGTGTCCCCTTATGTGCCTACATTTGTTTATAGGTTCCATACGCATGTGTAGGTGTGTGTAGGGGTTTTACATATGCGTGTGCCAATGTAGGAGACAATTGCGATGGCTGATTAACATGCATAGCATCTGCAGCAGCTCCCCATCTCCCAATCAGTCTGTGTTGTAAGAGTTGGACATACATTAACAGTACTTATTTATAGCGTTGTTATGAAAAGTATCATTCTGAGGTCAAGCCTCTCATATACTGTGGGTGTACCTCTGGGCTAGAAGAGTGACATGCTCTTACACTGGTGCATTTATTTTATTTTATTTTTATTTAAAGGTCTACACCTGCCAAGCCCATTTATAATTTTATTTCACAATAAAATATAACATTGGCTGTTAGCTTAAATCCATATATTGTTTTATTATGTTGACCTACAAGTCTTTGATTTTATTCCAAAATGAAAGTGTAGCCTATTTTGGTCAAGTGAAAGTAAATGTGAACTATGTGTTCCGTGCAAACCTTGTTTGATTCAGCATGAATCAGCATCTTGCTAGAATTCCCTTTTTTCTTTGCACTCCTCTTCCTCTTCAAGCCTTGTTGAGGCTGCAGTGGAAGTAATTAATGAGAGCCTTGATATCATTTTGGGTGCAAATTCAGGGTGTCTATCGAGTCTCTCAGCATGGAGGAGGAAGCTTAAATTTATGAAAGCATAATCTTGAGAGATAATAAGTTGGGTCTTATGATACAAAAGCAAGAAAGAAGTAAATCTCTAAGACAAACTTTCTGAACACTAGGTGGCTAGTCCTTTTTGATACTACAGTATATAAGCTCTTCAAGTCCCAGTGGTTAATATATTAGTGAAATATGTTACTACCATATTCGATAGAAATAGAGGAACATCCCAGCACTTCTGATGACAATTACCTGCAGATGAATGTTAAAAAAGCTAAAGAACTGATAATCAGCATTTTCAGCACTCACAGCACATCTTACAACAACCCCATCTGCATCAATAATGAAACTGTTAAGATGGTGGAGTGCTTCAGATGTCTCAGACTCACCTTGGACAACACACTGTACAAAGGTTCTAGTACTTGCAAGCTCAAAGCCCTTTCAATTACTCCCGCCTGTCTGTTGCTGCTCTATAAAAGTATAACCCAACCCATTCTCCTCTATTGTTCCCGGTCTTTCTTCGACAAGTAACTCACATGTATCACCCCACAATGCCTCCAACCTCTCAGACCTCAACAGCAAAGCCATTACATACAGAGCACACAGCATAGCACATAACCCCAGTGACCACCTCAACCCCCTGTAATGTTTTTTGTGGTTGTGTTGTGGTGTATGTATACTTGTATTTATGTGAGGCTATATGTACAGGCTGTGACAACAAATCTCCCCCAAAGGATAATAAAGACTGTTCCAGTTTTGAGATGCAGCTTTCTTTACCAGAAACTTATTTTTGTTGTCGCTCTGTATTGTGCACGTTCTGAACATGGCTAAATGCTACAGAGAGCTGTGGACAGAATTATTTTTGTACGAAGCAAATTCTCTGCTAAAAAACGAAGCTGTAAGTTGATCATGTGAATTGCAGGAATATATAGCTTCTGTAAAGAGTTGGACTTGTAGATGAACAAATCAACAAATTATTTGTTGATTTTGCCTAATTATAAATGGACAAGGGCACCTATTCCCCTCCAATATTCCCTAAAACAAAAAGAAAACATGAATAACTTTAGTTTTATATTGGGATTGATAAAAGTTTCCAATCGTGTGTTTTAGATTTCTACCTTGTAGGAAAAGGCTTACTGAGCAGATGTAATGTGTGCATGTGTTTGGGAATAGAGAATTGAGAACAGTGTTTGACAGAGGCATTAACAATCCTTGGAAATACATGCTAGCCGTGCTGGTAAAAGACTCTCAGTCTGTGCAACCAGGTACAACAGGGATGTCCCCTTAGCTTTGGCACTAATAAGAAGCTGAGAAAGTAATTTTCAGGTGGTTCCTGTGAGAGAGGCAAAAGGCACTTTGACCTGTTTACAACTTCAGGTGGGTGTAATTATTCTTCAGACGGCCTCTAAGCTGAGGAACATGACAAGCCAAAAGGTGTTTTGCGAGCCATGCAGAGCTCCCTGAGAAAAAAAAATGCTTTGTCTGTGATTTTGTTGTTGAAAATTCTGAGTTCAGAGAAGCTAAGATGTGACATGCTTCAGCGACCTGGTCTTCAGTGTACAAGCGTATGCTGTTGTTGCTTCAAGGTTTCTTGTACAAAAATACATTCTGTTTATTTCTCTTCTTTTCTATTTCTTCTCCTGACTTTCTTTTGTCCCTTCAACATCATTCTCTAATTTTCCTGCTCTCCAACCTTCTTTTTTTCATGAGACAGTGCAGTGCAATGCAAGTATTTAATATTCTGTTGTTGCCCTGCCTGAACAAAATAGTTTTTGTCATCTTTCACACTATATTTACACTTCCATAATCAATCGCCTTCTGCCAGAGAGGAAAGCCAAAGCCTCAGCTTGTATATTAATTTTATTCAGCAGTGTGAGTACGACTAGCATTCCTCTTGAGCATTTCATAGCACTTCGGGGCAAAGATGCAAATGGCACATTTCAGGTTGGATTATATGGTGTGCATAGCTAATGCTTAGCTACTGTAGCACACACGTAGCTGCTTCTGCATTTATTTATTTTTGGTACCCAAGGCATGCATAAGCTTACGGGAGTTGACACTAATACAGAAGTGTTTTCTTTGTAAATTAAAGACCACTGACATGACTTTCATGTTAAAACAGTGGCATGCAGCATGATAAGTGGTTAGTGTTTTGGTATAAAGGGGTTTTCTGTGCATCATCTAGCAATGACCAACTAAATAAGGTGCTTCTCAAGTCAAAAACAGCAAGCAGGGAGTAAAAAAAAAAAGGACTGGAGTATACTGATTTATTTGCAGCCTTTAATAGTGCAAACAGACCAATGTTCCAAGAATATTGATGGCTGTGAGTTGCAGTCGTGATGAATGATGAGCGTTTTCTTTGTACTGCCTTACTCATAATTAGCCTAAGCTGGTAGACTGTTATTTGGCCTTCATGTTTCACTCAAATAAAGCACATAGTTATCTAATTAATTAGTATGGTCACTGTAATTGGCATGCATTCAGTATGGCTCAGCTCCAGTGTCAAAAGGACACATTTCTCAATCTTAATTTGAGGTAACTTTCATTTAATCATTTTGTCTTACTCTCATGTTCTGTCGGTTCTTTTCACATCACATTCACACTGGTTGTGATTTAACTGAAACTAGATCTCCCTAGGTTGATATTTAAGTTACTCCAAAATGTTTGTCCCTCACATGCAATTGAGTGAATAAGTTCTGGACACTGGGCACTTTGAGAGAAGCTTGTACTTTGTCTAGCAGTGATTTTCACTCAGGTTGCTGATCTCAAAACAAACCTGAAATCACTTACTCAAGTTTGAGAGTTAACAACACTTCATTCACTTTGTGCTTCTAAGCATTGTAAGACGATTGCATTTTTCTCTGTTGTTTTGGGGTTGGTCAAAAAATACAATGTCCACCAAGTGTAACACATTTATGATATTATGTTAACTGCTTTTTGATGGCGAGCTGTGTAGCGATCTAAATTTCCCCATGAGAACAATTATGAGGAGCTTTAGAGGATGAAATAACTTGTGTATTTATGAAATTATCTCATTAGTAAAGAGTCCATAAGTAATGATCATGCTATGAAGATGAAGAGAACGATGATTAGGCTGAATTCACAGAATGACAGGAGGATGTCAAGTAACCTTTCATGCATACATAAATATGCATCATTTACACTGCTGAGGATGTCTCTCATCATCGATTTCTGAAATGTTCTGTGCATACAGTAGCACTACATAAGAATTTTGAAATAAGCATGATCAGAAGTCATATTTTATCAAGTGAGAAATGTGCCATGGATGCTTCTGGATAGATGGCTGTAAGACAGTGCCAATCGAGTGCCAATCAATCCATTTTATCTATTTTTACCCTTAATTAATTGTTGACTGATTGATTTTTTCATGGAAGGTCAGTCAACAATACAGTCTCACTGAAATTGGCATTGGCACCATTCATGAATTAATTTGTATCTTGATTAACAGTGATTACTATTAATATTACTATATTTCCACCACTGTCGTTTTATAGAAATGTCTTTATTGCCTGGATTTTTCTTATAACCTTTGAATTCTTTGAGGTACTTATGAGCCTTTGAACACTCAAAGTAGAAGCTAAGAGACATGTTGTTATTGAAGGCCAAGGTACCATAAATGATGATATATGAGAACAAGTGTAATGTGTAGGGGATTATATACAGTAAGTTAACAGATTTTTTTATGATAAACTCAACTTTCAACTTTTTCTCTTTCATTTTAGTGAACCACATGCCAGCAGCTCTGCAGGTTCACATATGTGATTTGGTGTCCACTTTGATTGCTGTATCGTGAATGCTGTGTGTCTGCAATGTTTACATGCTGTGCAACCACAGGACACAACTGCTGGGTTAGTGGACTCGAGAGCATCATGGTCATCCCATCAATTGGCGGGGGAGGGGGTTAAGAAAGTCTTGCTTACATGCCGCTGGCTTAAAATGGAGCAGGGTCATGGTTCAGTAAGGGTAAGCTTGGGAGTGTTTAACAATAAATCCTGTGAGAAGAGCATTAAGTGGTTGAAGAACGCTGTACATGGTGCCCATTGAAAAACTAGACAGACAATCTCCAGTGGAGGCTGGTACATGACTTAATAAATGCAAGTAGCACACATGGATCCCAAGGTCACGTGGTCACCCTTTTTGTTCAGAAGATTTTAGCACATTTATTTGCTTTTTTTGCAATTATGGACTATGTGCAGGTGAATTTTATATCTAAGATGTTCATCTGGACCACCAGAAACAGTTCAAGGTGTTGGTGGCTGATCCAATGCAGGAACCGCAGATGCAGTTGAAAAGGCCTTGGTGGACAGTGAGGAGCTTTAAATGGACTTTGGGGGTTAATATGTTTTTCTTTTTGCATTTCTTTTTGTTATTAACTTCTTGTGAATGTGTCTGATCTTAATCGTGGTGCGTTTAAATTGTTAAATAAAGGGACTCTTAAATTTACCACTGACCCACTTCGGTGCTATGACTTATTCACATTCCTGACACTACTAGGCTGTCTAAATATTCAGAAGCCTTCCAATCGCATACACTGTAAGTTTCAGACTCACCTTCATCTGCATTTTATCACATTTAATAAAAGGTGATAACAATATTCTCTCACAAAACCCACTCTACATGAATGGACATCATAGAGGGAGGATTGATTGCCTCATGACAACACTAAAGCCAGCCCAGTAGATCTAATTGCATCCAATTACAAGTGTCAAAATGACTTAACTGATACTTTTTTACATGTGACACCAAAATCATCTATAACGTAAAAATGTAGTCTGTGCAAATTCTCATACTATGTCAAACTGCCTGCTAGACATACACAGCCACATATAATTTAACCTGACCAAACACTATCTACTACGAAGTTTTTGTTTTTTTTTTGTTTTGTTTTTTCTTGACAGCTGTAATGAAATTAGAAGGAACCCAGAACCAAGGGAGACATGTAACGCCTTTAAATGAGATGGAATGAAACTCTGCTGAACTATTCATCACCTGAGACTGAGTTAAGTGCAAGCAGGCAAGCACACACACACCTATACACAAACACATGCAAAATATAAGTGCCCTGTTCTTCCCTTCCTCCCTTGACTCAGCACAACAGCCTTGCAAATTACGGCAGTCGAGTGTATGAGTTACCAGAAAACACTAGATTGCTACTTTGACTTTCTAAAATTTTAGTGATGCCCTGCGTATGTTTATCCTACTGGTTAGATGGAAGTCAGGAGCTGTAATCTATGCACTTCACATCTTTAGTCTCGTATTGATCATAAAGGGTGGGTTCACACCAGCCTTGTTTTGTCTGGTTAAACCTATTCCTGGAGCGATTACCCCCTAGGTCTTGAAATCTGGTGCAGATCAAACAACTGCTCTCTGGTCCACCTCAAAAGGGTCTCAGGCCGCCCGGTTCATTTCTGGTGTGCACACAATTCAATCACAGGAAGTGTACTAGTTTATGTGTCATTTCATTGGTTAAAAACAATGTTCTCTGACCAGTATCACAATTGTGTCTATAAAACAAGACAAGGGTCATTCTGGTCATTTTTTGACAGCAGACCAGTTTTGTAGATATTGCAGAGAGGAATGGAACAAGAAGGAGCAACCACTTCTACTTCTCAGCGAGGTAACATTAATCAGCTACTTTCATTTTTGCTGTTCACAGATTGATGCTGTGGCACATAAAATCAGATCACAGTTGCTCACAGAATGATTGAAAAAATGGCTTATTTTTGCCAAACATTTATATTAAAAGTTAGTAAGACAGGTGAAAGAGCATACATACACATGACTTCTGTTTACAATTACTGGATCGTGTGACCTGTGTGAATGCAAACCAGACAACTTTGAAAATTGTGTCATCCATTGTATTATCCTTGCATTAGTTCTATTCAGTAACCTGCCATAGGAGTATGTACTGTACTATTTCCATTTCTTTCATAAAAATGGTAGCTGGTTTTGCTAAATGAGGCCTGCATTACCAGTAATATTGGGTAATAATAAAATCTGTCACAGTCTGAATTATATCCTTCTGTAGCAACAATAGTTGATGGTTATTGTCTTGAATGCCAGCAAGGTACTGAAAGTTTTATGGACATGCTAGACAAATGCATTTTTTTTTGTTTTTTTTGTTTGTTTTTGTTTTATGTTTACCAGAAGGGGAAACATCTGCATGAGCTGATGCTGCCAAGACTGTGTATGATTTTTACAAGGTCATCCTCTGTGGTAATGGTAGCAAGAGTGTCTTGCACTGACATTTTTCATGGCAGGGACAAAAAATAAAAGAGCTTTCATGGTTTTGGGTAAGCAGGGCACTGGTGTAAGAGAAGACCAGGCAGGGACTGTGGTATATATGGTAGTATGATCTTACTTGAACTGTATCTATTATATATATATCTTACATATCTATATAGCCCAACATGTCTAAATCTGAGATGGAGATCCTAAAAGTTTTGTAACGCCACCTCAACATAATGTTCTCAATTAATATAAAACATTTTGAATTAATGTATCTGCCAACTTGCAAAATGTCCATGCACAGCATAACTGCATCTACAATATTCACTCTTACAATACAAATTCCACTCATGCAGAAACTAAATTGCAACTAACAATTGTATGGTATATGATGTTATATTTAGGCACTAAAAAGATTGTGATCTTGGTGAAATACTGAAAAAGTTAAAAGTGACTTGAAGGACATTTTAGATTTAACTGAAACCACAATCTTTCTCCTTAACCAAAGTGCTTTTGTCACCTAAACTTAACCACACACAGGATCGTGGACACTGCCCTACAAAGACAAAAGCATCGGTCACCTTACCCACCATCCATTTCAAAACCACTTCCCTTTAACTTCTGTGTGATGTAAGAATGTGGAGCTTACTTGAAAGATGTAATGCCTTACTCTCAGAATCTATTTAGTCAAATCTATTTGAGTGAGTTGTGAGTTGTACATTTCACTAAAAATTGCCCACAGTACATATTCCTATTCTCTAGATGCAAATAAGAAGAAATAAGTGAGCACTGGCATTCTCCACATTTTGGCAACTGTGAGTAAGACGCTAATGACTGAAAGGGTCAATGAGACTGAAGAAAGGACAGATGGAGACACAGAGCGATAGAATGGCTGATGGCAGATGGAATGACAGAGTGGGTGAATGATGGTGATCAAGGCAGAGTTTTGAGAGAGGAATAGAATAGGAGCTGTGTGTGTGTGTGTGTGTGTGTGTGTGTGTGTGTGTGTGTGTGTGTGTGTGTGTGTGTGTGTGTGTGTGTGTGTGTGTGATTGTGACTGTGTCAGAGGTGCGAGTGGGTTGTCCCATCAATGTCTAATTGTCTTTGTGTCAAATTGCAATTCCATTGTTCTGCCAGTGGCCCCATTAGGATGACCTTCAGTTTCTAATGGAAGGGGAATGGGAAAACGTGTGTCTGTGTGTGAAAAGGAGAAAAAGGAGAAGGAGATGGGAAGAAGGGAAAATGTACATGCTGAGATGAAGATGAAGAAAAAAGAGATAGAGAAAAAGATTGATGGAGCCAGATGGGAAGTCAAAAGAAAGGAGAAAGAAACTGTTATTAGTTTCATACTTAGAGTGATAGGTAAAAGAATGACTTTTCAATGAGGGGATAGAAGAGGAAGAGAACCTGCAAAGAACCTGAGGCCTGAGATCACAGGTTTACAGTCAGTGCTCGAGTAAAAGACTAGTCTGCCCTGCCTTCTTTCTGTGACACAGACACCAACACACACTTGTACTTATATTTGGAGGATCCTCACTGACATAATACACCGCATACAGTAGCTCGTAGCCTTATCTTTGACTGTCATAACCACGTTATCATGGCACCTGTCAGTAGGTGGTATGTATTAGGCAGCAAGTGAACATTTTGGTACCCAAGTCGATGTGTTAGAAGCAGGAAATAGGGGGAAATGTAAGGATTTGAGCAACTCTGACAAGGGCCAAATTGTGATGGCTAGACAACCGGGTCAGAGCAACTTCAAAACTACAGCTCTTGTGGCTTGTTCACAGTCTGCAGTGGTCAGAACCAATCAAAAGTAGTCCAAGAAAGGAAAAGCGGTGAACCAGCAACAGGGTCATGGGGTGGCCAAGGCTCATCGATGCACATGGGAAGCAAAGGCTGGCCTGTGCGGTGAAATCCAACAGACAAGCTACTGTAGCTCAAATTGTTGAAATACTTTACTCAGATACTTGCTGGTGCACCAAATCCATGCTAAAAATACCCCCCAATAGAAGTGCTTTACTACAGTAGACCAGCTGTTAAAGGAAATTATTTTGCTTTTTTTGTACTTGCGACTTGTTTTTAGGCCCACAGGAAGTGGGAAAGCATTGAAAGAACTAATACATTGTTGATTTTCACAGGATGTGTTGACAAAGACAACAATACAGAATATGATCAGTCGTATCCTTTAAACGCCTTAAAACAGCCCTTTGAAGAAGTAGACCTGGATGAACCTCACATTACAGAAATGTCACATTTCAACACTAAAACAACCTATTCATTAAAGTAGATATGTATTGCTCCCCCCATCAAATGCACTCAGACTCACACACAGCCACCGTATACTACAGAACAGTATTATACCTATGGATGAACGTGTATCTTTTTAATGCACACACAAACTTCCACATATTCAACTACAAAATGGGCCCAATTCATCACTACAATGTGAGTACAGTACATACAACACATGCACTCATACAATTGAACACAATAATATATGCATAATACATATCGCTTACGCATACACACACAACTAATATGTATGCCTCTTCACCACTTTTAATGAAACCCAAGTGCATTTCAGTCACCTGACAGCCTGTCCACTATTGAAAGGTGTCCTATTTCTGAAGGGCATTTAAAGTCAACTCATTTTCTGCCTTCCATCAGAGGTGAAGTGTTGCCCTCATCAATCTTGATGCATGGGTACGGCAACACTGAGCAAACCAGGACAAAATTAAATCTAGGTAACTGCCACATAGGCAAAAGCATGCACACACACATACACACACATCTTCTCAGAGATACAAAAATGGCATTCTTTTTGGAGTCAATGGGATGGCATTGTCCTTGACAAAGAGTTACATTTCTTAAACAGAAATCAATCATGCTAAGAGACAATTAGTAGCCTAGGAAAACACCCACTTTTTCTTTTTGTGACTCTCCCTCCTTCCCCTTATGCTCCTCTGTCACTGCCTCTCTATCCATGGAATATTTTAGAGGGGAAAAAAAACACTGAAAGTCATGCTACAAAGTCAAAGATCTTTACAGAGAACAGTGTCACCTACTGGCTTACCCTGAATTTATTTAAAACAGTGTGAGGTGAGGGGATTAATGGAGGGCCAGGTTTCCAAAATATTAACTAACATTCAGGGACAGAATTCAGGGAGGAAAAGTTGACCTGTCAGTTCTCAAGGGTAGTTTTCAAATGCATTTTTGTCTCAGTGTTGTGTTCCCCAAGCAATCCTTGCAACAACAACAAATATGTGAGACTTTAAAAACCCAAAGGTCTGGAAATATTAGTCTTATTATAATTTTTAGGTGAATGTGTTTTCATTTGATTTATAGTGGTGGTTTTTAATCATGTTCACAGCAGGTGTTTCAACTGGGTAGTCTTGAAGGTGCATTGTGCTGTATTGGTGCCCTTTAATTGAAAACCAAATCTGCACTATGATAATACTCATACTCATACGGCATACTCATTATCCCACTTCGGAACCCTGTGGGTCCAAATAGCAAACTGTTAAATATGAAAATGCAGGTTCATCATCATCAATATTAAATTTGGTCTATCTTTAAAACTTTGAAGCCAGATCGACACTGGGTCACCCTGTAAATGAGGGCTCACAGTTTTGGAGATACTTCAGGGTATATTGGGGCCTTAGGGCCATTGCTTGTTTTGTCTGGTCGATAACCCTCCCCTGTAAATCTTAGCTCAAAAAAGAGCTACAACACAATTTTAAGGATTATTAAGAATTTTCCTTTGTGTTTTTCTGCAGTCATGGAGCTTCCTGACACAGATTAAGTCTTTATTTGTTTATGTGTGCATGAAAGTTAAACAAAAGTGAAAATGATAATATAACCACATATACAAACACATCAGACAGTGCTCATCAGCACTGCTGAGATAGTGAAACACATTTGAATGTTTTCTTTTATTCATTTACCGGTATTTTTAAGCCTTTGGGCTCTGTTTCTGCTTCGATCTGTGAGTTGAAAAATTAAATCCCTTTTTGTTTTCCGGTTTCATCTTCTTGTTGCTATGGTCTTTGTTTTCTGGAGTAGACCACCGTATTGGTTTTAGTATCTCTGTCACGTTCCCGTGTTTTTAGCTACCCACCTTCCTTTCCTTATCACCTCTTCAGGAGCACATGCAGTCTGAACACCCACTGCTGCCTGCATGATGAGGCAGATATGGGAAGATACTGTTCAGAGTTGCAGAGCATGATATTAAATTGCCCATTTCAGTGGTTTGCTTCTTCTTCTTCTTCTTCTTCTTCTTCTTCTTCTTCTTCTTCTTCTTCTTGTTTTCTTTTTATTTGCCAAAAACTCAGTAGGGTGATATGTGTCTGTGTGTCTGTGTCTGTGTGCGTGAGAGAGAGAGGTATCTCTTCATGATTTTTTGATTTCTGTCTACCATGTGCCCAGAAAGTACACAAAAGCACTTTTTACTGACCCAGTAAGCTACACAATATGTCAGTTATCCCACTGTTTTTTTCAGCGTGTGTACAACACACACACATACATGTATGCATGTGGTATAAAGGTTTTATCAAGTATCAAGTGCTTTGCATCATTGAGCACTGGGAGCAGGCGGCTTGTCCGATGTGCAGCAGACTGGAAGGCCGGGATCCCAAAGGTCAGCTGCGCTCGGCATAAACAGATATGAACCACTGGCCCGGATGTTTTCAGCAGCATGAGAAGCAGCTCACGGCCAGATAAGCACAAATCAGAAACAGTGCCGCTTAGAACCTTTAAGCCTATGAGCACCATCTGGTTCTGAGCCTATTCAAGAGGAGGAAACGTTGGCATTTTGCTATGAACAGTTTCACAGTGGTTTCGCTCTTACACATTTGCAGAAGATCACAAACTAAAGATTATGTTGCTGCATACAGTATAACTTGACACCTATGAAGCTGGCTAAGGACAGCAACTCCTTCCTGTTTAGCCAGATGCTGTTTACCAATGCAAGTTGGCAGAAATGTTGAGGTAGAGGAACTATATTTGATTATATTTAAAGAAAAGCAAAGTTAGGAAAAAAACATTCTTACATGGTATCAGTGGAATACCCTCCAACTTGTATTCCCATGATTGTATTGGATTACACAGAGGCCAAGAACATCTCTCGAGAAATACAACTTGTCAGGTATTATCCCGTACTTGTAAACTGTAATTGAAGTGTACTAGAGGGTAGGTGAGGTGTGGTCGAACCTAGTGAAAACCTATTGGGAATAGAAAGGAAAAAAAAGAACACAAGAAAAATAAATGTCTCTGGCAGTATGTCTGAGTGAGTCTGTGTCCAATACTGAAGAGATATTTGTATGTTATTTTAGTAAGTTTGAAATTGTTATATCTTCTGACTGTCAGGTCTTGAAACACGATGACTTTCTGAAGGATGTATTGGGTGAAGAACCCTTTTATGTTTTATTAACAGCCACAATATTGAGCAGCCCTCAGTCTCAGCCAGAAATGCTGCCAAAGAAGTGGTGAAAATAGTCTACTGGGGCACATTACACTGTCAAAGATATAGAAAACTACAGGAAAACAGCTGGGAGGCAGCTTCAAACAGACTGGCAGTAAACCAGCACTAAAGCCTTTCTAACTACCAGCAACTACAGTGGCCAGCTGCATGAAGACTGACCCAGCCGGCAGCAAAAATACTGGCACAGATGATAAAGACTTCACCAAAGAATGGAGCCAACAGCATCAACAAAAAGAGCAGAGCCACTATTCTGCGGTGACTTTCACCTTGGAAAGCTTATTTCTAGCAGTGCCAGTAAAAGTTTCTTTTCAGATTAAATGAAAGAATTACCCAGTGGCAGCAAAAACATAACCATCTATGCAAATATGTAATTTACTTTGCCTACTAATTATTTCTAAGAGTGTCACAATAAATAAAAAAAATAAATATATTATTACTTTTGTCAGGCAAAGCTCTTGCTTTGATGCAAAAGTTGGGTTGACTTGGAGTGGAGAGGAACATAAATGGCATTTCATAAGATACATTTGAATAAATGCAGCATTAAAAAAAATGTTACTTTCAAGACTGTAAAAATATCCAAATATTTTGACCAAAAAGGAAAATTATAACTCAAGGTCCATTAACCACTGGATCCTACCGGGCACAGCTCTGTGACATTGTGGTCCGTTCTCCCCACAGCTTAAGCAAAGCGATTTGCACGCCAGATTTCATCATTTTTCTTTGGTTTATGTGTTTTTACCATGGGTAAGTAGGCTACGTAGTTAAGTAGTTTCCCTTTTGTCTGTTTTTACAATCAGAAGTTTGCACATGGTGTTTTATTTTGAAAATTGATCTGTATTCCGGCCAGCCCGATCTTCTGTGCTGTTTTATGCAACTGGTTGTGTGTGAGAGACACTTCTGGAACATTTTTGAATTGCACTGCGGCACTTTTGGTGGGATCACAAACATTACCTAGAACAGGAGTGAACAGCTCCAGCGGGAAGTGGTTTTAGCCATTACTTCCATATTTCTGTAGAGGACTGAAATAAGAGATTGTCAGACAGTCATGCCTGTACCATGTCAACAATGGATCATAACTGAATAATCATCATCATATCTGTATGTATAGAGCAAGGTCATAAAGAAACAACGGTGTATTCAAGTCAACGACAACTTTGCTGAGGTGTCAGTTTTTTTTTTCATATTGGGTAGTTCTCTCAGTCTAGCCATTTGTATATTCTCATAATGCCTCATTTGGGAAATCCATTGCACCATGTTGAATATTAGTGCACACTCACCTATCCAGTTGGTGCTAAATGAAGTGCGAATATCATTTACTGTATCTCGGGAGACACTATCAGGCAGAGGTCAGACACCACACTGAAAGAAGACCGATAATTGGACATCAATTAGGGACCATTATACTGGTGAACCGGGCCACAAAGGCTTCATATCCAAATCCCTCATGAAATAGCTGCATTGTTGACATCTTTTGCTGTCATTTCCATGACTCCTTACCTTCTTTTTTACTGCTACACCACACACACATATTGCACACAGAGGTGTTGCCTGGCATCCCTCAGTCAGCCTAATGATGTCCACAGAGCCACAGGAGATGCACAGGGAGAAATGAAGGACTTCGGGAAAAATCTCTAATGCTCACGGTGTTCTGAGGATTATTCATTTATCCACTGCAGAGGTATTCAGATGCAACGCAGCATAACATTTTGAAGGCTTTTATACTTTCAAGTCCCTGTTGTGTCCCTCAAAGTTTTACTTGACTTAGTAGTACAGCATCTTTTTATAATAGAGATAATATATCCAAGAGTTTTGCAGAAAGGCTATATAGTTTGTCATTCAATTATATTAAGTGGTAAAAACAAATGTCCAAATAGAGAACTTTTCTAGATTAAAATCTTGCTTGCAGCCCAGCTCCTCATGCTTCCACTTCACCAACATAGAACCCATTGACTTTCATCAAAATTACCCAGCCTCTTATCCTCATCACATCAACAACAGTGTTCCTTGTGACTTTGAGGAGTTTGTTTCATTCCCTCCGTTGCACTGGTAGTAGCAGTGATCTATGGTAGATGATTGTTTTGTTGACACTGTGTGTCCTGGCCAGTAATTCCAACGAGCCTCCGGGGATCTATTATGCTGTTATAATTACCACTGGAAAGACTAAGGGAACTGTTTGCGCTCATGCTAGGCATTCATCATGCCTTCTCATGCCTGTGGGCTGCACGGCTCCACTGCTTGATAAATTGTACACTTGAAATAAAGGGATTTTACCTCTGAATAAAGATAAGACAATTCTTTATATATGTGCTGTCAGGTGCATCTGTTAGCTCCTTCATGCCCTGACTTGTACTAATCATTTTTCTCACGGTGCAGTTATACCTTTCCTGTACAACCTCTTAAATGATGAAAAGTCATAGGAACTTTTGACACATCCACTTTTTGTCTTGAACGTTCTGACATGTACATGCAATTTTTATATCACTTTGAAGAAGTTGGCATTTTGGCACATAGATGTGAGTGGAATTGGGACTGCTTGGAAACAAAAGTAAAATTCTTCGAGTTGTCCATCTTTAGTGGCTATAGAATAGGTTTTACTGTGAAGCAGCCACAAGAAATGCATGGTATTTGTCATGCTGTTAGCAGCTCTTTGTTAGTGGTGCCATTTCCACTATAAATATCTACACAACCAGATATGGACAATTCGGGTGTTTTTTGTCAGGGGATCAATTCTAAATATTGTAGGAAGGAAGAACAGAGCCATAGCGAGCTGATAGGTTAAGAGCTGCAGGCGACAGGCTCTTACTGCAGTTTGTGCAAACCAGCACACTTCCACTTCATCAAGATAAACCCCCTGTTGTCCTGTTGTATGGAAAACCATTTGCACTGCATGCAACATGAGATCTGCTCATTTAACATTGGTAATTTAGATTGGACTGCTTTATAATGCCACATATCTCTAAAAATACTCACATTTTAAACACAAAGAAGAGAGAGTGTCAAAATACATCCTTTTCCAAAAGTTTGTTTGGCTGCGCTGTAAAAAGGTACACAAGGTCTTCTTGAATAGAGCTCAGTTTGTTTGTTACCCCCAGTGGTCTATTGAATTCGAACTGAGGTGTTACCAAATCAACCACATACAGCCTGACAGTAAAAAGAAAAAATCCTGGTCAAATGGCCGGCAGCCAAAAAACAAGAAACGTAAAGTTAATGTAAAATATCATAATTCAAATAAATGTCAAAAAAACATATAATTAACTGTGTTACTGAGTGTATGTGTAAATGAAGCTGTGCCATAAATGTGCAATTTAAAGACGTACATATGGTTTTCACTGCTGTGTGATGAAGTTCTGCAAACTTCTGCAAGCAATATTGATAAAAATTGCCTCAAACAGCCTCCACCTATCCGACACTGCTAGACTGAGCCACCGTCAGCCACCTGACTAAAAGAAGGCTCACGGTTTTAGATAATTAGTAAACATGGTAATAATCCATTCCAAATTTAATAATGAAAAATGGTATTGAACTGAAGATGCAGTACTGCACATCCTGTGTGTCTAACAAGCAGTTTCCATGCATTATAAATAATGCACCTTTTAAACAGCAGGTAAATAATGTGCTCGCTTGTTGGTCATGTCAAACATCTTGCTTGATGTTGGGCAATTGCTTTTTGTTGTTTCAACATAGCAAAGTGCCATCCGTACACCTGACTACATCTCCAACACACCCATTTGCTACTTCCACGATGTGGCCACTGGTTGTGAAAATCGCAACTGTGTGGGTTGGAAACTGTGCTGGATGAGAGACCTGGCCCATATCTTGGGAAGGGATGGAAGTCAATAACTATCAATGATTTTTGGGTGCATGGTGCATGTAGGTTCGTTGGTTGGATACGTATGTGTGCAGATTCATATGCGTCAGGGACAGTAAGATAGAGGCTTTCTGCACGATATGCTTGCTATAGTCGGTTGGTGTATGTGAATATATGGCTGTATTAATTTCTGTGGATTTTGTCTGCCTTTGTGTGACTGTGCTGTGCAGACAGATAAAACTGGAGAGGGTGGGAAAACATTTCGTTTTTGTGCGCTTAAGCATTCAGCAGCATGTCCTTGGTTCACACTCTCAAATATTTGCACAGGCCTGTGTCTGCGATCGCCTCTGTGTGTTTATCAAACGATGTGCGCTCACCCACTTGTAGCGATCTGCACTACTAGTCAACAAGCAGCCGTTCTCGCAGCACCCTCCATTTGACTATTGAGGTCAGCCATCCTCGTAACCTGCCGGTGCTGCCCATGAGACAAATGGAATCTGACATCGGTAAGTAGTCCTCCCTGCACTCTGTGCAGGTGGCGTTGCAATCAGCTGTCCTGGCCTTTAAATGGGCCTGACTGTTCCAGCACTTTAAAACAAACAGGAGAACAGAATTCCAATTGCTTTCTATATTGAGGTATGGTTAGGGATAACCACTCTGCGTTTTTTTTTTTTTTATTATTATTATCGTTCTGTTATTTTATATTTCTCCTTTGAAGGTATTCAGATACAATTGTCGGGTTATTAATATGAATGACTACAAATTCTTCAAACTGCACTGTAAAGAAACTCTTTTTCATCTTTTAAAGCAAGCAATAAGAGCAGCAGTAGAGCTCCTATTTTCTGAACTGCCAAGGAATAAGTGAAAGCAATTCATTTGTGTCAAAGAGGAAGCAGTGATACTTTGAGCCACTCGCCAGTGACTTCAGAGAAAGCTCACTGTATACTCTGCACCACAGCGAGGCACAAATTAGATTGATTGTGGCACAGTCAATGTCATGCCCAGTTTCCTTTCCCAGACGCAGCAGTTTTCACTCTTTGGCCAAGTCTGAACCATTTCTGTATACCTGATGAAAGTGCCAAGACATCTTTAGCTCTTTTTAAATGGTTGTCAGATGTACTGTATGAGGGCCGGGGCTATATCATGTAATAGCAAAAGAACACTATATAATGGACCCAAAACTAAATCAGCTGATCAGCTGATTGCTTTTCAGGGACTCTATCTTGACTGATCTCCCAAGCACTCTACTTGTTTATGCTAACCAATCATGCGTGAGTTATTGCCCACCCACGCTGCAGCTTGAAGCAGTCCAGGGGGTGCCAGGTGTGCCAAACACCATGTCACTCGCTAATAATAAAACCAGCTGGCATGAGCGACCATAGTCCCTCCTCCTCTCGAAAACAACATGCATGTTACAAATCATTTTAGTAACGACAAGAGAATAAAAAAATCACATTATGGATTCATATCATTTGTGTGGCTTGGTTAGCTTTTTGTTTGTGCTTAACTTTAGATTTTGAGACAAGGATGGATGGATTTAGATGCTCTGCTGCATTTGAGCGGAACGACTTTGAAGATTTGGTTCACCTTTGATCAAAACATTCAGCAGATATTCCTCACACACAGTGAAGTGAGGCTTATTAAGAGTTGGAACGGAACAGTAACTTACACTTTGCCTTTTTAGGAAATGCTGCACATTTCTACTGCAGTTACCTAATTATCACATTATGCTGCTGGTCACCTACTCACCTTAGAATATAATCGCTTGGGGTTTGCACAAATGGTCAGACTCCATTTAACAATGCTTAGTCGTACTTTTTTATTTGTGGGGAAAAAGACAAGGGTGAAGTAGAAAAAGTTTAAGAGAAACAAGGGTGAAATTCAAATACGCCCTCACTGAAATGCCTAAAACTGATGTTATGCTCAATACAAGCATACATGTCTGAGATACAACAGCTGTTGAAACGATAATTCTGCCAGTTTCAAGACATTTCAATACAGTCTTTGGTGATTCTGAGCCTCAACTCTCCTGTTTATGTTCACTTCAGTTGGTAAATTATCAATAGCAAGGCTGTCCTACATGTTGTGCTACATACATAGCACATTGGCCTAATCAAAGCTGTTTTACTATTTTAGATTGAAGTCAATATAATCCAGGCTAATGACCATCTGACACTGATGTGCATGCATCAGTTTGACTCAGTTCAGAGAGATCACAGAGCTTGTCGTCTATCCTTAAACTCAAAACTCAATTTATCCAAAGCTAGCCTCCTTCTATCTATCCTACATACTGTACATGATTTAACAGAACATCTTTTCATTGGTCGGTAAGATTCTAAATGCTGACCGTAGACAGAAAATAATATCCACATTCCATATAGAAAAAAAAGTCAAAATCATCAAAAGTGATCATACGTGATTTTCAGTAATGATAAAATTGTGTGCCTAACGTTTAGAAGACCTGCTGAACATAACTGATAAGTGGCAAGCAATAAAAAATGCTTATTTCTTTACATTAAATAAAAATTACAACAAAATAAAGAAAAAAGGGGACACATTGTGCAGTAAATGGTAAATGGACTTACTTATATAGTAGTAGTAAGAGTAGTAGTAGTAGTGAGGCTGCATGTTCTCTTTACATACTTAGGCACGTACACTGTTTTTGTTCTGCTGCCTGATGACCTTTCTCCTTTAAATCTGGTGTCTACTAGTGAATGGTGTATCACTTTATGAAGTTTACAGTAACCTTTGGTTTTAGTAACTCACACTTGTATGAAGATGCACAAAATCCTGGGAGATATTTTCAAAGAACTGTCAGTGAGACGTTCAGCAGCTCATTTTCACACTTTCAGCACTCCTCACCTCACAATACATCATTATCAACTGTGACAGTGAAGTGACACAGGAAAGCAGAGGTGTAAATCTACTATATAGCAATAGCTTACATTCCCATCTGACCAAGGTCTAAACAGTAAAAAATACATTTAAAACATTGATTCGCTCCCATATGTGATGTGAAACAAATGTTGTTCCACAGGGCTTTTTTCATTTCCATTTTCTGTAAGAACTGCTGATGTGAAGAATTACATGCCTACAGCCATTGATGTAGCTGCTGTGACCAGCTGGTCTCTGCCAGGAAAGCAGACACACACACACGCACACACACTCACACCATGACAATAGCATTGTATTTGAGTCCAACACTCTTATATCTATTACAGCATTTCCTGCTCAAGGGCTCGTGCTGCTTTTCAACACACAGCTTCACAACAACTTTTCAAGTCAGGCAGAGTCCAAGGACATGACTAATACATGACTCACTTTCTACAGTGATATGCACAGTTCATATACACTCTCTGGTCAAGTCATTTGGGACAGGTCTCAGTCTATCACAAGGCCAACACATAAAGACAGGAACAGACCTTCATGTTCACACCAGCTGTACAATATGGAGTCTCTAATTTTACGCAACCTTGGGTTGTATGAAGAAACTAGAACACCAGAGGAAACCCCAGCAGACACAAAGAGAATTTTAAGTACAGTGTAAGAAAATGTTTTTTTATCTCAAAAGTCATTCTCAGATCTGGTACAAGGTTCCAGTCAAACAGAAATCAAAATATACTCCAGTGTTACCAACTATGTGCTTCAGTTTTGAGTGCTTCGGTGTCCATACCTGAGATATTAAAGAAAACCTTTGTTAATCCAGCCTTTGTTAGGAATGTGTGCTTTATTTGTATGTGACTTTTTTAAACATATAATGCACAAAATAAAATGTATGTATGATTGACTGGCGTCATGTTTGTGAACTAATATTAGTCAAGACTGCTCAGCATCTATTTCAAAATTACACCTGTAAATATTATGTTCACATTATGTTGTTATTATGTTTTGGATGGAAAACAATGTCCTCAGACATCATTGTAACAAGAATATTACAAAGCTAAAAAAAAAAGTAAAAAAAAAAAAAAAGAAGAATTTGTAGCAGATGAAAGATTGATGAATTCAATGTTAGTCATAACATGTGCTGTCTGAAAAGGAACAAGACACCCAGTTACAAGCATAAAAGTGTTCAATATGTATGAATTTTTCCACTGTACATAAAGCACAGGGCATTATGACTTTGGATTATACACTTCATAAACAAAAATGTATTAAAGAAAAACTCAGAAACAGTGAAGTGATATGAATGACACTGAAAAACCCAGTAACTGTTGTTAAAGTAGTTTTCTTAAACAATGTTTTGAGCCTCAGGGATTCCTTTGTCAGGCCCCTCTCGTGATGTATAGCGTTTGGTTCGTAGTGTATGCACCAATGTACACAACATAGCCATGTTCTGCTCCTTTAGCAACCTTTTTGCTGCTTGCCACCATGGCTGTACAATGATTTCATGAGACAGTTTTTAGGTTCCTGAATCAGTATGGGGAAGTAATTCAGTGGACTGAATTGCCTTAACCATGAATTCTCTCTAATACAGAAGTGGGAAAGTAAGATAATTTAATTCCTCTACTGTATTTTCTTCTCACATGTCCAAAATTATTCTGTAGAGGTCTACAAACTGCTGAAGTGTCTGGTAAATGTTCTCCCCATAACATTTATTATAACTTTACACCTTTATCTGTTGGTAGGGTAGCCTCTGATGTCTTCTCTGACTACTTTTCTCTCACCATTGTAAGCAAACACACACACAAACCCACACTGATACTCTGTTCATACCTACCAACCTCTAAGGGTAATTAAATCTTAAACCATGCACATCACTGACCTGAGCTTTTATTGCAACAGACAGGACACTGCTGGAATTAATTGTTCCAACTCTTAGTGTTGCAGGCACACAGTAGCCAGAGTGAGAAGAGAGAAATGAAGCACATAAGCCTTGTGCATCTCCCACTTGCAATCTCAGCATCAGTGTAAAATCTGAAATATAATGACAAAGGCCCAAGTTACCGGAGATTGTCCACCAGTCAAAACCTGAGGGTTGTTTATTCACAAGGATAACACAAAAAAATCTGAATGCAATTTTTGATGCGATTAGGACTGAGTGTGCTCTAGCTTCAATTAATATTTGATTTTTCTTCCAATTTCAGAAAGTGTGTTCTGACAGTGGAAGGCACTGTCTGTGGGAGGGAAGAACATGAAGTACAAAACAGCAGAGGAAGTTGGGTTCTTTAATAAGTTTCTTTTTTTTTAGTCATGTAAGAGTAATTGTAAAATCTAAGTGTCCATGTCAGAATTTGCTTGTGTCAAAAAACCTGAAAGCCCCAAACTTGTGGCATAAGAACATCATGCATTTTGAACACCAGGACAAAGACACTATTCAACCGTTAGTAAGACGTTATGGTTTCTATGGTGTCTTTTACCAACCTAGCTATACTACACATGGATATTCCAAGCTGTGTCCCTCAGTGGCACATTTACTCCTATGTACTTTTACTGATGGATCGCTTGGCCACCTGCTGTCTACATTTATAAGCTGCTAATGTATTATAGCCACTTGTTTAATTAGTTGGCGATCTTGACTTCATGACTATGATATTATGAACCAACTGCCCCCTGAGGTATGTGCAGTATTTTACAAATTAAAGAGTGTATTTCAGTTATGGTGCATTAAACACAAGTAATCACATGGAAATCTTGCTGAAACTGGTCTATCTCTGATGTCAGACATAACCCAAGGATATTTTATGGCTCTATAGTAGTTTTCATAATTGTGTGTTCTTTTTAAATTGGTTTGTAATGAACAGCATCCATTTTAATTAGCTGCCTTGTACACTGCATGCGAGTTCTCATTTTATTTCCATACGTGTCTGCAGGTTTATCTTTTATATACTTTGCTGGCTAATGAAAAAAGTATCTCTGCTTGACTAGCAGCTGGTATCATAGACATTAAAGCAAAGCACACTGATAAGGGCCAGTATGTACATATCTGTATATGAAGTTATATGTGCTGACTGAGGAAACAGAAAGAGATTTTTCAATATAGAAAGCCTAATTAACTTTTCGACGCAAACAGAACAAAGACAAATAGATACTACAATATTTACGCCTTCTAAAGATTTATCAGATGCTACCTGAGTGAAACCAGCTTATTGCAGCACTTTGACAGCCCATTTTTGTGTATACCTCATTTTTCTAATACAAAAGAGCCTTTAATCTGTTATGTGCAACTCCAGAAATATAAATGTTTAATGTTTACTCAGCTACTACAAATGATAGTTTTGTGTTAGACACTTCCAAAGTTCCAAAGTTGAATTGTATCTGCTTTTAGAGTTGTTTAATCAGCTACCTCAGGACATTTGATTTGCTGTCACTTGAAGTGGAAAGCCATTTTGTTCCTATCCATAATTTGCAACTGACAGCAATGTTCTTGGCAATCCTATTCTCATTACTTTTTTTTCTTTAAAGTACGTAATACCCCTGTTATCAAGGTTCTGCAAGTGCAATAGCAGACTGAGTAGCACCCTGATAGAGAGCAGAGATATGGATGCTTGAGAGCAGTGTGCTGCACAGAGCGAATTTTCACTGAGACCATGATGGACAATGTATGATAACCCTGCATCTGTTTCTTAACCTAAATAAATGCCTCACTTGGTGTAGAGTTGCCAAAACTAGGCGGCTCAAAGTGGAACTGACTGGAGCTGGCCCAGGTTTGCAATTGAATGGCACAACAATGGAAAGCTAACCAAGCTCACCAAGGCAGATATCGTGGCCTGTTAGTGGTTGGCACAGTCATACAGCTCAGATAACAACAAATAAATAATTTTACCAGTACTACCTGTATCTTAACACTATCTATATCAGGGGTGTCAAACTAATTTTAGTGGGCTGCTGCCCAATTTGATCTCACATGGGCCAGACCAGTAAAACCATTGCAAAATATCTTATAAATAAAATAACAACAAATCCAATCTTTTCCATTTATTTTTGAGTAAAAAAGTAAATTCTGAAAATACTCACATTTAACAATCCATTTATAAAATATATGATGAAGAACATAAGAGATGTCTTAAGAAAAATGAATACAATTTTAACAGCATGTCTTGTGTGTTACAATATACAGGTTACAGTGGATCTACAAGGGCATAAGTTTAGGAGGCTGAAACTTGCCATAGAGGTCAAGAGTTTGTCAGGTTGTGTGTGTGTGTGTGTGTGTGTGTGTGCATGCGTGTGTGTGAATGCATGTACCCAAGAATGGTCAAAGCTATTATGTCTTCACACTTTTTTGGGTGTTTTCTATTTCCATATAATGTCATATAATTATAACAGCCTGCCTGTATACCTCATATTTTCTTGCACAGTTGAGTGATTCAGAGAATGTGTGATGGTATCAAATCACTTTGCAACAAGTAATACATTTAAATCAGTCCTCACCTATTTCCAGGCCTGTGTGTTATTCATAGCAGCTACCATTTTCAGTCTATTTTGGAGCTTGTTTTTTTTTTTGCAGTAGATGCGCAATTGGCTTTGACACGTGTTTGTAGATGTATTGAGGGTGTTTAGATGGATGTACTTGTTTGAGCAGTCATGGAAAAAGACATTGTGGTCCTGAATAAATGTAACATTACAGCATGGTCTCCATTTGGAGTCAAAATTACTTAGGGAGTTGTGCATCACAGCAGTGCCACTAAAAACTGCATGATGAAATGAATATTGTGCTTTGAATGAAACTGCAGATGTATCCCAGAGTTCCTGGTGCAGCCCAGCAACAAACTACCCATATTCATTGTGCCCTTGATTTTTTGAGGAGAGAATTAACTCAGAGTCAAGACAACACTGTGTTGCAGTGTCGTTTTGACAAGAAGAATCTGCAGGCCACATATTTAACCAAGCAGAGACACAAGAATGCCAGAATGAACACAACAGAGTTACTTTGGCTTCTATAATCATCCCAGATCCAAACTGGAGCTAATTTCACTACCATCACGAGGATATCAGTAAACCCCTGCTGTTCACTCACTCATTGCTTTGGCCAAATGTCAGCTGATTGCCTTCAAAACACCATGCATATGAGTGTATCTGCTGCGATCATCATGTGCACAACATGCACACAGCATTAATTCAGCTCGTCTAACACAAGAACTTATGAGACAAGACTAACAGACAGAAGTGTCTCACATGAAGTGTGCGACTATAACTGGTGAAAATAAGCTGGAAACTGTCCTTTGTGTCGTGCTAAAAGCAGCATTAAAATGACAGTCTAATGAATCAGAATGTATACAAGGCTTTTAAAATAATCATGGTGATGGAATAGAACCATGGAAACTGATTATGAGTGCTAAGTGCTGAGTGCATCTTGGTTGTGTGTTAAATAACGATGGCTGGCTTTCCACTCCCTTTCTCCAGTCTTCTAGCTCTCTTTCACACCACTTACAGTTTCAATGAAAAAAAAGAAAAAAAAAGTTTTAAAGTATAACTTTCCAAACGGGGCCAAAGACCCCACAAGACCCCATTCTTTACACTACTTAATCAAAACAGTCTTTGAAGGTTCACTGTGAATGAATCTTTTAGCTGAAAAGTGCCCAAAGAAAGAGACCAAAAATGCAAGATCATCATGACCAGTATACAAATAATGTAGCTTTCAAAAAGGTCATGAAATGTGCTATAAATATCATTACAGAAACTGAGAAACTTACTCATGAGGTACACAATGTTCTGTGACCTTTTTTTACCCATTTGTGTTCTGGAATTTAAATAAAGTAAAATAAAATCATTTTACAGTGAAACTCTCAGGGCTTGTAGCAAATATCACTCTATGAAGCAACATTGCATGGGCAGCTCTGTCTCACTTCTTATTACGGTCACGACCTGGCTCTAAGGCCATGACAGAAACAATGGGGAGACACGGATTGAAGGCAAAGTAAAACTAATTTGTTTAATAACTCAAAAACACAGATAACTTAAACAAAACTAAACAAAGGAAACAATGAGGTGTGTTTACTTCAAGATACATACAAGATACAAGCACTGTCACCACAGCAAGAGGGTTCCTGGTTCAAATCCCCTATCTGTGTCTGCGTGGGTTCTCTCCAAGTAATCCAGCTTTTACAGTCCAGAGACATGCAGCTCTAAATTCTGAATTGCCCATAGGTGTGAATGTGAGCATGGCTGGTTGTTTGTCTTTATGTGTCAGCCCTGCAATGAACTTGCAACTTTTCCAGGGTGTACTCCCAGTGTCAGCTGGGAGTGGCTCCAGCAGTTATGGAAGATGGATGAATGGACAATGATAAGGAAGATTTATTTATTTATTCATTGATGTATTGATTCATTTTGGAAATATGAAGTAATCTATAATCTATTAGGAAGTAATTTAGATAGTCATTTCAGACACATAAATTACTGAGCTACGGAACAGTCCTGAGCTATAGGACTCCCTTAGAGTCCTTGAAATAATGTTTTCAAGTCTTGTCTAAGATGCAGAGTAAAAAGTAAAGTGTTATCTCATCAGGGATGCATATATTGTCTCTCTCTCACACACACACACACACACACACACACACACACACACACACACATAACTCTGTAGACAAAAAAAGAGGAATTTATACTGATGAGATAATAAATCCATTCATTTGTGCTTTTGTTCTTATCACTAAACTTGTAGTTACAATGCAAACTGCAATTGTTTTTTTTTCCTGCTTTTTGTTAAGAACAGGACAGTGGGACTTGTCAGGAACTATTTTGTCTTACTCTGAAGTGTTCACTGGTATGATAGTGTTACCCTTTTGGTTTATTGTTTCAATTATTAATGCTCTTTGGAGAGGTCATATAATCCATCATGTGCTGAGTGCACTAAGTGTACCCTATCCTTAACTAACAGAGTTTAACAGTGGTGTTTAACACCAGTACAGCAGCATCAAATCAATGCTGTTGTACTCTCGAATAGGTGACATAAATAGCTCATCCACAATAACATTATTACAGATGGCTGATACTGTGTGTCGGCTCTGGGACTGGATGTCACTGCAGACTTTGTGTTTTCCCTTAAGCCACTGAAAACTTTCTATTAAATTTAAGATCATTTACAGCAAGACATATGCAGAGATCTACCAAGGAGGACTTCTTCATCCCATCACTTCAGCGCAGTCACGCCAAGTCAAATTTGCATTGCTCCAACAGAACCTAATCTGTAGAGGTAGCAACACCCCTTACAATGAGGAGCACAAGGCATAACCTGCAGCTGTTGTGGCTCAGGTGGTGAAGTTGATCGTCCATTAATTGCAAGGTTGCTAGTTCATTCCCCAGCTCCTCCTGTTTACTTGTTGAAGTATCCTTGAGACACAGAACCCAACCCACTGAATATGTTCCAGCAGCAAGGCCAGGGCATTGTGCTTTGTCAAGTTAGGTAGAAAAGCAGCATATAAGTGCAGTCTGTTACACAATTTACTTAGACGATATCTGTGTCTAATCTGTTGCTTTTAGTGGAAGGGACACAGATGTTGTTAACTGCCATAGCTGAGGGACTTATTTATAATCTGTGACCAATGACAGCATGAATGCATTTGCTACAACAAAGTCTTAGCTACTATTGGGACCTAATAACTGGGACCTGAAAAAGAAAGGATGTGGGGATGGTGATGTACTGTTCTACAACATACAATCACTTTTAGTTTAAGTATGCACTAACCACAGGGGTGTGTAGTGGTTTTTTTTTTTTTTTTTTTTTTTGAGTCAGTAATCTACTTTTTACTTTACTACATTTGCGGTTCATTAGCCTGCTCCCTCCTCACTCTGATGCTTGTGTGGTGGTGCCCACACAGACAGCGTTGCTGCTACCCTGGCCCTGCTACAGCCAAATATTTCACAATAAAAGCTAATTGTTAAGAAATAAATGGATTCTGGACACAGGGGTGCTTTAATTTTGAAGTAAATATAGCGCAGTATCTCACACGAGCATGAGCACTGCTCACATGGGCCGTGTAGCTGCTCCAAAGGCAAGAGGTTCCTCAGCACACACACATCATTTTTTTGTTTTCTTTTGTTTTTTTATGAGAGAGAAATTGTACTTACTTTACTTACTTACTTTAGTACAGCTTTTCAGCTCTAACAACCACAACAACTCAACAGCTACTAGTATTATTATGACTACAGCCCCTTCTACTGCTGCCACTGCTATAAAGGAAGACAAGATAAATAAGCGCTATCTTTTGTTTCTTTTCCACCTACCGAACATCCCCCATTGTGAACACCTTTGAGAGAATGATGCAGAACCATTTTAGATTTTAGACTCTTGCTGAGTCTCACCAGAACCCCTGTAATTCACCCGCTGTGGTTACATGGAAATGGATGATGCAACCTTCTATTTCCACTATGGAGCCTCCCCAACATGAAACGGGCTAGCGTCCAGGCCCTCCAGGTGGGCTACAAGATCAGTAGGATCAGAGAAAAGAAAAGAGAGATCAGGGAAAGGGGCCTTAAATTCCCTGCTCTACCAAAGTAATTGACATGGAGCTGATAGCATCATCCTACAAGTGATCAGTAATCCACATGGATTACAAACTAGAATCTCTAACCATGGGAAGACAGAAGAACCAAGAGGAATTTAATATGTCAAACTCTGTATGTGGAGAAGGCAGAAAAGAATGCATTAAAAGGTACGTAAGTGATGCACTGGAGCAGTTTTTCTTTTCTTCAAAAATCAGAAAGTTACATTGTGATAGTGGCATGGCATGACATAACTCAACACATAACTTAAAAGATTGCTTAACAGCAACATCCTGGCAATGACTTTGCCTGCCTGAATGACAAAGCTGCAGGTGGTCATGTGGCCTTCAGACCACACAACCATCCCACATCACTTACTCATCAACATTCATATATTAGAGTTATTACTGTATTAAATGATGGGCTATTCCTCTTCATCTGTCTAGGCAATAGGATTCTATTTTCCCTTCTGTGAGAAAGCACCAACTCCCTCATTATTTAATAAGGAAGATGGCCATTCTCTCACACAGTTTCTTTGTTTTCTTTATTTAATTTCAAGTTCCAATATCACTTGAGAAAGACAAAGAACTGAAATTAAGTTTATTTCTTAAAAAAAAACAGATTTGAAAACATGACATAATGTACTCAAAGCCATAGTCTGTCAGAGTTTGAGTCTTGTAGATGCCATCTTGTACTGGTGCTTAAAGAGTATGAGTATGTCTCAACAGTAACCATTTTATGTGGTGTAAGAGTAGGTGAGTTCTCAGACTGGAAACCTGGATGTGTGATAAAATGATTATTTCAGAAAATGACTGAATGATGTACAAATAATTGGTTTTGTACATCATTCATATTTTTGTCAACTCCCCATTCTGGTGTTCTGACCTGACAGGCGGGTTTGAACTGGAGAGGCGGGCTCTTATGCTATATACATACAGTATGTGAGGGGAATGGAAGAGAATGGACTGGGTATGTTGGTAGAGGCTGAAGTTGGTGGATGAGAGTAAGGCATGTAACAACATGATCAGTAAGATCAGAGAAAAGAAAAGGGGGTCAGGCCAAGGGGCCTTAAATTCTCACCTCTAGCTAGGAAACTGACATGGAGCTGTTGCAGTCATCCTACAAGTGATGGGTAATACACATGGACTACAAAATGGAATATTTCGCCATGAGGAGACAAAAGAATTTAATACATATCAACCTCTGTATGTGGAGAATGGTTTTGTTTCTTATTTGAAGAGCAGCACCTTAACTGTTTGAGCTGTGCAAAAGGTACAAATCTTTGTTTTATTTTGTTGTTGTTTTTGTTGTTTTTTGGAGACAAAATAAAAGCCTGCCTTTTTCCAGCATATCTCCCAGGCAGCATAATGCAACCTTGCATCATTTCCTTGCTCTCTTACCATTTTATCTTAATCGTGTCATGACTCAACAGGCCATTTTATCATCTCTAATCTGAAATAGTCTCTAAATTCAACTATTGACATGATTATCCTTGATGTATTCTACATTTGACAATATCCATTCCATACATCTGCCTGTACATTATATGTATATATTTTCTCATTTATATCAGCAAAGTTGTCAGCAAAGTCTTTTAGTATAAGAGTACCTCAAGCTCCCAAGAACTAGAAGAGCAACCTATTGCCTGGAGATGTGTCTACCTTAGGATGTGCTGTCAGTTACAATATGACAGTGGCATGCTTGATGCTGCTGCCTCAGCTTTGTCACTCTGATGGATCTGAGGTCTTTAGAGACAGACAGATAGCACTCCACATTCAACCCACAGTGAGTTTACACCATGAAGAAGAATAAAGTGAACACACAGTGAGCCAAAAACTGTCTCTGCCACAATGATGGCAGTTTTGTGCTTCATGATGATAATTAAGAAACCGCTGTGGACTACAACAATTGTCAGTAGACTTGCCAGGTGAAGCGCCATTTTACTAGTTTTGACAGGAAGTCTATCTATTTTTATTCTGGTTCATATGCAGTGTGTTAATTATGTCAGTATGTTCATGAGCCACTATAAAACTAAACCATAATTGTAACAATATCATAATGTGCATAATGTGCAACACTGTTTATGATCCTGCAGTATGTTCATTTCTTTTGATTTATGTACTTTATGTAGGAGGCCAATAGTTGCTGTTGTTTAAGGATTTTTGTGCTCAATGTAGATTAGGTGTGTGGGTGTGCTGATATGCATTGCAATACATTTCATTTATATAGCATGTACCTATCTGTCTGAAATTGGTTAAAGGTGACATTTACATATTAATGTCTAAAAACGACTACACCTATGAGTTGCGTACTTACATGATCCAAACTAAGGTTGTCAAAAAAATCGATAATTTGCTACTTTTTCAATACTACGTGTTTAAATGGTGGTCTCCGTAGGTAAAACGTTTAATAGTATCAAACGTCTGTGAAGATACTATTAGATATGGTGATTGTTTAGCAATGAAGACAACAACTCCCATGGTCTCAGGCTACTACACAGCGTCATCAAACTGCATCTATTGTTATTCATTTGATGTAAGAGAGCCTTAGTGGCAGAAATTACATATAGTGTGTTTAAGAATTTTGTGCCCAATTAACTGCTGATAATCCATAAAGGCTATGAAAGGTTCTGGGCTTCCAGAGTCAAAAGTTAGAAATAAGGAGGCCGATCTTTATATTGATGAGGTAGCTGAATTTAGTAAAATGTTGCAAAACAGTTTTATTCTTTACTTCTATAGCAAATAAACTGTCGACACAACTTTGTGATTGTGAGAAACATACTACCATTTAATCTCCATTCATAAATCTATGCAGTAGAATGGGTTTTGTCTGTGTACTTCCAGACAGCCAATGTTTCAAAATGTCCAGCTAACAGACTGCACCAATCATTATTTACAGTATGATAAGTAACTTGAGATTAGCGAATATGTTCTGAGATTGCATTTCGACCAATGTGTACCACCTCCTTTGCTTGCCATATGGACTATGCATGCAGCCAAAGCCTGCTCAAACATGACTGGTCAAAACTACAAATGGAAACCGGAATGCTTCCAATGCCAATATCTTATCCCTTGCCTATATATTATGCATTCATATGCAGATATCTGTTTCTAGAGATTAGTGTGATATAGACTATATAATATTGTTTCACATAAATGAAAGTTTTTGTGGATGGTCTTGTTTGAAGACTGGTCTTGTTTATTTGCCATTGCCTAGCAGCAATTTTCTCAGAACTTACCACATAACTTCCCATGTCATAACCACAAGCTCACAAGTTCCATCTGAAGGCAGCATTGGGCTTGTCATGCTCAGGTTCCCACACCATTGCCACACCATTATCTCACACCACCTCTGTAGCTCTGTGGTTACCCTCCAGAGACAGGCAGAGCATCAAGACAAGAACAACGATGAGGTCTCTAGGATGGCCTTCAAAGACCAGATGGAGATGATGGTGAAACAAGGCATTGTGGATTAGTACTGCCACATGGCCTTGAAAAAGCGTGGCTGGCAAGTTAATTATCTGTATTCTCCACCTCACAATCAATCAAGTTATATAAATTATAACAATGGTGTTGCTAGCCAGAGGGCAGTGGATTCTTGTGGTGTTTGTTGTTCTCGCTCTGTTACCACTTCAAATGCAATCAGCTTCCCACCTGTGAGCTCAAAGTCTCATTGACCAGTTTGAAGCTGAGTGGTCTAATCCCGAGCAAAATGTGTCAATATAAGAGGAGTCTTAAAGCAGTCCTTAGCTTTTCCTCGATCAGAGTTTACTGATCAATAGGAGATGTACATGCCATGACAAGTTCAATGAATTATTAGATACTTGAAATGAAAAATGAAAACATTTTTACTTTTGAAGCATTAATATTACTTCAAGATACAGAATATAAAATTGACTGTGTTTTTTTCCCCAATGAGGTCATCCAAGCCATGCAATACACATTAATTCAACACTAGACTTACATACATCTAAAACAAGTAAATGTTTCAGTGACAGTAGCCTAAAACCAATCAAACAATGAGATTCCTGAGTGAGTAGCTAATCAAGAACTCACACAAGGAGAGCTGTTCCTGTTTGTGTTTCTTGCATTGTCAATAACTGTATTGAGATTAACTTTTAGCTACTCTATTTCACTCTTTTAAGTCTAATTGTGTCATCAATGTGAGAAGAATACATTATGGTTGTTTTACATACAACTTTAGTCAATGATCCTTTTCACACCAGGTCATGCAATGGCAACCCCAGAGAGCACACCTATCTGTTATTGCAGTATTACCCATTGCCAGCTCCACTGGTCCAGTCTAGCAGGCACGATAAAAAAGAGGCAGTCAATAGAAAGATGGCATGATTGGCTACACTGTATACTGTGTGTTTATATGCATCATTGCACATTTGGCAGTACCTATCACAGAGGTCTTCAAGCTTTAAGCAGAACATGGCAACCAAGTCAAGACACCATTCTACTGTGTTCTAAAAACAGTAATGAATGTGCATTCAGCATATATACAGCATACTTCCTAGGTTTATTTTGTTTTCCAGATAGATAGATAGATAGATAAATACTTTATTGATCCCGAAGGCTTGGTGAGAAAAGAGAAAGATAGCAAAGCTTAACTGTTGGATGGACTGTGTTTGCTTTTCTGTCTCACTTGCTGAGTAAATTTAACTCCTATAGATGAATCCAATCTTAGTGAAGTAAGCTCTCCAACATTGGTAGTGTGTAAACAGAAGTCCTCAGTCCCAGTTTGTCTTGGCTACTCTTGTATCTTTGGGATATATAAGGCGGGGTAAGGAGAGAATTAGGATTGGAGTAGCATATACCCTGTGGTACGTTTACCTTCTGAATGGATATGGCCCATTTAAATTCTGCCTGTTTGAAAGGATGGTCAGTCAGCAGTTTGGTAGTAACATGCTGGCACCTTCCCTTTGGTGTAGTTTGATGGTCACAGTTCAGAATAGTAAACTCTCTCCTGTGGGTGGTGGGAATTCCCAAGAAAAACATTAGGTTCAAGGCTTACACTTTATCATATGGTTGTAAGTAGTCTTTCTCAAAATGAGCTATGGAACTAATACATGATTTTGTGTGTGCGTGTGTGTGTATGTGAGTGTTTTCTGTCACATTTAGCAGAGATCAGCACTCCCCCCTGCTGGCTGCTCTGCAGATATGCTGGAATTGAAATGAGTCCTTTGAAGACTCACAAACATAATAGAAGCAGAGAGAAAGATTTATGGAGAAAAATATAAGACATAAAGTCATCTTAACACCCACTAGTTGGTTTATTAAGCAATCCTAAATGTAAAGTCAAACATTTATTGTTGTAATGTCTGTAAATAGTTGTTAAATTTTCTTTCTCATGAGGTTCCAGTATTTCCCTATTGAACTAGATAGATGATAGACATCCTGCTGACTATGTGCAGTGTTCTGTGGCAGATAGAGAGAAAGTAAGGCTTCTTAATTAGAGCAATTACACAGTTTCATGTTACTATTACAAAGTCTAATGCCGTGGTAATAATCATAAAGCAAATGCATTAAGGATCTCAATGGCATACTGTCCTCTACTGAAGACTTATGGAGGGAGAGAGAGACACAGAGAGAATCTCTTAGTATTCCACTTGAGACACTGTGCCTCCATATTGCAATTTCCTGTTTGAGTCTTATCTAGAGCAACCTGGAACTGCACTCCAGTGAAGCCTCACACAGCTCCCTTTGCTCACCTGCTGCTATTCCATCTCTGTTTCTTTTTCTCCCCCCCCCCCCACCTCTTTTTTTTTTTTATTCTCACTCCTCCATTCTCACTTTCACTCTCCCTCCCGGCCTGTGCAATGTCATGATTAGTATGCTAAGAACCAGTAAAGCTTCACCTGGACATCAGTCACTCAGACAGTCAGTCAGCTGTCTCTCTGTCAGTCAGTCACCTGATCAGCCCCTCCTAGCTCACAAGCTCTCTTGTTGAATTACTCATTCAATTGCTCGGTTGATCGCTCAGCCACTCACTCAGTCACTTTTTTTCCTTTAATATTTTTTTGTTTTTAATCTCACTTGCCTCACTCTACTGTACACCCTATAAGAACCACATGCATGGGGTGAGAATATATATAGACATATTAAAGGGCCAAGTTACTTTTTTTCCCCCCACTATTGAAAAACTGGCTTTATCTCATTTTAGCCCTCATGCTGTAAATCTAAAAGTGCTTATTTGAGCAACTGCTGATTGCTTTTTAGGACACAAACAACCTCAAGTGATGGTAATATTTCACCACAATGACAAGTTGGAAGGTTTTTTTTTTTTGTTTGTTTTTTTTTGTGACAGTAATACTCCGGCTGCTTTGTACATCTGGAAAGAAACCGTATAACACTTCCAGGCAGATTTAACCAGGAAAGTTGGCAAATAATTACACTTAGCTCACTAGGTGCAGGCATTCTTATGTCTGTTCTTATGGACAGATGTTTGACGGTTTGACTTTGGAGACTCAAATTGTCACCACAGCAATAATAGTAAAGCTCTGCCTTCAAAGGAAAATACAGTTCTGGCTTTTAAACTGTCTGACATTTACCAACATTTATGGGCACTGTAAGGTGACCTCAGTAATATTAAACATCAGTTATATTTCTTTAACTATTGCAGAGAGAGTTAGGAATAGAGAGAAACAGAGTGGCAGGTAGAGCAGAAGACTGATCCCCTGTTTCTCCCATGATTATATTCTGTTCAGGCCCTGTTGCGGGGAGAAGGAGGAAGATCAAGCTTCGGCCACAGAATATGAATTTTATATCTGCAATGCAGCCAAGAGGTACCTTCATGTAACAGCCAGCCTGATTTGGCACTGGACAGGAAAGATCTGTCGCTGTGTGCCAGCTGATTTTTTATGAAATAGACCTCCTTAGTTTAATATGAAATGTCAGAGTTTATATTTTTGTGATATGTTTTTCCGGTTGGTACTCTTCATTGCATTTGAATTAGAATGAATTAATTGCAGATGTCTGTTTGTCATCTTTCTCATTCTGCAGTCTAAAGTTATCATGCTTGCATATGTGACTGATATTATCACTATTGTTATGCAATGACCATAGCAAACTTAAAACAGTAACCCTGAATGACTGGCTTCAGACACGTGTTGTGCTGTACAGTACGCTGTCTAGTTGCAGCTAGTATAGTCATGAAATATTCATGGGGTTGTGCACAATGGTCACGATGGGCTACACTGAATGAATTTAAGTCCATCCTACAGCAGCGTGATGGATGAGTGGATAAATGCTGACAGATGCTTTCTATTGCCTAATCATCAGAAAGGTTTCACAATGTCATATAATGGAGGGGCCTTTGAAGGATTCATTTATTTAAGTGAAAGATTATTTATTAAAATAAATTCCATCATGCTAAAACAACAGAGGGAAACAGATACTGCATGCAATATATGTCAGTTTCAATTCACTCAACCAAAGATCTTTACTTTCCAAAAAGTCTTCATGGTGTAAGTGTTCATAATATGCCTTATTCTAGAGGCTATATGTTTCACCTGTGCAACCACTTATCACATTTTCCAAATTAAAAAGAAAAATCACATAGTTTATGAGTGTGGCCTTAGATGTTCATGGTAGGTGCCAACTCATGAAAAAAATAGCACAATACAGCAACAACAACCAAACAGACTGGTTAAAATCAGCCCTAAGGCCACAACAAGCCCTTGCCAAGGCCTATATTCTTTGTTCTTGCTTCTCTCTAGACCTGACTACAGACTCTTCACCATAGCCACAAGGCATGTAAATATCCCTTTACATTATGGCTGCTTTCTCTTGATTGCAGTGCCGTGGTGTCTGTCTGCTTCCATCTCTTCTCTACAGCTGGTCGTTTTCTGTGGATTAGAGTTTCAAGAAATCATGCGTTTACTTTTAATACAGTGTGTATACAATGTGTGTACAGTGTGTGTGGCTCAGGTTCACTCAAATAACAAAATCATGTTTTCTCACTTACCCCACATGGTATCTAGCAACAGCATCAGTAATGTTGACACAGGGAAACAGCCTCATAGCTTGACGAGAAGAAGCAACCACACGAGCCACCATGATCATCTTGGGGATTCTTGAGCACTTCAGAGGTGGAGTGGATCAGCCCCTGGTTGAAATCCACATCATCTAATCTAAATCTAAATCTAAATCTACATACTATATTGTGAGCCATTCTCATTGGAACTTAAAAAAAAGTGCTTGTATGTAAATGTAAATGTCTGTAAATTATCCTGAGAAATGGTTCCCAACCCGGTTGTCAAAGAATCCAAATAAGGTCCAAAATTTGTTTTTGTTCTGATTTGTATTTTGAATGTTTTACCTCTTTAGGCCTCAAAATATGATTAAATTATGATGAAACAGTCTGAGGAGGGAAAATCACACAGGGTTGCTATGGTTACTTTAAACTAAGGGGTCAAAGCAAAAACAAAAAGGGTTGGAAGATATTCTTCTGGAGTGATGTGTTTTCTTTGTTTTAACATTGGGATCAACACAAACACTTCAATCAATTCCATTATGTTCTTAGAGGTAACCTAGCATTGAAAAACAGCTTGAAGATTAGTGTGTGGAAAATCCATACAGCTCAAGGTCATACAATAATAACAGACACAGATGCACAAAAGAAATACACACTCTCAGGGACACTGTGATGCCAGGAAATACACACATACAATACTGTACGCACAAACCTTCATGCTAATAAACTCGCACATGCATGCTTGTAGCAGTACATCGCTATTAAGCTCATCAACGTATTTGCCCTTCATGATGCAAAATATCAGATTTCATTATTACGCAAATCAAATCAAAGTGATAGGCCTTTAGAGCATCACAATACAGCACATAATCATCGGGAGAAAAAAAAAAAGTTCATTATGTTGTGTTTGTATATCATTATCTCTGAAAATGCTCACCCATGCATGTTCAACATGAGGAGCAACTAGAACATATTTCTCATTGATAATGATCCAGAGTCTAATATCCACACGTTTTCCATAAATGCTCCTCTTGCTTCCTATCAGACAAGTCACAGGGAATGAAAATAAATATGGGTGAGGTGGAGGGGCTGGTTTAACATGCACCTACATACCCCAGGAATGCATCCACCTCAGACAATATCTGTAATCTGCATAGTGTAATTATAATCTGCCTGATTCTCTCCTCTGTAGTTCCCCTCTTGAGCAACAATCACAACAGCACCAAATCTGCCTCTGATTGTTTTGGCAAAGAACTGGCTATTTAATCAGGTGAAGTGAGTGACGACTGCAATGAGAAACACCCCCCCACACACACACACACCCTCCCTTAAAGCATTAATCACAAGGTAATTGGATTGAAAATTAGGAAGACGTTGTCTTTGTATTCCATTAGCTTGGAGTGGATTTCTCATCACTCTCTGGCAGTGAGCGCTGCTTTCTTTTTTTACATACCTCATGCTCTCTCACTCTCACTCTCTCTCTTTCTCCGTCACTGCCCCTGAGGCTTTCAGAAGAATATAGAAAAGGTAGAGAGAGAGAGAGGAGACAGATAAGGAAAACGACAGCACAAGCCAGAAAGAGGAGAGTGGGAGAGTGAAGAGAGTAAAGAGGAAACAGACTATAAATTTGATTCACTTAATTTTGTATAAAGGGGGCTGGTGTCCTCAAAGGGTAAATTGATACAGTCATTGTGATGAATAGGCTCAATTAATCCACCCAGTGTGGGACAGGGGTGAATACATGTGTTAGGAGACACCCCCTTGTTGGCTAATTTCTCAGACATCATCTTACATCTCTTCAAGTGAAGAAAATCCCTTATTGGCACTTTCTTCTTGCTCTCTGATATGGCAAACAAAAAATGAAATGTGTGGAGCTTTCTCTGCTGTTTCACTAGCAAGGACCACACCATCAACAAGATATGTTTAAATGATTTATTGACAAAACCAAAGGATTGAGAGTGAAGCGTGAACTCTTGTACTTCTTCGGTCTGCTGCTGCGTTGTGGGAATGCTTCGATGGGGAATCTGCCGTTGCACCCGGGCACGACGGACCCCCTCAGGACCCTGTGGAGAGTAGGAAGGAGAGGAAGAAAGAAGAGAATTGGCTGGGCGGGGTGCAGAATATGAGTGGGAAAGACGATGAGAGGGTTGGGAGGGTATTTATAGGAATGTCGGAAGTGGCACAGTTGAGGTGTTGTCCTGCTGTCGATCTGAACCTGAGCGCCTGCGAAAAGCTTCAATAAAATGATGACTGCCGCTGTTGCTAACATCCTAAAGTTTCTTTGGCAGGCAAGATGCAAATGATATATACACACAAAATAATAATTAGTATGAAATAGAAAGTGTGCTTGACTTAATCTTAACTCAGGGTCAAATTGCTAGCTTGGTCTTTATCAGCAGTTGGAGTTTATTCAGTTGTCATGGAGCTGAATCTGGATATCAGCTCAGTAGCTCTTAAATTTTGATACGGAGCACTTTTTTCTTAGTGAAGCACCATCAGTTAAGCCTTAAGCCTGAAAAATCCTTATTTCCATCTGTGTTTTTCCTGCAGTTGCAAAACAAAATGTCTTCCACGAAAAAGCTTTATTATAGTGCATAGCTATGATCAACACAAATAAACACAGAAATTATTGTGACTTAATTAGACTTCTTCTAAGGACTTTGTGGTTGTGTAGAGACTGAACTTGACTGACATCTCCCTCATTCTTCTGTTAGCTCTATTGCACCTGTTAGGGTAGAGCAAATTACACCTTCATCATCTCAATCAGTACATGGAGTCTGGTGACCATCTTCAATAGAGGTCTAATCAGACAGAATGAGTGAAAACACCTGTGCATGTGTGTGTGTGTGCTAGGGATCTAATCAGGCAGTGAAAACATCTGTGTGGTTGTACCGTAAGTGCAGGGCATTTCATCTAATCAAAACATTGTAGTTCTCAGCAGAGTTCCAAATGCATTTTCACATGTTAATGTCCCCCCTTTCACTCACAATTGCGAATGTTCGTGGGGACATTTCAAACCACTCATGCAGCACTTCCATCTCTCCCCAGTTGAACCAGCAAGTTCCAAACAATCATCCCATTATCAAAATAAATTGTTGCTATAAATGCACTCACAGCAGTAGAGTTGGGGATCTGTCAGAGGTGATAGTGTGACTCAGAAATAGCATATTTAGGTGAACCCTATCACAATGAACATTGTGTACATAGAGGTTCATAAATCTGGTACAGATTGCATATTTCTGCTTTTGTGCATAGACAGGCTTTTCAGCCATGAATCTGTAATGTTTTATGCATCTGGTCTCAGGAGACTTGCCAAGGCTTTCAATTCTGGGAGCACTTAGTAAATTGCACAAGAGTAATTTACACTGGACTAGTATGATATTCAGCACATCTCCCCATTCTAAAGAACCTCTTTATATCTCTTTTCTCATATTCCTCATTTTGCTCAAGCTTCAGTGTATTACTTTTTCATCACTTAAAATTGGATATCCCAGAATAATAGTTTCCCTGTCTATTATTAATTCACTGAATCCATCATGGCAAGAAGAAACAGGGTTTGGGAACCCCATGAACGATTTCAAAAGCTTGGGAAACTTACAGTTTCTCTGCACGCACACCCTCTGCTGACCTGTTTTAATGTGTCTGATAAGGATTTGAATGGAAGCATTATACACGACCCCCACCTGAAGATCTCTTTTCAGTGAGTGTTAATAAGAGTCATCTACCTCACAAGTGACACAGTTCTCAATAGAAAGACAGGGCACGTGTCGTCAGCCAACTATTTTACTTGAATATTTTCTGAAGATTAAGTCTTAGCAACATGGGTTGGTGGGAAAAGTAAATCTATCAAACTGACTTAACTCTGTTATATCCTATTTGCTTTAAAGGTTCATACTATGGTCTCCTGTTAAAAACTTTATCATCAAAAAGTACGGAATAGATTTGAAGTTCATTCTTGACTATCAAAAACACAATACAGAAAACACGATAAAGTCAGGAGCTTCACATGATCTTTTCAAGCAGATGGAGTTTGTGTTTTATTTGTTGTTCCCAAGTGGCAGCCTCCATGGCTGTGAAATGAAGCCAATAGGGAAGTGGCAAAAACTGCAGTTCCTTGACTGGCCACTTGTGAATGGCTACAGAACAAGTCAATCTCTATAAGCTTCCATATTAAAATATCCAACGTCACAGCAAAAATAAACATGTTTACAGTCTAGTACAAAATATGATTTTGGTCTCTATAGCTAATTTCCCCATTCATGACAAATGTACTGAGTGTAAATGTTCTCTTTCACTTGCGCTTTAAATTAATAATCAGACATAAAGTTATGTAGAACAGCATGGCCACTTTGATTGACAGGTGGGTGCAGTTACAGGTGGTTTGTTTGTGCACCCAGGCTTCATTAAGCCCACCTCAGGTCCATCGCAATCCACATCTTCGCCCATTTTTGATTTTGCAGGGAGGTGGTAGATGCAGAATTGCCAAAATGGAGGTGGCCAGATTCACCAGATTCTGAGCTTCAAAATGGCTCTTGAGGAACCTGTTGGTGACGTCACGGATACAACATCCATGTTTAATTCAGTCTATGGTTGTTCCATGACAACTGGTCAAACTGCTGATGAGGCATGTCATCATGTGACAAGATCAAAAGCTTTTAAACAGCTACTAAATTTAAATATTGTATTTTTGTAAATGCTTCTGCAAATTAAAGTTGTTACTTGTTTTTTTATTTGTTTGTTTTTTGTTTTTTGTTTTTTTGTCTATCTTTTGCGAAAGCCTTTTCTCAAATTTTGATTAAACTAGCTCAGCATATAGTGGATTTTTTATGCCGATACCACCATTGATACGTTAAAAAAATATCTAAATAAATACCCTCTGTAAAGTGATTTACAGACAGAAAGATTTCAGACAGAAATTATTATAAACATATACAGCAATACCATTATATCATCTTCTAACAGAGTATTGGCATTGCTCTAGTTTAATAATTGGTGTTGTCAGAAACACTTTTAAAGAAAAAAAGCACTTCTATCTTGAGGACACTTCAGAGTGACACCCATTAAATTAGAAGGCATGTTGTAAATTATGAAATCAACTAAAAGGGACAGCAGCAAGAACAGCCATCACTACGAATGTACTTCTGTCTATGTACACTTAAATATATAAAAAATGCAACATATGACAGCTGTCCTATTGTATCCCTTGTCACAAACACAGGGCTACATAGTGTACGGGACATCATGTGAATTAATACAGAGGTTAACACAATGTCCTTACATGTAAAAGGTGCATTATTTAACAGTGCAACAAGTAGATTTTCTTTTTCAGAAGAAAACAGTCCATCAAGTTCACTACGCTCAAACCATGGCACACACACACACACACACACACACATATGCAAAGCCTGCCTACATAAGTATGTATGTCTTTTATAACCTGTAAAGATTTTCGACTGAAGAATGCTTCAATGTCGAGTTTGACCTTTTAACAAGTTTGTGGCAACTCTCACAGCTTGACCTTTTGTTTCCTTCAGCCGATGTTGCCTCCCCCATTACAGAGAAGGGCCTCATTAGCAGCTAATTCATGGTTGTCAGACTCCCACCTGTCTGACACATACACACTGAGTGTATGTGTGTACTTGTACCAGAGAATGTGGTAAAAATTTAGTCTTGCAAAGCTGATCAGACAAAAACAAGCACAGTTTTGACAGTATTGACACTAACAGTAAGCACGTATGTGTGAACACTAACACACATGTTGCATCTACTCTATGTCAAAGTAATACAGTTCCTATAGGGCAGCCATGAGTAGAAATTTGCAGAGAGTTTACAAAAAAGTGTGATTTTGAGAATACAGAGAGATTTTGAGGAAATTGAATTAATGTTAGAAATTAAAGTGCAGTTTCAAGTCTAGTTTATTCATACAGATCTTCGTCATGGCTGAAAGGACGTGATAATCTACAGTATTACCACTCATTAACAATCAAAGAATACAGCTGCAAGCGGCTATTAGCAATAGTGTGACTCATGAGGACTTCATAAAAGAAGAAAAAAAAAAGATTTGCTGAAAAGATTTGCCACAATTCTTCAACCATACACCTAAGGTGACATACAGCACATGCATTTTACAAGTTTAAAAGCTCAAGTATCATTGATATTGTGTGAATGAAGTGTATATGCTGACATAATCTATTTTAACCATGCAATAGACATTATTAGTGTCACCTAAGTTAGAATACAGTTATGCTTATTGAGACTTAATGACAGCAGTGCTTTCTAAAACTTTCTAAAGCATTGCAAAGTATCATACAGGTGATCTATGGCATACATGAGTATGAAAAAACAAACAAATTGTTTTTAAGGTTAGAAATATGCAGGACATAGAACTGCCATCTGGAAAACAGCATCCGTCTCTGCAGTGAGAGCAGTGTAGTACTGATGGTGATTACGTGATGTGCTGTGATCAAAACACTTAAACTCACAATATCATGATTGCTTTCCACTATGGACGATGGGTCAGGATCTCCGCTCACCAACACCATCTTACAGCTTTCGTAAGACTGTAAACCCTTTGCCAGTAAAGCCATATTTAGATTTATGGATTTGTGGAAACCTGCTACAGGTTCATAGGTATCGACACAATGATGTACACGGCTGGTTCTGGTTATTAATGACTTAACTTGAGCTATCTACAATATAAAGCCCAGGAATTTATTTTCTGTGTGTTGATAGTGTTTGTCTTCATTACCTTTATTTTGTTTTTTGTTTTTTTGGTACTACCCAGCCAGACATCAAATTGAATACCTTGTTAACATTTATTGTGGAGTGGAAAAACAATACAACACCAGCTTAATATTTCTTCTCTAAATGGCCCGAGGTTGTACCAATTTCCACAGGAAAAAGTCAGCGCTGCAGTTGTATGCTTGATGTGTTTACCTATTTGGCAATCAACAAACAAAGCTCTTAGAAATGTGGGATGTACAAAGACTGCAACACAGGACATCCGAACCACTCCGACTAGATTTACCTAAAGAAACTAATCAGTCTGAGGTTATTAGAATCTCTAATAATTGTTTTTTATAACTCATTTGAGGAAAGTAATTTGCTGACTGGAGAGATTGTGTTATAGTCTATACCACAACCTCATAATATGTCAAATATACCTCCCACTGATAATTTTAAAACTTTATGACGTCTGCACATAAATCACTGAAGGCCACAAAACCCAATCACCTTTACTTTTCTCTTGAGAAACAAAGGTCTGCGCACCCCAACAACCCCCCTCAGCACATCACAGATGTCTGGGTGCTTTAATAAACAGGGGAAAAGAACAAACAGCACAGCATATGATTGTTATGGTTATTAGATTTTAAGTCAAACTGCTGGTGAATGTTTAATTTTCCAAGATTTAGTGGGCTGGACTATATGGCAGAAGTGAATATGCATTACTATGCTACCATTAGTGCATAATAACCTGAAAATAAGAATGTGATTATTACCTTAGAATGAGCCATTTATATCAACAGACACCACAGGTCGTCTTTCAGGCTGTACCGCCATGTTTCAACAGTAGCCTACAACAGGTGAACCAAATACAGCTCTAGATAGAGCATTTCATGCACATTTCACAGCCACCATCATTTTTCACTCTTAAATGGGAGGGTGAGTTGAGGGGGTTGCAATCAGCAATTACAATGCTAGATGCCACTAAATGCTACATACTGATCCTCTCTTTCACCACTAGCACAGTAGTTACCTGACAAAAGAAACTGGACAAGTCACAGTGTGAAATATTACACATATTACACAATTAAGTTGTTGAATAGATAACACACAGAATTGACACACAAATAAACCTTGTGCAAAATGATGTACTCGAAAAGGAGAAGCACTTTTTGGTCTTCAGGACAGCATCGACTCATCAAAATACTGTGATATGTGGACAGACTAGTAATGTTATGCCACATACTGTATTCCTCCACCAGCAGATGCTTTCAGTTCAATACTCTGTTGCTATACCAACCCCTACTGGCACAGGTTCATCGCAGTTGCTGTTAAACTGACAATGTTACATTCAGCCCACAAATATTGACAGACATCTTTTAACTACTACCCAAATGTCCCGGGAGGAGCATTTTGTATAGGCACTTTACAGATCTTTTTACAGCTGCTTTGTGATCATCGATTGTTTATTTACTTTTTCTACTTTTCTCTGCTACGATTAACCATTAAGCTAGCTGTCAGTGTAATAGATTAATTAGGCCTGCTGTGTTACTTCCTACAGGGACTTACAGTAGCCTAATGTTGATTTTATTTGACAGCTTCTATATACTTTACTATATTCATTATTACTGAATTTGCTGTTGCTGTTGCATAGCTTTGCACTTAGTAAGCGCAAAAGACACACACCACAACAGATAGAGGTTCAGTTCAAGGCAGCAGCAATTCTGGGCAGTCTTCTGTCCCTGTCACACCTAGCACTTTGTATTTTTTCTTTTTCAGTCTCAGCTACAACTGTCACACCATATGCTAAAGGCCATGGTCCAGCGAAACCAACAGAGTAATGTCATCGGCAGTAAGGTAGAGATGCAATTCTCGGATCACTTAATGGTCTGCAACCAAGTGTAAAGCAGATGGGATGAGAGTTAGCACCTACAAGTCTGATGCCAAGGTACTCTGATGAAGAATGGTGGATTGCCTCCTTTGGTTTGGATGCCGGCTGCTGCTCCAGGTGAAGGAGCTCTGCTATCTTGGAGGGGGTTTTTATGAGGGAAGTAGTGCTGGCACAAGTTGTACTGATTCTTTCTCGAGTTTAATTTGCGCCTGAGTCTACACTGGTAAGTACTCCCTCCAGGAAATAGCCATATGTTTGCACTTGAAAGTCTGATGCTGACAAAGGCTCTCACATTCTGTGGCCTACGTGGGTTTTGTTTCCAGATTAACTAGCAGTCCTATAAATGTACGCATTACAACCTTTAAATGTTGATGACCTGAGTACTGTGTAACAAATTTAACTTGCTGCACAGGTAGTAACAGAACCACATGTACTCGCTCCTGAGACCGTTCAGTACTACAAACCTGTATACTCAACTCGGCTGCTGCTAAGAGCTCTCACACATACTCCCTGCCCTCTACACTTCACTTAAATACATAACTACAACCTTGACACAAAAAAAAGAGGCCGTTTGAGATTTCGAGACTCAGGAGATTAGTTCACATCCCAGAGTCATGTACTGTTAGCCTGTGGATATTATTGCTGCTGCCTATAGACTTTGCCAAGACTGAACTAAACTATTTGTAGTGCCCCTTGGGCATCTTGGACACCTCCCTGTGGAAGTATTCTGGTTACATTTTAGGATTAGACCATGGTGCAACAGGAAGATGTGGCTGTTGAGAAAGATGCTTTGGCTACCTTGCTTAGCCTGATACCACTGTGATCCCAACAGAACTTCATGAATGTATTGAAATTATTAATACGTGTTACTAATGTTAATGTCACAAAACATGTAATGTGATCGCAAACCCTGATTAAACCTCTCAGACTGCTTATCCATTATGCCGTGCAATACAATGAAAAGCGCTACATATCAGTTTATCAGACGTTTCTTTGAATATTATCTGTTTGGCAGTTTGATTATCAGTTATTAGCACAGTATGAAAGCTTCTCCGTCGCATATTTTCTTTTTGTGTTAATCTCAAGAAGCTAACTTTAGCACAGTTGGGAGAGACAAACTGCATTACATTGTTCCTGGAAATATTACCAGTTCGTAGATAAGAGTGTGAAACCAGTCATTGTACTTGCATCAAACCAAACTCTAAATCCAGGTTTTGGAGAAACAACAAAGCCTCTCTTTGCTGTAAGCATGAGTGACATTGTGTTTGTCCTGTGTGCATCTTTTCATCTGCATCATTTTGTTGCATTAACAATGGTGGTGTTTTTTTTATGTTCTCTCACCAGTTACATAAGGCCCCCTGGGAACTGATGACCTAGAAACTGAGATTTCTGTCAATTGGCTACAAAGCAATTTTCAGATGGGTTGCACAGGACTTACTCTATTCTCTGCTGTAATACAGCCTAGGTGCAAGCGTAACACAATGTCACTTGTACTATCTCTTCTACGTGTACTGCTCAGAGAGTGACATTGTGAAGACTCACTTCCCATTTAAGGACTAATAGCTGGTTCTACAAAGATAAGCATTTTCATGGTTAAGGCTTAAATAAACTGAGATAAAATTTTGAGAAAGTTGAGGGTTTAGAAATGTAAGTTAAGGATAAACCACAAGGGCACGAAATGGGAGATATAATGTTGTTGAACAAAAGATGAAAAACTAACACTTGCAAAATAAAATAATCACTTATTACGGTTCTGTGTCACTTCAGAGATCCTTTCTGTGTGTGTCAGCTAAAAGTATTACATTTCATCTCTAATAGGATAGATCTTGCACAGCAATTTTCAGTCTTGTAACTATTTCCTCCTAACCCTCTGCCAAATATACCTTGTTTTCCTCTATTAAAATTGTATACGGCACATGTGGTTTTAAATGAAACAGCTCTTGCGTTGGTTGCCTTCCCTGTGTGAATCCAAAGGGAGGACCCTCAAGGGAACCATTGGTGCTGGCAAATCCCAAAGAGGACACAGCTGCAAATGCTCATGGGAATTAAAGATGGCAGGTTTTTCAGTTCCATTGCAGGGAAGACAGACACTCAGTAGACTCAGTAACTCTATATTACAGTATGGTGAATACAACACCCTGGGATCCTTTGTCTTCTGTAACATTGGAAGCATGAAAAAAATGAATACATTTGAAGTACAGCCAGCTCTAGGGAGAAGCTTCTCTTGCATCAAAAAAAAGCCAGGGATTTGAAAAGTAGAAAAGGCAGTAAAGTTGACAACACTCCACATTACAATTCCTTACAACATCAAAGAGGGCAACTAAACTTTATTTATAGCGCATAACAATAATAATAATAATAGTCACAACATGTTTACAGACAGTAAAAGGAGAAAATTCTATACCCTTAAATGTGTCACATGTATTCATCATGTCAAAACTGAACATTTAGTTTTTGCATCAAAATTAGTGACCAACTCCCAATTTGGGTTCGAGTGGTGGACACCTTTTCCACAATTAAGAGTAGGCTAAGACCTGTTTGATAGAGCTTATAGTTACGGCTAACTCAGGTGAGTCCTGAATCATCCCTTACTTATACTGCTTTAGGCCTAGACTGCAGAGAAATTTCCTATGAGTTATCCATCTATACCCCACCACCACCTTCTGCTCAAAATTTCTGCCTGTTAAAAGGAAGTTTTTTTTCTTGCCACCGTCGCCAAGTGCTTGCTCATGGTGGGAATTGTTGGGTCTCTGTGAATACTACTATGAACAGTATGTTCTAGACTGGCTATAAAGTGTCATGACATGTCAACTTCTGTTATGATTCTGCGCTATATAAATAACATTGAATTGAATTGTGTGTGATGGTTGGAGCCACTGGCTAAAATCCAATAACTACAAAAGTCCAAACTTATTGTATGTGTTTGTTAAAAATTCAACGTTATTCTTCATACTGTATAGTGAACACAAACAAAAATGTTGAATATATATATTATATATAATATGTAAATAACATGTATGTATATAATGGACTACTGGAATACTGGAAACTACATGGTTATGTTTAGGTGTTGTCTGTATTCAGATTAGCAAATTGCGCATTAATAAGGACTGTGTATTTTTCATGAGGAAATGACTCACAGCAAGCAGCAACAAAAGATGGAAATGCTGAACAAAACAAAATCAAAAAAAAGTCTTGCTCACCCAAAATAGCATGTTGACATGCATGGTCTATTGAGCTTACGCCATAACACTTAGTAGTGTTTTATGCTCTGGCAACATGGTGCGGTTTGTTTGTTTACGACATTGTGAATGGCACTTTACGAGCGTGATGTGTCACAGTAGGAAGCTGTGCACACAAATAAATGTTTTTTTATGACATGTATCTCTAGCATGTAAATGAGTCAACTACAGTACTTCTACTTCTAATCTCAACCATTCTTCACTGCCATCGCTTCATCAAAGATATAAAACATCATAGCTGCCACTAGTTCTCTCTAACACTACATTTGTCTTTGATCAACAGACCCGCATCTACTAAATCCAGTTAATGTTTCCAGGAGATGACCATATCCCAGTGGGCTTCACAAGAAGAGCATGTTATGTCCCTTCTTGTGTGCCTCATTAGAGATAATTGCATACACTTATGCAAATCATACAAATGTGCTGTTTCTCTGGAGGTCTGACACATCTCCTCACCCACTCATTCTTTTCAATTTTGCCTTCCTCTGTAATCTTTAGGCCTTTACCAAGCATTGGCAAGTCTAAAATATGAAGCTCCCCTCTCCTGTGTGAATGGTGTCCTTGTTTTGCCTCTTATTGAATGTTTAATCTACCTCTTTTCAGGTCTTAGTCATAGAAAAGGGGAGGTGTTACAGATTGTGGTTTGGGGCCTATAAAACTGACTTTACTTGACAATCTCACTTTAAAAGTTGAATAATAAAGCTGTTTTCACTGCAACTGCTTTATACTCCATAGATTTTTTTGATGATACAAAATTGAAGAGACTTCAGTGATTTATTTATTTATCATGCTGTTTCAAACTGTTTTTCAGACGTAATACATCACAAAAGGAAATAACAAAAGAAAAGCCTTTACCAACCTAGAATCTAGACTTGCATCATAAAAGCCACAATTGATTTGGGAAGTTCTCAAAAAGTTATTTTGAATAAAATACAAAAACCTCACCTTTCACACAGTCAGCACTGGTATATACTCCAGCCTATCCATGCACATATAAAAGGCTATAGGTAATGGATGGATTACATGCAAAACCTATACACATTTCAAGATACTTTGATTTTAGATTACCAGTTCACCATCACCATTGGTTTTAAATGTCTGACACATCTTAAAATTAAATTATTACCCATCCTGCTACACCACACTCTGACAAATCAAGATTGGTTATCCCCATTCTCCTCACCTTGACACTCACTTTGACTCTAAAGTCAAATAAAACATCATTTCAGTTCCAGTGTGGGAAAAAAAAAAAAAAGAAAAGAAGAAACAGCAAGCAAAATATAGCTTCTCTTCTTGTCTTTACTTTCTCAAACAAGACAAGTTTGCAAACGTGTTGAGTTGGCTTTTAAGAAATGGATAGCATTCAGCCATGGTATATGACATTTTTAACTCCTGAACTACAAAGTGCGCTGAGTGTCTGACACTAGAAAGGTTTCTACAAACAGTAGCAAAGGCTGTCAAACACACTCACACTCACACTTTTATTTCTGACACTGCATCAGTGGAGCTTTCTCTTGCCTCGGGGTACAGTGTCTGGCATGTTGCTTAATTTAGATGTAGAAACAGATGTACGGATCTAGCAAAGGACAGGGAAAAGGTGAGAAAAATGAAAAATGTTGCTTTTTAAGGTCAGATTTTTACAACAAAATAAAGTATAGCAAAAGGCACCGGATCGTAGAAATTATTCAGGGCTTCACTTCTAGTATTAATAGATTTTTGGGGGGCATTTGAGGGCAGCAGAACAAGCTCTAAACGCAGCATTGATATATTATCACCTTATATTTAACAAAACTGTGAGGTGGGCTGTGAAAGCATAACAAAGAATTGAAATAGTTTAAAAAACTCCGTAGAGGTGAGGTGAAGAGGAGAGTTGGGTAATCATTACAAGTTGTCAGTTCAATTCTTAATATAATAATAAGTGTTAGGATTGCCATATAGCGGCCGGAAAGCAGGAGACTTGAGGTAGTGGTTAGGCAGACCACTTAGGTGTTTGTCTCACTATACCACTCAAGACATATTAACAAATACAGACATACAATATGGTGGACCGCAAACAAACAAAAAAGCAGTCTTCACAGCAGCAGCTCAAACTGGAATCTGGTAGCTTGCCAATCACCTGGACCCTTCCACAGTACAGGGGAATCTGCCACTCACCTGACATCAAAAAGATCAAATGATACACAACAAAATAACTTAATATGCATTCACACAATTACTATTTTCAGTTAGTGTGTATCATCTTACTGTGTTAAACATTACAAAAGGAAATAATCAAAACCTTAATGAACTGATTAAATTACAATCTCCTCTCCAATAAGCAGTGCATGGTATGGTCTGGAACCTTTAACTAGTGCTCAGGTAGCCTGGGGACTCTTTTAATCCAAACACCCTGGAGAGAGGACACGAGAGAGGTGAGTGACTTGAAAGCATTTCACTTAAGTTACATTGAACATTATCCTTTTGGTTTAACTGTATCACAATGAGCATATTTTGTTCAGACTAACTAGCCAAACTAAATGCATGTTTCTCTTATGTGTGAAATTAAGTGAACTGTATGAAAAATGATATATAACTAAACTAACTAACAGCTGGTTTTAGCATAACTACTTGCCATCCCAGGTCAAATGTAACAGTAGTGATTGTATTCCACGTTTCAATCCCCACTGGACATTCCCTCTTTAAACCAAAGAAGTAAAAGTAAAATGTGTCTCATTTGTGTAACTTAATGGTATATTATCATTATGAGACCAGTCATTGCAAAGACATTTGTAAGTATAATCATTTTTAAAATTGAGATCTAAACATGACATGGCATAAAAACTCTTCCATGAGGCTTTTATCCAACAGAGACATATTCACAGCCTTTAGCTTTGGGAACAAGTGGGCACATGCACAGTAATAAAGCCACACTCCAAACACACACACACACACACACACACACACACTTGTAACTGGCAATAGGGCATGTAAGGTGATGAAGTGCTTGAAAGCTTTGTTGTTTCAGTCAGAAGAGCACAGTCAGTCCATATATGTTACATATGCTACATTGTCTATACAACTTTAATGGATTTCAATCCTCATAAAAGGAGAATTACATAATTAAACTCCAATTAGGTTGGTGACAATCTGCAGATATGTAAACAGATAATCACATGATCCTTGTTGCATATAAACATTTGACTCATTCTTTGATTAAGACTTGATTTGATGAGGTACAAATGAATAAAACATTCACCATATCCATGGAAGCCATGTACGTCACTGTGAGTCATGGTAATCAGTAGCAACCCAAACCAGAGCTGAATGGGTACAGAACATATTTTAGAGCCTTAGGCATGTTTTGCCTTCAAAATATGTCTATGTTTATTCTATATACGGCAGCTGCGCATAGGCCTGTGGCAAAACTGTGCTTCAATGTGTCATGTGTGCTGACAAGCCTGAAAACATCTTGTGCTAGCAATGACAACCATTCTTACACACCACCAACCCCACAATGCCATCCTTTCCTGGAGTGACACACATGTCATATGTGACTGTTTCATATATGCCATATGTGAGTCTTTCTATATCTTTTTCTGTGAAAATGAGATGAACAAGCCGGTCCATGTGTTAATAACTGTGAAAAA